>CM023099.1:9490811-10920267 GCA_013103745.1 Gardenia jasminoides | reverse complement strand
TTTCACGTATTATACCTACTAAAACCATGTGGCAAGTTCTCGATGAGCATTAAACCTAGATGAGATGCATAAGCTCGTAGAAAAAACAGCAGTAGACAAGTACAAAGGAGAACAAATAAAAACACATTAGGTCATGAACTAATCAATAATAACAATCGAAGGCCGGGTTGCTTCCCTGGGTGACATCCGAGAAACAATCCGCTACCAGACGGCGACTCCAGTGACAAAGACAAACCTACAAAGACAAACAAGAATGTAACAAATACGTGAAAACAAGCCACAATATAGATACAAACAAAAGGAAAAATAAGAACTAAACCATACATTTGCTCAGTATGACCCCTAGCCCTTATAACAATAATACATTGGCGCTTTCTTACTGATTCATCTGGTAGTACGCCTCCAAATGTTCTTTAAAATCATCCCCAATAGTAATAAATGGATTGGGCTTATAACTACATCTACACCACGTGGTCAAGCAAATACAGCATACATAAGATATGGGGTATACCCAGGCAGAAATAATTTTGATCAACTATAAATATAATTCTCCCATGCCAATGTCAGCCCTCCTAAACACAAATCACGCATAGAGAAAAGATGAACAACAACTCCTATGACATCTACGTCAATTGAAAACAACAATCATGAATGCTACGAATCGGGAAAAAAAAATAATGAAAGTCAAGGAAATCAGAAATAAGCATAAGTCAAAAACATACAGAAACACGACGCTTATAAAGCCATTTGTCAGCATAAATTGAAATGACTTATATGGGATCGGCTGCAAAAATAAGAAGCTACAGACCGGTCCCCCCAATTAAATACCACCTCCCTAATCACGATTGATCAATTCTAATAGAAAGCATACAATCCAAATATGCACAGTCAGAATGTGTGAACCTGCATTGACATAAGGTATACTTTCAAATGGTAAAAACAGTCCATCCACGTTAGATGCCATCGCCAAAGACAACAAATGGAGAATTTAACGCCTCGGGCCAAAGAAGAAAAAATGTAGAGAAAATCCAAAGAAAATGACATCACAAATAAAATAACAAAAACATTAATCATTATACAAAAACTGCGGAGTCACCAAATTAAAGCTTACTCAGCGACCCTACCCCATCCCCATGACGAATAACCTTCACACGATCGGCTCTAATTATTACGGAACGACCAGAATGCTTCAAATGCAGACCTATTCGCACTTCCGCATAAACGAACACCCCGTGAGCTATGATAACTCCGGGAAATATCTCCGCCTTACGAAGATAATGCTATCACCAAATCGTAAGATCCACAAGCATACAAAGACAAAAACCACATCAAAGAGAAACAAAAGACGGCAAATAGGAAAAGAGAAATCCACTGGCTTACCCAACAAGCAACAATAGAAAGGAAAATAAGAACGAAGTAAACATAAATAAAGAAACAAAGAAGAACAAAAAAAATGCAGAACCGCTAGAGATTGTAAACAAAACTACCATAAACGGTTGCCGGCCGCATGGTTAGGACCAGCTCCCTGTAGTAAGCCAGCAGATAATGTTAACTCCCCGGTTCTGGTTTCCAGGAAGTCGAGCAACCGCCCCACCTCCAGAGGCAAAGCTGGCCGGGATAAACTTCCAAACACTATGGAAATAACCGCATTGCACCCCAATGATCCTCTTTAAGTTTTTTTCAGACAACATAAAGGTTCGAACTTCCCCATTCAACCTCTTCACTCCTCTCGACCTCCTTCTGGACCGCCAACAGATTCTAGCACTATCCCTATCCATACTCTGTTTCTAAGCGCCTTAGATTCCACAATATCATTGCCTACAAGTCCCATACACACAGCATACAAAATCATATGCAGCTGAAACTCCCTAGAAATCACAACAAACAATCACCCAAGCCATACAATAGAGCAAGGTTAAAAAAAAAAAGAGAGGGAAGGAGAAAGAAATGGCTACGACAAAAGAAAAGCAAGGCAACAGCTAAGGAAAACGAGCAGAGGCAGAGAAAAACCCAATCGGACGCTATCAGTAAAACAAACCCTACAAGAAAGCAGAGAGCAGGTTGCCATTGATCCCGCGTCGGAGAGCCCATCCACGGCAAACCGCACCAAGCATCATTCTACCGAATCCCTCGACTGCCCTCGCAAATGAATGGAGGGAAAGCAAAATGTAAACCAGCCTTGATGGCCCGCACGCAGGCGCAGTAAGGGTAAAAAACGTCTCCGTGCGACTCAATGCGGACCACTATGAAAATTCATTGGTGCATAATCTACCAAAAAAAAAAAGTAGGAAACTTTGGTTCCAATACAAACCCTAGAAAGATATGAATAAATTAACTCGTCAAAATCGAAATATTTAGAGAGATATTTCTGTTACTAATGAATCTCTTCAATGAGTATTGACGCTAGTAATTACGGATTTTAAAAAAAGGTGATAAGTTATTCATTTATATATAAACTTAGATATTTTACATTAAAATTTTCACAACTTGATACAACAAATTCAACTTTAAATTCATCACTCTCTTGTCAATTATAAGTTGACCGTATTCAACAAATTAAATTATCTGTCACCCAAATTCAAGCTGTGAATATTGATTTTTTTTTCCGCATTCTCATTATCGCTTCTACTAATCTGCTCCATGGTATAACGCGGTCAAGTAATTGGTATAACATGTCAAATAATTGGTGTAACTGGTAAAATTTGTTAATCCTTGTATACTCTATCACGATAGGATTCGCACTCATTTGTTAATACATTAGTGCAAATGACTTGATTGTCGAAACTACGATCCAATTACAAGAAAATAGTGAGGGACCAATCGTATATTTTTCCCTCTCGAGAGTACATTTGGTAATAATGGAAATGATGCGAAGATAACACATAACAAACCAACGAAGATGCGGTCAGCACTACTAAGATTTGTGCACATAGGAAATAAGAAAGATAAATAAAGCATTAAATTTATTCGTAATCATTGTCTACTTGATGGATCATCCCACCATTTCGCGGTTCACTCAAGCAATTCACTTCTCCGATATGCTTGATTGAAGAACACACGAGACATTGATTGAACGGGATCAGCCGTTCTATTCTCTGCCCACCAGATGCATAAAACGCTGCTCATGGGAGTGACAAAGAACTCAAGCAAAGCCATTCGATTGTTTTCCTCCCTAATCAAATTCAAGGCCCTCCTCCGGGTTCATTGTTCGCCGTGAATGAAGCCGGCCATGGGACAGCCTAAGTGCCCTTAATTCAAGGCAACCTTCACTTTCTTCACGTATGCCCACTTCGTGCCATGGTGTTCACATTATTATGACTAAATTCAGCCATGGAGCGATGTCGCGAGAAGAATTGTGACTCATCTTCTAAGACCCACATTCTCGCTGAGGAACAAAATATCGAGCACACACCTCCCAGAAAATGGGAGGTAATTGTTACTTCACCGCACTCATCATAAATTGTATTTGCAGGTTCGTGTGTGATGAAAGACAATTTCTTATGGCTAATTATGCGTAGGACGCCACCAATGATTTATAGTGCGACTAAGTTGACCTTGACTTTGTCAACTCCCAAACGCCCCGTCCGCTAATTTTGGCGAATGCTATTACGTTGGGCTAATTGTTTAACAATTTCCTAAAGGCCTAGTAAGCTCAAGACTCAAGATGAATTGGCCATTTTATTCACTGAACGTAGTATGAAAAAAATTAACAAATAATAAAGTCCCATGAGCTTGGTCATATCAATAACATGAGTCACTATCGCCTTTTTTTTTGTTAGTAGAATTGCCGCCTAATAACATGAATTTGGTATAAACCACTTTACCATTCTTTTCTTACTCCCTTTATTTTAATCCCAAAAAAGGAATGAAAGATGTGACCTATCACTGTACTTGCCTGATAACAAGAAATGTATTGAGGTGGTCTCATTATATCATGAATACGCCAAACGGTCAACTCGAAGGGAGATGAAATGCGGCTCACAATATGGGTACAGTCGAAGGTTGACTAGACAGGTAAAGGTGCTAACCGTATCACGAGGTTACACTCAAAGGCTGACAAATAAGATACCACGTTATCGTTGTTTAGCCTTTAGGGGACGCACTTTACATGCTTGTTAATCGTGTCCGAATATGCATGGTACTTTAAATTGCTGTTCCGTTACGCATAAAAGGTGATAAGTTACACATAACAGTATGGTTGTAGCACACAAAAAATGCAAAATAATTAAGCGAGGCAAACATTAAAGCCATAAATAGATAAATCCGCGGATACAAACATGGTAGGTGAAATGAATAAATTGCTACCGCTAATGGCGTAACGCAATGGAAGATTTTACAAATGTTGCCGTAGGCCAATTCAATTGTGTGTCCGGGTTCAGCCAAAGGCTGCCAACACTGATTACACATCATATTACATCTGCCTTGGCACATGCACTCGCTAGGTACATGGTGATTGCAATGAAGTGCACTCAACATGATAATTGCACTATTCACCCTCGTACAAGACAAATAACCGCAAGTACTTGGGGTAGTAATAAGAGATGATACAGTCGATGGATCAAAGGATCGCTTTAATTTGGGGTTAGCCAAGAATGTAGCTGTAATACAATTTACAATTTACAAATTACATTCTTTAATTGTGTAATTTGCACTTTGGTACCTAAATTTCTTGTACATTCATTGTGTTTCTCATCTGCAAAATTGTAGTCTTCATTTGAACCCCAAAATTATTCACAATTTAACATATTAGTCATGTTAAAACCTATTTGAAAAAATAATTCAAAGTCAGTTGATCCCTTATACATACATATTTATATCTTAACACCTTGGTTAGTGATAAGTAATATTAGTTAAAATTTATAATGTACAAAATTATAATTTACAATCTTATCATATTAGTTACAATTTATAATCTACAAAGTTATAATTTACAATGAATCAATGATTAGTGCTATTCCACTTACTCACTTGTACTTTATGAAATTATATGTAATGTATTGTAATGCACAATGCATTACACTTATTATGCTTGTTTCTTAATTTTTGCATAAATTAAATGCTTTATTTGCAAAAGATTTGATTGCTTTCAAAAGTGAAAACTAATATACCAATATTCTAATATGTTGTGCACTTGTCCTTATTTTCTAATTCTAGTTATTTATCAATCGGTGTAAGTATTAAAGTATTGTATTATTGTATATTTGTATTAATATAGTCATGTTTTTTCAAATGCTTCTAAAATAGTACTTATTAAATAATGATTAGTGATATGTGACTTAATCACTTATAAGTCACCAATTAAGTAATTTTAATGCACAGTGCATTGTACTTATATTTGTTCTTATTTCTTACATATTTTAATGCATAGTGCATTGTACTTATATTTATTCTTATTTCTTACATACTTTAAATGCTTCAGTTGCAAATGATTTGATTACTTTTAATGGTGAAAACTAATATATTAATATACTATACTTATCGTCTATTCCTAGCTATATATAAAGTGATACGTTTGGGGGATTAATTACTATTGATAACCTTTAATGGTGAAAACTAATGTATTTACTATTAATTTGCACACCCCTATATGCAAATATGGGTATTGCATTCGATGCAAAATAACTCATTCGGTCATTTGAATTCAGTAATTCGGTTATTCTTCCTGTAAGAGTCTTAACGGTTTCCAATTTCGAATTGACTTTGGTAAACCGAATTTAATTACCAATTTAAGTTCGAAAACGGTACAAAACTGTATTATTACCGAGGTGGAACTTTTGTTAGTTTGTTTAATTGTCCAAAAGTTTACTTGCTCTAAGTTGTTTTTCATCACAATTTTGTATATAAAGCATATTACAATTAACAATGTATATTATGTAATAGTGTAATTTGCAATTCAAATTCAAAGTCATTTGATCCCCCATACATACATACCTATGTGTGAACTCCGTGCTTATAATGAAGTGATATTAGTTACAATTTATAACTATTAACAACTTATAATTTACAACGAATCAATGACCAGCGCCATAACGAATAGTGATATGTCACTTAGTGAATTAGCCTATTGTAAATAATGAGTAGGGATAAATCACTTAATCAATTATAAATGACAATTACGCAATTTTAATGCACTGCGCATTATGCATATATTTATTCTTATTTCTTACAGTATTCAAGTGCTTAATTTGCACTAAAATCTATTATAAACTTCCTTTAAATTAAATGATTCTATATTTTTAAAGTTTTCTTCTTTAATAACAATATCTTTTAATTTTAATAAATATTCCCTTTTTACATCATTATCATTTATTTTGTGTATTAATTCTAAAAAGAATTGCTTATCATCCCTTGAAATAACATTAATGCTTGAATAACCACAGTCACATATTCATATACATTCACAACTATTAGGTGGAGATTCATTATTTGATTCTTCTTGTATTTCATATATTTCGTCTTCTTGAGATTCTGTTTCAGAATTATTATCTAATATATTTTTAGTAGATGGAGCTTCTATTTTTTCATATCTGTATTGTTGGCAAAATGATCCTAATTCTGTTCTTACTTCAAGACCTTTTTTTTTAATCTTTGATTTTAATTTAAGGTCAGTACACAAACTTATTCCCTCAGTATTAATATAATTTACTAAATCTCCATAAGTGAGGTTTTAATAAGGAATTTCACCATTATAAGTACTTCTAATTTTTTGTCGTACTTTTTCAGCAAATAATGTTGGAAGTCCTGCCAAAAGTCTTTCTTTCCATCTAAAATGATGCAATCTTGGACAAGTTAAATTAATTAAAATTTCAGATGTTCTTTCCTGTAATTTATTTGGATCTCCTATGAAATGTTTACACATTGCAAATATTAAAGTTGGAACTGAATTAGATTCTCTAGTGGTAATAGTCATTTCTTGATCCACTTGAGTTATACTGCTACTTGCAGTATCTGGGATCATTTGTTTGGTTGCAGTTAGTATAAAGTTTCTTTCTTCTTGACTTAAATAATTACCCTACCAATTTTTTAACATTCCCAAAAATCCTAATATAAGAAGTTGAGCACATTCTCTATCATTATGTCCTTTCCTTTAAAAGAACTAACAGCCATACTCATATTTTGAATTATTTGCAAAATTTGTTGTTCAGTTAAACCATCTATATTCCATTCATATATTGATTCTCATGAATAATAATAACTTTGATGTAAATGAGTTTCTCAATCACAAATGAATGTAAGACTAGATAACCAGGGATGTAGCACATAATCAGCTGGAAAATCAAAAATAAGTAAATGATCTTAAGCCATTAAGTAATATGCAATCGCTTTGACTTTAAGTATTTTTGTCCAATCTATATGTCCAACTCAACAAAACTGAAAGATCTAATTCTAATATTTTGCAAGAATGCCCCTGTACGTAAACCTTTAGATTTCCTGACAAAATTGTCCATATAAATGTCTTAAAAGGAACCTACTCCATTAATATTCTTCATCTTCTGTATTTTCCTAGTCTGAATAACCTGAATCTCACAATTCAACCGAAAAAGATCCAATTCAGCCAACATGCTAAGAATGTCAGAAGAATCCAGGAGAATGTCGTTGGGATCTTCAAGCTACAGAACATGTAATTGCTCCAAGTGTTATCTCTCAAACCATATTGAAGAATCACCCTCAAAAACTTGTACATGTGGAGAAATAGCACCACTGTATACATCTTGGATGATGGAAAATCCTGGAAGAAGATTTTATGGCTGCTCTAACTACAAGGTATGATTTTTGAGTGGTGAATGTACAATGAAATTCTGACATTAACTTATTTGATTATTATTAGACATATATTTCTCCGATTTGTTTTGTCCAGAATCGGAATTACTGTGGTCACTTTTCATGGGTAGATCCGGAAGTTTGTGACAAGGCAAGGGAGATAAATAATATGTTGCGCCAAAATATTGAAGAAGAAGGGGAAAATTTTACACACGCTAAAAGATCATGAACAGCTTGCAAAATGAGCATGACAGATTATGCAGCAAGATGCTAAGCATTAGAAACAGAATTGTGCTTTAAAAGGAAAACTTGGAGCAGAATTGAGGTCCGTGAAGTCTGCTCAATCGCTTTCAAGGGGAACAACAGTAGCTCTTGTGGTCCCTGATTAGTGTTATAGATGTTTTGCCGGAGGAAACCACAAGAAAAGGATGTTGTATCTACTTGAAGTTAATGTAATGAAAGTGTCTTTTAGTTTTAGTACAGTTTAAAACCGACCGTTGAATTAATATTTTCACAGATTTTATATTGTACGCTTGAATTAATATATCGACGCATAAAGAAAGATTTTGTATCTTTTACTTATAAGTTATTGATTAAGCAAAGGAGGACATATAATCTTCTCCACGGAATTGCCATTTGTACCGAAAGTGGACAAACGACCACACCCAATAGGTCGACAAAGCGACAACAACTGTGGTACGAACCGGGGGAAAATGGGGACAAAATCATTTTTTTAGGGGCAAGGGTGGCCACCCGTCCTAGTTTAATTTGGCATAGTGTTATTAACCGGTTTTGACAATGTCAAGCAAGGACCATCTCTTCTCCACCTTGGTGTAATCAAGTTAAAGTATATAGCTGTAACTCTCTAAACTTTTTATGTAACTATACAGCGACGACGTAACCTAATATTGTACAATGAGAACAAATGTATGTAGACATTAAGCGAGCGAACAAATGTATATATATATATATATATATATATGGTAACGTAATAAAATTAAATTGTGATATCAATTTCTAAAAGGCCATAACAGTACATCAATACGCTTATATTAATTATGTAGATTAACTCAAGTAGAGCCATATAAGATTATTCCAATTAACCCTGTTCTCCCTATTCGCGGTAATCTGTGTACATTGGTATAACGTGGGATGTAATTGGTATAACATTGTACATTCCTTGATGTACTTTTGGGTCTCAAGATGTCTTTTGACAGTTTCGAATTAAGGTGAGGCGCGAATTCAATTATTGTAAGAATCGGTCACAGAATTGGCCTAGCCGAATTTACCTGCGCTGAATGGAAAATTGAAAAATATGCTCACCACACGCATATCTTGTTGAAAAGTGAAAACTAATTAGAAAACTAATTCAATGTCATCTGCTCCTACATACCTAGTCATACAATGAAAAGCGAAGCATTCATTTCGATTGGTATTTCGAAAAGAGACGTGCGATAAAACCATGACACTATGGGACATGGCTATTAAGAGATAACTCGCCGCTTACACTAACAAACAGAAAAATTACATGAATTGACTTGCATATTACATCCATTAACTGATCACGGGGAAAAGGAAAAACTTCTTTTACCGTCAAACATTTAGCCTTTTAAACATGATCATTCCTCATCAGACATGTAGTCAGATGAAGCATAAGTTGTGTTGTAAACGGCTCGACCACTAAATTGAACACCATGGATCCCGATGTCTCTCTCAAATTGGCAACAAATTTCTAGCATTCCATAGCGCCAAACTCGGCGGTCCATGCGGTTATTTTCAGCCCTTATACGGTCAATAGCTCGTTCGAGTTGCAACAATGAAGTGTGCGACATATCCCTAGCATAACTGCGTTGACGCCGGCTGTGTAGAGCCTTCAATTCCTCCTCATAGAAATCAGCCTCTTCTAATCGCATTTCGAACTCCGCAAGGAGTTCATTGCGGTACTCAAGTCGGTCTGTATTGATGATGGAGTCGTAGGACTTAGGTGGATTCCGAACCACGACAGTCCCAGTGATCGCGAATTCTTGGCATTCTCAATGACCTGCAAAACAAAACTTTTGCTCTTTAGCCCACAATGTTTCATTAGGCACAGTTTGACAACTCAAATACTAAATCAATACGGTTAGAAAAATCATGACTGCCAAAATCTTAATTTAGAGACACTAGTCTATGAAACAGCAAATGGTTGGGGAGTGTGGAACATCGCAACACCATAGTGTATGAACCTGTCTTTTGCAATGGAGCACCTAGCTGAATTTTATTTATTTGTGATTACGGAACAGAAGGAGGTTTATATAGGAGTTGATAATAGAAGTTATAAGTGTCCATGCTTAAATGTTAAATGTGTTTTGTCTGAATGTGGGGAATGATCCTGCCCACCCGTATTCCTCCGAGGTTTCGTATACTTCATGTGTAGTCACTTCATTTGCAAGTCCTTGGTTTCGAAGATTGAGTGTGTGACTGATTTGACATCATAAGCTGAATGCTTCTAAAGCTGACAAAGGCGACAGCGACATGACGGGCTGATGTAGGTCTTTTAGGAGTCAACAAAACTTGTATGTAAAATTCGTTCAACAAATTTGTTACAAAACATAAGTAAAAATGAATTATTACACCAACAAACAAATCCCCAACCATTTGTATTTTTAATTGTAAAATACTATATTGTAAATAGTGATTAGTGATATGTCAATTAATCACCTACAACAAACAAATTAAGTAAACGTGTGCATAGTGCATTATACTCATATTTGTTCTCATTTCTTACATAATGTAAATGCGTAAGATTCTAGAATGACCCGATTGCTTTTAATGGTGGAAACAAATATACCAATATGTTGCACCTTATCATGTAATTCTACTTATATATAAAGTGATAAATGTTATAAATATTTACTAGTATACATTTGTGTTAGTATAAGCATATCACAAATGCTAAAGTAGTATATTGTAAATAATGATGGGTTATGTGTCACTCAATCACTAACAGTAAACGATTTGTGTAATGCGCAATACTTTAATTACTACCTATTAGCAATAGCCTTTTAGCCTTTATTTATACAATATATTCACATTATATATTGTATGCCTATCTAATATATAATTTTGTAAACTAATTTGGTAAATCGAATTACCAAGTTGAATTCTAAAATGGTACAAAACTGTATTATTACCGAGTTGGCATGACGCAGTTAGTGTATTCAAATTGTCTATAGTTTGTTTATTGTAATTTAGTTTTTATCGCAGTTTCGCATTCAAAGCAATTTACAATTTACAGCTTACAATTTGCATTCTTTAGTAGTGTAATTTTTTTGTTGGGGGGGGCAAAGGGTGACTACCCGTCTACTTCGAGAGGCATAGTTATCTTAACCCATTTTACCAATGTCAACCAAGGACCATCTCTTCTTCCCACCTTGGTGTAATCAAGTTAAGGTATATTACTGTAACTGTCTAAGTATTAGGTGTAACTATACAGGCTACGTGCGTAACATAATATTGATGAGTAAGAACAAACGAATTTAGACATTAGGCGTAAGTGCAACAAATGTATATATTAGAAACATAAAAGGTTCAATTGTGATATCAATTGAATTTGGGCATTACAGTAAATAAATACGTTTATATTAATTATATAATAAATTTAACTCAAGTATCATAGTATAAGACTATTCCAATTCCCTATTCATCCTATACTTCAACAAAATATTTTCTAATCAAAATATGAATTACAACCATCAAACTATAACTTTTGAAAAGATAAGATTTGACTAAGTTACTAAAGATTTTAACATATTCAATCGATATCAACAAATGACTATGGACTCTTTTCTTCTTATATATTTTTCTTTCATTCTAAAAGCATCTATTTTTAACAATAATAATTTTCCACTTTCTTAAAGTTATGGTTAACACAATTGGTTGTTGTAATCTGTGTAACAAACTTAATACACATAAGAGTAAGAGGTAAAGTGTAACAATTACTAAATAGTTTTAGACTTTTAGTAAGGAGTTTTCCATTTATAATTATCATTATTATGTACTTTAATCATGTCGAATGTTTTATATTTTTAATTAGTAGCACGATTAAAATGCAATAAGTCTAACTAAAAGATTGACAGTAATATTGCTATAACAAAAAATAAGATGATACAGGCTTTACAACTTAAACCAAGATTCATCATAATTTTAATATAGTAATGATATAAAATAGACAATACATAACTTCGTATTTATCTGGTCAAAATTGTTCCCCACTAGGGGTAAGCATTCGGTGCAAAATCAGTAATTCGGTCAATTGAATTCTGTAATTCGATTTTTTTTCATCTAAAATTTGAAATTGTTTCCAATTTCAAATTGAATTTGATAAATCGAAAATAGTTACCAATTTGAATTGGAAAACGGTACATTATCAAATTGGGACTTTTGTTAGTTTGTTTAGTTGTTTATATTTTGTTTGTTATATTTTGTTCTTTAATCAAAATTTAGTAGTTAAACAATATCACAATTTACATTCTTTCATACGGATTTTGCAATTTACGACTCCAAATATTTGTATACTTCATTGTGTTTCTTTGTACTAAAATTTTTTATTCTTGATTTGAACCCCAAAATTATTCACATATTAACTCAAAGTCATTTGATCCCCTACATATACATAGTTATGTACTAAAAAAATTAATTCAAAGTCATTTGATCCCCAACGTATACATAGTTATGTACTAAACTCCTTGGTTAGTGATAAGTGATATTAGATACAATTTATAATCTGCCAAAACTTATAACTTACAATGAATCAGTGATTAGTGCCATGCCACGTAATCACCTGTGGTTTATAAATGATATGTATCGTATTGTAATGCACAATGCATTACAGTTACTGTCCTTATTTCTTTGTTTTTGCATAAATTAATTGCTTTATTTGCAAATGATTTGATTTCTTTCAAAATTGAAAACTAATGTGCTAATGTGTTATGTGTCGTCCTTATTATTATCATTTTGCTCATTTGTTGGGCCACAGCCCTTTACACACTAACTAGTCTACGCATTGCCACCCCAATTACATCATTAGCAAACAGCTTCCGAATGCTACTGGGGGTTGATTTAGTGTATGCAGTCCTGGGTCAAGATTCATACTAAACCGTGCTAGCCCATCTACACAAAGGTTTTCTTCCCTCCATGTGTGGTTTATTGGACACCGGCCCATTCTTTACAAAGCCAGTTGCAGATGCCAGCACCAAATTATGGTGCAATGACTCCTTATCTTCTAATTCTAGTTATGTATAAAAAGGTATGAATTATATTTATGTATTATTGTATATTTCTACAACTATAGTCATATTATGAATTTTAAAATAGTATATTATGTATATTATTTAGTGATATGTTCCATAGGACTAAATTTTACTTGGACGGGCAGTAAAATTGTATTTTTTTTTCATTGAGGGTGCAAAATGTGACCACCCCTCAACGTCCAAGGTGCGAAAGTGTAATGTAGTAATCGTACATTTTAGTTCTATGGTGTAACTAATCGCTGTCGTGTAACATTAAACGGGATGATGATACATTGTCATCTTCTTAAAGGTGACTTACAGTTTGTGATTGTGTATAATACCTTCAAATGGTATACTCTTATATCTAGAATACTAAGTCTTGTACGCATTTATAACGGACGTATAGTTTTACATTGCTCTCAACATTTCTGTCCTACAAACTAAATAATACAAAACCACTACAGCATGAAATATATCACCAAGTGTTCAAAGGAAGTCTTTGTTTTCTCTCCCAATGAAGAATATCACTTTTTTTCCTAAAAATTAAAAAGTACAACAATGGCATTAATCAAACATAGTCATCCTTATTACATCTTAACTGAAGTTGGTGCGATTTTGCACGTCATCTAAACATAAAGTTTGATAGTGTAGTGAAGTGCAAGAACATCATAGTCTCGAAGTTCATTATCATGTGAGTCGAATGCTCCTGATGCATATACCACTTATTTTGTTGGTGAATCAACAGTAAACTGACAGAAAACATGCTTAGGAAGTGTGGATTGCTGCATTCCCATCAGCCAGGTTCTCAACCTGTGAGCAACATTTACATCCAAGTAGACAATTCATTGATAATGCCACCAAACATTAATCTCTAATTTCAAATAGATGGTCATCTACCTGATTTGCATTTGCAAATTCATTCCTAGCCAGCCAGTCTCCTTGGTTGGTGTAACTACAACTCTGGCACATTTGCATAAATATTAGCATAGACGACATAAAGTAATTTTTTATAGTTGATATGCATTATCATTACATAACAATAATTATTATCATCTACTGTGGCTACATTGAATAGCAGACATGCCTGTAATAGCTGAGTAAAGGAGGTCCCTGGGTTAATTGGTTGCCTTGTCGGAACCGCATATAAACTATGCATTCTGCTTTCATCTCCCTATACATGATTAGGGAATAGGTTAAACATTTACATTTGCTAATACAAACTTACATCTTTTCTAATTTGGAAACTACACAGTGCAACAGGTATTTAAACTATCTAAATGGTTACATTGGGAAACATGAAAGTTACACGAAATTGCAACCTCGTTACACCACCAAACTGCATTTTCTAATTGCAATATGACTATCCTATCACTTGCATCAAGGAACTTGAACCACATACTACACAATTCACATATATGAGATATGGGATTCAACAGTGGCATAGCAATTTCAATAATCTGGAATAAACTCATTAATTCACTTCCCATATTTTAGTTAATATAGTTACCATGCATCTAACCTGTTGCACCCCTTGACTACTGTATAAACCAACGGTGAGAGGGGTGTTAACAGAAATGGATCCATGAGAAGAGAGCCAACTCGTGCTGCTTTCCATTCCAGGAGTTCTCCCTGGCGTTCCCGCATTTGTGGACTACTCCATACAAGAATAAACATTTGATTAGACAATTCAAGACATGTTAATTAACTCTTACCATAATTTTTACATAGAAATGAAGTTATTTACTTTTCCGCGTCGATCCCGCAACTCCCGACTTCTGCGGTACTTCTTCCTGTCAAGTTTGTCAGTCCAACTCCGAATCTTCTTCTTTGCCTTATCAACTGTTCACTTTTTTATGCCACGAGCTTTCGTCCCTCTACACTCTCCACCACTTTTGTGTTGGTCACTCTGTGTCGCACTAGCCCCCCCCAAGTTCGAATTTCCATTGTCACAACGAGTGCTGCAAGAAAGTATCTGTTCAACTTTCTTACTAAGTTCGTTCATTGTCTTAGCAAAGAGTGAGGTCGCATCTGGATTCCTAACTGCCTGCGCTGCAACTTTTAGCGCACTAGGGCCTACCAGTCGATACCTATGACCAACATCAAGTTCTGCTTCTGAATGAATTTCTAATTGCGCTGTATCAATAGCGATGCCATCTCTAGCCTCCCGTGTCCATCTCTTCATTATGTATGCATCATGAATAACTTTAATCTCCAATTTATCCAGAACTTTTATACAATGGGAGCACAATATTCCATCATAATGAAATTTGTTACAGCTGCACAAAATGGACTGAGTTGATGGATAATAACTCACGGTACGGACACATCCACCTTCATAGTTCCCAACCGAATACTCTGTCACCTCTTCACTCAGCTTTATCGCCCTTACAACTAAAGCACTTGACTCGTCAAATTCATTTTGAAATTCTTCAAATATGGCTGGAGTATAAATGGATGCAGCCTGATTTAGCATCGGTGACCTTTTCAAGCAAAGTCTTGGCAACTTTTGTCTTGCCTCATACTCGGCAGCTAACTCTTTCTGTCTGTTCTTCCCCACCACAGTACAGAAGTGATTGAAGAATTGAAATAGATTGTGGTCTGACTTCAAATGTGCCTTAATTTCAGAGTTAAAACTCTCACTCAGTTGGGTGCTTCGCATTCCTGCTGTCCACCATTCTTTTGTATGGCATCTAGCCCATTTATGCCTCAACTCAAACATATCACTAAGCCATTTGTTTTTTGCCCCACTGTGCTCGGCCATCATTTCAGCCCATACTTTATCGAAATCATCATCTTCTTCTATCCAATGCATGCAATCCATAAACCTCTAGTAAAGTGAAAACTCAGTCTTGAAGTGATTGGATAGGTGCTTCACAAAATTCCTCTTAATATGGAAAGTGCACAACCCATGATAAGTCTCCGGCATAACTCTTGACATAGCCGCTGCCATTGCAGCATCTTGGTCAGTGAATATAGTTCTCGGATGCTTATCCGCCATTGCCTTTAGAAAACTCTCAAACAGCCATGCGAAAGAATCAACTGTCTCGTCATATAACAATGCTGCACCAAAAACAACCATCTGTCGGTGATGATTAAAACCAATAAATACTCCTAGTGTCCTGTACTCTCTGTTTGTCCTATATGTTGTGTTAAATGTAACTACATCACCGAAATATGAATAATCAACTCTCATTCGAGCATCTGCCCAAAAAATATTTGTTATTTGTTCCTCACAGTCTAATTGCACTGTGTAAAAATAATTCGGATTATTGCCAACCTGTCGTCTAAAGTACCACATCAAGTTTCCTGCCTCTGCATACTTTAGACTCCTCTCCCTCCTAGTCCGCAAATGCCTCTTTATGTCTTCTCGTGTGCATCCCAATTTGCGTGCTCCCCCTGCTTGCTTCACCATCAAGTCATACATTTTGCTAATTGATAGACCCGCATCTTCTGCAACTCCAGTTTCAATTTGTTGTGCCTCATTTATTTTTTCTTTGTGACATCATGAAGTGCCGACATTCTAGTAGATGTAATTGGTGATTATGTTCTTCTACAAAATCTGAAACAACATATTTCTTTGATTGTCTATTCAAGATGATACCCATTCTTGCACCACATCCCGTTTTAGTTTCTGCTCGAGACCTTTTGGTATTTACATCCCGTGCATTTGATCGCCTCTTACCCTCTTTGGTGCACGTGAACCTCCTTGATGTTAGCACTTTCTCGCTATTTCTATTGCCATACTCCTTTCGTACACTAAATCCAACTACTGCAGCGTAAGAGTTGTAGAAATTGTACGCATCTTCTTCCGAGTCAAACTCCATTCGCAGCCCTGGAATGCCATAACTAGGTGATTGCAAATTTACATCTTCACCCAACTCCATCCCCCTGATTCATAGTAATATATAGTCATCAATGCTCCTTTTAGAATTTGAGTTGTAAGTCGTAATTATAAAATTATAACTTTTTTCGTTGGTTAATCTCGCAAACACTACGTAGTTCTTTTATCCTTTTTTAACCATAATCACTTTAGAACAAAAGTTAGTTTCCAAGTACAAACGCCTCACAGATTATGTATAAGAGATGAATTGTTAGTATCCAAATTCAGCTTTTTTAGGTTTGGAAAATGAATATAAATCAAGCTAGGACATTAAATGCAAGTCAAAGTGTAATTCTTCATAAAATTTTCA
This sequence comes from Gardenia jasminoides, assembly GCA_013103745.1. NCBI lineage: Eukaryota > Viridiplantae > Streptophyta > Magnoliopsida > Gentianales > Rubiaceae > Gardenia > Gardenia jasminoides. The sequence continues at coordinate 10,903,046 of CM023099.1, read as the reverse complement.
TACGTTTGCCGGTACTAACATTTACTTGGATGGAGGAAAAAGGTGTACACATTTTTCTGTTAAGGGTGCAACAGGTGCCACACATTTAGTTCAGGATGCAAAGTGTGCAACACATTGGTGTAACAGTCTACATATATGGTGTAACTATCTATGTCATATGCATAACATTACATAGGATGGAGATCCATCATCATCTCTTCAAACTTATACGTTGCCTTAATTGGATGTAAATACTACCTTCAAATGATTTAGGAGCAATAGAACAGAAAAATGATGAGGAAAAACCACCTATATCCAAATACAAACGCCTTACAGATTATGTGTAAGAGATGAACTGTTCGTTTCCAAATTCAATTTTTTTAGGACGAAAATGAATATAAATCAAGCTAGCAAATTGAATGCAAGTCACCTATATACATTTGTCGGGACTACCGTTTACTTAGATGGAGGAAAATCATGATGCCATTTTTTTGTTAAGGGTGCAAAAGGTGACCGCCCCTTCAGCTCAAGATGCAGAGTGCGCAATACGTTGGTGTAACAATATACATTTATGGTGTAACTATCAATGTCAGATGTGTAACATTACATACTATGAAGATCCATTATCATCTCTTCAAACCTTCATTATTGGATGTATATGGTACCTTCAAATGACATGAGAGCAAAAGAACAGAAATATGTTGAGGAAAGATCACCTATATGAGTCACGTTCACTTACTTAATCTAAAAAGGGAATTAACAGAGAATATGCAGGACTTTCAGAATATGCTTCTACACTTTGAGTTCTTGCAAGGGATATCCCATATCAGTCAAAAGAAATGGCAATAGCATTCCAATAAAATTAACTGAATATTTCAAATTTATTAACTAGAAATAGGGAAGTTGCTGTATGAATATATGAATTAGGAAACATCCTTAATACCGTTGCTTTTTCTGTGGGATCCCTTCTCGGACTGGGACTTCCTATAGCTCTGCAAATTTCGCACACTCCATCTGCCACAAAGGAGAAGAAGAAAGCGAAGCACATCTGAGGTATATTTGCTACAATGGAGAAGAAGAAAGTCAAGTACACTCCATCTACCCTCCGTTTTTCCAAAGATCCATGGGAGTTGGGAGAAGACAAGGAAGAAGATCTTGCACACTGAATAGAGAGGCAACGTAGGGGAGAAGAAGGATGCAGCCACATGCTTTTTGTCTTTAAAATTTGGCTCTAATCTCATTTCCAACAGCTTTAATCTTGACGGAAGGGGTGACACCGTTAGCTTTTTTACTTCTGTTTTGGTTTTAATTTTTTTGATGCAAAACGACGCAGTTTTGTTGGTTGATTTCAATTGCTTTGGTGTCTCAATCTTAACCATCGATATGCTGACTTCTAATCCTAACCGTGAAATGGCTGGAAATGGAACTTGCGAGGCCCCTCCCACCAAATTGTCACACTAAAGGAGTTCCAACCTTTCAAGAGAAGTGCCATAGCCCCTTATACTTGTTAAATCAGGGCATTTGTGCAATATCAGAATTTTAATATTAGGATGGTCTTGACTGTTGGATAGTAATCTTGGAGCCACATATGAAAGATGTGTTAGCCCAATCATACCATGTTCACCATTTATTTCCGTGGTTGAGAGATTGGTTACTTTACTGAGAATCTTTTTTACTAGGAAAAAGTGGTCATTTTTCTTGATTTCCAACTTCTTAAGACTTGGAAATTGACTTGGAACACTTGCTAGTTTGGAGCAATCCTCAATGATCAATGTTTCAAGCATGGGAAACAATAAAGCAACAACTTCATCCTTGTCTGATTCCACCCAATTTACCAAGTTCCCCATATTTGTTAGGGACAACATCTTAAGGGATGGAAACAATTTTTTGTCAGCTTTAGTCATTCCTAATCCTTCTCCTTTAAACTGATCATCATCACCAAAAAAATGAGAGCCCAATGCTTCTTAAATTTTCCAATCCACTAAATTCAAGACTGTGGAGGAATGGCAGTTGTCCCAGGGCAGTAGGGACTTCTGTGCATCTTTTGCATCCTATTAATCTCAACTCTACAAGCTTTACAAGCTTGTACATCACTGCTGACAAATTCATCTACCATTTTGGGAATTGATCAACCATAAAATTTCTAATGATTAACTCTTGCAAATTTGGTGAGGTTGGAGGCCTTCCAATACATCTTCATGATAGTTGGAATATTCTCTATTCCGGTTGCTACCCTACTCGAATGTCAACTATAACAAATATGGCTTTCTAGCTAAATTTGCTCTTTCAACTTCTTTTTCACCATTCAGAAGCTCAAGATTTTGTATCATCAATTTGCCTTTAAGATCTTTTAAGCTCCAAAACTCTTTAGTTTGATGACCCTTCTCTTCACCTACATTAACGAACTGTAATGTTTGATGTAAGAGCAGAAGACAGATCTATCGAATTGACCTTGACCGCGTACCTCGGCGCGAATCGGGCTGAGTTAGACCTGCAAGAACAGAGTGGGATTGACTCCCCGGAATAGCTCCGACGCTCAAGTCAATGGGCTGTGGCTAAATTGACAATTGAACTGATTGGTGAGTAAATAGGAGCAGGGGAGAGTGAAGTAGTCAGTTATATCGTAACCTCAGATGAGTTTACCTGGGTATTTATACTGAATGATAGATAAGCCCCCTAGAGTTGTAACTAACTTTAAATGCTAGTTTAAATAAGGATAAGGCTTATCTCTTGGTTAAGAGGATAAGGCCGGGCAAGAGCTTTAGCTTATCTGAACGTCTGGCCTGACTTGCAAGGGAACTAGTTCGGCACAACACTAGTGAGCTCGGCTAGTCCTGGCCAGCTCGGCATGAAGGCCGAACTACTTATCCGTGATGTCACGTGTACGGCTACTATTCATAGCTCCTTTATTTGACAACAAGTCAACTGTCCCATCTCAGGAGGCATTTGGAAATGTGCTTATGAAAACTTCTCATTATATGTGGTAATAATAATAATTCTTGTACTTTTAATTTTTAACTTTATTTTATAGGATAATTCTTGGTTGTTAGAAGTTTACTTCACTCTAGTCTAATTGAGCTTGTACAGAATGTTAGTATGTGGGACTATGCATTGGGCATTGACCCCAAAGATCCTGGTATTTTTATTCTGACTCCATCACTATTTCAATTAAAGGAAAGGAATGGAAAGGAAAAGAAAGGATATAAATGAAAAAGAAAGGGAAGAGAGTAGAGGAAAATGGTTTTCCATCTATCTTATTTAGATTAAATATGAAAGAAAAAGAGAGAAGATGCTGAATTTTTATTTAGGTTGAAGAAGTGAAAAAAAAGGAAAAGAAAAGATCAAGTATTAATTTACTTGAAAAGATGGGAAAAAATTGTCTTTTAAAAGAATTTAAACTATTTCAATTAATTTAGTTCCATTTTCTTCTGTTTTCGCCTACTAGTGGACAGAAATTATAATTTAGGAAAACAACCAAAACATTTCCCTTTCTTTTCCCTTCTCGAAAACCAATAAAAGCCAAATCCCTCCAATTCCTCTCCTTTCCTCGTCCTCCCATTCCCTCAATCCAAATGGTGCCTTATATGGTTTTTGAGGCCCAATTGTTTTCAGTATTAGACAATTGAAAACACAAAAATGTAAATTGGGTACTGGACCCTAAATTTTCCATAATAGTGTCAAGACCACAAAATTTCCTTATATTTTTGTTTTAGCTCCTGGGGCTTAAGTTTGTGTCACGGCATATGGAGTCCAGAAATCTAATTGTTGTTTCAGTTCCTTATTCTTGCTTTGTATCAAAAAATTGTAGGACTATCCCTTTTCACTTGCAAAAATCTTAATCATCTACCAAATTGTCCATCAATAATCAATCTATCTTCAACCACATTGATGATGTTTTGCAATACAGGGGATGAAAATCATTAACATTCTTTAAACACAAACTTTCAATCTATAAAATCTTTTGTCCTTGGCAAACCACATATCATTACCCTTTCTATTTGATCATTTTTCTCATTCTAAAACTACAGTTTTGTGGAACCAATACAGAAAACGCATCGCTATTTGTAATCTGTAGACTAATAGGAGGGTTATGGTCAAGAATACTCGCTCTTGATTTATTTTTACGAGGGTCATAAATTATTAAATCTTGCTCTCATTCTTGTTCCTAATAAAAATATTACTTCTCGTTCAATATCCATCTTGAATAATAGGTAGTCAACATAATTATAATTATGTCAATTATATGAAATTGTGCAATTTGTTAGTGAAAAAACAAATTAGACTTGGATACCGTTCTTTTTTTAAAAATTAAAAAAAAAAGCTTTTTGAGAAGATGGTGTAGAACTAAAAAAAGGGAAGTAGCAGAACCATGGCAAAGGGGAGCGGCAAGTCTAAATCAAGTTAATTATCGTAGCGGATCTTCTGTTCCACTGCTTGTTCCACTATCTATCCCATCTTTTATTAAATTGCTATCTCTCCTTCGTAAACATCATATTTTAATTCTTTTTTTTTTGTTTACTTGCTATCAAATCTAATTTTTCTATGAGTTTTCATTCTTGTACAGGAACCCGTCTAAAAGTGAAAACACAACAAAGGCTTTTGTATCCACATGTCGAAACATCCAAATAGTGACCCAGTCTTCTTCTTACAATCTATGATCCTTACAAAAATTTATCCACCCATTTCTCAACACGTAAAGCTTTGAATGACCCCAAGAGCAAAATGTCATCTGGTAATCTTTTCCAGCAGAATCATAGACAGTAACTGGTATTCCCTCATCAATATTTTCTTTCGCATGATTCAACAATGGCAAGATTGAACCTCTTATCTCCTCCCTTGTTAAGGCTAACCTACACTGACCTATGCTAACATCCTACATATCAACTGCTTCTCAAAAGGCTCACTGCAAGTTCTGATAATGCAGTTTAAGCTCACAACTGGCAGCAACCTTGGCGAGTTACCTCCAATTTCTTCATTTGATTTGGTTCGGAATAGCAACAGGAATAATTTATTAGCAGTTTTACGATCAAGTTCTTGTTTGCTCATCAGTACTAGAGTTGAAGTAACGTGTTCAACTTCTTCATCTGCGTATTTATCAAGATTTTCTAGCTGCTTATGAAATTTCTGCCAACCCAATTATTGATTTTCTTTTGCTCAAACGATTCAACTCTCTCTTCTTTGGGTATAAGTGAATTGTGTTCAATGAAAGAGTAGGAGAATTAATTCATTTAAAGGGCAAAGTTGCTATTATTCTTATAGAGCACCATCAGTCTTCAACTGTAGGATATACACTTAATTAAGGAGTAGAAGAAATAGGGAATTACCAGTTTTGGTTTTGCTTCCTTTGTTGACCACAACTCCAACTTTACTACCATATACACACTATACCACTATGTCACTTACTTTTTTTTTTCTTGAACGATAAAAGCTTTATTGAACAAGAAGGAAAACTGTACAATGTTGGATGACATCCTATAAAAGTTGACAGTGCAACAAAGCACCGAGAAATGGATTAGTTCCATTCCTCATCTATTATAATCCCTAGTCCATGAGCACTAAGATGAACTGCTCGATCAATATTTATATTACACTTTTCGGTAAAGGAGCACATTTGAAACAATTTAGCAATTTCAGGATATCTTCTAGGAGGACTGCTACTGATGTATCATTTGATCTTTCTTCTTTTAGCCACCATACCAGTTTATGGTTTCTTACTACCACTTTGCCTCTACTCCACCGGAAAATGATAGCTTTGTTGGGAACTAATCTGATAGCTAGAGCCTCATTTTGGATTTCTATGCTCAGACCTCTTTCTCTAATGGCCCATTCCGACTTCACCTGGCCATGCAGCATTGCTGTCATACCTATTCCCAGCACATTGGATTCTACCTTCGAGGTTGTTGCAATCCTGAGCTCAATGCAGTTGTCCTCATTTTCTTCCTCTTGTCGTGATTCTCTTGATTCAAATGTTTTCATTGTGCTTTACTGATGTTCATCCTCGTGGAGCAGGTCCTCTCATTGTGCCCAATGATGCCACACTTATAACAGAAGTCGGGGCATTTCTCATACTTGAATGGGATCCATTTGGATTTTTCCTGAATTTGCACTGCTGTTCCTCTAGGAAGGGCTTGACTGATATCTGCTATGACCAATAACTTCATGTGTCTGCCCTCTTTTCCCCCTATTTGGGGGATGATCACCTCCTTCACTACATTGAATCCTGTTCCAATTTTCCTTCCAACTGACTTGGTCAGCTAGTGGATAGGCAGATTCCAAATTTGAATCCACAAGGGGGCAAGATTAAAGGCTTCCTCATTCTCCTCTATTCCTACACACCATTCTCTGAGGACCAGAAGCTGGTTGTCCATAATCCATGGCCCCTGTCCAGAATCCTTTGTCTCTCCTTAATATTTGGGATGTCAAATTGTTTGGGCCCACCTCTGTGACTCTGATTTCCTTCGGAAAGCTCCAAGCCGAGCTAACGAAATTTCTAACCCCCGTGTCAGTAAGTATTTTTTCTCCCTTGATCCTTCCAAATATACCCTGTTCACAAATTGCTATTCCTTCAACCATATCACTTACCTCTAACTCAGTAACTCCCTTCTACTTACAACTGAGCTCGAATTTTTGCAAAATCGGTATCAATTCTTCAGCCATGTTAAACTTATAGATTATGCAAATATACCAGAATCTAAAAGCATACAAATGATATAAGATGGTAAGGCAATTGAGGTCAATCAAAAGAAACAACTTTGTCAAGGTAATTGCTCTACCTAACAGACGACGGAAGAAGGATAAAAAGCAGAAGAAAGCAAAAACACAACTCAAAAAGTAAAAGACAAGGCACAGAGATCCGAAGCAGCACCTTCTGTCAGAAGCCTAACCTGAAGCCAACACTGATCCGTAGTTCTTCACTCTTTTTTGTTCCCCTGTTTTCTTAGCTTTTTGCCGCCAACTTAGTCTCCTGACACCCTTCTTTTTACATTCAAGACATTGTATAAATGCCTTAGTTAATGCCGGAAGAGTTGGCTGGGAATAGCACTAAAGGAACTGAATCCGGTTTGCATGACATAGGTTTGTTTGGATAGGAGAATTTACCCAAAATTTACTTGCTTGCATCATCAATACATTTTCCAACCACCTTTTTATCTCACACACATCACATCACAAAAGTGCTACAGTGTTTTATTTCAAATTATTATTTCAAATACTCTCTATCCAAATAAACCCTATAGCTATTGGACAAATCTCAGAATTTGGATTTTTAAAGGTTTTCAAAAGTTTTTGAATTTTTAGAACTCCCGCCAAGGGGAGAGTGTCTCTTATCCCAAGAGAGAGAGCACCCTCACTAGGAAGGGATTTTCTTCGGACTTATTATGTTACTTACGAGAAGAAAAAAAAGTGGTAATACATTAACGTCTCAGTCGTTAGAGTGCACCATACGTATCACAACTAAAAATTGTATTACCTGGTCCCTCGCAAACTGGAAGTTCCTGGTCCATGAACCAAAGATATCCTTTTGTTACAAGGCTCTGTCTATCAAGTGATCACTCGTTAAAGTATATTCAGTTGTTAAATTGTTGAAAAGTATAGTTAATTAAAAAAAATGTAAATGTAAGGGAAAATAATAATATTTATTATGTGTATTTACATGATATGTGAATATGATTTAAATGTATTAATAATTGTCAGGACACTGGTTAGAAAAAATTCTTAGTACAAAACTCGATTTGAAGACTCATAATTAAATCTGATGATAAAAAAAACAAAATTTCAGGATCACCGCCAATAAGCCGAAAATCCTATGGGATGAGGGTGGATATTAGGAACAAAATCCAATTCAGTTAACAAAATATGCTTTGCATGAGTCAATACTCTCTCTCTCTAAAAGTCATCTGTTTTACGCTAAAAAATAGCCTTTTGTCAATTGGCTCTCCAAAATAATCCACTTACTATTAATCTATTCTACCTTTAATTTGAACTTCTAATTAATCTCAACTTGAATTTCAATTTCTAATTTTGTGCACTTGCATGCATCCGTTCGTATTAGTAAATTAAAGCAAAACAAATTTCTTCAAAACGAAAAAAATGAGACAAAAAAGTAAAAGAATTCTTATTACAGGAAACATCCCATTTATTTTTTAAACAAACACCTAAAAATTTGGTCATGACAAACATGCTGTGCACTTTTTAACAAACGCACACAAGCACTAAAACGAATTTTAACAATATATACATGTATTTTCTCATAAATTCTCAGAAATTTATGTATTTCAATGCAGTGTCACTAATTTGAGAGGGGGACTCTTTAGGTTAGCAATATACGTGATTGAAAGTCAACCAAAATGAAGGAAATTAGAAGACGAAAATATTCTTGGACACAGCGGCCTAAACAAGAGAAGCAATCTGCCAAACCATTAAAGTAACAAGTACCCCACGGGGGAAATAGAAAACAAGGAAGGAATCAACTGAATTAATATTTTACAGCACTGACAATGTAAAGAATAAGATAATTTTGCACCTGCAAATTTAGATGCAGGCTTATGCATAACACATGTAGAATTTTAGATTTGAAAAATTTATTTTGTTATGCATTGAAACACGCTTGTGCAAGTAACCTTTTACATTGTTAATATAGGAGTAACTAAATTATTTTTTTCCAAATCGGATATATACCTGTGACATGTGTTATGTACTTTTCTGCCATTAGTGCAATTTTCATTGTTAATCAAATCATGCTAGATGATTTCCAATTAGTTTATTAATATATTAGCTTTTGTTTTGATGAAAAAAATTTATACTTAATAAGGCTAGATTTTATCAATATGTCCATTACCCAACTGCTAAACTTGTCTCCTTTGAAGCACAGATTCCAAAATCAATGGCTAACTTTTGTATTTGCAACTTGCGGCTAACCCATTGCAAGGCAAAAGATAGTAATGTTTATTTTTTAAGGTAAAAGTAAAAGTTAATAAATTAAGGAATAGTCACAAGAAAAAACCTTTACAATGGTAATAAAATCATTAGTTAAATATAAACTAAACATGACTATTCTAAGCAAAAGGTACTCTGACTAAATTGCCAAGCAATTGCCAACTCCCAGTTTGCTCTAATCCTTGGAAACTTGTTCTAGATTGCAGCAGCACACGCACAATTTCCACAGTCCAATTGATCAACACTTCAGCGAGCCTAGCCTTTATGTTGAAAATTTTGAAATTCCTCCTGCCAAACTGAAAATAATAGTTCCTAAATGCAATTTCCGGAAAGCAAGAATGCTGCAAATGTTGACTAACCACCCCATTTCCCCTGGCAGCATGAACAGCCCTGTATTGTTAGTATAAAAAATTATGCAGCGAAAGTAATACAAAAATCTTACAAATAATGAAAACAATAAGAAAGGTATGGGAGGATAAATGATATTTATTCAATGAATCTAATTTTCCTCAGTAATTAGGACAACAAGTCCTTCTACAGATAAAATGTAATAAACACCTAAACTAACTCTACTTCCAAAGACAACTTAACTATCAATTCCTAATCAAGTTACTAAATGACAAATCAACTTCTAATACTACGAAACTTCTAAAAATTGCTTCATTTAATTTTTCTAACATATATAATAGAAAATAACTTTGTATCTGACTCAAACATATGTTGAGTAAGAGATACGAAAAACAAGTCATCAATAGATTCCAAGTGTATATAACATAGAGTAAATGGCGAAGAAGGTCACCGAACGTTTTAAAATTGCACCGATTGCTCACTAAACTTTTTTTTTTGGCCAAAAAACATCACTCATCCCTTTAAAACATGCCACGCGAGTCATTCCAGTGAGTTTATTGCCTAATCTAGCTAGAAACACAATAAATACTGGAACAATTGATTAAACAGGGGCAAAAAAGTCAAGAGGCATAAGGAGTTTGGGATTGCCCTATCAAAATCAATTATCAGATCTGTAGGCTGCTGCTAATGTTAGTAAGCAAGATGGGACTTTTGGGTGCAGTACAAATGTTCCAGCATCTTCTCAAGTAGCATAGGTTTCTGCTACATTTGGATTTGAAAATCCATCCTCAAGAAATAAGGAGGTCTATCCATTTATCGAATCAAAAGATCCACCAAATGAAAAGGAGAATGCTGTCAATTGCAATGGAGGCATGAAGGCCTTAGCTAAACAATCTCCTCGATTGGAGGTTCTTAAGGCTGCTCTTGAATCGGCTAATCATAAACCGCTTCATGCGGCTGAGATTTGATGCAGCTAAGAAGGAGAAGTATAATTTAAAGCAGTATAATTTATTTCTCTCTCTCTCTCGCTCTCTCTCTTCTTTTTTCAGAAAAAAGTGGAAACTTCGGAGTTTTGTGGTGGTAAAATTTGGGAAATTTTTTTTCTTCCAGGTTTTTTATTCTTGAAATGTAACATTAGAAGTGGGATAGGTATTTGGTTTCAAAATTTGATTTATTGTTTATCTTGATTAGGATTTGAGAGATGCGATTGTGAAGGGATTAGGATTTCAAGCTAAGGATTTTACGATATTCGAGTTCAATTTAAGGGATGAACAAGCGGGTAGATCTGCCACTTATGAATTTGACATTGAGGTTGACAATAAAGTTCTTACCTTTAAGCTTTTGGAGGATGTAAACAAATGGGATTATAGATTTACCTATATTTCTAGTCAATCATGCGGTGAAAAATGGCTTGGTGGAAAGGCAGAAGTTGGATAATCAGATGCCAATCTTGGCTCCATTTCAGTTGGCAGGTCCCATGGAAATCTGTACGTAGGATGCCAAGGATACCAGGATTTCACCATCGGCAAGCTGAAGCTGCACCTATTTCTATTGTATCGTCTAGTATGCATTTGTTTCATATCCTTCATGGTTTGACTTGAATTTCCTTCAGCCTCCTCCTTGTATTGTCCAGCCTTGGAGGAATCATGGGCTCTTTGATAACTCTGGAATTGCTTTCCATCGTGGTGTTTGACATGATGGCCGTGGGATACATCCAATTATTGGCTCTCGCTTTAAGTCCAATATTTTATTGTGAGTTTTTTTGCCCCTATTTAATCAACTGTTCAAATATTTTATTACGTTTCCCGTTGGATTAGGTAATAAACTCACCGGAATGATTTATGTGGTATACTTTAAAGAGATGAATCATGTTTTTAGCTAAAAAAAAGGTTTAGTGAGCAACCAGTGTAATTTCAAAAAGTTGGGTGATCTTTTTTGCCATTTACTCTGTAACATAAACAACACTTTCAATTGTGTTCCAATTCCCCATTTTATAAGCCTATACATGGATTCTATTCTGAATCTTTGAAATATTGGATTGTGTTAAGCTACTGGTTAGCTACCAGTGGAACACTGCTGAAGGCGATTTTCAGGAATTACTCGAACATCGAATTGGTCTTTTGCCTGCAGCATGATATGCTCAATTCAGTTTGCAAATGTCGTCCCGGGGGAATAGTAATGTTACTAACGGTGATAACGCCATTAGGTGACCTAAACAAGTACATCGCAATAGTAATGCCTGTATTTCCTATTATTAGCAATTTGGAGCAATTTGTTACATCTCACAATTTTTATACCTACATTAATTCATAGGGAAAATGACCTGTTTTATCTCTCACATTTTGTAAAAAAATTTGGTATCTATTCTATAACAAATCCTTTATCATATTAGTTTATTTTGGGCGGATAGCGGGAATCGAACCCGCATCTTCTCCTTGGCAAAGAGAAATTTTACCATTCGACCATATCCGCACTTTCCGTTCTTGATATTTAATATGTCCCCACAATGTTAAATTAATAAAATTAATATGTACCTATGCCCGGATCATTTTTATATAGTGTCGGATCATTTCTAGCTCTAGGCTTTTTATTAGTTAGTCTTGGTAAAGCTCCCAGACAGCGTATTTTTTTGAAACAAGGTCCTCGGTAACGCGACATAAAGACTCCTTATTCTTATTTTGAATAAATTTAATTCTTTTTTCTATTTTATTTATTAAATTTTTATTTTTTATTAAGTTATAAGAATAAGACCTTCCAACTATGTCAGGAAGCGGATACCCTTTTCTATAATAGAAAAATAAATAGAAAGGAGTATGGATATTTATCCAATTCGTCTCATGCTTTTTTATAGTACACAAGCATGCTATTTCAATAAACTTCGCTTCATTTATCATTCATATTTAAAAACCGAATTATTAGATACCAGAAGTCAACTTTCAACTGTGAATCAAACCACCTAGCAATCCAGTTATAAATTTCATGGGTAGAATTGGTAGATCACTCAGCTAACTCCACAATATTCATGTGACATTTAATGAAAAAAGAGGAAAATAATAAATTCTAACTTAAAAAATGCCCTACTCCTCAAAGACAAAGAACAGCTGACAAGAGATACATTTGGTGTTGAAAAATCTGAAAGATTAGCACTCATTCAATTCTCAAAAAATACTGAAATATTAGCACTCAAACAATTCTCAAGAGATAAAGAATGAGAGTTGACCAACCAAATCCATAAAAGAATGCAAAATTCAAATATCTACTGTAACTGTGGGAGACTGGCTCGGGCCAAAGCTTCATGGAAGAATGAAAATGCAGCAAGTAGGCTTTACAGTTGTCCCAACTATGAAGTAAGTTTAGGAGAAAAGATACGATACCTTCTGGGATGTAACCAGGTGGAGTTGACCTGGTGATCTACTAGTTTTACCTTCAAAATTTGTAACCTGGTTGTTAAGTGATTTGATGCACGAATGTGACTTGGTTTTTAGGATGTAATAGTTTCAGTTTTTAAATGTGAGAAATGAATTTGCTTCGTTTAAAAAGGGGGGACAAAAAGAATTTTTTAAAAAATTTTCCCTAATTCCTATCATTATCTGTCATGTATACATACAAATTGATACCTAAATTTCCTATGTTTATATGAGTTTTCATGGTAGACAGAGCGACTAAAAGTTTTTATGAGTGCACTTTTACGGAATGGGATTGGGAAAAAAATAAAAAACTTTGATATCTCAAATCTCAATGCCTCTGGATTGATTACCATAATGATTGGAAGAATATAGTGCGTCATCAGTTATTAAACTTTCTTAAAATGCCATCCAGTCCACGATAATATTTTTCATGTCAATTGGCTCACTAAACTCCTAAATGTGAGCCAGTAGACTATTTCGTCTCTTTGCTCGGTTAAAAGACATGAATTTCGTAGCACATTAGCTTCCACAATACGCTCTGAGGTGCATTTTTGTCACCTCGTCAACGAAAAACAGTGTAGTGTAACAAAGAAAAGTGTATAAAAGTTAAGTGACCGATGGCACATTTTTTAAATTATTTTTGAACCTAAAGAAGAAATAAAAAAAGAGAAAATTTTCAAAATGAACCCTGCGTTTCAAATTCCTTTTGGAAAATAGTAGAAGTATTTTAGCAAGAAAGCAATTGGATCTTCATTTCGAAAAAAGAAAAACTACCGAATTAAATGTGTTTCAAAAATCCAACGTTCTCGACTGTGCTTAATTATCAACTTTTACTCCTTGCAACTCCAAAATGTTTTCATGTGGCTCTGATAATTGTAATCTTATACCAAGTTTAAGTTTATGACAAATGCAACTTTTGTACATTACAAGAAAGTGGCAAACTTCTGATTGTAATCTAGAAAGCCGGACAAATGCGAATGTGGAAAATGGAAATAGAGTGTTGACGATTGAAAAGTAAGAGACATTGCTCGGCTTTTCTTTTGTCAGCACTCATTAGTATGATATCATGGTCATTTCAATTTTTAAAGAATTGACTTTTAAATAAAATTTTATAAGAAGGAAGCTAGTACGTATAGAATCTCCAAAAATTCTGTGAATGTAGTATTATCTTCAGTTAAATACATGTTAAGGTGGGAGGAATGGTAAGTGGAAAATCTGAATTTGAAAAAAAAAAAAAGAAGTTTAATGCATGTTATAAATTTATATGGTTCGGATATTCATTCCTTCCCTCAAGCTTTCATAAGTACGTTCATTTAAAAAAAGAATTAATGGTACATTCGTGATATGCCAAAAGTTAGAGACTTTTGATTTCTTCCTATTCATGTTGATTGTTCATGTATCAATCGTCTTATATCCCCTACATCCATATTGGTCTTTGGACCGTCTTTGTACAGACACCGATACTGATGGTTGCATGGCGGAATGATACGAGGAATGGGACACTCTTCTCTATGACTTTCTTACCTCTTTTTACTTTAGTTTTCTTGCTTTTGTTACTTTACATTATTAAGTTTACAATACATTTGAAAAAGTTTGCCAAAAGAGCAAAAAAAAGAAAAAAAAGAAAAGAAAAAAAAAGAAAAGAAAAATATTCTTCTCTGGCAACCATGTAGTTAGGCTATAAATGCACGAAAAAGAACATCTCTGCACTATCTTTTCTAATCAGTCCACAGAAAACACTTCAAACATTTCATTGCTAAGGCTCTTCTTTTCGTGAATGGGGCCTCACAAGTTCCATTTCCCTCCATTTGCATCTTGAGCCGTCCATTTCCTTAAGGCCCACATGTACTTGCATGAAATGAATGGCTCAAGATGCAAATGGAGGGAAATGGAACTTGTGAGGCCCCGAATCCCTTCTTTTCTACGCTACTCACTAACCGAAAAAGAAAATGAGTTTCCAAAATTCCCCCTCGTTTCTCAAGATCTTATGTGAGGATAACTTTACCGAAGAAATTGTAAGTGCCTGCATCTATTGTGCAAGGAAAATCCTTTTCTCACTTGCTAGGCAAGAAAACCATTAAGGGTAGAAATTTAGCCTCTATTTTGCATTCATTTTTGTATTTTAATACCCAGATAAAATTTGGCTTGTGCAGAGGATTCCACCTGCTTTTAGGCAGCAGCATGAAGAGAAGTTCACCAAAGAATGGATACTCAAAACACCTCCTTTTGAGCAATTGTGGGCTGTAGAAGTCGATCAAAACGGTCAGGACTACTCTCTGTGCGGGATTGCTTGGAAAAAGTATGCAGAATCACAGCATCTTATGCACAAAGACATTCTGGTCTTCCGTTATCTGGGTGTTACATCTGATCTTTGTCGTCTTTCTGTGTTTGATGTTGAACTGTACAATAAAACCGGTTTGCCAAAGAGAGGCTGCCCGCTGTTTCCCCCTGTAGTTCTTTTTGGTATAACTCGCAGTGTTGCGGAAGAAAAAGATGAGATTGATGTAACCGAGCCACGAACTCAACCTGCTAAATTCAAGAAAAGGTCTATTATAGAAGCTGGTGGGACTAAGGATTCTCAGAGGTCGAAGAGATTGAAAGCTAGGGGTAATGCTCTTGCCTTGAATAGTGATTAGTCATTAATTGTCATTATTTTTAGCGGGATGGGCCTCACAAGTTCTATTTCTAACTAGTTTGCCCCTAGGTTTTATCCTGGGATGTAAGTTAGAATATGGTGTGATCAAATCTAGGTAGGATATAAACAAGTTAAAGTAGGATGTAAGTTAGAATATGGTGTGATCAAATCCAAGTAGGATATAAACAAGTTAAAGTAAGCTGTAAAAAAAAAATTCAAAATGACCATTTTAAATTGAAATGGACTGATGAGGCCTCGAATCCTATGATCTTGTTGGTTTGTCTTAGTATCTAGCAATTAACAAGTAATTCAGTATGGCAAATTTTGACGAAATGTTGGAAAATTATATTTAATAGGAATTAAAGCTAAGGAAGAAGCTTTCACAAGTGAAGAAGAAAAGGCTGAAAAGATAAGAAGTGAAGAAGAAGAAGAAGAAGAAGAAGAAGTTGAAAGAAGTGGTACAAAAATCAATTCAAAAGACAAAATTCATAGTTTTGAATTAACTTTCACCAAGAGCCGCCTTAACCGCATGGTGAGAACTACTGAGTTTACTTTCTTCTTGTCCTTTCTTAGGCCTGAGTACAACTAAAGTCACACTAATAGTGTTTGCTAATCTTTCTCACCTAATATTCATCATATATATATATATATATTGTGCATTTTCAGACTTTTCCAACAGATTTTGCGCGGAAGGCAAGACTGAAGAAGAAGAAATCTATCTCCCTTGTTAGTTTGCTAAGTGAGGAGGAGTGGGAGATGGAACTATCTGAAGCTGCAGATAGAAGGATTACAATGGGGAGAGGTTGGTCAAGGTTTCGCGATGACAATAGTATAAAAAGAGGCGATATATACATGTTTGCGTTGGCTCAGGATGAAGACGATATGCTTCTTTTTCTCAAGGTCTAAGTGGAAGAGGGGTGCAAGTAAATCCAAACAATGAAGATATACAAGCAGTGGTTGTGCATTTTGGAATTATGTGTAGTTAGTGTACTTTTTAAACAATTTGGTATACCCTTATATTTACCTTCTCTATGAGTACACAATAGGTTTTTTTCCTTTTTGGTGACGATTAGTTTGAGTGGATTCGACTCTGGTTACCATCATGGGTCAGGGTAGACTCACAGAGATACTTATAGACTAACATAGTTCTCACATTGGTAATGAGATTTGAACACACAATTTGTTAGAGGAAGTGGCTCGTTCTTGTCAACTGAGTCAACTTATATTGGCATATACAAGAGTTTGTAAGATGTAATAAAAAATGTAGATACAACACAAAACTGTAATCCCTACAACAAGTCTTGTAGTGACTACTAACCATGCTTTAGTATTTTCTTTCAATTCTCTTCCTTTTTATTTTCCTATGTATTACTGCAAGGGTAGTCTTGTAGTGACTACTAACCATGCTTTAGTATTTTCTTTCAATTCTCTTCCTTTTTATTTTCCTATGCATTACTGCAAGGGATATTCGGAATTGAGGCACGTATGTTTGATTTTAGTCGAAATTGAGGCACGTTTGTTTGATTTTTAGTACAGGTGTTATGGGTGTTGTGCTTTTTTCATCATTTATTGTACAATTGCACATACAAATATAAATACTTACCTATGTGCCTTATTAAGTGGGAACCCTAACTTATAGTTAGAACTTAAAAGTTACCCAACTTTGTATTTTAATCTTGAAAGATTTGTTATTTATCATCATGTTTGAATTTACATTTAAATCACAAATTTTTTCAATAGGTTAAAAAATGTAAAATCTATAATTCTTGAGTGTGACTTTGACTAATTCTGAATAAGTAGTTTTGCAAAATCTACCCTAACACTGTGGATTCCTCACAAGATGATGGTGAAGAAGTGGCAGCTGGTATCACTGTAAATTTGTCAAGTATTGGAGATTCAGTAATGGTGGTATGCTTCGAAGGGCTCATGGCAAAAAATACTTATATAGTATCAAAACAATTTGATGTTGATTGTGAACTAGCATTAGTGTAGATGGAACTGTTTCTCTCTCTTGCTAACATGAGCCGAGAAAAAGTAACTACCTACTAATACACACTTCCCTCATTTTAGCCATTGTTGGGGCTTCACAGCTCCAATGGGGTAGATCTTAGGTGTGTTGCGATTGTCTTCTTCCCAGAAATATATCCATAGTTTTTTGTTTGGTCGGCATTGAACTTGAAGTTTCTCTTATTGGGTGAACGTCCAATCGAAATTGTCTTGTCCAGTCTCTCTGGTGATTAGTTATGGTAGTTTCAGCTAGATCTGATTCTAGTTCGCGTCCCATCTACTTCTTAAACAGGGATTGGTAGGGCGTGATGCCAACCCATCATCGTTATCATCTCCCAAGAAGGTTTTCAGGGTCGATTTAAGCACAGGAGGAAGTCTTACTGTTGATTTGGGGCCGGTCTTAGTTGATTCGAACTTTACTCAGTTCCCTCCTCCAAAGAGCAATGGTGTTGTAGCTGAGCAAAGAAGTGTTCTTTACTTGGGCATAATAGGAAACACTGTTCAAAGCACCAAAATATTCAACAGAAGTGGATTGCAAAACAAACAGCAGTACATACAAAGGTGACAAAATTTAAGAAAAGCCTAAACCACACGAAATAGTATGTGCAAAAGTGGTAGTTGAGGAGCCGAAACAGTCTGAAATAGTTCAGAGGTCTATAGTAAAAGAAAATGCAGCAAGATCAAATTGCGAACATGGTTTACAGCAAGCTGAAATTATGTTAACAAATGGATTCTTAGCTCTCTGGACCAAGAGGAGGACTTAACTCATGTTTCAATACTGGATCTGGAGGAGGGGTCTTCTCTTCTGAGCAAAACCTTGACCAGTCAACTACTAAAATAAATAGCAATGGAATGGGTGATGGGAGCATCTCAGGTCTTTTATCCACTTCAGAAGTGGACCACTAGGAAGTAACTAAGGTCACTCGGACTGGGAGAAAAAAGAAAACTGCTAGGGGGGCAAGTAATTCCCCTCAACCTTTTAAATGTTAATACGTGTGTGGAATATTAGAGGATTAAATGATCCTCTAAAGAAAAAGGAAGTTAAGAAGCTAATTCAGCAGCAGCATTTAGATTTACTTGGATCTACTGAGATAAAACTTAAAAATCATAAGGCTGGTAAGGTGCTAGCTGCTTGCTTGATTGGTTTGAAGTACATTCACACTGCTCATTTTGCAGGGTTTATCCGTTATGTGTAGGTGGAATCCAAATCTTATGCAGGTTGGTTGTGTTTATATTCATCCTCAGGTTATTACTGTTAAAGTATGTCCTCAGGTAATTCAAAAAAGCTTCTATTTGTCTGTTGTTTATGCTATGAATGACTCTGTAGCTAGAAGACCACTCTGGCAGGAGTCGAAAAATGTTGCTTCTGATATTCATGAGGTACTGTTGATGCTCATGGGCGATTTTAATGTCATAAGGTTTTGCTCTGAAAAGGTTGGGGGCAGTGGTTATGAATTCGATGATATGCAAGAATTTAATGATTGCATTGAAGCCATTGATGCAAAGATGTACCTTCAAGGTGCATTGCTCTCACTTGGTGTAATAAGAGAGAAAATGAAGTGAAAATATATAGCAAATTGGATAGATTAATGGCAAATGGGAACTAATTATCCTACTTCAGAGGTATGGAGGTTGAGTTTTTATGCCCTATCATATCAGACTATGCCCCAACAATTATTGCTCTTGAAGATTAGTTTAACTCTGGACCAAAACCTTTTAAGTTTCATAATTTTTTTAATGAAGAATGGTTAATATTAAGAATGTTTACTTAAAGTTTGGAAGTCCTCTTGTGGTTCTGACCCTATGAAGAGTGTTTGCCAGAAGCTGAAGATGTTGAAAGCTGAGCTAAAGAAAATCAGTGCCTAGCATTTCAGTGACATCACTCAAAGATTTGAGACTACAAGGAAGCAGCTATGGGAGGTGCAGTATCGTCTCTATGAATCCCCATTTGAAGGCTTACTGCAGCAATAAGAGAAGGACCTGACTCTTCAATATTCTGAGTTAAGGATAGTTGATGAGCAGCTCTTTAAGGCTAAATCTAGGATAAAATGACTTGCAGAAGAAGACTGAAACACCAGGTTCTTTTATAGAACAGTGAAACAGCATCATTGTCAAAATAGGATCTTGTCTATTACTGATAGGAATGGTAAAAGATTGACTGACTATGAGGAGGTAAAGCAAGAAGCCACCAGATTCTATATAAATTTGTTTAGTGATCCAATCCCCGCATCTGAAGAACATGTATCTGCTCTAAATTCTATCGGGCTACAGAAGTTGTCCCCTGAGGAAAGAACATTGTTGGAGGCCCCTGTTTTTGAAGCTGAGATAAAAAGTGCTATGTTTAGCATGAAAAACGGCACTGCTCCTGGTCCTGATGGGTTTACAGTTGATTTTTTCACTCTTAATTGGGAAACTATTGGTGAGGAGGTTGTGAAAGCTATATAGTCATGTTTTTCAGTAAATCCTGTATATGGTCCTTTAAATTCGACTATCTTAACTCTTGTCCTTAAGGTTGCAAATCTTGTGAAAGATTATTAGCGAATTGCTTGCTGCAATATTCTCTACAAATGTATTACTAAAGTTCTTACCAAGAGAATCAAATGTGTTCTACCATCCCTCATTAGTCAGCAACAGTTTGCATTTATGCAAGGGAGATCTATGGCAGACAACATCCTGTTAATGCATGAGCTTATTAAAAAATACCACCTTTCGACTGATAAGCCTAGAGTTGCTGTCAAGGTAGACCTTATGAAACCTTACGATTCAGTTGAAAGGCTTTTCTTGTTTGAAGTGTTGTACTTGATGGATTTCCACTTGTTTTCATTTTATGGATAAAGAAGTGTGTAACTACTGCTAGTTTTTCTTTGAACTTAAATGGCTCATTAGTTGGGTACTTAAAAAATGAGAAGAGGTTGAGACAGGGTGACCCAATCTCCCCATACCTTTTTTTCCTGGTAATGGAGGTGTTCTCTTGTATGCTGTCAAAGAATATTCAAAAGCAAGGTTTTGATTATCATCCAAAGTGTGAAAAGCCGAATTTGACTCACCTAATGTTTGCTGATGATTTGTTTTTGCTGGGGGCTGCTACTAATAGATCTATACAGGTTTTCAAAATGACCTTGCAGGAGTTTCAACAAGTCTCAAGTTTACAGGCACAGCCAAACCTCCAAAAAAGTGAAATATTTTGTGTAGGCCTCTTGTGTGATAAGAAATCAATGGTGAGTGAAACTTTACAAATGCCTTTAGGCACGTTACCTGTCAAGTATTTGGAAGTGCCACTCTTGTCTACAAGGTTTTCAGCCAAAGATTGTGCCGCGCTAGTGGATAAGATCATTGCTAGAATCAAAGGATGGACTGTTGAGAAGTTATTTTATGGGGGTTGGTTGCAGTTAATTAAGTCTGTGTTATTAAGCATTCAAGTAATTCTGGAGCAGTATTTTTATCCTCCCAAAAAAGGTAATTGCAAAAATTGAAAAGTGTTCTAAATGCTTTTATCTGGACTGGAGCAGAAGATAAGAACCATAGTGCCAAATTTGCTTGGTCTGAAGTTTGTCTACCTCTAAAGGAGGGTGGCCTGGGGTTGAGAAGACTTGAACTCTGGAATAAATGCCTCGTTATGAAGCATTTATGGAATATATGCACAAAGAAAGACACTGAGGATCCGATGGATACATGTGTATCTACTAAAAGGTATCTCTATTTGGGCAGCAAAGGTCACTGCAAACTCCTTTTGGAATTGATGAAAAATTTTACAACTCAGAATTCTAGCAAAGTGTGGTTTCTTGTACAAAGTGGGTGATGGCTCAGATACTTTCCTATGGCATTACCCGTGGCACCCTCTTGGGGATCTTCTAGATCATTTCCCTTCCTCTATTATGTCTAATCTTAAGGGTCATAGTGCAGCAAAGGTTGATACTAGTATTCACAATGGACAGTGGGTATGGCCTGACAGTAGAAGGATAGATAAAGGAGTGCTTGCATTGTTAAAGAATGTTCCTAATGACTTGACCCCAAATGTGTCCGGAAATGATCAGATTGTTTGGAAATATTCTAAGAATGGGATGTTTACAATTCAAGAAACTGTGAAAACTGTTCATCTTGCACGAGCTGAGGTTGTTTGGTATAAAGTGGTGCCGCAAAACCTTTTACCAGGTTTGCTTTTATAATCTGGCTGCTCTGCAGGGGTAGACTAAGTACTAGAAACCGATTAAAGAAGCGGGGAGTGGTGAATGATGACTCTTGTGTTATTTTGCTTCAAAAGTGTAGAGACTTGTGACTACCTTTTTTTTTGCTTGTCCTATGACCTCTAGAATTTGGAAACAAATCTAAGTCTAAATCTTGTGTTTAGAGGTTCTTATCCATGGTCAATTGAGATTCTTTGCACTGTCTACACTCAACTGGATAACTTATGAGGTTCTCCCTTCTGCAGTGATAGAGTGCAAATTTAGTTATTTATTGTATTAATATTTCCTAATTATTTAGACAAAAACTTGCATTCTTGGGTGGATTCTATTAAGTTTATTTAATTGGTGGTTAATTGCAGAAGTTGGTGAAATTGTACTGAAAAGGGTGTAAATCCAGAAGCATTCTGATAGTTAGGCATGGGCGCACCTAAGACAGACGTCCAGGTCCAGACTTCCGAGATCTCAAGGGCACGGGGGCAATTTCTAAGAGGTTGAGGGTTTCAAATCTAAAGAAGTGTTGGAATTAATTATGATGTTTTGTTATTTAGTAATTGATTTCTATTAGGGAACTAACTTGATATTTGTTATTAGGAAACCTTTTAGAATAGAAAATTCTTAATAGAGTAGGATTTTAAATTATTAGTGGTTTTTCGTTTCTTGGAGGACAAAAAGGAAAGGAGGAATCCGTGGGCTGGAAGCTTACCTTATGGGTGACCAGTAGTGGACTTGAAAAGGGATTGCTCAACGTGGGAGAGGAATTCGGAAACCCAACAAAAAGACGTTTGGTCGTGCGAGGTATGCATATACCTCGTTGACTAGTAGATTGGTCTATCATCTTTGGTTGGAAAAAAAGAAGAAAACGTGAGACGGAGAAGCAAAAGGGAGGCCGACAATAGCTATCTCGTTTTCTTCCTTCCCATGCTATCTTTCCTTTAGGGATTAATTAGATGGTTTTCCTATTTTCTCTTAACAACTTTGGTGGAATTTCATACGTGATGTGTGGCTAATTTCATCCTTCTAATCAATGTTCAACTGAAGATTCAGTTTACCGAGTACTATGAGATCTAATTTATTTTAAGCGTTCCTTCTATTCATTGATATTTGTATGTTTTCTGCCTTTATTGATTTTAGTGACCGTGTTTGATTAAATAAGTGCGCAGTATTTAATTATTCACGTGATCTATTTGCTAATTAGAGTAGTTGAATCCGTAATTGTTTGGCTATTCTAATCCCGGTAGCAACTGGCATAATTGGGTTTATGTTAGGAAAATATACAATCTGATTTAAATGGACCCTTGTAGCGTGTCTGTTAATTAGAACAAGGTTTCTCTAATTTTTAATACAATCAGGAAATTAAATCATCTGGTCGTACCTAGGGTTATTTCTGAATTAGGAAAATAGTCAATGGTCGTACCTTGGCTATTGATACAGTAAGGAGAAACTAATTGTCAGATCGTATCGGCAATTAAAAACCTGTTTGTCAGTGAATGTTGGAATTATATTTGCATCAATGATTAATTATTTGAACCATTTCTGAAGTGCATCCTTGGTTAGAATTTGCCCATTAACTATCTCTTTTAATTATTTTTCATAGTTGGTTAATTAGTTAATATTTTGGTAGCATTTAATCCTCAAAATCCCCCCATTTCCCGTGCTTAAGAAGAAACGAATTTTCTCCCAATCCCTGTGGAGACGACCCTATTTGCCATTATACGCAAGTTAATTAATTTTGGTAGTATACATCTGTCAATTTTTGGCGCCGTTGCCGGGGACTGGTGCCTGAATTATTTGTTTCTTTTTGAGTTCATTTATTTTATTTTATTTTTTTTTGTTTTGCTTTGTTCTGTTTGGTACTTTTTTGATTTTTTTTTCTTCAATTTTTTTTTTATTTTCTCATCTATTTTTCTTAATAGTTGATGGCTGCTAATTTTCAATATTTTGATGATAGACTGGACTTTGTTCCTAATTGGGTTAATGGGAGCTCTTCTATTAGTGATACTCATTTATATAATTTGGCCTCTTTTGTACAAAAGTTAAATGATGGACAAAAGCAACAAGTCTACACTTGTGGAATATGTCAGTTAAATCATTTAACTGACATGTGCCCGCTACTCCAAGATGACATGAATGCCCAAGTTTGTGCTGTTGGAGCATTCCAAAACCCATCTCCACCAATGTTTAATCATTATTCAAATATATATAGTTAAGGATGGTGGGACTACTCCAACTATAACTATGCAGCGAGGCCACCACAGTTTCGATGGCAATATCATCAACACCAACCATCATCAATGCCAGGTACATCTCTTGAAGAGATTGTTGAATCACTAACTACTAACATACATCAATATCAGCGAGTAAGACGAAAGCAAGAGGATTCGAAACCTAGAGGATCAAGTGTCTCTAATGGCATATACAATGGTACAAATGGTGTCTCAAATATTTGAAAAATTGCCCTCTCAAGCCATTATTAACAGTGAAGAAAATAGAAGCGCAATTATCTCGAGAAGTGGCAAGGAACTGCAAGAGTTTCAGAAGAAAGGATCTATGGGTGCAGTTGAAGAGGAAGTCAAAAATGAAGAATCCCAACCTCACATATCTCCAGTAGAAGAGTCCAGCGAACAACTCCCAATTATGGTGATATCTTCTCCATCCTCTAACCAATGTGTTCTTGAATCTCACTCTATATCTCCTGTGAATGAAATTGACTTTATTATACCAGAAGAATTTGAGTTTCATAACAAGAAGAATTTACGAGTTATGATGACTCCTAAATTGTTAATTGGTCACGATAGAGAAGTGAGTGAAGATTTGAAATTGTTATTTGGTTGTTTAGCACCACCGACTAGTCAATAGACGAAAAGAGCTCGTGTGCATAAAGATTACTCTATTTATGAAGGGTATGAAGATTATGTAGAGAAGAAAGCAATGAAGCGAGTTACGAGATTTTATCCTCCTTGAGCAAAGACAATTATGTCTAGCCAAAGACATTAAAGAAAGGCACTGCTTGGAAGACAATTCAAGAATTTATGATTTGCTTAATTTTGGTATTTTTGTGTTTCATTAAGCAAGTAGCTTCATTTGGATTAACTAAATTTTTCATGTGTTAGGTCGCCACTAATTAGGCGTGCCCACGCAAATGGGGCACGCTTAAGGAAGGAAATTCTTGCCTACGATCAGAAGAGTCTCCACGAGTTAGGCGTGTCCACGCCAAGTGGTCAAGCTTAAGGAATCAAATTTCGTCGCTTGGTCAGAAGCGTTAGCACTAGTTAGGTGTGCCCACGCCTTGTGGTCACCCTAAGAAACTCAATTGTCAAAAGCTGGTCAGAAGCGTTGGCACTAGTTAGGCGTGCCCACGCCTAACTTGGTGGGTCACCAAAAAAAAAAAAAATTCCTTTCCCTTTTCCAATTCTCAGTGGTGTTCTTATTTCAAAAAAAAAAAACCTCGAACCCTATGTTCTTTCCTTTCTTTCTTTCTTTCTTTCTTCTTCTTTCTTCTTTCTTTCTTCCTTATTTCTTTTTCTCCAAAGCCCCGCAACAAGATGGCTCAGAACTTGGTGCAATACTTCCATCTTGTGGGTTTCCGCCCACCTTTCCCCCCTGATCTATAGTTGGTTGATACCTCCTCCGTGATTCAGGGAAGTTTCGTTGTCTCCTTTTGCTTCTTTTACATGTTCTTTATTTGCTACGTTGGGGATAATGTAGGATTTAGGTGTGGGGCAGGGTTAGTTATGCTTTAGTCCTTTGTTTTGCATTTTTTTTTTTGGTAACTCTTTTCTTTTAAAAACAATGATGAATGCAATCAAGATGTGGGTCTAAGTAGTAAGTTCATGCCAATTGGTTTTTCTATTTTTCTTGATGATAGAATTAATTGATGAATATGTTGAATTTGGCATCAATTCTTTATCACTTGTGAGATTTTTGGACTTGATTGTGAGCAGTTTTTCTAAATTTGCTCTATGTTTCGTTTGTGAGTGGTATCCTACATGATTTGGTTATTCTAGAACTTGCTCGATTATGTATGTCAAGACCACGTTTTCATTGAATTCGGTGGATTAAAATGATAAGGGCATTTGGGATTAGCCACTTTTGACTTTAAAAAACAACCTTACCTTTATTTTATTTCCCTTAGTGAACCAATTTGGGCTGTTAACCCCTTCTTTGTGTGATAACCACATTTATTAGCCTAAGACCTTTTTTTAAGACTTTTTTTGTGAACCCATATGTGAAAGTAATGCTTGAATTTCATTGCATGAGAATTTGGTGGGTTATTTGCAAGGCAATAAATGAGAAAGAGCAAGTGTCACAAGCTACAATGCTTTATGAGTTGTCTGTTTCCTTTGTCTTCAAAGAAAAGAAAATGGAAAAATGAAAAAAAAATGAAAAAGAAAAAAAGTGAAAAGTGAAAAAAAAAAAGAAAAAAGAAAAAAAAATGGTTCCGATGTGTTATCATGTGAAGCTCTTTTTGTTGAGATTATGACAAGTACCAATCTTTGCTACATTTGTTGGATTGATAAGATGCTACTCTGCCTTGGAAGTGAAAATTTGTAGAGAAGTTGTGCATTGAAATTTTGGCATTTTCTTTGGCATATTTACACCTAAATTAACCCTTTTATCCTACCTTTACCCAAGCCCCATTACAACATTGTAAAAGTCCCTTTGATTTTTACATTTAATTCATGGTTAAGTGGTAGAGATGTGATATATGAGCAAGCTTATGGTAATGTCATTCCATTGTATTGAATTGAGTGATATGCTATATCCTTTGCATCTTAGAGTGAATGAGTTCATTTGCTAAATCTCTGGTGAGATTTTTCAAATTATTATATTCTGATTTTGATGAAGTTGTTGGGGAACGTGGGGACTTTTGATTGGTATGACTTGCTGTGATTACTCTATATCTTGATTACACTTCTGAGTTGGAATATGCTTGAGGACAAGCATTATTTAGGTGTGGGGGATTTTGATAGGGTGCAATTTTAGTTATTTATTGTGTTAATATTTCCTAATTATTTAGACTAAAAATTGCATTCTTGGGTGGATTCTATTAAATTTATTTAATTGATGGTTAATTGCAGAAGTTAGTGAAATTGTGCTGAAAAAGGTGCAAATCCAGAAGCGTTCCTGATAGTTAGGCGTGGGCGAGCCTAAGACAGACGTCCAAGTCCAGGCTTCCAAGATCTCAAGGGCACGGGGGCAATTTCTAAGAGGTTGAGGGTTCCAAATCTAAAGAAGTGTTAGAATTAATTATGATGTTTTGTTATTTTGTAATTGATTTCTATTAGGGAACTAACTTGATATTTGTTATTAGGAAACCTTTTAGAATAGAAAATTCTTAATAGAGTAGGATTTTAAATTATTAGTGGTTTTTCGTTTCTTGGAGGACAAAAAGGAAAGGAGGAATCCGTGGGCTGGAAGCTTACCTTATGGGTGACCAGTAGTGGACTTGAAAAGGGATTGCTCAACGTGGGAGAGGAATTTGGAAACCCAACAAAAAGACGTTTGGTCGTGCGAGGTATGCATATACCTCGTTGACTAGTAGATTGGTCTATCATCTTTGGTTGGAAAAAAAGAAGAAAACGTGAGACGGAGAAGCAAAAGGGAGGCCGACAATAGCTATCTCGTTTTCTTCCTTCCTATGCTATCTTTCCTTTTAGGGATTAATTAGATGGTTTTCCTATTTTCTCTTAACAACTTTGGTGGAATTTCATACGTGATGTGTGGCTAATTTCATCCTTCTAATCAATGTTCAACTGAAGATTCAGTTTACCGAGTACTATGAGATCTAATTTATTTTAAGCGTTCCTTCTATTCATTGATATTTGTATGTTTTCTGCCTTTATTGATTTTAGTGACCGTGTTTGATTAAATAAGTGCGCAGTATTTAATTATTCACGTGATCTATTTGCTAATTAGAGTAGTTGAATCCGTAATTGTTTGGCTATTCTAATCCCGGTAGCAACTGGCATAATTGGGTTTATGTTAGGAAAATATACAATCTGATTTAAATGGACCCTTGTAGCGTGTCTGTTAATTGGAACAAGGTTTCTCTAATTTTTAATACAATCAGGAAATTAAATCATCTGGTCGTACCTAGGGTTATTTCTGAATTAGGAAAATAGTCAATGGTCGTACCTTGGCTATTGATACAGTAAGGAGAAACTAAATGTCAGATCGTATCGGCAATTAAAAACCTGTTTGTCAGTGAATGTTGGAATTATATTTGCATCATTGATTAATTATTTGAACCATTTCTGAAGTGCATCCTTGGTTAGAGTTTGCCCATTAACTATCTCTTTTAATTATTTTTCATAGTTGGTTAATTAGTTAATATTTTGGTAGCATTTAATCCTCAAAATCCCCCCAATTCCCGTGCTTAAGAAGAAACGAATTTTCTCCCAATCCCTGTGGAGACGACCCTATTTGCCATTGTACGCAAGTTAATTAATTTTGGTAGTATACATCTGTCAATTTTTGGCGCCGTTGCCGGGGACTGGTGCCTGAATTATTTGTTTCTTTTTGAGTTCATTTATTTTATTTTGTTTTGTTTTGTTTTGCTTTGTTCTGTTTGGTACTTTTTTTGATTTTTTTTATTTTCTCATCTATTTTTCTTAATAGTTGATGGCTGCTAATTTTCAATATTTTGATGATAGACTGGACTTTGTTCCTAATTGGGTTAATGGGAGCTCTTCTATTAGTGATACTCATTTATATAATTTGGCCTCTCTTGTACAAAAGTTGAATGATGGACAAAAGCAACAAGTCTACACTTGTGGAATATGTCAGTTAAATCATTTAATTGACATGTGCCCGCTACTCCAAGATGACATGAATGCCCAAGTTTGTGCTGTTGGAGCATTCCAAAACCCATCTCCACCAATGTTTAATCATTATTCAAATATATATAGTTAAGGATGGTGGGACTACTCCAACTATAACTATGCAGCGAGGCCACCACAGTTTCGATGGCAATATCATCAACACCAACCATCATCAATGCCAGGTACATCTCTTGAAGAGATTGTTGAATCACTAACTACTAACATACATCAATATCAACAGAAGACGAGCAAGAGGATTCGAAACCTAGAGGATCAAGTGTCTCTAATGGCATATACAATGGTACAAATGGTGTCTCAAATATTTGAAAAATTGCCCTCTCAAGCCATTATTAACAGTGAAGAAAATAGAAGCGCAATTATCTCGAGAAGTGGCAAGGAACTGCAAGAGTTTCAGAAGAAAGGATCTATGGGTGCAGTTGAAGAGGAAGTCAAAAATGAAGAATCCCAACCTCACATATCTCCAGTAGAAGAGTCCAGCGAACAACTCCCAATTATGGTGATATCTTCTCCATCCTCTAACCAATGTGTTCTTGAATCTCACTCTATATCTCCTGTGAATGAAATTGACTTTATTATACCAGAAGAATTTGAGTTTCATAACAAGAAGAATTTACGAGTTATGATGACTCCTAAATTGTTAATTGGTCACGATAGAGAAGTGAGTGAAGATTTGAAATTGTTATTTGGTTGTTTAGCACCACCGACTAGTCAATAGACGAAAAGAGCTCGTGTGCATAAAGATTACTCTATTTATGAAGGGTATGAAGATTATGTAGAGAAGAAAGCAATGAAGCGAAGTTCTGAGATTTTATCCTCCTGAGCAAAGACAATTATGTCTAGCCAAAGACATTAAAGAAAGGCACTGCTTGGAAGACAATTCAAGAATTTATGATTTGCTTAATTTTGGTATTTTTGTGTTTCATTAAGCAAGTAGCTTCATTTGGATTAACTAAATTTTTCATGTGTTAGGTCGCCACTAATTAGGCGTGCCCACGCAAATGGGGCACGCTTAAGGAAGGAAATTCTTGCCTACGATCAGAAGAGTCTCCACGAGTTAGGCGTGTCCACGCCAAGTGGTCAAGCTTAAGGAATCAAATTTCGTCGATTGCGGCGTTAGCACTAGTTAGGTGTGCCCACGCCTTGTGGTCACCCTAAGAAACTCAATTGTCAAAAGCTGGTCAGAAGCGTTGGCACTAGTTAGGCGTGCCCACGCCTAACTTGGTGGGTCACCAAAAAAAAAAAAAAATTCCTTTCCCTTTTCCAATTCTCAGTGGTGTTCTTATTTCAAAAAAAAAAAACCTCGAACCCTATGTTCTTTCCTTTCTTTCTTTCTTTCTTTCTTCTTCTTTCTTCTTCCTTTCTTCCTTATTTCTTTTTCTCCAAAGCCCCGCAACAAGATGGCTCAGAACTTGGTGCAATACTTCCATCTTGTGGGTTTCCGCCCACCTTTCCCCCCTGATCTATAGTTGGTTGATACCTCCTGATTGGGGAAGTTTCATGTCTCCTTTTGCTTTTTTACATGTTCTTTATTTGCTACGTTGGGGATAATGTAGGATTTAGGTGTGGGGCAGGGTTAGTTATGCTTTAGTCCTTTGTTTTGCATTTTTTTTTTTGGTAACTCTTTTCTTTTAAAAACAATGATGAATGCAATCAAGATGTGGGTCTAAGTAGTAAGTTCATGCCAATTGGTTTTTCTATTTTTCTTGATGATAGAATTAATTGATGAATATGTTGAATTTGGCATCAATTCTTTATCACTTGTGAGATTTTTGGACTTGATTGTGAGCAGTTTTTCTAAATTTGCTCTATGTTTCGTTTGTGAGTGGTATCCTACATGATTTGGTTATTCTAGAACTTGCTCGATTATGTATGTCAAGACCACGTTTTCATTGAATACGGTGGATTAAAATGATAAGGGCATTTGGGATTAGCCACTTTTGACTTTAAAAAACAACCTTACCTTTATTTTATTTCCCTTAGTGAACCAATTTGGGCTGTTAACCCCTTCTTTGTGTGATAACCACATTTATTAGCCTAAGACCTTTTTTTAAGACTTTTTTTGTGAACCCATATGTGAAAGTAATGCTTGAATTTCATTGCATGAGAATTTGGTGGGTTATTTGCAAGGCAATAAATGAGAAAGAGCAAGTGTCACAAGCTACAATACTTTATGAGTTGTCTGTTTCCTTTGTCTTCAAAGAAAAGAAAATGGAAAAATGAAAAAAAAAATGAAAAAGAAAAAAAAGTGAAAAGTGAAAAAAAAAAAGAAAAAAGAAAAAAAAATGGTTCCGATGTGTTATCATGTGAAGCTCTTTTTGTTGAGATTATGACAAGTACCAATCTTTGCTACATTTGTTGGATTGATAAGATGCTACTCTGCCTTGGAAGTGAAAATTTGTAGAGAAGTTGTGCATTGGAATTTTGGCATTTTCTTTGGCATATTTACACCTAAATTAACCCTTTTATCCTACCTTTACCCAAGCCCCATTACAACATTGTAAAAGTCCCTTTGATTTTTACATTTAATTCATGGTTAAGTGGTAGAGATGTGATATATGAGCAAGCTTATGGTAATGTCATTCCATTGTATTGAATTGAGTGATATGCTATATCCTTTGCATCTTAGAGTGAATGAGTTCATTTGCTAAATCTCTAGTGAGATTTTTCAAATTATTATATTCTGATTTTGATGAAGTTGTTGGGGAACGTGGGGACTTTTGATTGGTATGACTTGCTGTGATTACTCTATATCTTGATTACACTTCTGAGTTGGAATATGCTTGAGGACAAGCATTATTTAGGTGTGGGGGAGTTTGATAGGGTGCAATTTTAGTTATTTATTGTGTTAATATTTCCTAATTATTTAGACTAAAAATTGCATTCTTGGGTGGATTCTATTAAATTTATTTAATTGATGGTTAATTGCAGAAGTTAGTGAAATTGTGCTGAAAAGGTGCAAATCCAGAAGCGTTCCTGATAGTTAGGCGTGGGCGAGCCTAAGACAGACGTCCAAGTCCAGGCTTCCAAGATCTCAAGGGCACGGGGGCAATTTCTAAGAGGTTGAGGGTTCCAAATCTAAAGAAGTGTTAGAATTAATTATGATGTTTTGTTATTTTGTAATTGATTTCTATTAGGGAACTAACTTGATATTTGTTATTAGGAAACCTTTTAGAATAGGAAATTCTTAATAGAATAGGATTTTAAATTATTAGTAATTTTTCGTTTCTTGGAGGACAAAAAGGAAAGGAGGAATCCGTGGGCTGGAAGCTTACCTTATGGGTGACCAGTAGTGGACTTGAAAAGGGATTGCTCGACGTGGGAGAGGAATTCGGAAACCCAACAAAAAGAAGTTGGGTCGTGCGAGGTATGCATATACCTCGGTGACTAGTAGATTGGTCTATCATCTTTGGTTGGAAAAACAGAAGAAAACGTGGGACGGAGAAGCAAAAGGGAGGCCGACAATAGCTATCTCGTTTTCTTCCTTCCTATGCTATCTTTCCTTTTAGGGATTAATTAGATGGTTTTCCTATTTTCTCTTAACAACTTTGCTGGAATTTCATACATGATGTGTGGCTAATTTCATCCTATTTTCTCCTAACAACTTTGGTGGAATTTCATACGTGATGTGTGGCTAATTTCATCCTTCTAGTCAATGATCAACTGAAGATTTGGTTCACCGAGTACTGTGAGATCTAATTTATTTTAAGCGTTCCTTCTATTCATTGATATTTGTATGTTTTTTGCCTTTATTGATTTTAGTGACCGTGTTTGATTAAATAAGTGCGCAGTATTTAATTATTCACATAATCTATTTGCTAATTAGAGTAGTTGAATCCGTAATTGTTTGGCTATTTTAATCCCGGTAGCAACTGGCATAATTGGGTTTGTGTCAGGAAAATATACAATCTGATTTAAATGGACCCTCGTAGAGTGTCTGTTAATTAGAACAGGGTTTCTCTAATTTTTAATGCAATCAGGAAATTAAATCCTATAGTCATACCTAGGGTTATTTCTGAATTAGGGAAATAGTCAATAGTCGTACCTTGGCTATTGATACAGTAAGGAGAAACTAATTGTCAGATTGTATCGGCAATTAAAAACCTGTTTGTCAGTGAATGTTGGAATTATATTTGCATCAATGATTAATTATTTGAACCATTTCTGAAGTGCATCCTTGGTTAGAGTTTGTCCATTAACTATCTCTTTTAATTATTTTTCATAGCTGGTTAATTAGTTAATATTTTGGTAGCATTTAATCCTCAAAATCCTCCCATTTCTCGTGCTTAAGAAGAAACAAATTTTCTCCCAATCCCTGTGGAGACAACCCTATTTGCCATTGTATGCAAGTTAATTAATTTTGGTAGTATACTCCTTGGAATCAGGGTGAAGCAAGTAACCCATTGCACATCCGCAATCCCTGCTCCAGTACCTGTAATTGGATTTTGGTTATTTTTATTGGCAATTAGGTTTATTGATTATTATTGCATAGGCTCGACATCTGTCATGCAGCAGTATAGTTTATCTCGTGGGCAAGAAATTAGCAAATTTTTAATAATAAGCAACTAAATTCTAATCGGATTATGAGCAAGATTATTGTTGAAGTTCGAGTTGTGGTGTTAAACTGGAGAGGAGTTCAGAAGACTAAGGAAAACTGGCAACTTAGTTTGGCTTGGGACCCTGACCGGAGTATTTTCCTTTGTGAAAAACTGTAACTAGTCTTCTTTGTAAATTTGTTGTGTAGGCTGTAGCATTTCTTTTAGCCTTAGAGTACTACCTTGTAAATTAATGCCGTGTACTGCAAATATACGATTGTCCATGGAATATCAATCAAAAAATTTTCCTTAAAAAAAATTTTGAGTTGATCGCGAAGATACAGTAATGGTGGCATGCTTTAACTTGTTTTACATGTTTACGGTATGAATTTGCTGCTTTTCAGTTTAATAAGGCATATTACTAGTGCTAATTCCAGATACAGTAATGGTGTTATGCTTTAACTTGTTTTACATGTTTATGGTATGAATTTGCCGCTTGTCAGCTTAACAAGGCATATTACTAATGCTAATTTCAGATACAGTAATGGTGGTATACTTTAACTTGTTTCAGATGTTTATGGCATGAATTTGCTGCTTCTAATTTCAGATACAGTCATTGTGGTACCCTTTAACTTGTTTTACATGCTTATGGTATGAATTTGCTGCTTGTCAGTTTAACAAGGCACATTACTAGTGCTAATTTCAGTTGTAATGATCTAGCTAGTTTTGCTTGGCTGGAATTTTATTCAAGTAGTATATGATCAGTAACCCCTTTTTTTTTTTTTTCTCTTTTAAAATCAAATTTATCCTCTCTCTCTCTCTCTCTCTCTCTCTCTCTCTCTCTATAATTGTAAGTGAAAGGTTTTGAACGCAAGATCTCCTACTTACAATCCCTCCCCTCTTATCACCCAACTTAACCCTCCTCGTCTTATCTTAGTTGAAGCTGATACCTCTGAAACTATGGTTTATCTTTTTCTATTTTTGGTTTCGGTTGTTTGCTGTGTGTTCTCCATACTACGATTCCTAATGAGCAAGAAAACATCGAAAGGATTGTGCGTCATCAGCCGAACGTTTCTCATTTCAATAAAACTAGTATTACACCACTTGCATTTATTATTTGTGATACTTAATCAAATGTATTATTTAATTGAAAATTGTTTTTAGCTGTTCTAATTACTTCCAGAAAATGAATTAAGTTTTTTAGCCCAAAAAATAAACTATTTGAAATAATTTACTTCTCTGCCAATATAAAACATTTGCATAGCATTTTCATTGTACATCACATGAATAAATCTTAGAAAAATAACCAAGAAGGAAATGAAAAAAGGCCTTATTCATAGGTGTCTCCCTATGCAAACATTAAAACACCAGAAGGTAGTGAAACTTGTAGTGCCAAATTTTGACCCTTTCCTAAAAGACTTTCGTTTCACATTTTTCAAGACATATTTACATAGTTTTTTTTTTTGAGAAATTAAGTTCCATTCCTTTAATTTAATTCTCTTTTTTTTTTCTAATTTTCTTTTTGGCATTTAGAGGTAACACAAGTGGATTTGTTTCATTTTACATATACATGCTTTAGTTTGGGAGAGAATGGCTTAATTTAAATTCGCTAAGTAAGCTGAAAACCAAAATAAAAAACCCAAAGCCAATTCTTATTTACAATAGAGAGAGAAAGAGAGCGAGGGAGGGAGGGAGGGAGAGAGAGGGAACAAAGGTTTTGACCATTCTTTCACTTCAATAACTCTCTCTGATTTGGTTTTCATTTTGGCATTTTTTCAATGAATTTCCTGTAACAAGAAAAAATCAAAACTCCCCCAATTCACTCCCATCTTCATCTCAATCTCTCTCTCTCTCTCTCTCTCTCTCTCTCTCTCCCTAATTTTGATACACTAATAAAGTTTCGCGTGTTTTGCACATGATTTTGTCATCCCAAAATATTATATTTTTGGATGCTATTCTTTTATATAATTTTAATTATCAACTGCATACTATAATATTCCAATAGTTTTCTTTGTTAACGAATTTTTTGAATGCATTAAATCATAAACTGAATTTTCTTTCTATTTTTTTGAGTCTTTAAAGAATTTGTATCTTTTAACTCTAACAAACAAATGTCAATACAATAATGTTTTATCAAAGTTATTGTACTCTATTAATATCATCATAAATAAAGGTTAAAATGTAACATCAATTTTAAAAGGAATAAGAGTAAATGAGTTAGATTATATTAATTATATAATTCCAACTCAATTACCATATACATGTTTATCTTAGTCCTCTCTTCCTTTCATTCCCAACAAACTCAGTTTCTAGCCAAAGTGTGAATTTGAACCATCAAACTTTAACCCTTTAAAAAAGAGAAAGAGTTGTCTAAAATACTAAATGATACAACATAAGCATTAATATTTTGAATAATACGGCAATATTAATACTTTTGCTTATGTAATTTATTTTTTGCCATGGCAAACAAATTGTAATATTAGAGTTAGAATGGGTTGTTTAATTTATAGACTTTATCAATATTTGAAACAACATGCACAATGTGAATCTTTTTTCTTATGTTTTCTTTTTTTTTTTCTTTCTAAGACTAAATTAAATAGAATAGTAGAGGTTGTAGAGTTAGAATGGACTGATCAATTTATATATAAAGTATATGGATCATTTATATGTTCCTTTTGACTTGGGTAGCTTGAATTCTTATAGTATAACTTAAGTCCTACATAAAATGTTTTAATTGATCTTCGAAATATCATGCTTGAATTGTAAGTAATTTAATGAAATGGTTCAATATGAAATCAGATGCATGTTTCTTAATTTGAATAGATGTATATTCTCTATTTGTGACTCTTTATATTTTTCTAAGTGTTATTTTTGTTAATAATGGAATACAAGTTATCCACCACATTTTGGTTGTCTCTTTTTTCATTTTTGTTAATTGAAATTTTATTAGGAGAGAGAGTTGCACATATTTTTATTTTGTTTTTACTTCACTTGTATTTTATTTTATTTTTAGCAGGTTTTATTTGAAAAGCACATGTAAAGCATAAGCAAAAAGACTCTTGTGCCCTTTTTTTCTTGGTAAATATAATGGTATTTATAATAAATAAAAATTTATATATATATATATGTATATACACACACAAAAAAAATTAGTTTGAGGTGGATTGCAATGGTTGTAAAAGAGTTTTATATTTAGATATTTTTGTGTTAATAACCATTATCGTTTATCATAATTCAAATTTGGTGTTACATTTTTACAAATATTATCACAATTTAAATACAATGAATGTGAATAATAGACGAAGGGTAGTTTGGATATAATAAAAAGTAAGACAACTTTTTACTTACATTCGGAAGTATCAAATGTCATGGTACTTTTATATAAAGTATAGATATATAGATATAATTGCACATAAACCCAATATATTTTCATTTAAAATTAGCATCTTTTAATGTAAAAAAATTCATAGTTAGAAACTTGGATGAATGATATGCATATGAAGAGTAGTGTAGATTATACGACAATAATCCTATATGCTTATGATATTAAATTTTGTAACTGTGGTTTACAGGTATTTATGTGCTAAATGCTGTGAAGTTTCAGTAATGGTGGTATGCTTTGAAGGGCTCATGGCAAGAAGTGCCTATAAAGTATGAGAATATTATTATAAAGTTGATTGCAGAAATATGGTAGCTTTTACAGTGTTTTGCACCAGCAAAACTATTGCATTCAGCCCAAAGATCTTAGTTTAAAAAATCTCTTATGGTAAGAATAAAAGTTAAAATGTTTCTCGCTTAATTAAACCTGACCGGCTTTCATTCTTCTGTGTATACATGATAGCATACCAGATTGCTGGAGAAATTTTTTTTTTTTTTTTCTTTCTGAATCCTACAAGACTGACAATGGAGAGAAAATGTAAGTTCAAAGATGTGGACTGGAAACATGGTTTTAGTTACTTCTTAAATAAAATCTACTTCATGATCAATTGAGAGTCTTATGTAATTGTCCTAGCAAATTAGTGGCGATTGTGTGGATTCTCTGGTTTCAACGAAGGGGCCCAAGCCAAGGCTTTTGTTGACTGCATTTACTTGGAGTTTCCCTTTATTGTTGAATTGAAAGCAACTTACCATCAAATTGCGAAGGAAATGCACGACTTGACTTCAGTCCATCTTGTCTATTTCTTCCATTGACCAATCTAATTATTATTGCCCCATGACCCGTTTGGCAGAAAAAATGGAAGAAGTGGAGACGGGGTCCTACTTAAGGCTCGGTTGTATTGCAGCTTTGAGGAAAAAAACTTTTTACATTCTTTATAATTGCTCCTTTTACATAGTTTTTAATTATTTTTTTATATCATATACATCATATTCTAAAAGGGTGTCATATTAATTCTTTTCAAAACTTTTGAAAAATTACAATCCAGACAAGCTCTAAGCTTTCAGGGAAGGCGAGAAGAAAAGTAGATGGCAGTGTCGGTGGAAAACCACTGAACAATTCACATCTCTGAGGCTGTTCAATACTCCAAAATCCAATAATACCATCCGAACTTTTGCAAAATTACAATCCGGACAAGCTCTAAGCTTTCAGGGAAGGCGAGAAGAAAAGTAGATGGCAGTGTCGGTGGAAAACCACCGAACAATTCACATCTCTGAGGCTGTTCAATACTCCAGAATCCAATAATACCATCCGAACATTAAATACACTATCCACAATGCAGGGGCATATTCAGAAATGAGGGATGATATAGTAAAACACAAACCCACAATTGGATCATATACCACAGAAGTACACAATCCCCACGGATCTTCCCAAAGCAAACAGTAATATAATCTCCAAATTACCCATCTGCTGATGGTGCTAATAGGGGACTTACATTTAGTGTAGCTAAGGGACTTCAGCCCTTTTAGTTGGTAGGATAGGATAGGTCACAATTGGAATTTGGAGAACTGCATTGACTCTTACTATGTGCAGTTCATTTAGACATCCAGAAATTTGATTTACAATTTTATACTCCAATTTTCAGTTGTTTTACTAATAATTCTTTCAACTCTCTTATTTTTATAAGTGATGAACAAAGTAGATTTCTTATAGCAAAAGGGATTCTGCTACTTTATTTGATGAGATAATCACAACAAAATGTAAGCACAGTATCCAAACTTTCTAACAGAAAGGAAGACATTTGCAGGATGGAATGGCGAAATTACGATTTTGGGAATTTAGACTAGCGAAAATCAATTTTAAAAGACACAATTGAAATCATTAATTTTGTTGACGGGGAAATAATAATAAATTTTATTTTTTTGGGGAGAAGCTACCTGCTCTAGCTGCTTTTTGAATTTTATATATAATCACTTGTAGTTTCAAGAATTGGTTTTGTTCTTCACGCTACAAAATTATGAATTTATCTTAGATGTACAACTTCTTTTAATGGTTGATTAAGAAAGGAGTTATATTGAAGAGGGAATTTTAGTATGCCTGACTCGGTAAGAAGATTTTTATGAAATTTAGAGATCCTAAGAATAAGGAAATGAAAGTCATGACCTCCATAAATTAAAAACTCTTAAACAGAACAATGATTATTACCCTAAAAAGTTATACAAAAATTAAATAATTGCTCCAACATTAATCATGTATATAAAAATACAAGTTTAGCTTCAACATGGTATTTTTTTTTGGATAAATTATCTTTCAGCCTCTATAGTTTGGTGCTTTACCATATAACCTCCTATGGTTTAAAAAATTGTATTTTGACCTACTAAATCTTAATAAATCTCAATTGTTCTAAAATACAATAAAATGAAAAATAAAAAAGACAAATAAGAAATATGAAATACCATTAAAGTTTTTAATCTTCTTGCAACAAAGATTTTTAATCTTCTTGGCGCAGCATGGGGATTGGAGCTGAATCAAATTACTAAGGTTTGTTTGCTTAGGCATTCCAAAAGTAAAAGTTCAATACTAGTAATACATACATAGGCCTCAAGAATTATTAACAAGGCATTCAATTTTAAGTATCATAGGTGAAATTAATTTGGGGAAGAAAATCTAAATCATATGTGGGGAGACATAAAACGCAAACATGCGTCTATGTCACCCCGGACTTTTGCATGATAGGTGTGAACGTGGATTGATGATGATAACGAGAGACGGACGACTAAAGTCATCTCCAATAAGAATTGTTTTTTGGATCTTCAACTCTATAAATACCACTACAAGTGTGACAGTGGCAATCAGCTTTAAAGCAAAAGTTTTCTCAATAATTTCATTGTGACGTGTATCCAGCAGATATGTCAATCCTGAGTTATTCAATCTGTCCCATTAGTTTGGTTTCTCTATGCTTGGCCATCCTTCACTTACTCTCCAGTCCTGGAATTAATGCTGCTTCTGATCAAATGCACGCAGCATCAAGTACTGGAAGTGAAGGGAGAGCCCTTTTAACATGGAAAGCCAGTCTTGACAATTATAGCCAATCCCAGTTGTCATCCTGGTCATCTTCCGTCAATCCTTGCAGTAGTTGGGTTGGAGTTCGATGCAACAAAGCCGGCCGAGTGTCAGTGATTGACATCACTAGTTCTGGCATCCAAGGTAGACTTGATCATCTCAATTTCTCGTCTCTACACCATCTGACTAGATTTGAACTTTATGATAATGCATTCCACGGGACCATTCCATCCAGCATTGGGAACCTTTCTAGACTAACCCATCTTGACTTTGGGTCAAATCAATTGTCCGGTGCCATTCCAGTAGAAATCAGCCAACTAACCAATCTTAGGTTCTTGTACCTTGACAATAACTCATTCTATGGCTTTATCCCAAAAGAAGTTATGTGTCTCAGGTCTCTTGTTTATCTCATTTTGCAACAAAATGAGTTCACTGGATCAATCCCCACTTCAATTGGCAATCTGACCAACCTATCTGTGCTAGCCCTAGGAACCAACAAGCTTTCAGGACCCATTCCAGAAGAGATTGGGAAACTCAGAACTCTTACTAAACTCTCTTTAGATAACAACATACTCACAGGTCCAATTCCTTTGTCTATTGGAAATTTAAATGACTTGACTCTGCTGCTTCTTAACCAAAATTATCTTTCCGGACAGATTCCTGCTGCCATAGGAAATTTAACCAATCTCGTCGATATGTGGCTTTCTCAAAACAACTTATATGGGGCTATCCCTCCTGAATTGGGAACATTGAACTTACTTGCTAACATTTCTATTTTCCAAAACCAGCTAAGTGGTGCTCTTCCAGATGGATTCAATAATTTTACGCATTTAAATATGCTAGAGCTATCTCAAAACTATCTTAGTGGTCATTTACCCCAAAATATTTGCATTGGTAGCTCACTGACAGTGTTCGTAGTATCTGAAAATAACTTTGTTGGTGCAATGCCAAAGAGCTTGAAAAACTGTTCTAGTTTAAGAAGAATTGTAGTCGCTGACAACCAACTATCAGGAAATATCTCTGAAGAATTTGGCATCTATCCATATGGGGAGCTTATTAATATAAGGAATAATAAATTTTTTGGTGAGTTGTCTTGGAATTGGAGTGGCTATCTAAATTTGGAAGTGCTGTCGATCTCGAACAATAATCTTTCGGGCAGAATACCAACTGGGTTTGGAGACTTATCTCGTCTGCAACAACTTCATCTCTCTTCAAATCACTTACATGGGAAGATCCCTAGAAGTTTGGGGAAGTTGAATTGGTTGCTTTCGCTTAAGCTGCACAACAACAAACTCTCAGGCACTATACCATCAGAAATTGGTCAGATGTCTAGACTTTTAAATCTTAGTTTGTCGGCCAATA
Organism: Gardenia jasminoides; assembly: GCA_013103745.1. NCBI lineage: Eukaryota > Viridiplantae > Streptophyta > Magnoliopsida > Gentianales > Rubiaceae > Gardenia > Gardenia jasminoides. The sequence goes on along the minus strand of CM023099.1, from coordinate 10,862,374 downwards.
ATCTTAGTGGCTCAATTCCAGAACAAATAGGCAATTGCACACAATTGCTGGATTTAAACTTGAGCCAAAATGCACTCATCGATAGTATTCCTCCTCAAATAGGAAATCTTCCCACACTTGCAACTCTTGATCTCAGCCAAAACATGCTGGAATCCAAATTGCCACCAGAGCTAGGCGAGATGAAAAGCATTGAGACAATGAATCTTTCGCATAACAGGATATCAGGTTCCATCCCAAAAAGCTTTGATCATTGCTTCAGTTTGATTTCCGTCGATATATCCTACAATCAATTGGAAGGTCCTCTCCCCAATACTAGTGCATTTCAAAAAGCACCATTTGATGCTCTGAGAAACAATAAAGGTTTATGTGGCAGTATTGTCGGAATGAAGCCTTGCTCTCAATCAACTCAAATGAAGCCTAATACGAGGACAACTAAAAGAATGATCTTTCTAGTTGTTGCTCCAATACTAGCAACCATGTTTCTTTTGATAGTGGTCGTGGGCATCTTCATTCATGAAAGGTCATGTACAAGAAGCAGGGAGAATATGCCTCAGGAATTTACTAGAAATATGTTCACTGTCGGGAGCTTCGATGGGAAAATGGTCTATGAGAACATCATTGATGCAACAGAGAATTTTGACCCCAAGTATTGCATCGGAGCAGGAGGGTTTGGAAGTGTGTTTAGAGCAGAGTTGCCAAATGGTCAAGTGGTTGCTGTCAAGAAACTTCATGGATCCGATGATGGTGCCTTGAGAAGACTGAAAGATTTTGCCAATGAAATCCGTGCACGTCGCAACATCATAAAGCTGTATGGATTCTGTTCACATGCACAACACACTTTCTTGGTCTATGAATTCTTGGAAGGGGGAAGCTTGATGCACTTGTTGAGGAATGATGAAACAGCAGCCACGTTCGACTGGATCAAGAGGGTAAACGTTGTTAAAGATGTTGCCAATGCATTGTCTTACATGCATCAGAATTGTTCCCCTTCTATAATTCATCGAGATATATCTAGCAAAAATATTTTGCTAGACTTCGAGTATCAAGCCCATATTTCTGACTTTGGCACTGCAAGAATCTTGAGGCCTGACTCATCTCATTGGACTTCATTTGCTGGAACTTATGGATATGTTGCTCCAGGTATACTCAAACAAATCCAGTTTTCTCTTTGCCTTGTTTTTTTCAACTAATTTATAGTACATAAAACTAGCATGAGCAGAGCAATTTAAGCTTTTGGATTATGATTCGATACTCTAAAAGGGTTCATCTACAACACAGTATGAAGTGATTACTGTTTTTGTGAATTGCAGAACTTGCTTGTACCATGGAAGTAAATGAAAAATGTGATGTTTATAGTTTTGGTGTATTAGCTTTAGAAGTGATCATGGGCAAGCATCCAGGTGATTTCATATTATCAACATTGTCGGCGTCATCATCTACTTCAACAGCATATGATGTGCTGCTGAAAGACATTGCGGATCCTCGACTTTCATCTCCAAGTATGCAAGAGTCGAAACAAGTGACCTTAGTGGCAAAGCTAGCTTTGTCATGTATAGAACACAATCCTCAGGCAAGGCCGACAATGAAGCAAGTGTGTGTCCAACTGTTGAGAGAAATACCATCTCAACTCAACGTATTCCCAATGGTTACAATTGGACAACTTCTGGACCTGCAAATGACAAATATTTGAGATTCTTTGTGTAAGTATCTTTCCTTCCTCTGTCCAAAATTTTGAAATTTTGTTGTCTGCAACGCTAAATTTGGGGTGAATTTTACTTTTATCCCTTGTAATAAAAAAATAGAAATATTAGTGTCCAAGCAGGGTTGAACTTAGTCAATAGCTGGGCAACGTTGACTCCAAGGATTGCAATGCTACTCCACGACTTTTGAAAAATTATAGAATAACCTATAAAAGGTCTAGATTTTTTTAGTATTGTCTCACTCTGGCCCCTTAAATTTTCATAATATCTAATCTATTCCCACAATTACCCCTCCAAAAGTAGTAAATTTTTGAATTGCCCACACCAATTCTAGAATGGAATTGTAAAATAACACATATTACATGATGCTATTATTATTTATTTTTATAAATTATTTTTTTATTTTGTAAATTTTAATTGCTTAAAATTGAACTTCTCTTATACTTTAATCACCTCAACTGTTTGACAGTTTCAAGGTATTCCACTATTAACTTATTAGAGTGTACATCTTGTAGTTTTATATGTATTATTAATAATTGGGCAATTGTATGCCATTAGATGGACTAATAAATACAGGACACAACAAAACACAACTTATAGGCTATTTCTTATTTTACTTTTCTAATATTGTGTTCGTGTATGTCTATTAATTCATAGCAAACACTTAGTCAATCCAAAAGTCTACAAACTACATATAGTAGGTGTGATATTAAATTATTACACCAATTGAATAAAGGCCCTACCTCTGCTTTTGAGTCTGAGTGCTATAGTAAAACCTCTATAAATTAATAGTCTCGAGACAATACAAATTTTATTAATTTAAAGAGGTATTAAATAATTGATAAGTTAATAATTTATTAATTTATTGAATGTACTTACAATTCGTAGGAATATGCATTTAATCAACTAAAGTTTTATTTTATCTTATAAATATATGAATTATTCAACTAATAAAAGGAGGCTAAAAATCTAAGGAACATGAATCATTCCATATCTATTAATTTCTTAAAGTTTAGAAGAAATTGTTGTTAGTATCACCCAAAATCTTGCTAATCATGATGTTAGGGATCATACAGTAGCTTTGGTGTTTGTTATGTGATAGGAAGCACTCAAATTATCAAAAGCTCTTTATAATTTCTTATTGCAATATGAGAATTCAAATCCAGAACTTTTACTTGCAATAAGAAAAATTGGGGATGAGATTCAAGTAGATTTTAATTTAAAAATTAATAATAGACTCATATTTTAGGACAATATGATATGTAATCTTATTGTATGATTAATTTATGATATGAATGGGACAAAAGGGTTATGTAAGATTTTTTAAAAATTTATTAGCTTATTATTTTATCAAAGTTACTAATTTAGCTTTTTAGCCCAAGTTTGAACTAGGTAAAATTATTATTTTATGGAGGTTATTAATTTATAGAGGTTTTAATGTACTTAGAGTGAATTTCATACATTCAAAATTTGATACCAGGGTTTATGCAGCCCTAAACTACAATTATTCTAATATTGGATTTGATACATTGAACAGCTTAAGCCAAGCTCTAGCAGTGGAGCACAAAAGAAAGCATCTGGACTACCTCACCCATGGTAGAAAAGTTTAGAAGTGTTTTGTGTATCAGGAAAGGAATACTGCTGAAGATTTGATATAGCAAGACATGCTTGTATAAAGAAATTTATTTGGATGTTTAAGCAGTAAAACTAAATTGTCTTCTATTTTCCCTGGCTTGGGACAAAAATTAAAAAGGACTAATATTGGCTGGTATTTGCATAAACTTCTAGTTAAGGAAAATTAATAAACTCTTTTGTTGTGTGTTTCAAAAAAGCAAATATGGCAATGATCATAATAATGCAATATATATGCAGTCCTTCGATTGTGCACTGAACCTGCATTGTGTGTATTTAGTGAAAATTTGAAGAATATAGGAATGAGGAATTCAAGGATGAGGTGTTTTGGCTCGGTTAAGTGTTTCTATTTTAATGAGTGGAGGATCTTACTGCAAAATTCTTTAGAATCACGTTTATGGAGCTTATATTGTCCTGCTGGCAATGATATTTATGTCTCCCACCAAAAGTATTTAGATTGAATTGAAAGAATCATATGTGACCTTTTTTGTTTTTTGTGGAGATAAATGCTTTCCATCATCTCGTTTGGAATTTTAAGAGTATTTGAAAGTTTACCACCTCGAAAATCAAGTTGCAATTGCTGATTCACAATGGCACATTGGAATGATCTGTTACTATTAGAATAGTTATTCCAAAATATTTGGAACTTCTTAATTATATATAACTATTGAATATTGAACCCAAGCACAGCCTAATTACTAAAACGATTCAATCTGCATTACCTTAATCTAATGCAAAAAATCTGCCAAGGTACTCTATATATCAATCACATGTATGTAGTAACTGAAACTTTTTTTTTTACTTGCTCATTACTGTTCAATAACAAACTATTTCCTATAGTTGTAGTTTAAGGAGGCTAAATGTACATTAGAGTATAAGTGCATAGTTTTGATTTGACGGTTACGTGACTTTGTAGTTACTAGTACAAGAGAATGTAATTTGCACGTTGCCTAATATCTTCTTTATGCTTAATTTTAATTTAAAAGTTATTGATTTATAACATTGCTGTGTACATACAAATTTTGAAGAGATATAAAAAGAGGTATTTGAATTATGAATTCCATTTTATAGCCAAAAAAAAAAAAATTAAATGAACAATTAGTGTGCAAATATTATGTTTCACCCAACGCATTACTCCCCCTCTAGAGACCGTCAAATCATAATAAAATCTCGATCTTACCAAATTATTTCTGCAAATATTCAATATCATTTTTAATAGTATGAAATCAAGGAGAGACATAATTCAACCTAATATGTGTCTAACATCTATAGCATAACCAAAACTTTCTTTTGGTCTTCATGCATAATACATGCACACAATTTTATGAGGTTAAAGAATCAATATTTTGATGTCAATCTACTTCTTTAATTCTTGTTTTAGATTTCAGTCTTCCGTCTGTTTTGTGAGACAATGTTACTCATTTTGTAGCACGCATCCATCAAATGTAATTGTATTTTTTAATTTGATATCTATTTTATAATCCCAAAAAGCATGTTAAAATTGTACAATGAAAAGAACTAAACTTTTTTTTCGTTAGAATTCATATATTTAAAATTTAGATGTCAAACTGTAGATCATACCAACTTATAAGTAAGGATATTAAAAGATAGTCTTTTTTGTATACCGTTAGTTATAGGAGATTAAAAGGTGTGTCTTCTTAAAATATTTTGTCTTGTAGCTTGATTTTTTTTCTTTTTCGATTCTTAAAACATCATTTGTTAGATTTTACCCAAATTGAATTTAGACTCAACATCCTTACCAAGTTCAATCTACTAAATGTCTATTTTGTACTTTTATTTGATATGTTGATTATTGATAGATGTTCCTATCATGCTTAATTCCCTTAGCCTAAATAATATTGGCTCATTTAAAAATTCTTAAAATATTCAGTGTGATTCATTGAGGAATTAAGAGTTTCTTTTGTTCACTTGAGTGGTTATTTTTTTTCTTATGGATATTTTTTCTCTCAAATTATTTTTTTGCCATGATTGTACTATTAGTAAATAATGCAAATGGTTTATATCACTAATAGCTAGCATCCCATGTCGGGATCATAGAAACAACTTTTATATTTCGTACTTATAATTTGATAAAGTATTTGTTCAATGATGGATAGGTACATATCAATAGGTTTACAATAGTTATTGTGAAATTAGATTGAAGCACAATTTATATTTTTTTTTAAAGCCAAAATTTTCCAATATTGAGAGATGTATTCAAGGATTATTTCTACTAATTTCTTTCTTTTACTTGAGGTATGAAAAGTTTAATTTTTTTATATGTCATAGAATGAAAAGTCAAAAATAGTTAGCCGATTCTTAAGGAAATTTTGTTTCATTTTGCTACTTAATTTCTAATGTTTGCAGTAAGAAATTACTTTTAGCAATTGTTTTGTTCTCAAAGTCATTACATTTGAAATTTATTCCAAATTAATTTTTTATAAAAATGTTTGCGTGAAATTATATTTCTAAAGAATATCTCAATGTGTCTTTTTTTTTTTTTTGAGTAAAATGTATCACAAAGATGGTATTACTTTACATGAAAAATCTAAAGAAATCATTCCAAAATATACTCTTGCTTTGTGTATCTCAATGAAGTTCACTTATTGCCTGAAAGATTAGATTTATTTCTTTCTTATTTACCTTATTCCAAGAGCAATTCAAAGGAATTTAGAGGTTTACAATAACTGGTTTTCCTTCATAATTGCATAATTCCAATTTAAACCAAATTCTATTGAAGGAAGCATACTTTAATAAAATTTTGTTACTAAACTAAAACATCAAAGTCGATATTACAAGAAGATGCCCCAAAAGTTGTTCTTTAGGGATTAGTGTATCAAAATATCAACCATTATAATTAATTGTAATAAGAGTGTTTTGTAAGGGTATTACTGAAAAAAACTTAGATTACTGAATTTACCAAATCATATTGGTGATTCGCTCAATCTATATTTCTTTTTCATTAACTTTTTATTTTTTTCCTTTTCTTTTATTTCTCCACAATTGCCACCTATTTATTCCATGTAAATTAATTTATATAAATTTTGTTTTCCAATTCATGTTTAGTTTCTAAATTATCTACCTAAAGTTTTTTTTCTTGCTCTTCACTAATTTTGAAATCTATTTTTCAACTCTATTTAATATGAAAATTTATTTTAGCAAGTTTATTTTGTTAGATAAAATTTAAGCCAATATTACATGAATAACTACAAAATGAATAGAAAAGTCCATTTTGGATACATCTTTTGGAATCAGCAACATCACTAGAAAGAAAAATAAATAAATGATTTTTGAGGGGCTTGAACTAAATTCAACATGTCTATGTTCTTTGTACAACTTTTTTATATATTGGATGTGTATCCGGTAATAATAGTATTATGCAACTTGTTTAATATAATGTAATGTAATGAAACATTGAATCAATAAAAATTTAAGAAGGCTAATATATACGAAATTAGTTAACACTTTTAAGAATATGGCCTACATAATCCCTAGTCATTAATTTGTAATGGAAAAGGTTTTCAAGTATGCTATTGTATGACTTATAATCTTTCCGAATCAATCTCTCTTCCATAAGGAATTCTATTTCTAAAACAAAAGTTAAAACTTAAAAGGTTGATAGAGGTATTCTGTCAATGAGGCATATCATTTTTGTTTCTTGGGTTGTGAATTTGCAGAAGTTGCTGACATTTTTTGATCATTTCCTTTTCTCTTTCTTGTTTCATTCTTCTTCTGAACATATCTCTTCCTTTCTTCTTCTGTCAATGACGCATACTAGGGTCTTTTCTTGGGTTGTGTGTCTCCAGAAGTACTAATATCTCCACATGCTGTGCAAGACCATTAAAATGTGTGTACTGCTCTTAATACACAATGGTAACACACATACTAATCTAATGTCAAATTGCAACTCTTAATATATTGCCCATTTTCTTCTTATTCTTTTTGAGTTATATAAGCACAGTTAATTTGTGCGTGGCCCATTTTATACAATTGAGGAAACCATTTTCATATTTTCATATTCATGTCCCGATCTTTTTTTCTTGACAGAAATCCAAAAAATTTTATTGATCAAACAAAAGGCTTACATTAGAGGTTCTTTGTACATACAATTGGACTAACTCTATACATTCAGAACAAGACTCTGAAGAAAATTGCTCAACTGATTACTATCAAGAGAGCTGTATCTAACTAACCCGAAACTACTTCAAAGCAGTGATAATCAATATCCCATTCAAGGAACAAAGTTTAATTATGCATAGAAAATTAAAGTTTTGGTAACAAAACTTATCATGCAATATGATTTGACGATTGATATCTCCACTCCTAGAGTTTAGGCAACTTAAAAGCAAAGCATCAGAATATATCTATATAGGTATAACCATCAAGTCATATAGCATGATTAAATGCAAAGAAATTAACACATATCTATATATCTATTCAAGGATTTCATCATAGAAAGTAACATAGTATTCTATCAACTCTAATGTTTAAAACATAGAATCACAATCTATTATTATAATTTTAAAAAATCAAAAGTATGATATTGAAACTACCTATTTGAAAATTTAAGAGTGACCCACAGACTAATGTTCAATGCCTACAAAAAAAAAAGGGGGAAAACATATATAACAGTGACATGCAAAAGATGGATCTTCAATGCCAACAGAAAGGGAAAAAAGTATATAGTGCATAATTAATCTTTTCATGAGTTATATATACACACACACACATGCTTAATCCTATTCCTAAACATAAATATTTGTTTTCCTTTTAATTTTCCTTTTACAATATGGCTTCTGCTTTATACACACACACATACATACATGCTGAATCCAACATAAATCTTCGGTTTCTTTTTTATTTTCCTTTTACAATATGGTTTCCACTTTTTTTATCTTACTGTGTAGAAACCACCTCGTCCCCTATTGGCAAAACCTCCTTCAATTTTGATATCTCTTTCTTGGCCTTTCCTTTTAGTGGCTAGCAACTATTGTTTTCTGCAGTTGGGTCAATTCAACTTCTTTTTTGTTATGCTTCACTGAATGAGTTAAACTTGGTAATTCCAAATCTTTGCTTTCCTTTCAGTTTTCCTTTTACAATATAATTTCCATTTTTTAATTTTTTGTGTTAGGAATTCCTTTCCTTTTAGAATACTTAACATGGAACCCATAAATATCCTTCCACCCATTTGGAATTAGAGTTTAAGTTACATGTCAATGTTTAATTCTATAAGGGTATTATATGTGAAAACTATTTTAATGTGTAGAAACCACCTCGTCCCCTATCGACAAAACCTACTTCAACTTTGATCTCTCTTTCTTGGTCTTTCCTTTTGCAATAGCGGGCAGCGGCTATTGTTTTACACAATTGGGTCAATTCAACTTCTCTTTTGGTATGTTTCACTAAATGAGTTAAACTTGGCAATTCCAAATCTTTTCTTTCCTTTTAGTTTTCCTTTTACAATGTGATTTCCGTTTTTTTTTATTCTTTTTTATTAGGAATTCCTTTCCGTTTAGAATACTTAACATCGAAACCCATAAATATCTTTTCATCAATTTGGATATGGCAAAAAATTATCAATATTTTTTGGCTCGCTCACTTCTAGAGTAATCAACACCTATCTGTTCGTCGTGCACTATCTAAAGGCCTCATGTTGGTGCATAAGATTCAATTACATCGAAAAAAGAGATGAAATCAGTTCCTCTTGTATTTTGTGGCAAAGGTCTTGTGTAAGTTAACTGTTAAGGGGAAAATTATGAAACATCTGCTTCGGTATTTGTGGGCTAATAACATGGAATATCATCGGTATTTTTCTTCTTGTTCTGCCTTGATGCTTGGCCATCTGGCAGCCTAGTTTTGACTCTAGAACTACGACAGAAGCAAGCTCTTTGGTATGAAATCATTGATAACACTTTACGCAAGAAATCATCATTCTCAATTGGAACCGTTACATGCGTAAATAATTGTCCACTACATGCGACTTCAATTCCATATTAAATTCCATACTAGCAATTCCAGTTGTTTGGTGCAATAGCTGAATTAACGGCAAATTTCTCCAAATATTGACGATTCCAAAAAAACTCCGCCATCTAATGCTATTTTTTTTGCGTTTCTCCATCTATCGGTGCCGTACATTGAATGTGCAGCACCAGAGAGGATTTTTTTTTTCAAACAAATTTCGGAAGCCCTTCTGTGTAAATTTTTTTAAAATTTTGTCAGGTATCGCACATGCAATGTGCGGCACCTGACACAGAAATTTCCATGTCTCTGGTGCCGCACATGTAATGTGCGGCACCAGAGACATAGAAATTTCTGTGTCAGGTGCCACACATGCAATGTAAGACACCTGACAAAAGTTTATAAAAATTGCACAAAGGGGCCTCCGCGAAATTGATTATGATTTAGTAAACAATTTTAGTAGTATATATTTATATACTTATTATATATGTATATATTTATATATATTTGTATGTATATTTATATATATGTATATATTTAATATATATATGTATATATTTATCTATGTATATATATTTATTAAATATATTTATATATATTTATATATGTTTATATATATTTATATGTCTTTTTTGTAGTAAATCAACTATACTCATAGCTAAACCATACCTACTAGCGTGGTTATGGAATTAACTACAAGCTCATTTGCTCAATGAAATTACATGAAATGAATCACTAAAGCCACAAAGGCGCCACCCTACACTTGTGAGTGACTTTCTAGGTTTAGAACTTCATGAACTAGTGTCAAATTCTCATTTTCATTTAAACTTAACACCTTGATATGATCACAATTAATGGCCGGTTAATCATGATTAGAAAAGCCAAAGGTACTAAATACTTGCTCAAAATAATAGCATCAAACAACGAAGTAAACATCACAAACAAAATATAGAAAGTTCATTCATAACTCAAGACAATAACTTAGCTAAACATACTTGAATTATACAATAACTACTCTACTAACTATTCTAAACTAAGGAACTAGTGAAGACTACATTTTAGTAGTAATTCTAGCCCTTCTCCTCTCTCTCTCTCTCTCTAATTCTTTCCTATGTCTACAAGAGACCCTATTTATAGAAGAGTTCATCCATAAGCATCCAAAATTTCCTCATATGAACACAAGAAAAATTTGGCCTTGAAAAGTCAAGGAAATTGGTTTCATGAATCTTCATCCTTTGAATTGTCTTCAAAGTGTCTTCATGCATCGAATCCATTGAATTCCAACCTCAAATGAGTTGTAAAGTTGTGTTTTTGATTAGCCATGAGTTTTTTCTTCAACTTATCAAGATTTTTCACGTAACTATCAGCTGAAATTCATCCAAAAATTGAGCTGAAAAATCTGGAATTCGGCTGCAACTTGCAGCAGTCATTTTCTGAGGATCCGCGAGGTGGATCCACGAGACAGAGGCTCACGGATCCCATCACGGATCGCCTCCCTTGTCTCTTCTGAGAGGGAGTCGCGAGCTGATTAAAATTTTCACTTGTTGCATTGCGTTTCTACCTCGCGAATCTGCTCCGAAATTGCAAAATCCAATTGTTTTGTCGTGAAATTGTCGCGTTAACTCCTCCGACTTTTGACCCTTTGATTCCTTGATATTTCAATTGCATTTTCCTCATTCCAATTTTGAATTCGACTTTTGATGCTTCAATTTCTCAGCTTTGCTTCCAACTTTTCTTCCAAATTTCTTTGCAAATATTTCCTCATTTTCACCTCATTTGATGGTTAAACATTTAATCCTACAAAAACATGAGGTTTTCACCACATTAATCCATAAAAATGCATTTTTCTCATTTAAACCATAAAACGTAAAACTTCACTAGAAACCCTAGTTAAATAGTCATTAAAAATAGCAAAACACACAAAATCTAAATAGAAAAACATACTTTAAACACACAAAATAAACACTTATCAATTTCACTATTTTGAGCACTTAATTCGGTCTAATTTCAGTTTCATCTCCTAGTCAAATTCTTGCCAAATCATTTGTGCATAAATTTCTTTCAGCTTTTCCTTGGTATTAAATTCGAAAAATTCCAGCGTTGGATTACCTCTAACCATTATCCTTTGTCACATACAACATGAATTGGGTTGTTAAGCCATCTTGATCATTTGTGAGCCAATTCATATTGTCTCAAGGGTTGTGATCAAGGACTTGAAAGAGTTGATGAGTTTATTAGAGTGTGATATACACTTGAGTAATACACGAGCGTTGAGTGTAAACACTTGAGCTTGTGTGGTGAGAATAATATATTTTGTTTCACTAACTTTTTTGTAGGTTACATCATGGAGGGTAAGAGGCAAAGAAGAGCTAGTTTTGACCAGCCTCTGCTGAATCCTAAAGGAGTCGAAGATGTCGTGTTACATAGTGTAGATGAACAATTGAACATCATCAATTCACGGCCGCATGGTCGGTTTTATTCTCGAAGTCATACCAAAGATAAAGTGTATAGCTTGGTTGTGAAGTAACCTCACAAGTGCTATCATGGTTGAGAAACTTCAACTTCCAACCATTGATCATCTTCGTCCATATAAATTGTCGAGTGCCAATGGTGATATTTGGATTACTAAACACACACTTGTTCCTGTTTGTATTGGCAACTACGGTGATGAGGTGTTATGTGACGTAACTCCAATCCAAATTACGCATGTAATGTTGGGTAAAGCATGGATGCTTAGGCGTGATGTTAAATATGATGGACATACTAACAAGTATTCCTTTACATTTAATGGATGTCGTACTATACTTACATCACTTGATTATGAGAGACTTTGTACTAATTTAGATATTATAAAAAGTGAGCATGAGTCCCATAGCATGAAAAAAGAGTTAGTTGAGGTAAAATCTGAGAATGATAAAATGAGTGTTCAAGCCGTGAGTGTTAAGAGTGACATTTCAGTTTGTGAGCCGAGTGTTGAGCTTGCGAAAGAGAATAAGTAGTCCAAACTTGAGTTGGTAGCAAGAGAGGGTTCAAAGTCTTATGTTTCTTCTAATGAACTTAACTTTGCTTTGTTTAGTGTTTCTTGTTTTTTGTAGGGTACACAAGATGAAGTGAAGATGGTTTTGATGTGCACCGTTGCTAAGTCATTTGATGGATTGTTGATCTTTCAAGGAGTTGCTAATTTCTATGATCACTCTATGGCGAAATGCACTGTCTTAGCAAACCACCCACTTGCTTTGAAAGGGAGTTTACTTTCAATTGGTTTTGAAACTGAAATTATTCCTTTCCAATCTGATTTTCTTATTTGTGTCACTTGTTGGCATTGTGTTATTAGTCCTAGCATTGAAATAGGTCCTTTTCAGCATTGCATTTTGAGTCCTTATGTATCTTTTATTTTCCTTGAGTCGTGTGCCTAGTGTGTTGATCATTATGATGCATGTTTGTGTAGTGCATCTAATGTGTCATTAGAATTTGTGAACATTATTCCCATGAAGCATGGAAATCATGTCTTTCCTTCGTGTTATATGTTGAGTGAATTAAGTGTTTATACTTCTTTCATTCCTACTAATGCCTTGTGTTTTGTCTTTGATCCAGGCATCAATTCGAGGTCGAATCGTTTTCATGGGGGAGGGAATGATAAAGGCCCTACAAGTGATCTCTGAAGAATGGGACATGTGCGTTGGTTCGTGTTCGTAATGAAGTTGAGTTGGCAACATGCTTCATGGCTCGCTTTTATACACATTCCCCGATGAGCTTCAACATAAGCAAAGCGCAGATTTGAGGACAAATCTTTCGCAAGATGAGGGGAATGATGCAGTCAATGATGGTCCTACATTGCAAGTCGAGCAAGTCAAGGTTCCATTGGGTCCTATGACTTGTGCACGTACCAAGAGGTTGAATGAAGGCTTACAAGTGTTGGTGCAAGCTGTTCAAGAGCAAATCGGAGTGCCAAAGGAGATTGAAGGACTGGAAGGTGCAAGGACGGTTAATCTATGAGGGCCTCAAAATTCATTTTTTCTTCTAAAAATGCATAATATTGTTTATATTATATTTATTTATTGAAATGTGAGTGAATTTATGTTTAAAGTTAATATTTTCTAATTTAGAGAATTTTATATGAATTTTTGCCGGTGTGTGGTTTCGGTCGAATTAAGTGTCAATTTTTTGTTCCGAAGCGTGATTAGTGACTTCATATTGAAATAAAACATATGTAGTGATATTATGGAAATATTATTAAGGTTGGACAGTATTAGGATGAAATAAAACAGTGTAAGTTAGATTGTCGCGCGCGACGCGACATAAAGTGCCCAAAAAGGCACTTTTCTTTAAATCAAGGAAATTGCCTCTTTTTGTCCCTTAAGTGTTGAATTCTTGCATCCTTTGAGCTTCATTTACAGCTGCAATTTGAGAGGATAGAGAGAGAGAGTGCCAAGAGCAACAAGAGGGAGAGAGAGTGAGAGAAATTTGGTTTGCTTCTTCCTTTCTTCTACCTTTCATCCTTGAAGCTTTATGCACCATTGAAAACCATCATCTTCTTCATCTTTACAGCCGAGAAAGAGGGAAGAGAGGGAGGGAGCTGGTCCGATTCTTGAGGGAGAAAAGAGAGGAAAAACTTGTGGGTTGATCTTCCAATTTCTTCTTCATCTAGCAACTTGAAATTTTGAAATTTTGGTGAAGGATTTTGGGTTGTATTTCCCCCTCCTTGACAGCTGAGTGAAGGTGAGAGAAGGAGAGGTGAAATCCAAAAATTTGAAGAAAGAAAAAGAGGAGAAAGAAAGCTTGTGGTGAACTTTGTTCCTGTTCTTGGAGTTTTTGTGGGAAATCACTAACAAAACTAGAGGATCGAGAGCAAAGGTTGAAGCTTTCGGGGTTTGCTAAGCTTGGAAGCATTCTTTGGAAGAGGAACTCACAAGATCTTCTTTGATCTTGTTGGATCGTATTAGATCCGAAGGTATAAGTTTCAAAACTCTCGGATGTAGCATTATTAGCATAAAATATCATAGATCTATGGCTTATATCGGTAGAAATGATTACATCTGAAAAGATAAAGTTGGGCTCTTGAAATCCCAACCTAGGTAGCAGACTTGAGGTGGCCTCTAGGTAGCGTACTTGAGGACCTGATTGTGGATTTGAATGATATTCGTGAAATTTGTCATGATATGGTTAGAAAGTAGGGTTTTGGTTGTTGAGAATTTTAGAGGAAAAATGCTTGAGGTGGCCGAACCCATGCTTGGTAATTTTCATGTTTAATTTCGAGATTTTGTGATTATTCTTGATGAATTTCTGTCTAAGAAAATATATTTTATGCTCATTTACGAGTGTATGAATTCTAAAAGATGAAAAGTGAAGTTTCTCGTGAACTTTTGAATGAAAAATGTCATTTAAATGAATTTGAGGGTTTACAATATTGTGACCAAATCTTATGAATTTTGAAAATAAAGATATGGTTTGAAGTGTTCTAAAGTTATGTTAAAGTATTGACAAAGAGTAAGTGTTGAGTTTTTGTGATAAGAGTGATTTTGAGGTGATAAACCTCACTTAAGTGTCATATTAAAGAAAATGTGAAAGTAGTGCTTAGTGAGTACATCGGTGGTGTGTTATATTTGAAATGATATAGTGATTTTCAAAAGATTCATTTGAAACGTTGTATCATGCAAAATAAATGTTTTTCCTTGAGGGATTTTTGGAAAAAATATCAATTGAAACTAAAAAGTAAAAGTGAAATGTTTTAGTTAATAAGTGAAGGAGTGAATCTCAACTATTGTTTTTCAATTGTTTTAGGGGGTGTTCAAGGAAGTGAATTTGATCTTTACGTGGAAGTCGAACCCTACTATTTCGGTGAGTTTCCATGCTTGTTATGTGACTATGTGAAGTAGATGAGATTTGTATATGGTTATGTGATTTGATGTGAAAACCTAGTTTAGTAAACCCTCAAATGAGGTAGTGTGTACTTTATCGCACTTACCTATGTTTGAGTGGAAAATTTGTAAGAATGCTTTAATGTGAATTGAGAATATGTGATGTGATGTGATTTGCATGTGTATGAAACTTCGAGATTTCCTGAAACCTATTGGCAAGTCATTCGATTCAACCTGTAGACTAGGCCTAGGCCGAAGAGAAAGTGACGAACCATAGGACTACTATGTGATGTGATGTGTGCTCTGGATTTGGTATAAACACTTGTCCATTATAAAGAGTGAAACTCTACTATGTGATGTGATGTGTGCTCTGAACTTGGTGTAAGCACTTGTCCATTATAAAAGAGCAAAACACAAACCATGTGATGTGATGTGATGTGATGTGATATATATATATACTCGAGACTTGGCATGTGGACTTGTCTCGGAGATGAACAACAAATCTGCGGTAAAATGTGATGTGTTTGGAGACGGGCCCGGTGGGGGTTTGGTGGAGTAAGGAGTAAGTGGAGTTCTACATGGATTGTACCTGTGAAAGTTGACGGAGTGTCAACTACTGAGATCGTGATCAAGCTGCGAGGACCTTAGCTCTTGAGGGCTACCGTATCCTACCTTTGTAATGTTAATTGCTTTCTTTAATTGTTTATGTTTACGTTCAAGTGAAGTGAAGTTTCATATGTGTTATGTGTTCTGCATGTTTTTGGAAACTCACGGGTTTTTTAGCTCACCCTTTCCCTATTTGTTTTCCTTAACAGGAAATGAGTACCCAAGTGGGGAAGCCAACCCTTAAAATTAGGGTTTACTTATGTTGAATGTTTTGAGAACTTTGGATTATGGTTATTGAAAACTTTTGTAATATGAAACTTGAATGTATAGATGGAGAATTTATGTACTCAGAGTTTGTAATTTGAAGTTATGGATTTGTAAGGTATTATCCCTTTTATATTGTGTTTGGAGTTTTAGTTGATAAGTTGTATGATGGTTGTGTGTACGAGTCCTGGCGAGAGTTAGGCAGGCGGCCACTGATACTCTAGGGTACGCCCTAGGGAGAGGTGGGTCGTCACATAATCTAATTCAAATTCAGGTCGAGGTGGAGGGGCCAAATGCTTATTAAACATTTGGAATGATGAAATTTTAGCATGCTACGTAGTCACCAGTTAGGCGTGCCCTCGCCCATCAGCCACACCTAAGGAATGCAATTTCAGTCGGCGAGTAGAAAACTCTCCAACAGTTAGGTGTGCCCGCGCCAACTGGTCACGTCTAAGGAATTTAATTTCTGCCAGATGGCTTGCTAGGTCTTTGTTTGATATCTCTAGTAGTCAGTTATTTTCGTTGTTAGTTAATAAGTGCTGAGCTATGCTTCGGCCAGCTTGGATAAGTCATTAAACGTGGCTTATGTTTCCTTTATTAGTTTAGTCCTATTCTAGTTTGGATTCTTAGAATTAGTAAACCAATTAGGTTAGGGATTTGAGTCATGTAAGGCTATAAATAGCCAAGTCTTTTCATTATTCAATAGACAAGAATGATTCCAGAAAATTGAGAGTTCCTCTTTCTTGTTTCTTAGGAATGTCCTTGATACAAAGTGAGTATGTCTCCTTTGTTCAAATTTAGACTTATCAACCAATGATCGTGCTTGGTTATGGCATCTACTACCATACCAAAGTTCGTTGTCCACGTGTTCAACGGGTTGAGATTTCTTTTCACTGCGTTCATGTCAAACGTTGATATTCCAAATCTAGATCCTAGGGCTTGTTTGCTATGGGTGTGGTCACAAGGTTGACAGGGTTTGTATCATCCGATGGATACATGTGTATCTACTAAAAGGTACCTCTTTTTGGGCAGCAAAGGTCACTGCAAGCTCTTTTTGGAATTGGTGAAAAATTTTACAACTTAGAAGTCTAGCAAAGGGTGGTTTCTTGTAGAATGTGGGTGATGGCTCAGATACTTTCCTATGGCATTACCCGTGGCACCCTCTTGGGGATCTTCTAGATCATTTCCCTTCCTCTATTATGTCTGGTCTTAAGGGCCATAGTGTAGCAAAGGTTGATACTATTATTCACAATGGACAGTGGGTATGGCCTGACAGTAGAAGGATATACAGTTAAAGGAGTGCTTGCATTGTTGAAGAATGTTCCTAATGACTTTACCCCAAATGTGTCCAGAAATGATCAGATTGTTTGGAAATATTCTAAGAATGGGGTGTTTGCAATTCAAGAAGCTGTGAATGTGAGGGCCGTGAGTTTAACTTAAAGCTTGTTTAGAAATTTTCATGAGTAGTTCTTATAAAATCTTGCTTGAGCATGTGCTTAATCACGAAAAAAAAAATAATAATAATAATAATAATAAACCCTAAACGATTACATTGAAATCACTACCATCATAGGTTTAACCATTTTTTTTTTTCTTCTTCAATCAAATTCACTTAACAATTCTTAAATCACAATTAGGATTGAGCTGAATCTTTCTAAGCAAATTCGGAAATTTCATCCCAATTTCCAGCTAGGGAAAAAAATCTTGCCCCTCCTCTTCACCTTTACATGACTACCATGTGTCAATTGCTTGCTGAAATTTTTGGTTACTTGAACAAGTTTCATCCATTCCAACCGGCTGCTCATTTAAGTAGGAGCAAGAAAATTTTTCAGATATCATTAGCCAAACTTGATGATGTTCACCGGCCTCCATGTCCAATGGTAGGGAAGCTCATGCCATTTGGCATCTTATTCCAGCCACCTTATGCTCACTTGAGCAAGGCAAGTCTGCAAAATTATTTCTTCAAGACCAACCGATGGTCATCAGCCTTAACTCTCCTTATTGCATTTCAAAAATCACTCTTCACTTTCACCTCATTTCAGCACTCATCCCTCAAGCTCTCCACCGAGAAGCTCTCCCCTTCACCCCCCACATTTCAATTCAAACTCTTTTCTTCCCAAGCTCAACCGAGAGCTCCCTTTTCACCCTCCATTTCTTTGTCTTTCTTTTCTTGGTCGATTCAAGCTTTGCACTAAGAGCTCTACTCTTGGCTGCAAACTGCTGGAAAACCGAAGCTGAAATCTGGAAGTTGAGCAGCCTTGTCCTCCCTACTTCCATTTCTTGACCAAGCATAAGGTAAGGCTGATTAGATTCTTGTGAACTTCCTTGGCAGCTTAGAAATCTTTCCATCCTTCAGCTTGTTTCCTTTCTTGTAGTGGGAACCAAACTTGATCAGCTATCTCACACCGTTTGCTTCCTGTTTCTTGGAGCTAATTAGAGGTACGGCTTATTTTGCATCTTCCTTAGCTTAAAGAAACTGTTTTACCCCTCAAAGATGTCATCTTGATTCATGAAATTACCATGCATGTAATAAATAACTTGAAATCTTGCTATGGCATGCTTGCATCCTTTTGTTTGCTGGAAATTCATTTAATCGAGAAGAATCAATTTTCCTTGGTTTCTCTAAGCTTTCTGAAATTCCAAAGTGAAAGCTTCTGCTGTAATACTCCATGCATGATCAATAAGAGTGGTTGGAACTTTTACTTGTACCATATTGTTTCTTAGAAACCTTGATTCCTTGCTGTTTTGAGTGTGGTTGGCTGAAGGACTTTGCCCTGTTTTCCCGAAGCCTCTCTTGCTAATGACTCACTGAAATCAGCACATGCATGTGTTATATTTCAATTGATCGGTGGGTTTTAGTTAAAATTCTCATGGACCAAAATATTCCAGCTATTCGAGCTTGGATCATTTGTCTTTTTTTTCTTTAAAGGTTGAATAACTCTTTTCCTTGCATGAATAACTCTCGCCAGCTTAAACTTTAATTGCGTGATGACTTAAAACTTAGTTATTGACTGGACATCTTGCACCAAGAGAAGAAAAAAAAAATAGAGGGAAAGACATTTGATGGTCAAAAATAGGAACCGGACTTATTACCTTCCCAAACTTAAGAAATCTGTGTAGTTGTGACTTCTGCTTAGTTTTGATCATGTGCATGAACCTTTGGCTTCTTGAATTGATGTTTCACATGTTGAGAATCATGATTGGTATGCTGGGAACCAAACTAGACTGTTAACCACGCAGCTATGTAGCTGGAATTTCACAAGCTCGCTCAAAACTTTGCATTTTCCAGAAATCAGTGGACAAAACAGTCCAAAACAGAATGCTCGTATCTCACAGTTTATAAGTCCAAATCATGTACCGTCAGTGGCATTCGAAACTAGACCCAAAGAGCTTCGTTTTGGTACCTCACACGCCCTGTAATTCATTTTCTACACACCGCAGTGATCCGATGAACATCGCTGAAAATCAAGACTGCGTTTTGTTAACCAAAATGGTTTCGAACTTTATTGTCCAAATTGAGTGATTTCTAAACTAAATTGGTTTTCGATGTTTTCTGGAGAAATAAAGAACAATGAATGTAGTTTCAAATGACACCAAAACAATGCAATTCACGCTAGTAGGACTTTCAATCCAAATTTCGGAATAAACCATGGCAAATTAGTTTTCACAGAAACACACCTTATGAACTTTATTTGTTCATTTAACAAAACCTCAATTTTCAAACTTAAATTCCGACTTACAAAATTGTTTTAATCCTGTAAGGGTACAGTACTTCAATAAGACCAAACGGGTAAAATTAAGTCACACTGTTTTCGAACTAAAATCACGAAAGCTCATTTTAAGTACTACTACAAATGAAATTTTACAACCATTAGTAAAATTTCTAACCAAGACAACCCTCTTTTAAATTCCAACCATATTTTTTCAAATTCTTTTAAACATCAACTATTGAATTTGTTCCAACCTTAAGTTCGACGATTTTCAAAAACTCACCTATATTCTCGAAATTCGAACCATCGTTTTATCACTCTATCAACTCGGTAAGTAAACTTTAATATATTCTTGTTTTTCATAAAAGAAGTGAATTGGTCAAAATTGATTTTTATAATTAAAAGTTAAATTATTTTTACCTCAGGATCAGTCGGTGACCAAGTCGAGGACGTTGACATCGAAACCTTCGACCCAACCTTGCCCTAGTTAAGGTGAGGATTCCAAATTGTTGTTAAATATTTTTTTTTAGTAATGAGAACATGCTTGTGTGAAATGTGCCATATGTAGAATTGTACTTGATGGAAAATGTTACTTATTGATTGAAGCACGTATTTACTAAGTGTTATTTGCCAATTAACGTGCTTAATGTTGAATAGTATATAATTCCATGGTTGAATTATTTCAAAACCATTGATCAAAAGGAGGAGATCGTGTGTGTACCTTATCACACTGACCCTCTCATTTTACAAATGATTTCGAAATGCCATAATTGTGTATGTGCCTGTCGAATGTGCATGAATGATAAGCCTTTGCGAATGTGCCGCAATTGGCTCGGCCGGGATCCCAAACTCCAGAGGCGAGTCGGCCTATTCCGAGCCGGCAATTAGGGCTTGGTCGGGTATGTCGACGGACCCTGGGGAATGAAATGAAAGGTTACCTCGAGTGTACACCATCCATGAATGTTGGTTGTCGGGCCCGAAGTCGGTGTAAGGGGTTGGAGATTTGGAAGCAGTCAAAGAAGTGCTATTGACAACATGGAAGCAATGCATCCTTCCACAATGAATGTTATTGATGCTTTCCAATGTGATATTGAAATTCAATGTTTCATGAAATTTTGAAGGAAAATTGCTGTTGTGAAAATTTTCCTTATATGATCGATTAAATGAAAGCATGTTTTACGAATGTGATAATTGTTATGTGTTGGGACTCTCATTGGGCTTGTGAAGCTCACCCCATATATTTTCCCTCCCAGGATTTCAGGTTTGACTCGAGCAGAGGATTTGAGAGCTGTTGGATTTGTTGGTTGTAACCTTTATCCTTGTTAAGACTAATGATGTTGAAATCCCTTTTGGTTAACATTGCCTAGGAATCGTGTATCCTAGATGGTTGATGTTAAATTTTAGTTTGAATTATATAGCGGTATTGAGAAATATGAATTGACTAAACTGATCGATTGAGTCCTGGCGTGAGCTAGGCCGGTGGCCGCGGTTCTCAGGGTTCGCCTTGGGAGTCGTGGGGCCGCTACATTTAGTGGTATCAGAGCCTAGGTTAGAAATTGGCCTGTAAGGTTATAGGGCCTAATTTTGGAAAGGTAGAAGTAATACTTGTGGTTATAAATTATATAAGCAGCTTACTAGATTGGTTGTGGTTGTAGGTTAATGGCTGGACGTGGAGCTAGTGGAGGTCCTGCCCCACCTAGGGGGCCTATGCCTAAGGTGCGATATCAGCTTGAGGTGGGAGGCCCTACCCTTTACTGGAGCCCTGCCTCGAGGGCTAACCCTTGTAGGTGCTCGAGGGACTATGCATATCCCAACCATGTGGTGTTTGCCGTGGTCAGGGAGAGGAAGACTTTAGCCCGCACGGTTGAGAGGGCAAATGATGAGATTGAGGAGTTAAGGGCGGAAAACGAGAGGTTACGTGCTAGGATTCAAGAGCTCGAGGGTGTAGCCGATCGTTTTGTTCGTCTGTCTGATACCGTACGCGACTGCACTGCTGGTATCATGGCCAATTGTGAGGCCATGATTGAGGATATTGTAGAGATACATTCTGAGGGCCAGGGCGGTGAGAGCTCTAGCGTTGGACAGGTGTCTCCAGGACACATTGAGGATATTGATTATCAGGGAGATAGGGAGGCTTCCCCTACTTATAGCCCCCTTAGCGATCCCTCTGAGGACCCTGATTTTCCTACCTCCCCATGAGTGAGGGTTGAGATTGAATTCCCAATGAGGTCCCTTTTGCTTTTGATTGGATGATTGTATTAGACTGATGTTGTGTTTTATTTTATGGATGTTATGATCACCATGTTATGTTGTGTAAGAACTTGATGTATGATGTTTTATGATTAACGTGAGCTATTTGGTGTTTTACTATGCTGCAAATACCTTCTTTATATTCTTTTATAATTACTTATAGATAAATGTGTGCATAGATAAAGGAAATGGACGGGGTAGAGGAAGAGGAAGACCAATGTAGGGTGCTCAAGACCAAGGGGAAGGTGAGGCGCCTACGCCCACCTTAATCGAGAACAAGGTCAGGAGCCGAGGGACCCTATAGCAGAGGCCCTAAACAGGATGACGAACTTGTTGGAACGGGTGACGGACCGTCAGGACCAAGGACCTAGGGCCGACCAACGGGGACCAGGGTTAGGAGATGATAGAGCCTTAGAGAGGTTTCAGAGATTTTCTCCACCTAAGTTTGTCGGGGGACCCAATCCAGACATAGCAGAACAGTGGCTGGAAACCATGGTGAACATTTTTGGGACCCTAGGGTATACGGAAGTTCGGCAAGTGACTTTCGCCGTTTTCCAGCTTGAAGGTGCAGACGGCATTGGTGGAACGTAATAAGGGAAAAAATGGGCTAGAATCAAACCCCGTGGACGGGGTTAATTTCACCGTGGAATTTAATGAAAAATATCTTCCTCCCATGGTTCGTGAGAGGAGAAGATGAGTTCATACTGCGTGGAATTTTAAGTGTGGCCGAGTATGAGGCTCAGTTCACTCGGTTATCCAAATTTGCACCAGATTTGATTGCTACCGAGCCCGTAGGTGCCGCTTCATCCAAGGCCTCAATGTAGAAATTGGAAGCCTTAGCAACCGCCCACACACCTACATTCACTGATGCCCTAGAGAAAGCTATAAGGGTAGAAAGTACTAAGGCTCAAGTCAAGGCCTTTCGTAATGTGAAACCACCAGCCCCATCCAACCCTAGTCTGGGAGGGGAGGAGGTCAACTAAGTCAACCGCCTCAAAGCCTAAGAGGATCCGAGGAGAGAGTGGTCACGTGCCAAGGACGGGCAAAAGAGTAGCCCGTCCCAAGCAAGACAACCCCGCCAACTCGCCAATCTTGTGGGTACCGGTAAGGCAAACCACCATGAAAATGACTGTTGGAGGCTGCCTAATATGTGGAAGCACGGAGACGGATCAACAATTGCCCCGCCGGACTCAAGAATCGGGTACAAGCGCAAGGACGCTTCAAACCCAAAACCCTCAACCGACAAGCAATCGCCTGGGTGCCGGATTTATTCCCTTAACGATCGGGAGATACCGCACCCGCTTGGAGTGGTAGAAGGTACTATTTCCCTCTTCCATAGATTGGCTAAGATTTTAATTGATCCAAATGCTAGTCACTCTTTTGTCAATCCCAAATTCTTATGTGGTGTGGATGTCAAGCCTACACTTTTGTCTTATGACCTAATCGTGCAAACTCCAGTGAAAGATTCTTGTTTAATTGCGAATGAGGTCTATAAGAACCGTGAATTGTGGGTAGGTGAGAGAAAAATTTTAGCGACTGATTGCCTTGCCCATTAAGGGATATGATATTATTCTGGAATGGACAGCCTAGTTCGACTTCATGCACTAGATTGTAAAATGAAGGTGGTCAATTTCACATTCAGGGAACCTACCTTAAGATTTGATGCTCGACAAGGATTAGCCTCTACTGCACTTGTTTCGGGATTCCAAGCTCGGAAAATGTTGAGTAAGGGAGCTCGGGGATATTTAGCTTTCTTAATAAACCCTCAAGAAGATAAATTGAAATTGGAGGATGTACCGATAGCGAGTGAATACCCAGAAGTATTTCCTGAGGAATTAGAGTTCTTACCTCCTAACCGAGATGTTGAATTTAAGATTGAACTCACACCTGGAGCAAACCCTATTTCCAAGACTCCCTATCGAATGGCACCCGCTGAATTAAAGGAACTGAGGTTACAACTGCAAGATTTGTTAGAAAAGGGATTTATAAAGCCAAGTGAGTCTCCGTGGGGAGCCCCAGTAATATTTGTGAAGAAGAAAGATGGAGGATTAAGACTCTGTATTGATTATCGAGGATTAAATGAAGTCACTATTAAGAATAAATATCCATTGCCCCACATTGATGAATTATTTGACCAACTGCAAGGGGCAGAAGTGTTTTCTAAGATTGACCTTAGACAAGGTTATTATCAATTGAGAATCAGAAAGGAAGACGTTCCAAAAACCGCCTTTAATTCTCGATATGGGCATTACGAAGTTTCGGTCATGCCATTTGACTAACTAATGCCCGGCATTTATGGATTTAATGCATAGGGTTTTTAAGCCTTACCTAGACCAATTTGTGGTAATTTTCATAGATGACATCTTAATTTATTCAAAGTCTAAGGAAGATCATGAACGACATCTGAGATTAGTTTTGCAGACTTTGAAGGAGCATAAGCTGTATGCTAAATTTAGCAAAAGCAAATTTTGGTTGAAAGAAGTGGCTTTTCTACGTCATGTGATCTCTGAAAAAGGAATCGCTGTAGATCCAGCTAAGGTTAAAGCAGTGGTAGATTGGAAGCAGCTGAGAATCCAACGAAGTCCGTAGTTTCCTAGGGTTGGCTGGATATTACCGGTTTATTCAGGATTTTTCCAAACTTGTCGGCCCTTTGACCAATTTGACTAGAAAGAACAAATGCTTCGCTTGGGATTCAAAATGCGAGAATAGCTTTCAAGAGCTTAAGAGTCGACTGACTAAAGCCCCTGTGTTGACATTGCCAAATGAGAAGGAGAGTTTTACGGTCTATACTGATGCATCTAAGGAAGGACCGGGATGTGTTTTAATGCAAGAGGGTAAAGTAGTGGCTTACTGAGGAAACCTGAAACCTCATGAACAGAATTATCCCACCCATGATCTTGAATTGGCACCATAGTGTTAGCCTTGAAGAAATGGAGGCACTATTTATATGGTGTGATTTTGAGGTTTACACTGATCATCAAAGTCTTAAGTATTTATTTTCCCAAAAAGAACTGAATTTGAGGCAACGCCGATGGATGGAATTCTTAGAAGATTATGAATGTACCATTAAGTATCAACCAGGAAAGGCCAATAAGGTAGCAGATGCCTTAAGCGTAAAAGTTCGATTGGGTTAATGGTTAAGCAATGGAAAATGTTAGAAGAGGTCGACTTGGAACCCACGGTTAATGCAGAAAAGTGATCTTGGGAAGTGTGACCTTAAGTTCCTCCCTAACCGAAAGGATTAAAGAGACTCAAAGCAAGAATTCCCTTGTACAGAATTGGGTAAATAAAGTGAAAGAAGGGAAGTTGCCTAATTTCAATTTGGGGAGTGATGGGATCTTGAGATATCAAAACCGATTGGTAGTGCGATGAGGATGAACAAAAGAGAAATTATGGTGATGCACATAAGTCAAAATATACTATCCACCGGAAGAAACAAGATGTATCGGGATGTAAAGAAATTTTTCGGTGGAATAATATGAAAAGGGACATAGCTCGCTTTGTACACTCCTAACGTGTCAACAAGTTAAATCAACATCAAACCTTCGTGATTGTTACAGCCATTAGAGGTACCGAGTGGAAATGGGACCAGATTACCATGGATTTTGTCACTTTGGATTGCCCTGCACCCGAGGTCATGATGCTATTTGGGTGATAGTGGATCGGTTAACGTCAGCCCATTTCCTACCGCTTAATATGAAATATCGATGGAGAACCGCCCGATTTATATGGATGAAATTGTTAGGCTTCATGGAGTACCAAGTATAGTGTCGCATGAGATCCCCGCTTTATTTCCAGACTGTGGCAGCAGATTCAAAGTGCCTTGGGAACCAAGTTAAATCTCAGTACAGCTTATCACCCTCAAACAGATGGACAATCTGAAAGGACCATACAAACCCTAGAAGACATGTTGAGGGCATGTATCATGGATTTCGGAGGTAGTTGGGATCAACACTTGACCCTAGTGGAATTTGCCTATAACAACAGCTACCATTCTTCCATTCAGATGGCCCCATATGAAGCGTTAAGAAAGTGTAGATCACCGATAATCGGGATGAAGTGGGAGAACGCAAGATTTTGGGTGATGAAAGGATACCATGGGTCGAAGCGGCCTATGAGAAGGTTAAACTGATCCGTCAAAGGATACAAGTAGCTCGAGTGCCGAAAAGTTACAACACAAATGAAGAAAGGATTTAGAATTTCAAGTTGGGGACGAAGTTTTCTTGAGAGTCACGCTTAAGGGAAGTCTCAAATTTGGAAAAGGGCAGAAACTTAGGCCCAGATATATAGGTCCCTTTAGAATCTCACAAAGGATTGGAAAGGTAGCGTATCAGCTGGAATTACCTACAAGCCTAGCTCGAGTCCACAATGTTTTTCACGTATCTTGGTTGAGGAAATACCATAAGGACCCATCTCATGTCCTACCCACCCTGGAGATCGACCTAGATGAATCATTGACTTACCAAGAAAAACCCTTGAAGATTCTTGATAGAAAGGTTAAGGTGTTAAGGAGAAAGCAGATTCCCTTGGTAAAAGTTCTTTGGAGACATCACGGTATAGAAGAAGCAACATGGGAACTAGAAGAAGAGATGAACCAGAAATACCCAGAACTTCAAATGCCCAAAGGTAATAATTTCGAGGACGAAATTTTCTTAAGTAGGGGAGGTTGTGAGGGCCGTGAGTTTAACTTAAAGCTTGTTTAGAAATTTTCATGAGTAGTTCTTATAAAATCTTGCTTGAGCATGTGCTTAATCACGAAAAAATAATAATAATAATAATAATAATAAACCCTAAACGATTACATTGAAATCACTACCATCATAGGTTTAACCTTTTTTTTTTTTCTTCTTCAATCAAATTCACTTAACAATTCTTAAATCACAATTAGGATTGAGCTGAATCTTTCTAAGCAAATTCGGAAATTTCATCCCAATTTCCAGCTAGGGAAAAAAATCTTGCCCCTCCTCTTCACCTTTACATGACTACCATGTGTCAATTGCTTGCTGAAATTTTTGGTTACTTGAACAAGTTTCATCCATTCCAACCGGCTGCTCATTTAAGTAGGAGCAAGAAAATTTTTCAGATATCATTAGCCAAACTTGATGATGTTCACCGGCCTCCATGTCCAATGGTAGGGAAGCTCATGCCATTTGGCATCTTATTCCAGCCACCTTATGCTCACTTGAGCAAGGCAAGTCTGCAAAATTATTTCTTCAAGACCAACCGATGGTCATCAGCCTTAACTCTCCTTATTGCATTTCAAAAATCACTCTTCACTTTCACCTCATTTCAGCACTCATCCCTCAAGCTCTCCACCGAGAAGCTCTCCCCTTCACCCCCCCACATTTCAATTCAAACTCTTTTCTTCCCAAGCTCAACCGAGAGCTCCCTTTTCACCCTCCATTTCTTTGTCTTTCTTTTCTTGGTCGATTCAAGCTTTGCACTAAGAGCTCTACTCTTGGCTGCAAACTGCTGGAAAACCGAAGCTGAAATCTGGAAGTTGAGCAGCCTTGTCCTCCCTACTTCCATTTCTTGACCAAGCATAAGGTAAGGCTGATTAGATTCTTGTGAACTTCCTTGGCAGCTTAGAAATCTTTCCATCCTTCAGCTTGTTTCCTTTCTTGTAGTGGGAACCAAACTTGATCAGCTACCTCACACCGTTTGCTTCCTGTTTCTTGGAGCTAATTAGAGGTACGGCTTATTTTGCATCTTCCTTAGCTTAAAGAAACTGTTTTACCCCTCAAAGATGTCATCTTGATTCATGAAATTACCATGCATGTAATAAATAACTTGAAATCTTGCTATGGCATGCTTGCATCCTTTTGTTTGCTGGAAATTCATTTAATCGAGAAGAATCAATTTTCCTTGGTTTCTCTAAGCTTTCTGAAATTCCAAAGTGAAAGCTTCTGCTGTAATACTCCATGCATGATCAATAAGAGTGGTTGGAACTTTTACTTGTACCATATTGTTTCTTAGAAACCTTGATTCCTTGCTGTTTTGAGTGTGGTTGGCTGAAGGACTTTGCCCTGTTTTCCCGAAGCCTCTCTTGCTAATGACTCACTGAAATCAGCACATGCATGTGTTATATTTCAATTGATCGGTGGGTTTTAGTTAAAATTCTCATGGACCAAAATATTCCAGCTATTCGAGCTTGGATCATTTGTCTTTTTTTTTCTTTAAAGGTTGAATAACTCTTTTTCCTTGCATGAATAACTCTCGGCCAGCTTAAACTTTAATTGCGTGATGACTTAAAACTTAGTTATTGACTGGACATCTTGCACCAAGAGAAGAAAAAAAAAATAGAGGGAAAGACATTTGATGGTCAAAAATAGGAACCGGACTTATTACCTTCCCAAACTTAAGAAATCTGTAGTTGTGACTTCGCTTAGTTTTGATCATGTGCATGAACCTTTGGCTTCTTGAATTGATGTTTCACATGTTGAGAATCATGATTGGTATGCTGGGAACCAAACTAGACTGTTAACCACGCAGCTATGTAGCTGGAATTTCACAAGCTCGCTCAAAACTTTGCATTTTCCAGAAATCAGTGGACAAAACAGTCCAAAACAGAATGCTCGTATCTCACAGTTTATAAGTCCAAATCATGTACCGTCAGTGTCATTCGAAACTAGACCCAAAGAGCTTCGTTTTGGTACCTCACACGCCCTGTAATTCATTTTCTACACACCGTGGTGATCCGATGAACATCGCTGAAAATCAAGACTGCGTTTTTGTTAACCAAAATGGTTTCGAACTTTATTGTCCAAATTGAGTGATTTCTAAACTAAATTGGTTTTCGATGTTTTCTGGAGAAATAAAGAACAATGAATGTAGTTTCAAATGACACCAAAACAATGCAATTCACGCTAGTAGGACTTTCAATCCAAATTTCGGAATAAACCATGGCAAATTAGTTTTCACAGAAACACACCTTATGAACTTTATTTGTTCATTTAACAAAACCTCAATTTTCAAACTTAAATTCCGACTTACAAAATTGTTTTAATCCTGTAAGGGTACAGTACTTCAATAAGACCAAACGGGTAAAATTAAGTCACACTGTTTTCGAACTAAAATCACGAAAGCTCATTTTAAGTACTACTACAAATGAAATTTTACAACCATTAGTAAAATTTCTAACCAAGACAACCCTCTTTTAAATTCCAACCATATTTTTTCAAATTCTTTTAAACATCAACTATTGAATTTGTTCCAACCTTAAGTTCGCCGATTTTCAAAAACTCACCTATATTCTCGAAATTCGAACCATCGTTTTATCACTCTATCAACTCGGTAAGTAAACTTTAATATATTCTTGTTTTTCATAAAAGAAGTGAATTGGTCAAAATTGATTTTTATAATTAAAAGTTAAATTATTTTTACCTCAGGATCAGTCGGTGACCAAGTCGAGGACGTTGACATCGAAACCTTCGACCCAACCTTGCCCTAGTTAAGGTGAGGATTCCAAATTGTTGTTAAATATTTTTTTTTAGTAATGAGAACATGCTTGTGTGAAATGTGCCATATGTAGAATTGTACTTGATGGAAAATGTTACTTATTGATTGAAGCACGTATTTACTAAGTGTTATTTGCCAATTAACGTGCTTAATGTTGAATAGTATATAATTCCATGGTTGAATTATTTCAAAACCATTGATCAAAAGGAGGAGATCGTGTGTGTACCTTATCACACTGACCCTCTCATTTTACAAATGATTTCGAAATGCCATAATTGTGTATGTGCCTGTCGAATGTGCATGAATGATAAGCCTTTGCGAATGTGCCGCAATTGGCTCGGCCGGGATCCCAAACTCCAGAGGCGAGTCGGCCTATTCCGAGCCGGCAATTAGGGCTTGGTCGGGTATGTCGACGGACCCTGGGGAATGAAATGAAAGGTTACCTCGAGTGTACACCATCCATGAATGTTGGTTGTCGGGCCCGAAGTCGGTGTAAGGGGTTGGAGATTTGGAAGCAGTCAAAGAAGTGCTATTGACAACATGGAAGCAATGTATCCTTCCACAATGAATGTTATTGATGCTTTCCAATGTGATATTGAAATTCAATGTTTCATGAAATTTTGAAGGAAAATTGCTGTTGTGAAAATTTTCCTTATATGATCGATTAAATGAAAGCATGTTTTACGAATGTGATAATTGTTATGTGTTGGGACTCTCATTGGGCTTGTGAAGCTCACCCCATATATTTTCCCTCCCAGGATTTCAGGTTTGACTCGAGCAGAGGATTTGAGAGCTGTTGGATTTGTTGGTTGTAACCTTTATCCTTGTTAAGACTAATGATGTTGAAATCCCTTTTGGTTAACATTGCCTAGGAATCGTGTATCCTAGATGGTTGATGTTAAATTTTAGTTTGAATTATATAGCGGTATTGAGAAATATGAATTGACTAAACTGATCGATTGAGTCCTGGCGTGAGCTAGGCCGGTGGCCGCGGTTCTCAGGGTTCGCCTTGGGAGTCGTGGGGCCGCTACAGTGAAAACCATTCATCTTGCACAAGCTGAGGTCTTTTAGTATAAAGCAGTGTGGCAAAAACATTTTATACCCAGGTTTGCTTTTATAATCTGGCTGCTATGCAGGGGTAGACTAAGTACTAGAAACAAATGAAAGAAGTGAGGAGTGGTGAATGATGACTCTTGTGTTATTTTGCTTAAAACATGTAGAGCCTTATGACCACCTTTTTTTTTTGTGTGACCTCTAGAATTTGGAAACAAATCCAAAGTCTAAATCTTGTGTTTAGAGGTTCTTATCCATGGTCAACTGAGATTCTTTGGCACTGTCTACACTCACCTGGACAACTTATGAGGTTATCCCTTGCTGCAACAGTATAGTTTATCTGGTAGGCAAGAAATCAGCAAATTTTTAATAATAGGCAACTGAAATTTGATCAGATTATGAGCAAGATCATTGTTGAAGTTCAAGCTGTGGTGTTAAAGTGGAGAGGAGTTCAGAAGAGTGAGGAAAACTGGCAACTTAGTTTGGCTTTGGACCTTGACCGGAGTATTTTCCTTTCAGAAAAACTGTAACTAGTCTTCTTTGTAAGTTTGTTGTGTAGGCTGTAGCATTTCTTTTAGCCTTAGAGTACTACCTTGTAAATTACTGTTGTGTACTGCGAATATATGATTGTCCAGGAATATCAATAAAAAAAAATTTTCCTTAAAAAAAATTTGAGTTGATTGCGAAGATACAGTAATGGTGGTATGCTTTAACTTGTTTTACATGTTTACGGTATGAATTTGCTGCTTCTCAGCTTAACAAGGCATATTACTAGTGCTAATTTCAGGTACAGTAATGGTGTTATTCTTTAACTTGTTTTACATGTTTATGGTATGAATTTGCAGCTTCTCAGCTTAACAAGGCATATTACTACTGCTAATTTCAGATACAGTAATAGTGGTACGCTTTAACTTGTTTTACATGTTTATGGTATGAATTTGCTGCTTATCAGTTTAACAAGGCACATTGCTGGTGCTAATTTCAGTTGTAATGATCTAGATTGTTTTGCTTGGTTGGAATTTTATTTAAGTAGTATATGATCAGCAACCCTTTTTTTTCTTTTCTTTTTTTTTTAATCAAATTTATCCTGTCTTTCTCTCTCTCTGTTTTTTTTTTTTAATTGTAAGTGGGAGGTTTTGAACTCAAGATCTCCTACTTACAATCCTTCCCCTCTTATTACCAAACTCAACCCTCCTCGTCCTCTCTTAGTTGAAGCTGATACTTGTGAACCTATGGTTTATCTTTTTCTGTTTTTGGTTTCAGTTATTTGCTGTGCCTTCTCCATACTACTATTCCTAATGAGCAAGAAAACATGCAAAGGATTGTGAGTCATCAGCCGAACATTTCTCATTTCAATAAAACTAGTACTACACCACCTGCATTTATTATTTGTGATACCTAATCAAATGTATTATTTAATTGAAAATTGTTTTTAGCTTTTCTAATTACCTAAAGAAAATAATTAAGTTTTTTAGCCCAAAAAATAAACTATTTGAAATAATTTACTTCTCTGCCACTATAAAATATTTGCATAGCATTTTCATTGTACGTCATATGAATAAATCTTAGAAAAGTAACCAAGAAGTAAATGGAAAAAGCCTTATTCATAGGTTCCTCTCTATGCAAACATTAAAACACCAGAAGGTAGTGAAACTTGTAGCCCCGATTTTTGACCCTTTCCTAAAAATTTTGTTTGTCAAAAGACTTTCCTTTCACATTTTTCAAGGCGTATCTACATAGTTTTATTTTTTTAGAAATTAAGTTCCATTTCTTTAATTTAATCCTCTTTTTTTCTAATTTTCTTTTTGGCATTTAGAGGTAACACAAGTGGATTCATTTCATTTTACATAAACATGCTTTACTTTGGGAGAGAATGGCTTAATTTAAATTCTCCAAGTGAGCTCAAAACCGAAATAAAAAACCCCAAGCCAATTCTTATTTACGCGAGAGAGAGAGAGAGAGAGAGGTTTTGACCATTCTTTCCCTTCAATAACTCTCTCTAATTTGGTTTACATTTTGGCATTTTTCCAATGAATTTCCTGCAACAAGGAAAAACAAAACTTGCCCAACTCACTCCCATTTTCACCTCAATCTCTCTCTCTCTCTCTCTCAGCCCTCTCCCTAATTTTGATACACTAATAAAATTTCGCGTGCTTTGCACATGATTTTGTCATCCCAAAATATGATATTTTTGGATGCTTTTTTTTTTATACAATTTTGATTGTCAACTGCTCCAATATTTTTCTTTGTTAACCAATTTTTTGAATGCATTAAATCTTAAGTTGAATTTTCTTTTTGTTTTTTTGAGTCTTTAAAGAATTTGTATCTTTTAACTCTAACAAACAAATGTCAATACAGTCATGTTTTATCAAAGTTATTGTACTCTATTAATATCATTATAATTAAACCATAAAGGTTAAAATGTAACATCAATTTTAAAAGGAATAAGAGTAAATGAGTCAGATTATATTAATTATATAATTCCAACTCAACTATCATATACATGTTTATCTCAGTCCTCTCTTCCTCTCGTTCCCAACAAACTCACTTTCTAGCCAAAGTGTGAATTTGAACCATCAAACTTTAACCCTTTAAAGAAGAGAAAGATTTGGCTAAAATATTAAATGACGTAACATAAGCTTTAATATTTCAAACACTATGGAAATATTAATACTTTTGCTTGTGCAATTTTTTTTTTGCCAAGACAAACAAATTGTAATATTAGAGTTAGAACGGATTGTTTAATTTATAGACTTTATCAATAGCTGAAACAATATGCACAATGTGAATCTTTTTGCTTATGTTTTTTTTTTCTAAGATAAATTAAATAGAATAGTAGAGATTGTAGAGTTAGAATAGGCTAATCAATTTATATATGAAGTATATGGATCATTTATATGTTTCCTTTTGACTTGGGTAGCTTGAATTCTTATAGTATAGCTTATGTCCTACATAAAATGTTTCAATTGATCTTCTAAATATCATGTTTGAATTGTAAGTGATTTAATGAAATGGTTCAATCTGAAATTAGACGCATGTTTCTTAATTTGAATAGATGTATATTCTCTATATATGATTCTTTATATTTTTCTGAGTGTTATTTTTGTTAATAATGGAATATAAGTTATCCACTAGATTTTGGTTGTCTCTTTATTCATTTTTGTTAATTGAAATTTTATTAGGAGAGATAGTTGCACATATCTTTTTTTTTTTTTACTTCACTTGTATTTTATTTTATTTTTAGCAGGTTCTATTAGAAAAGCACATGTAAAGCATAAGGCAAAAGACTCCTGTGTCCTTTTTCCTTTTGTAAAGATAATGGTATTTATATTAAATAAAAATTTATATATATATACACACACAAAGAAAAAAATTAATTTTAGTTGGATTGCAATGGTAGTAAAAGAGTTTTATATTCAGATATTTTTATCTTAATAACCTTAATCATTTATCATAATTCAAATTTGGTGTTACGTTTTTACAAATATTATCACAATTTAAATACAATGAATGTGAATAATAGACGAAGGGTAGTTTTGGATATAATAAAAGGTACGGCAACATTTTACTTACATTCGAAAGTATCAAATATCATGGCACTTTTATATAAAGTATAGATATATAGATATAATTGTAAGGAATCAAGGAGATAAACACAGCGGAAATTTAAATTTTTGATTCCTTTAATAGATCGTCCTTTGATTAAATCCATGTAACATAGAGATAGTTCAAGAAGATTACCTCAATCCATGAAGACCTTCTTGAACTTGGTGGAGATTTGATGCAGAAGATGGCAAAGAGATCCACGTAGCCGTACATGCGTCCGGTCTCTAATGGTGATCCACACGAACCTCCTTAGTTAGAACCTCTAAGGTCGAATTAGCTTAAACTAGATTAGTGCTAGCTATTGCCAAGACAACCACACACAAGTCTATTGAGATAATTCCAATTTTTCACCATGAAAAATTCATCCCAAGATAAGAAATAAGAGATGCCATTTTTTCCCTTATTTTCTTGGACGAATTTTTGGTATTTTTTCTCTCAAGATTTTTCTCAAAAATCTCACAAGACAAATTGTGTGATTATTCTACTTGCTAGCAAAAGCTTAATGAGTATTTATAGACAAATAAGTTGTCAAATCCTTATGGAAACCTAAAATCAGTTTCCAATAAGATTTAGCTTCCTAATTCTAATACAACTCTTGTATTTGGAAGACTAAAACTTATTTGCACCATAAGTCTCTCAAGTTTAATTTGTCTCACAAATCAAACTATAAGTTATAAAACTTATCTATCAAGTCCCACTTGAAATTCATTTAATCTAGCTAAGAAAGTTCTTAATGTGTGTGACCCATTAGGTTCTCATATACGTTGGCAATAAGTATGAGCTATACATTCTTAATAAATAAGAACTAGATAAATTAAAACTCCTTTTAATTTATCACTGATTCCACCAATCAATCAACTCATACTTATAGATCAAGATTGGTATCTAGCAATACATCATGACCACCCAAGTAATGAGAAAAGTCAAGTGGATGACTTCACCTTTTAGTAAACGTTTATAATGTAACTAATATCCTTTTACCACACTTATCTCACATTAATGTTGGAATAAGTTGTGCCTATTCCATGTGTGATTAATGCTCTTTTCTCTTGTACCAAAATATAACTCCAATGAAGAAGTTCTTAGAAACACTTTCTAAGACTTTCCCACTTAGCGCTAAGATTTTCGAGTTATACTTCTACAAGTGGCCAAACACGAGATAACTCCTCTTACATAAGAGGCGGTAAATCCTTATAGGTTATTCACCATCTTTTCATACTTCAAAGATACACCCATTTGCTAATGATGTGAGCATTCCCTTTTACAGGAGCAATCATATAACAAAGAAAGTATAACTATCCATATTCAAGATATCATGATAACCTTAAGTCTAAGAATCATTTACATAAATGTTACTTAGAGATTAATCCTTTGGCACTTAAAAGATGTCTCTATGTGGATCAATCTAGTGAACTTGATCATACCATCAAGCACCCATATACTTGCTTAGGTGTCTTACACACCATAGTAGATGAGGCCTACTACTTCTCATATAGAAGTGGCATAGTATATGCTAGTCTAGCCGTATTAACAATACCCTTTCTTGTTAATACTATGACTAGAGATATTTAAGAATAAACCTTATTTATAATCGAATGAACCTCACCATCATAACTCTTATGATTTCATCGATTAGGTTTATTCTAAGGGTTTTATCATACTTATATGAAAATATAAGCAATCAATATGATAAAGATGTCATTTATTATTACATAAATAGTTAAAGTGTATAATAAACCCTAGAAGTTGATTGACTTTAGGGCATATACACTAACAATAATTGCACATAAACCCACAATATTTTCATTTAAAATGTGCATCTTTTAATGAAAAAAATCATAGTTAGAAACTTGGATGAATGATATGCATATGAAGAGTAGTGTAGATTATATGACAATAATCCTACATGCTTGTGACATTAAATTTGGTAACTGTGGTTAGCAGGTATTTATGTGCTAAATGCTGTGAAGTTTCAGTAATGGTGGTATGCTTTGAAGGGCTTATGGCAAAAAGTGCCTATAAAGTATCAGAATATTATTATAAAGCTGATTGCAGAAATATGGTAGCTTTTACAGTGTTTAGCACCAGCAAAACTATTGCATTCAGTCCAAAGATCTCAGTTTAAAAAATCTCTTATGGTAATAATAAAAGTTAAAATGTTTTCACGCTTAATTAAACATGACAGGCTTTCATGCTTCTGTATATACATGATAGCATACTAGATTGCTGGAGAAATTTTTTTTTTCTTTTTCTGAATCCTACAAGGCTGACAATGGAGAGAAAATGTAAGTTCAAAGATCTGGACTGGAAACATGGTTTTAATTACTTCTTAAATAAAATCTACTTCATGATCAATTGAGAGTCTTTATGTAATTGTTCTAGCAAAAGTGGCGATTGTGTTGATCCTCTGGCTTCGACGAAGGGGCCCGAGCCAAGTCTTTTCTTGACTGCATTTACTTTGAATTTTCCTTTATTGTTGAATTGAAAGCAACTTACCATCAAATTGGGAAGGAAATGCAAGACTTGACTTCATTCTATCTTTTCTATTTCTTCCATTAACCAATCCAATGATTACTGCCCCCATGGAAGAAAAAATGGGCGAAGTGGAGACGGGGTCCTACTCTAGGCCCCGGTTGTATTGCAGTTTTGAGGAAAAATCTTTTATATTTTCTGTGATTATTCCTCTTACATATTTTTTAATTATTTTTTTATCTCACATACATCATATATTAAAAAATTACTCTATTAATTTTTTTCAAAAACTTTTAAAAAATTACAATCCAAACAAGTTCCAATCTTTTAGGAAAGAAGAGAGGAGAAGAGGAGGGGGTGTGAGTGGAAAGACAATCAAATAATTCACATCTCACAAAGCTATTCAATACTCCAAAAGACAGCAATAGCACTCCCGAGTCCCGACATTAACTGTACTATCCGCAATGCAGGGCCATCGTCGAAAATGAGGGATGATATAGTAAAGCACATACCCACAATTGGATCATACACAACAGGAGTCAACATCAGTACCGATCTTCTCAAAGCTAGCAGTAATGTAATCTCCAAATTACCCACGTGCTGATGGTGTTAAGAGGGGACTAACATTTACTGTAGCTCTGGGACCTCACCCCTTTTAGTTGGTAGGATAGGATAGATCAAAATTGGAATTTGGAGAACTGCATTGACTCTTACTATGTGCAGTTCATTTAGGCATCCAGAAATTTGATTTACAATTTTATACTCCAATTTTCAGTTGCTTTACTGCTTATAATTCTTTCAACTCTCTTATTTTTATGCAAGATGAACAAAGTAGATTTCTTATAGCAAAAGGGAGTCTGCTACTTTATTTGATGAGATAATCACGACAAAATGTAAGCACATTATCCAAACTTTCTAACAGAAAGGAAGACATTTGCAGGATGGAATGCCAAAATTAGGATTTTGGGAATTTAGACTAGCAAAAATCAATTTTAAAAGACACAATTGAAATCATTAATTTTGTTGACGGGGAAATAATAATAAATTTTATTTTTTCGGGGAGCAGCTACCTGCTCTAGCTGCTTTTTGAAGTTTTATATACAATTAGTTGTAGTTTCAAGAATTGGTTTTTCTTCTTCACGCTACAAAATCATGAGTTTATCCTAGATGTACAACTTCTTTTAATGGTTGATTAAGAAAGGAGTTATATTGAAGAGGGAACTTTAGTATGTCTGACTCGGTAAGAAGATTTTCATGAAATTTAGAGATCCTAAGAATAAGGAAATGAAAGTCATGACCTCCATAAATTAAAAACTCTTAAACAGAACAGTGATTATTCCCCTAAAAGTTATACAAAAATAAATAATTACTCCAACATCAATCATGCATATAAAAATACAAGTTTAGCTTCAGCATGGTATTTTTTTCTGGATTAATTATCTTTCAGCCTCTATAGTTTGGTGCTTTACCGTATGGTTTAAAAAATTGTATTTTGACCTACTAAATCTTAATAAATCTCAATTGTTCTAAAATACAGTAAAATGGAAAATAAAAAATAGATAAATTAAATTTTTTGTTTAAAACACACAATGATATTTGCAGTCAAAAACATACAATGATATTTGCGGTCATTAAGTATTTGGTATTTTGTATTTCATATTTATCTATTTTTTATTTTCCTTTCTTCTTCTTCTTCTTTTAATTTGGGAAAGAAAAAAGGAGTGAAAGAGTGAATTTGTCAATTTATTCACTTAATTGTGACTTTTTAATATTGACTGTTAGTTTGAATAGAAAAACGAATGTGACAATTAACCCAAACCATGAAGAGGTTATGTATAAATTTTTAAACTATTGGTAATTTACGTAATAAAGCACTAAACCACATGAGGCTAAAAGATAATTTACCTTTTTTTTCCAAATAAGAAACAAGATATGCTGGGTCTTTTAGTTAATTCTGCATGGGAAAAGAATGGTAAAGGAATAAAAGTAGCCTACAAGAAGAAGGAAAAGAAATGAGCACAAAAACAAATAATAAAGCTACTAAATTCAATTCTGAAACAAAACCAGCCATATCTGAGCAAGCTTAAAAACTATCGGAAGTTGAGGATTAAAGAAGACTTAGCTGACCAAAATATATTCTAAAAGCAAAATCAACCATATTTGAACAAGGTTGAAAGCTGTCGAAAAGTTAAGAATCAAAAAGAAGACTTTGCTCCACCAGTGCAAAGACTCAGAATAGACTGTAATTTAATTGAGCATGTCACGCACATTCAGACCCCAGACTTGACGTTATATTAAAACTATTGCCGTGGGAGTAGGGGTAAAGACCCGAAATAGAGCTCGTTACGTAAAAAACAAAATAAATAAATAAACCCTAAAGGTGAAAAATATGAGTTTTTCTAATTTATACCCTAATGGGTATTTTATTTTATTTTTGGGTACACTAATGAGATTGGGGCCAATTCTGTATGGTTTATTAATTCGACTTTAGAGCTGTTTCGCCAAGAATAAGCCTAAAATAAAAATGGGTTGTTCTATTTTATACCCTAATGAAGTAGTAGTTAATACATGGTAAAAATTGGGCTAAATATTTAATATTAGTTATAATTAAGAATTTGATACTACCTACTTGCAACAAGGATTTTTAATCTTCTAGGCGCAGAGCACAGGCATGGGGATTGGAGCTGAATCAAATTACTAAGATGATCTGTTTGCTTGACCATTCCAAAAGTAAAAGATAGTATAGGCCTCAAGAATTATTAACAGGGCATTCAATTTTAAGTATCACAGTGAAATTAATTTGGTAAAGAAAATCTAAATCATATGTGGGGAGACATAAAATGCAAACATGCGTCTATGTCACCCTGGACTTTTGCATGATAGGTGAGAACATGGATTGATGATGATAATGAGAGATAGGCGACTCAAGTCATCTCCAATAAAAATTGTGTTTTTGGATCTTCAACTCTATAAATACCACCACAAGTGTGACAATGGCAATCAGCTTTAAAGCAAAAGTTTTCTCAAGAATTTCATTGTGACATATATCCAGCAGATATGTCAATCCTGAATTATTCCATCTGTCCAATTAGTTTAGTTTCTGTATGTTTGGCCATCCTTCACTTACTCTCCAGTACTGGAATTAATGCTGCGTCTGATCACATGCATGCAGCATCAAGCACTGGAAGTGAAGCGAAAGCCCTTTTAACATGGAAAGCCAGTCTTGACAATTATAGCCAATCCCAGTTGTCATCGTGGTCGTCGTCTGTCAATCCTTGCAATAGGTGGGTTGGAGTTCGATGCAACAAAGCTGGTCGGGTATCGGTGATTAACATCACTAGTTCTGGCATCATAGGTACACTCGATCATCTCAATTTCTCATCTCTGCCCCATCTAATTGCAATTGATCTTTCTCGAAATGCACTCCATGGTACCATTCCATCCAACATTGGGAACCTTTCTAGACTGACATTTCTTGCCTTTTGGTCAAATCAGTTGTCAGGTGCCATTCCAACTGAAATCAGCCACCTAACCAATCTTCGGGTCTTGTACCTTTCCGATAACTCACTCAATGGATCAATCCCTGCGTCTATTGGAAATCTGACTGGCCTAGCCGAGCTAGCCCTAGGAACCAACATGCTAACAGGTCCAATTCCTCTGTCTATTGAGAACTTAAGTGACTTGACTCTGCTATATCTCTTCAATAATTTTCTTTCTGGGCCTATTCCCAAAGAAATTGGAAACTTGACAAAGTTAAATGAATTAGAACTTTTTGGGAACCAGCTCTCAGGTCCCATTCCAGAAGAGATTGGGAAACTCAGATCTCTTACTGAACTTGCATTAGCTAACAACATGCTCATAGGTCCGATTCCTCTGTCTATTGGGAGCTTAAGTGGCTTGATTCTGCTGTATCTTAACCAAAATTATCTTTCTGGACCGATTCCTTCTGCCATAGGAAATTTAACCAATCTCAATGGCTTGTGGCTTTCTCAAAACAACTTATATGGGGCTATCCCTCCTGAATTGGGAACATTGAACTTACTAGCTAATTTTAGTGCTTTCCAAAACCAGCTAAGTGGTGCTCTTCCAGAAGGATTCAACAATCTTACGCATTTAAGTAATCTGGACCTGTCTCAAAACTATCTTAGTGGTCATTTGCCCCAAAATATTTGCATTGGTAGTTCACTAATGAGGTTCACAGTATGGGAAAATAACTTTGTCGGTGCTATGCCGAGGAGCTTGAAAACCTGTCCTAGTTTAAGAATTATTGGTGTCTCTTACAACCAGCTCTCAGGAAATATCTCTGAAGAATTTGGCGTCAATCCATATGTGGAATTTATTACTTTAAGCAATAACAAATTCTACGGCGAGTTGTCTTGGAATTGGAGTGGCTATCTAAATTTGGAAGTGTTGATGATCTCGAGAAATAATCTTTCGGGCAGAGTACCAACTGGACTTGGAGAACTGTCTCGTCTACAAATACTTCGTCTGTCTTCAAATCACTTGCATGGGAACATCCCTAGAAGTTTGGGGAAGTTGACTTTGTTGCTTGACCTTAAGCTGGACAGTAATGATCTTTCAGGCAATATACCATCAGAAATTGGTCAGATGTCTAGACTTTTAAACCTTAGTTTGTCGGCCAATAATCTTAGTGGCGCCATTCCAGAACAAATAGGCAATTGCACACAACTGCTAGATCTAAACTTGAGCCAAAATGCACTCACCAAAAGTATTCCTTTTCAAATAGGAAATCTTCCCTCACTTGCAACTCTCGATCTTAGCCAAAACATGCTAGAATCCAAATTGCCACCAGAGTTAGGGGAGATGAAAAGCATTGAGACAATGAATCTTTCGCATAATAGGATATCAGGTTCCATCCCAAAAAGCTTTGATCATTGCTTCAGTTTGATTTCCACTGATATATCCTACAATCAATTGGAAGGTCCTCTCCCCAACACTAGTGCATTTCAAAAAGCTCCATTTGATGCTCTAAGAAACAATAAAGGTTTATGTGGCAGTGTTGCCGGATTGAAGCCTTGCTTTCAATCAACTCAAAAGAAAACTAGTAGAACAACAACTAAAAGAATGATCTTTCTAGTTGTTGCTCCAATACTAGCAACCATATTTCTTTTGATCATGGTTGTGGGAATCTTCATTCATGCAAGGTCACACACCAGAAGCATGGAGAATGAGCCTCAGGAATTTACTAGAAATATGTTCTCTGTGTGGAGCTTTGATGGGAAAATGGTCTATGAGCACATCATTGATGCAATAGAGAATTTCGATCCGAAGTACTGCATAGGAGAGGGAGGATTTGGAAGTGTATTTAGAGCAGAGTTGCCAAATGGTCAAGTGGTTGCTGTCAAGAAACTTCATGGAACAGATGGTTGTGACTTGAGAAGGCCAAAAGATTTTGCGAATGAGATCCGTGCATTAACAAACATAAGGCATCGCAACATCGTGAAGCTGTATGGATTCTGTTCACATGCACAATTCACTTTCTTGATTTATGAGTTCTTGGAAGGGGGAAGCTTGATGCACTTGTTGAGCAATGATGAAACAGCGGCCACGTTCGACTGGATCAAAAGGGTAAACATTGTGAAAGATGTTGCCAATGCATTGTCTTACATGCATCAGAATTGTTCACCTTCAATAATTCATCGAGATATATCTAGCAAAAATATTTTGTTAGACTCCGAGTATCAAGCCCATATTTCAGACTTTGGCACTGCAAGAATCTTGAGGCCTGATTCATCTCATTGGACTTCATTTTCTGGAACATATGGATATGCGGCGCCAGGTATACTCTTCTTTGCTCAAACAAATCCAATTTTCTCTTTACCATCTCTTTTTGAGCTAATCCATAGTTACATAAAGCTAGCATGAGCAGAGCAATTTTATGACTTTGGATTATGATTCAATACTCTAAAGGGATTCATCTGCACCATAGTATGAAGTGATTTTTGTTTTTGTGAATTGCAGAACTTGCTTATACCATGGAAGTAAATGAAAAATGTGATGTTTATAGTTTTGGAGTATTGGCTTTAGAAGTGATCATGGGTAAGCATCCAGGTGATTTCATATTGTCAACATTGTCAGGATCATCATCTACTTCAAGAGCATATGATATGTTGCTGAAAGACATTGTGGATCCTCGACTTTCATCTCCAAGTATGCAAGAGTTGAAACAAGTGACCTTAGTGGCAAAGATAGCATTGTCATGTACAGAACACAATCCTCAGGCAAGGCCGACAATGAAACAAGTGTGTGTCCAGCTGTTGAAGGAAATACCATCTCAATTCAACATATTCCCATTGGTTACAATTGGACAACTTCTGGAAGTGCAAATGACAAATGTTTGAGCTTCTTTGTGTAAGAATCTATGTTTCCTCTGTCCAAAATTTCCAAATTTTATAGTCTACAACTTTAAATTTGGGGTGAATTTTACTTTGATCCCTTGTAAGGAAAAATAGAAATACTAATGTCAAAGCAGGGGTGAACTTAGCCAGGAGCAGAGTAACGTTGACTCCAACGATTGCAATTCTACTCCATGACTTTGGAAAAATTATAGAATAGCCTATAAAAGGTCTAGATTTTTTAGTATTGTCTCACTCTTCCCCCCTAGATTTTCATAATATTTAATCTATCCCTACAATTGCCCCTCCAAAAGTACTAAATTTTCAAATTGCCCTTACTAATTCTAAAATGGAACTATAAAATAACACATATCACATGATCCTATTCTTGTTAAATCTCTGTTTTTTTATTTTGTAAATTTTAATTGCTAAAAATTGAACTTCTCTTATACTTTAATAGCACGAATTGCAAGCAAACCAAATATTTATTTGACATTTTGAATGTATTCCATTATTAGCTTATTAGAATGTACATCTTGTAATTTTATGGGTATTATTAATAACTGGGCTATTGTATACCGTTAGATTAACTAATAACTGCAGGACACAATAAATCACAAGTTATAAACTATTTTTTTATTTATTTTTCTAATATTGTGCTGGTGTACGCCTATTAATTCATAGCAAACACTTAGTCATTCAAAAAGTCTACAAACTGCACATACCAAGTGTAATAAAAAAATTATTACACCACTTGAATAAAGGTCCTAACTCTGCTTTTGAGTTGGAGTGTTATAGTAAAACCTCTATGAATTAATAATTTTGGAACCATACAAATTCTATCAATTTAAAGAGATATTAGTTAATCAATAAATTAATAATTTTTGGACCATACAAATTCTGTTAATTTAAAGAGGTATTAATTGATCGATAAATTAATAATTTAATAATTTATCGAGTGTACTTACAATTTGAAGGGATACTCACTTAATCAACTAAAGTTTTATTTTATCTTATAAAAATATGAATTAATCAACTAATAAAAGGAGACTAAAAATCTAAGGAACATAAACCCTTCCATATCTATTTGATTTACAAGTATAATTTAATTCTATTAGTTTCTTCAAGTTTAGAAGAAATTGGTGTTAGCATCACTCAAAATCTTGCTAATCATGAAGTTAAGGATCATACAGTATCTTTGGTGCTTGTCACATGGAAGGAAGCACTCAAAGTGTCAATAATTCTTCATAATTTCTTATTACAACATGAGAATTCAAGTCCAGAACTTTTACTTGCAATAAGAAAATTTCAATTTATAAAATAATAATAGACTAGTATTTTAGGAAAATATGATATATAATCTTAGTGTATTATTAATTTATAATATGAATGGGACCAAAGGACAATGTAAGATTTTTTAAATTTTATTATTTTATTATCTTATCAAAATTACTAATTTAGTTTGTCAACCCAAGTCTGGACAAGGAAAGATTATTATTTTATAGGGGTTACTAATTTATCAAGTATTAATTTATATTAGTTTTACTATACATAGTATGAGTTTCATATTCAAAATTTGATACCAAGATTTATGCAATCCAAAACTGCAATCATTATTCTAATATTGGATCTGATACTTTGAACAGCTTGAGCCAGGCTCTAGCAGTGGAGCACAAAAGAAAG
The DNA here is from genome assembly GCA_013103745.1 of Gardenia jasminoides. Classification (NCBI taxonomy): domain Eukaryota; kingdom Viridiplantae; phylum Streptophyta; class Magnoliopsida; order Gentianales; family Rubiaceae; genus Gardenia; species Gardenia jasminoides. The sequence continues at coordinate 10,817,768 of CM023099.1, read as the reverse complement.
CATCTGGACTACTTCACCCATGGTAGAAAAGTTTAGAAGTGTTTTATGCATCAGGAAAGGAATAATGCGGTAGTTTTGATATAGCTAGGCATGCTTGTATAAAGAAATTTGTTTGGATGTTTGATCAGTAAAACCAAATTAATTGTCTCCTACTTTCCCTGGCTTGGGACAAAAATTACAAAGGACTACTATTGGTTGGTATTTGCATAAACTTCTAGGTAAAGAAAATTAATAAATTGTTCTGTTGTGTGTTTTAGAAAAGCAAATATGGCCATGATCATAATAATGCAACATATATGCCGTCTTTCGATTGTGCATTGGACCTGTAATGTGTATATATAGTCTTTTAGCTATCATCTAGATTTCTTAACACTTATTGACAGGTGTCGAGCCTGTACAATAATAATTAATAGACTTAATGCCAATAAAAATAACCAAAACCTAATCCCAGGTACTGGAGCAGGGACTCCGGATGTGCAATGGGTTACTGGCTTCACCCTGATTCCAAGGAGTATACTTGATCCGATATACCAGAATTAGTTAATTTTGTGTACAGTGGCAAATAGGGTCGTCTCCACAGGGACTGGGAAAATTAACTCCTTTTTCAAGTCACAGGAAATGGGGGAATTTTAGGAATTGAATGCTAACAAAATATTAACTAATTAACCAACTAAGAATTAAGAGAGAGAATTAATGAGAAAAACTCTAGCCAAGGATACACTTCAGAAATGGTTCAAATAACTGATCATTGATGCAAATATAATTCTAACATTCATTGATAAACAGGTTTTCACTTTGCCGATCTGATCGACGGTCTCTCCTTATTGTTTGATAGCCAAGGTACGACCATTGACTATTTCCCTAATCCAGGAATAACCCTAGGTACGACCGTAGGATTTAATTCCTAATTGCATTAAAAATTAGAGAAACCCTGTTCTAATTAACAAACACGCTATGAGGGTTTATTTAAATTAGATTGTATATTTCCCCGACACAAAACCAATTATGCCAGGTTACTACGGGTTAAAGTAATCAAACAATTACATTCAATTACTCTAATTAGCAAATAGATCACGTGAATAATTAAATATTGTACACCTATTTAATCACAAACGATCACTATAATCAATAAAACAGAAAACATACAAATACCAATGAATAGAAGAAATAAATAAAATCGATTAGATCTCACAGTAAAAGTTGAACCAAATCCTCAGTTGTTTCCTTGACTAGAAATAAGAAATTAGCCCTCCATTAATGGAGAACAAATCATGAAGAAAATCCGTTGGAAGCCTTCTCAATTGCCGACAAGAAAGAAACGGACGAAAAGGGCTGATTGACGATTTTCCGTTTCTTGTTTCTTGTATTCTTCCCAGGCGCTAGAGGAAGCAAAGCGAAAGTAATAGCCAAAAGAATCTGATCACCTCCCCAAAGGAAAAGACAAAAAAACTAATAATGTACTACTTGCCCCCTTTTTCCCGTTTCTTCCCTTTTTGATTGTCCTATTTCCACGGCCCACAACTAGTGAAAAATTCTGGTTTCCTATTACAAGTCAATCATCTAAACAAAAGCCTCTTTCATATTTTTTGGAAAAACAGAAGGAAATACAAGATAAGGAAATCTTGGCAGCTAACAATTCGGAATTTCACTTGGATTAGGTAACTGCTATCTCGATCCTCCGGCTTTGAATCCTGGACTTAGACGCATCTATGTGCACCTCCACGAAAATATCTTCATTTTAGTTCTTTTCATTCCATTTCCTGGAAGCCACCCAAAATACCAAATATAAGTAGAAGCAATCAAATAAGGCAATATTTGGTATAAATAAAATGGAAATTAGGAACAAATATACCGACAAAATACACCTTATCAACTCCCCCACACCTAATTCATGCTTGTCCTCAAGCATAGCCAAGCTCAGAAATACAATCAAGAATTCAAGTCTTTTGCAGTAACCCAAATTAGCATAAATGACTTATACTCCCAACAACTTAAGTGGAGTCAAAATATGCCAAATTCAACAGTCCTCACAATTTATAGGCGCTCATCACTCACAAGTGTATAAAGGGAAATTTTACTCTCAAAACGACACCATGGAGCGACATTACCATATGCTTGCTCCTATATCATATCTCCACCACTAAAAGTGAATTCGACACAAAAATCAAAGAGACTTTAAAAGGGTTGTAATGGGGCTTAGGGTAAGGGTAGGACAAAAGTAAGTAAAAAGGTGAAAATACGTCAAGAAAATGCCAAAATTCACTACGTGAAAAAAAAACTCCAAATTCACAATAACAAGGCATAACTTCCTTCCATTTACTCAGCAAGTACTTCGCATGCTTTTGTTTTTTTTTCTTTTTTTTTTCTTTCTTTCTGCTTTCTCTTTTTTTTTTTTTTGGTTTTCTTTTTCTCTTTTTTTTTTCCTTGCACTTTTCTTCTTCTTTTTTTCACTTCATGTCATTTTTTTTCACTTTTCTGCATATACAAACATTGTAAAACAACTCACATTCCATTACTTGCTATGGTACTTTCTTTCCTTCAACTTAAAACTTGGGAATTTCACATAGTTAAACTAAGACATTGCCTTGACATAAGGCTTCAAAAGAAAGTCAAAAGAGAGGTAATGAGGTAATAAATGCAGTTGTTTTTTTTTTAGAAGAAAAAGGTTAAGGCTCAAAAGGGGTCTTCTAGGGTAAAACTGAATAAGGCGAGTTTTTCAAAGAAAGTAAAAAATGGCTAAATCCTAGGTGCCCTTATCATTTCAATGCATCAAATTCAACAAAAATGTGGCCTCCACATGCATAATAGAGCAAGTTTTAGAATGACAAACCATGAGTGTTAACCACACAACAAACGAAGGTAGAGCAGAATATGAATAAAGATATGATTAAAATGCTCATCACAAAGCTCAAAAGCTCACAAGGTAGTTTAAAGTTGTCAAACTCAGCACATTTATCACCCACATAAGTCATCAAGAAGAATAAGAAATTTAACTAGCTAGGATTTACTACTCAAACTCGCATCTTAATTGTACATTTCATCATAGTAAATGAAATTAACAACGAAAAATAAGCAATATGCATACATGCTAGCCAATCAAAACCCTCCCCCACACCTAAATATTACATTGTTCTCAATGTAACAAGTAAAGAGCAAGAGAAAAGAAAAAGAAGGACAAGAGCACTTCCCTGAACACGAGGGAGTGGACGCAGACTAAGGCGCAGGAGGAAAAGGCTGAGGAAGGCGCACATGGCTTTGGATTTCTTGTTGTCTTGCGTTCGCGCCATTGGGTGACAAGGATAGTAAAACAAGCAAAATCAAGGGCACATGCCCAATTCAAAATTCAAGCTCGACCACGCAACTGGAATCAAGGGCCAAGTAGTCAATTTAGCTAGCCAATGAACAAATAATATGACCTTCAAACGGAACCTAACCCCAAAGTGTGAAAGCAAAATCAGAATATGAAATTCACCACTAAATCCCCAATTGTAATGGCACCAACAGCACAAGAGTTGCAAAATATAGACTGAAAGCAACCCAATATAATCACAAAACATCTGGCCTCAGCTACGAATGGGAAAAGTCTGTCATCAGCTACAGGGATAGGAAAACTGAGAACCTGGAAGTCACCAAATGGTGACTGTGGATGACGCTCCGGTTGGTGTGGATTGGCGGTAGCGGCAGTGGTGAAGATTGGTGCTTCTAGTAGCAGCAACCGGAGGGCAGCAACAGCAAGCAGCGGCGCGGCAACGGTGAGTTGTGGAGCAGTGAGGTGCGACTTTCAGCAGGGAAGCATCAACGGTGGACAGCAAGAAATGCGTTAATGGGGATGGAGAAGTCAATCAATAAGGGCAAGGGAGGAAAGAAAAGAAAGAAAGGAGAAAAAGAAAGAAAAGAAAGAAAGAGGAAAGAAAAGGAAAACGGAAAAAAAAAATATGCATTTGGACTTATGGGTTTTTTTTTTTTAAACTTGCTGGAAACAGACAAAGGAAAGAAAACACAGAAAAGGGAAAAACAAGAAAATAAAATAAAATAAAATAAATCGAAAAGTTTTTTTTTTTAGTGAAAGCATTGATCCTTCGGGACGTGGGCACGTCCAAATTGGTTGAAGTCTTCTGGTCGGGGCATGAAGGACTTGAATAGTCAGGGATTCGGGCGTGGGCGCGTCGACCAAGGAAGTCTTCTGGTGGCTATCTTGAAAAAAATTTTTGAATGACAATATGACTCGTGGCACGCGTCGACCACGAAGTCTTACGGTTTGCCTACCGCACCTTTGAAATTACATCGGTCAGCCGGACGTCCGGCGACCAAGAGTCGTCTGTCCACTAGATTGAGTCGAAGTCAAAACTAAGAATTACCACAACTTTGTACTTGCAACCACGTGCCTCCTACCAAAAGAAATTTACTTAATTGATACTTAACAACTTAAACTAAAAACTCAAATAACTAACAACATAAAAAGAATCCTTGGGTTGCCTCCCAAGTAGCGCCTTTCTTTAATGTCTTTGGCTAGACATAACCATCTTTACTCAAGGAGGGTAAAAATTTTCAATTCTTTTCACGGCTTGCTCCATTTGTTCCTGATAGCCCTCATATGTAGAGTAGTCTCTGAACTCATGAACTGTGCTACTCTTCTGATTCGAAGGTGATTTGAAGTGGGCAAACAATGGCTTGGCTACTTCACTTAATTGCTCGCGATGTTTGGCCACCATAACTTTTGGATTGTCCCTGTCATTCGACTCAAATGCCTCTTGCACAACAGGGTTAGTTACATTGGTAGCAAATACGGAGTGATACTCAGTAGGATGTTTATTTACATCAAAAACATTGAAGTAAATAATTTCTCCATCAAATTCCATTGTGAGTGTACCCTTACTAACATCAATCTTAGTTTGGGCAGTACTCATAAATGGTCTCCCTAGCAAAACAGGTGATGGATTTGGAGAATTCCTGTCACCCATATCAAGCACATAGAAATCAGCAGGAAAAACTAGTCCTTCAACTTGAACTAAAACATCCTCAATTAAACCCTCAGGATAAACATTTGTACGATCAGCCAATTGAATTATCACTCCTGTTTCCTTTAATGGGCCTAAGTTTAATGAATCAAATATTGATTTAGGCATGACATTCACAGAAGCCCCTAAATCTAGCATGGCACCTCTAGTTCTAGATTTTCCAATGTTACAAGGGATGATGAACATACCTGGGTCACCACATTTAGGTGGGAGCTTTCTTTGCAATACTGCCGATACGTTCTCTCCCACCACAACTCTTTCATCTCCCTTTAACTTTCTTTTATTGACACATAAGTTCTTCAAGAACTTGGCGTACTTGGGCACCTGCTTGATTGCATCCAGTAGAGGGATGTTTATTTGTACTTTACGAAACACCTCTAGGATTTCCTTTTCCTTCTCTTGCTTCCTTGGCTTTTCCAATCTACTAGGGAAGGGTGGTGGAGTAGCCTTAACTTTGATAACTGAGTCAGGAGTTACATCAGGAGCCTTCTTACCCAATCCTTCCTCTTCTAATTCCCTCTCAATTTGATCCTCATTTTTGTCCTTGGGAATCACTGGCTTGGGACCTTCGACTTCTTTCCCACTTCTAAGGGTCATGGCACTCACATTCTTGGGATTCACCTCAGGCTGTGAAGGTAATCTCCCATCCACCTTGGCTTCTAAACGATTGACAGCAGTGGCTAACTGACTCATTTGCATCTGTAGATTTTGTATACTAGAGTCCGTTTTCTGCTGGAACTGTAAGGTGCTAGAGGCCAGGCTCTTAACTATATCTTCAAGAGACGTATTTGATGAATTAGAAGGGGGAGGTTGAGGCCTGGGTTGGTACTGTTGCTGAAATCCTAGGGGGCGATTTGAAAATGAACCCGGCTGCCTGTTCCCATAGCTGAAATTGGGATGATCTCTCCACCCCGGATTGTACGTGTTCGAATATGGGTCATATTGTCTTTGGGACGTGGACGCCACCAGCCATATTTACTTGTTCAACTCCATCTTCTTGTAGCATTGGACATGTATCAGTGGAATGCCCTCCATTTGTGCAAATCCCACACACCTTGGTCTATTGAGCATTTCCTACAGCTAGTTGCCGAACAAAGGATGTTAACTCAGACAACTGCTGTTGTATAGAAGACGTCTCTACTTCATTTACCCTTCGGATGGAAGTATTCTCACGGGTGCCAAATTGTTGTGAATTTTCTGCCATTTCCTCTATTAGCACCCATGCTTGGCTAGGGGTCTTATTTGCTAATGCCCCTCCACTTGCAGCATCAATTATGTTTCGGTCAGTCAGTAGTAGTCCCTCATAAAAGTACTGGATCAATAATTGTTCACTAATTTGATGTTGTGGACATCTAGTGCACAATTTATTGAATCCTCCCAGTACTCATACAGTGACTCCCCGGGATGCTGTTTTATGCCGCATATCTCTTTTCGTAGACTAGCAGCTCTGGAAGCAGGAAAATATTTTTCCAGAAACTTTTTCTTCAATTGCGCCCATGTTGTAATACTACCAGCTGGTAGGTAGTATAACCAGTCCTTGGCTGCATCCTTCAGTGAAAATGGGAATGCTCGAAGTTTTATTTGTTCTTCAAGAAACTCGGTGGTTTCATACTCGAGCAAACCACATCAAATTCTTGGAGGTGCTTGTGGGGTTCTTCACCTGAGAGTCCATGAAAGGATGGTAAGAGGTGAATTAAGCCAGATTTTAACTCAAATGAGATATTTTCAGCCAAATTTGGGAAAGTTATGCAGAGGGGTTGTTGAGTCAAATCTGGGGCAGCCAACTCCCTGAGTGTCCTAGTATTGGCCATAATGTACTCCTCTTGCTCTGAATCACTAGAGGAATCAGTTGAAGATTCTGCCAATCCAATTGCCAAGTTAAGCCCAGGGGATGCCGTAGACGACTGCCATTCCTTGTGTTGTCTAGTCTCTTTTCTTAGTCTACGCGCTGTCTTCTCAACCTCTGGATCGTATATCAATTCACCTGTCCGGGAAGAACGAGACATAAACTAGCAAAAATACCAGAAACAAACAAAAACAAGAAGAGAAAAAAAAAAGAAATAAAATAAAATAAAGTAAAATAAACTCAAAAAGGAGTAATTAATTCAGGTCCCAGCGGCCAAAATTGACAGTGTCGAGCACTACAATAATAATTAATAGACCTAATGCCAATAAAATAACCAAAACCTAATCCAGTGCTGGAGGCGGGGACTCGGATGTGCAATGGGTTCTTGGCTTCACCGATTCCAAGGGTATACTTGATCCGATATACCGAATTAGTTAATTTTGTGTGGCAAATAGGGTCGTCTCCACAGGGACTGGGAAAATTAACTCCTTTTTCAAGTCACAGGAAATGGGGGAATTTTAGGAATTGAATGCTAACAAAATATTAACTAATTAACCAACTAAGAATTAAGAGAGAGAATTAATGAGAAAAACTCTAGCCAAAGATACACTTCAGAAATGGTTCAAATAACTGATCATTGATGCAAATATAATTCCAACATTCATTGATAAACAGGTTTTTCACTGCCGATACGATCTGACAGCAGTCTCTCCTTATTGTTTCGATAGCCAAGGTACGACCATTGACTATTTCCCTAATCCAGGAATAACCCTAGGTACGACCGTAGGATTTAATTCCTAATTGCATTAAAAATTAGAGAAACCCTGTTCTAATTAACAAACACGCTACGATGGTTTATTTAAATTAGATTGTATATTTTCCTGACACAAAACCAATTATGCCAGTTGCTACCGGGATTAAAGTAATCAAACAATTACGGATTCAATTACTCTAATTAGCAAATAGATCACGTGAATAATTAAATATTGTACACCTATTTAATCACAAACAATCACTATAATCAATAAAACAGAAAACATACAAATACCAATGAATAGAAGAAATAAATAAAATCGATTAGATCTCACAGTAAAAGTTGAACCAAATCCTCAGTTGTTTCCTTGACTAGAAATAAGAAATTAGCCCTCCATTAATGGAGAACAAATCATGAAGAAAATCCGTTGGAAGCCTTCTCAATTGCCGACAAGAAAGAAACGGACGAAAAGGGCTGATTGACGATTTTCCGTTTCTTGTTTCTTGTATTCTTCCCAGGCGCAAGAGGAAGCAAAGCGAAAGTAATAGCCAAAAGAATCTGATCACCTCCCCAAAGGAAAAGACAAAAAAACTAATAATGTACTACTTGCCCCCTTTTTCCCGTTTCTTCCCTTTTTGATTGTCCTATTTCCACGGCCCACAACTAGTGAAAAATTCTGGTTTCCTATTACAAGTCAATCATCTAAACAAAAGCCTCTTTCGTATTTTTTGGAAAACCAGAAGGAAATACAAGATAAGGAAATCTTGGCAGCTAACAATTCGGAATTTCACTTGGATTAGGTAACTGCTATCTCGATCCTCCGGCTTTGAATCCTGGACTTAGACGCATCTATGTGCACCTCCACGAAAATATCTTCATTTTAGTTCTTTTCATTCCATTTCCTGGAAGCCACCCAAAATACCAAATATAAGTAGAAGCAATCAAATAAGGCAATATTTGGTATAAATAAAATGGAAATTAGGAACAAATATACCGACAAAATACACCTTATCATTACTCATCATTCTCACGCATTAGTATATTAAAGCACAAGAAACTCCAGCAACTAAAACAATGATGATCTACATTTTGAAAAAGAGAGTTTGAAAAAAATAAAAAACTACAGAAAAGAAAAAACTGTTGCAGCAACGTATTGCTTTCTTTTTTTTTTTTTTTTTGTCAATCGGCAACTATCTAACTTACTCCTACACCACCAGACCAGACAAGTGCACTACTGCACTCTCTGAATTTTTTAAGGACAAAAAGCACTTTACTTCTTGTTGATGCACTAGGCGGGATTTGAACCCCCAACCTAGTGCACGGGAGAGCATTAAGAAGGCTTCCCCGGGCCATTGGACCACTGGCCCAATGGTTTCGACTGTGTTTAGTTATTGGCTAACATGAATTTGAATAGTTATGAATCATACTAGGTCATATGTTTTTGGCTCACTATATTGGGTACTTATCTAAGATGTTTACATGCTTTTAAGTGCAAAATTGAAGAATTTAGGGATAGTAGGAATGAGGAATTCAAGGATAAGGTTTTTTGGCTCGGTTAAGTGTTTCTATTTTAGTGAGTGGAGGATCTTACTACAAAGTTTTTCAGAATCATGTTTATGGAGCATATGTTGTCTCTCTGGTAATGATGTTTATGTCTCCCACAAAAAGTATTTCGATTGAATTGAAGTTATCTTATGTGAAGTTTTTTTTTGGAGATATATGCTTCCCATCGTCTTGTTTGGAATTTTAAGAGTATTTGAAATACCTAGAAAGTCAAGTTGCAATTGCTTGATTCACAATGGCACATTGGATTGATCTATTGCTATTAGAATAGTTATCCCAAAATATTTGGAACTTCTTAATTATATGTACCCAAACAAGACCTAATTACTAAGACGGTTCACTTTGCGTTATCTTAATCTAAAGCCAAAAACCAGCCAAGGTACTCTATATATCAATCACATATATGTAGCAACTGACATATTATTTTTACTTACTCATTACTGTTCAATGACAAACTATTTCCTATAGTTGTTGCAGTTTAAGGAGGCTAAATGTACTATTAGAGTATTAGTGCATAGTTTTGATTTGACGGTTACGTGCCTTTGCAGTTATATGGCCAGAAATTATCAATATTTTTTGTCTCGCTCACTTTTAGAGTAATCAATACCTATTTGTTCGTCGTGCATTATCTGGAAGCCTCATGTTGGTGCATAAGATTCAATTACATAGAAAAAAGAGATGAAATCAGTCCCTCTTGTATTTTGTGGCAAAGGTCTTGTATAAGTCAACTGTTTAGGGGGAAACTTATAGAACATCTGCTTCGGTATTTGTGGGCTAATAACATGAAATATCACCGGTATTTTTCTTCTTGTTCTGCCTTGATGCTTGGCCATCTGGCAGCCTACCTTTGACTCTAGAACTATGATAGAAGCAAGCTCTTTGGTGTGAAATCATTGATAACACCTCAGGCAAGAAATCATCATTCTCAATTGGAACAGCTACATATGTAAATAATTGTCCACTACATTTGACTTCAATTCCATATTGAATTCCATACTAGCAATTCCTGTTGTTTGGTGCAATCGCTGAACTAACTCCCCAAAACAGCCACGAGTACAAGTAGCCTACTACAAGTAACAATATTTCAAAAGTCCAAAAAATAAATAAATAGGCAAGTTTAATCAACAATCACCCAAAATTTTAGAAAGCCATAACGATGACAGTTACCCCCAGTTACTGGATCTAATCCCCATGAAAGGTAAGAAATTCCGCATATTTTGACCAATTCAAGGTGAAAAATGGGGTTGCTCCCTCACTTTTCTGAAAATATATATATATATATATATATATATATATATATATATTACATTGAATTTAGTCGCTATTCAACAATTCTTGTTTAGGCACCATATGCAGCAATTTGAATGCCTCCATCTAAGTTTCTAACCCCAGGAAAACAAAAAACAAAAAAAACAAAAAAACCGCAGACAGAAGGCTAGCAGTAGTGTCAAATACACTCGTTTGAAAGCTATAGTGGATTCCAATCCAAATTGCTGCTATCATAAGCCTCATGTGCCTTTGGGACCACGCAGCTTTTTGCTTGTTCAAGACTACACAAATATGTCGATGATTCTTTTGGCATCACTCCATAAATCAAAAACTCTTAAACAGAAAAATGATTATTCCTATAAAATATGAGTAGATGTTCGAAGATTAAATAAGACTAGTCATTCCATCACCCTTTCTTCAACCAAGCATAGGATTACAGGATCATTTTAATTAGAGCCGGCAATTTTAATCCAAAGCCACATATCCATCCTAATCCATCCACTTTAAATGGATTTGGATGAGAAAAGAAATGTATCTTGGATCCAATGTTATATCCAACTTAATCCGTTAAAATCGTGGTTTTAGATGGATAATCCATGTTGTCCATATGCATCCGTTTGTATTAAAAAACCCAAAAAGTTTCCAGCTCAGCTATGACTCCTGGTGGTATCGATGGGCATCATGCAATATAAGCATTCTTCTTTCGGAAATGATTTTAATGCTTGTGAAAGGTCTAGTCATTCACATCTTGTTCGGCCCATTTTTATTTTTATTTTATTTTATTTTTGAACTCTTTCTGTCCAATCTGGTATCTCAATAGCAAGTAATGATCTCAATTATCTATTCGCCTAGTCGTGGTAAGGGAATGATTTTAGAAAAATTTCTGCATTAAGGGAGAGCGCTAGAAGTTTGGATGGGGATGGGGTTGGGGTTGGGCTGAAGAGCTTCCTTTCAAGTTACTGAAACTTACCTTTTTTTTTTTTGTTGGGGGTTTCCATGTTTCTGGGTTTCAAAATTGAGAGTCTAAAGGATCAGATAGTAGAGGCCAGACGGTGGGATGGTGAAAAATTTTTAAAAATAAAAAAAGAGTTAAAAATGAATATATTGCTAACCAATCTAATCTTATGAAGAATTTTTATAAATGGATCCAAACCATATACATGCATTTAATAAATGGATCTAAGTGGATTGGATCAATTTTATCCGCCAACTATTTAATATGAACCATTAATGATCCATCAACCCATTTTGACACCTTTTTAAAGAAGATAAGCTAATCAATCATGTGTCATTTTAAGATAAGTAATCCACTTCTATGTTATTTGGTAAACCAAATGAAAAGCAATTATATGTTCTTCTTTTTATCTTTTATTTTATTTTACTTTTTGACATGAGCATGCCCGACTATGTGGTTTTGATTTAGGGAAAAATATATGTAAGATTACTCCATGACTTAAAAGCTGCTTTCTTCGTAATTAAACTAGGCCTACTAAATCCAGTTTTTTCTTAAATATGTATGGCCTTTTTTTTTTTTTTTGAACTAGTTTTTCGAAATTCAGCAAGAAAGTGTGGTGTACTATTTTTACAGCATAAATGGAGAATCATCTTAGTATCTTGAGACATGATGTTTATTCTTTGTAACTTCATGTCACCAAAGGCATAATTTTGATCCTGGAGTGTAACGTCCAGGAAAGCAAGCGAGATATATATATATATTGACACACTAACTTTCTTCCGTTGCCTTACAACATTTCCATATCCTGCTCATGTTTCTCATTATGTCCTCATATATATATATATATATTGACACACTAACTTTCTTCCGTTGCCTTACAACATTTCCATATCCTGCTCATGTTTCTCATTATGTCCTCATATATATATATATATATATATATTGACACACTAACTTTCTTCCGTTGCCTTACAACATTTCCATATCCTGCTCATGTTGCTCATTATGTTTGAGGACATAAAAATACTTCCAAAGAATATGAATGCTCATGTTATATGCTTACTTATTTTTTTTATTGCTTTTCCCAATTTGTAATTCTTGTAGAAATCCAATCATCTGTCCATACAACCGACCTCCTCCCCCACCAAAAAAAAACCCACCCACCGCCACCACCAACACCAACACATATTCCACGATCAACCATTTATTGGGAAATTGAAGTTTAGGAATAATAAAGGAATTAAAATATCCTAATAAAAGAAAAAGAAACGAGCACCAAAGGAAGAAAAAAAAAAATAAAGTGACTATACTAAATTCTACAACAATCAACCATATCTGAACTTTTACCTACCAAACTAGACAAATACATTATGGTAGAGAGGGAGCCCAAACTAAACTTTTATATAGATTAGAAATTGAACTATTAGGTCAGACAAGTGCAGTAAGAAGAGCCCAACTGGGATTTTATAGATCAGGCAAGTAAACTGTGGGGGAGGAGAAGTCTAACTATACTTTTATAAGGTTTGGGAACTGAAGCCCAAGTGAACTTTTGTAGACTAGACAAGTACACTATGGAGGAGAAGTACACTATTTTATACTCTCGATTTTTTAAAGAAGTGAATCCAATGCTTTCTTGTAATGGCACTAACGTATGGAAGGGTTCTAAGAAAGTCTCCCAACAACCATATCTGAACAAGTCTAAAAACCGTGGACTTTAGCTGACTTTAGTTGACTTGACTTTATGTTGAGAATTTAAAAGACTAAAGACCTGAAGATAATGCTGGTTACCTTTCCACAAACACTAGTAGATTTCATTAGTAAACTAATGAGACTGGGACGTTTTCTCGACTAATTTAGTTTTTTTACTAAGCTGGACTAGTTTATTAATTCAACTTTTGAATTGTTTCGTCTCTAACTTGCTCATCTTCTATGACAGGAGTCAGGAAAAATTTTGCACGAGGCAACAGCACCTTTCAATAGGTTAAAAATTAACGTTTTCTGATTAAAGGTAGATAGTTTTCTAACTAACATACTATATGTATATATCTAGTCAACTAAAGGCTAACTTTCTTTTTGAAAAGGAAAAAAAAGGCAAACTTTAGAATCAAATTTTTGAAAATTTTGCTTATAAAGTAACCAGAGGGCTACGCACCTAAATTGTAAAATATATACTACAGGAAGAAAGTGCACAATCAGTTCAGTTAGTTTTGTCATACTTTAGACATATTGGTTGTCTTTGGTTTTGACAAGTTATTGTGTTGCTTTGAGAGTGATATAATATTAAGAGGATATAATTTTTAGAGCAATAAATCAATCATCTCATAATTTCGAAATCATCCTACTTACAAGGAAGTTTTTTCATTTTCTCGGCTGACCACAGGCACAGGAATTGGAGCTGAATTAAATGACTGAGATGTGATAACTTTAAGTTTAGAAAAACTCGCTAAAAATAAGAGTTTGGAAAGCAGATATTAATTCTGCAATTTCAACTAACAAAACCTTGCCAATTCCTCCAGCAACAACAACGAAAATAACCATTTTGTGTCCAGTTTCATCTCGAACTAACTCTTTCTTTCCAACTAAAACTTTATCTAAAGGAGAAGGCCCAAGCCTAAGACTTTGAATGGGAAATTTCTTGGAAGATAGTGGGATAGCCAAGGCCTAGGATTCAACGGGAAATTCCTTAAGATAAAAGTTACCAAAATTCTCAGAAGAAAAAAAAAAAAACTACAAGAGGAGTTAGTAGTTAAGCCAACATTATATTAGTGTCTGCCCTTTCGATAAGAAGAACTGAGAGGGACAGCTATTAAAGACAATGAGAATCGAGTGGTCTTTTTAACAATTATGTTATGTGACAAGAGAGGAAAGTTGCATGCTCATGTTTTCTAGTACCCAAATGCTAAGTTAAAGATTTAAGCTTTTCTCTCGCACTTACAAATTAACACATACTCCTTTTATAATTGATGTGAAATAAACTCAACAATTGCCTTTGGTTGCTCACACATCAGGCACAAGGTTGAGTTTGATCATTAACCTTTTGTCCAATATTTGCTAGGCAAAGCTGTTGTAATTGGGTTCTAACATAATGTTAGGTATTACAGGGTCCTTTCACCCTAAAAGCTAGTTCAAGAGGTAAATAAATTCCATAACAAAATCAATCATATTTGAACAAGCTTAAAACTGTGGAAAACAGTAAAAGTTGAGAATCAACGAAGAGTTTGCTTCTCTAACGCGGAGGTTCGAGACTCAAAATGGACTTTAGTTGACTGAACATGCAAAACACGTAAACACGTAAAGATTCCAGACTTGACTTCATGTTGAGAGTAAAAGAAGACTCATCTAGTTTGTCGCAGGAGTGGGGTAAAGACTGAAGACTTGAGAAATAAAGCTTGTTACTTTTCCAAAGACTAGTAGCTTTTATTTAATAAAGTAATAAGATTGAGCCTCTTCTGGAAAGTTAGTTAATTCTAACTGTTGAATTGTTTCGTTCTAATTTGCTCATCTCGTTCCAGGAGCAGGAAAAGTTTTGTGTGGGGCAACAATCCCTGTAATATAAAGACCTTTTTAATTAGAGGAAGCTAGTTTTTTAACCAAAATGCTAAAGTATATGCCTACAGTTTAGACAACTAAAGAATAATTTTAAATTCAACATCTGAAATTTTGCTTATAAAGTAAACAGAGGGGTACGAACCTAAAAATAAAAATGTTTATTGCAGGAAAAAAGTGCACGACCAGATCAATTAGTGTTGTCATACTTTAGACATTTTGGTTGCCTTTGATTCTGACAAGTTATTGTCTCTTTGAGAATTGTGATATTTAGGAGCATATACTCCCTCCATTCCTAATGATCCAATCTTTTAGATTAAGAAAGTTAGTTAGTTTCTAAAATCCAATAAAAATTTTATCTGATTTGTCAAAATTACCCTTTATCTTTCTACTACCCATATCTCTCTATCATTAATGCTTGTAATTTATTCTCTCCCAACTCAAAAAAAGTTTTTTTTTTAACTCAAAAAAAGTTGAGAGCATAAATACGATAAATTTGGAAATAACTTCATAATACTTTCTTGATATCATAAAAGGATAGATAAAAAAGAATATGAGTTGGAGACACTTAATAGGAATAAAGAGAGTAATCTTTAGAGCAACAAATCAACCATCTAATTATCTCAAAATCATCCTACTTGCAGCAAAGATTTTAATTTTCTCGGTAGACCATAGGCAAGGGGTTTGGAGCCATATTGAATTACTGAGATGGGATACCTTAAAGTTCAGAAAAACTATCCAAGAAACCAAAAAAAAAAGGAGTTTTTTGTGTGCAAATATTTTTTTGAAGAATTAAATTAATTTTTATCTTCTCAAAGAGGGGAAAAAAACATAACTCCTAATATCAATGCGAGTTGCTACTCTCCTTATCTGCTTCCGTATGTTGTGAAATTTGAATTCTTAATTCAAACTTTTCTTTTTGTAAAATATTCAATTTTAATGATAAAGTGCATGCAATTCTAGGTGGTTGATAATCTTAGAATTTTATAGGTGACGGAACCAAAAATTTAGTGCTAAAGTACATGTGAAGTGTCCGAAATTGAAAACTAAGAGTGCAAAAAGGGGACAGATCACATGTTAAGGGGTTAAGGGGTGCAAAGCAAAACTAGTCCACAAAATTATTTTAAACTTGCCTTCTTCTCTTTTTTTTATGCCATTCATTAGTACTACTAATTTCTAATATGTGTTCTCTTTTGCATAGTTGGTCTCAAATTTATCACAATACACTATTAGTTATATCAATTTTCATTTATATTGATAATTAGACGCTCAATTAAATATCCATCTAAGATGTAAACAATAAATACTATATGCAAATTAACTTGATTAAAAAATAATTTTTCTTTTTCTTCTTTGATATTTTAACTAATATCAATTAAGTTAGAAATTAAATGGATATTGTACATTATTGTCTGAATTAAAGAATAAATTATCAATATAGACAAAGATAAATATAAGTACATTAAAACTTTATAAATATAAGTAAATTAAAAATTTATAAATAAAACATTTGATTTGAATATGAAGACATGACAAGAAAAAAACTAGGAAATTTTGTTCAAAAATCCGTACAAGCACTTCATATAGGAAATTATATTTACTAGTTAATGTAATCACGATCCTTAGTCATAATTAATTGAAGCCTACATCCACAAATGATGCAACAAATGTGTAAGTGTATTTAGAATAAAATTATATACAAGGATTCTCCTTTTTCCAGTAATTTTCTTTTTATATATATTATCCACGTGTTGTTATTTGATTCTTATTAACTTAACAAAGAGATGCTTTATAGGCGGGGGGAAGGGAGTGTAAGTGAGAGGTCTCGGGTTCGAGACCTCTCACTAACACCAAAAAGAAAAAAAAAAAAAAGAGAGAGAGAGAGATGCTCTTTAGGCTATGGTATTTTGCCGATATGAGGTACTTTAGGGATTTTCATATGGATTTGAGAACTGATTTATCATTTTTTTTAATTCATATTTGACTCACTAGCTGCTTTTTGAAGTTGTATTTGTTGTTTCCAGAATTTTTCTTCCTACTTCATGCTACAGAATCTGTCTTCCTACTTCATGCTACAGAATCTTTGGTTCGGCAAGATGAATTTGAAGAAATTAGGAGATGTTAAGAATAAGAAAATGAAGGTGATGACCTCCATCAATTAAAAACACTCGAACAGAAAAACGATTATTCCTATAAAAAATATTAATTTAAAGGAAGTTATTTCATATTGTGCCTTATTCCGCTAGATGGGATTATAATAATTTCTTCCCATGGTATGAGTACTACAAGACCACTCACTCCAATCGCCTTTTTTCAAAAGATGAGGAGATTTCCATGCCCTGCTAATGTTTCTCGTTATGTCTGAGGATGTGAATTTTATTTTTTTTTTGGGAATCTGAATGCAAATGTTATATATGCTTACCAATTTTTTATTGCTTTTCCTATTTTGCAGTCCGTCTACAATTTCTATAATGCGTCTGTCTTTCACAAGATTCCAAGATGAATCATTTTTTATCTGGGAATCCAGGCTTAGCTTCAGATTTTTTTAAATTACGAAAACAAGATATGCAGTATTTTTTTTTTTTTGTTGAATTAATATTACATGGGGAGAGAATGTTAAAGGATTAGAAAATGCCTACAAGAAAAAGAAACACCAAAGGCGAAAAAATAATAAAGAAGTGACTAGACTAAATTCTGAAACAAAACCAATCATATTTGAACAAGCTTAAAAACTATTATAAAGTTGAGAATCAAAGACGACTTTGCTGACTAAAATAAATTCTAAAACAAAATCAACCATATTTGAGCAAGTTTAAAAAAAATGAATTTTAAAGTTTATGCCATTCAGAGGGTCATGATAATCTTTGAACTTTATAGTAAGCCTACCCTCTCCTCTCTATATTGTGTGCTTATGTTGTTAGGCCAAAAAAAAAAATGAAAAATATATACTACGGGAAAAAATTGCAAGACCAGATTAATTAGTGTTCTCATACTTTGGAAGTCAACCATCCGGTAGTCTCGAAACGAAAGTGATGTTCAATATCCTTCAATGAAAAAAAAAAAAAAAAAAAGATAGAAAGGACAAAGATGTTCACCAATGAACAAAATTCCATATTCCCTACTTAGAGCAAAGATTTTAATCTTCCAGGCAGAATTAAATTACTAAGATTTATTATCTTGGGTATACCGAAAGTAAAAGTCCAAAACTAATATTTCATCCATAGCCTCAAGGATTATAAACGAGGCAGTCAATTTTAAGCATCATAACAAGACTGATTCGCGAAGAAAATTTAAATCATATGCAGAGAAACATAAATTGCAAAACATGCTTATATGCTTATATGGTGATAACGAGAGACAAACGACTTAAGTCCAATCAGAATTGATTTTTGCATTTTCGACTCTATAAATACCTGCACAAGTGTGACAATGGGCATCAGCTTTACATTAAAAATTCTCTCTTAAAAATTCATTGTGACATATATCCAGCAGCTATGTCAATCCTGAATTATTCCATCTGTCCAATTAGTTGAGTTTCTGTATGCTTGGCCATCCTTCACTTACTCTTCTTTTCTGGAATTAATGCTGCGTCTGATCAAATGCATGCAGCATCAAGTACTGGAAGTGAAGGGAAAGCTCTTTTAACATGGAAAGCCAGTCTTGATAATTATAGCCAATCCCAGTTGTCATCGTGGTCGTCGTCTTCTGCCGGTCCTTGCAGTGGTTGGGTTGGAGTTCGATGCAACAAAGCCGGTCGAGTATAGGTGATTAACATTACTAGTTTTGGCATCAATGGTACACTTGATCATCTCAATTTCTCATCTCTACCCCATCTAACTGCAATTGATCTTTCTCAAAATGCACTCCACGGGACCATTCCATCCAACATTGGAAACCTTTCTAGACTAACGTATCTTGACTTTGGGTCAAATCAATTGTCTGGTGCCATTCCAAATGAAATCAGCCACCTAACCAATCTTAGGGTCTTGTACCTTTCCCATAACTCACTCAATGGATCAATCCCAGCTTCTATTGGAAATGTTGGATTAGTTTGTAAAATAGAGGAAATGAAACTTGCAAGTAAAGCAGTGTAGATCCGCGCATGGATCTGCGAACGTAGGTCGCATATCCGGTTCGCGGATCTGGAACCGCGACTGGTGTTGCGCGTTTCTGAGGTCACGCTTCCAAAACTGAACTCTCAGAAGTTGATCCGCGATGTCAAGGATCCGTGAGGTATAGCTCGCGGATCGTCAGAAGTAAAACTTCTGGTTCATAGTTTCATTTCCAGAAACATCCGCGATGCTGAAACGCGACCTTTGGCTCACGGATCTGCATCGCGGATCTACTCAACGGTCAATATTCTGAAACATTTTTTGGCATCTTTTTGAGGCTTGTGACATTTCACTTGGAACCTACTGGTGCCTAGTACGTATGAGAATGTGTCTGTTGGTTGGAAAACAGAGGGAAAACTTGTGATGATATAAATTCATCTAGTTCCTTCAAAAAAACTAACTTTTTTCATTATTGATCATTTTCTAGTAAGAAGTTTTGTTCTTTGCTTACAAAACCTTCTTGTCTCTTGTTGTATTCTAGAGGTAGATAGCCATTAACCCTGAAGCAAATACCAAATACTTTGGTAGTGGGGGCAATCAAAACCTTAAGGATAGTGTTCTAAACATGCCTCAAGAGTTTGTCTTGTAATTCCTCCATTTTCTGTGAAATTTTCTGTAGCCTTAGTTGACCACAAACTTCAACAATCTTAAGGTTTCGATCGGTATTTGTTGCAAAATGGCTTCTTCAAGTGACAATGCTTTGCAGACCATCAATCATCGAGTGATGAAACTTGATCGTCTTGATGGAATGGGGGCAAACTTTAGCAGGTGGAAGGACAAGATTGTGTTCTTCATCACAGCCATCAAGGTTGCCTACATCCTTGATCCAAACTTGGCTCCTCTCCCTGAACCAAACGAGAATGACACTGAGGCACTCATAGCACAGCTGCGTAAGAGGAAGGAGGATGAAATTCTGTGCAGAGGACACATCCTAGACACATTATCCGACCGTTTGTATGATGTCTACAAATCAATGAAAATGGCAAAGGAAATCTGGGCTGCACTGGAGCACAAATATGACACTCAAAAACAAGGTGCGGATAAATTTCTTATTAAGAAATTTTTTGATTTATAGTTAATGACTCTACTTCTCTTCTGGATCAAATGCATGACTTGCAAGTGCTAGTATCTAAATTGAAAAATCTTGGTGTGGAGGTTTCTGAATCGTTGCATGTGGGGGCAATCATAGCAAAATTACCCCTAGTTGGAACGATTACCAAAAGAAACTCCTACACACCACCGAGACCTTCTCCTTAGACCAGATTCTTAAGCATCTTCGTATAGAAGAAGATGCTAGAATCATACAAAAGAGAGAAGTGGAGACAAGTGCAAGAGCAAACTATGTGCAAGAAGGAAGTGGCCATAAAGGTGGAGGTTCAAAGAAGAGGAAATCTCCAGGTCAGAATAATGCAAACTCTACGGACAACAAGAAGAAGAATCGGACTTGCTATAACTGTGGCAAAAAAGGGCACTACAAGAATGAGTGCAGACAAAACAAAAAGCTCAAAAGGAACAGTGCCCAAACTTGCCCGGTGGAGAACAAAGACATTGCTGAAATTATAGCAATGGTGTCCGATTGGAAAGTTTCCATGATTTCGGAATTGAATGTGGCCTCAACTACGGTCAATCCGGTTGATTGGTGGTACGACTTTGGTGCTACTGTTCATGTTTGCAATGACAAGACTCTATTCAAGTCTTATGAAGTGACTTCTGAAGGGCATGTGGTCATAATGGGCAACCATAACACAGCCAAGGTGCTTGGCAAAGGGACGGTGGAACTACAATTCACTTCCGGGAAAAAGTTGGTGCTCACAAGTGTTCTACATGTTCCAGACATGAGAAAGAACTTAGTTTCAGCCGATAGGTTGAATAAAAGTGGTCTCAAAGTTGTAATAGAGTCTGATAAGATAATCTTGTCCAAGAATGGCATCTTTGTAGGACAAGGTTATGCTAATGATGGAATGTTTAAGTTAAGTGTTAATAAAATTATTAGTTCTTCTTATTTGGTTGGTTTGTCTTCTTATGATTTGTGGCACAACAGATTGGGACATGTGAGTAGTAGAGTTTACGTTTTATGTCTAACAATGGTCAAATTTCTTATGATAATAAAGAAGATAAGAAATGTGAAATTTGTGTCCAAGCAAAGATGACAAGATTACCATTTCCTAAGGTAGAAAGAAGAACTAATTTACTTGAACTTGTTCATTCTGATATTTGTGAATTGAATGGTGTTTTAACTAGAGGTGGCAATAGATACTTTATTACCTTCATTGATGATTGTTCTAGATATGTACATGTTTATCTTATGAGAAATAAGGATGAATGCTTTACTATGTTTAAGTCCTACAAAGTACTAGTTGAAAATCAGGTAGGTAAGAAAATTAAAATATTGAGAAGTGATAGGGGAGATGAATATTTCCCTAGTGAGTTCTCAAGATTTTGTGAACAAAATGGCATTATACACCAATCTAGTGCACCTTACACTCCACAACAAAATGGTTTGGTTGAACGGAAAAATAGGACTCTAGAAGACATGGTTAATTCTATGTTAGTGAGTTCAGGATTACCAAAGAACTTGTGGGGGGAAGCCTTATTGGCTGCATGTCATGTACACAATAGAGTTCCTTCTTTAAAACTAAAATCTTCTCCTTATGAGGTATGGAAAGGAAGAAAACCAAACCTAAGTTATCTTAGAGTTTGGGGTTGCATTGCCTATTTTAGAGTTCCGGACAATAAAAGGATTAAATTGGGACCTAGAGCTCTCAAAAGTGTATTTGTAGGTTATGCAGAAAATTCTAAGGCTTATAGGCTGCTTGACCTTGATTCTAATGTTATTGTAGAATCGAGAAATGTGCAATTCTTTGATGATAAATTTCTTAAAGACAGTGTGCCTATAGTAGTACCTTTTAGTGATATAGAACCACTCCAAGATCAGGTTCCTTCCTCAAGTAATAAGAGAAAGGAAAATGACACTCCTATTGAGCTAAGGAGGAGTCAAAGACCTAAAAAAGCAAAACATCTTCCTGCAGATTTTATATCTTCTCAAGCTATTGTTTTCTTGGTTGAAGGCAATAGGGATTCTCTACATAATAAGATACCAGTCTTATTACATGTCGAGAATGATCCGAAGACATTCGGTGAAGCAATGTCTTCAAGAGATGCTGTTTTTTGGAGGGAAGCGGTAAATGATGAAATGGACTCATTATTGTCTAACAATACTTGGATTCTTGTTGATTTGCCTCAAGGTTCTAAACCCATTGGTTGTAAGTGGGTGTTTAGAAGGAAATATGCCACTGATGGAAAGTTACTAACCTTTAAGGTCAGGTTAGTGGCCAAAGGGTTTAAACAAAAAGAAGGGGTACACGACTTTGACACTTATACTCCTGTGGCTAGGATAACATCTGTTAGAATACTAACAGCTCTAGCTTCTTTGTACAATCTGTTTGTATATCAAATGGATGTTAAAATAGCCTTTCTTAATGGTGACCTAGATGAGGAGGTGTATATGGAACAACCTGAAGGGTTTGTTTTGCCCGGCAATGAAAAGAAAGTGTGCAAGTTGATTAAGTCTTTGTATGGCTTAAAACAAGCACCTAAACAATGGTATGAAAAGTTTGAATCAGTGATACTCTCTAATGGATTTGGGTACAATAATGCTGATAAGTGTGTGTATTCTAAATCTGTTCAAGATTATCTTGTGATTATATGTCTCTATGTTGATGACATGTTAATCATTAGCAATTCTATGAAGGGAATAGTTGAAACTGAGAAGTATCTTTCATCAAGCTTCAAAATGAAAGATCTTGGTGAGGTAGACACTATCTAGGCATTAAAGTAAAGAAACATAGTGGGGGTTTTGCTTTGTACCAATCTCACTATATTGACAAAGTGTTGAATAAGTTTCAATATCTTCAAGTCAAAGAAGTGAATACTCCCTTTGATTCTAGTTTGAAACTTCATGAGAATTCTGGTAATCCGATTGTTCAGTTAGAGTATGCTAGTGCAATTGGATGTTTGATGTATGCTATGAGCTGCATTAGACTAGATATTTCTTATGCTGTTTGTAGACTTGCTAGATATACTAAGAATCCTGGTGTGGATCATTAGAAGTCCATTGAAAGGGTTCTTGGCTACTTAAAAAGGACAAAGGATTTTGGAATCTTCTATAGTAGATTTTCAGCTGTCCTTGAAGGTTACTTGGGTGCTAGTTGGTTTACTAGTGTGAGCAACAAGAATTCCACAACCCGGTGGATTTTCAAGTTAGGTGGTGGTGCAATCTCATGGGCTTCAAAGAAGCAAACGGTGATTGCACATTCCACAATGGAAGCTGAGTTTATAGCTTTGGCAGCTGCTTGTAAAGAAGCGGAGTGGCTTAGGAATTTGTTACTTGATATCAAGTTGTGGCCACAACCTATGCCTCCGGTTTCTTTATATTGTGACAGCGAAGCTACTTTGTCTAGAACCTTGAATAAGGTGTATAATGGTAAATCTAGACATATTAGTCTAAGACATGAGTATTTCAGACAATTAATACGTGATGGCGTTGTGACTGTAGTGTTCGTTAGAACCTACAACAATTTAGTGGATCCGTCAACTAAACCCTTGCCTAGGGATTTAGTGAATACGACGACCAAAGAAATGGGGTTAAAACCATTCTGTCTATAGTCACTGATCAATGGGAACCCTACCTTGATACTAGCACTACAACTAGTTGATAAGGTTTAAAGGGTAATAACAAGTTGTGATGTGGTTGTGAGCACTAACTTTACCCCACTAGTGTTTTAATGGGAGGATGAATGTATGTCAAGATACATTCTTAATGAAATGTAAACTCTCTTGGTGTTAGTTATAACTAAAGAGTGTTTTCACCTAAGTGATCATGGAGGTGGTGCCGCCTTCTCCAAAGTTATGTACTTTGTAAATGGTCATGATTTTAGGATTGAGCACATGGCCAGTAATAGTGCTAATCTGCTATGATTTGATCATTGATATTAAGTGCGTTGTGTGTGGTAGAACTAGACTAATTTTACAAATTATGGTTTAATGCTAAATGCAACCTTGATTTGGTTAGTCTTAGTGGTTTACTTACACTAAGAGGAAAGTTTAAATCAAACGATACTTTCTTTATGCAAAGCACTGTGTGTGTGTTAGTTTGACATGCTATTTTACAAACTAAGTGGGGGATTGTTGGATTAGTTTGTAAAATAGAGGAAATGAAGCTTGCAAGTAAAGTAGTGTAGATCCGGGCATGGATCCGTGAACGTAGGTCGCATATCCGGTTCGCGGATCTGGAACCGCGACTGGTGTTGTGCGTTTCTGAGGTCACGATTCCAAAACTGAACTCTCAGAAGTTGATCTGCGATGTCAAGGATCCGTGAGGTATAGCTCTCGGATCGTCAGAAGTAAAACTTTTGGTTCATAGTTTCATATCCAGAAACATCCGCGATGCTGAAACGCGACCTTTGGATCGCGGATCTGCATCGCGGATCTACTCAACAGTTAATATTCTGAAACGTTTTCTGGCATCTTTTTGAGGCTTGTGACTTTTCACTTGGAACCTACTGGTGCCTAGTACATATGAGAATGTGTCTGTTGGTTGGAAAATAGAAGGAAAACTTGTGATGATATAAATTCATCTAGTTCCTTCAGAAAAACTAACGTTTTTCATTATTGATCATTTTCTAGTAAGAAGTTTTGTTCTTTGCTTACAAAACCTTCTTGTCTCTTGTTGTATCCTAGAGATAGATAGCCATTAACCCTGAAGCAAATACCAAATACTTTGGTAGTGGGGGCAATCAAAACCTTAAGGATAGTGTTCTAAACACGCCTCAAGAGTTTGTCTTGTAATTCCTCCATTTTCTGTGAAATTTTCTACAACCTTAGTTGACCACAAACTTCAACAGGAAATCTGACCAACCTGGCCGAGCTAGACCTAGGAGCCAACGAACTTTCTAAATTGATTCCAGAAGAGATTGGGAAACTCAAATCTCTTACTAAACTCTATTTAGCTTACAACACACTCACAGGTCCAATTCCTCTATCTATTGGGAGGTTAAGTGGCTTGACTCTCCTGTTTCTTAACCTAAATTATCTTTCCGGACAGATTCCTTCTACCATAGGAAATTTAACCAATCTCACGGACTTGTGGCTTTCTCAAAACAACTTATATGGGGCTATCCCTCCTGAATTGGGAACATAGAACTTACTAGCTAATTTTAGTGTTTTCCAAAACCAGCTAAGTGGTGCTCTTCCAGATGGATTCAACAATCTTACACATTTAAAAACACTACAGCTATCTTGAAACTATCTTAGTGGTCATTTACCCCAAAATATTTGCATTGGTAGCTCACTGACAATGTTCGTAGTATCTGAAAATAACTTTGTGGATGCAATGCCAAAGAGCTTGAAATACTGTTCTAGTTTAAGAAGAATTGGTGTAGCTGACAACCAACTATCAGGAAATATCTCTGAAGAATTTGGTGTCTATCCATATGGGGAGCTTATTAATATTAGGAATAATAAATTTTTTGGTGAGTTGTCTTGGAATTGGAGTGGCTATCTAAATTTAGAAGCGCTGTCGATCTCGAACAATAATCTTTCGGGTAGAATACCAAATAGGCTTGGAGAATTATCTCGTCTGCAAATGCTCCATCTCTCTTCAAATCACTTACATGGAAAGATCCCTAGAAGTTTGGGGAAGTTGCCTTGGTTGCTTTCGCTTAAGCTGGACAACAACAATCTCTCAGGCAATATACCATCAAAAATTGGTCAGATGTCTAGACTTTTAAATCTTAGTTTGTTGGCCAATAATCTTAGTGGCTCAATTCCAGAACAAATAGGCAATTGCACACAATTGCTGGATTTAAACTTGAACCAAAATGCACTCATTGATAGTATTCCTTCTCAAATAGGAAATCTTCCCACACTTGCAACTCTTGATCTCAGCCAAAACATGCTGGAATCCAAATTGCCACCAGAGCTAGGCAAGATGAAAAGCATTGAGACAATGAATCTTTCGCATAATAGGATATCAGGTTCCATCCCAAAAAGCTTTGATCATTGCTTCAGTTTGATTTCCGTTGATATATCCTACAATCAATTGGAAGGTCCTCTCCCCAATACTAGTGCATTTCAAAAAGCACCATTTGATGCTCTGAGAAACAATAAAGGTTTATGTGGCAGTATTGCTGGAATGAAGCCTTGCTCTCAATCAACTCAAATGAAGCCTAGTACGAGGACAACTAAAAGAATGATCTTTCTAGTTGTTGCTCCAATACTAGCAACCATGTTTCTTTTGATAATGGTCGTGGGCATCTTCATTCGTGCAAGGTCATGTACAAGGAGCAGGGAGAATATAGCTCAGGAATTTACTAGAAATATGTTCTCTGTCTGGAACTTCGATGGGAAAATGGTCTATGAGAACATCATTGATGCAACAAAGAATTTTGACCCCAAGTATTGCATCGGAGCAGGAGGGTTTGGAAGTGTGTTTAGAGCAGAGTTGCCAAATGGTCAAGTGGTTGCTGTCAAGAAACTTCATGGATCCAATGATGGTGCCTTGAGAAGACTGAAAGATTTTGCCAACGAAATCCGTGCGCTAACAAATATAAGGCATCTCAACATCATGAAGCTGTATGGATTCTGTTCACATGCACAACACACTTTCTTGGTCTATGAATTCTTGGAAGGGGGAAGCTTGATGCACTTGTTGAGCAATGATGAAATAGCAGCCACGTTCGACTAGATCAAGAGGGTAAACGTTGTTAAAGATGTTGCCAATGCATTGTCTTACATGCATTAGAATTGTTCCCCTTCTATAATTCATCGAGATATATCTAGCGAAAATATTTTGCTAGACTCCGACTATCAAGCCCATATTTCTGACTTTGGCACTGCAAGAATCTTGAGGCCTGACTCATCTCATTGGACTTCATTTGCTGGAACTTATGGATATGCTGCTCCAGGTATACTCTGCTCAAACAAATCCAGTTTTCTCTTTGCCTTGTCTTTTTTCAACTGATCCATAGTACATAAAACTAGCATGAGCAGAGCAATTTATGCTTTTGGATTATGATTCAATACTCTAAAAGGATTCATCTACACCATAGTACGAAGTGATTACTGTTTTTGTGAATTGCAGAACTTGCTTATACCATAGAAGCAAATGAAAAATGTGATGTTTATAGTTTTGGAGTATTAGCTTTAGAAGTAATCATGGGCAAGCATCCATGTGATTTCATATTATCAACATTGTCGGCGTCATCGTCTACTTCAACAGCATATGATATGCTGCTGAAAGACATTGCGGATCCTCGACTTTCATCTCCAAGTATGCAAGAGTCAAAACAAGTGACCTTAGTGGCAAAGCTAGCTTTGTCATGTATAGAACACAATCCTTAGGCAAGGCCGACAATGAAGCAAGTGTGTGTCCAACTGTTGAAAGAAATACCATCTCAACTCAACGTCTTCCCAGTGGTTACAATTGGACAACTTCTGGACCTATAAATGACAAATATTTGAGATTCTCTGTGTAAGTATCTTTCCTTCCTCTATCCAAAATTTTAAAATTTTGTTGTCTGCAATGTTAAATTTGGGGTGAATTTTACTTTCATCCCTTGTAATTAAAAAAAATAGAAATATTAGTGTCAAAGCAGGGTTGAACTTAGTCAATAGCTGGGCAACGTTGACTCAAAGGATTGCAATGCTACTCCACAACTTTTGAAAAATTATAGAATAACCTATAAAAGGTCTAGATTTTTTTAGTATTGTCTTACTCTTGCCCCTTAAATTTTCATAATATTCAATCTATTCCCACAATTACCCCTCCAAAAGTAGTAAAATTTTGAATTGCCCATACCAATTCTAGAATGGAATTGTAAAATAACACATATTACATGATGCTATTATTATTTATTTTTATAAATTATTTTTTTATTTTGTAAATTTTAATTGCTTAAAATTGAACTTCTCTTATACTTTAATCACATGAACTGTTTGACAGTTTGGAGATATTCCACTATTAACTTATTAGAGTGTACATCTTGTAGTTTTATAGGTATTATAAATAATTGGACAATTGTATGCCATTAGATGAACTAATAACTACAGGACACAAAACACAACTTATAGACTATTTCTTATTTTATTTTTCTAATATTGTGTTGGTGTACGTCTATTAATTCATAGCAAACACTTAGTCATTCCTGTGACGACCCACCTCTCCCTAGGGCGTACCCTAGGGTATCAGTAGCCGCTTGCCTAGCTCTCGCCAGGACTCACTTACTCTATTAACACTTCACTTATCAAAACAAACTTGACACAACAACACTTTTAGCGCAAAGTAGAAGAGGACAATGCTTTACAAAACATAACGTTCGATTTACAACCCATAAAACATAAACCATCCATCCTTACAATCTAGTGTCATCATACATGAGTTCTCAAAAGACATTATTCCAAGTTCTCCAAAACGTTAACACAAGAGTAACCCTAAGCTTAAGGGTTGGCTTCTTCATCGGGGATCTCATATCCTGCTAAGGAAAACAAATAGGAAAAAGGGTGAGTTAGAAAGTTCGTGAGTTCCCAAAAACATGCAATTCACATAACACATAAGAACTTTCACTCAATAAAAGGGCGCTTGAAATTAAATCATGTAAGTAAGCATTTAACAATACAAGTATGGATACGGGGCTCTCAGGAGCCAAAGTCCACGACGCCTGTCCACGAACCGGTAGTTGACACTCCGTCAACTGTCACTATTGCCATGTAGAACTTCACTTCCCTTTACTCCTCCAAACCCCTACCGGGCCCGTTCTTCAAACAGTACAGTGGGTAACAGTACAGTGGGTAGCAGTACAGTGGGCAACAGTACAGTGGGTAGCAGTACTCTCCATGAGGGACAAGTCCATACGCCAAGTCCAGAGTACTTTTCAGTTCAGTCCAGCCAGTAACAGTGGTTGGTTGCTCTTTTAGGAGACAGGTTCAGTTCCAGAACTCAATCTCGAGCACAGTACAGTGGTCTAAGTCACTGGGCTTTGTGACATTGAAATAACCCTATGGCTCTTCCTTTTCTTCTCGACCTAGGCCTAGCCTCCGGCTCGAGTAGAAGGGTTCACTGATAGGTCTCAGGCATTTCCTGACCTTTTCAAACACATGCAGTCACTAAGTGGTACTGTAACAGTCAATCATTTCAGTTTGCATTCACTTTAAAGCATTTTCATAACCGATTTACTCAGATACGGGTAAATGCGATAAAGTACACACTACCTTATCTGAGAGTTCAAGACTAGGTTTCATAGTACAATCACAACAGTAAACACCATTGCAGTCATTTCACATAAACACATAACAGGCATGAGAACTCACCAAAGTAATAAGGCTCAGCCTCTACGTATGGGTCGAATTCACTTTCCTCTTCAAAACCTAAACAAGTAAAAACAGTAGTTGAGAATTCTATCCTTTCATTCCTTAATCATAACAACTCACTTCCACTTTTTAGTTTTCAATCAATGTTTTTCCAAAAATCCCCTCAAGGTAACACTTTCATCTTAAACAATGTCATAATACAAATATCCCTTTGAAATTACTCATACCTCCCAAATACAATGTTCCAAGTAGATCTTTGGAGGGTAAAAATCTCATTTCTGTTTTCATATTTCTTTAGTAAAACACTTAGGTGAAACTTATCACCTCAAAATCAATTTCAACATAAACTCAACACTCATTTCTTGGTAAAACTTTAATATAACTTCAAAACACTTTAAACCATATCTTTTCTTACAAAATTCATTAAATAGAACCATAACACTACAAAACCCTCAAACGACATTTTTCACCCAAATTTTCGTGAGAAATTCCATTCTTTATCTTTTCGAAAGTCATACACCGATAACGGTACATATCATATATTTTCTTAAACAGAAATTCATCACAATTGAATACAAAATTTCAAAATCAAACATAGAAGTTTTCAAGTGTGGATTCGGCCATTTTAACCATTTTTCCTTCAAACTTTTCAATAGCTAAAACCCTAATTTCTAATCATATCAAAGCAAGTTCACATATAACAATCAAATTCCCAATCAGGTCCTCAAGTCCGCTACCTAGAGGCCACCTCAAGTCCGCTACCTAGGTTGGGAATTCAAGAGCACAACTTCATCTTTTCAGATGAGATTATTTCTTTCAATATTAGCCACGGATCTACACTAATTAACACTAATAAGGTTAGATCTACGAGATTCGAGGCTTATACCTCCGGATCTATCAAGATCCAACGAGATCCGGCAAGATTCAATGAAATCCCTCGAGCTTTCCTTCAAGAAAGTTGCTTCCATGCTAGAGGACTTCCAAAACCCTCGATCCTAGCCCAAGATCTTCAAGATTCGTCGAAGATATCCGTCACCAAGTTCAACCTCGAGCCCAAGATGATCACCCAAGCTTTTCTTTCCTCCCTTTTTCCCTTCAAAGGTTCGAATCTCTCTCTCTCTCCTCTCTCCTTGGTTCGGCTGAAATGGGAAGGAAAAAAAAAACCAAGCCACAATCCATCATTTAAGTTTCACAAGTTCAATTTGCTTGTAAGAAGAAAGGAAAATGGAAGATCAACTCAACTTACCTCTTTTTCCTTCCAAAAATTCGGACAAAGCTCCTCCTCTCTCTCCTCTTTTTTGGCTGCTAGGAATGAAGAAGAGGATGGTGGTTGATGATGGTTGAAGCTTCAAGAAGATTGATGGAAGATTGGAAGAAAATTTGAAGACAAACTCTCTCTTTCTCAAGCTCTCTCTCTTGGCTCTAGCTCTCTCTCTATCTCACAAAATTTCCAGCTGAAAATAGTGTCCAATGCTGTGAAGAAAGTCAAGGCTTTTATGGCTAAAATGTGCTTTTCCTAGTTTTAGGGAAAAAGTGCTTTTTGGCACTTTATGTCGCGTCGCTCGCGACAGTCTAACTTACACTGCTCTAATCCATTCTGACACTGTTCAAACTTATTAATATTCCCAAAATATCGTTACTTAACCTTAATTTCATCTTAAAGTCCCTAATCACACTCCGGTAGAAAATTAGACACCTAATACGGCCAAAATCGCACACCAGCGAAAAATTCGTATAAAATGCTATAAATTGAAAAATATTCAATTTAAACACGATTTTGCTCATAAATAAATAAATAAACACAATATAAATAATAGCATGCATTTTAGAAATAATTTTAAATTTCGAGGCCCTCACATCCTTCCCCCTTAAAAGAATTGTCCTCAAAATTCCTTACCTTTCTATGTGAACAACTCTGGATAATTCCTCATCATCTCTTCCTCCAATTCCCAAGTCGCCTCTTCAACATCATAATTCCTCCATAAAACTTTAACCAAAGAAATCTTCTTGTTCCTCAAGTCCTTCACTTCTTTGTCGAGGACTTTTACAGGACGTTCTTCGTAGGATAAAGACTCGTCCACTTCAATTTCTCCTAAGGGCAGCACATGACTCGGGTCTGGGTGATACTTCTTGAGCATGGACACATGGAAGACATTGTGAATCTTTGACATGCTGGAGGGTAAATCCAACTGGTATGCCACTTTGCCTACTCGCTTGAGAATTTCAAATGGGCCTACATATCATGGTTTCAACTTCTTCCCCTTCTTGGATACTACTCCTCCTTTCATAGGTTTAACCCTGAGAAATACTTTATCCTCTACATTAAACTCCAAATCCTTTCTTCAATTATCGGCATAACTCTTTTGTCGACTTTGAGCCGTTTGAAGTCTTTCTCGAACTAATTTTACTTTCTCAAAAGCCTCCTCCACCCAAGGAATAGTGGTTGGATCTAGGACTTTCTTTTCCCCTACTTCATCCCAATGAATAGGTGATCTACACCTTCTCCCATAAAGTGCTTCATAAGGAGCCATCTGGATTGAAGCGTGATAACTGTTGTTGTAGGCAAATTCAACTAGAGGCATGTGTTGACTCCAACTTCCTCCAAAATCTAATACACATGACCTCAATATGTCTTCCAGAGTTTGAATTGTCCTCTCAGATTTTCTATCTGTTTGGGGATGATAAGCGATGCTCAAACTAACCTTAGTCCCCAAATTCTCTTGTAGCTTTTGCCAAAACCAAGAAACAAACCTCGGGTCTCTATCAGAGATGATACTTACAGGTACCCCATGTAACCTAACAATTTCGTCCAAGTACAACCGAGCCAACTTCTCCAAAGGATATTTCATGTTCACTGGTAGAAAATGAGCAGTCTTAGTAAGTCGATCCACTATCACCCAAACTGCATCATCTCCTTTTTGACTCCTCGGCAACCCAGTCACAAAATCCATAGTAATGTGATCCCATTTCCATTCAGGTATCTCTAGGGGTTGTAAAAGTCCTGAAGGTTTCTGGTGTTCAGCCTTAACTTGCTGGCACACGAGACAAGTCTGAACAAATCTTGCTACGTCTCTTTTCAAACCTCCCCACCAATACATCCCTCTCAAATCTTGATACATCTTATTGCTTCCAGGGTGAATGGTGTATTTAGTTCGATGTGCTTCCTCCAATATTTCTTTTCTTAACCCTTCATTGTCTGGTACAACTACACGATCTCGAAATTTCAAGATCCCCTCAGGCCCTAACTTAAAGTCTAGGGTTTCTCCTTTATTCACTTTTCCAATCCACTTTTGCACCATGGAATCTCCTTTTTGTGCCTCTTTGATACGTTCCAAAATGGAAGGTTTTAACACTATATTCCCAAATATGACCTTCTGCTTTTCCAAATGAGGGTTCCATTCACCAACCTTTTGTAACATTTCCCACTCCTTAATCATCAAACCCGCTAATTGAGCTTTCCGACTTAGGGCATCGGCTACCTTATTTGCCTTCCCAGGGTGGTAACTTATAGTACAATCACAATCCTCAAGAAATTCCACCCATCGTCTTTGTCTCAAATTAAGTTCCTTTTGGGAAAATAAATACTTAAGACTCTTATGATCAGTGAAAACCTCAAATGTCACCCCATACAAATAGTGTCTCCACTTTTTCAATGCAAAGATGACTGCAGCCAATTCCAAATCATGTGTTGGAAAGTTTTGCTCATGGGGCTTTAATTTCTTGGAGGCATAGGCAATAACTTTTCCATTTTGCATCAGGACACACCCTAATCCTTCTTTCGAGGCATCTGAGTATACTACAAACCCATCTTTTCCATTTGGCAAGGTCAACACAGGGGCTGTTGTCAAGCGCTTCTTTAACTCTTGAAAACTAGCCTCACACTTTGGATTCCAAGCAAACTTAACATGCTTTTTAGTCAAATCTGTCATTGGCCCCGCAATTTTCGAGAAATCCTGAATGAATCGACGGTAATATCCCGCCAAACCTAAGAAACTTCTAACCTCGGTAGGATTTCTAGGTTGTCTCCATTGAGTCACTGTCTCCACTTTTGAAGGATCCACAGCAATTCCGTTCTTAGAGATTTTATGCCCTAGAAAAGACACTTCCTCTAACCAAAACTCACACTTGTTGAACTTAGCATATAATTGATGTTCTCTTAAAGTTTGAAGCACTATCTTCAAGTGTTGAGCATGGTCCTCTCGAGTCTTTGAGTATACCAAAATATCATCTATGAATACCACTACAAATTGATCCAGATAGGGTTTAAAGACCCGTTGCATCAAATCCATAAATGCCGCTGGAGCATTGGTCAACCCAAAAGGCATTACTACAAATTCAAAATGCCCATACCTCGAGTTAAAAGCAGTTCTCGGTACGTCTTCCTTCCTTATTCTCAATTGGTAGTACCCTTGCCTAAGGTCCAATTTAGAAAAGACCACTGATCTTTGTAATTGATCAAACAATTCATCAATAAGCGGCAAAGGATACTTATTCTTTATTGTCACATCATTGAGCCCTCGATAGTCAATACACAACCTCAAACTTCCGTCCTTCTTCTTAACAAAGAGCACAGGTGCTCCCTAAGGTGAGTCGCTTTCCCTAATGAAACCCCGCTCCAATAAATCTTGTAACTGAACTTTCAATTCCTTAAGTTCAGCTGGAGCCATTCAGTACGGGGTTTTAGAAATCGGAGCTGTTCCTGGTAATAGATCAATTTTGAATTCCACCATCCGCTCAGGTGAAAGATTCTCTAACTCCTCAGGAAATACGTCAGGGAAATCTTTTACAATAGGCACCTCTTCTAACTTCATCTTATCACTAGAAGGGTTTATCAGGAAGGCTAGGTACCCTTGGGCTCCCTTTCTCAATAATTTCCTCGCTCTTATACCCGAAATAAGGGCAGACGACGCTAATGCCCCTTTTACATCCAATCTTAAAGTAGCCTCTCCAGGAATGGAAAATTCCACAATCTTTGCCCTACAGTCCAATTCAGCATGGTAATGGGCTAGAGAATCCATCCCTATGATAACATCATACCCCTTTATGTCCAGACTAATCAAGTCCACCACTAACTTTCTCTCTCCTACCCAAACATCACAGTTCTTGTATACCCAACTTGTAATCAAACTTTGTTTCCCAGTAGGTGTTCTAACCTCAAGATCGTAGGGTAATCTTATAGGTCTTATATCTACCCCATTCAAGAAAGCAGGATTTACAAAAGAATGGGATGCACCCGGATCAACTAAAATCTTAGCCAAGCGATGGAAAACGGGAATGGTACCTTCAACCACTTCCGTGGGGTCAGGAACTTGCTGATGATCAATGGCGTAGACCCTCGCTGGAACTCTGGGTCGATTCCCTGCCACACTAGCTTGACTGGTGTTGGGTTTATTGGCCGGCTTGGTCGCACTGTCCTTTGGAAGCACAGGACATGAAGCTAGTTGATGCTCGGTACTTCCACACCTAAGGCAGGCTCCCATCTTCTTCCAACAAGTGTTCTCAGTGTGATTTGCCTTCCCACAAAAGCCACATGATACACTAGGAGTAGAAGCTTGACTTCCTTATGGAACTCCCCTTGGTTGTCCCCTTCCAGTCATACCTCCTCTTGACACCGTTCCCCTATCAAAGGTTCCTCTTGAATTCAATCCCTTTGATGATCCAGATGGGATTGCTTGGC
Organism: Gardenia jasminoides; assembly: GCA_013103745.1. NCBI lineage: Eukaryota > Viridiplantae > Streptophyta > Magnoliopsida > Gentianales > Rubiaceae > Gardenia > Gardenia jasminoides. Next base: position 10,782,663 of record CM023099.1, on the reverse strand, counting down.
CCATTCCCCTTCCAAATTTAGGAGTTGGGGCACTTATGTCCAGTGGACCACGGCTACTACTAGGTGCACTTCTTTTTCTTGCATTGAAAATCTTCACTTGTGCCTTGGCTCCTTCAATCCTCTGGGCCTTTTCCACGGTTTCACTAAAGCTATTAACTTGAGTAGCCGCCAAACTTTCTTGCAACTCCACATTCAACCCTTGTACGAACCTTCTTATCCTTCTCTGTTCTGTGGCCACTAACTCATGGGAAAACTTGGACAGCTTAGTAAATTGAGTTTCGTATTCCGCGACACTCCAAGATCCTTGCTTACACTTAATGAATTCATCCTCCCTCCTCTCTTGAACCAGCGGAGGAAGAAACTTAGCATTGAACTCCCTAGTGAAATTCACCCATGTCCTAGGGGTTTGTTCTCTTTCCCACTTGGCCCTTATCATGACCCACCATGAATGGGCAGCTCCCTCAAACTGAAAGGTGGCAAAAGTGATTTGCCTCTCCTCAGTGTAACCTAAGGCATTGAAGATGTCAGAGATCTTTTCTATTCAACCCTCAGCAACTTCGGGATCAGGTCCTCCATAAAACTTAGGGGGGTTAAACCTCTGAAATTGCTCAAGAGCCCTATCCTCCCCAACCCCAAGGTTACCAAGATGTTGCTCAGGACTAGGGCCTTGTTGCCCAGCCATATGATCTAAGATCTCAGTCATGCGATTCATGGCAGTGGCCATTTGCTCTACAAAGTTAACCCCGGCCCCTTGATTCTGATCAGTGGCCGAGTGGCCGACTCATGATCACCACCGATATCTTGGAGTAGTCTAGACCCAGGCTCTCGTCCTCGGCCTCTTCTACCCTCCATAATTCTATAGAGGGCAGAAATTTAACATAGTAAATAAGCATAGTACATTATTGAAAAATAAATAAAGATCAGAACAAAGAATTTAATATACACACGTTATATTGATAAGAGTGCCAGGAGTACATCAGTGAGCATGCTTTCAGTCAAAAGGTGCACATAGGTACATCAGGTTCACAAGTACACTTGAACAAAAATATGGTACTTGAAGAGTTAGCAAGCATGCACTTTACAAGATTTGAGATCCCCTCTATTGGTCTCTCTCCCTCTACAAAAGTTTACAAAAGCCTAGTCCTAAACTACGCCAGTCCATCAAGTCTCATAAGATAAAGTCTCTGTAGAACTATCCTCTGACGGGTCAGACAGTAGATACTGAGGATCTCCCTCAGCCATAGCAGCATCTGCAACAGACTCAATCAGAGGCTCTCCTCCCAAATCAACATCAGTAACAAGCTGGTTAACCGAGTCCTCCTCAACTCAGTTAGCCTCGATCACTCCTCCAATCAGGGCCTCACATCCAGCCACAATGTCCTCAGCTCTCTCTCTGGCCACCCTCATAATCCCAGCGGCTCGCTCATTAGCCATGCGAACCTCAGCCTCAAGCTCTCCAATCCTAGCAAGTCGAGCCTGAGCCACAGTAGTGAGCCTCTCAATCTCCCTCTGACGCTCTCGACTGATCCTAGTCAGCCTCTTCCTCTCTCGGTAGAATGCTAGGACCACATGATCGGGGTAAGCATGGGTCTTCCAACACCCACAAGAGCCACGGCTAGTGCGAATCCTAGGGTTGTAGGCCGCACGGGCACCCCTAGAACTCAGTCTGTAAGACAAGGTAGGCTGTCGATGTCATGGTCCATCACTACCTCCAGGCTCCATGACCTACAAGAAAGAACTCCATTAGAACTCATTCTAACTTAAAGATCTTTAACACTTAAACATAAACAATAACTCTCACTTAACATCTTTTCCTAACCTATAAAACTCTCAAGTAACTCACTAATTCTCTCTATGCCCAGACTACTCAAACCTAGGCTCTGATACTGATAGGGTGTAATTTTAGTAATTTATTGTGTTAATATTTCCTAATTGTTTAGACTAAAAATTGCATTTTTGGTTGGATTCTACTAAGTTTGTTTAATTGGTGGTCAATTTCAGGATTTGGTGAAATTGTGCTGAAAAAGGAAAAATCCAGAAGCGTTTCTAGTGATTAGGCGTGGGCGCGCCTAAGGTGGACATCCAGGCCAAAGTTCCAAAGGCTTGTGGGAAATTTCCAGAAAAGAATGTGGAATCAGGATTCTGAAAATGTTGTGGAATTGAATTTGATATCTTCCTATTTGTTTTTATTTCTTGGTTGATGAAAAGGAAACAATGGGAAAAACATGGTTGAAAGTCACGTTTCAAACTTGGAAAAGGATTGGCGCCACATGTGGAGTCTTATTCGGAAGAAACAACAATTGGAAGTTGGAAATAAAAGACCAATTCGGAAAAGAGTTCATGTGGGGCTGCACTTCTTTGGAAAGGATCTTTTCTTGTTGGCTTGAAAAAGGAAAAAAGGGACGTGACTAATAGATTGGGGAATCAATCTCTTGGCTATTTATCATATCTCATTGGGTGGAGAAGAAAAAGGTGGCGACAGACACGCACACAAGAAGAAAAATCGAGTCCAGCCATAGTTCTTCCCGTTTTCCGTCCTTCCTTTGCTACTTTCGTTAGGATATTAATAGATGATTTTCCTATTCTCTTTTAACAACTTTGGTGGAATTCCATTCATGATGTGTGGCTAATTTCATCTTTCTAGTCAAGGAAACAACTGAGGATTTGGTTCAACTTTTACTGTGAGATCTAATCGATTTTATTTATTTCTCCTATTCATTGTTATTTGTATGTTTTCTGCTTTATTGGCTATGATTCTTGTGTGTGATTGAATAGATGCGCAATATTTAATTATTCACATAATCTATTTGCTAATTAGGGTAATTGAATCCGTAATTGTTTGATTACTCTAATCCTAGTAGCAACTGGTATAATTGGTTTTGTGTCAGGGAAATATACAATCTAATTTAAATGGACCCTCGTAGCGTGTTTGTTAATTAGAACAGGGTTTCTCTAATTTTTAATGCAATTAGGAATTAAATCCTATGGTCGTACCTAGGGTTATTCTTAAATTAGGGAAATAGTCAATGGTCGTACCTTGGCTATCGAAACAGTAAGGAGAGACTGCTGTCAGATCGTATCAGCAGTGAAAAACATGTTTATCAATGAATGTTGGAGTTATATTTGCATCAATGATCAGTTATATGAACCATTTCTAAAATGTATCCTTGGCTAGAGTTTTTCCTATTAAATCTCTCTCTTTTAATTATTTTCCATAGTTGATTATTTAGTTTATCTTTTGTTAGCATTTAATTCCTAAATTCCCTCCATTTCCTGTAACTAAAAAAGGAGTTAATTTTCCCCAGTCCCTGAGGAGACGATCCTACTCACCCTTATACTGAAAATTTATATTTCTTGGAGTAGGTATTTATTATTGCACAGGTTAGGCACCTGTCAGATACCACTTGTGACGACCCACCTCTCCCTAGGGCGTACCCTAGGGTAACAGCAGCCGCCTGCCTAGCTCTCGCCAGGACTCACTCACTCTATTAACACTTCACTTATCAAAACAAACTTGACACAACAACACTTTTAGAGGAAAGTAGAAGAGGACAATGCTTTACAAAACATAACGTTCGAATTACAACCCATAAAACATAAACCATCCATCCTTACAATCTAGTGTCATCATACATGAGTTCTCAAAAGACATTATTCCAAGTTCTCCACAACGTTAACACAAGTGTAACCCTAAGCTTAAGGGTTGGCTTCTCCATCGGGGATCTCATATCCTGCTAAGGAAAACAAATAGGAAAAAGGGTGAGGTAGAAAGATTGTGAGTTCCCAAAAACATGCAATTCACATAACACATAAGAACTTTCACTCAATAAAAGGGCGCTTGAAATTAAATCATGTAAGTAAGCATTTAACAATACAAATATGGATACAGGGCTCTCAGGAGCCAAAGTCCACGATGCTTGTCCACGAACCGATAGTTGACACTCCGTCAACTGTCACTATTGCCAGGTAGAACTCCACTTCCCTTTACTCCTCCAAACCCCCACCGGGCCCGTTCTTCAAACAGTACAGTGGGTAACAGTACAGTGGGTAGCAGTACAGTGGGTAGAAGTACAGTAGGTTTGAGTACTCTCCATGAGGGACAAGTCCATACGCCAAGTCCAGAGTACTTTTCAGTTCAATCCAGCCAGTAACAGTGGTTGGTTGCTCTTTTAGGAGATAGGTTCGGTTCCAGAACTCAATCTCGAGTACAGTACAGTGGTCTAAGTCACTGGGCTTTGTGACATTGAAATAACCCTATGGCTCTTCCCTTTCTTCACGACCTAGGCCTAGCCTCCGGTTCGAGTAGAAGGGTTCACCGATAGGTCTCAGGCATTTCCTGACCTTTTCAAACACATGCAGTCACTAAGTGGTACTGTAACAGTCAATCATTTCAGTTTGCATTCACTTTAAAGCATTTTCATAACCGATTTACTCAGATAAGGGTAAATGCGATAAAGTACACGCTACCCTATCTGAGAGTTCAAGACTAGGTTTCATAGTACAATCACAACAGTAAACACCATTGCAGTCATTTCACATAAACACATAACAGGCATGAGAACTCACCAAAGTAATAAGGCTCAGCCTCTACGTATGGGTCGAATTCACTTTCCTCTTCAAAACCTAAACAAGTAAAAACAGTAGTTGAGAATTCTATCCTTTCATTCCTTAATCATAACAACTCACTTCCACTTTTTAGTTTTCAATCAATGTTTTTCCAAAAATCCCCTCAAGGTAACACTTTCATTTTAAACAATGTCATAATACAAATATCCTTTTGAAATTACTCATACCTCCCAAATACAATGTTCCAAGTAGATCTTTGGAGGGTAAAAATCTCATTTCTGTTTTCATATTTCTTTAGTAAAACACTTAGGTGAAACTTATCACCTCAAAATCAATTTCAACATAAACTCAACACTCACTTCTTGGTAAAACTTTAATATAACTTCAAAACACTTTAAACCATATCTTTTCTTACAAAATTCATTAAATAGAACCATAACACTACAAAACCTCAAACGACATTTTTCACCCAAATTTTCGTGAGAAATTCCATTCTTTGTCTTTTCGAAAGTCATACACTGATAACGGTACATATCATATATTTTCTTAAACAGAAATTCATCACAATTGAATACAAAATTTCAAAATCAAACATAGAAGTTTTCAAGTGTGGATTCGGCCATTTTAACCATTTTTCCTTCAAACTTTTCAATAGCTAAAACCCTAATTTCTAATCATATCAAAGCAAGTTCACATATAACAATCAAATTCCCAATCAGATCCTCAAGTCCGCTACCTAGGTTGGGAATTCAAGAGCCCAACTTCATCTTTTCAGATGAGATCATTTCTTTCAATATTGGCCACAGATCTACACTAATTAACACTAATAAGGTTAGATCTACGAGATTCGAGGCTTATACCTCCGGATTTATCAAGATCCAACGAGATCCGGCAAGATTCAATGAAATCCCTCGAGCTTTCCTTCAAGAAAGTTGCTTTCAAGCTAGAGGGCTTCCAAAACTCTCGATCCTAGCCCAAGATCTTCAAGATTCGTCGAAGATATCCGTCACCAAGTTCAACCTCGAGCCCAAGATGATCACCCAAGCTTTTCTTTCCTCCCTTTTTCCCTTCAAAGGTTCGAATCTCTCTCTCTCTCCTCTCTCCTTGGTTCGGCTGAAATGGGAAGGAAAAAAAAACCAAGCCACAATCCATCATTTAAGCTTCACAAGTTCAATTTGCTTGTAAGAAGAAAGGAAAATGGAAGATCAACTCAACTTACCTCTTTTTCCTTTCAAAAATTCGGACAAAGCTCCTCCTCTCTCTCCTCTTTTTCGGCTGCTAGGAATGAAGAAGAGGATGGTGGTTGATAATGGTTGAAGCTTCAAGAAGATTGATGGAAGATTGGAAGAAAATTTGAAGACAAACTCTCTCTTTCTCAAGCTCTCTCTCTCGGCTCTAGCTCTCTCTCTATCTCACAAAATTTCCAGCTGAAAATAGTGTCCAATGGTGTGAAGAAAGTCAAGGCTTTTATGGCTAAAATGTGCTTTTCCTAGTTTTAGGGAAAAAGTGCTTTTTGGCACTTTATGTCGCGTCGCTCGCGACAGTCTAACTTACACTGCTCTAATCCATTTCGACACTGTCCAAACTTATTAATATTCCCAAAATATCGTTACTTAAGCTTAATTTCATCTTAAAGTCCCTAATCACACTCTGGTAGAAAATTAGACACCTAATACGGCCAAAATCGCACACCGGCGAAAAATTCGTATAAAATGCTATAAATTGAAAAATATTCAATTTAAACACAATTTTGCTCATAAATAAATAAATAAACACAATATAAATAATAGCATGCATTTTAGAAATAATTTTAAATTTCGAGACCCTCACAATTCCAAAAGTCTACAAACTACATATACCAGGTGTGATATTAAATTATTACACCAATTAAATAAAGGCCCTACTTCTACTTTTGAGTCAGCGTGGTATAGTAAAACCTCTATAAATTAATAGTCTCTAGACAATACAAATTTTATTAATTTAAAGAGGTATTAATTTATTGAATGCAATTACAATTCGTAGGAATACTCATTTAATCAACTAAAGTTTTATTTTATCTTATAAATATATGAATTATTCAACTAATAAAAGAAGGCTAAAAATCTAAGGAACATAAATCATTCCATATCTATTTGATTTACAAGTATAATTTAATTCTATTAATTTCTTAAAGTTTAGAAGAAATTGTTGTTAGTATCACTCAAAATCTTGCTAATCATGATGTTAGGGATCATACAGTAGCTTTGGAGTTTGTTACGTGACAGGAAGCACTCAAATTATCAAAAGCACTTTATAATTTCTTATTGCAATATGAGAATTCAAATCCAAAACTTTTACTTGCAATAAGAAATATTGGGGATGAGATTCAAGTATATTTTAACTTAAAAAATTAATAATGGACTCATATTTTAGGAAAATATGATATGTACTCTTATTGTATTATTAATTTATGATATGAATCGCACAAAAGGGTTATGTAAGATTTTTTAAAAAATTATTAGCTTATTATTTTATCAAAATTACTAATTTAGCTTTTTAGCCCAAGTCTAAACTAGGTAAAATTATTATTTATGGAGGTTATTAATTTATAGAGGTTTTAATGTACTTAGAGTAAATTTCATATATTCAAAATTTGATACCAGGGTTTATGCAGCCTTAAACTACAATTATTCTAATATTGGATTTGATACATTGAACAGCTTGAGCCAAGCTCTGGCAGTGGAGCACAAAAGAAAGCATCTGGACTACCTCACCCATGGTAGAAAAGTTTAGAAGTGTTTTGTGCATCAGGAAAGGAATACTGCCGAAGATTTTATATAGCAAGGCATGCTTGTATAAAGAAATTTATTTGGATGTTTAAGCAGTAAAACTAAATTGTCTTCTATTTTCCCTAGCTTGGCACAAAAATTAAAAAGGACTAATATTGGCTGGTATTTGCATAAACTTCTAGTTAAGGAAAATTAATAAACTCTTTTGTTGTGTGTTTTAGAAAAGCAAATATGGCAATGATCATAATAATGCACTATATATGCAGTCCTTCGATTGTGCACTGGACCTGCAATGTCTGTATTTAGTAAAAATTTGAAGAATGTTGGGGATAATAGGAATCAGGAATTCAAGGATGAGGTATTTTGGCTCAGTTAAGTGTTTCTATTTTAATGAGTGGAGGATCTTACTGCAAAATGCTTTAGAATCATGTTTATGGAGCATATATTGTCCTGCTGGCAATGATGTTTATGTCTCCCACCAAAAGTATTTAGATTGAATTGAAAGAATCGTATGTGACCTTTTTTGTTTTTTGTGGAGATAAATGCTTTCCATCATCTTGTTCGGAATTTTAAGAGTATTTGAACGTTTACCACCTAGAAAATCAAGTTGCAATTGCTTGGTTCACAATGGCACATTGGAATGATCTGTTACTATTAGAATAGTTATTCCAAAATATTTGGAACTTCTTAATTATATGTAACTATTGAATATCAAACCCAAACATAACCTAATTACTAAAACGATTCAGTCTGCATTACCTTAATCTAATGCAAAAAATCTGCCAAGGTACTCTATATATCAATCGCATGTATGTAGTAACTGAAACTTTTTTTTACTTACTCATTACTGTTCAATAACAAACTATTTCCTATAGTTGTAGTTTAAGGAGGCTAAATGTACTATTAGAGTATCAGTGCATAGTTTTGATTTCACGGTTACGTGGCTTTGTAGTTACTAGTATAAGAGATGTAATTTGCACGTTGCCTGATATCTTCTTTATGCTTAATTTTAATTTAAAAGTTATTGATTTATAACATTGCTATGTACATACAAATTTTCAACAGATATAAAAAGAGGTATTTGAATTATAAATTCCGTTTTATAGCAAAAAAAAAATACAAAAATAAATGAACAATTAGTGTGCATATATTATGTATCACCCAACGCATTACTCTCCCTCTAGAGACTGTCAAATCATAATAAAATCTCGATCTTACCAAATTATTTATGCTAATATTCAATATCATTTTTAATAGTATGAAATCAAGGAGAGACAAAATCCAACCTATTATGTGCCTAACATCTATAGCATAACCAAAACTTGTTTTGGTTAACTTTAATTGTATTTTTTAATTTGATATCTATTTTATAACCCCAAAAAGTATGTTAAAACTGTACAATGAAAAGAACTAAACTTGTTTTTTTGGTTAGAATTCATATATTTAAAATTTAGAGGTCAAACTGTAGATCATACCAACTTATAAGGATATTAAAATATAGTCTTTTTTGTATACCATTTGTTATAGGAGATTAAAAGGCGTGTCTTCTTAAAATATTTTGTCTTGTAGCTTGATTTTTTTTCTTTTTTGGTTCTTAAAACATTATTTGTCAGATTTTACCCAAATTGAATTTAGACGCAACGTCCTTACCAAGTTCAATCTACTAAATGTCTATTTTGTACTTTTATTTGATATGTTGATTATTGATAGATCTTCCTATCATGCTTAATTCCCTTAGCCTAAACAATATTGGCTCATTTAAGAATTCTTAAAATATTCAGTGTGGTTCATTAATGAATTAAGAGTTTCTTGTGTTGACTTGAGTGGTTATTTTTTTTTCTTATGGATATTTTTTCTCTCAAATTATTTTTTTTTCCATGACTGTACTATTACTAAATAAATGCAAATGGTTTATATCACTAATAGCTAGCATCCCATGTTGGGATCATAGAAACAACTTTTATATTTCATACTTATAATTTGATAAAGTATTTGTTCAATGATGGACAAGTACATATCAATCGGTTTACAATAGTTATTGTGAACTTAGATTGAAGCAAAATTTATATTTTTTTAAAGCCAAAATTTTCCAATATTGAGAGATGTATTCAAGGATTATTCTTACTAATTTCTTTCTTTTATCCAAGGTATGAAAAGTTAAATTTTTTTTTATATGTTATAGAATGAAAAGTCAAAAATAGTTAGCCTATTCTTAAGGAAATTTTGTTTCATTTTGCTGCTTAATTTCTAATGTTTGCAGTAAGAAATTACCTTTAGCAATTGTTTTGTTCTCAAAGTCATTACATTTGAAATTTATTCCAAATTAATTTTTTATAAAAATGTTTCCGTGAAATTATATTTCTAAAGAATACCTCAATGTGTCCTTTTTTTTTTGAGCAAAACGTATCACAAAGATGGTGTTACTTTACGTGAAAAATCTAAAGAAATCATTCCAAAATATACTCTTGCTTTGTGTATCTCAAGGAAGTTCACTTATTGCCTGAAAGATTAGATTTATTTCTTTCTTATTCCCCTTATTCTAAGAGCAATTCAAAGGAATTTAGAGGTTTACAATAACTGGTTTTCCTTCATAATTGCATAGTTCCAATTTAAACCAAATTCTATTGAAGGAAGCGTACTTCAATAAAATTTTGTTACTAAACTAAAACATCAAAGTCGATATTACAAGAAGATGCCCCAAAAATTGTTGTTTAGGGATTAGTGTATCAAAATATCAACCATTGTAATTAATTGTAATGAGAGTATTTTGTAAGGGTATTATGAAAAAAACTTTGATCACTGAATTTACCAAATCATACTGGTGATTCGCTCAATCTATATTTCTTTTTCATTAATTTTTTATTTTTTTTCCACCTATTTATTGCATGTAAAATTAATTTATATAAATTTTGTTTTCCAATTCATGTTTAGTTTCTAAATTATCTACCTAAAGTTTTTTTTTTCTTACTCTTCACTAATTTTGAAATCTATTTTTCAACGCTGTTTAATATGAAAATTTATTTTAGCAAGTGTATTTTGTTAGATAAAATTTAAGCCAATATTACATGAATAACTGCAAAAAGAATAGAAAAGTCCATTTTGGATACATCTTTTGGAATCAGCAACATCACTGGAAAGAAAAATAAATAAATGATTTTTGAGGGGATTGAAATAAATTCAGCATGTCTATGTTCTTTGTACTACTTTTTTATATATTGGATGTGTATCCACTGATAATAGTATTATGCAACTTGTTTAATATAATGTAATGTAATGAAACATTGAATCTATAAAAATTTAAGAAGGCTAATATATACGAAGTTAGTTAAGACTTTTAAGAATATGACCTACATAATCCCTAGTCATTAATTTGTAATGGAAAAAGTTTTCAAGTATGTTATCATATGACTTGTAATCTTTCTGAATCAATCTCTCTTCCATAAGGAATTCTATTTCTAAAACAAAAGTTAAAACTTTAAAGGTTGATAGAGGTATTCTGTCAATAAGGCATGCCAATTTTGTTTCTTGGGTTGTGAATTTGCAGAAGTTTCTGACATTTTTTTATCATTTCCTTTTCTCTTTCTTGCTTCATTCTTCTTTTGGACATATCTCTTCCTTTCTTCTTCTGTCAATGAAGCATACCAGGGTCTTTTCTTGGGTTGTGTGTCTCTAGAAGTACTAATATCTCCACATGGTGTGCAAGACCATTAAAATGTGTGTACTGCTCTTAATACACAATGGTAACACACATACTAATCTAATGTCAAATTGCAACTCTTAATATATTGCCCATTTTCTTCTTATTCTTTTAGAGTTATATAAGCACAGTTAATTTGTGTGTGGCCCATTTTATACAATTAAGGAACCCATTTTCATATTTTCATATTCATGTCCCGATCTTTTTTTTTTTTGACAAAAACCCAAAAAATTTTATTGATCAAACAAAAGGGTTACATTAGAGGCTCTTTGTACATATAATTGGACTACTCTTTACACTCAGACCAAGACTTTGAAGAAAATTGCTCAACAAATTGCTCAACTAATTACTATCAAGAAGAGTTATATCTAACTAACCCGAAACTACTTCAAAGCAGTGATAATCAATATCCCATTCAAGGAACAAAGTTTAATTATGCATAGAAAATTAAAGTTTTGGTAACAAAACTTATCATGGAATATGATTTGATGACTGATGTCTCCACTCCTAGAGTTTAGGCAACTTAAAAGCAAAGCATCAAAATATATCTATATAGGTATAACCATCAAATCATATCGCATGATTAAATGCAAAGAAATTAACACATATCTATATATCTATTCAAGGATTTCATCATAGAAAGTATCATAGTATTCTAGCAACTCTAATGTTTAAAACATATATTTTTTTTAAATAAAGCAGGCAAAGCCTGCAACTTTTATTGACCTCAGAAAGCGTCTGATACATTGATCACAGAAAAGCAATCATTCCTGGAACATCACTAACAGCTACTGGTGCAACCAAAGCATTACTACTCAGAGTCCACCGCACCATTCCAGTTATTGCAGCACTGAACTACGCTACCCAGATGCTACCTCCCAATCCTCCGGGCTGAGGAATTCCCAGCCTGTCCAATCGTAACTGGCCTCTCGCAAGACGAGGTAAATCCGCCACCCCCTCATAGACCTTGATCCCCTAATGTTTAAAACATAAAAATCACAATCGATTATTATAATTTTAAAAAACCAAAAGTATGATATTGAAACTACCTATTTGAAAATTTAAGAGTGACCTACAGACTAATGTTCAATGCCTACAAAAAAAGGGGAAAAAATATATAACAGTGACCTGAAAAATATGGATCTTCAATGCTATAATGTATCATTAATCTTTTCATGAGTTATATATATACACACATGATAAGTCAATATTTTGCATGCTTTTAATAGGTTTAATTATGTAGTTTTTGTGTGTTTTTGTTATTTTTATGGCTAATTAACTAGGGTTTCTAGTGAAGTTTTACATTTTATGGTTTAAATGAGAAAAATGCATTTCTGTGGATTAATGTAGTGAAAACTTCATACTTTTGTAGGATTAAATGCTCAATTATGAGAGGATAATTGCAATGAAGCTTGGAAGAAAAGTTGGAAAATTGAAATATCTGAAGTTGATGAAATTCCAAATCGAAATGATCAAAATGCAATTCAAATATCGAGGAACTGAAGGATCAAAAGTCGGAGGATTTAATGTGCCAATTTCATGACGAAAAATTCGGATTTTGCAAATTTGAAGGAGATTCGCGAGCTGATACGCGAAGCAACAATTGGAGAAAATCAATACCTCGCGAGTCCCTCTCACCGGAAGCAGGGCACCGGATCTGCGATGGGATCCGCGAGCCTATGCCTCGCGAATCTATCTTGCGGATCCTCAGAAAATATCTGTGCAAGTTGCAGCCGATTCCAGATTTTCCAGCTCACTTCCAGCTCAACTTTTGAATGAATTCACCTGCAAATTGCGTGAAGAATTTTGTGAAGTTGAAGAAACAACTCATAGCGAATCCAAAACACAATTTACTTCAACTTTACAACTCATTTGATGCTTGATTAAGATTGGATTCAATGCATGAAGACACTTTGAAGACAAATCAAGGATAAGAAGATTCACGAAGCCATTTTCCTTGACTTTCAAAGGCCAAATTTTCCTTGTGTTCACATGAGGAAGTTTTGGATGCTTATGGATGAAATCTTCTATAAATAGGGCCTTTTGTAGACAAAAGAAAAAAAAAAAAAGAATAGGAGAGGAAGGCTAGATTCACTACAAAAAATGTAGTCTTCACTAGTTCATTAGTTTAGTTAGTAGTAGTGTAGTTATAGTATAATTCAAGTATGTTTAGCTAAGTTTATGCCGTGAGTTATGGATGAACTTTCTATATCTTGTTTGTGATATTTACATGGTTGTTTGATGATATCATTTTGAGCAAGTATTTAGTACTTTGGCTTTTATAATCATGATTAACCGGCCATTGATTGTGGTCATCTCAAGGTGTTAAGTTTAAATGAAAATGAGAATTTGACACTAGTTCATGAAGTGCTAAACCTAGGAAGTCACTCACAAGTGTAGGGTGGCGCCTTTGTGGCTTTAGTGATTTATTTCATGTAATTTCATTGAACAAATGAGCTTGCAGTTAATTCCATAACCACAAGTGTAGGTATGGTTTACCTATGAGTATAGTTGATTCATTACGAAAGTATGTTTCACGTGCATTAAGAAATTACGTCATGCTTAGCCAAAGTAATATCATTAATGCAACCGATAACTTCATTTGCAAGAGTAGTAAGGAATTCCATAGCTTGAGGAGCTTTTAATTGTTATTTTCTACGTATTTTATTTCATGTTTGTAGTTTAGATTAATTTATATGTTTGTGACAGTCTAAATAATAGAGGAGTTCGAAAATCACCGGTACTTGACACTCTTCCTTGTGGGATCGACACCTATACAACCCTATGCTCGATAAATGATCTGTATACTTGCAGAAAATGGGGTGTTTAGGTTTTATTTAAAATTTTGTGTAGTGTAAAACCTCGTCAACACACACATGCTTAATCCTATTCCTAAACATAAATATTTGTTTTCCTTTTAATTTTCCTTTTACAATATGGCTTCCACTTTATACACACACACATACATACATGCTGAATCCAACATAAATCTTTGGTTTCTTTTTTTATTTTCCTTTTGCAATATGGTTTTCACTTTTTCTTATCTTACTGTGTAGAAACCACCTCGTCCCCTATTGGCAAAACCTCCTTCAACTTTGATATCTCTTTCTTGGCCTTTCCTTTTAGTGGGTAGCAACTATTGTTGTCTGCAGTTGGGTCAATTCAACTTCTTTTTTGGTATGCTTCACTGAATGAGTTAAACTTGGCGATTCCAAATCGTTGCTTTCCTTTCAGTTTTCCTTTTACAATATAATTTCCATTTTTTTAATTCTTTTTTGTTAGGAATTCCTTTCCTTTTAGAATACTTAACATGGAACCCATAAATATCCTTCCATCCATTGGATTTAGAGTTTAAGGTACATGTCAATGTTTAATTCTATAAGGGTATTATACGTGAAAACTATCTTAATGTGTAGAAACCACCTCGTCCCCTATCGACAAAACCTCCTTCAACTTTGATCTCTCTTTCTTGGTCTTTCCTTTTACAATAGCGGGCAGCGGCTATTGTTTTACACAATTGGGTCAATTCAACTTCTTTTTTGGTATGTTTCACTAAATGAGTTAAACTTGGCATTTCCAAATCTTTGCTTTCCTTTTAGTTTTCCATTTGCAAAATGATTTCCATTTTTTTATTCTTTTTTATTAGGAATTCCTTTCCCTTTAGAATACTTAACATCGAAACCCATAAATATCCTTCCATCAATTTGGCTATGGCAAACTCGCTCACTTCTAGAGTAATCAACGCCTATCTGTTCGTCGTGCACTATCTAAAGGCCTCATGTTGGTGCATAAGATTCAATTACATCGAAAAAAGAGATGAAATCAGTTCCTCTTGTATTTTGTGGCAAAGGTCTTGCGTAAGTTAACTGTTAAGGGGAAAATTATAAAACATCTGCTTTGGTATTTGTGGGCTAATAACATGAAATATCATCGGTATTTTTCTTCTTGTTCTGCCTTGATGCTTGGCCATCTGGCGGCCTAGTTTTGACTCTAGAATTACGATAGAAGCAAGCTTTTTGGTATGAAATCATTGATAACACTTCACGCAAGAAATCATCATTCTCAATTGGAACCGTTACATGCGTAAATAGTTGTCCACTACATTCGACTTCAATTCCATATTAAATTCCATACTAGCAATTCCAGTTGTTTGGTGCAATAGCTGAATTAACTCCTCAAAACAACCAGGAGTACAAAGAGCCCACTACAAGTAACAATATCTTAAAAGTCCAAAAATAAATAAATAGCCCAGTGTAATCAACAATCACCCAAAATTTTAGAAAACCAAAATGATGACAGTTATATTCGGAACCATATGCAGCAATTTCAATACCTCCATCTAAGTTTCTATCCCCAGAAAAAAAAAAAAAAAGCAAAAAAAAGCCGCACACACAAGACTAGCAGTAGTGTCAAATACACTCGTCTGAAAGATACTGTGGATTCCAATTGATCAAACTTGCTACTATCATAAGCCTCACGTGCCTTTGGAACCGCACAGTTTTTTGCTTGTTCAAGACGACACAAATATGTCGATGCTTCTTTTGGCATCAAGTGGATCTTAGCAAGAGAATTTTACAGAAATTAAAGAGATACTCAGAGTAAGAAAATGAAAGTGACAACCTCCATAAAATCAAAAACTCTTAAGTAGAAAAATGATTATTCCTATAAAATATCTGTTTTTTTCCTTTCATTTATTTATATATTTATTTTTTTGACATGAGCATGCCGGAATATGTGGTTTTAATTTAGGGAAAAATATATGTAAGATCACTCCATGACTTACAAGAGGCTCTCTTCCTAAGGAAATTTTTGGTTTTGAATTTACTTTCACCAAGTGCCGCATTAATCGCATGGTGAGAAATGCTGCGTTTAATTTCTTTTCCTCCATCATAGTTGGTTAGTTACTCATAAGTGCTTATTTTACACATTTTCATATGGTTAATTACATCTGTTTTGGTGTGTATTATTCAATTTAAGAATTGTTTACTAGGTTTCTAGTTGAATTTTATATTTTGTGATGAAGTGAGAAAAATTGCATTTCTATAGACTTAAGTGTGGAAATTTCATATTGTATAAGTTTTTAATGATTCAATCATCAATTGGAGTAAAGTAAGAAAATATTTGGATGATTTTTGATGATTTGAAATGATATCCAAAGGAACATGCAGCGTACAAGTGAAGCAATGCAATGCACATAAAGATAGGAGCCAAAGAAGGATCCGATCGCAGATCCATAATGGGGCGATCGCCACCATCAGCTGTCATGATCTGAGTACAATGGCTTATTAGATAGAAAAAATCGTGAATCTATATTTCGGATTCATGGCAGGCAGATTTTAGCAAGAATAGGGCATGAATCCGACCCACCAAAGTACACCAATTTGGGACTGGATTGTGGTAAGAAAGTGTGGCTCAACTAGTTCAAATTGCTCAATTATTTCACACCAATTTAAGGGAAGATTTGCACAGCTTGTGGCTGTAAAGTTGAAGATCTAGAATGCTATTTTAGACCGTTTCTTCTCTATACACCTTTGTAGCATCAATCAAAAGCTTGGAGAAGTGGAGAGGGGAAGACAAAGCACCACAAATTGTAGAACTTAACAAGTTTCTTAGTTTTTTAGTGTAGGACTAGATTAGCGTAGATTGGTTCTCATCCATTCTTGTATTTAGCTAGATAAGGATGAAGAAAGAGAATGAATGAAAGAGAGCTTGGAGGCTCAAGTGACAAGAGTGATCTCTTTCCTAACAATTTCTTTTTTGTATTGGATTTCATGTTTAGTTAGAATACAAGTCTGGATCTTGCTTTTCTGTCTCATGTTTTGTTAAAGTTTATGCCTAGATTTATACATGAACTTTCTGTATCTTGTTTGTGATGTTTGTTTGGTTATTTGAAACTATTATTTTAAGCAAATTATTTAGCATTTTTACTTTTCTAATCATCATTAACTGGACATCAATTGTGACTATCTAAAGATGTTAAATCATCAATGAAAGTTGCGATTCAATACTAGTTCAAGGAAGTGCTAAACTTACAGAGTCCTCTCATAAAAGTAGAGGTGCATCTTTGTGTCTTTTTACCTAATAATTTTGTAGAAATTATTGAATTTGTAGTTAGTTTCATAACCATGAAAATAGGTATAGATTAGTTTCAAGTATGGTCAGTACATTAGCAAAAACAAGAGCCGCATGATTAAGAAATTATGTCATAATTTAGCCAAGGTATTTGCTGTCAAGTAACCAAGTGATTTCACTTACAAGAGTAGTTAGAATTTTGTGGTCCTAGGAGCTTTTATTGTTATTTTTACTTCTTTTTGCTATATGTTTAGTATAGATTTAATTTTCTTCAACTTGTGATAGTTTAAATAATAAAGGAGTTCAAATACTATTAGTATTTAATCAATCTTCCCTGTGGGATTGACACTTAATATCCCCTATACTCAATAAACGATCTATATACTTGCATAAAACAAGATATTTAGACTTTCAAAATTGGAGTAAAGGATAAAACCTCGTCAACACTCTATTGTAACTATAGCATGGACACAACAATAGTTACACTATATCCATCATATATATCATATACTGTATACATTTTCAGACTTTTCTAGCAGATTTTGCGTGGAAGGGAAGACTAAAGAAGAAGAAATTTATCTACCTTGTTAGTTTGAATGGTGAAGAGGAGTAGGAGATGGAACTATGTGAAGCTGCAAATGGAAGGATTTCAATGGGGAGAGGTTGGTCAAGGTTTCCCCATAACAGCAGTGTACAAAGAGGTGATATATGCATGTTTGTGTTAGCTCTGGATGACGATGATACATTTCTTTTTCACAAAGCCTAATTGAAAGACGTGTGCAATGAAGATTTGGAGCAAGAATAAGACAGTGGCTTGTGTTTTGTGCAATTGTGTGCAGTTGATGCACTTCTTCCATATTTTCATGCACACTTATATTATTTTCTTTTGCATGTGAATCATATGTACGAGTACATAAAAGTTTGTCAGAAGTACAAAAATTCGATACAAACACTTAGGAATTGTGATAAAAAATTTTCTTTTGCATGTCTATTAAATTTATAGCAAACACTTAATTGTACCAAAAACACTATAAACTACACTTAGGAAGTGTGATATAAAATTATTATACCCTTTGAATAGAGTTCCTGACTCCACTATTGAGTCAGAGTGTTAGTGTGAATTTCATATTCAAAAACTTGATACCAAGATTTATGCATTCCTAAACTGCAATTCTCAAAATATTGGATTTGATTGAACAGCTTGAGCTAGGATCTGGCAGTGGAGCAGAAAAGAAAGCTTCTGGACTACCATGCCTGCGATAGAAAAGTTCGAAAGTATCTTGTGTGTCAGGAAAGGAATAATGCCGAAGATATGATATAGCGAACCATGCTTGTGTAGAAAATTTATTTGGATGTTTGTTCAGTAAAATCAAATTATCTTCTGTTTTCCAAGCCTTGGAACAAATATCACAAAGGATATAATGGGTGGTATTTGCTTAAACTTTTAGTTAAGGAAAATTAATGTACTCTTCTGTTGTGTGTTTCAGAAAAGCAAATATGGCAAAGATCAAAATAAATTAATAATGCAACATACATCTTTCAGTTGTGCATTGGGCCTGGAATGTCTGTCTGCAGTCTTTTAGCTTTCAACTAGATTTCTTTACATTCACTCATCATTCTCACATGTTAGTACGTAAAAGCATTAGAAATAGTAGCGGAACCACATGTATTTAAGGGTGAAAAGCTGTCCCCAACACCCCCAAAAAAAAAGAAAATTGTATATTTTAGAAAATCGTATAAAAGGCTTAAAATTTTCTATTGTTTTTAATTTTTAATCTTATTTGCACCCTCTAAATTTTGTAAAAGTGAACTATTGCACCTCCATTCCAAAATTTTATAGAATTTCACCATTGGCACCTTGAGAAATTTACAAATTTGACACTTTTAAATGCATCTTCTTAAAATTTACGAAAATTTCTTCTCTATTTAAGACTTTTGCAATAATTGCATTTCAAGAAATTATTGTTTTTATTCTATACCATAATATTTGTAGCCTAAAAAAAAGCTTCAATCTTTTTTAGCTTAAATCACAAGCATGGTTACATGATAAACATAAAGGTGTATAACAACTTACACTGCAAAGATGAATCAAAACTCTATTTGAGATTTTTTTTTAGTTGACAATTGTCAACCTCTCTTGTGACAGCTCCGTCTCTGCCTACACTACAAGAAAATGGGTCATTAGTGACGACTCATTCCAGTGATAAAAAAAAGTCGTCATAGAAGAATGCCATTTAACGACGATTTTGGCGATTATCACTATTGACTTGTATAGCTAAATCTTTAGTGACGACTTCAAATTGTCATCAGAAAATAGTTCGCACCATTACACATGAAAAGGGCGGGTTCAACTTCAGTGACGACATCATATGTGTTGTCAGTATTTCCTCTTCTTTTTATTGACAACTTTTTTATTGTTGTCACTAATTCTGTTTACTGACAATCTGTTGTTGTCAGTAAAATTACATATTTATTAGTGACAACACAAATTGTCACTTAGCAGCTGTTTCAATACCCATTATGATTTTTAATAACTATGTTAAGCAGCAATAATTAATAAAATATTCACAATTTTAGATAAAAACCAAAGTTGAAATTGACTAAATTAATCCTAGTTGACTTGTGCCAAAATATTGAATTATCGTAGCTAAAGCACCCATAATTGCTCAAATTGTAATAATTTTTTAATTTAAAAAATAAAGTTAGTAATTAGTTAACGTGAAGTTAATATAAATGAAAATTTTCAAATTCAATTAGATAGAAAATTAAAAAATTGGGGATTAGTGATAACACTTTTCAGTGAAAATAATAGTTATCCTTTAACCACAACACTAGAAGTCGTCACAATAATCTCATCAAATTCTCATCACAAAAAGTTTCCCGCGAAGAGGTTTCTAGGATGCGGGAATAATTATAGAGAATAATAGTGATGAATTGGTGAATTTGGAGTGTGTAGTAGTGACGATATTTTTGACCATCACTATTGCTCGTTCTGTTCATTGACAACTTGTGATCTCGTCACTGATAAGTATTTACTGACAACTTTATGTTGTCATTATAACATTTGTAGTATATTATTAATATCATTGAATGATCAGTGACAACATTTATCGTCACTGTAAAACTCAATTTCATGGCTGAATCATTAATTCTACTATGACACCCTAATCTTTACAGTTTAGCCCCCTACGTTTTCTGTATTTGCAAAATGCATTAGACATTTGAATAAGAGATTGTAAAGCAATTTTGTATTTCCTGAAAAGTTAAGTTAGAGCTGCTAATTGAAGGATAGTGACGACATTTTGTCGCCACTGAAAAACTCATTTTCACACAAATTCTACTATGACACCCTAAATTTTATAGATTAGCCCCTATGTTTTTCTCTATTTATGAAATGCTCTAGACATTTGAATAAATTGTGTATAGATATTTTATAGTTCCCTGAAATTTAAGTTATAACTAAGCCTAAATATATATGTAAAAAAGAAGAACATTCATACATTCTACTATAACTACCTAAATTTTGTAATTTAACCCCAAAATTTTTATTAATAATAGGCAAAAGACATCTCAATAGTTAACTATCAATGGAATGTGCAAGATTAAGCACTACAGGAATTTCATCATTAATAGCAATGGATTCGTGATAGTTTGTGTTCCCATTAAATTGACTTCAATTTTGTGAGGACCCGAAAATTTATTTTATTCGACCTATTTAATTAATTAATTATTTATTTATTTTCTCTGAATAATTAATTTAGATCATTTTAATTGCAATTACACCATACATTACTTCCTTTTATTTTAAAACCTTGTTTAATCATCAATTTAATTCATAAAATTTCAAAATTCCATATTTTCATAAAAAAAATTACTTCATTAAATTAGTTTAAATTATTTGAATGTCGTTTATCAACTGTAACGGTACAAAAAGTTTTAAAATGCATTTTGTACGTTTAAACTATGTTTTCAATTTAAACTATTTGAATGCTTAACTTTCGCACTCGGTCCTAAGATCGACTATTCGACGTAAGTTTTGAATATTAGAATGTGTATTCGGGATATATAAATGAGGGAAACCGGGATCGTAGTGTCGTGTCGTGTGAATTGATCCGATACGACAAAAGTGATTTTACGTCAAATTACTCATTTTCCCCTCATTTCACCTATATCACACAAAAGCCCCAAAAGTCAAAGAAACCACCACCACTCATTTCTTTCTTCCTTCCATCTCTTGGCCGGTTCCTTCTTCTTCATTTCTTCCCCAATTTCACTCCAAAACAGCTGCCCCTCTCTCTTCATTTTCCCCTCCATTTCCTCTCTAATAATCAACACAAAACCACCAACACAAAGCCACCATTGAAGCCATCAATAGTTTGGGAATTTGGTTGAAACTCTTGGAGATGCATTCGGTCCAGCTAGGAGGGAAGGATATCCGGTTTTGAGCTTGGAAGTTGAGGGTTTTGTGAGCTTGATCATCCACCATAAGCCAAGCTTCTTGTTGGAAGTGAGGTAGTAATGCTCAACACCATCAACTTTGCTCATTGTTTCATTCTTTAGCTAGGAAAACTTATGGTTCTTTGTAGTAGATTTTATTGTTGAATTTGGTTGAATGTGGACTCTATGAAATCCCACCATATATAAATTGGGGCTGTTGATGATGTATTGTGTATGTGTGAGGTGTTTTTGTGGTGTTTTGTTGTCAAAATGAAAGAGGGAAAAGAAGAGGAGAAAACCGAGAGGATAGAAAATGCTTGCTACCCTGTTTTTGGTTGCCTTGATCGCAGCCTTCCCATGCGAATTTTTGGATGAAATTTGGTGGAAATGTATTTAGCATTCTGAGGTTTATGCCTGAAAAATTTGGTGTTTTTCTAGCACCATTTCGTCATTCAAATAATGTCTTAAAGTTGTACTTCAAATCTGGAAAAAAACGCAGGTGACAGGACAGCTTTTGGCCCATGTTCAAATGACTTTATTTTCTTACTCGAGTATTGAAATTGAGTTCCGTTTGTTGAATTTGAAACTAGAATGCAAGTTCTTTTAGAAGTATAAATTTCAAGATCTAGTTCAATTTCTGTGAATTTTGACGAATTTTCAAATTGAACTGAAAATCAAGACTGATAGTCTTCGGTTTCACTGTGACAGCAGTTTTAAGCTGGATTTTGATTGGCTTTCGATTTAAATATGGTATAAGTGCCTTCTTGAGAGTTTTATTTCATCGAATATATTTTCCAACGGTATAATATTTGTAATTTTTGGACATATATAACTCAAGTTATGATTTTCCAAAGAACACTGCTCAAAACTGAAATTTCTTCCAAGAAAACTTAAAATCTGGAATTTGAGTGTTCAAAGTCGTCACTTGTCTTTTGGGGTTATTTTGCCCTGTTTTAACACTATTATTTTGTGATTATTCACTGCTAATATGATGGTCTAGATGAGGGCTAGACTCTTTGCAAAAATGAGCATTTTGGAGCATGAAAACGTTTAACAAAAGCATGTGAAGATTGATGAACTATAGATGAAACTTTGCTGTTTTCTTTTAAATTCATAGCTGAATTTTTGCAGGCTTAAGGTCTGATTGTAATGCTTAAATGTTGAGTGTTAAGTTATTAATTTGCCCCACAAAAAGCCCTACAAAAGTTATAGCAAGAGTGGTAGGAGAAAATTCTGTTTTGGAAGCTTTAGTGATGGCCGAAAATCTTGCTGTCTTATTTCTGTTTTGTGGCTGAGTTTTTGCAAGCTTGAAGACTAAATGTGATGCTTAAATGCTGAAATTTAAGATGTTAATTTGTCCCACACAAATCCCTTCAAGAGTTGATGCAAAATTGGTTGCTTAGTTGGGGCAAAAATCTGGAATTTGGAAGAGGTAGGCTGTCCGAATTTTTGGGCTGAATTAGTACTATGTTTTAATCTAACCTTGCATCACTCTTGACCATCATTAGGCCTAGGAAGATTAATACTAGCTTGGTTTGATAAATTAGGGTAATTGGTGGTGATTTGGATAACTTAGAAGCTCATAAATGAAGAGGACAAAACTTCACAGGTTTGGATCAAGTTTGCTGAGTGCACTTTGGGCATTAATAAAACTGGCTTCCGGTGAGAGTTTTTGGTTAAATTTTGGTGTGAACATAACCTATATATATTAGAGTTATTGTACCAAATTTGGTGATTTTTGAGTAAGAATTCGTCATTCAAATGGTGTTCTAAAAATGGCCCTGCAAATCTGGAATTCCAGAAATATCAGAAATTCCGACCTGTTCTGTTTGGGCAGCTATATTTTATTACTCAAGAGTCAGAATCGAGTGCTATTGGTGGCGTTTGAAACTAGAGTCACAGGGATATGGACCATGTAAATTTCAGAGGCTAATTCATTTCCTACAATTTTTGGTAAATTTTCAAAGTTGGCTGGAAAACCAACCTGTTATGTTCTGTTTCGTACTGTAGCTGAACTTAACTCGAAAATCTGGGCAGTTTTTGTCCAGAATTTTATCTTGGCGCCTTCTGCAAAGTTTTAGAGCATTAAATGAGATTTCCAACGGTACCAAGCTTGTGAAATTTGGACTTATATAACTCAAGTTACAATTTTCCAAAGATTTCTGCCATAAACCTCAAGTTTCATGATTTTGCAATAAACATGCAAGTGGCTTGAAATTACGGCTTGGCCTTGATTGGGCACTTAAATGATCATGATTATACATGTCTCAGGTGATTACGAGGACTCTGAGGAGCTCGTTTGAACTACTTGACTTTTATCTCTCTCACGACTATTGGTGAGTGTCAAGTGCATGTTAAGTGTTTAAATGAAATGTTTCTCGTACTTGCTAGTTCATGAGGCTTGGGTGCACTTTATCGCCCTTGTCCTCTCTTTCATGTGATTGCTTGCTTGATAAGTGATAAGTGTTACATGTGAATGCAAATGAAAGTGTTTCTCGTGAGCATTGAGCGGCAGAATGTATCACGCGCTTTTAGGGTGGGAGCTACCGCTCATCCCGTCTCAATGCTATGACCGAATATGTCGATTGGAGCTTTGTCTCATCGACTATCGTGCTTGGGGGGGGACGCCCCAGCCCATTGGCTAGCCTTGTGACTCGAGCCGGCAAGAGATTGGTGGAGAAGCTTGGTGAATCGTGGGAAGTGATATAACTTGATCCAATTTGAGGGATCTTGGTAGGTATACTTGTTAAGTGATACCACGTACTTGCTTGTTTGGTTACGGATCCGAAAGAGTGACATGGTGGTTGGAGGTAGTATGTGGAGTACTACGGACATGGTTACTTGGGTTGACGGAGAGTCAACTAAAAGTGGATCGATCGACCAAGACGTGGATTGGCTCTTGAGAGTTTCCGTATCCTTCTATTGTGTTTAAATTCCCTACTTGCTAAATGTTTCGAAATTACTTGTTATTCAAGTTTCTTACTTTATTCCGTGTTATTTGCTCTCGGGCTTGCATGTTTTTCCCTTGGCCTCACAAAGCGTTAGCTCACCCCAGTTTGTTTTCCTTAACAGGTTTGGAAGTGGAACCCGAGACTTAATTAGTGAGCTTTTGGGACTCTAGTTGTCGAACTCCTATTTATTTTACACTTTTGGGTTTGTTAAGTACATTGGAATATTGGATGGATGTAGTTATATTTGGAAGATTGTTACTTTAAACCCTATGTATGACTTATAAGCTTCTTGTATTTAAGAATGCTCGTTTGAGTCCCGGCGAGAGTTGGGCAGGCAGTCCGCCGAACCCTCTGGTTCACCTTAGGGGGAGGTGGGGCTGTCACAGGTGGTATCAAAGTCTAGGCTAAAGATCTATTTGGGATATTTTAAGGATATTGTTCTTGAATGTAAAGTTGGGATAACCTTATGTTTTAAATGTGGTATTTTAAGTGAATTAGTGGACTTTAAGTTCTTATCTTAGAATTTATGTTTGTTTTGTAGGAATGATGTCAAGCATTTTAGCACCACTTGCTATTGCTATATTTGTGTTTAGGGTTTTGAATTTCTCCAAATAGACGAGTTGTGTTGAGATCTCTCAGATAGGTAGTTAAGCAAAAGACACGATTCGTATTCACAAGTCAATGAGAGTCCTTATATCGGATTTCAAAGAGTTGAGCTTTAAATGTTTAGAGTTCCATTGTGATTAAATATTAATCTGGCAGTTTTGGTTTCCTTAGCAGGTTAAATTCGGGAGTTAAAGGAATCAGTGACATGGCAAACTTAGAGGATTCAAGTGAAGACGTAGAGGCTCTTCGAAAGGACTTAGGGTTTCAGACGGAACTTGCTAAATATTGGGAAGGACGATGGGAACAAGAATATAAGGAAAAGACTGAGCTAATAAGTAAGTACGTGGAAATGAAGAAGAAATATGAAGCCGTACTAGAGGAGATGCAGCATAAATTTGATCTGGTGCACTCAACTACCCAAACTGAATTTCGAGATACCCCTAACACTCAAGTTAGAAATCAGGAAGGAATCTCCCTCAATGTTAAAGGAAAGCGTAAAGAGATTAGCAAAGATGAACATGCTACTAAATGTAAAGGAAAGAAACTAAAAATTAGTGGACCTGTTGCGTGGCGACTCAGAGCTGCTAAGTGTGATTACTGTTACAAATCTCATCCTACAGAAGGGTGTTGGAGAAAGATGGGAGCATGTTTAAGGTGTGGGAGCCTCGAACACCTAATAAGGAACTGTCGTAAAACCTAGGGTTGTATCCATTCTATGAGTTTTGAACTTGATACTTGATGTATTGATTAGTACAACCTAATTTTGATATTGTTTGGTCTTAAATCCTCCTAGATGTAGGATGAAAATTTAGTTGCGAACTAGACTATGAAGGTCTTAGTCCTTTGAATGTTTTGTAAATGGATTAGTTGGGGTGAGGCTTGTGAGGCCTATGACTGTAACTGCATGATCGTTTGTATTTTTGTGGCATTTGTATGTGTTTTATTTTGTAACACCCCATGATTTTCTAATTATATGTGAACTTGCTAATGTAAATGTATGCCAGTATTTCCTATTTCAAATGTTTTCACTAGCGACTCTTGTACTTAAATTATTCTTCAGTAATCATTTTATTTCTGCATTTAGATGTAATTAAAACTATGGATGGTTGGAGATGGATGGGGGTCGGGGACGTGTGCTTAGGTAGACAAACCTCCAAAAATAATCCAATGTTCGGGACTGAATGGAAATGGAGATAGGTGGGTGAAGTGGGAGACTGAGTAACTGCCGTCACTAATCGGAGGATTGACATTTTAGAATATTTGGTAAATTGTTGAGTTCTTACACTATTGAACTAGTTTAAGAATTAAGAGAAAAGAAGGGATAAAGTTTTGTAAGAGGTGAATTAGTCATGTCTAGATTGTGAAGTAAATTAATGGTTTGCTTTAGTTTATGAGACGGCTAGATATTAGTGATGATGACTTGGTATACGATCTGTGCTCGAACCTAGTTGTGTATGTAAAAACAATTTGGGTTTAGGAGTTGTAAACTTTTATTCATGTGAAGGTGAAAGATTTTGTCCTACGATTAGTAGTTAAGATTCAACGATCCATGAATCAAGGGATTGTAAAATGGTTCTTTAAGTTTTAGATATAAGCTAAATAGCGTATGGGAAGAAATTTACTCCACTATTGATAATGGAACCAGTTGTACTTGACTTTTGAAAAAAAATATTTAATGTTTCATGTTTAAGCCTTATATTTTAGTTTTGTCAATTTCAAGAGAAGTTTAACTCAAAGAATGAATTCAAAAGTTTTCAATTTAATATTGTATTTCTTCGTCTTTTTAGATATTGGTATTTAGATTCAATATAAACGTGTTTGGAAATAATTTAGTATTTGTAACATTGTTTTTCTTATTTAAGTTTTGGACATTTCTTGTTTACAGCGTTTTCGTGAAACTTGAGTTTATTAGAGTGATTTCCTTTAAAAAAAAAAAAGAGAGAAGAAAAGAAAGAAAAGAGAAAGTTTTAACTAAGCCTTTTATACCTTCAATATCTTATTCTTTTCAAATTCAAAATTAATTAAAAGTACCTTTTTCAAACGATTAAAGATGTGAGAAATCATTCTTGTGAAAGTTATTTTGATAATCTTATACCATTTTCTTAAAAGTTCAAATATTTTGATTTTGATATACAGATCTATATTTATCTTTTGTGGAAAAGAATGAACCCAGGAGCTTTAGTGTATCTAATGTAAGATTTGAATGGATGAGAATAAGAATAGTGAAGTTATGGAAATTTCAATTATGATTCATAGAAAATCACAATTATGGATGCCATTAGAGAAGTTTAGGTGGTATTAATTGGTATATGTATTAGATATGGCAAGCCTAAACATCATAAGAAGGGCTGTTTCAAATAATGAGATTAGGTTATGATACCATTTGTCATTTCAATTAAGGTTGACATCATAGTTGACATAATGGTCTCTTTTGAATTATGTGTGGTACAATGAAAGATGGAATACATATATTTGGAGTGATTAAGTTTTCGTGCATTTTATAATAGATTTAATCCTTGTAAACAACTTCTAGTGTAAATAGGAATTCTCAATTGGTGAACCGTAAGAGAAGAAATTGAGGAACAAGTAAATTACTTTATTGAAGGTATTGTGGATGAAGCATGGTGTCGAGGAGGTAACTTGAGGTTTAGAGGAAGAAATTCGGAGGAATACCAAGAATTATTTCATAGTTCAAGTATGAATTTCAAGGACGAAATTCTTTTAAGGAGGGAAGGTTGTGAGGACCCAAAAATTTATTTTATTCGACCTATTTATTTAATTAATTAATTATTTTCTCTGAATAATTAATTTAGATCATTTTAATTGCAATTACACCATACATTACTTCCTTTTATTTTAAAACCTTGTTTAATCATCAATTTAATTCATAAAATTTCAAAATTCCATATTTTCATAAAAAAAATTACTTCATTAAATTAGTTTGAATTATTTGAATGTCGTTTATCAACTGTAACAGTACAAAAAGTTTTAAAATGCATTTTGTACGTTTAAACTATGTTTTCAATTTAAACTGTTTGAATGTTTAACTTTCGCACTTGGGTCATCGACTATTCGACGTAAGTTTTGAATATTAGAATGTGTATTCGGGATATATAAATGAGGGAAACCGGGATCGTAGTGTCGTGTCGTGTGAATTGATCCGATACGACAAAAGTGATTTTACGTCAAATTACTCATTTTCCCCTCATTTCACCTATATCACACAAAAGCCCCAAAAGTCAAAGAAACCACCACCACTCATTTCTTTCTTCCTTCCATCTCTTGGCCGGTTCCTTCTTCTTCATTTCTTCCCCAATTTCACTCCAAAACAGCTGCCCCTCTCTCTTCATTTTCCCCTCCATTTCCTCTCTAATAATCAACACAAAACCACCAACACAAAGCCACCATTGAAGCCATCAATAGTTTGGGAATTTGGTTGAAACTCTTGGAGATGCATTCGGTCCAGCTAGGAGGGAAGGATATCCGGTTTTGAGCTTGGAAGTTGAGGGTTTTGTGAGCTTGATCATCCACCATAAGCCAAGCTTCTTGTTGGAAGTGAGGTAGTAATGCTCAACACCATCAACTTTGCTCATTGTTTCATTCTTTAGCTAGGAAAACTTATGGTTCTTTGTAGTAGATTTTATTGTTGAATTTGGTTGAATGTGGACTCTATGAAATCCCACCATATATAAATTGGGGCTGTTGATGATGTATTGTGTATGTGTGAGGTGTTTTTGTGGTGTTTTGTTGTCAAAATGAAAGAGGGAAAAGAAGAGGAGAAAACCGAGAGGATAGAAAATGCTTGCTACCCTGTTTTTGGTTGCCTTGATCGCAGCCTTCCCATGCGAATTTTTGGATGAAATTTGGTGGAAATGTATTTAGCATTCTGAGGTTTATGCCTGAAAAATTTGGTGTTTTTCTAGCACCATTTCGTCATTCAAATAATGTCTTAAAGTTGTACTTCAAATCTGGAAAAAAACGCAGGTGACAGGACAGCTTTTGGCCCATGTTCAAATGAAACTAGAATGCAAGTTCTTTTAGCAGTATAAATTTCAAGGGCTAGTTCAATTTCTGTGAATTTTGGCGAATTTTCAAATTGAACTGAAAATCAAGACTGATAGGCTTCGGTTTCACTGTGCCAGCAGTTTTAAACTGGATTTTGATTGGCTTTCGATTTAAATATGGTATAAGTGCCTTCTTGAGAGTTTTATTTCATCGAATATATTTTCCAACGGTATAATATTTGTAATTTTTGGACATGTAGAACTCAAGTTATGATTTTCCAAAGAACACTGCTCAAAACTGAAATTTCTTCCAAGAAAACTTAAAATCTGGAATTTGAGTGTTCAAAGTTGTCACTTGTCTTTTGGGGTTATTTTGCCCTATTTTAACACTATTATTTTGTGATTATTCACTGCTAAGATGATGGTCTAGATGAGGGCTAGACTCTTTGCAAAAATGAGCATTTTGGTGCATGAAAACGTTTAACAAAAGCATGTGAAGATTGATGAGCTAAAGTTGAAACTTTGCTGTTTTTCTTTTAAATTCATAGCTGCATTTTTGCAGGCTTAAGGTCTGATTGTAATGCTTAAATTTTGAGTGTTAAGTTATTAATTTGCCCCACAAAAAGCCCTACAAAAGTTATAGCAAGAGTGGTAGGAGAAAATTCTGTTTTGGAAGCTTTAGTGATGGCCGAAAATCTTGCTGTCTTATTTCTGTTTTGTGGCTGAGTTTTTGCAAGCTTGAAGACTAAATGTGATGCTTAAATGCTGAAATTTAAGATGTTAATTTGTCCCACACAAATCCCTTCAAGAGTTGATGCAAAATTGGTTGCTTAGTTGGGGCAAAAATCTGGAATTTGGAAGAGGTAGGCTGTCCGAATTTTTGGGCTGAATTAGTACTATGTTTTAATCTAACCTTGCATCACTCTTGACCATCATTAGGCCTAGGAAGATTAATACTAGCTTGGTTTGATAAATTAGGGTAATTGGTGGTGATTTGGATAACTTAGAAGCTCATAAATGAAGAGGACAAAACTTCACAGGTTTGGATCAAGTTTGCTGAGTGCACTTTGGGCATTAATAAAACTGGCTTCCGGTGAGAGTTTTTGGTTAAATTTTGGTGTGAACATAACCTATATATATTAGAGTTATTGTACCAAATTTGGTGATTTTTGAGTAAGAATTCGTCATTCAAATGGTGTTCTAAAAATGGCCCTGCAAATCTGGAATTCCAGAAATATCAGAAATTCCGACCTGTTCTGTTTGGGCAGCTATATTTTCTTACTCCAGAGTCAGAATCGAGTGCTATTGGTGGCGTTTGAAACTAGAGTCACAGGGCTATGGACCATGTAAATTTCAGAGGCTAATTCATTTCCTACAATTTTTGGTAAATTTTCAAAGTTGGCTGGAAAACCAACCTGTTATGTTCTGTTTCGTACTGTAGCTGAACTTAACTCGAAAATCTGGGCAGTTTTTGTCCAGAATTTTATCATGGTGCCTTCTGCAAAGTTTTAGAGCATTAAATGAGATTTCCAACGGTACCAAGCTTGTGAAATTTGGACTTATATAACTCAAGTTACAATTTTCCAAAGATTTCTGCCATAAACCTCAAGTTTCATGATTTTGCAATAAACATGCAAGTGGCTTGAAATTACGGCTTGGCCTTGATTGGGCACTTAAATGATCATGATTATACATGTCTCAGGTGATTACGAGGACTCTGAGGAGCTCG
The DNA here is from genome assembly GCA_013103745.1 of Gardenia jasminoides. Lineage (NCBI taxonomy): Eukaryota > Viridiplantae > Streptophyta > Magnoliopsida > Gentianales > Rubiaceae > Gardenia > Gardenia jasminoides. Next base: position 10,751,833 of record CM023099.1, on the reverse strand, counting down.
TTTGAACTACTTGACTTTATCTCTCTCCGACTATTGGTGAGTGTCAAGTGCATGTTAAGTGTTTAAATGAAATGTTTCTCGTACTTGCTAGTTCATGAGGCTTGGGTGCACTTTATCGCCCTGTCCTCTCTTTCATGTGATTGCTTGCTTGATAAGTGATAAGTGTTACATGTGAATGCAATTGAAAGTGTTTCTCGTGAGCATTGAGCGGCAGAATGTATCACGCGCTTTTAGGGTGGGAGCTACCGCTCATCCCGTCTCAATGCTATGACCGAATATGTCGATTGGAGCTTTGTCTCATCGACTATCGTGCTTGGGGGGGGACGCCCCAGCCCATTGGCTAGCCTTGTGACTCGAGCCGGCAAGAGATTGGTGGAGAAGCTTGGTGAATCGTGGGAAGTGATATAACTTGATCCAATTTGAGGGATCTTGCTAGGTATACTTGTTAAGTGATACCACGTACTTGCTTGTTTGGTTACGGATCCGAGAGAGTGACATGGTGGTTGGAGGTAGTATGTGGAGTACTACGGACATGGTTACTTGGGTTAACGGAGAGTCAACTAAAAGTGGATCGATCGACCAAGATGTGGATTGGCTCTTGAGAGCTTCCATATCCTTCTATTGTGTTTAAATTCCCTACTTGCTAAATGTTTCGAAATTACTTGTTATTCAAGTTTCTTGCTTTATTCCGTGTTATTTGCTCTCGGGCTTGCATGTTTTTCCCTTGGCCTCACTGAGCGTTAGCTCACCCCAGTTTGTTTTCCTTAACAGGTTTGGAAGTGGAACCCGAGACTTAATTAGTGAGCTTTTGGGACTCTAGTTGTCGAACTCCTGTTTATTTTGGACTTTTGGGTTTGTTAAGTACATTGGAATATTGGATGGATGTAGTTATATTTGGAAGATTGTTACTTTAAACCCTATGTCTGACTTATAAGATTCTTGTATTTAAGAATGCTCGTTTGAGTCCCGGCGAGAGTTGGGCAGGCGGTCCGCCGAACCCTCTGGTTCGCCTTAGGGGGAGGTGGGGCTGTCACAAATTTTGTACAACTTATTGCAATATATTGTTAATAACATTGGATTTAAAAAAAAAAGAAAAAAACATTTTGACTACCATATCAACTGAATTTCATTATTTTGAATTATGAGTCTAGTTTTGCAATTATAAGAAATGTGTTTAAAATTTTAACTTAACGATTAGAAATATAATAAAAAGATTATTTTCAATTGTATAAAATTAACAAATTTTGTCACCGATGATGGATATTTTTAAGATAAGAAATTATACTGCAACTACAAAATCTATGTCTCAAATAATGAAGAACCGAAAAAAAAGTCGCCACAAAAAGAGGGTCTTTACCCAAAAGATCCAACTTCAACAGAATTGTCTAATTGGAACAACTAGTTCATGATAAATTTAATATGTCATCAAAATAATATTCCCACGAACAAATACCTAGAACATGGAAGAATAAAATAATGAGAAGATGTTGAATTGCATCACTATTGCTACTAGTATTCTATGACGAGTTTTTTTACTTGCAAATGATGTTTTTTAATGAATATATTATTGTTATTATAGAATGAATTGCCTTTTGTTTTACATGTAGTTACTAAACTATTTTCATATTTTTTTCCAATATATTATAGTGAAACTAAATTGCCACCATGATACAAAAATATTTTCATCAAAAAATAATGAATAATATTGTATGTGTAAAATCTATATTTGAAATAAAATTAAAAATAAAAAATTCCAAAAAATTTGTAATATTTTTTTGTACATTATTTTTTAGTGACACTATATTGCCACCATGATTACAAAAATATTTGTTTTTTGCCAAAAAAATAATGAATAATAATATATAAGTGAAATCTATACTTGAAAAAAAATTACAAACAAAAATGTTTCATACAAATTTTGTGTGGAAGGAGGGATAGTTGAAGTCAATTTTTTTTCAAAACATTTTAGGGGTAGAAGTGGTGGACAATTGTCTTTCAGCTCACACTCAAAGTCTTAGTCTTTCAGCAGTGGCAGGACAAACCCAGCAGTCTTCTTCTTTCAGCTAAGTCTTTCAGCTCACACTCTCCCCAAAATGGTGCAAAGTCTTTGAGCTGAAACTCTCCTCTCACCGATTATCATTCTCTTAGCCTCTCAACACCTTCTCACCACCGATTCTCTTAGCCTCTCACCAGCCGCTCACCACCGATTCTCACCACTTATCTTAGCCTCTTTTTCCCTTGCGTCGACTCACAATGCTGGCTGTCTAGATCCAGCTATCCTCAAGAAAAGGTTGGTTCCTCCCTCCCTCCCTCTCTCTCTCTCTCTCTCTATGTGTTTTAATGTTCCCAAAATTATTTTGCAAATTTTTTGCCCTAATCTTGCATTTCTTATTTTCCAGAAATTTATGTCCGAATCCTTTAATCTCTGTGCGCAATCACCTGTATGTTGTTGCTTACATAGATAATTTCTTAATTCCCCAAATTTTGCTTGCTCTAACATTTGTTTTAGTTGAAATCTTATGATTGACAATGAACTTGTGATGGGTTTGCTTTATGACATGTCAATACCGTTTAATCTTTAATTGAGATATTATTCTAAGTTAGTCATTTTGCTTTGCAAGTTGTTTATCGAATGATGTAGGTGTTGGTCTGGGTTAGCTATGTATGAACTATTGTTATTCTGAATTTCATTTCTCCAAAAATGAAATCTGCTTAACTGATAGTCCAACCATTTGGATTGGTTATGTCCTGTTCCTGGTAACTAAGGGCAGAGGCTAATGCTCCTATCTATTACGTTTATTAAGTGTCTAATAAGTTTATTTCAGTGTGTATTAAGTTTTACAAATCGAATGCAACTAAAACATATTAACAGATCATGTTCCCATTCACTTAAAAAAATGCACAGGTTTGATGCATTAAGAGTTATTTGACTAGAGAAGGAATTTCTAATTGGTCTATTATTTGAGTAAAGCATATACAACCTAAAAAACAAAAAATGTGATATACAGATCAATGGCTATTGCAGAGAGGGTAACTCTTATAAAGCCTTGATGATGGTAAAACAAATGTTTGAAAACGGTATGGTTCCGAATGAGGCAAGTTATAACATGACATTTCAAGTTATTTGCAATGACACAAAGTGGAAATAGGCTGAAAATCTTTGCAATGACATGATAAAGTGTGGTGTATAACCATTTGTTGGTATTGATATGATTCAGGAAGCTAAAGTTAAAGATTCCTAGAATACTGTTATGCACCCATCAGTGCCATGTGATACGTGAAGAATCATGCAGTAAAAATGTGAAGAGGTAAACCTGGAGAAGTTTGTAACTCTGCATAGATTCTTTTCGAAGTATGGCATCCTAAAAAGTAATATGCACTGAAGATGACAAGGGCGTCTTTGACATTGCAAATGGTTGTATACTGGGATTATTTGATGAGTCAGATACTCAAGTAAAAAGCTTAACCTTGTGAACTAGCAGTTGTAAAGCATATAATTGAACTTCATGTTGATAGTTGGCGAATCATGGAAGGAGCACCAATCGGATCTGCTAATTAAGAGATAGAAGAAGTTCGAAGTATTTGAGTTTACGAGAAGTCCTAAGCTGTGCACGACACAGCATTTGTTAGAATTTCTTTCATTTTATGGTAGTAGCTTATGTGAAGCATCTGTTAGCAGTTAATTTGATGGTCTAGGTTTTTAAGATTGTGGTGGAAAGAACCTGCAGTTTAGTGTCTCCTAGCACCATCCTGCGTTTTAGGCTTCCTTCAGGTCTTGTCTTGAGGATCATTAGCATTGATTTCAGTCCCAAGTGAAGCTTTTCCAATACTACTTACATGTGAACTCCTCAGTCATCCTGCAGTCCCAGCTGTTTGGCTTGTTTGGATGCTGCAATCCCTCTTTTATATTTTACCCATGATTTAAAAATTTAACAAGCGATGTACCAAAAGAACCCTTGATCATTAGATGATATTAAGTCAAACATTTAGGAAGTGATTGGTTCACCTTTTTTGGAAAACAATATTTGAATTAAATAATAAACCCCATGCTGAATATGGGCTTTAGTCTACAATTAGAATGGGTCGCATTCTATTCAAGAATTAATCAAAGTTGAACTTGAAAACTCAGTAGCTAATTATAGGGGAAAAGATAAAAAGGCACAATAATTTTGCAAGTGAAACAGAATAAAAAGGCACAATAAGTTTGCAAGTGAAACAGAATCTTCAACTAATTCTTTTAGTTGTTTTTTCTCACACGATCCAGTTGGGTTTTGCCATCATGTTTGGAACTTAGCATCAATCTGACATACTCCTCCAATCCTTTTGTCTTGTATTGTGCTCCATTTTCGTTGACAAGCTCTGGTACAGGACCAATTTTTGCTGTCAAATTTGCAAGGTGAAATGCAGCAATTGATAGCCTTTCTTTCTGGAATTCCACAACTGCTCTATGCTCTATGCTTCTATATTCCCCATTACTCATTATCTGCATTCCACCAGAAATAGAAGCAACATGAACTAAAAAGCAAGTTATAGATGTTCTTCAAAAGGGCTTAACTCCCCCTCGCCCCCCCCCCCCAAAAAAAAAGTTATTCTGATATCCATTGGAGTAGTCATCCAAAGTTGATCTGATATCATTAGAAAATTGCAGTTATCATTGTGATGAAATTTTTGCATACAACTTGTTGGCTCTTGTCAGTTACAAAAAATTCCTTGTGGCTTTGTAATGGAAGCAAAAGATGCTTCATCTAAAAGCCTAAAGAGTGTCATGTTTTATAATTGTGCAGTCATAGAGGATACATCCCATGACTAATGAATGTTATCTTGGATAGAATTTCTTTCGTTTTATGTGTAGTAGCTTCAGAGTTACTTAATATTTTCATGACTTCCTTGGACTTGTGTGGCTTTGTTTTCTACTATCGTAAATTGTTGTATTGTTATGATGTTTATCTTAGCTTTTCTATTTTCCCTTCAATGCAGTGATAGTTGCAGTAATCAGTGTGAAACTAGTTTCCAGCTTGCATAATTCAATGTGAAACAGGGTACTCTGTTTCCATAAATTGGAAATTTATGCAGCCAGCTTTTCCCTTGTTCTTCTGCTCAGCTTATAGTTTACCTTCTATAGAGCCAATTTTCTACTCTAGATGTTTGACTTACCTTCCCTGTAATTGGAGAGGCTATATAAATCCAGAGACCCAAAAAAGATACTTCTGTGACCTTTGCAATTTTGTACGGGTTCTCTTCCTCTCTACCATCTTCTTCTTGATATCAATTGCTAAATTCTCTTTATTCCTCTTCCACAGAGACCCAAAAAAGAGGCCTACATATATTTTGTTTTTATGATCGTGTTGGTTTTGGTGTGGAATTTTTAGATATTTTTTGAATTGTCAATTACTTTGTTAAATGGATTTGGAATTAGAGAAGGGATTTATGGGAAACTGTAAAGAGCATGAGATCTGGTAGGATGCTAGAATATCATCATGTTTTCTACTATGAATGTTATATACTTGAGGCATTTGAGCCCAGAAGATGTGTGTCCATGAATTTTAATTTTACTGTCCCCCCTTTTTTGGATAGTAAAAACCAAGGATTTTATTAGTTTTATTGTCCCTTTAATCCATTTGATTTGGAATGACTAAACAACTTTTAGCTGGAGCAAGAAGCTTTACTTTATTCAAGGTTCAAAAGCAATCATGACTACAATAAACCTTTCTAGTCGATGATTCCTGAGTGTATATGGTTTTTTGTACATGTGACAAAGTAAAGGGAATCTAGCATGTTTAATTCTTGCTTTATAAAACTAGGATTTTGCTTCTGAGCTTCAAAACTCGAATTTCTTCAACCCATTTGGGCATTAAATAATATTGTGGAGAAAGAAAATCTTCGAACTCTTTGGTACATTTTCGTAGACACATTACATTCATCGATTTTTTAGATTTAAATTTTGTTGATGGATTTTAAAATTCCTTTTAAGTTATTTGAGTGATTTTATTAATCAAAAAATTTCTTACATATTAAAAAAAACCTATAAAAACAGTATTTAGTTTCTTTAGCAATCTCTTTCAGTTAGTATTTAAAAATATTTGGACATGTAAATGTAATTTCCTTGAAGGGAATTGTAGTGAAGATGCTTTCTTATCTCCTCAGTTGTAGACTTCAACTTGATTAATTTTTTCTTAGTTTTTCCCATATTCTTCACATTTTCAAAAATTGACATTTGTTACAATAGTAGCTGAAAACTCCCAGATACTCAAAAGCAATAAAACCACAGATGTTTTTTAACCCACATTTGTAACATTCATTCATTCTAGATGACAGTGAATTACAAATAATAACAATATAAAAAAGCACAATGCTAATAACGGATTGCAAAAGGGGTACAGATGTTTCAAAATGTGCATTTAGCAAGTAAGGATGATGCTAGTAGTTAATGGACAAAAACTTATTACTACTCTGCTATTAAGTAAAGCTAGTAAGTAAAACTATTGTGTACTTTCTGTGGCTGCAACAACTTAGATTCAGGAAAATAAGAATGTTCAGTCATTAATTGCTAGCTTCTTGAAATTTCTACATGCTTGCCCCAACATCACTCGCTAGCACTTTGAAGAATAGAGACACCTATTTGTACACGGTCTAAAAGAATATAAGAATTGAGACACCTGGGAATGCATATGTTTATTCCAATATACTGTCACGGTAGTTATGAATTGCAGCTTTCTGTATTTATATGTTGTATTTGCACATAGGCCTTCTTTTTTTCTATATATTCTAGATTCTACATTCTTGTATTATGTATTTTATCTTCCAAATACTCATATCTCACTCATTTCTCATTATTTGCAGCATTCAAAGTAGTCACATAAACTTCACATTTGCAGCAGGATCTTAGCATTATTCTAAGCTGAAGGTAGGTGTTGTTTATTACTAGTAAATATATCTACTATTTAAAAGCTCTATTTGTGAGTATGGTACTTAAGTAGGACTTTCAAAGGCTGGTATACTTATGTGACGTTATGTATGGGAGACTTCCAAATGACATGCTTGACTATGGTGAAACAATGTTTTTATTTTACTGGAATTCCATTACTGTATCTATTGGAGATTTGTTCATGACATGCTTTACTTCGATGAATATGTGTTTTTGCTTTATTGGATTGTCATGGCTATTGTTTGGGCTGTTTAGTTTTGCATACATAGAACCTTTGTCTTTAAAATAATATTGTGGTTGCATTCTTTTTGTTAGGATAAAGGGCAGCAAAAAATATGGATAAAAGCTGGATGTCAATTAAGAACTACCTAGACCCCAGATATTTAGATGGAGTAGATGAATTTCTTAAGTTTGCTTTTCTAAACAAGGATCTCAATTGTAAACTCCCATGTCCTTGCAAAATTTGCAATAATTTTGATGACCAAACTATGGAAGTTATGGCTGATCACTTGTGTGAAGGGATAGTTGATAGTTATACTAGGTGGATATATCATGGTGAAAGTTTTGAATCTGATGATGATGAGAATGCTATAGATGCAGATGAGGAAGATAGCGACCCTGATGATATTGAAGAGCTATTAGATGACATAGGACTTGCTAACTTTGGGGAGGATCGGAGACGTGAGGCATCACATGATAGGGATGCTTCTAGCAAGGAAGAAGGAGAAGCAAGTCGGTTCCTTAGACTATTATCTGAAGCTGAAAAAAGTCTATATCCAGGTTGTGATAAGTACTCTAAACTATCCTTTGTTGTCCATATCCTTCACCTGAAGACAATGAATCACTGGACTTGTAAATCCGTTGATATGCTATTCAAATTCTTGACTAGCGTATTTCCCATGGCATCAATTCCTAATTCATATTATGGGGCAAAAAATTTCATCCGTGAGTTAGGGCTCAAATGTGAAAAAGTCCATGCTTGTGACAATGATTGTGTGCTTTATTGGAAAGAAAATGAAGGCTTAGATCATTGTCCAAATGAAAACTGTAAAGCACCTCGATACAAATCTCCAAATTCCAAAGTTCCTAGAAAGGTGTTGTGCTATTTTCCATTAAAGTCAAGGCTGCAAAGATTTTTTATAAACAAGGAGATTGCTCAAGATATGAGGTAGCATAAGGAGAGACGAGTAAATAGTGACAACATAATGAGTCACCCCGCAGATTCTTTAGCTTGGAAAGATTTCGATAAAATGCATAAGTCTTTTGCTGAAGATCCGCGAAATTTGAAACTTGGGCTTGCAAGTGATGGCTTTAATCCATTTGGAAACATGCACAATTCGTATAGCATATGGCCTGTGATTCTCGTTCCTTACAATTTGCCACCCTAGAAATGTTTAAAAGATCCTTTTTTTCTGTTAACCATGATTATTCCTGGTCCAAAAGCCCCGGGAAATGATATTGACTTATTCCTTAGACCGCTAGTAGATGAGTTGAAAATGTTCTTTTCCACTGGTGTGGAGACATATGATGCTTTCACAGGAGAGAAGTTCATGCTACGTGCAGCACTTTTCTGGACAATTAACGATTTTCCAGCCTATGGCTATTTATCAGGGTGGAGTACAAAAGGGCACAAAGCATGTCCTATTTGTTTAGATGACACTAGTAGTTTATATTTGAGAAATGGGCACAAATGTTGTTACATGGGACATCACCATTTCTTGCCCAATGATCACAAATGGCGTCGAGAAAAGAAGCCATTTAATGGAGATCGAGAACTTAGGCAGCCTCCTATGACTTTATCTGGTGAAGAAATACTCCAAGGACTATTTGGTATTACCCAAGCTGAGTTTGGCAAGGCCTCTGATATGCTCCAACAGAAGAAGAGAAAACGCATGCAAAGCACTTCAAATTGGAAGAAGAAAAGCATATTCTTTGAACTTCCATATTGGAGTACTAACAAAATCAGACATAACTTGGATATTATGCATATTGTAAAAAATGTGTGTGAAGCTTTGGTTGGTACATTACTGAGTATCCCTTCAAAAACTAGGGACACTTGGTAGGCTAGGGAGGATTTGAAAGAATTGGGATTGAGGGAAGAATTGCATCTACAACCTGGAGGGGGTACAACAAAAGTTATGCCACCTGCATGCTACACTTTATCACGTGTAGAGAAAAAAAATTTCTGCCAATTTCTAACCTCTATCAAGTTTCCGGATGGTTTTGCCTCAAATATACCCCGATGTGTTAAGATAGAGAATTGTCAACTTTTAGGGATGAAAAGTCATGACTACCATGTGTTTCTACAACGGCTTCTTCCACTAGCAATTAGAGGAATGTTGCCGAAAGATGATCTCAAGTTCTATTCGAGATCAGCAATTTTTTTTAGAAAAATTTGTTCTAGAACTCTCTATTTAGATGAGTTAGAATTGCAAGAAAAAAATATTGTTCTAATATTATGCAAGTTGGAAAAAATATTCCCTCCAAATTTCTTTGATGTAATGGTGCATTTGATGGTCCATTTACCTGCTGAAGCAATGGTTGCTGGACCAGTACAATACCGGTGGATGTTTCCATTTGAGAGGTATTAGTCCTGGTAATTTATAATACTACAAATTCCTTATGACTTAAATCCCTTAGTTGCTAACAACTTGGATCGAATTTTCTATCAGAAAAATGGGTCAATACAAGGGCTGTGTGCGTAATAGGGCTAGGCCTGAAGGCTGTATTATAGAGCGGTACTTGGGTGATGAATGTCTTACATTCATTTCCAGGTATTTGCACAATGTCCCTGCCAAATTTAATCAAAGGGAACGAAATGCAGAGAGGTTTCAAGCAACTGGAAAATTATCTGTGTTTTCTAGCATGGCTCGGCCTTTTGGGGCAGCAACATACTGCTGCCTAAGTGAGTCCAATTTGCAGAAGATACACCTCTTTATCTTGAAAAATTGTGAAGAAGTAGAAGATTATATGAGGTAACAGTATACTTTAATATAAATTTCTCAGACCTTAACCACATAATGTTTATTCATCATATTTAATGGTTAATGATTACATCAGTAGTGCTATTGTTGTATAGGGAGCATAAAGAATTCCTTGAAAAGCAGAATGTAGCAAATGTTCAACAACGGCAAGACTTACAGTTTCCAAAATGGTTTGAAGAGCGTGTAAGTATAAAATATACATCAAGAAAATTAACATTTACATTTGATTCGTAATTGAACTAATTATTAAAACTTCTTATTGGTTGAGTAGGTCACCTTTATGCATAAACATGGGGAGTGTAGTGATGAACTCTTGGCACTAGCTAAAGGACCTAATTTTCGGGTGCAAACATTTGCTGGTTGTAATGTTAACGGGTTCAGATTTCATACCAAAGCACGTGAAAGAGAAAGAAAAATGCAGAACAGTGGCATTATGGTCAAGGGGGATCATGGTGATGAAGAAATAAACTTCTACGGTGTCATTACTGATATAATAGAAATTGAATACTCATTCACTCAAAATCGAGTAATTTTGTTTAAGTGTGATTGGTGGGACTTGAGAAATAGTTCCGGAATCAGAGTAGACAAGCAGTGTAACATTACTAGCATCAACATGTCAAAAACATGGTATGTAGACCAGCCGTTTGTATTAGCCTCCCAAGCTGAACAAGTTTTTTATGTTAAGGACTTGAAGCTTGGAGCTAATTGGCATGTTGTGGAAAAAATTAGTCCTCGTTCTTCCTATGATGTTCTAGAAAGGCAAGAAAATGATTCTCAAACTAGCGAAGAGGCTTACCAAGAGGAGTATCATGAAGATATAAGTTCTGTACAAGAAAACACTGAATTGACCAACTTGAGAAGAGGAGACATGCTAGCTGAAGAGATGATTGAAGCTACTATCCTGTTTAGTGAATCAGCTCCTAGACATGCTAGGCAGATGGATGACATTTTTATTGATGATGATGAAATTGAGCAATATTCGAGTGGCGAGGGTGGAAATGAACAAATTCTTGATAGTGATGACTATGAATCTGATTAAATAATGTTGTAAACCAATATTCTAGATCACTTTACATTTTGCAGTATGTTTTTTCTAGTGGTACTTAAACTTCTTTATGAATATTTTCTGCTTTAGAGTGCCATGGCTTAAATATGTAGTTGTGTATGGATTGTAAGTAAATATTAGTTGGTTCTGGTCTGGCATGAAAAACACTAGTTTTTGGACTATTCTTACTGTTGAATCGTATAGGTAGATGGCTGGGCCAGGAAAAAAGGGAAAAGCTCCTATTCAACCAATTCGAGAATCTGGTGATAAGGCTGGACGATTGCAATCTGCAGCTAATACAAGCACCCGGGTAATGGAATTTGTTAAACCAAGTGCACTTTTCATCATGAGTAATTTACAATTTTGTCCCCCTATTTTTCTATGGCTGTAGCAAGTTGTTGCTCTTCAACATAGTGTACCTACAAATACAAGCAATGTCAATGATCTAGGCTTACCAAAAAGGTCTTCTCGGATATGTTTATTTGATGAGCCTGAGGTAAGTGATTGTATGTTAAATATCTAACTTTGTTAAACACATATAGTGACTGAATTTAATCCACATAGGCTACCTATTGAATAAATGGTGTACAACACATTGTATTATAGGTTCCTGAAGCATCAAATGGTATGGAATCTCTAAATATGCAAGCTGATGTTGGGGAGACAACTACAAAAACTTCAGCTAATGTGATAACATCACCCACATCTGTTGGGATACAAGCTGATGGTACCCCGTCTTCACAAAATGTTGGATCCAATCAGTCTATTGGATGTGAAAGTAATGAAACTGGAAATAGTAGGGACCTTGATTCACATGGAAATGGTATGTCAAATCTGTCCAAAAGTTCTTTACATATTGAATTAATGATGCAAGCTGATGGTACCCCGTCTTCACAAAATGTTGGATCCAATCAATCTATTGGATGTGAAAGTAATGAAACTGGAAATAGTAGGGACCTTGATTCACATGGAAATGGTATGTTAAATCTGTCCAAAAGTTCTTTACATATTGAATTAATGATGCAAGCTTTTGAGATAGCCGCTATGAGGCATTGTTTTCTGTGTGATTGTTAGGCCAAGTGAATGTGAAAAGAAAAAGAGGATTTACATGTAACATTGCATTGGCAAATGTAAAGAAGGCCGGGCAAAAGGTACACGTTAATGTTTTAGAAATGAGTGGAAGATTGATTGGAGAAGGTGCTCAAAGATACATTTCAGAGGCAAGCTGTGTGATAAGAAAATATGGCAAATGGAAAGCCCCCAAATGGTCTCGGCTCTCTAAAGAAGAAAGAGAACAAATGCTGAAGATCACTAATGTGAATTTACTTGTCTTTTGGTTATTTTTCTATTGAACTGGTTAGCAATTAAACTCATCCATTTCCCTGTTGTTTTCTGGTTGTGACACAAATTCTGTTATTGTGCAGAATAGCTTCACGTATGATGAAGGAGCTCATGTCAGACAAGCTTTGGTTAAGCAGCTAAATTCACAATACCGAAGTCGGCGGTATAATTTTCACACAATTTTCAAGACATTCAGGACTCAGGAGGAAGCCCTTGCAAATCGTCCACAATATGTGGAGGAATCTGATTGGATTTACCTATGCGACTACTTCTGCAGTCCAGAATTTAAGGTATGTCATTCATGCATATTTGATATTTTCTAGAAATCCATGTCTTCAGTATTCTGATTAGCACTGTAATTTACATGTACAGGCCATAAGTGAGCGAAATAAGATAAATAGATCCAAGCAAACAACTGCCCACACAGCTGGGACAAAATCGTTTCTCCGTCATAAAGCTGAAAGGGTAAATAAATTTGCTAAGCATGTGTTTAAGGGTGTGTAACTAGGTGCATTAACTTCTTATGTAAATAAGAAGCAAAAGAAGGAAGGACAGTTGGACCAATAGAGCTTTATGACATGATGCACTTTAGCAGGAAGAAGAATGCTATGGTTGATGACATATCAACTGAAAACTCAGTAAGAAAAAATGCTATTTTCAATTTCAATCTCATGATTTCAGATATTCTGTAAACATATCAGCTTTGGAAATCTATCTTTGTAGCGAAAGATGAAGGAGATACAGTTGGAAACTCAAGCTGGCAGTGCAAGTAGGACTGAGGAAGACATTTGTGTTGAAGTCACTGGGCGCGTAACTGGATATGTACGTGGTTGTGGCCCTTCCAAAGCTAGCTTAATAGCCCAAAAGCTTGTAGAGATTGAAGAGTTCAAGAAAAGAGCAGAACAAGCTGAGAAACGCTTAGCTGAGTTGGAAATTCAGGTTCAATCTCAACAGCAACTTATGCAAAGGCTTGAGCTTCAACAAACTGAAATGCAAAGCCAACAAGTCGAAATGCAGGACCTCCTTAAGGCTTTAAGATCTGAATTGCAGTCTAAGAATCAAGGCAACGGAAGTTCATCGGATAATCTTTGATGGTAAACAAACTCTTTCTTTGGCAGCTACATTCTTTTACAACTATTTGAGTTACAATGCAATGGACAAGCTTCAAATCCAATTAGAATTTTTTTGCCATATACTACTATTGCAGTTTTCTACCTCTACCTGTTTTCTTTATGATATTAGATTCTTAATAGCCTTACTTTAGAATGCATTCCTGTTTGGTATTGAAGTTTTTATCATAGGCTCCTAGATGTTACTATATGTCTGTAGCCCTTCAATATTACTAAGGGTACATAATATTTTGCTAATTTATCTGAAAATTATCCCTAATTTTTTTGGGCTTGGGGGGGGGGCAACGCACAACTGAGTACATATAAAATTTAGGGGATTTAGTGCATTTAGCATTTAGAAAACTACTACTATCTCTATTCTCTCACTCACTGCCGTCGTTGAATGATTTCAGGAATTAGGCCTAAAATACAGAGGCTATTAAAATATTTTCAGCTAGAAAAGGAGAAATTATGATGCTTCTACCATATTTAGTCAATTTTTGTACAGGAAAATACTAGACGAATAGAAAATCATTTAAGCTATATGATTGGAAAAATAAAACAATCAAAGTGTCATCAGTCTTGGCAGATAATTTGAGCGCCATTTCAGTTTAGACAAATTGAACATAAGAGTAGTTTTCTTTTCTTTTCTACTCCAAATTTCTAGTTAATTGAGAAGAGATAAGGCACAATTAGGCAAAAATCAGTGATGTGGTGAAAGAACTAGAGTACAGTTGAAGTTGTCATTTTCAGGTGCAATTGAGGACCTCTTTTGCATTCCGAATTTGTGTTTCCCAAGTTTGACATATAGAGATTACCGTCTATGTTGCATTGATCTGTTGGCTAATTTAATTGACCTCAAATTTATTAGAGTAGTGAGACTTCGTCCTCTTCATCAACCATGCTGTCAAATGTGCAGGTAGATGTTAATTTTGTAGCTGTAGCCTTCTGCAATGTACAGTTCATGCTCTATTGGATTCTTGATAATGCTTTAATCTAATAAACTGATCCTAAATTTGCATTCTTGCTAGATGGGTTCTTTTTATTATTGTTCATTTGGTGCTCAGAATGATCAAGAACCAATTCGAGATTAAAGATCTGATCTTTATGCAATGTACAAGTTTATTGCTTTATTTGGTTATCCATAATGCTTCAATTTACTGATAGGATGTCATTATTGTGGTTTGTTCAAATCATTATGCATTTTTGGTAAAGGGTTTCTTTTTATGCTGTTCATTTGAAGCTCAGAATGATTATTAATCAGTTTCAGTTGATATGCAGCTTAGATCCATTTTGAGATTAAAGATCTAATTTTTTGTTGTTTTTTCAACGATTATGGAATGCTTCAACTAGTTATCAAGTTTAGTTGATCCAAACCAGCTATTTTCTTCATTTTCTTGCAGTCTCGTTAAAGTTGTTTATTGAGATTCTTGGTTTTATCACATCCTAAACCGATGCAAATATTGCTGGGTTGAGCTGACGGATTTTGGATGAATGAGTTGTGTTAATATTGTTTACCAGAAGCTATTGGCGGCTTATAATTTTATGCTATCAGTTTTTGGATTGAAGATCTGATCTTTATTTGTTCAATGGTGAGATAGTGATGTCAACTTCGGAGTTTGACTTTCATAGTCTATAGCATAGTCTTTCAAGCTTTTTGATCTTTCATCGTTTAGTCTCAAAATTCTTTATCTTAATCCATTGCCATTTACTGATAGAATGCTCTGCATCCACTAGCCTCGTGCTTTTTTTCTTTGTCATACATCTACCATGTTTCAGAAAATTTCATAGTTGATGCGTTGATATATGCAAAGATCGAATCCGTATGTAGTTGCTTATGGTGGTGGTAGTGGTGTTGTTTCTATTTAATGATTTAATGATGTTTAGCTCAGAGATCTTTATTACATATCCAAGGTGTTTAAGCAATTGAAAATGATTTTTTTTTGTGCTTGAAACACCTTGAATATATTATTTTTTTTGTATAGAAAGTGTCATTTCATTCAATAAATATGCACTAATGAATACATCAGACAGACATTGTTGGTTATCACACCTTGGACTTCATCTCACGGTTGCCTGATCCTATTATTCATAACACTTTTTCTTATTTGCATGCTAGAGATGTCAAGGACTTGGAATCACACCTTGTCCACTTATCCTTATCTTGTATTCCACTTTTTCTATGATAATTAAGTCACAGAACGAGAGCAAGTTCTTGGTTCACATCATATTACTTAGTGTATAATATTACTTACATCCTTCTTATTTTTCTAATTTATTGTAGATAATGCTATTGAATTAGCATTTTTGGATGATCAAGAATTATGATTTGGCTTATGACTGGATGACTTTGGAGAGGAAGCTGCCTTTTGCTCATGCAGTGCTGCACTTTGGGACTTGTTTTTTGGATTGAAATTCCTTTTGTATTGCTACCTTGTTTAGATGCCATATTTGGGACAAATGCAATTTATCAAAGCATTTAGATGTTGATGTAAACCTTGAATTTGACATGAATTTGCCAAATATAATATTTTGGCTTTCAATTTGTAATATAATAACTTCTTTTACTGGTTTAATTGTCCCGGTACAGTATTTTTACTTATTTTGGGTGTGTGATTCTAGTTGAAAAATTGTGGATTCACTAGAATACCGGCTGGAAAAATTATAAATCTCTATTGACAAAATGAAGTTGTCACAAAATGTGAAGCTGACAAGATAAAATTCTCAGTGACAATAAAATTTCGTCACTAACTGAAAGCTTAATGGTGACAGAAAATGTCGTCAGTAACCTAACTATACTATTAGTGACGACTTTTTGGGCAGGTATCTCTGACAACATGAAAATCTCGTCAATAAAGCCTGAACCGGACCAAGTTGTCACTAAACTATATCTCTGACAACATAAGAATGTCGTCAATAAAGCCGAAACTAGAAGGTTGTCACTAAACATCGCTTTTCACTGACGACTTTTTAACTTGTCAATGTTGACTTTTACCGACGGACATATAGTAACGACTCTGTGACGACCTAAATGTCGTCAATAAATGTCATTTCTGAACACTTTTTCTATTTTGTGACGACTATGCATTGTCACTGAAGACCAATTTTCTTGTAGTGCTAGAGCATACTTTAAGGTATTAGAGGACTGCCTGCTTAGCTCTCGCCAGGACTCACTCCTTCAAATGATCACTAATTCATCAAACTAAATTGCAACACAAATCAAAATCAAATGACAACTCACAAATTCATTACTTAAATCTTACAATCCCAAAATACATAACATACTTAATCATACATTCAAATTTTCACAATACAATACCCAAATCCAAAGTTCAAGTTTCTCAAGTCAGATACAAAAGTAAACCCTAGTTCTAATGGTTGTCTCCTTCACTTGGATTCTCAGTCCCTGTTAAGAAAAGAAAATTTAAAAGAATGAGTTAAAACCCAATGAGTTCCAAAAGACATGCAAATCACATAAAACATATGATATTTAAAAACAAGTAAATAAAGAAAGCGAATAACATCACAATGGTAGGATACAGGGGCTCTCAGGAGCCAAGTTCTACGAAACTTGATCACGTTCCATGTAGTTGACACTCTGTCAACTTTGACACATAAGTACCATGTAGACCTCCACTTACTCCTAACTCCACCAAAACCCCCACAGGGCCCAACTTCAAACACATAAAAAGGGTAATACTTAAGTATACCAAGAGTGACTGATACGGACTAAGAGGTGACTCCCGCCCTAATAGGTATAGCATTTACTCCCGTTCAGACTTGACGAGATTTTACCATACACCAAATTTTAATTATAAACCTGAACAGTCCATTTACTGCAAGTATACAGATCATTTATCGAGTATAGGGTATATTAGATGTCGATCCCACAGGGAAGATTGTCAAGTACTTCTATTATTTAGACTATCACAAGTAAGTAAATCAATCTATACTACTAACATAAAATAAAATGAGTAAAAATAGCAATTAAAAGCTCCTAGAGCTGTGGAATTCCTTACTACTCTTGCAAATGAATCTACCGGTTGAATTAATGTTATTACATTGGCTAAGCATGGCGTAATCTCCTAATGCATGTGAAACATATTTTTGTAGTGAATCAACTATACTTATAGCTAAACAATACCTACACTTGTGGTTATGGAATTAACTACAAGCTCATTTGCTCTATGAAATTACATGAAATAAATCACTAAAGCCACAAAGGCGCCACTCTACACTTGTGAGTGGCTTCCTAGGTTTAGCACCTCATGAACTAGTGTCAAATTCCAATTTTCATTACAAACTTAACACCTTAAGATGATCACAATTAATGGTCGGTTAATCATGATTATAAAAGTCAAAGTACTAAATAACTTGCTCAAAATAATAGCATCAAATAACCCAGTAAACATCACAAATAATATATAGAAAGTTCATCCATAACTCAAGGTATAAACTTAGCCAAGCATGATAAAGAAAGAAAAGATCATACTTATATTATACTATAACTACACTACTAACTATACTAAACTAATGAACTAAGAAAAACTAGTGAAGACTACATTTTTGTAATGATTCTAGCCTTCCTAAAGTTCTTTTCTCTTGTCTACCAAAGGCTCTATTTATAGAAGACATCATCCATAAGCTTCCAAAACTTCATCATGTGAACACAAGAAAAATTTAAACTTCAAAAGTCAAGAAAAATGGCTTCAATGAATCTTCACTCTTGAAATGTCTTCATGCATCTTAATCAATCTTCATGCATTGAATTCAATCCTCAAATGAGTTGTAAAGTTGATGCAAATTGTGTTTTGGATTTGCCACAAGTTGTTTCTCCAACTTTCCAAGATTCTTCACGCAATTTACAGTTGAAATTCATTCAAAGTTGAGTTGGAAGTGACCTGGAAAATTTCTGGAATTCGACTGCAACTTGTATCCATCATTTTCATGGATTTGCAAGGCAATAGCTCGCGGATCCCATAGCGGATCTGGTGCCCTGCTTCTTCTGAGAGGGATTCGTGAGCTGATGAATTTTTTCATTTGGCACTTCACGTTTCTGGGTCGCGGATCAGCTCAAAAATTGTAAAATCTGAATTTTTCGTCATGAAATTGAAGCGTTAATTCTTCCGACTTTTGACCTTTTAGTTCCTCGATGATTGAATTGCATTTTGCTCATTTCAATTTTGAATTTCATCAACTTCAGATATTTCAATTTTCCAACTTTTCTTCCAAGCTTTATTGCAAATATCTTCTCATTTCTTTTCATTTGATACTTGAACCATAAATCCTACAAAAGCATGAAGTTTTCACTCCATTAATATATAGAAATGCACTTTTCCTATCTTAAATCATAAAATGCAAAATTTCACTAGAAACCCTAGTTAATTAGCTATTAAAACAACAAAAACACACAAAAACTAAATAATTAAGCCTACTTCAAGCATACAAAATAGACACTTATCAAGACACATATAACTGATACGGACTAAGAGGTGACTCCCGCCCAAATAGGCATAGCACTTACTCCCATTCAATTCACACATATATTGAATATTGCTCTTCAAAAGGGATAAGCCCATACGCTAAGTCCAGAGTATACACATCACATAAATAACCCGATGGCTTGTCATTTCTTCTCAACCTTGGCCTAGCCTACAGTTCGAGTCGAACGATTTACCGATAGGTCTCAGGAATTCCCAAAATTTCACACGCACATAAGTCACTACAAAACACTTTCACAATTATTTCCATTCAAATAGAAGTAAGTGCGATAAAGTACATACTACTCCATTTGATTATTCGATAACCCAAATTTTCATATCAAATCACTTAACCAAACATAATTGAAATCAAATTCACATAATCAAGTATCATGCATGGAAACTCACCAAAACAGCAAGGTTCGGATTCCAAATTTGGCTCGGTTTCAAATCCGTCCACACTCCCGAAAACAAATAAAGGAAGGAGATAAATTTCACTCCTCCATTCGCGAATCCAAATCAAAATACACTTATTCATTGGTTTAGTCAAGATTTTTTTCCCAAAATTTCCTCAAGTGAAAAGTATTCAAATCAAGTAGTAAAATATCACAAAAGGTTCTTTTAAAATTGCTACATCATTTAAAATAAAATGCTCTAATAATATACTCCATATTCGCAACTTCTCCACTTTTAAGACAATGAAATTAAACGAGATCTTTTACTTCAAAATTCACCCATTTGGGCTCAAACTCAACATTAAAACTTTAGTCAAGGTTTTAACACGTTCTTAATTCAATTTTCACCAAATCTCGACACATGAAAGTCATGAAAAATAATCAAAACACTTCAAATGCTCAAATCTATCCAACTAACACTTTTATCCAAAAATTAGTGAAAAACTCAACTTTTCACCATTCAAAATTCAATATTCAACTCCATTCAAGCTTATACTCATAAATGAACATAATACATATTTATTTAGGCAAAATCTAGCCAAGAAACATCATAAAATTTTCAAATCAAGCATCATAACATTCCAAGTGAGGTTCGGCCAACAAGCAACTCATTTCTTCAAAATTTTCACTATTATTTTTACTTTCTAACCACAAAATAAATCCGTCTCAAAAATAACAATCACAACCACAACCAGGTCCTCAAGTTCGCTACCTAAGAGGTCTATTCAAGTCAGCTACCTAAATTTTGAATTCAAGAGCCCAACTCAAAGTTCCAAGAATATCATTTTTAGTAAAATAAACCATAGATCTAAAGGATCTAGCATTAACAAGAGTAAAACTAGAAGATTTAGATATCATACCTCAAGATCTAGCTAGATCTAGCAAGATCAAGTAAGATCTAGTGAAGATCTACTCAAGGATGATTTTCCAAGTTTAACAACCTCAAGAACCTCCAATCTTAACCAAAAATTTGCTTGCTTGATGTTGATTTCCTCCTCAAATCTCAAGAGCAAGAAGATGGCAAGCAAGAAGTAACCTTTTTCTCACTTTCTTTCTCTTTCTCACTCACGGATTTTCTCCTTTTCTCTCTCTCTCACACACGACTGGAACAACAGCAAAAAGAAGCAAGAGGAAGCTCCTCAAATAGTGTTCAAAGTGCAAGAGAATTGATGAAGAAGAAGAAGAAGAAGGCTTGGATTTTCTCTCTCTCTCTCTACTCGGCTCTGCCTCTCTATCTTAAGCTTCAAGAATGGCTGAAAAATGAAGAGGCAAGGAAGCAAGAAACAAGGCTTTATGAAGACAAAAAGTGTGGTTAGCCTTAAATTAAGGAAAACTGGTCAACTTCCACTTTTTGTTGTGTCAACTGTGACAGCCCCACTTCTCTCTAGGGCGAACCCTAAGGTATCCGTGGACCATCTGCCCAACTCTCGCCAGGACTCACTCATATAAAGATCATTAACATATCAACTAACACTACTCTCAAACCAAATCCATTAGGTAACTTACAAGTACATAACTCCAATCTTACGATCTCATAACTTTCAAATTACAAACCCAAATACACAAGATACTTTTCCCATACATACGGGTTCCTCAATACAAAAGCCCTCACTCAAAACATTCAAATCTCTTAAACACGTATACAAGAGTAAACTCCAACACTAAGGGTTGGCACCATCACTTGGGTTCTCATTACCTGCTAAGGAAAACAAATGGAATAGAATGAGCTAATAGCCCAGTGAGTTCCAAAAACATGCAATTCACTTAGCACTCATGAAATTTCACTTCAAAATTCATAATTGAAACAAACCAGATAAGTAAACATTAAACAGCACAATGGTAGGATACGGGTAGCTCTCAGGGGCTAAGATCCACGAAGCTTGATCACGATCCGAGTAGTTAACACTCCGTCAACTTTCACGATAAAAAAAACCATATAGACCTTCACTTACTCCTTACTCCTCCAAAACCCCCACCGAGCCCGACTCCAAACACTTAACACTTTATATCTCTGCACTTCACTTCACTTCACTTAGTTTGTGTACTCTCCAGTATTAGGGACGAGTCCTTATGCCAAGTCCAGAGTACATTTCATTTCACTTAAAGAACCCTATGGCTCGACCTTTCTCCTCGGCCTAGGCCTAACCTCCGGCTCGAGTTGAAAGTCTTAGCTATAGGTCTCAGGAATTCCCGACATTTCACTTATACATATAAATCACTACACAACACTTTACAATCAATCATTACACTACACTTTCACAATAAATCATTTCAAAACACTTTCACGACTATTTTCACTCAGATGAGGGTAAGTGCGATAAAGTACACACCACCCCATCGGAGGGTTCGAAAACTATGTTTCACTTCAACATCACTTCACTAAATACAATTGCAATCATTTTCACATAAACACATAACAAGCATAGAAACTCACCGAAATAGTAAGGTTCAACTTCCAAGTTAGGATCGATTTCACCTCCTTCCACAACCCCTAAAAAATAAAAAAAATAGTTGAGTTTCACTTTTCACTAAAATAAATCACTTTCACTTTTTAGTTTCAATCAGTATTTTTCCCAAAATTTCCCTCAAGGAAAAATATTCATTTCACACTATACAATGTCTTTATCGGATCTTTTATAATCACTATTTCATTACAAATGTAGCACTCCATCGATGTACTCCCAAACCATCACGTTTCAAATCCTTTTTATTACGAAATTTATGTGAGGTCTCTTACCTCAAAATCACTCTTTTCATAATTACTCAACACTTGCTCTTAACAAAAGCTTTAGCACAAGTTTAAACATTTCTCATCAAGTCTTTACATTCAAAATCATAGATATTAACCACAATATTGTAAAACCCTCGAATTCGTCTAAACAACACTTTTATCCAAATGTTCAAGAAAACTTCACTTTTTGTCATTTAAAATTCATGACTTCACTTTATTTAAACATACACTCACAAATAAATGTAACATTTATATACTTAGGCACAATCTCTTCAAGAAACATCATAAAGTTTCAAAATCACACTTCATAATTGCCAGGTAAGGGTTCGGCCATCACACCTCTTTTCTTTCGAATTTTTCAACAGCACAAACTAATTTCTAACCACAATATCCACTTATTTCATGAAATTCAAACACATCTACAATCAGGTCCTCAAGTCCGCTACCTAAAATCCACCTCAAATCCGCTACCTAGGTTGGGAATTCAAGAGCCCAACTCAATCATTTCAAACATTATCATTTCTAGCAAAAATACACTGTAGATTTATCTTATTGTGCATTAATCAAACCAGATCTAAAAAGTTCAAATCTTATACCTTCAGATCTGAGTGGATATGAAAAGATCACCCAAGATCTTGTGAGCACTTTACAAGAAGGACACTCCAAGCTTGATTTCTCCACAAAGTTCCAACGTTAGCTCGAGATCTTTTTGTTTTGACGGTGATTTCTCCCAAAAACTCAAGAACCAGCACAAGACACTCCCACAAGCTTTATTTCTTCTCTTTTCCTCAACCTTGAAGCTCGGATCACACACCCACACACTCTCTCACTCACCGCTGCCAAGGATGAAGAGAAACGAGCCAAAATCCTCCACTAAAGTCTCACAACTTCAAGATGATAGATGAAGAAGAAATTGGAAGAACAAGAAGCAAACTTCCTCTCTTTTCTCCTTCAAATTTTCTGACCAATCCCTTTCTCTCTTTCCCTCTCTCATGGCTGCTACAATGAAGGAAGCAAGTGTCTTCAATGGTGGTTTGAAACTTCAAGAAAGGAAGGAAGAAGAAATGGAAGAACAAAGCAAGATTTTCTCTCTCTCTCCTCACTTCACTCTCTCGGCCTCCCTCTCTCTCTATGCTCTAAAATGGCAGCTGAAAAATGAAGCTTCAAGAAGCCAAAAAGTCAAGCTTTAAGGGACAAAAAGGTTGCTTTTCCCTGTTTTAAGGAAAAGTGGTCTTTTGACCACTTTATGTCGCGTCGAGCGCGACACTCTAACTCACACTATTTTAATTCATTCTAACACTATCCAACCTTAAATATATATTAGTAATATCACTACATACGCTCGTTTTCAACTTAAAATCACTATTCACACTCCGGAACAACATTTAACACTTAAATTGGCCGAACATACACACCGGCAAATAATTCTCAGAAAATTCACTAAATTAGAAAATATTCACTTTAAACATAAATTTACTCATTTTTCAATGAATAAACACAATATAAACATTATTATGTAATTTTTAAAATGAAATCTGAATTTTGAGGCCCTCACATGAACACGCAACACTTTAACTTTTACTGGTTTTCCTCCTTCTGGCACTACCCTACTATGAATATATCTCTGTAATGTCTTTGCATATGCTCGGTTTCATCTTAAAGTCACTATTGACATCACGGCTCAAAACCTAATGTTTAAACTGGTCGAAACCAAACACTGGTAATTGATTTATGAAAAATTATCTAAATTAGAAAATAATAACTCAAAGCATAAATTCATTAATATTTTAGTGATATAAATATTTTTATTCAATTTTCAATAAAAATAGAATTTTGAAACCCTCACATCTCTTCACTGTTCCAAATGGTCCTAGCTCTGCCATTGATTAGAAACTCCAACAACTAAAACTAGAACAATCACTATTTTTCTTCGTTTAAGTATTAAGCATTATAAACTCCAGCAATTAAAGCCACAAGGCTCACAATTGGAAGAAGCCGAAACTATTGGCAGATCACCTTCCACTCTCCTATTGTTCCAGTGAAGTAACTGGATGTACATTTGAAAAAAGAGAAATTCAAAGGAAAAACTACCAAAAAAAAAAAAAGGAGTTACAACGATGCGATGTTTTCAACTATGCTTAGTTATTGGCTTGATTAGTTATGAATGACTTGTTGCAAACAAAGAAAGTAATACATAGGTGATCTCTAGAATCATACTGGAACTAATGGTTTTTTAGTGTTTCTATTTTAATGAGTGGAGGATCTAATTGCAAAATTTCGGGTCCGTTTGGATTCCTTGTTTTTGGGGTTGTTTGTGAAAAACAGCACTATAGCATTATACTGTAGCAAAAAATGTTACTGTAGTTGTATTTGGAAAAATGAATTTTTTAATTTCTTTTTTCTTTTTCTTTTCCTTTTCCTTTTCTTTCCTTTTCCTTTTCTTTTTTCTTCTCTTCCCCTTCTTCTCCCACCCATCCCCAGGGTTGTGGGTCTCGACATCATCGCGTTGTTCTTTTTTTTTTTTCTTTCTTCTCTCCCCCGCCGCCTCTCCACCTCCCTCCCTCTCCTCCCCTCCCTGCCTCCCTCCCTCCCTCCCAGGTCTTCTCTCTAGTGAAGGTCGACCAGATCTCACTCAGATCCCCCATCCTCCCTCTCTCACCTCCCATTCCCATGGCCTCCCCCTCCCGAGTGCGAGGGTGTGACCTGGACTGGGGATCGATGGAGGGAGGATGGGAGGGAGGGGGAGGGAGAGGAGGAGAGGGAGGAGGCAGGGGAGAGGTGAGGAGAAAGAGGAAGAAATCTCTCACTGGAAACAGTAGAGGGATGAGGGTGGGGGAGAAGAAGAGGGAAGAGAAGAAAAGGAAAAAGGAAAAAGAAATAGAAAAATTGTTGTAGTTGTTTTTGAGGTTGTTTTTGGGGTTGTTTTTGGGTTGTTTTTACTGTAGCATTTGGGGTGTGAAAAACAGTTTATCAAAAACAAGGCGAAAAACAGGGAATCCAAACATGGCCTTCATTTTTTGGAATCATGTTTATGGAACATGTATAATTCTTCTGGCATTGATGTATATGTCTCCCACCAAAAATTTAGATTGAATTATAGGAACCATATGTGATGTTTTTTACCGGAGATATGCTTTCCATCATCTTCTTAGGAATTTTCAGAATACTTGAAAATTTACTACCTATAATATCAAGTTGCAACTAGGGGTGACAATTTCCAAAACGACTTGAAAACACGACATGAACCTAACACGAAATTAATGGGTTTGGGTCAAGCCTTTGAGGGTTCGAGTCAGAATCGAGTTGAACTCGATAAACCCGAAAAGAAAACAGGTTGGGTTCGGGTCAATCAACAGGTTTGCAGGTTGACCCGCCAACCCGTTTATAAATTAAAAATAATTTAATAAATATATTAGATACTTTATTTAATTAGGTTGACATATTCTTTTCTTCCCAAATGCATTAATCACTTAACTCTAAAAAATATTGTTTTAACTAAATTTGTTTGATTTGTGTGAAGTTGGTGTTATTATGTTTAGACAGATGATGTATTACATTATTTTCATGATATTTTTACTTTTGTTAACTAGGTAATGTATCATAATTTTACTTTTGTTTATGATATCTTTTATAAAAATGAAAATAAAAAAATTTCTACGTTCTTGGATTGAACTGTAGTATTCTTATTCTATTTTTTTTTTTATGGAAACTCCATTGCAGAGAAATTTACCATGCTACCAAGATAAGAAGGCAAAAAATAAAAAATAAAATTAAGTAAACGGGTTATTCGGGTAGGGTTCAAGTGACCCGTTAATTTGACGGGTCAGGTTCGGGTCAAGAAAACTGACTCGTTTAATTTTTCGGGTCAGGTTCGGGTTGACTTATTACCAACCCGCCAACCCGCGATCCGACCTGATTGCCACCCCTAGTTGCAACTGCTTGATTCGCAATTGAACATTGGATTATTTTGTTACTCTTTCAATACTTATCCAGAAAGATTTGAAGCTTCTTAATTACAACTAATAAGTACTCGCCGAACCATGCAAAGCACAAACTATATTTTGATTCAACAATCAGGATTAGCACAATTCTTGAGGAAAATTTTTTGGTGTCAAATTTGACAAATTCATATTGTCATGCATGTTATAATTTAGGAAGGGGCTAATGTCCCACCAATTTGAACCCTTACTTTGTACAAGTAATGCTAATGGGACTAGTTATAAATACATCTAAAGCATGGATTTAGGATGAAAGGGTATGGATTTAGCTAACCCCACCCTATAATCTATTAAATTTTTAATTTGCTAGTGCTATTTTTTCATGAACCTACCTCATGGTGAAAAAAGTTGCAAAAAACACAATCTTGAACTAGCCAAGAATCCATGCAAATCAGAAAAATGATGCTTTGATTGAACATTTGACATTAGCTCTTCAATCCAATTCATAGCACCCAAATTTTTTCAAGGAACCACGGGTCAAAAAATTTCAAGTTCAAAGTTTGTAAAATATACTTTTTATTCTCTTTCCTTCTCCCTATTGGGTACATAAGAAGAAGAAAACGAAATGGAAAATCAAGAGCAAGTTATGAGAGAAATCTTTTTCTTCAATATATTTTAAGAAAGTTGCTGCTACCCCAAATTAGTGAAGATTAACTCTTCAATCAAGGTTATAACCTGAGTTTAGATAAGAAATCCAAGAACGAATCTGATTCCATGATCAAAGTTGAGACATTGAATCTATCCTTTCATCAAAACTGTTGCACAATATGCAGTTTAAAATTTTAAAAATTTATGAGTTGTTCTTTTGCTTCTCCTTTCTTCTCCCTTGCATAAGAAGAAGAAAATGAGATAGAAAATCAAGAGCAGGTTATGAAAAAAAAAAATCCTTTTCGTTGGTATAGTTTAAGAAAGTTATTGTCCCAAATTAGTGAAGATCAACTCTTCAATCAAGGTCAGGACCAGAGTTTTAGATATGAAATGTAATAATAAATGTAATCGCCTATCCAGATAGTTACACTCCAATGTTATAAACTGGTAACTCCGCTATAATTTTACATGTTGCCATATGATTCTCCATGACATTTCAAAATAATCGCATAACCCCTTGGTGGTTTTATGTAAAATGGAATCCTGATAGATAGCATGCTCTGTAATTTTGTTAATTTAAACGTCAATCATACCCTTACTTAACTACTAATAGAAGGAGAATCTAACCACTTAGCGTAAAATCATGAAAGATCATTATGTTGATAATACAAAATTATTTAAAAATTAGGTGGATATTATTATTTCGTCAAGTGCATTTAGAGCACAACGAAGCCCATCTTCTAACCAAATGTGTTTTCAATCAGTTTTTCACTTTATAAATAAACATCAGAAGAACTATGAAGATGTTTTGAAATGTTAAGGAAGCAATGTAACAATATGCAATACCTCAGGGGATTATTAGTTTTTTACCTTGTATGTATATTCTCAAATCAAACCATCAAATTTTAGAATAGTGCGTTTGGTTATTCGATCTAATTTGGCGGTTAAAATCAATAGGAGGTTATCCAGTATGATTCTTGGACGTGTGACGCTGGGAGTTTGCTAAAATTAAACGATATGATTATTAGTATATTGCTTGAAAACTCGACCATGGACAGAAGGAAAAAATTAGTTTAATCGCCTGAAGTGAGCTACGTGAACAGTTCCCTCCAAAAAAAAAAAAAAAAGCTCTGTGAATAGTTTGCGGCCCCTTAGGTAGTTTTCCCTGATAATTGTTGGTTAACAATTTTCTTTTTTTTTTTTTAATTGCAAGGCTCCATATTGGTTGGTGTTTGGACACACCTTTTTTTCCCTTTTTTTTTTTTTTGTTTAAATTTCCCTACTAACACGATGGGTAGAGGCTTCTTCTGGTGCAAGGAATGTCTTAGCTTCTTGTTTTGGACCCTTAACAGAACGTAGAAATGAGAGATGATGTTCCTCTATTTCTTCAAAGTTTCTGCTCCTACTGTGCTCTCCAGGGTACACTATATAAACCTGCAAGAATTGCAATAATGGAGGGATTAATTAAACTACAAAGAGATCCAATTAATAAGTTGATAGTTCGGGAAATATGAAGTGAAAACTTAACCTGCCGTTCTTCACGCAAGGCTTTCCTTGTACTAAATTAGAAGACGTTTTTTTGGCCAGCATTCACTACTTTTTCACTGCTTACTTGGGGGCTTTTTGGTCATTTTACTCCACGCCTTGCTGCCTCTGTTGCGTGCTGTACAAGAGCCGCCTGCGTATGTTTTGGTCAAATTACTCTTTTGCCCTTTATGTGCTCGGTATCAACAAAGAAAGCAGCATCTTCAAGTCCCACGCCATCATTTGTGCTGCTTGTCTCTGTAACATTGTTTATTTACTTATTTACCATTTAAGATGCAGAATTGGTGGTTTCCTTCTTCAAATGCTTTAGGCTATTTAGTCTTTTCCCCAGATTTGAGTGGTAGTTCATTAGAAAATAGTGCTAACCTCATCTTAATGACATTTTTATCCATGAAGATGCTTTTTGTATGGACTTGCTTTAAGATAATCGTGTGCAAAATTGGAAAAGCATATTTTTTACCCATAAAATGCTTTTTTATGGGTAACTCCTCATGATGAGCTTTACCGATTCTATACGTCTGAAGGGGATGTATCGGCAGCATGCTCTCGATTCACTATTATTCTCACTAGCAAATAAAACTCCTTAAAGTATCGAATTTGGACATATATTCATTACTAAAGTGATAAATTATGTCTCTTGCTTGATTATGTTATAAAAACTTATTATCAAATCACCCATGAGCACATATTTATATTAAGCATTTTTTACAAATTACTAAGTTAGAATAAACTTGTTACAATTCAATACTTAAATGTACATTTATCTTTTATCATATACATTTATCTTTTATCAATACTTAAATTATGTCTCGACTAGTGATGCTAATGTGGATCTTTTTAAAGTTGTACTACTTGAATTGATAGTTACACTCTAATATTATAAAATTATAGTGAGACGGGATAAGGTGATTTATATAGATGAAGAGATAACTATTGATTTATATGATTAAATCCATAGCTTACTAGGAAATTATCTTACTGTTGATATAAAATTGTATTGTCATTTAAAGATAGAATAATCATTTTCTTAAGGGTGTAAAACCAACTTAGTTAAAGGGATTAATCTTTCCTACACTGATAGTGCATACACTGTTACAGCCCCACCTCTCCCTAGAACGTACCCTAAGGTATCAGTGGACTGCCTGTCCAACTCCCACCAGGATTCTCTCACTCATATAATAACTATTTCCACAAAATACGATCTAAGTACCAATTCTTGTAAATCATTAGTAGCCAAATGTTAAGTCCTTAATTATGCATATTATTTATGGATATTTTCCCCTAATTATGGCCTAAATATTGTGTTAATTGTTTGATTCTACTTATATTTGGTTTTCAACCATGATTTAGGTCATTGGAATTAAATTGGGAATTAAAAGCTGCAATTGAAGGGAAATTTCAGAAGACAATCCCAGATAAGGCGCGGGCACACTGTGTGTTGATTTGGAAGTTGCCTTTTTGAAGAAGTGAACCATTTTCCCACGGGAGACAATTGCTGAATATTTGGAAACAAGGATTTCATTTACTTTTGGGAATTGGTCAAAGACTCCTTTTAATTAGGAATATTTGTAATTGATTTTCTTATTTATTTTGTTATAGTTATTTAGCAAGTTAGATTCCAATTAGGATTCAAACTCTTTGGAGTCCTAATTTGGAAGGGAGATTAATAGCTTTATATTCGCTAGCTTTAGGAGACAAAAGAGAGAGTCTTCTTCGTAGGTTTTTCCTTGGTTTTTAGCTTTGTGATTAGTCTAGCGGGACAGCTTGATTGATCACGCGGAACGGACTTTGCTTGGACGAATTGCTTGGCTGCCAACTTGTGCCTTGTGTTGGTCTTTGAAGCTTCAAGTCGTTATTTTATTATTGAAAATTCCAAAAACATCTTTTGGAGGCTTTATTCCATGAAGAGTGGCTAATTTCTTCGTCTAGTTAAAGGCTAATTGAGCCTTGGTTCATCAACTCTGTGAGACTTGTTTGGATTATTTTTATTTCATTAATTTACAAGTATTTGAATATTTTCTGTTGTTCATGATTATGATTATTTCTTGCAATTAAATACCTGATCACTATTTCTTTGTGGGGATAATCTACTGTCATCTAGAACGCCAAATACGTAATCGTTTGGAAGGTTTTAGTATTTGTGACAATTGACGTAATTCAGTAGTACAAGAAACTTTTGAATTATTGTCATGGGAATGTTCAATCTGGCTTAAATGAACCGAGCTTATGTGTTTGTTGGTTAGAATTGGTGGCTAATCTAATTGTTAATGCTGTTGGTGGGCTAAATCCTAAGAGCTTGTTTAGGGTTGTCTACTGGCAAGAGAAGTAGTTACAGACCTTGTCGTGGCTATCAACACAGTAAGGATTGGCAGGTTGTCAGAGCTTGTTGATGACCATAACCAATTTATTTGTAAGTAATTGAATGCAATTTAGTGTCAGTGATCAAGTTGATGAAACCAAAGTGAGATTAGGCCTTTGACTAGATCTTGTTATTGATTGATTTATTTTCGTATTTGATTCCTGTGATACTGTTCATTTTAATTGGAATTTTGTGGTGTCGTTTATTTTTATTGGGTTTTGTTAATTAGGAATTATTCGAACTCCCTCCCACCATTTATTTTATTTCATAGAAAATAATTCTTCCAGTTCCCTGAGGAGACGACCCTACTTGCCACTTACTCAAATTAATTAAATTCTCTGGTTAATTTCTGGTATATCGGATTAAGTAAACTCCTTGGAATCAGGGTGAAGCTAGTAACCCATTGCACATCCGGAGTCCCTGCTCCAGTACTAGATTTAACTCAGGAATTCTTCTGTAGGCAGTTAGGTTCTATTTATTTATTTTTGTACAGGCTCGACACCTGTCAAATTTTGCAATTATTTTCTATGACAAAAATGTGAATAAAACTCCAACGGAAGCAAGGAATCTCATTGCAAGCATGGCTGCTAATGCCCAACAATTTGGCGAAAGACAGGATAATATATCCCGTCGAGTCAATGAGGTAAATACATCTTCACTTGATCACAAATTAGATTCTCTAACATCTTTGCTGGAGAAATGGGTTGTAGGTCAAGTACAACAAGTGAAGACATGTGGCATCTGTTACAATTCTGGGCATGCAACTGACATGTGCCCCACTCTCCAAGAGGAGTCAAATGAGCATGCCAATGCAATTGAAGGATTTCCTGGACCACCTCAAAGGCGGTATGATCCTTACTCAAACAATTACAATCCAGGGTGGAAGGATCATCCAAACTTCAGTTATGCAACAAGACCTCCAGGATTTCAACCTCAGCAATTTCAGCCTAGACCTCCTATGCAACAACAACAATTGGCTCCTAAGCAAGGTAATTCACTTGAGGAAATTGTTAAATCTTTAGCTACTAACATGCAACAATTTCAACAGGAGACAAGAGCTAGCATTCAAAATATGGAAAATCAGACAAGAGCTAGCATTCAAAATTTGGAGAATCAAATGAGTCAGTTGGCTTCCACAGTCAGTCGTTTGGAAACTCAGAATTCGGGCAAACTACCTTCACAGACAATCGTTAACCCGAACCAAAATGCTTGTGCCATCACATTAAGGAGTGGAAAAGAATTGCCAGAGCCTGGCAAGAAGAAAAAGTCTGAGCAAGCTATTGAGGAAGAAATTCAAAAAGAGGAAGGGGTGACTCAATCTAAAGTTACACAACCACAAAAGACGGAAGATGAGCCCTACATCATGATCACACCTCCACCTCCATTTCCTAGTCGCCTAGCCAAGGCCAAAAAAGAGGAGGCAGTGGAGAAGGAGATTCTGAAACCTTCCGTGGGTTGGTAAATATCCCTCTTCTTGATGCAATTAAGCAAATTCCTCGTTATGCTAAATTTTGAAAGAATTATGCACTAAGAAAAAGTTGAAAGGTTATGAAAAAGTGCATATGGGAGAAAATGTGTCAGCAGTGTTACAGAAAAAGCTCCCTCCTAAATGTAAGGACCCGGGTATGTTTACTGTCCCTTGCATGATAGGAAATGTCCATGTTGAAAAAGCAATGTTGGATTTGGGTGCTTCCATCAATGTTATGCCTCGTTCTATTTATGATTTGATGAATCTTGGGCCTTTAAAGGAGACGGGTGTAATAATGCAACTAGCTGATAGGTCAAATGCATACCCTGATGGTGTTTTGGAGGATATTTTGGTTCAAATTGAGGGATTAGTTTTCCCTGCTGATTTTTATGTGCTTGACATGGATGATAAGAATTCTCAGAATTCATCACCTATTTTATTAGGGAGACCATTTATGAGTACTGCCCAAACTAAAATTGATGTTAATAAGGGTACACTCACGATGGAATTTGATGGAGAAATTGTCCATTTTAATATTTTTGATACAAAGAAACATTCTAATGAGTCTCATTCTATGTGTGTTATCAATGCAATTAACCCTAATGTGCAAGAGACATTTGAGTTGAATGACAGGGGGAACTTAGAAGTGATGGTGGCCCAACATCGTGAGCAAATAAGTGCAGACTTCAAATCATTGTGCGCTCACTTGAGATCATTCCTGAGTCAAAAGAGCTCCACAATTCATAAGTGTAAAGACTACTCCATCTATGAAGGCTATCGAGAGCATATGGAGCAAACAATGCAAAAGAATTGAAAATTTTCATCCTCCTTGAGCCAATGATGCTTTTTGTCTAGCCAAAGACGTTAAAGAAAGGCGCTACTTGGGAGGCAACCCAAGAATTTTATTTTTTTTCGTTATTTCATGTTGTTAAATTTTGATTTTTTTTCCCATATTTCGAGTTTTTATTTCTTATGCTAAGCCATTTTCTTGTTTTAATGCACATTTTGTGTTTGTAGGCCTTGGGTGTGTGTGCCAAAACTTTGCTCAATGGAGTTTTTCGTTTGACTTGGACAGAAGACTTTCACAGTTAGAGCGTGCCTTGGCTGTAAGGAGGAAAGTCTTCTGGTCACATTTTTGTCTACACAAAATTTTTGGACAGAAGGGTTTCCAGGTTATGGCGTGCCTTGGTTGTAACGACAAGTCTTAAAGAGTTAAAAAAAAAAAAAAAAAGGATGGACAGACTCTTCAAGTTATGGCGTGCCTTGGCTGTAAGGGGGAAAGTCTTCTGCCCACAACTAACAAAAAAAAAACTTCACCGGGTGATCCAAGACTAGGGTTCTAGGCACCCACCAACCATCCCCTAGGAGATCTTGCAGCACACCCCGAGTCATAGTTGATCGATACCTCCAGATTGGGAAGTTTCGTTGTCCCCAATGCTTCTTTTCTTATTCTTTATCTCTTACATTGGGGACAATGTAAGGTTTAGGTGCTGGGGGGAGGTATTTTGGCTTTCTGGTTTGAGTTCTAATTTTTCCCTAACTTTCAGTTTTGTTTGTTTTCAATTTTAGTTGCTTGTTTGTGTTTTATTTTTTCAGATTTTTAGTTGGTGATTGAGATGCAATTAGGGTAGTGTAATGTCATTATGAAGATTCTATTTACTTGCAATTGATTTGAAAAAGGGATGTTCTTGACATGACATATAGCCAATTGTGAGTTTTTGAGCTTAAATATCTCATTATTCAAAATTTCTTCTTCATCGTTTGTGAGTGTAATTATCACACCTAGTTAGATTATTCTAGAACTTGCTATGATATACATGTCGAGGCCACATTATTGGATTTGATGCATGAAAATGATAAGGGCAATTAGGTTTAACCCAGCTTTCTAAAACCTAACCTAATTATGTTTTCCCTAGTTGACCAAGTTTGGACCTTAAACCTTTTCTTTGTTTGACAATACATTTTATCACCCTTTAACCTTTTTTCTTCTAAACCTTTTGAACCCAACGTCAAGGGATGCCTCAATATTCTTTTATGAAGAAATCACGAGTCAAGGAAGTGATTATATCTCAGTCTAAGTGCTTTTATGTTCGTATGTTATCAGTGTTTTGTGCAAAGAAAAAAAGAAAAAAAGAAAACAAAAAAAAATCCCAAAAAGAAAAAAAAATGATGAAAAGAAAAAGAAAAGAAAAAAAAAGTGTGAAGCACTCGTGTAAATAAGTGCTATGTTTTGATAGTGGGATCAATCCCTGTGTTATGTATGCACTTGCTATACTTGGGAATTTGTTATCAAGCTTAAGAGCTCAATATGTGAATGAAGATGATATTTCAATTCATGCAAGGGATGATTGGGTATTCTCTTTGATGTTTATAAACCTAAATTACCTTTTGTCTAACCTTTACCCTAAGCCCCATTACAACCCTTGTTAAAGACCCTTTGATTCTTACATTTGAATTCATATTCAGTGGTGGAGATGTGATAGATTATCAAGCTTATGGCAATGACTTTCTATGGTGTTGATTTGAGTGAACATGTCACCATTAAACATCTTGAGTGTTGAGAGCATATACAACTTTCCATGTGAGGATGGTCAAGTCTTGAACATCCTGATTTTGATGAGATTGTTGAGGATATAGAGTATTTGTGTTGTGATATTATGCTATTTCACATTTGCCATCTTGATTTTGAGTTTTGGATTAGTTAATGCTTGAGGGCAAGCATTGTTTAGATGTGGGGGAATTTGTTAAGTCCTTAATTATGCATATTATTTATGGATATTTTCCCCTAATTATGGCCTAAATATTGTGTTAATTGTTTGATTCTACTTATATTTGGTTTTCAACCATGATTTAGGTCATTGGAATTAAATTGGGAATTAAAAGCTGCAATTGAAGGGAAATTTCAGAAGACAATCCCAGATAAGGCGGGCATTGTGTGTTGATTTGGAAGTTGCCTTTTTGAAGAAGTGAACCATTTTCCCACGGGAGACAATTGCTGAATATTTGGAAACAAGGATTTCATTTACTTTTGGGAATTGGTCAAAGACTCCTTTTAATTAGGAATATTTGTAATTGATTTTCTTATTTATTTTGTTATAGTTATTTAGCAAGTTAGATTCCAATTAGGATTCAAACTCTTTGGAGTCCTAATTTGGAAGGGAGATTAATAGCTTTATATTCGCTAGCTTTAGGAGACAAAAGAGAGAGTCTTCTTCGTAGGTTTTTCCTTGGTTTTTAGCTTTGTGATTAGTCTAGCGGGACGGCTTGATTGATCACGCGGAACGGACTTTGCTTGGACGAATTGCTTGGCTGCCAACTTGTGCCTTGTGTTGGTCTTTGAAGCTTCAAGTCGTTATTTTATTATTGAAAATTCCAAAAACATCTTTTGGAGGCTTTATTCCATGAAGAGTGGCTAATTTCTTCGTCTAGTTAAAGGCTAATTGAGCCTTGGTTCATCAACTCGTGAGACTTGTTTGGATTATTTTATTTCATTAATTTACAAGTATTTGAATATTTTCTTTGTTCATGATTATGATTATTTCTGCAATTAAATACCTGATCACTATTTCTTTGTGGGATAATCTCACATCTAGAACGCCAAATCACGTAATCGTTTGGAAGGTTTTAGTATTTGTGACAATTGGCGTAATTGATGAGTACAAGAAACTTTTGAATTATTGTCATGGGAATGTTCAATCTGGCTTAAATGAACCGAGCTTATGTGTTTGTTGGTTAGAATTGGTGGCTAATCTAATTGTTAATGCTGTTGGTGGGCTAAATCCTAAGAGCTTGTTTAGGGTTGTCTCCACCGGCAAGAGAAGTAGTTCTGCACCTTGTCGTGGCTATCAACACGTGGGATTGGCGAGGTTGTCGAGCTTGTTGATGACCATAACCAATTTATTTGTAAGTAATTGAATGCAATTTAGTGTCGTTGATCAAGTTGATGAAACCAAAGTGAGATTAGGCCTTTGACTAGATCTTGTTATTGATTGATTTATTTTCGTATTTGATTCTGTGATATCGATTTTCATTTTAATTGGAATTTTGTGGTGTCGCTTTATTTTTATTGGGTTTTGTTAATTAGGAATTATTGAACTCCTCCCACCATTTATTTTATTTCATAGAAAATAATTCTTCCAGTTCCAGGAGGCGACCCTACTTGCCACTTACTCAAATTAATTAAATTCTGGTTAATTTCTCGTATATCGGATTAAGTAAACTCCTTGGAATCGGGTGAAGCTAGTAACCCATTGCACATCCGGAGTCCCTGCTCCAGTACTAGATTTAACTCAGGAATTTTTCTGTAGGCAGTTAGGTTCTATTTATTTATTTTTGTACAGGCTCGACACCTGTCACCAAACTACTTTAATCTTACAAACCCAAAATTCCAACATCAATTTAAACTAAATGATATCTCACAAATTCATTAATCAAAACTTACAATCCCAAAATACATAGAGTACTTAATTACCCATTCAAGGTTTCACATTACAATACCCCAAAATCATAATACAAGTTTCTCAAGCCAGATACAAAAGTAAACCTTAGTTCTAAGGGTTGGCACCTTCGTTTGAATTCTCAGTCCCTGCTAAGGAAAACAAATTTAAAAGGATGAGTTAAAACTCAGCGAGTTCTAAAAGACACGCATTTCACATAGAGCATAAAACGTTTCACATCAAAACCACATTTAAGAGCAAATAAGAAAAGTAGGTAACAACACAAGAGTAGGATACAAGTAGCCCTCAGGGGCTAAAGTCCTCGAAATTGGAGCACGTACATGGACTAGTGCACAAATCACGTAGTTGACACTCCGTCCACATATAAAACCAAGTAGACAACCACTTTCTCCTTATTCCACCAAAACCTCCAACCGGGCCCGCTCACCTAACAAAAACTTATATATTTGTGTATTGCTCTTTCATAAAGGAACAAGTCCATACGCCAAGTCCAGAGTATACAACATATCACATAGCCCAAGGTTGTTAAATCTCCTCGACTTGACCCTTCCCACGGCTCTATTCGATAACTTACCAAGGGGATTTAAGTATTCTCAAGAATAACAAATTCAAAACATATCACATCACATCATGTAATCAAAACGAATTTATATCAAGTCTCAGGATTCAAATTTATATCACAAGTCAAGAGGTTCAAAACATACTTGCATTTCAAGCCATAAAACATGCATGAAACTCATCAAAGTAGTAAGGTTCGGTTCCCAAATTGGGATCTGGTTCAAACTCTTCCCCACTTCCTATAATCAAGTAAAAAGAGGAAATAAGTTTCGCCCCACAAATAGCGAAACTAAACTCAAATAGCTTATTCATTTGTTTTATCAAAATTCTTCACAAAGTTCCTTTAACTTTACTCGAATGAAAAGTAGTCAATCGAGTCGAAAATTATCTTAAAAGATTCCATTTTCAAATTGATACATCATTTAAACAAAATACTCTATTGATATACTCCATTCTCGCGACTTCTAATTTTCTAGAACAAGGAAGTAAAGTGAGGCATTTCACCTCGAAAATCACCCATTTGGATTTCAAATTCAGCATTAAAACCTTAGTCAAGGTTTTAACACGTTTTTACTTCAATTTTCACCAAATCTCGACACATGAAAGTCATGAAAATAATC
Source organism: Gardenia jasminoides (assembly GCA_013103745.1). Taxonomy (NCBI): domain Eukaryota; kingdom Viridiplantae; phylum Streptophyta; class Magnoliopsida; order Gentianales; family Rubiaceae; genus Gardenia; species Gardenia jasminoides. Next base: position 10,714,170 of record CM023099.1, on the reverse strand, counting down.
AAAACACTTAAATGCTCAAATCTGTCCAAGTAACACTTATATCCAAAATTAGTGAAAAACTCAACTTTTTACTGTTCAAAATACAAGATTTTAACTTTCTTTAAGCATATACTCATAGATGAACATAATACATATTTATTTAGGCAAAGTTTTTCTCCTTCTGACGCTGTCCCACCTTAAATATATCTCTATAATATCTCCACATATGCTCGGTTTCATTTTAGAGTTACTATTCACGCTTCAGAACAAAAATCGACGCTTAAACTGGCTGAAACCAAACACCGACAAATAATTCTTGAATAATTCTCTAAATTACAAAATAATCACTCAAAGTATAAATTTACTAATATTTTAGTGAATAAACATAATATAAATATTATTATGCATTTTTAAATAAAAATAAAAATTTGAGACCCTCACATACACTATCAGTTTTGGATGCATGAAAACTAATATGAAAACTAAGAGTGTATATAAGATTTACTCTTAAAAATATCCAATAAAAGAAGACTGCCTATCATTCAAGATGGCATTGATAATGTATCCTCGTCCTTTTTATAGTCATACCGATCGTCTTGATAGATAGAGCTTGATATTATAAAGTTATACCAAAATAGTCTATATTTACTAAAATATAGGTGATATGATAGATATTGATTGACATGATCAAAAGCATAAACTACTACAAAATTATCCTTCTGCTAGTGTAAAATTTTAGTCTCATTTAATAGTACTCTAATATTATAAAGTTATACCACAATCTTATAACTGGACTAACATAGGTGAAGAGATAGTGAGTAACATAGGCGAACAGATAGTTATTTATTGACATAATTAAATCCATGGGCCACTACAAAATTATCATCCTGCTGATATAAAATTTAGCTCTCACTTAAAAGTACATTAATTATTTTAGAAGAGATGTAAGTACATCTCATTTGAAGGTATGAGAAATATCCAATAAAGAAAACCGATCAATCTAAATGTTGATTATAATGTATCCTTATCTTTTTTAGTTACAAGTATACCTGATAAAGATTAGATTAAACTAATGCCCTGGATTGCTTTTTTTCCATGAAAAATTTATGTTTTTCATGAATATTCTATTTCTATATTTTTCAATCATTCTTTTACCTTATGTCTTAAAAATTATAATAGTAATTATTTTTCCAAAAACTTATGAAAATTTGCAATCTAAACAACATGTGGGTCCACTTGGATTCGCTATTTTTTGCCCTGTTTTTGAAAACTGTATTTCACATCCCAAATACTACAGTAATACACCAACAAAAAACAATCCCAAAAACACCAATCCAAACAAATATTTTAAAAACAACTTATATATACAAAAATAAAAAATTATCCCTTCTTCTTCCACCCCACCACCATCGCCACCCACCCCCACCACCACCTCTTTCCCCCCTCCACCTTCCCCTCTCTTTCTCCCCTACTCTCTTTCTCCCTCTCCCCCTCCTCCCCGCAGCCCCCAATACAAATTAAACATTTATTTGGGGTATTTTTTGGAATATTTTTAAAAATAAAAATTTATTTGGTCTAATTTTTTGGGGCATTTTAAAATTGAAAATTCATGTGGCATAATTTCTTAGGCATTTTTAAAATTAAAAATTTATTTGGGGTAATTTTTGGGGTATATTTAAAATTAAAAATTTATTTAAGTTTTTTTGGGCATTTTTAAAATTAAAAATTTATTTACGATAATTTTTGGGGCATTTGAAAATTAAAAATTTACTTGGGGTAAATTTTTGGGGTATTTTTAAAATTAAAATTTTATTTGGGTAATTTTTGGGGCATATTTCAAATTAAAAATTTATTTGGGGTAATTTTTGGTGCATTTTTTAAATTAAAATTTTATTTGGAGCATTTTTAAAATCAAAATTTATTTGGGTTAATTTTTTGGTGTCTTTTTTGAAATTAAAAATTTTTTGGGTATTTTTAAAATTAAAAATTTATTTGAGGTATTTTTTCAATTAGAAATTTATTTGGAATAATTTTTGGGGTATTTTTAAATTAAAAATTTATGTGGGGTATTTTTTGGGGCATTTTTAAAATTAAAAAATTATTTAGTGTAATTTTTGGGGCATTTTTAAAAATTAAAATTTATTTGGACTATTGTTTGGGGAATTTTTAAAAGTAAAATTTATTTGGAGTATTGTTTGGTGCATTTTTAAATAAATTTTTAATTTTAAAAATACCCCAAAAATTACCCCAAAAAATTTTTAATTTTAAAAATGCCCCAAAAAATACCCCACATAAATTTTTAATGTTAAAAATTTTTTCCAAAAACACACTCTAAAACAGTTAAAGTAATTGTTTTTCACATCTCAAATGCTATAAGTATTTTTTGTGAGCGCCTCAAAATTTGAATTTTATTTTAAAAATGCATAATGACATTTATATTGTGCTTATTTAAAATATGAGTGAATTTATGCTTTGAGTGATTATTTTCTAATTTAGAGAATTTTTCAAGATTTATTTGCCGGTGTGCATTTTCGGCCCGTTTAAACGCTAACTTCTGTTTCGAAGTGTGATTAGTGACTTTAAATTGAAACCAAGCATATGTAGAGATATTTCAGAGATATATTTAAGGTTGGACAGTGTCGAAATGAGATAAAATAGTATAAGTTAGAGTGTCGCGAGTGACGCGACAAAAAGTGGTCATCTGACCACTTTTCCTTAAATTGGGGAAAAGACAACGTTTTGTCTCCCTTAAAGTTTCTTCTCTTGCTTCTTGTACTTCATTTTTCAGCCACTCTTTGGAGACAAAGAGAGAGAGAGAGGCCAAGACACAGAGAGAGAAATAGAGAGAAAAGTTTGAGAGATTTCACCTTCATCTTCTTCATCTTCGATCTCTTGAAGCTTGAGGACTCCGTTGAAGGCTTGGTTCTTGTCTCTTCCTCCTCTTGGAGCTGCCATGAGAAAGGGAGAGAGAAAGAGAGAGGTCCGAAAATTGGGAGAGAGAAAAGGAAGAGAGTTTAAGCTTTGATCTTCAACTTCTTCTTCCTCAAATTTCTTGAAGCTTCAAGACTTCAGTGAGGGCTTTGATCTTGTTCCATCTTCATTTCTTGGCAGCCGTGAGAGAGAGAGAGAGAGAGAGAGGGGTCCGAAGTTGGGAGAGAGAAAAGAAGAGGAAAGAAAGGTTGTTGGGTAATCACCTTCTTGTTCTTAAACTTGGAGACGGAAATCATCATCAAAGTACAAAGATCTTGGGCTGTGGTTGGAGATCCGAGGATTTGCTAAGCTTGGGGGAAAATTATCTTGAGAAGAGCTCACAAGATCTTGCTTGATCTTGTTAGATCTAGACAGATCTGAAGGTATAAGACTCAAATCTCTCAGATCTACCTTGATTAGTGTTAAATATAGTAGATCTATGGTTTATTTTGCTAAGAATGTTTATGTATGAAGCATTTGGGTTGGGCTCTTGGATTCCCAACTTAGGTAGCGGACTTGAGGTGGCTTTTAAGTAGCGGACTTGAGGACCTGATTGTGGATGTGTTTGATATATGCGAAATGTGTTCGTTCCATGGTTAGAAAGTAGATTTTGTAGTTGAAAAATTTGAAGGAAAATGATAAGAGTTGGCCGAACCATACTTGGCAATTTTGAAGTGTGATTTCGAAATTTTATGATGTTTATTGATGAGATTTTGCTTAAATATATATGTATTATGTTCGTCTATGAGAAAATGTTCTAAAAGAGTTAAAATCTTGAACTTCTGTGGTGAGAAATTAAATTTCACTAAACTTTGAGGGAAAAGTACAATTTTGGACAAATTGGAGGATTCGAGATACTTTAGCTAATTTTCATGAATTTTGTGTATTGAAAACTAGTGAAAATTGTTTGAAAAGTGTGTTAGAATTTTGAATTAAAGTGTAGTATTAAGTGTGAGATCAAATGAGTGATTTGGAGGTGAAAAACCTCACTTTAAATCATTTTGCTAAAGATTAGAAATCGCCTAAAAGGAGTGCATCAATAGAGTTATTGTTTATGTGAAAATTTAGATTTGCAAATGGAATCTTGTAAAATGAGTTATTTGAGTTTAGTTTCACTGTGAGTGAGGCGAAACTTATTTCTTTCTTTTTCGTGTTAATAGGAGGTGAGGAAGGACTTGAACCAGATCCCACCTTGAAAAACGAACTTTACTGCTGTGGTGAGTTTCATTGTATGTTATGTGCTTTGTGAATATGATTCGAAGTGTATTGGTCAAGTGATTTGAAGTGATTTTGGATTTTTAAATCGTTAAGTGGGGTAGTGTGTACTTTATCGCACTTGCCTTTATTTGAAATGAAAGAAATTGTGAAAGTGTTTTGCAGTGTTCTATAAGTGTGAGTATTCCAATTCGTCTATAAATCAAATATTTTACTACTATATGAAAATGACTTGTGAAATAATTTGCTAGACTCATATTTGCAAAGATATGATTTACCACTATTTCCAAGTAAAATGCTTTTACAAGTGAAATAATTTATGACGGATATGTGAGTGTTCCAACTCCTTTTCAAATGAAAATCTTGCTATTGTTTGCAAAGAAATGATTTGATGAAATGATTTGCTAGCATTTAGAAGAAAATGAATTTGGAATATTTAAAAGATTTGAACTACCATATGTGTGTTTTCTCCTTTTGGTGTGATTTTGGAATTAAAATAACAGTGTGCTATGTTGTGACTAATGTGACGTCGTTGGGAGAAGTCCCTCGACTAGTTTCAGTGAAATATTGTGATTGTGAGGGCCGTGAACTTTAAACCTAAATCTCATTTAGATTTTTCATGAATGGTTTTATAATTGTTTGAGCGTGTGCTTGATCAATCTTCTAGTGAGTGTATCTCATTCCAAAACCCTAGATGAATTGCATTGAAATCACTACCATTATAGGTTTAACCATTTTTCTTCTTCAATCGAATTCACTCAACACTCCTTAAATCAAAACTAGGATTGAGCTGAAATCTTTCCAAGCAAATTCGGAAATTTCATTCCAATTCCCAGCTAAGAAAATCTTGCCACTCCTCTTCACCCTTACAAGACCACCATGTGTCGATTTCATGCTGGAATTTTGGCCACTTGAACAAGTTTCATCCTTCCACCGGCTGCTCAATTGATTGAGAAAACAAATTTTCAAATCATCTTGAATGTGATCACCGGCCTCCATGACCAATGGAAGTGAGGCTCTTGCCATTTGGCATCTTATTCCAGCCACCTTGTGCTCACTTGAGCAAGGCAAGTCTGCAAAATTATTTCTTCAAGACCAACCGATGGTCATCAGCCTTAAACTCTCCTTATTGCATTTCAAATTCAGTCTTCACTTTCACTTCACTTCAGCACTCATCTCTCAAGCTCTCAACCGAGAAGCTCTCCCCTTCACCCCCACATTTCACTTCAAACTCTTTTCTCCCCAAGCTCAACCGAGAGCTCCCTTTTCACTTTCCACTTCCTTGTCTTTCTTTTCTTGATCGATTCAGCCTTGCACCAAGAGGAGACCGTGGCTGCAAGCTGCTGAAACCAAGCTTGAAATCTGGGCAAGATCAAGGCTGTCTTCTCTCCATTCGTTCCCTAAGCAAGCCGAAGGTAAAACATCATCTACTTCTTGAAAAAACTTCTTGGCAGCTTAGCATTTTCCATTCTTAGTTTATTTCGTTTCTTGTAGCTAGAAACTGGATTTGATTACTCTCACTTGTTCATCTGTTCTTGAAAGCTTGTTGGAGGTAAGAGTCATTTCTTATCCTTTTCAGCTTATAAAGAAATGGTTTCCCTCTCTCAAAAGATCATCTTGAAAGATGATATGGCCATGCATGCACCGGTTGACTTGAAATCTTGCCTTGACACATTTATATCTTTTATATATCTTCTGGAAATCTGGTTAACCAATGTAGATTACTGCTCTTGTTTTCCTTTAAGCTTCCCGAAGCCTTAAAATGGTAACTTTAGTTTTACTATCCCACGCATGATCATTAGAAGTGTTTGTGAAGTGATTGGAACTTTCCTTGTGCTTTCTCGCTGCTAGAAGACCATGAATCCCTTGCTATTTTGTGGGAATTTAGGCTGAAGGGCTTTGCCCTATTTCATCTGAATCTTCCCTTGTTAAAACCTGTTGAAATCAACCTATGCATGTGTTTATTTTTTTTTTTCTTGGCCGGTTAGACTTTGATTAAAAATTTGCATGAACCAAATGCTTTAAACTCAACCGAGCCTTGGTTGTTCATTTTCTCCTTAAAAGTTATATGTATCTATGTTTCCTTGCATGAGATATATTCGGTCAGCCCAAAAACAAAATAAAAACTGGACATGTAATGACCTAACACTTGGCTTTTGAATGGAGAAAATAATCTTGTATCAAGAAAGGAAAATAAGAGGGAAAGAACCGGTCTTGATGGTTTCCAAACTTGAGACATGGTTGGTTGAGGCTTTTGTTCAAATTTTAATCATGTGCCGTCAGCAGCATCAAAACTAGACTCAAAGAGCTTCGATTCGGTACCTCACACGCCCCGTAACTCATTTTCTACACACCGTGGCGATCCGACGAACATCGCTGAAAATCAAGACTGCGATTTTGTTAATCATAATGGTTTCAAACTTTATTGTCCAAATTTGAGTAATTTCTAAATTAAATTAGTCTTCGATGTTTTCTGGGGAAATAAAGAACAATGAATGTAGTATCAAACGGCACCAAAACCATGGAATTCGCGTGAGTAGAACTTCCGATTCAAATTTCAGAAGAAACCGTGGCAAATTGGTTTTCCACACAAACACACCTTATGAAACTTTTATTTGTTACATTTGGTCATTTGACAAAACCTTCATTTTTGAAACTCAAATTCCGACCTATAAAAACTTGTTTTAATCCATAGAGGTATTGTACTTTAACAAGACCAAAATGGGTAAACACGGAATCAAATTATTTTAAACCAAATTCAAGTCACGAAAACTCATTTTTGTACTATAACAAATGAAATTAGACACCGCTAGTCAATTTTCTAACCAAAGCAAGTTTTCCTCTATTTTCTCCAACGTAATACTCTATGTTATCAAAATCCTTTTAAATATCAGCTATTAAAATTTTTCAAACCCTAATTTTGCCAAATTTTCTAAACTCACGTATTCTGACCTAACTAACCAAAACCTCAAATTTCAAAATTCATACCACCGTTTTGCCATAATATTAACTCGATTAGTAAAACCTTAAATACATCCTTGTTTTTATAAAAGAAGTGAATTGGTCAAAATTGATTTTAAATAAATAAAAGTTAATATAGTAATTATGTACCTCAGGACCCATCGGTGAACCAAGCGAGGGCGTTGATACTGAAGCTTTCAACTCACCAACTCAACTTTGATCTATCTAAGGTGAGGGTTCCAATTTGTTGTTAAGTGATTTTGGTTATTAAGTGTTATTTGTTATTTAAAATACTTGATTAATAAGTATTACTTATCATTGAAATCACTTGTTTATTAAGTATTACTCGTTATTGAAAATACTTGCTCCTTAAGTGCTACTTGTTCTTAAGTGTACTTATTTATTGAGTATTACTTGGATTGAATGTACTTGTTTGTTAAGTGAACCATTATATCACTTAATTATTGAATTCAATTTCAAAAATGATTTGACAAAAGAAGGGGCCGAGTGTGTACTTTATCGCACCGACCCCACCGTCTTACAAAAATGACTTTAAAACTACTATAATTGTGCCTGTGCATGTCAACTGTGCATGACTGTGACGCCATTGCGTGTTTTGCCGCAATAGGCTAGTCCGAGATCCCAAACTCCAGAGGCGAGTCGGCCTATTCCGAGCCGGCATTAGGGCTTGGTCGGGTACGTCGACGGACCCTGGGGACCGTTTAAGGTTACCTCAAGTGTACACCACCTACCGACCGTTGGTTTTCGGTCCCGAAGTTGGGAGTAAGGGGTTGGCGAATGGGAAGCAGTGAAGACTCTATACTGACCGGCTTGGAAGCACTGTATCCTTCCACTGTGATTGGTACCGTTTATTTGACCAATTCATTGGTGAAATCTCACTGTTTCATGAATTTCCTGAAATAGAAATTACTGTTTTGGAAACTTTCCACATGTGAATGTTTGATATATGAAAGCATGCTATACCAATGTGCTTATCTGCTTATGTGTTTTGGGACTCTCATTGGGCTTTCAAAAGCTCACCCCAATATATATTTTCCCCTCCCAGGTTCTCCAGAGTGTTAGATTGGGTGAGAAGAAATTTCAAGTCCAGATCAAGACTTTTGAATTGTGGATGTAATTATTTACGTATTTTGTTATTGGTGAAAATGTTGTGAATTTCTTTTGAATGGTAGCGGTAAGGGTATGTGGAACCCTAGTGGATGAATGGATGTGAATTAAATTAATCGAATTCTATGGATGTATTTTATATTGAAAACCCTAAGTTGAACTGTTGGATTGACCGAGTCCAGGCGAGAGCTAGGCCGGCGGCCGCAGGCCCTAGGGTTTGCCTTGGGAAACGTGGGGCCGCTACAGTGATGTCATTGAGCGAAGTCCCTCGACTAGTCTACTTCGTTGGGTGAAGTCCCTTCAGTAGTTTCAGTGAAATATTGTGATGTCGTTGGGTGAAATCCCTTGACTAGTCTACTTCGTTGGGCGAAGTCCCTCGAGTAGTTTCAGAGAAGTATTGTGACGTCGTTAGGCGAAGTCCCTCGACTAGTATGTGACGTCATAGGGTGAATACGCTTGACTAGTTTCAATGAAATAAAGTGACGTCATAGGGTGAATACCCTCGATTAGTTTGTGATGTCGCTAGGCGAAGTCCCTCGACTAGTCTACTTTGATGGGCAATGTCCCTCGAGTAGTTTATACGAGCAATACCCATTTAAGTGTTTATTTACTTGATTTAAATTGCATACTTGAAGTATGATTGAACTGTTTTATGTGAATTGTAAGTCTTTTTGGAACTCACTGGGCTTTTTAGCTCACACTTTCCAATTTGTTTTCCTTAACAGCGATTGAGAACCCAAGTGAAGGAGCCAACCTTTAGATTTAGGGTTTGCTTTTTTGATTGGTACGACAAACTTAAATTGTGTTATTGAGAGCTTTTGTATTATGAGAATTGAATGTTTATGTAATTTGAGATTGTAAGAATGGTGTAATGTATTTGTAAGTTATTGTTGAGTTTAGATTTGAGATTGGAATGTTAGTTTGGTGTTTTAGCAATATTTATGTGAGTGGTCCTGACGAGAGTTAGGCAGGTGGTCCACGGATACCTTAGGGGATGCCTTAAGGAGAAGTGGGGCTGTCACAGGTGGTATCAGAGCTTAGGTTTCAGATCTCTGTAATGTATCCTAGGCTAAAAGTTTAGGATACTGGCCTGTGAAAAGTAGGACTAGAGTGTTTCTGGTGCTTGATAGTTGGTAAGTGTTACTGCTTGAGAGTTTTCTATATGAATTGATTTGATAGAAAGTTTGATGTTGCTGTGATTGAGGCATAAGAGTGACTCTTAGTGTTTTATTGACTTTTGAGGATTCTCATAACCCTGATTAGTATGAGTTGGAATGTCAAGGATGATATCCTTAAGGGGAAGAGATGGTAACACCCTGAAAGTTAAAGGTGTTATCGAAATGTATTTTCAAAGGTTCTACCTTGAATAAAATTTGTTTCTTAGTAATTGAAAAATAAGTTATATATGTACATAATTTCATATCTTCTTGTTTCCGTTCAATTATTTTGCGAATATTTGCAAAGGTTTAATTGACCTAGTCAAGCCTATTTGAGTATGTAAAACTATATTTGGATGTAAAAGAAGGGCTTATTGGCAAAGTTTCAAAGACATTTTTGAGGGAAACAATGAAAGCTTGACATTTGTCCCCAAACTAATAACTAAAGTTTTGATTAAACTACATAAATAGCCAAGCTTTCAAACCTTCTATCATTTTTCATTTTCTTGTACAAAATTTTGAGAGGAAGAAGGGAAAAGAAACTCCACTTGCTTGGCTTCATTTTCTTGTCCCAAAACTTGAGAGAAAAGGGACGAAATTGATTTTCCTTCAAATTAACCTTGGAAGGAAACCTTTAGTGGAGGACCCTTGGTTTCATTTTCATAGGATGCCGGACTGTAGGATTAGATTGTGTTAATCCTAGGGTGACTTTATTATTTGATGATTGGCTGAGAATTAGAGTTATTAAAAATTTGAGAGTTTAATAGATTAAGAAAGAAATGTAAGAGATAGCCATTATTTATGTTTACATGTTAATGGGACCTAAGTTTGATTAAGTTCTAAGTGAATTGAGAAGAATACAATGGCTAGTGATAAGGATATGGGAGGGGATGCCGCTATGGCTGAGGCAGACTCCCAGTATTTGGAGTCTGACCCATCAGAGAGTGCTTCCACGGGGACTTCCGCTTCTGAGACTTGATGGACTAGTTGAGCATGAAGTTAGGTTTATGTGTAACCTTTTTTGAGAAAAAGCCATTCAAGTGGTTCTCAGTCTTTGTAATTACATGTCTGCTAACTTTTCGAAATCCTATGCTTTTGTTTGATCGCAATTGTGAACTTGATGTGACTTATGTGTGTCATTTTGTTAAAAGCATGCTCATCTGATGTACTCCTGGCACTTCTGCTATTATGAGTTGTTTATATAAAGTGCTTTTATTGTCTTTTCGATTTGACTTTCTAATAGTGTATTGTACTTTCATGTTTATATTAAAATAATTGCCCTCTAAAGAATTATGGAGGGTAGAAGAGGCCGAGGTCGAGAACGAGAAACTAAACCCCTCTAAGAATGGAGAATATGCATATGGATTAAGGACATGATACAAGGATCTGGGGTAAATACTCTTTATTTTTGAGTACCCACATTATTGATGATAGAACGTTGATTTTGAGGACAAAAAGGAATGACTTTAAGAGAGGAATCTTATGTTTTCTTGTTAAGCTATTAGTTTGAAGTGCTCAAGATAACAAGTTAGATTAGAGTAATTTATGTGCAAACTTTCATGGTTATACTTGCTAAGGACCATGACCAGATGTTTCTTGATATGTTAATGAAAGGATCTTGTGGATTTGCTTGGAAAAGTTGGAAGAATTATGGATCAAATGATGAGAGATTATTGGTGGAAATTCTATTTTGTGATGGCCAAAACGGGGAGAGTAAATCAACTTTGATTTTTACTTTTCCTTGATTTGCATCAAAGGCCTCGTGAGATTAGAATTAAGTTTGGAGAATTAAAGTTGGTAATGTTGAATGAGATATGTGGATTTGTAAATATATACGAGAAGATTAGTTCTTTGACTTATGTGAGACATTATGGATATATGGTTTACATGAGATAAGATGAATAAGATGAGGTCAAAAGTTGTATTAACGATAAGACATAAAAATGTGACTAAATGATGTATGGGAGTAATAGTTATTCGAGAAGTGAGAATTACCTTGGAAGCCCGGTCTTAATTGCTAAGAAAGATGGGAATTTAAGATTCATGCACGTATTAGTGGATTTGAGTTATACTGCCGATTTGAGAATGAATACCTTTGCCGTGCAATTATGAATTGTTTGATTTACTATAAGTAACGGAAGTTCTTCTAAGATGAAATTTTATAAGAATATCGCCAATTGAAGATTGGCAAGGAAATGTGTCAAAAGTATTATTATCGACCGATATGGACATTATGGATTTATAGTGATGCCATAAGATTGACCACAGCATTTAAACCTTAATCAGACTATATTATGGTAAATTTATTGAGGATACTATGGTGCCTTTAAGATTCGAGAGGAGCGTGAGCAACACTTGAAGAAAGTGTCGCAAACCTTGAGGAAGTACTGTTTGTAGGTTAAAATCCATGGAAGGAAAGTTTTGGTGGAAACATAATTGAAATAAGGTGATCTTAGGATACATGTGCACCTGAAGAGTCTTGAGTGTTGATTTCATAAGAGTTGAATTCATGTCATTGTTGATGAAATGATTGTTATCGTCGAAATTGGAAGATGTCATGAGTAGATTGCTGATAAGAATGTAAAGGACTCGAGAAATAAGCAAATTCCTCTAACTAAGGTTTTATGGAGAAATCATGGGATCAAGGAAGCATCTCAGGAAGTCAAGGAAGAGATAAGAAAGAAATATCCAGAGTGGTTCGTAAAACAAGATATGAATTTTGAGGACGAAATTCTTTTTAGGGGGGAAGGATGTGAGGGCCTCAAAATTTGAATTTTATTTTAAAAATATATAAAAACATTTATATTGTGTTTATTTATTAAAATATGAGTGAATTTATGCTTTGAGTGATTATTTTCTAATTTAGAGAATTTTTCAAGATTTATTTGTCGGTGTGCGTTTTCGGCCCGTTTAAGCGCTAACTTCTGTTCCGAAGTGTGATTAGTGACTTTAAGTTGAAACCAAGCATATGTAGAGATATTTCAGAGATATATTTAAGGTTGGACAGTGTCGAAATGAGATATAATAGTATAAGTTAGAGTGTCGCGAGTGACGCGACAAAAAGTGGTCATCTGACCACTTTTCCTTAAATTGGGGAAAAGACAACTTTTTGTCTCCCTTAAAGTTTCTTCTCTTGCTTCTTGTACTTCATTTTTCAGCCACTCTTTGGAGACAAAGAGAGAGAGAGAGGCCAAGACACAGAGAGAGAAATAGAGAGAAAAGTTTGAGAGATTTCACCTTCATCTTCTTCATCTTCGATCTCTTGAAGCTTGAGGACTCCGTTGAAGGCTTGGTTCTTGTCTCTTCCTCCTCTTGGAGCTGCCGTGAGAAAGGGAGAGAGAAAGAGAGAGGTCCGAAAATTGGGAGAGAGAAAAGGAAGAGAGTTTAAGCTTTGATCTTCAACTTCTTCTTCCTCAAATTTCTTGAAGCTTCAAGACTTCAGTGAGGGCTTTGATCTTGTTCCATCTTCATTTCTTGGCAGCCGTGAGTGAGAGAGAGAGAGAGAGAGGGGTCCGAAGTTGGGAGAGAGAAAAGAAGAGGAAAGAAAGGTTGTTGGGTAATCACCTTCTTGTTCTTAAACTTGGAGACGGAAATCATCATCAAAGTACAAAGATCTTGGGCTGTGGTTGGAGATCCGAGGATTTGCTAAGCTTGGGGAAAATTATCTTGAGAAGAGCTCACAAGATCTTGCTTGATCTTGTTAGATCTAGACAGATCTGAAGGTATAAGACTCAAATCTCTCAGATCTACCTTGATTAGTGTTAAATATAGTAGATCTATGGTTTATTTGGCTAAGAATGTTTATGTATGAAGCATTTGAGTTGGGCTCTTGGATTCCCAACTTAGGTAGCGGACTTGAGGTGGCTTTTAGGTAGTGGACTTGAGGACTTGATTGTGGATGTGTTTGATATATGCGAAATGAGTTCATTCCATGGTTAGAAAGTAGATTTTGTAGTTGAAAAATTTGAAGGAAAATGATAAGAGTTGGCCGAACCATACTTGGCAATTTTGAAGTGTGATTTCAAAATTTTATGATGTTTATTGATGAGATTTTGCTTAAATGTATATGTATTAGGTTCGTCTATGAGAAAATGTTCTAAAAGAGTTAAAATCTTGAACTTCTGTGGTGAGAAATTAAATTTCACTAAACTTTGATGGAAAAGTACAATTTTGGACAAATTGGAGGATTCGAGATACTTTAGCTAATTTTCATGAATTTTGTGTATTGAAAACTAGTGAAAATTGTTTGAAAAGTGTGTTAGAATTTTGAATTAAAGTGTAGTATTAAGTGTGAGATTAAATGAGTGATTTGGAGGTGAAAAACCTCACTTTAAATCATTTTGCTAAAGATTAGAAATCGCCTAAAAGGAGTGCATCAATAGAGTTATTGTTTATGTGAAAATTTAGATTTGCAAATGGAATCTTGTAAAATGAGTTATTTGACTTTAGTTTCACTGTGAGTGAGGCGAAACTTATTTCTTCCTTTTTCGTGTTAATAGGAGGTGAGGAAGGACTTGAACCAGATCCCACCTTGGAAAACGAACTTTACCGCTGTGGTGAGTTTCAATGTTTGTTATGTGTTTTGTGAATATGATTCGAAGTGTATTGGTTAAGTGATTTGAAGTGATTTTGGATTTTTAAATTGTTAAGTAGGGTAGTGTGTACTTCGTCACACTTGCCTTTATTTGAAATAAAAGAAATTGCAAAAGTGTTTTGCAGTGTTCTATAAGTGTAAGTGTGATGACCCCACCTCTCCCTAGGGCATACGCTAGAGTATCAGTGGCCGTCTGCCTAACTCTCGCCAGGACTCACTCACTCAAACGATCAATAATACTTAACAACTAAAATTCCTTACATAACTTTAAAATACACAATAACTTACAATTCCACAACTTCAAAGTTACAATCCCAAAATACATAAAGTATTTATCCATACATTCAGGTTCCATAATACAAAAGCCCTCAATATCCATAATTCAAAGTTCTCAAAAACATCAAACAGAAGTAAACCCTAACACTAAGGGTTGGCACCTTCACTTGGGATCTCATTTCCTGTTAAAGAAAAACAAATAGGAAAGGGTGAGCTAAAAAGCCCGAGTTCCCAAAACATGCAAATCACTTAGCACATAAGGAATTTCACTTCATAAATCATACTTGGAATACAACCAGATATGAAAGCAATTAACAAAACAAGGTAGGATATGGGGCTCTCAGGAGCCAAGTTCCACAAATCTTGTCCACGAACCGGGTAGTTGACACTCCGTCAACTTTCATACACATAATCCACGTAGACCTTCACTTACTCCTTCACTCCACCGAAACCCCCACGGGCCCGTCACCAAACACTTAACACTTTATAACACTTCACTTCACTTCACTTAGTTTGTGTACTCTCCAGTATTAGGGACGAGTCCTTATGCCAAGTCCAGAGTACATTTCATTTCACTTGAAGAACCCTATGCTTCGACCTTTCTCCTCGGCCTAGGCCTAGCCTCCGGCTCGAGTTGAAAGTCTTACCAATAGGTCTTAGGAATTCCCGACATTTCACAAATACACATAAGTTGTTGTACAACACTTTTACAATCAATCATTTCAAAACACTTTCACGGTTATTTTCACTCAAATGGGGTAGGTGCGATAAAGTACACACCACCCCTTCAGAGGGTTTGAAAATCATGTTTCACTTCACATTCACTTCACTAAACACAATTGCAATCATTTTCACGTAAACACATAACAAGCATGGAAACTCACCGAAATAGTAGGGTTCGGCTTCCACGTTAGGGTCAAATTCACTTCCTTACACACCCCCTAAACAATAAAAACAATAGTTGAGATTCATTTTCCCCATTAACTAAAATTATTCACTTTAATTTCTTGGTTTCAATCACTATTCTTCACCACTCCCCTCAAGGAAAATCATTCATTTCACATGGCAAAATGTCTCAATGGGTCTTTTGAAAATCATTATATCATTTCCAAAATATCACTCCATCGATGTACTCCCTAAACACTATTTTTAAATTCTCTTTCATGTGGAATTTAAGTGAGGTTTCTTACCTCAAAATCACTCGTTTCACAAATACTCAACACTGGCTCTTATTCAAAGTTTTGATACAAGTTTAAACAATTCTCATCAAGTCTTTACATTCAAAATTGATGGAAATTATCCACAATTTTGTAAAAACCTTGAATTTGTCTAAACAACACTTTTATCCAAATATTCAAGAAAACTTCACTTTTTGTCATTTAAAATTCATGACTTCACTCTAATCAAACACACACTCACAAATAAACGTAACACACATATGCTTAGGCACAATCACTTCAAAAAGCATCATAAAGTTTCGAAATCACACTTCATAATTGCCAAATAGGGGTTCGGCCATCACACCTCTTTTCTTTCAAAATTTTCAACTACCAGATCTATTTTCTAGCCATAATATGAACTTATTTCATGAAATTCAAACATATCCACAATCAGGTCCTCAAGTCCGCTATCTAAAATCCACCTCAAGTCCGCTACCTAGGTTGGGATTTCAAGAGCCCAACTTCATCATTTCAAATATATTCAATGCTAGCAAAATAAACCGTAAATCTTTCATAATTAACTCTAATCAAGTTATAGCTAAGGGTTTTGAACCTTATACCTTTAGATCTATCAAGATCTAGCAAGATCTAACACGATCTCTGATAGGTGTCGAGCCTGTGCAATAATAATTAAAAATCTAACTTGCCAGTGAAGTAAACAAAATCCAATTCCAGGTACTGGAGTAAGGACTCCGGATGTACAATGGGTTACTAGCTCCACCCTGATTCCAAGGAGTATACTTAATCCGATATACCAGAATTGAACTAACTTGTAGATAGTAGCAAATAGGGTCGTCTCCACAGGGATTGGGGAAAATTCATTTCTTTCCAAGCACAAGAAAATGGGGGATTTTTGAGATGAAAAGGAATTAATTACAAAGCAAAATAACTAAAATAAGAGAGAATGAAGTATATGAGAAATGAGTTCTAGTCAAAGATCCAACTACTAAGACACAGTCCATATACCTGATCATTGATGCAAAATTAATTCATTTAAATCCTTAATAAACTGGTTATAGTCACCGGAAACCTCTCAAACGACCAACTCTTCCTTAGATTTTAGGTAAGTAAGGTACGCCCGTTAAATATCCCTAATTAAGAAACAACCCTAGGTACGCCCATAGGATTTAATTTTCCAATTGCACTAAGAACTAGAAAAGCCCAAACCCTAACCAACAAACACACTACTAGGGCTCATTTAGATTAGATCACACGTCCCTCTAACATGCTTACACGTCAGTTGCCACTAATATTAATCTACTAAACAATTACGGATTTAGCAAATTAAATTGGTGGTAGATTATCAAGTCAATATGAACATCAGGCGCCTTTGACATTCAACCAACAAAACAATCATATTAACACAAAACAGAGAACGTATAAATACTAAAGATTTAAACGAACAAATGACAAATCGATTAGATCTCACAGATATGTTGGATTGCGTCGTTGAGTTGATCTTTGACTAGACGGGGAACTCAGCCACGCATGACGTGTGAAATTCCACCAAAGACTTCAATAGAAATCAACAAAGTCATGTGTGAATTTTTGTAAATAGAAAAATAGCGATAGAAAAGAAGAAAAGGAAGACCAATGCTTACTGTTGGTTTCCGTCCGAAGTGGTGAAATAGGAAAAACTAACTAATTGTTCTATCAACTACTACTACTACCTATATATACTTTCCGTGGGCTGGTTCCTTGGTCAATGGGAGAATCCCAATCCAAGTCAATTAGGGAAAACCTCTCCTCATCCTCAAATAGCCACGGTAAGTAGTAAGTAGAAAATTGGGAAACTCCTAAAAAGAAATCAAACTCTTACTTTCCTAACGCAAATAGTAAAGTAATTTCCTAATACAAATAAACTACTAAATAGGAAAACAAGATAATCAACTCTAGCAGGCCTTCAACTTTTGGAACTCTTAATTCTTGGAAATTGCCATGTAGACCTGGGATTTTGACACCTCAGCCATGTGCCTCTGAATTAAGTGTGTCCGCGCTTAACTGTCAGGACCACTTCTGGAATTAAAGCTTTTTAACACCTTTTTCACAATTTCCTGCATTTAACCACCAAATACACAAATTCAGTAAAATCCACCCACTAATGCAATTTTAGTCTAAATAATTAGGAAATATTAACACAATTAATCAACTAAAATGCAACCTATCAATCTCGCGAGCTCCTCTTCAAGCAAGTTACTTCCAAGCTTAGAAACACCCAAAAACTTCGATCTTAGGCCGAGATCCTTCTACTTGGATAGCGATTTTCAACAAAGAGCCCAAGAACAAGAACAAAAAACTCTCACAAGCCTTCTTTCTCTTCTTTTTCTTTCTTCAAATTTTTGGATTCTCCCCCCTCTTCCTCTCTCCTTCACACGGCTGCCAAGGATGAAGAAATACAAACCAAGATCTTCCACTAAAGTCTCACAACTTCAAGAGGTAAGATGAAGAAGGAAATGGAAGATCAAACCACACTTTTCCTCCCTTTTCTCCCTCAAGAATTTTGGACCAGCCCCTCTCCTTCCTTCCCTCTCTCACGGCTGCAACAAGCAAGAAAATGGAAGTCTTCAATGGTGGCTTGAAGGTTGAAGAAAGGAAGGAAGAAGAAATGGAAGAAACTAGCAAGCTTTCTCTCTCTCTTTTCTCCTTCACTCTCTCGGCCTTCCTATCTCTCTATGCTCCAATTTTTGCAGTTGAAAATGAAGGCTCAAGGAACCAAAAAGTCAAGCCTTAAGGGACAAAAAGGTGCAAATCCCCTGATTCAGGGAAAAGTGACTTTTTGGTCACTTTATGTCGCATCGAGCGCGACAGTCTAACTTACACTGTTTTACTTCATTCCAACACTGTCCAATCTTAATAATGTCTCTGTAATATCACTACATATGCTCGAATTCAATTCCAAGTCACTATTCACACTTCGGAACAAAATTTAACACTTAACTCGGCCGAAACCACACACCGACAAATAATTCGTGTAAAATTCTCTAAATTAGAAGATATTCACTTTAAACATGAATTCACTCATATTTCAATGAATAAACACAATATAAATAATATTTTACATTTTCAAAATAAAATCTAAATTTTGAGGCCCTCACAGTGAGTATTCCAATTCATCTATAAATCAAATATTTTACTACTATGTGAAAATGACTTGTGAAATACTTTGCTAGATTCATATCTGCAAAGATATGATTTACAACTATTTCCAAGTAAAATGCTTTTACAAGTGAAATAATTTATGAAGGATATGTGAGTGTTCCAACTCCTTTTCAAATGAAAATCTTGCTCTTGTTTGCAAAGAAATGATTTGATGAAATGATTTGCTAGCATTTAGAAGAAAATGAATTTGGAATATTTAAAAGATTTGAACTACCAAGTGTGTGTTTTCTCCTTTTGGTGTGATTTTGGAATTAAAAGAACAGTGTGCTATGTTGTGACTAATGTGACGTCGTTGGGAGAAGTCCCTCGACTAGTTTCAGTGAAATATTGTGATGTCGTTGGCGAAGTCCCTCGACTAGTCTACTTCGTTGGGCGAAGTCCCTCAAGTAGTTTCAGAGAAGTATTGTGACGTCGTTGGGCGAAATCCCTCGACTAGTATGTGACGTCGTAGGGTGAATACCCTTGACTAGTTTCAATGAAATAAAGTGACGTCGTAGGGTGAATACCCTCGGCTAGTTTGTGATGTCGCTGGGCGAAATTCCTCGACTAGTCTACTTTGATGCGCAATGCCCCTCGAGTAGTTTATACAAGCAATACCCATTTAAGTATTTATTTACTTGATTTAAATTGTATACTTGAAGTATGATTTGAAATGTTTTATGTGAATTGTAACCCTTTTTGGAACTCACTGGGCTTTTAACTCACTATTTCCAATTTGTTTTCCTTAACAGGGATTGAGAACCCAAGTGAAGGAGCCAACCTTTAGATTTAGGGTTTGCTTTTGTGATTGGTACGACAAACTTAAACTGTGTTATTGAGAGCTTTTGTATTATGAGAATTGAATGTTTATGTAATTTGAGATTGTAAGAATGGTGTAATGTATTTGTAAGTTATTGTTGGCTTTAGATTTGGGATTGGAATGTTAGTTTCGTGTTTTAGCGATATTTATGTAAGTGAGTCCTGGCGAGAGTTAGGCAGGCGGTCCACGGATATCTTAGGGTACGCCCTAGGAAGAAGTGGGGCTGTCACATTTTTGAAAAACATGCTCAAAAATAACTAATCCAAATTGAGCCGTAAGTTTTTGTAGTTTCAGGTTTGGAATATGTGACCAAAGTACATTGGAACATATCAAAAGATTGGATGCCTAGTAACTTCATACTTCGGCAAAACTTTTGATCCTCAAATGCAACACTAAAAGATAAATGCCCAATAACCAATTAGAAGCATATCGAAAGCCTGAACAAGCCAGTCTTTTGGATTTTAGAATATGACAATTATTAACTTTCATGTGATTTTAGACTATAAAAATTATTAGCTTTCCGATGACAACACAGAATCCAGTTTACTAAGGGTAAACCAAAACAGAAGCAGATAGAATTGTCTTAGAGCTAGTATCCGCTTTTAACCAAGATGGGATAAATTTGATTTAAGAAAAGAAAAAGAAAAAATGGATCAGAGTTGAGGTTAAGATTAGACGCTATTAAAACCAAAATCTCTGCCCAACAAGCTACGTTAATCCTTGACAAGTTAGATAATTACAACGGAAATTAGTAGTATCAGTCTACAACATGTCATATTAATGTGACAAGCAGCAGCAAATTCCTACCACAAACATCTAAGATCTTAAAAAAGTTAAAGCTGCCCTGTTGCTGGAATCAACTCAAAATCAAAATACTCATGAAACTATGAATATACAACTATTCTGCCATATATTTGTTAGGATTAGTATGATTTCATTCTTTTTCTCTTTTGAGTTGTACAATATACAATTAGATTTTAGGACAATTTTCAATATTGTACAATTACTTGCCCATTTTCCCAATTATTGTCCACTCTTGCAGTTTAGGTGCATATCCACCCCTTGTGAATACTTTTAGCATTTTAGCTTTTATTTAATCACAATTTAGATGGTAATCTCTAGGATTTTTTTGTCTATATCCATCTCAAAACCAATTATGTGATGCTACCAAAATTTATTTTTTTTGTTTATATTTGAATGTTATGGTATTAAAGCTTTATTTTTTTTCTAAAAATTTTCAAAAACTATCCATGTCATTTTTTTAATTGCAAAAAAGTTTAGATAAAACATGTTTCTTCAACAAAAAAAAAAAGAATTTCTCGTAACAAAAAGCCCTTTTATTATTTAGACAAGGATTTAAAAATATTTTTTAGAAATAATAAAACCTTGCATATTTCTTAAACCAAAACTAGCATAAGTATATAAAAAAGCACTAATGCTTTTTCAATTGCAAAAAAATTTAAAGAAAACATGTTTTTCAACCCAAAAAAAGAATTTCTCGTAACAAAAAGCGCATTTATTATATAGACAAGGATCTAAAAACCAAAACTTGCATAGGTATATAAAAAAGCACTAATGCTTTTTCTCTGATATTAGTAGAGAAAAAGAAAAGATGAGAAACCATAAATTATGAAAGAGAACAAAAAAAGAGAGAGAGAGAGAGAGAAAAGAGTTAAGAAAAATGGGAATGATTTGGACATATTGTGTATGTATCTTTTTTCTCAGCTCTCACCTAATTTGCATATACCTAATTTTTTATTACCCTTAAAAGAATCACTAACGGTTAGGGCTATTGATCAAATTGAGTTTTTGTGACAGCCCCACTTCCCCCTAAGGCTAACCAAAGGGTTGGCGGGCTGCCTGCCTGACTCTCGTCAGGACTCAAGCATTTGAAAATACTAACTCTAAAGGATAAATCTAAAGTCCACATTAATTAGGAGAGAGAAAAGAAAACTATAAAATTCGACATTTAAATTTAGAATACAATCGGTAACTCAAAAGTACTTAAAGCCTCGAGCCATAGTCTAATACATTTCCATGAGTTAAAATATACAAAACCAAAAGAATATGCAATCCATTCTTCCACACTCGGGACAAAAGACCAAAATCAAGTTCTAGACCTAACTAGGTCTCTGGATTCTCGTCACCTGTTAAGGAAAAACAAAACGGGAACGGGGGTGAACTAAAAGCTCGTGAATTTCCAAAAGGCATGCACAGGCATAAAGCAGGATAAATAACATTTTAAAACAAATAAAGTAAACACAAAACACACAAGTAGGATATAGGAGCTCTTAGGAGGTCAGGTCCACTTCGCACGTTCAATTCACGTAGTCAACACTCCGTCAACTTTCTAACCCATGTAGACAACTCTTTACAACCATTTCCTTCCACCGATCATCCCCCTTTACCGAGCCAGCAATCCAAACACTTAACATTTTCTACTCAAGGGATGCGGCCAAGAGTAGTTTTTAAACGCTTTATAAACACTTCCTCCACAAGTATAAACTCATGCAGTAAAGTATACCCTCCCTAAGTGAGCGGTTCAACTAATTTAATTTCGAGTAATCAAGCACTTTGCACGTTCATGCATAGCATTTAATAAAAGCAAATAACATGCATTGGAAACTCACCAACAAAGTAGTTGATATGAATCTAGATTCTTGAAGTCAAACATCAATCAAGCCTAATCACATCCAACCTTAACTCGTGAGATCCAACCTTGGTCGCAGGTTAAGAGGACCAGATTCATGTCAAATTCATGTCCAATTAGTAGTAGTTTGTGTTTCTTTTGTTCGGGCAGAAGACTAGTTGTCGTCTGGACACGGGCGTATGATATGGTTGCGTGGAGTTTCCTGCAACCAGAAGACTAGTCCTTGTCTGGACGCGGACGCGTCATCTGGGTGCGTGGAATTTTCTTATTTTTTTATTAATATTTATTTTATGTCACTAGTACTAGTAGGGTTAGTTTTGCATTTTCCAAGTTAGATTAGGGTTTGTGAAGGCTATAAATAAGCCTTAAGCCAACGTTTTTTTTTAATTCAATGATACATCAAATTTTCAGCAATTGAGAGTTTTCTCTTGTATCTTGTGCAAACCTTTGAATACTTTAGATTATGTTCTAAGTGTTCATTCGGCTTATCAACAAGAATCACACTTGTTGTGGCGCCATTCTACCTACACCATTAGTTCCTTTTAACAATTCTTCGAGGGTTAAGAAATTCAACTTAGTTCTTGAATCAAGGGTTTTAAGGGGTTCGTGGTTTTTCATCAATCCAAACGTGGGAATTATTGTCTAGATCCGGGAATTGGTATACGAGTTCTTCCAATCATGGTTGGGTTCATATCATCTGATTATCAGAGCTAGTCGACAATTTTTCAGGTTATACCCTTCTTTAATTTTTGTTTTCCTAAGTGTCGCCAAATCTGGTTCTTTTGTTGTGTCTTGTTCATCAAGTTGTTTCTTGAGTCGTTAGTGAGTTTCATTCTTGCTTGCTAAAATCTGTTTTGTCGTGTTTAAGCCAATTGAGTCTTGCTGTCCGTGTGTGCGCTCCAAAATCTGTCCAGCCGAAGTCCTAGTTGCTGCTATCACTAGTTGTTCTTGTTATTTCTTTTCATAGTTACTGCCGTCATCATCTGCTAGTTGCTGTCCGTAGTTCTATTTAAGTTTTATCAAAAATCTGTTCTTAAATTTCTATCGGTTCTGATCCTTTGTTGCTGTTCTTCTTGTGTTGCGTCTATTTTCCAAATCTGTTTCGTTGTTCTTGTCGGACTGGTGTCCTTATTCTGCACCTGATCGTGCGAGCCGGAACTATTTCTTGTGATAAAACCTTCGTCCTGTTCCGCTGTTTCTGCCCAAGACTATTGTTGCAGTCGCGTCAAATTTGTAGGCTAAAGAAAACAGCCTGGTGGTGTCTTGCTTTTCCAATTGAGTTGCTGTCAACAATCATTCTTTCTGGTTGTTAAATCTGGTACTGCTGTGCTTAACCGTAATTGCTTGACAAATTCGTGAGGTTGTTTGCGTTTCGCCTGAAGTTTCTTGAACGAAAAGACAAGCTGCAATTTCTTCTTGAAATCAGAATCGCAACTCCAGAATTTTGCTACTGCCCACCTGACCCGTAGCCGTTCTTTAAGCTGTTGCTGCTTCTTTAGAAACTCTTGAACGAAGAACTGAACTTCTTGAAGGACTTTCGAAAGTTGGATTTTCCTTCAAAGCTGCTTGTGATCCTCTGAAATTGATCTCAAAACAAACCCAGCAGCCGCACCAGCAAATTCTTCTTGCTGGACGTTTGAATTGTCCCACACAAAACCCCAAGAGCAGACTGCTTCACTGAACTTGCTGCAAACAACCCAGTGATGGAATCAGTAGAATTTAGAGGAAAAATCTGGGAGAATATTATTTAGCAAATGAGAACAATTATAGCAGAGAATCAATAGAGAGTCAAATATCATGAATTGACTCTGGTATTGATCTGTGTAGAGAGGAGACTAGGAATTATCCCAGTGGACCGCCTCAGGAATTGTACAGAGAGAAAAGAGAACAAGACAAATCACAATACAGAATGCCCTATTCTACATTCTTCTTTCCCTATTTAATAAGCTTTCCAGTCGGTTATGTGCCTTCCAGTCGGTTACAACTAACTGACTAAGTACACCTTAGTTAATGGAATGCCAGCTCAGCTAACCACTTGGCAATTGATGACATCATATCAGCTCTCTGGATTTCCCGTATCAATGCCCCCCCGAAGAAGTACCCTTGTCCTCAAGGGTAGCGCAGAATTGAGGATAGTGAAGCTGTAAGTTGGAATAATCCTCCCATGTGGCATCTTCAATGAAAGAGTTGGACCACTGAACAAGCAGTTGAACTTCTGGAAACATGCCTCTTTTGACCAAGCGTCTCTGCAACACAGCTATGGGATATCTGAGAGCAGTGGGAAGAATGGAAGGTGGGAAGGTAGAGGGGGTAGTGACGGTGCCATGCTTCTTTTTGAGTTGGGAGACATGAAACGTAGGATGAATCCTGGAACTAGCTGGAAGGTCGAGATGATAAGCTACTAGTCCAACACATTTAAGGATCTTGAATGGTCCAAAATATTTAGGACTCAGCTTCTGAGATGGCCTGTGAGCTACGGATGTCTGCCGGTAAGGTTGCAATTTGACATACACCCAATATCCCACTTGAAATGTTCTGTCCGTCCTGTGTTTGTCCGCCTGTTGTTTCATCCTATTTTGCGCTCTTGCCAGGTGATGTTTAAGTAATCGAATAGCAGCTTCTCTGGCAGAAAGACTCCGGTCAACCATCTCATTCGAATCTGTCCCTGCCAAGTAAGGAATATGTGTTGGAGGGGGTTGGCCATATAAAATCTGATAGGGGGTAGTTCCCGCAGCTGACTGGAAGGTAGTATTATACCACCACTCCGCAAGAGGTAACCATTTGAACCATTGTTTCGGTTGATCTCCCGTCATGCATCTGAGATAAGTTTCCAAGCAGCGATTGAGGACCTCTGTCTGACCGTCCGTTTGAGGATGGTAGGCAGAGGAGAGGTTGAGCTGGACCTGAAGTCTAGTGAATAAAGCTTGCCAGAATTGACTGATAAAAATTGCATCACGGTCACTAACTATGGTCCTCGGGAGCCCATGCAGCTTATAGATATTATCCAGAAATACCTGGGCGACATCCAGAGCGGAGAACGGGTGTGCAAGGCCAATAAAATGAGCATACTTACTCAAGCGGTCCACCACCACTAGTATAACAGTTTTGCCTTGCGAAGAGGGTAATCCCTCTATGAAATCCATCGAAATATCCTGCCACACTTGATCTGGTATTGGAAGGGGCTGTAGGTAACCCGGATATGCCGAATTGTCATACTTGTTCCTTTGACATGTATCGCAGGCCAGGATGAAAGCCTTGATGTCCGCTCGCATCTTCTTCCAGAACAAGACTGAAGACATCCTATGATAAGTAGCATGCAAGCCAGAATGGCCACCTAGTGGTGATGTATGATATAACTGGATAAGTTGAGCCCGTACTTGGTTCTCTTGTCCTACCACTAGTCTCCCCTTGCGCCTTAGTACACCATGCTCCCAACTATAATGAGGGTAAGTTGCGGGATCCTGCTCCTTGGCTTGAATAATGTCCTTCAAACGATCATCTTGGTGCCAACTCTCTTTAATCCTCTATACAAGGGGTGAAGTGATAGCAGTGATGGTCTTGAGCAAACCCATCTGCTCATCAATAGTTTGGGGCATTCTCGATAGAGCATCTGCAGCCAAATTTTCCTTTCCCTTCTTATAGACAATTTCATAGTCGTATCCCATAAGTTTGATCAGCCATTTCTGCTGGTAAGGAGTGGAAATTCTCTGATCCATTAAGTATTTCAAACTCTGATGGTCCGTCTTTATTTTAAAATGTACCCCTATAAGGTAGGGTCTCCATTTCTGAACAGCCATGACTATCGCTAACATCTCTTTTTCATAAGTAGAGAGGGCTTGATTTCTAGAAGAGAGTGTCTGACTGAAGTATGCTAGAGGGCGTCCCTTCTGCATTAAAATTGCTCCTACTCCACTCCCACTTGCATCTGTTTCCACCACGAATTCCTCATCAAAATTCGGCAGTGCCAAGACCGGCGCAGATGATAGAGCCAACTTTAATTTCTGGAAAGCTGCCTCGGCCAAGGGATTCCATACAAACGCCTCTTTGCGAAGAAGATCATGTAGGGGTCTACAAATTACCCCGTATTGATTAATGAACCTCCTGTAGTAACCCGCAAGCCCCAAAAAACTCCTTAACTCCTTCTGATTAGCAGGTGTCGGCCATTGTAACACAGCAACCACCTTTTTAGGATCGACAGCTACCCCGAGATAAGAAATCACGTGCCCAAGATACTCAATCTCCTGCACCCCAAAAGAGCACTTGCTCTTCTTGACCCACAGCTGATTGTGTTGCAAGATTGTAAATGCCTCCCTGAGATGTTGCAAATGCTGCTCCCATGTTTGGCTGTATATGAGGATATCATCAAAAAATACTAAGATGAACTTCCTTAGGTAAGGTTTGAATATAGAATTCATGAGAGTTTGGAATGTTGAGGGTGCATTGGTGAGACCGAAAGGCATCACCAGAAATTCATAATGGCCCTCGTGAGTGCGAAATGCAGTTTTGGGAATGTCTGCCATCTTCATAAGGATCTGATGGTAACCAGACCTCAGATCAAGTTTTGAAAAAAATTTTGCCCCATATAATTCATCCAGAAGCTCTTCAATCACAGGTATAGGAAACTTATTTTTAACAGTCATCTTATTAAGCTCCCTATAATCGATACACATCCGCCAACTTCCGTCCTTCTTTTTGACCAGCACAACTGGAGAAGAGAATGGACTTTCGCTGTGTCGAATAATTCCTGCTTGCAACATTTCTTTTACTTGCCTTTCAATTTCGTCCTTCTGCAGACAAGGATATCTGTAGGGCCTTACACTAACTGGTTCTGCCCCAGTTGTTAATGTAATCCCATGATCGTACTCCCTGGTAGGGGGCAAGGTGTTGGGTTCTCTGAATAAATCATCAAACTCCCCAAGAAGCTGCATCAATTCAGGAGGTGTTTCCAGATTTTCTTTACTAGAAGGACTTGTGCTCTAGATTGAATCTAGAAAACCTTCTCCAATCTCCTCGTGGGTTCCTTCCTGCTCTTTCAACAAGGAAGTCAAGTGGCATTCCCCTAACGCTGTCACCTCCAATCTACACAATTGAACCTGAGATATTTGAGTCGGCTTCCTGAGAGTCCTTTGCAACTGTCGAGCGTTTACCATTTTTAAGAAGGGTTGGGAAGATCCTCTCAACATAACCTTTTGCTTTTTATACCAGAACTCCATTGTCAACTTGGCATAGTTC
Organism: Gardenia jasminoides; assembly: GCA_013103745.1. Taxonomy (NCBI): domain Eukaryota; kingdom Viridiplantae; phylum Streptophyta; class Magnoliopsida; order Gentianales; family Rubiaceae; genus Gardenia; species Gardenia jasminoides. Next base: position 10,686,830 of record CM023099.1, on the reverse strand, counting down.
CACTTGATGTCACCTAAAGTGGCCAACCATTGACATCCCAAGACCATCTCACACCCACCGACAGGAAAAATTCTAAAGTCTGAAGTAAACTCAGCCCCCTGCATTTTCCAGGAAAAATTTTTGCATTCTTGATCGCTGTAGAGTTCTCGACCGTCAGCCACCGAAACTATCATTCTCGGGGCTGCTTGTATTCTACCACCCAAACGCTTGGCTGTGTCAGGATGTAAGAAATTATGAGTGCTACCTCCATCTAACAAGATGTGCACCGATTGCTTCCCCGCGTGTCCCGTAACCTTCATGGTCCGAAAATTAGGGATGCCTACTAGAGCATGCAGAGAAATCACCGGCGTTTGATCCACCAAGTCCCCTTCCTTCTCCTGAGATTCTTGCAAGAATTCTTCTGACACTCCTCCTTCTTCCTCCAACTGAGCTTCGTCATATAGCTCAATTTTGTACAATTGTTTCCTTCTGCATTGGTGCCCTTGGGTGTACTTCTCATCACACCAAAAACATAACCCTTTAGCCCTTCTTCGATCCATTTCTTCCCCTGAAATTCTCCTAGGTCCGTTGATGGGCCTCGATCCATAAGGCTGTGACCCCGTGGGTTGGTCAGTTTTTACAGAATTATAAGGGGTGATTGCCTGAGAACTTGATGGTTGGAATGATCTGGATTCTTGACCCCCAAATTTCTTGATGGGAGGGGCTAGTATCGGAGGATTGATTGTCGACCGTCCTCTGATGCCCCCATAGTTTTCTTGCACCTTAGCCAGTGTCATTGCATAAGATAACTTCTTAGGCAAGAACATTCGGACACCTGCTTGAATATCTGGTTTAAGGCCATTGAGAAAACAGCTCACCACATATTCTTCGGGCAATTCCACCCTATTGATTACCTCTTCAAATTGATCAATATACTTCTGGACTCCGCCCTGCTGTTTCAACCCAATCAACTCGGTCATAGGGTCATCGTACGGACCTTCCCCGAATCGATCACTTAAGGCCCTTACATACTCTTCCCATCCCGGTAATTCTCGGGTCAATCGAGTCTTCATGTAAATTTGATGCCACTGTAGGGCTTTTCCCTCCAGGTGTATGATGACCAATTTCACTTTAGTTTCTGCAGGCGTCACATCCACATCGAAGAATTGTTCACATCGGAACAGCCATCCCTTAAAATCCTCCCCATTGAACCGAGGAAACTCTATTCGGGAGAATCTTGAAGGAATGGAGTAAGCTTGATTGTTGCCCAAAGACGATGAAGGTCCTTCTTCCGATGATGATCTGCCTCCCTCATTATTATTTCTTTGCATCATCTGATGACCCAGCTCCATAACCAGAGTGCGCAGCGATGTCAGTTCCTTGTTTACCTGATCTTGGTGTTCCTTCATCAAGCCCTTAAAAGACTCCTCTATTTTCCTTAAATCTTGTGATCTCGTTCCGTCCGCCATAGCTGCCAAGGATCGGCAGCTCTGATACCACTGATGGAATCAGTAGAATTTAGAGGAAAAATCTGGGAGAATATTATTTAGCAAATGAGAACAATTATAGCAGAGAATCAATAGAGAGTCAAATATCATGAATTGACTCTGGTATTGATCTGTGTAGAGAGGAGACTAGGAATTATCCCAGTGGACCGCCTCAGGAATTGTACAGAGAGAAAAGAGAACAAGACAAATCACAATACAGAATGCCCTATTCTACATTCTTCTTTCCCTATTTAATAAGCTTTCCAGTCGGTTATGTGCCTTCCAGTCGGTTACAACTAACTGACTAAGTACACCTTAGTTAATGGAATGCCAGCTCAGCTAACCACTTGGCAATTGATGACATCATATCAGCTCTCTGGATTTCCCGTATCACCCAGCAGCGTGGGAACTTCTGATTCACCTCTCTAACAACACCAGCAGGCCACCTGAGCTTCTGAATTGTGCCCAAACAAAACCCAACAAGCTGCTGCAGCAATTTGTTCACAAGAACCTGACGCAAAACCCAAAAGCCGTGTGCTGCTTCTTTGATTCAGCTCCCAAACCCGCTGCATTATTTCCAAGCAAATTAGATAGCCGTGCATTGATCTTCAAACAAAAACTGTTGCAGCAAAGTTGGCCAGCACCTGACGCAAGCTACAAACAAACACCAAACATCCACAACACCCTTCCTAATCCAACTAGGATTATCAACTCCAAACTAAACATCAGGTTTCTTCTAACCTTTTCCTTTTCCAAACAGTTTTCGAAACCCACTGTTATTCACATCTAAAGCCCGTTTCTTTGTGTCCAAACGTCACAAAATTCTGGCAGCATTAACCCACCTTCTAAGACGCAATTCTGGTCCAGAAATCTAGAGCAAAACAGGTTCAGAATTTCCTCTCTATTGTTTCCAAAAATCAGCTTTACCTTCTTGTGTCTTTCTTTCTCTCATTCTAGGTTGTCGAAATAGGGTTTTCCGTATTTTAAATTCAAGTTTGATTCCACGTCTTTCTTGTTTTCATCCTTCCAGATTACTCTAGGGTCCTTAGGAATTCCTTCAGGTCGTGTCCAAAAAAAAAAAAAAAAGAATAGGATTACAAAAACGAACACAATTTGTGTATTCTCTTGGTAACTGAAATTCACTTGTGAGCTAATCTAACTTCTTCAAAGGTTAAAACCAAGGCATTTTGAGAAATTTGTGAGCTCATTAGAGTGCAAATTGAGTGAAACACGGGTGCGAGAGTAAACACTAAGGGAGTGTGCGAGGACTATTATTATTTTTGTACTAACCCTTTACCTAAGTACAATAAAGGATGTCTGGGGATAACTCTACCTTTTGATTTTTAAACTTTGGGCCTAGTCTCTAAAAAGAAGAAATTGGCCGCATCATGGAGGGTCCGAGGCAAAGGAGAGCTAGTTTTGACCAAACTTTGCCAAATCCTAAAGGAGTCCAGAATGTGGAGTTACGGAGTGTAGATGACCAATTGAACATCATCAAGTCACAACTGCATGGTTGGTTTTATTCTCAAAGCCGTACCAAAGATAAAGTGTGCAGCTTGGCCATTGATATGCGTTGTGAAGTTAACCTCGCAAGTGCTATCATGGTTGAGAAACTTCAACTTCCAACCATTGAACATTTTCATCCATATAAATTGTCGAGTGCTAATGGTGATATTTGGGTTACTAAACACACTCGTTCCTGTTCGTATTGGCACGTACATTGATGAGGTGTTGTGTGACGTAGCTCCAATCCAAATTACGCATGTGCTATTGGGTAAAGCATAGATGCTTGGACGTGATGTTAAATATGATGGACATACTAACCAGGATTCCTTCGCATTTAATGGACGTCGTACTATACTTGCATCACTTGATTTTGAGAGACTTTGTACTGATTTAGGAATCATAAAAAGTGAGCATGAGTCCGATAGCATGAAAAAGGAGTTAGTTGAGGTAAAATTCAAGACTAATAAAATGAGTGTTCAAGCCGTTAAAAGTGACATTTCAGTTTGTGAGCCAAGTGTTGAGCTTGCAAAAGAGAGTGAGCAGTCCAAACTTAAGTTGGTAGCAAGTGAGGGTTTAAATTCTTATGTTTCTTCTAATGAACTTAACTTTGCTTTGTTTAGTGTTTCTTGTTTTTTGCAGGTTACACAAGGTGAAGTGAAGATGATTTTGATTTGCACCATTCCTAAGCCCATTGATGGATTGTTGATCTTTCAAAGAATTGCTAACTTCTATCATCACTCTATGGCGAAATGCACTGCCTTAGCAAACCAACCACTTGCTTTGAAAGGGAGTTTACTTTCATCTGATTTTAAAACTGAAATTACGCCTTTCCAATCTGATTTTCTTCTTGATGTCAATTGTTTGCATTATGTTCTTAGTCCTAGCTTTGAAATAAATTATTTTCAGCATTGTGTTTTGAGTCCTTATGTGTCTTCTATTTTCTTTGAGTTGTGTGGCCATTGTGTTGGTCAATATGATGCATGTTTGTGTAGTAAGTCTCATGTGTCACTAGAGTTTGTGAACATTATTCTCATGAAGCATGGAAATCATGCCTTTCCTTCATGTTATATGTTGGGAAAATTTAGTGTTTATAATTCTTTCACCCCTATTAATGCCTCGTGTTTTGTCTTTGATCCAGGCATTGATTCGAGGTCGAATCGTTTTCATGGGGGAGGGATTGATACAGGGCCTACAAGCAGTCTTTGGAGAATGGGGCATGCGCGTTGGTTCATGTTTCTAACCAAGTTAAGTTGGCGACATGCTTCATGGCTCGCTTATATGCGCATATTCCCCGATGAGCTTCAACATAAGCAAAGCGCAGATTTGAGGACAAATCTCGTTTAAGAGAGAGGGAATGATATGAATCTAGATTCTTGAAGTCAAACATCAATCAAGCCTAATCACGTCCAACCTTAACTCGTGAGATCGAACCTTGGTCGCCGGTTAAGAGAACCGGATTCATGTCAAATTTATGTCCAATTAGTAGTAGTTTGTGTTTCTTTTGTTCGGGCAGAAGACTAGTTTTCGTCTGGACACGGGCGTATGATATGGGCGTGTGGAGTTTCCTACGCCTAGAAGACTAGTTCTTGTCTGGACGCGGGCGCGTCATCTGGGTGCGTGGAATTTTCTTACTTTTTTATTAATATTTATTTTATGTCACTAGTACTAGTAGGGTTAGTTTTGCATTTTCCAAGTTAGATTAGGGTTTGTGAAGGCTATAAATAAGCCTTAAGCCAACGTTTTTTTTAATTCAATGATACATCAAATTTTCAGCAATTGAGAGTTTTCTTGTACCTTGTGCAAACCTTTGAATACTTTAGATTATGTTCTAAGTGTTCATTCGGCTTATCAACAAGAATCACACTTGTTGTGGCGCCATTCTACCTACACCATTAGTTCCTTTTAACAATTCTTGGAGGGTTAAGAAATTCCACTTAGTTTTTGAATCAAGGGTTTTAAGGGGTTCGTGGTTTTCCATCAATCCAAACGTGGGAATTATTATCTAGATCCGGGAATTGGTATACGAGTTCTTCCAATCAAGATTGGGTTCGTATCAGTAGGGCTCGGAGTTCAAGTTTTGATCACTTTGCAATTTAGCACCCCTCCCTAAAATAATTAAAGAACAACGGAAATAAGTTTTCTAATTCATCAATCAAATCTCGTTCAAGAAAAAGTAAGTTCGGTAAACTTCCAATTTGAGCAGAAATCTTTGAAAAATCGTAACTCGAGTTGTATAAGTCCAAATTTCACAAGGTTGGTACCATTGGAAACATCATTTAAAGTTCTAAAACTTTGTAAAGACACTATGATAAAATTCTGGACAAAAACTGCCCAGATTTTTCGTTTGAAGTTTGGCTACAGTGAAAAACAGGACAACACAGGCTGGTTTTCTAGCTCACTTTGGAAATTTGCCAAATATTGTAGGAAACGAATTGGCCTCTGAAATCTACACAGTTTAAATCCCTATGTATCTAGTTTCAAATGACACCAACGGTACTCGATTCCGAATCTCGAGTAAGAAATTATAACTGTCCAAATAGGGCAAGTTCAAAATTCTGCTTTTTTTGAAATTCCAGATTTGCAGGGCAGCATTTAAGCCTCAATTGAGTGATGAAGTCTTACTAAAAAATCACCAAATTTAGTACACTAAGTCTACCATATATAGATTATGTCCATACCAAAATTTTGCCAAAAAGTCTCACGGGAAAACAGTGCTTTTAACGCCCAAAGTGGACTCAGCAAACTCGAGTCAAACCTGTGAAGTTTTGACCTTCTTCATCTAATCAGCTCTAACCTACCTAAAACACCATCAATTGCCCTAATCTTTGGAACCAAAATAGTATTAACCTTTCTAAGCCTAATGATGATCAAAAATGATGCAAGCTTTTATCAATTTTTGGCACTAAAACTGCCCAAGAATTTCGGACAGCAAGCTTCTTCAATTTTCCAGATTTTGTTCCAACTTATCAACTATTATTGCAACAACTTTTGAAGGGCTTTTTGTGGGAAAATTTAACATCTTAAACCTCAACATTTAAGTATTAAAAATCAGCCCCTAAACCCACAAAAATGCAGCCACAAAATTAAGGGAAAAACAGCAAAATTCAACCCCCAATTCATCTCCTCCTTCTCGGTTTTCCTTGAGGTTTTTCTTCCAACTTTCCAACCAACAAATTCCAACATATGCACACACATTTCATAATTTAACATACTAGAAAACAAATTCACACATTTTGTGGGAATTCCAAGAGCCCACACATCAACAACAAATGCAACTTTAAAGAAGCTTAGTAACTTGAAATTCCAAAACCAACACAAGTCAAGGTTCTAAGAACCCATCAACATTCCAATCCTACTTCATGCTTGACAATGTAAGAAATGGACAAAGGTGAAAGCTTTGAGGGTTTACCTCCTCCAAGTAGTGAGCCAAAAACACCCAAAAAATCCTAACTTTAGCCACCAAAAGCTTCCTCCTCCAAGTTCTTCACCAAAGCTTCAAACTTGAGCTAAGCTAATGACAAGATTGTGGTTGATTTTGGGAGTGAAATGGAAGAAGAAAATGATGAAAATTCTAAGGGAAGAGAGAGGGGAGAGAGTCAGCCAAGAGAGAGAGAGAAGAGTGGTGTTTATGTGGTAATTTGGTGAATAAATGAAAGAAAATGAAGACAAGACTTAAAGCCCAATTTTGGGGGTCAAAAGTCCAACTTGGAATAGTAGTTTTGCTAGCAATTTGGGAGGGAAAAATAATTAGCTCTCTTGGCTGCACATTAAGGGGTAATCTCGGCTAAGAGGGAAAAAGAAAAGAGAAATTAAAGTGAATTGGAGGAAATTAAATGGATAAAACAATCGCAGGATTAAAATCCTAGTTTTTGGGAAATTTGTCCAACTAGGTTTTAAGGTTTCGAAACCCTGGTTAATCTCACCTTTAATAATTCACTTCTGGTACCTTGATTGTATTCTTAACCTACGAGTAATCATCCTTACACTCCATCGCTACTTCACTCACTACTCGAATTTTTACCTCGGAAAATGTGTTTTTCCATTTTCTCACTAATTAACGCAAAAAGGGTGAATTTTGAAAAGGTAAACGGAATTATTGAAAATCTACGAGGAAATATGTGTGAAATAAAATTGGGTCACCCAAAAATAAAAATGAATTTCCATTTAAATTTCTTGAAAAATATGTTTGAGTACGACATTAAAATAATCAAATAGATTAATGATAATAATAATAATATTTAAAATAATAAATTTTAAGACTCTCACAGTTTTTATGTCAAACAAGTACTGATAAATCCAAACTTGACTCAAACCAATGACAAACCCAAACCCAAACCCAAACCCAACTCATAAAAGAAATAAAATTTTGTGCTTAGAAGATTGGAGTTTTAGGCTTACAGTATGGGACTTAATTTTTTTTAAAATATAGTTTGGGCTCAGCCCAAGTTTACAACCACAGCATAACTAGACATAGTATCTGTTTGATATCTCTATGTTATTATCTACCCGTATATAAGCTATTAAAATTTTTACGTCATAATATGTATTATTAGAGATTTAAATATACACTTATCTATAAAATTGTTTAGGTCTGGTTTATTGAGGATGAGCCTAATGAAGTTCAGACTCCACTGAATACAAAATCAGGTCATATATTTAGATTTTAGAGCCACGATCTACAAGGCCCAATTAAACATGGGGTGTCATTCTGACCCCATTTTTTTAGGACCAACACGTGGACTCTAATCACATAGAAAAAATTAGTATTTCTATAAGCTCATGAAAAAGTCAAAAAATTTCCAACTCCGTAGTGAACTTTCTCTTTCTGCCATTTTCCCCTCCAGCACCTAAATCCTGATTTAGGTCGAATATGGGAATAAGGCAAACTTAGATGGGGTTTCTCTTGTTTTGTTCATTGTAAGATTTAGCATGCATTCGTAGAATGTTATTGTAGATGTGAATTTTATTTATATATAAAATTGTACAAGGGATAGGAGAAGTTACGATTAATTTTTGGTACAGTTATTTTGGTTATTATGTGTCGTTGATCATTTATTTATTGTACATTTTTCCGTACATGCCCATATATGTAAATACATATCTGTTCGCCCTATTAGGTAGGAACCCCAATTCATTGTTAGAACCAAAAAGTCTTCTGATTTTAAATTTTAATCTTATAAAATTAGTTATTTTTGTCTTTTTAATTTTATGCTTAAATTGCAAAATTTTTCTAATAGGTAAAAAGAAGGGTAAAATCTATATTTTATGAAAGATGACTTTTATTAATTTTGAATAATTAGTTTTTACAAAATTTACCGCAACGTTGAAACCAATAAATTTTTTATTTTGGTGAAGAGGTGGCAGCCGATGTCACTTTATGCAAGCGCATGGCACTCTTCAAAGGCCCACGTACAAATGGATGGCCTGTACATTGCTAAAATCATTGGAGTGGTCTGTTGAAGACATGGAATTGGAATTAAATTTTAAAAATCTCAACGGAGTTGAGTGATATTATGAGAAAATTTAAAGGAGGTTTCTGAAATTATTCCTAATAAATAAGAACTAGTCCTATTATTATATTTTTGACAAAAAGAATTATATTTTTGTGCAAAAGTATTAAGATTTAGGGGTTAGTGATAATTTAAAACATCAATAGTTTGATCTATTTTTATTTTTTTTAATGTACCAAAAAAAAAACCTTAAACAGATGACCTAAAAAGAGGTAAGCTTTTGAAAGATTCGACAAGACAACTGATCCTAGTGCAGGTTTTTCCTTTTTTGTGTATAAAAAACCAATTCAAAGTTCTTTACTTATTTTTTTCTTTTTTATTTCTCTGATTTTTTCTTCTCGGTCATTTAAGTAGATTGATATAACATGGTACTAATGCCTATTTTAGTTGTAATGATCTAGCTAATTTTGTTTGGGAGGAATTTTTGATTAAATAGCTATAGTATCTAATCAAGAATCTTTTTTTTTGTTTTTAAAATCAAATTTATCCTACATTGGTTTGAAGCTGATACTAGTGAAAATATGGTCTACCAGTTTCTGTTGTTGGTTTTTGTTTTTTGGTGTTTTTCCATTGACAATTTCTAGTGAACAAGAAACGATTCAAAGGATAGTAGGTCCAACGTTTTTCATTTTAATAAAATATATTAATATATTTGACTTTTGGGATGGATGCTGGTAGTTTAGAGCTCAGATGAAACTTAATACATATTTTGTTTTTATGATAATAAAAAGTTGGGTGGTTTCGATTTTGGTTACCACTGCAGATTAGAAAACATACCCTAACACTATAAGTCACTTTTTTTTTTCTCTTTTTATTTAGGGGTTTTCGCAGGAAGTGGATCTCGCAAACTAATCCCCGCCCCTCGTAACCATAAGTCACTAAAAGGTGTACTTGCCCATCAGTACAACACACAATTTTTTGTTAAAAAATTATTTGTTTTTGCCAGCAAAACAACATATATTAGCTATGAAAGTTAATACCACTGTGATCTTGATCTAATATCCAAAAAACTAGTTTGACTAGCAGCACAAATTATATATATACATACATACATATATATATATATATAGACATCCCCCCGGGGGCAAAAATAACAAAAGAAGAAACCGAGGACAGAGACACCGATTGCAATGGCTATTGTAATAGTAGAGAAAGTGTAGGGCAAGATTTGAATCAAAGCTCGGGATAGCTTGATGATTCCATGGTTTTAACAATGTTTTTATCGGAAAAACTATTGCATTTAGTCCGAAGATCTCGTCTAAATAATCTCTTATGATAGTAGTAAAAGATAAAATGGTACCCACTTAAATTAGATCCAAAAAACTTTCATTCTTATGTATATGCATATTAGCATATACGTGAAACTTGTAATTGGAAGAACATGCATTTACTCTTATATTGTGCCGTTCTATTAGACATCAAAAATTCAGTTTACAATTATAATTTGACTTTTAGATTGCTTTACTGCTCAATCTTAACAGTAAAAGGGATTCCATCAGCTTTATTTGATGAATTGTATCACGGAAAACTGTGAGCATATTATCTAAACTCTCTAAGAGAAAGGAACACATTTGCAGGATGGACACAGAAGTGCTACCTTGGGAAAAATGTTTGTATATGTTCACTATATGTTTGGAGACAAGTTTATACTTTCATTAAAAGTTAGAGGAGCAAAATCAATTTTTAAAGCACACAATTGAAAATTTTAATTTTGTTGAGGGGAAATACTTCAAACTTTAATTGTTCGGGGAGCAGCTAATTGCAGTAGCCGCTTTTTGAAGTTTATTTGTAGTTTCTAATATTGGTCATTTTTCTTCATGCTGAAACATCAAGAATTATCTAAATATACAACTTTTTTGTTTATTTAGTCTTTCTTTGGCTTAGTAAGAGATTTTTGAAGTAAGTGAGACATCCTAAGGATAAGAAAATGAAACTGAAGACCTCCATAAGATGAAAACTCTTAAACAAAAATGCATCTTTCTATGGAAACAAATTAATACAACCGTTATTTCAAATAAGATCTTATTCCGCTATATGGGATCGTTAATATTTCCTCTCCATGAGATGAGTAGTACCCGCTTACGGTCTTAAAAAGAGGATGAGTAGACTATATAAGAGGAGAAAGTCCATTGCGCATCATATATGCTTACCTATTTTCTACTGATTTTCTAATTTGTAATTCATCAGCAATCTCTATAATTAGTCTCTTCTCTCTCCCCACATTTCAAAGATCAATCATTTATCTGGAAATTCATGTTTAGCTTAACGAAGGGAGAATAGCTTTTGGTGGAAGGAGGAGGAGGGCATCTAAAAACCTGGATTTTACATGCATAGGAAGAGAATGTTAAGGAAATTATAATATCCTACAAGAAGAAGAAAAATAATAGAGAACCAAAGGGGAAGAAAATAATAAAGTGACAAAAAAAAATTGTTAAGTGCAATTGAGTTCTATCATCCAAACTTTGAGCTCAAGAGCTAAAGCTTTCATTCAGATTTATGAAATAAGACATGATTTATAGGGTGCAATTTAGTTGATTAACTGTGTTAATATTTCCTAATTATCTAGGCTAAAATTTCATTCGTGGGTTGATTCTACTGAGCTTGTGTATTATGTGGTTAAATGCAGGAATTTGTGAAAAAATGTGCTAAATAGCTGTAATTCCAAAAGAGGTCCTGATGGTTAGGTGCGGGTATGCCTAAGTCATATGTTCAAGGCTGAGCTGTCAAAAATTCCAAGTTCACATGGGCAGTTTCCAAGAATTTTAGGATTCCAAATTTGAAGACGTGTTGGAGTCAACTATTGTGTTTTCCTATTTAGTAATTTATTTTTCTTAGGAAACTACTTTAATATTTGTATTAGGAATTGGGAGTTTGACTCTCTTTAGAACTTTCCTATTTGATTAGTATTTGGAGTTTTCCTTTTCCGTAATAGATGGGAATTAAGGGAAGTTTCCTAGTTGATATAGAATAGGTTTTCTTTTTATTTGGTAACTTTGCTCCCCGCAAGAAGGACTTACTTTCGGAAGGTGACCAATACCTTTGATTGGTCACGTATAATTGCTGGTGAAGGGACTTCGGGAGACAAGAAACAAAACGATAACATTGCTTTTCGTCTTTTTCCTTGGCTATTTTCTTTTCTTTTGAACACAAGCTATCGATAGCTGTCACAGCCCCACCTCACCCTAGGGCGTACCAAAGGGTTTAGTGGGCAGTCAACCTAGGTCTCGCCAGGATTCAAACACTCGAATAACTATAATACTTTGAAAGTGAACATAAATAACCAATTCCCGCTCAAATCACAAATAATAACATTACTAAATTCAACTTACAACTCACATTCCCAAATTACAATTCAAAGTACTTAGAGTACAACCACAATTCAATCTTACAGACCCAAGTACAGTAAAAGTCCAATCACCCACGATTACCAATGATACAAGGGTAATTCAACCCAAAACACTAAGAAGGATCTCGACGCACGCTATCCCTTGTCTTGAGCCCTGTGGGGGAAAAATAAAACATTTTTGGGGTGAGTTAGAAGCTCACTGAATGTTCAGTAAAACAAGAAATTCAAGGACCTTTGAGTTAATAGTCACTCTCTAAAACATTTGAGTTTTCAAACAATCATTCCATCAGTATTTACTTTAACACCAACATACAGTAAATAGTAATTCAGTACACAATCAAATCCAGTATTGGAAGGATACAGTGCTCACTTGGAGCTATTTCAGTAGTCCACTTCACCTTATAACTCCTGATCAATCCCCTCAGTACAACTGGCCATCACCTTATCCCTCCAGTGGTAATACTCTAGTATACCGAAACAGTGCCCAGGGTTCCAACCTACCCGACCGAGTCCGCTTCTGGCTCGAATAGGCTAGCAACCAAGGGTAGGGCCCAGTTCCGCCAAAGGCGTACAATATGCGCAAATAATGATCAGTCACGACCAAGGAGTTTGTTTTAAGATAAAGCTTTTCCAACCTATCCAGCCACCCTAATGGCGTACTCAAGTAGGCTTTTGACCCACCGATCGCTCAAGAAGGGGGTCTTAGATAGGCTTTCTAGCAAAAGGGTCTTGAGACCCAGTTCAATCGATACGATAAAGTACACATCGACCTACAAGTAGTGAACGATGCGATAAGGTACACATCGGACTACAGGGGTAAAATGCTCCTTGGTACACCACTATCAAACAATCAAGTTATCAACAAAACAATCCAGGAAACAAGCAATATACAAACAATGGAAGTGTAGACAGTTGAACAGTATATTAACAGTTAGGTCGAGTGTGGTAAAGTACACACTCGCTTAGAAACAAGTATGTAATTCATGTAACATACGGGAGATATTCACAAACTTATTTCTTTGCAACTATAAGTTGAGTATATCGTATCACAAGTCATTTTCACGTAGTAGCGAAACATTTGATTTAAAATGGATTTGAACATTCATAAACTCTTCATAAATGGTTTCACTTGTAAAGCATTTCATTTGAAGGGGAGTTGAATCACTCACAAATCCTTTATAAACTATTTCATGGGTAAAAGCATTTTACTTAGAAATAGAGACAAATCATTTCTTGGTAAATACTAGCAAATCATTTTACAAATAATTCATTTACAAACCATGGCAAGATTTCTATTTAAAAAGGGAGTTTGAACACTCACCTCGATCCACTTAAACGAGTGAGCAAAGAAGAAAGCTAAACTTCGTTAGCTGGTTCACCCCCGACAAAGTCTTGTCCACCTGAGCCAAAGTTCAACTATCAGATACCAGCCCAAAATCTCATGTTCCAAGTCTTAACTTAACTACTCAGAAGCATCAAACCCTCACTACTACGAGGTCTAGTTCGGGCCATATCTAAGATTACACTCGTTAAAATAGTAAGGTTTCAAACGTCAAAAATCATTATTTTCAAAATATCTTGACACTTACTCTTAGTCAAAACTATACATTAATTTAAAATACTTCAAACCAAGCTCTTATATTCGAAACCCATAGAATTTGACCAAAATATAGTAAAACCCTCAAATTCATTCAAATGACACTTTTCATTCGAAATTAATGAAAAACTTCACTTTTCATCTTTTAAAATTCAAACATCCCCTCCACTCAAACATACACTCACAAATGAACAAAACCCATATTTTCTCAAAAGAAAATTCTTCAAGAACAAACACAAATTTCGAGATCAAGTATTAAATTTACCAAGCATGGGTTCGGCCATTACATAAATTTTCCTTCAAAAATTCTCAACAACAAAACCCTACTTTTCTAACCATATCATCATCTATTTCACAAATACCAGTCAAATCCACAATCAGGTCCTTAAGTCCGCTACCTAAAGGCCACCTCAAGTCCGCTACCTGGGTTGGGATTTTAAGAGCCCAACTTCATCTTTTCAAATGAGATCATTTTATCAATAACAACCATGGATCTGAGCTATTTAACACTAATAAAGCTATATCTACAAGATTCAAGCTTTATACCTTCAGATTTGACTAGATCTGACAAGATCCGGCAAGATCTCACGAAATCTCTCGAGCTCTTCCTTAAGAAGATTACTTCCAATCTTAGAGATACCCAAAACTTCAATCTTAGCCCAAGATCTTCAAGCTTTTACAATGATTTCTAACACCACACTCAAGAGCAAGTTCGAGACAAACCACCCAAGCTTTCCTCCTCTTTCTTTTCCTCAAAATTTCGGATCTTTCCCCCTCTTCTTCTCCCTTCACACGGCTGCCAAGAAATGGATGATCAAGCCCAAGATTCCTTCACTAAGATCTCACACTTCAAGTTGATGGATGATCAAGAAGATTGAAGCTCAAACCTCAAGCTTTTTCCTCTCTTTCTTCCCCAAGAAAATCAGCCAGCTCTCTCTCTCTCTCTCTCCTCTCACGGCTGCAAATCTTGAGAAGATGACGGCCTCCAATGGTGCTTGAAGCTTGATGGAAGAAAGGAAAGAAAATGAAGAAGATGAAGTTGGAAACTCTCTCCCTCTCTCTTCCTTGTTGCTCTCGGCTGCTCCCTCTCTCTCTACTCCCAAATTGCAGCTGAAAAGTGAGGAAAGGAAGCAAGAAACAAGGCTTTAAGGGGGCAAAAGGAGTGGCTCTCCTTAATTTATGGAAAAGTTGTCTCATGACCACTTTATGTCGCGTCAAGCGCGGTATTCTAACTTACATTGGTTTCCTTCATCCCGACACTGTCTCACCATAATAATATTTCCAAAATATCACTACATATGCTCGGTTTCAAGTCCAAATCACTATTCACGCGTCGGAACAATTTTTAACGCTAAAATAGCCAAACCACCCACACCGGCAATAAATTCGTATAAAATTCTCTAAATTGGAAAATAATCACTTTAAACATATATTCACTCATATTTCAATAAATAAACATAATATAAATAATATTAGGCATTTTTAAAATAAAATCTGAATTTTGGGGCCCTCACAATAGCCTTTGTCTTCTTCACTTTTGATATATTCAATTGAACAAGACAACACATGGCTTTGTTGATTTCCATTGAAATCTTTGGTGGAGTTTCTCCCATCATGCGTGGCTAAGTTTCTTGTCTAGTCAAAGATCAACTCGACGACGCAGTCCAACACATCTGTGAGATCTAATCGATTTGTCATTTGTTCATTTAAATCTTTAGTATTTATATGTTCTCTGTTTTGTGTTAATATGATTGTTTAGTTGGTTGAATGTCAAAGGCGCTTGATGTTCATATTGACTTGATAGTCTACCGCCAATTTAATTTGCTAAATCCGTCATTGTTTAGTAGATTAATACTAGTGGCAACTGACGTGTACGCATGTTATGATCTAATCTAAATGAACCCTGGCAGTGTGTTTGTTGGTTAGGGTTTGGGCTTTTCTAACTCTTAGTGCAATTGAGAAATTAAATCCTACAAGCGTACATAGGGTTGTTTCTTAGTTAGGGGTATTTAACGGGCGTACCTTACTTACCTAAAATCTAAGGAAGAGTTGGTCGTTTGAGAGGTTTCCGGCGACTATAACCAGCCTATTAAGGATTTAAATGAATTAATTTTGCATCAATGATCAGGTATATGGACTGTGTCTGAATAGTTGGATCTTTGGTTAGAACTCATCGCCCATATATTTCATTCTCTCTTATTTTAGTTATTTGGCTTTGTTGTTTGATTTTTAATTAATTCCTTTTCATCTCAAAAATCCCCCCATTTTCCGTGCTTGAGAAGAAACAAATTTTCCCCAGTCCCTGAGGAGACGATCCTACTCACCCTTATACTCAAAATTTATATTTCCTGGAGTAGGTATTTATTATTGCACAAGCTCGACATCCTGTCAATTTTTGGCGCCATTACTGGGGACTGGTGCCTAAATTATTTGTTTCTTCTTAACTTCATCTTTTTTATTTTTATTTTTCTCTTTCCAATTTTTTTCCTTCTTCTTTATTTCTCCTCCATTTTTCTTACTAGTTGATGGCTACTAATTTTCAATATTTTGATGATAGACTGGACTTTATTCCTAATTCGGTTAATGACAGCTCTTCTATTAGTGATCCTCATTTAGATGATTTGGCCTCTCTTGTACAAAAATTGAGTGATAGACAAAAGCAACAAGTCGACACTTGTGGAATATGTCAGTTAAATCATCTAACTGACATGTGCCCGCTATTCCAAGATGACATGAATGCCCAATGTTGTGATGTTGGAGTATCCCAAAATCCATCTCCATCAATGTTTGATCCTTATTCAAATATGTATAGTCAAGGATGGTGGGACTACCCCAACTATAGCTATGTAGTGAGGCCAACATCTCAACCCTCATCTTCTGATGGAGGAAATTCCTTGGAAGATCTTGTCAAGAGTTTGGCCACAAGTACTGCTCAACTTCAGTAGAGCACTGCTCAATTCCAGCAAGAGACGAGGTCTAGCATGCAAAATCTGGAAATTCAAATAAGTCAATTGGCAACAGTAGTCAACCGTTTGGAGTCTCAGGTGTATGGGAAGCTGCCGTCTCCACCAGAAGCTAACCCTGAGAATGTTAGTGCCATAGATGAAGTTGAAGAGGAAGTTAAAAATGAAGGATCTCAACCTCAAATCTCTCCAGTGGAAGAGTTCAACAAACAATCTCCAATTATGGTGATATCTTCTCCATCCTCTAACCAATATGTTCTTAAATCTCATTCTATATCTCCTGTTAATGAAATTGACTTTATTATACCAGAAGAATTTGAGTTTCATGATAGGAATAATTTAGGAGTCATAATGACTCCTAAATTGTTAATTGGTCACGATGGAGGAGTGAGTGAAGATTTGAAGTTGTTATTTGATTGCTTAGCACCACCTACTAGTCAATAGAAGAAAAGAGCTCGTGTGCATAAAGATTACTCTACTTATGAAGGGTATGAAGATTATGTAGAGAAGAAAGCAATGAAATGAGCTACGAGATTTTATCCTCCCTGAGCAAAGACAGTTATGTCTAGCCAAAGACATTAAAGAAAGGAGCTGCTTGGGAGCCAACCTAAGAATTTATGATTTTCTTTATTTTAGTATTTTAGTATTTTATTAAGCAAGTAGTTTCATTTGAAATAATTAACTTCTCGTATGTTAGGTTGCCACCAGTTAGGCATGCCCACGCCGATTGGTCACGCCTACGGATTGCAATTTCTGTCCGTGGTCAGAAGTGTTGGTACAAGTTAGGCGTGCCCACGCCTTGTGGTCACGCCTAAGAAACTCAATTGTCGAAAGTTGGACAGAAGCGTTGGTATTAGTTATGTGTGCCCACGCCTAACTTGGTGGATCACCAAAAAAAAAAAAGCCCCAGAACCCTAATTTCTTTCCTTTCTTTCTTTCTTTCTTTCTTTCTTCTTCTTTCTTCTTTCTTTCTTCCTTATTTCTTTTTCTCCAAAGCTCCACAACAAGATGGTTCAGAACTTGGCGCAATACTTCCATCTTGTGGGTTTCTGCCCACCTTTTCCCCACGAGCCATAGATGGTTGTTGTCCTCCTCCGTGATTCAGGGAAGTTCCGTTGTCCCTTTTTACTTCTTTTCCATGTTCTTTATTTGCTACATTGGGGACAATGTAGGATTTAGGTGTGGGAGAGGGTTAGATATGCTTTCGTCCTTTGTTTAGCATTTTACTTTCTGTTACAAAAAAAAAATTGAAAACAATGATGAATGCAATCGAGATGTGGGTCTAAGTAGAAAGTTCATGCCATAAGGTTTCCTATTTTTATTGATGATGAATTTAATTGATGAATATGTTGGATTTGACAGTGATTCTTTACCACCCGTGTGAGTTTTTGGGCTTAATTGTGAGCAAATTTTCTAAATTTGCTCTATATTTATTTGTGAGTGGTATTCCACATGGTTTGGTCATTCTAGAACTTGCTTTGTTATGCATGTCAAGATCACGTTTCAATGAATTTGGTGCATTGAAATGACAAGAGCGCCTAGGATTAACCATCTTTTGACTCTAGAAAAAATCCTTCCCTTATTTTATCTACCCCTAGTAAACCAATTTGAGCCTTTAACCTGTTTCTTTGTTTAAAACCACATTTGTTAGCCTAAGACTTTTTTTCAGACTTTCGTTTTAACCCATATGTTAAAGTAATGCTTGAATTTCATTGCACAAGAATTTGGTGAATGATTTGATTTGCAAGGCAAAAAGTGAAAAAAAAAAAGAAGCAAGTGCAGCAAGCTAAGGTGCTCTATGTGTTGTTTGCTTCCTTTGTATGGAAAGAAAAAAAAAAGGAAAGAAAGAAGAAAAAAAAAGAAAAAGAGAAATTGAAAAAAAAAGGAGAGAAGAGCAATGGAGAAAAAAATGATAAAAATGAGTGAAAAGTGAAAAAGAAAAATGTTCCAACGTGCTTGTGTGCATATTTCTTGAATTGAGATTGTGGCAAGTGCCAATAATTATTTTCACTTGTTTAGATTGATGAAGCACTGTTATGCCTTGGAAGTGAAAATTTGTAGGAAATTCATGCATTGGAATTTTAGTATCTTCTTTGGCATATTTACACCTAAATTAACCGTTCTATCCTACCTTCACCCAACCCCCATTACAACCTTGTGAAAGTCCCTTTGATTTTTGAATTAAATTCATTATTGAGTGGTGGAGATCTGATATATGATCAAGCCTATGGTAATGTCATTCCATTGTGTCGATTTGAGTGCTATTTTATACCCTATACACTTTGGAGTGATTGAGTGCACTTGCTAAATTATTTGTGAGGTATGTCAATTTGATATATTCTGATTTTAATGAAACTGTTGGAAAGTGTGGGATGCCCTGATTGGTATGACTTGCTATGATTGCTCTACATCTTGGTTGTTTTTCTGAGTTGGGATATGCTTGAGGACAAGCATCATTTAGGTGTGGGGGAGATTTATCGGGTGCATTTTAGTTGATTAATTGTGTTAATATTTCCTAATCATCTAGGCTAAAATTTCATTAGTGGGTGGATTCTACTGAGTTTGTGTATTATGTGGTTAAATGCATGAATTTGTGAAAAAATGTGCTAAATAGCTGTAATTCCAGAAGAGGTCTTGATAGTTAGGTGTGGGTACGCCTAAGTCATATGTTCAAGGCTGAGCTATCAAAGATTCCAAGTTCACATGGACAGTTTCCAAGAATTTTAGGATTCCAAATTTGAAGACGTGTTGGAGTCAACTATTACGTTTTCCTATTTAGTAATTTATTTTTCTTAGGAAACTACTTTAATATTTGTATTAGGAAGTGGGAGTTTGACTCTCTTCAGAACTTTCCTATTTGATTAGTATTTGGAGTTTTCCTTTTCCGTAATAGATGGGAATTAAGGGAAGTTTCCTAGTTGATATAGAATAGGCTTTCTTTTTATTTGGTAACTTGGCTCCCCGCAAGAAGGACTTACTTTCATAAGGTGACCAATACCTTTGATTGGTCACGTACAATTGCTGGTGAAAGAGACTTCGGGAGACAAGAAAGAAAACGATAACATTGCTTTTCGTCTTTTTCCTTGGCTATTTTCTTTTCTTTTGAACACAAGCTATCGATAGCCTTTGTCTTCTTCGCTTTTGATATATTCAATTGAACAAGACAACACATGGCTTTATTGATTTCCATTGAAATCTTTTGTGGAGTTTCTCCCGTCATGTGTGGCTAAGTTTCTTGTCTAGTCAAAGATCAACTCGACGACGCAGTCCAACACATCTATGAGATCTAATCGATTTGTCATTTTTTTTAAATCTTTAGTATTTATATGTTCTCTGTTTTGTGTTAATATGATTGTTTAGTTGGTTGAATGTCAAAGGCGCCTGATGTTCATATTGACTTGATAATCTACCGCCAATTTAATTTGCTAAATCCGTAATTGTTTAGTAGATTAATACTAGTGGCAACTGACGTGTACGCATGTTAGGGGGACATATGATCTAATCTAAATGAACCCTGGTAGTGTGTTTGTTGGTTAGGGTTTGGGCTTTTCTAACTCTTAGTGCAATTTGAGAAATTAAATCCTACGAGCGTACTTAGGGTTGTTTCTTAATTAGGGGTATTTAACAGGCGTACCTTACTTACCTAAAATCTAAGGAAGAGTTGATCGTTCGAGAGGTTTCCGGCGACTATAACCAGCCTATTAAGGATTTAAATGAATTAATTTTGCATCAATGATCAGGTATATGGACTGTGTCTGAATAGTTGGATCTTTGGTTAGAACTCATCTCCCATATATTTCATTTTCTCTTATTTTAGTTATTTGGCTTTGTTGTTCGATTTTTAATTAATTCCTTTTCATCTCAAAAATCCCCCCATTTTCCGTGCTTGAGAAGAAACAAATTTTCCCCAGTCCCTGAGGAGACGATCCTACTCACCCTTATATTCAAAACTTATATTTCCTGGAGTAGGTATTTATTATTGCACAGGATCGACATCCTGTCAATGATCATTGTACTAATGATATAGGATAAACTTAGTAATCTCTTTCTCACGACTTGCATATTGATCCCTAGGTTGGTTTAGTTATCTTTCATCTGATACTTGTTATGTAGAACTATGGTAACCAAGGTCTACTACCAAGATCATGAATCTAACAAGTTGAAAGTTATCTACTTGAAATCAATTGATGTAATTAGTACACCTTTTGGTGTAAAATTATGCAAATTGAGTGTAAATTTAAATTTGTCAACTCATATAACTAATTTTGTGTAGATTATACCAAAGCATATTAAATGTGCTAACAAATACAACTTTACAATTTGTGTATCAATTTATGTTTCATTGGACCATCTCAAGAGCCACATAAATTCGACAACAAAGTAATGGAAGATTGATTCCCCCAAAAAAAAATAATGGAAGATTGAGACCCTTGGACTCGACTCAATAGACTTGTGCAAGCATGTAAAATACGTAAAGAATACAAACTTGACTTTATGTTGAGAGTTAAAAGACTAATCTAGATTGCCGTAGGAATAGGAGTAAAGACTAAAGACCTAGGAAATAAAGCAGTAGTCCCACGTTATTTTGTTGGATTTAGCAATGTTGTAGGACTCGAGGAAAAAGTTTGTAATTCACATATAATTTCTATAATCAGCCTATCTTTCCCCAAATTTCAAAAATAAATCATTTATCTGGAAGTATATGTTTAGCTTGAAGAAAGAAGAAATGGTTTTCAGTGGGAAGAGGAGGAGGGCCTTTAAAAATCTGGATTTTGCATGCATGGGAAGAGAACAACAAGAACAACACAACCACTAACCTTTATTCCACTAGATGGGATTAGCTATATAGATCATATGTCGCCACTCAATCCAATCCAGGCACATATTTTCATTAAGTATGACATGTCTTTTTTTAATAGTTTCCTTTCAAGTTTTTTTAGGTCTTCCTCTTCCCTTTTAATTTGAATCAACAATTCTCTATTTTCTACACTCCTGATTGGACATCTAGAGACTTCGTATGCATATTTCCAAACCATTTTAAGTGCATTTATCTCAATTTCTCATATATTGGTGCTACTCCAACTTTTCTTCTAATGCAATCATTATTTTTTTTTAATCTAATCTAGTGCGTACACATATCCATTTCAACATTTTCATTTCTGCTACCTTCATTTTTTGTTCATGTTTACATTTAGTCGCCCAACACTCTGATCCATTGAGCATCGCTGGTCTAATAGCTGTCCTATAAAATTTTTCTTTCAGTTTTAGGGGAAATTTATGATCGGATGAATGGGAAGAAACGTCAATGAAATTATAATATCTTACGATATGAAGAAAAAAATTGAGAACCAAATGAAAAAACATAATAAAGTTACAAAATTTTATTAGTGTTATTATGCTCTATCATTCAAACTGTAAGTTCGAGACTAAAACTGTGACAATTTACACGAAACGTGCTAATATTTACACAAATTGGCTTTAGCTGAACAATTTTCCAATGTGTACCAATATTGGTTGTTATTGGACTCTCTCACCTCAAACTCAAGAGGCGAATAAATACTACTACAAAATAATCGTATTTGAACAAGCTTAAAAAAGACTGGATTCTGAAGGGACTTAATAGACTTGAGCATGCATGTAAAGATTCCAAAATTGACTTGATGTTGAGAGCTAAAAGACCGATCTAGATTGCCGTAAGAGTTGGGGCAAAAACTGAAGACCTGAGAATAAACTATAAAGCAATACTCCAACGTTATTTTGTTGGTTTTAGCAATATTATAGGTCCTTGGAAAAAGTTTGTAATTTATTTATAATTTCTAAATCAGTCAAGTCTATCTATTCCCACATTTTTAGGAACAGTTATTTATCTTACATGTTTAGCTTAAAGAAAAGGGATTGGTTTTCGGTGGGAGGAGGAGGCATTTAAAAATTTGGATTTTACATGCATAGGAAGAAAATGTTAAACCAATTATAATATCCTACAACAAGAAGAAAAAGAATTGAGAACCAAAGGAAAAAATGTAATAAAGTGACAAAAAAAATTGTTAGGTGTTATTGAGTTCTATCATCCAAATGATAAGCTCAAGAGTCAAGGCACTTAAAAACTAAAGATATGCCCATTCCACTACAGATGTGGATAAACTAAACAATCACCCTCTCATAACTCACACATTGAGCCCGTGTTTGGATCTGATTATCAATCTTTCATTTGATATTTGTTAGGCAGAACTGCTATAATCAGAGTAAACTACAAGGATCACATGCATCTCAATTTGGAAGTTATTCGGTTCAAATCGGTTGACGTAATTAATCTTACACATTTTGGTGTAAAAAAATCTTACAAATCTAGTGTAAAATTGAATTTCTCAATTCATATAACTAAATTTATATAAAATATAATATTACATTAACATTGTAAGAATTTACATTAATTGTGCTTATAATTACATAAACTGGTTTGAATTAGACAATTTTCTAATTTGTATATGAATATTTGGTGTTATTGGACTCTCTTACCTCAAAAGTTAGCTCAACAAGCAAATAAATTTTACAACAAAATCAGCTATAGTTGAATAAACTTAAAAACTATGTAAGATTGAGCCTTTGAATAGATTTAGTACACTTGAACATGCATGAAATTTACGTAAAGATTCCAGACTCTATGTTGAGATTTAAAGGCCTGATCTAGATTGCCGTAAGAGTTGGGAAAAAGACTAAAGACCTGAGAAATAAAGCAATACTCCAACGTTATTTTGTTGGTTTATCAATGTTGTAGGACCCGGGGAAAAGGATTCATCTATAATTTCTACAATCAGTCTATCTATCCCCACATTTGCAAGATCAGTCATTTATCTGAAAATACATGTTTATCTTAAAGAAAGGAGAAATTATTTTCAGGGGGAGATGCAATAGGGCATCTAAAACCTTTTTTTCTTTTTTCTTTTTTTTTTTGCATGTTTGAGAACAGAATGTTAAAGAAATTATAATATCCTACGAGAAAAAAGAAAAAGAATTGAGATCGAAAGGAAAAATAATAATAATATGACAAAAACAAAATTGTAAGTGTTGTGCGCTGTCATCCAAATGCTAAGCTCAAGAGCTATTATTTTTGTACACAATTTTTCTACTGGTATCAAATAAACTTAAAAATCTCTCTCTCACGGCTCACACATTGCGACCACAAATGGAAGATTGAGACTCTGAATGGATTTAGTAGACTTGAGCATGCGCGTAAATTATGTAAAGATTCCAGACTTGACTTTGTATTGAGACTGAAAAGACTGATCTAAATTATTGCCGTCGGAGAAAGATTCCAGACTTGACTTTAAGTTGAGAGTGAAAGGACTGATCTAGATTGCCGTAGGAGTAGGGGTAACGACTAAAGACCTCAGAAATAAAGCAATATTCCGATGTTATTTTGTTGTTTTCAGCAATTTTGAAGAACTCGGGGAAAAATTTTGCATTGATGTACTACATTTCTAAGAGAAGTTTGTACTTTGCAGCAAAAGTTCGAGGAGTGAAATCAGTTTTAAAAGGGCACAATTGAAATTTTTAATTTTGTTGACAGGAAATGCTTTTTGAAGTTGTATTTGTTGTTTCCAGAATTTGCCTTTCTTCTTCATGCTACAGATTAATCTTTGATTCGGCAAGAAGATTTTGGAGAAATAAGGAGATGCTAAGAATAAGAAAATGAAAGTGATGACCTTCATAAATTAAAAAGTCTCAAATAGAAAAATGATTATTCCTATAAAAACATTAATGTAAAGGTAGTTATTTCATATCGTGCCTTATTCAGCTAGATGGGATTGCAATACATTTTTTTTTTTTTTGGTATAAACCACTAGTATCTGCATCCATTTTAATATTTGCGACTAATCATGTTCAAACTGCATCGAGTCTCTTGTGGAAGGAAACTCTTCTAACCTTATTTTTTCTATTCCCATGGGTTTCGAATCTGAAATCTCATGGTTAAAAGATGCAAACCCCTTTCACTTACACCGACATTGGTCAGTGGGATTGCAATAATTTCTTCGCATGGGATGGGTAATACAAGAGAAAATGTGAGGAAATGTCCATTCCCTGCTACTGTTTCTCATTATATTTGAGGATGTGAATTTTTTTTTTTTTGGAATCTGAATGCAAGTGTTGTATATGCTTACCAATTTTTTTATTGCTTTTCCTATTTTGCAATCCGTCTACGACTTCTATAATGAGTCTGTTTTTCCCAAGATTCCAAGATCAATCATTTTTTATCTGGGAATCCAGGTTTAGCTTCAGATTTTTTTTTAATTAAGAAACAAGATATACTGTATTTTTTTTGTTAAATTAATATTACATGGGCAGAGAATGTTAAAGGATTAAAAATAGCCTACAAGAAAAAGAAGCACCAAAGGGGAAAAAAATAATAAAGCGACTAGACTAAATTCTGAAATAAAACCAATCATATTCGAACAAGCTTAAAAACTATTATAAATTTGAGAATCAAAGACGGCTTTGCTGGCTAAAATAAATTCTAAAACAAAATCAACCATATTTGAGCAAGTTTAAAAAAAAATGAATTTTAAAGTTTATGCCGTTCAGAGGGCCATGATAATCTTTGAACTTTATAGTAAGCCTACCCTCTTCTCTCTATATTGTGTGCTTATGTTGTTAGGCCAAAAAAAAAATTGAAAAATATATACTACGGGAAAAAATTGCAAGACCAGATTAATTAGTGTTCTCATACTTTGGAAGTCAACCATCCGGTAGTCTCGAAACAAAAGTGATGTTCAATATCCTTCAATGAAAAAAAGAGATAGAAAGGACAAAGATGTTCACCAATGAGCAAAACTCCATATTCCCTACTTAGAGCAAAGATTTTAATCTTCTAGGCAGAATTCAATTACTAAGATTTATTATCTTGGGTATACCGAAAGTAAAAGTCCAAAACTAGTATTACATCCATAGCCTCAAGGATTATAAACGAGGCAGTCAATTTTAAGTATCACAATGAGACTAATTCGGGAAAGAAAATCTAAATCATATGCAGAGAAACTTAAATTTCAAAACATGCTTATATGCTTATATGGTGATACAGCGAGGCAGACGACTTAAGTCATCTCCAATCAGAATTGATTTTTGCATTTTCGACTCTATAAATACCTACACAAGTGTGACAATGGCCATCAGCTTTACATTAAAATTTCTCTCTTAAAAATTCATTGTGACATATATCCAGCAGATATGTCAATCCTGAATTATTCCATCTGTCCAATTAGTTTAGTTTCTGTATGCTTGGCCATCCTTCACTTACTCTTCTCTTCTGGAATTAATGCTGCGTCTGATCAAATGCACGCAGCATCAAGCACTGGAAGTGAAGCGAAAGCCCTTTTAACATGGAAAGCCAGTCTTGATAAATATAGCCAATCCCAGTTGTCATCCTGGTCGTCATCTTCTGCCAGTCCTTGCAGTAGTTGGGTCGGAGTCCAATGCAACAAAGCTGGACGAGTATCGGTGATTAGCATCACTAGTTCTGGCATAATAGGCACACTCGATCATCTCAATTTCTCATCTCTACCCCATCTAACTGCAATTGATTTTTCTCAAAATGCACTCCACGGCACCATTCCATCCAACATTGGGAACCTTTCTAGACTAACGTATCTTGACTTTGAGTCAAATCAATTGTCTGGTGCCATTCCAATTGAAATCAGCCAACTAACCAATCTTAGGTTCTTGTACCTTAACAATAACTCATTCAATGGATCAATCCCAGCTTCTATTGGAAATCTGACCAACTTGGCCGAGCTAGACCTAGGAACCAACGAACTTTCTGAATTGATTCCAGAAGAGATTGGGAAACTCAGATCTCTTACTAGAGTCTCTTTTGATAGCAATACACTCACAGGTCCGATTCCTTTGTCTATTGGGAACTTAAGTGGTTTGACTCTGCTGCATCTTTACCACAATTATCTTTCCGGACCGATTCCTTCTGCCATAGGACATTTAACCAAACTCATTCACTTGGATCTTTCTCAAAATAACTTATATGGGGCTATCCCTCCTGAATTGGGAACATTGAACTTACTAGCTAATTTTAGTGTTTGCCATAACCAGCTAAGTGGTGCTCTTCCAGATGGATTCAACAATCTTACACATTTAAATATGCTACAGCTCTGTGAAAACTATCTTACTGGTCATTTACCCCAGAACATTTGCATTGGTAGCTCACTGATGTCGTTCACAGTATCTGAAAATAACTTTGTCGGTGGTATACCCCGGAGCTTGAAAAACTGTTCTAGTTTAAGAAGAATTAATGTTGCAGGCAACCAACTATCAGGAAATATCTCTGAAGAATTTGGCGTCTATCTATATGGAGAGATTATTAATATTAGGAATAATAAATTTTTTGGTGAGTTGTCTTGGAATTGGAGTGGCTATCTAAATTTAGAAGCGTTGTTGATCTCGAACAATAATCTTTCGGGCAGAATACCAAATAGGCTTGGAGAATTATCTCGTCTGCAAATACTTGATCTCTCTTCAAATCACTTGCATGGGAAGATCCCTAGAAGTTTGGGGAAGTTGTCTTGGCTGCTTTCGCTTAAGCTGCACAACAACAAACTCTCAAGCAATATACCATTCGAAATTGGTCAACTGTCTAGACTTCTGAATCTTAGTTTGTCCGCCAATAATCTTAGTGGCTCAATCCCAGAACAAATAGGCAATTGCACACAATTGCTAGATTTAAACTTGAGCCAAAATGCACTCATCAATAGTATTCCTTCTCAAATTGGAAATCTTCCCTCACTTGCAACTCTCGATCTCAGCCAAAACATGCTGGAATCCAAATTGCCACCAGAGTTAGGGGAGATGAAAAGCATTGAGACAATGAATCTTTCACATAACAGGATATCAGGTTCCATTCCAAAAAGCTTTGATCGTTGCTTCAGTTTGATTTCCGTTGATATATCCTACAATCAATTGGAAGGTCCTCTCCCCAACACTAGTGTATTTCAAAAAGCTCCATTTGATGCTCTGAGAAACAATAAAGGTTTATGTGGCAGTATTGTCGGAATGAAGCCTTGCTCTCAATCAACTCAAATGAAGCCTAGTAGGAGGACAACTAAAAGAATGATCTTTCTAGTTGTTGCTCCAATACTAGCAACCATGTTTCTTTTGATAGTGGTCGTGGGCATCTTCATTCGTGCAAGGTCATGTACAAGAAGCATGGAGAATATGCCTCAGGAATTTACTAGAAATATGTTCTCTGTCTGGAGCTTCGATGGGAAAATGGTCTATGAGAACATCATTGATGCAACAGAGAATTTTGACCCCAAGTATTGCATCGGAGCAGGAGGGTTTGGAAGTGTGTTTAGAGCAGAGTTGCCAAATGGTCAAGTGGTTGCTGTCAAGAAACTTCATGGATCCGATGATGGTGCCTTGAGAAGACTGAAAGGTTTTGCCAATGAAATCCGTGCACTAACAAATATAAGGCATCGCAACATCATGAAGCTGTATGGATTCTGTTCACATGCACAACACACTTTCTTGGTCTATGAATTCTTGGAAGGAGGAAGCTTGATGCACTTGTTGAGCAATGATCAAACAGCAGCCACGTTCGACTGGATCAAGAGGGTAAACGTTGTTAAAGATGTTGCCAATGCATTGTCTTACATGCATCAGAATTGTTCCCCTCCTATAATTCATCGAGATATATCTAGCAAAAATATTTTGCTAGACTCCGAGTATCAAGCTCATATTTCTGACTTTGGCACTGCAAGAATCTTGAGGTCTGACTCATCTCATTGGACTTCATTTGCTGGAACTTATGGATATGCTGCTCCAGGTATACTCTGCTCAAACAAGTCCAGTTTTCTCTTTGCCTTGTTTTTTTCAACTAATCCATAGTACATAAAACTAGCATAAGCAGAGCAATTTATGCTTTTGGATTATGATTCAATACTCTAAAAGGATTCATCTTTGTGAATTGCAGAACTTGCTTACACCATGGAAGTAAATGAAAAATGTGATGTTTATAGCTTTGGAGTATTAGCTTTAGAAGTGATCATGGGCAAGCATCCAGGTGATTTCATAGTATCAACATTGTCGGCATCATCATCTACTTCAACAGCATACGATATACTGCTGAAAGACATTGTGGATAATCGACTTTCATCTCCAAGCAAGCAAGATTCGAAACAAGTGATCTTGGTGGCAATGCTAGCATTGTCATGTATAGAACCCAATCCTCAGTTAAGGCCGACAGTGAAGCAAGTGTGCGTCCAACTGTCGAAAGAAATACCATCTCAACTCAACATATTCCCAATGGTTACAATCGGACAACTTCTAGACCTACAAATGACAACTATTTGAGATTCTCTGTGTAAGTATCTTTCCTTCCTCCGTCCAAAATTTCAAAATTTTGTTGTCTGCAACACTAAATTTGGGGTGAATTTTACTTTCATCCCTTGTAAATAGAAATATTAGTGTCAAAGCAGGGTTGAACTTAGTCAATAGCTGGGCAACGTTGACTCCAAGGATTGCAATGCTGCTCCACGACTTTTGAAAAATTATAGAATAACCTATAAAAGGTCTAGATTTAGTTAGTATTGTCTCACTCTTGCCCCTTAAATTTTCATAATATTTAATCTATTCCCATAATTACCCCTCCAAAAGTAGTAAATTTTTGAATTGCCCACACCAATTCTAGAATGGAATTGTAAAATAACACATATTACATGATGCTATTATTATTTATTTTTATAAATTATTTTTTTATTTTGTAAATTTTAATTGCTTAAAATTGAACTTCTCTTATACTTTAATCACATGAACTGTTTAATAGTATGAAGGTATTCCACTATTAACTTACTAGAGTGTAAATCTTGTAGTTTTATAGGTATTATTAATAATTGGGCAATTGTATGCCATTAGATGAACTCATAACTACAGGACGCAACAAAACACAACTTATAAACTATTTCTTATTTTATTTTCCTAATATTGTGTTGGTGTGTGTCTATTAATTCATAGCAAACACTTAGTCATTCCAAAAGTCTACAAACCACATATAGCAGGTGTGATATTAAATTATTACACCAACTGAATAAAGGCCCTACCTCTGCTTTTGAGTAAGAGTGCTATAGTAAAACCTCTATAAATTAATAGTGTCAAGACAATACAAATTTTATTAATTTAAAGAGGTATTAATTAATTGATAAGTTAATAATTTATTAATTTATTGAATGTACTTACAATTCGTAGGAATACTCATTTAATCAACTAAAGTTTTATTTTATCTTATAAATATATGAATTATTCAACTAATAAAAGGAGGCTAAAAATCTAAGGAACATAAATCATTCCATATCTATTTGATTTACAAGTATAATTTAATTCTATTAATTTCTTAAAGTTTAGAAGAAATTGTTGTTAGTATCACTCAAAATCTTGCTAATCATGACGTTAGGGATCATATAGTAGCTTTGGAGTTTGTTACATGATAGGAAGCACTCAAATTATCAAAAGCTCTTTATAATTTCTCATTACAATATGAGAATTCAAATCCAGAAATTTTACTTGCAATAAGAAGAATTGGGGATGAGATTCAAGTAGATTTTAATTTAAAAAATCAATAATAGACTCATATTTTAGGAAAATATGATATGTAATCTTATTGTACGATTAATTTATGATATGAATGGCACAAAAGGATTATGTACGATTTTTTAAAAATTTATGACCTTATTCTTTTATCAAAATTACTAATTTAGCTTTTTAGCCCAAGTCTGAACTAGGTAAAATTATTATTTTATGGAGGTTATTAATTTATTAAGTATTAATTTATAGAGGTTTTAATGTACTTAGAGTGAATTTTATATATTCAAAATTTGATACTAGGGTTTATGCAGGCCTAAACTGCAATTGTTCTAATATTGGATTTGATACATTAAACAGCTTGAGCCAAGGTCTAGCAGTGGAGCACAAAAGAAAGCATCTGGACTACCTCACCCATGGTAGAAAAGTTTAGAAGTGTTTTGTGCATTAGGAAAGAAATACTGCTGAAGATTTGATACAGCAAGGCATGCTTGTATAAAGAAATTTATTTGGATGTTTGAACAGTAAAACTAAATTGTCTTCTATTTTCCCTAGCTTGGGACAAAAATTAAAAAGGACTAATATTGGCTGGTATTTGCATAAACTACTAGTTAAGGAAAATTAATAAGTTCTTTTGTTGTGTGTTTCAGAAAAGCAAATATGCAATGATCATAATAATGCAATATATATGCGGTCCTTCAATTATGCACTGGACCTGCAATGTGTGTATTTAGTAAAAAGAGGTATAAAAAGAGGTATTTAAATTATAAATTCCATTTTATAGCAAAAAAGAAATACAAAAATAAATGAACAATTAGTGTGCATATATTATGTATTACCCAACGCATTGCTTCCCCTTTAGAGACTGTCAAATCATATAAAATCTCAATCTTATCGAATTATTTCTGCAATATTCAATATCATTTTTAATAGTATGAAATCAAGGAGAGACAAAATCTAACCTAATATGTGTCTAATATCTATAGTATAACCAAAACTTTCTTTAAGTCTTCATGCATAATACATGCACACACTTTTATTAGGTTAAAGAATCAATATTTTGATGCCAATCTACTTCTTTAATTCTTGTTTTAGATTTTAGTCTTCCGTCTGTTTTGTGAGACAATGTTACTCATTTTGTAGCATGCATCCGTCAAATGTAATTGTATTTTTTAATTTGATATCTATTTTATAATCCCAAAAAGCATGTTAAAACTGTACAATGAAAAGAACTAAACTTTTTTTTTGGTTAGAATTCATATATTTAAAATTTAGATGTCAAACTATAGATCATACCAACTTATAAGTAAGGATATTGAAAGATAGTATTGTTTGTATCCCAATAGTTATAGGAGATTAAAAGGTGTGTCTTCTTAAAATATTCTGTCTTGTAGCTTGATTTTTTTTTTCTAGTTCTTAAAACATCATTTGTTAGATTTTACCCAAATTGAATTTAGACTCAACGTCCTTACCAAGTTCAATCTACTAAATGTCTATTTTGTACTTTTATTTTGATATGTTGATTATTGATAGATTTTCCTATCATGCTTAATTCCCTTAGCCTAAACAATATTGGCTAATTTAAGAATTTTTAAAATATTCAGTGTGATTCATTAAGGAATTAAGAGTTTCTTATGTTCACTTGAGTGGTTATTTTTTTTCTTATGGATATTTTTTCTCTCAAATTATTTTTTTGCCATGACTGTACTATTACTAAATAAATGCAAATGGTTTATATCACTAACAGCTAGCATCCCATGTCGGGATCATAGAAACAACTTTTATATTTCATACTTATAATTTGATAAAGTATTTGCTCAATGATGGACAAGTACATATCAATAGGTTTACAATAGTTATTGTGAAATTAAATTGAAGCACAATTCATATTTTTTTTAAAGCCAAAATTTTCCAATATTGGGAGATGTATTCAAGGATTATTCTAACTAAGTTCTTTCTTTTACTCGAGGTATGAAAAGTTTAATTTTTTTTATATGTCATAGACTGAAAAGTCAAAAATAGTTAGCCTATTCTTAAGGAAATTTTGTTTCATTTTGCTGCTTAATTTCTAATGTTTGCAGTAAGAAATTACTTTTAGCAATTGTTTTGTTCTCAAAGTCATTACATTTGAAATTTATTCCAAATAAATTTTTGATAAAAATGTTTCCATGAAATTATATTTCTAAAGAATATCTCAATGTGTCATTTTTTTTTAGCAAAACGTATCACAAAGATGGTATTACTTTACATGAAAAATCTAACGAAGTCATTCCAAAATATACTCTTGCTTTGTGTATCTCAAGGAAGTTCACTTCATTCCAAAATATACTCTTGCTTTGTGTATCTCAAGGAAGTTCACTTATTGCCTGAAAGATTAGATTTATTTCTTTCTTATTCACCTTATTCTAAGAGCAATTCAAATGAATTTAGAGGTTTACATTAACTGGTTTTCCTTCATAATTGCATAATTCCAATTTAAACCAAATTCTATTGAAGGAAGCATACTTTAATAAAATTTTGTTACTAAACTAAAACATCAAAGTCGATATTACAAGAAGATGCCCCAAAAGTTGTTCTTTAGGGATTAGTGTACCAACATATCAACCATCATAATTAATTGTAATGAGAGTATTTTGTAAGGGTATTATTGAAAAAAACTTAAATCACTGAATTTACCAAATCATATTGGAGATTCACTCAATCTATATTTCTTTTTCATTAATTTTTTATTTTTTCCTTTTCTTTTATTTCTCCACAATTGCCACCTATTTATTCCATGTAAAACTAATTTATATAAATTTTGTTTTCCAATTCATGTTTAGTTTCTAAATTATCTACCTAAAGTTTTTTTTCTTGCTCTTCACTAATTTTGAAATCTATTTTTCAACTCTATTTAATATGAAAATTTATTTTAGCAAGTTTATTTTGTTAGATAAAATTTAAGCCAATATTACATGAATAATTTCAAAAAGAATAGAAATGTCCATTTTGGATACATCTTTTGGAATCAGCAACATCACTGGAAAGAAAAATAAATAAATGATTTTGGAGGGGCTTGAACTAAATTCAACATGTATATGTTCTTTGTATAACTTTTTTATATATTGGATGTGTATCCACTGATAATAGTATTATGCAACTTGTTTAATATATTGTAATGTAATGAAACATTGAATTTATAAAAATTTAAGAAGGCTAATATATACGAAGTTAGTTAAGACTTTTAAGAATATGGCCTACATAATCCCTAGTCATTAATTTGTAATGGCAAAAGGTTTCAAGTATATTATCGTATGACTTATAATCTTTCCGATCAATCTCTCTTCCATAAGGAATTCTATTTCTAAAACAAAAGTTAAAACTTAAAAGGTTGATAGAGGTATTCTGTCAATAAGGCATATCAATTTTGTTTCTTGGGTTGTGAATTTGTAGAAGTTGCTGACATTTTTTGATCATTTCCTTTTCTCTTTCTTGCTTCATTCTTCTTCTAAACATATCTCTTCCTTTCTTCTTCTGTTAATGAAGCATACTAGGGTCTTTTCTTGGGTTGTGTGTCTCCAGAAGTATTAATATCTCCACATGGTGTGCAAGACCATTAAAATGTGTGTACTACTCTTAATATTGGTAACACACATACTAATCGAATGTCAAATTGCAACTCTTAATATATTACCCATTTTCTTCTCATTCTTTTTGAGTTATATAAGCACAGTTAATTTGTGCGTGGCCCATTTTATACAATTAAGGAACCCATTTTCATATTTTCATATTCATGTCCCGATCTTTTTTTTTTTTGACAGAAATACAAAAAATTTTATTGATCAAACAAAACATTAGAGGTTCTTTGTACATATAATTGGACTAACTCTATACACTCAGAACAAGACTGAAGAAAATTGCTCAACTGATTACTATCAAGAGAGCTATATCTAACTAACCCGAAACTACTTCAAAGCAATGATAATCAATATCCTATTCATGGAACAAAGTTTAATTATGCATAGAAAATTAAAGTTTTGGTAACAAAACTTATCATGCAATATGATTTGACGGTTGATATCTCCACTCCTAGAGTTTAGGCAACTTAAAAGCAAAGCATCAGAATATATCTATATAGGTATAACCATCAAATCATATCGCATGATTAAATGCGAAGAAATTAACACATATCTATATATCAATTCAAGAATTTCATCATAGAAAGTAACATAGTATTCTAGCAACTCTAATGTTTAAAACATAGAATCACAATCTATTATTATAATTTTGAAAAACCAAAAGTATGATATTGAAACTACCTATTTGAAAATTTAAGAGTGACCTACAGGCTAATGTTCAATGCCTACAAAAAAAAGGGGAAAAATAATATAACAATGACATGCAAAAGATGGATCTTTAATACCAACAAAAAGGGGGAAAAAGGTCGCAACGGATCTTCTGTCTCACTCCCTGTGCTATTCTCTGCCCCACAATTTATTATATTGCTATTTCTCCGTCATAAATATCATATTTTAATTCTTTTTTGTTCCCTTGTTATCAAATGAAGAGAATACAGCAATACACAAAATTTAACAAATTCAAAAAATTAAAACACACAAAAAATAAGATTTTTATGAATTTTCTTATGTATTTTGAACTTTCTATTATATAATGCTTTTTTTGAGATTGTTATATTTATTTTTTATTGTGTTGGTAGTTATTGTGAGGGTCTCAAAATTCAGATTTTTATTTTAAAAATGCATAATAATGTTTATATTATGTTTATTTATTGAAATATGAGAGAATTAATGTTTAAAGTGAATATTTTCCAATTTAGAGAATTTTATACAAATTATTTGCCGGTGTGTGATTTCGGCTGAGTTAAGTGCTAAATTTTGTTTCGTAGTGTGAATAGTGACTTCATATTGAAATCGAGCATATGTAGAGTTATTACGCAGATATATTTAAGGTTGGACACTGTCGAAATGAGACAATACAGTAAAAGTTGGTGTGTCGCGCTTCGACGCGACAAAAAGTAGTCGTTGACCACTTTTCCTTAAAATCAGGGAAAGGCAACGTTTTGTCCCTTAAAAGCCCCTTTTCATGCTTCCTTGTTGCTTCATTTTTCAGCTGCTATTTTGAGCTTAGAGAGAGAGAGGGGGAACGAATTTGAGAGCAAGAAATGAGAGAGAAAATAAGCTCATCTTCTTCTTCCATTTTTTTGAAGCTTCATGACACCATTGGAGGGGGCTTTAACCTTGGTTTTTTCTTCATTTCTTGGCTGCCATGAGAGAGTGAAAGAGGGAGAGAGAGGCCGAGAGTCTTGAGAGAGAAAGGAGGGAAAGCTTGCAACCTTGTTTCTTCCATTTCTTCTTCTTTAACTTCCTTGAAGCATGAAGACTCCCTTGAAGGTTTCAATATTTGGTTTCTTCCACCATTCTTGGCTGCCGAATGAGAATAAGAGAGAGAAGGAGAGGTCCGAAATTTGGAAAGAGAAGAAAAGAGGGAAGAAAGCTTGTGTGGGTTTTCTTGAGCTTGTTCTTGAAGTTTTTGTGAGAAATCACTAACAAAACTAGAGGATCGAGGGCAAAGGTTGAAGCTTTTGGAGTTTGCTAAGCTTGGAAGCAATCTTTCGAGGAGGAACTCACAAGATCTTCTTTGATCTTGTTGGATCTTGATAGATCCAAAGGTATAAGTTTCAAAACTTCTAGATGTAGCCTTATTAGTGTTAAATATCATAGATCCGTGGTTTACTTCAGTAGAAATGATTATATTTGAAATGATGAAGTTGGGCTCTTGAAATCCCAACCTAGATAGTGGACTTGAGGTGGATTTTAGGTAGCGGACTTGAGGACCTGATTGTGGATTTGAATGATATTTGTGAAATTAGTCATGATATGGTTAGAAAGTAGGTTCTTGTTGTTGAAAAATTTTGAAGGAAAAATGTATAAGATGGCCGAACCCATGCTTGGTGATTTCTATGTTTGATTTCGAAATTTTGTGATTATTCTTGAAGAGATTTTGCCTAAGAAAATATGTGTTATGTTCATTTGTGAGTGTGTGTTTAAGTGGAGGGAATGTATGAATTTTTAAAGATAAAAAGTGAAGTTTTCATGAACTTTTGAATGAAAGGTGTCCTTTAAATGAATTTGAGGGTTTTACAATATTGTGATCAAATCCTATGAATTTTGAATATAAAGATACGGTTTGAAGTGTTCTAAATTTGTGTTAAAGTTTTGACAAAGAGTAAGTGTTGAGTTATTGTGAAAAGAGTGGTTTTGAGGTGGTAAACCTCACATAAATGTCATATTAAAGAGAATGTAAAAGTAGTGCTTAGAGAGTACATTGATGGAGTGTCATTTTTGGAATGATAAAGTGATTTTTAAAAGATTCATTTGAAACGTTGTATCATGTGAAAAGAAAGCTTTTCCTTGAGGGAATTTTGAGAAAAATAATGATTGAAACCAAGAAATAAAAGTGCTTTATTTTAGTGAACGAGTGGAAAGTGAAACTCAATTATTGCTTTATTTGTTTTAGGGGTTGTGGAAGGAAGTGAATTTTTTGATCCTAACTTGGATTGTCAGCTGTAATTATTGGTGAGTGTTCTAACTCTCTTTTAAATGAAAATCTTGCCATGGTTTGTAAATGAGTGATTTGTGAAATGATTTGCTAGTATTTACCAAGAAATGATTTATCAATATTTCCAAGTAAAATGCTTTGGCCAATGAAATGATTTTTGAAGGGTGTATGAGTTTCCATGTTTGTTACTTGACGTGATGTTCAAAAGCGATTGGATTTGTGACTTGAGATGAATTTGGATTATTTGAAAGACTTGAATTTCATGAGATATATAGTTGAACGGTTTTATGGTTTGAACCACCATGTGAGTGTTTACTTCTTTAAATGTGATTTTGGAAATTGAAAGAATAATGTGCTATCTTGTGACTGTTGTGACGTCGTTGGGCGAAGTCCCTCGACTAGTTTCAATGAAATAATGTGACGTCGTAGGGTGAATACCCTCGACTAGTTTGTGATGTCATTGGGTGAAGGCCCTTGACTAGTCTATTTCGTTGGGTGGAGTCCCTCGAGTAGTTTCGGTGAAGTATTGTGACGTCGCTGGGCGGAGTTCCTCGACTAGTATGTGACATCGTAGGGTGATTACCCTCGACTAGTTTGTGATGTTGTTGGGCGAAATCCCTCGACTAGTCTACTTTGAATAATTCGATTGGAGCGTTGTCTCGTCGACCATACTATTGGGTGATAGTATGTACCACACTCGAATGAGTAGGAGGTACCTCTCATTTCATCACAATATTTTAAGTGTAAGTGAATCTGAACGGAAGTATGTGTCACACCAAATCAGGGTGGTAGGCACCTCTCATCCTGTCTCAGTACTTTGATGTGATTGAAGTGAATTGTTTGTTTGTTTATTGTTCGAATGCTTAAGTGAGTGAAATGAGTTTCTCTGAAAAGATTTACTTGTGTTTTGAGTTAACTCAGACATGATTTACTATCGCTCTTCATGAAAGGCTTTGCTCATGGTTTAAGT
Source organism: Gardenia jasminoides (assembly GCA_013103745.1). Classification (NCBI taxonomy): domain Eukaryota; kingdom Viridiplantae; phylum Streptophyta; class Magnoliopsida; order Gentianales; family Rubiaceae; genus Gardenia; species Gardenia jasminoides. The sequence continues at coordinate 10,649,339 of CM023099.1, read as the reverse complement.
TGAATGGTAAATATTTTGGAAAAGTGCTATTGGATTCAAGTGTTAATATTTTTATCAAATGTGTACTTGCTTAATTTTCAGAACCTCACTGAGCTTTTAAGCTCACCCCAAAAATGTTTTATTTCCCCTCCACAGGGACTCGAGACAAAGGAAGCACTTGAAGAGACTTACTAAAATGACTAGCTGGGTTAACTCTAGTTCATCTGTGTATTATATTCCTGATGTCTTGTGCAATGGGCTTATTGGATTGAAGTATTTGGGAAGTAACATCTCGTGATTGTAACATGGTTTTGAAATACTTTGGTTATACGTAATGGAGCTTAAGGTGTAAGATGTATGGTTATGTTATTATTGGGAAGTACTTGGATGTAATTGTTGGAGTTTTACTGTGAGAGCCCTAGAAAAATATATATATATATATATATATATATAAAATAAAATTCATGCATACATTACCCTTTAATTTATTCAAGTGCATATAAATTTCTTTAGTGCATTTGTGGCATATTTTCACTAAGTGCATTCTTCATTGGTTGATTAAATGAATTTTCAAAATTTCCATTTTAGAATTAGTGAGCATTTTCTTGCGTGGCTTAATTGCTAAGAAAATAGGGTATGCTGGTGTTAAATGGAGACCAAAGCAAATTAGAGAAGTTAGAAAGCAATTAAGTGAGATTTTGTTAGCTAATGGCCAAGAAGTTGCCACTTGTCACCCTAAGATTCAAACCTTGACTTGATGACTTCCTTCCCTCCAAACTTATCTTTTAAAAACAAAACATTGTCTTCATTTTTGGGGTGGAGTGGCCGAACCTAAGGAAGAAAAACAAGAGAGGAATTCATCCAAAAAAATCTTGCTTGGCTTAATAGGGAATCAAGAGAGGAAGTTGGTAGCACCCTAGACCATCAATCCTCAAGCTTGATAGGGAAGGATTTTGGTGGCTTGAAGAGTTTCTTCTTGGGCTTGAAAAGGTATTTTCCTATCCAAACCCTAGCTCTATGATCCTAGAAAATGGTCTAATGAAGGTTGTTGGTGATGTTTGTAGTAGGGTGGTGCTTGGAAGCTAGGTTTTGGGCTTGGATTCTTGGGGTTGCAACATAGGAGTTGGTTTGATTTCATGCCTATTATGTGTTTGATATTTGGACTAGTACTAAATACTAGGCTAAGATGATTATTTCTTTGAGAAAGGTGCTTGATTATCTTTCATATGCATGCTAGAGAAGTTATAGGAGTTGTTTTGAATTTCAAAAAGAATGGAAGAAGTTGTGGTTCTTTTCTTCTTGTTTTGTGATTTCTTCTTGTGCAATCTTCACTAATTCTTGTTGAGAAACCTTGTTGGGACATTTGTGTATCAAATTGGAGTGAAATCATTCTAGTTTGATGGGTGAAAACCTCTTGGAATGCATCAACTTGTGAACAGAAATTCGGTTCTGCATCCTGTCAGAAATGGAAAAACAGCCAACTTCCCAGGTTTTCTGGTATTGATAGGAAACGAACTAGGAGCTGAACCATATACCGTTGGAAAGCCCTATGAGTCTAGTTTCTAACGCCACTAACGGCACTCAATTTCAATTTTTCTACACCAAGATATGTCCATTTTCCTAAGACTGCACAGTGGCTACTGATACACCCGAATTCCAGTTTTGTCATAAACTTGCTCTTGGTTGAACCTTGAAGTTTCTTGAATCTTTGTGTGTTTATTTCATTCTAAATATCTACTTGACTTGTGAATCTGCTAAACCTTCAATGTTTCATCATTTCGTGACTTGAATCGCCCTAGAATTTCCTAGTGAGATGCATTAGTTAGTAGTGTTTATTTTTGCACTTGATTAGGTTGCATTTATTTTGTTTTGCTTGAGTTGATGATGGTATACGTTGAATATACATAGGACTCGAAGGAGCTAACGAGGGTGATCAAGGTGTGAGCGTTTGAGTTGCTTGACTTGCTTGGTGAGTGTTTCCTTGCTTGTTTCGTGAATCTATGAGTTTTCTCAAAACTACGTGAATGACTTGTTTGCTTGAACTACGTGGCTATGTGAATTACTTGAGATGTGATTATTGAATTGGCTTACATATCAAATATGATTGGACAACTGAGGGTGAGTCTAGGGCGTACTTTATCGCACTCGGACTCTTCCGTTTGACTTTTCTTGGAATTTGACTTTCTTTGACTATGATTTGACTTTGTGTACTTTGATGTGAAAAGTCGTTTGGGTGATATCCCGTCGACTAATTTGATTCGTTTGGGGCTCCGGAAACCCCAAAACCCTATTGGTGAACCGTTCGTATCGAGCCGGCATGGGCTTGGTCGAGAAGATCGGTGAACTATAGGTTATTTGATTTGGTTCCTTGGAACATGGTATACTCGAGCATTACCCAAATTTGATTAGTTGAGATGTTCGGACCCGGTAGGGGGTGATTGGTGGACGGTTGTGGTGTAAGTGGTGTCTACGGAATTGGTTCTTGACCTCAAATGTTGACGGAGAGTCAACGTCTCGTGTTTAATCAAGCTTTGTGGATTTGGCTTTTGGAAGCCACCTGTATCCTTTACTTGAGTGCTATGTTTTAATTTACCTTAAATATATGATTGACTATCTGTTTTGCCTAATTGTTAATGTGGTTGCATGTTTTATTTTGGGGACCTCATTAAGCTTCTGCTTACCCCTTTTCCCTTTTGTTTTTCCTTAACAGGAATTTGTAAGAGGTCGGAGAGTTTGATTGTGGCTAAAGTCAAGTGTTTATCTTTTGTTAAGAACCGATGTATTTGTAATTTGGCTCTGTTTTGTAAGTTTGAAGTCGGTTGCAAGTTTTGGGATTTAAACGTTGTAAACTTTATGTTCTTGTGATTTTGGAGTTATTTTAGCTTAAGTGTATGTTAAGATAAATGTTTTGATGAATTTGGGTATTCGAGTCCTGACGAGAGTTGGGCAGGCAGTTCACTAATCCTTAGGGTACGCCCTAGGGAAAGGTGGGCTGTCACATTTACTGTAATTATTAAAGCCTGTCACTTCAATTTGACTGAGGGTTGTAGTGAGTCTCGAGAGAGCCGGGCAGGCGGTCCGCCAACCCTCTTTTGGCTCGCCTTAGGGGAATATGGGGCTGTCACAGGTGGTATCAGAGTTTAGGTTTCAGATCTCTGTAATGTATCCTAGACCAAAAGTTTAGGGTACTGGCCTGTGGAAAGTGGGACTAATGTGTTTCTAGTGCTTGATGGTTGGTAAGTGTTGCTGCTTGAGAGTTTCGTAAATGAATTGATTTGATTGAGAGTTTGATGTTACTGTGATTGAGGCATAAGAGTGACTCATAGCGTTTGATTGACTTTTGAGTGTTGTCATAACTTTGATAGTACGAGTTGGAGGGTCGAGGACGATACCCTTAAGGGGAATGGTTGTAGTGCTCTGAAAAGTTAAAGGTGTTTTCGAAATGTATTTCTGAAGTTTCTACTCTGAATGAAATTTCTTTCTTAGTGATTGGAAAATAATTTATATATGAACATAATTTCATATCCCCTTTTTTCTGTTCAATTATTTGGTGAATATTTGCAATGGTTAAACTGACCTAGTCAAGCCCATTTGAGCATGTAAATTATATTTGGAGGTGAAAGAAAGGTCTATTGGCAAAGTTTCAAGGACATTTTAGAGGGAAACAATGAAAGCTTGGCATTTGTCCCCAAACTAAAAGCTAAAGTTTTGATTAAAATATAGAAATAGATGAGCTTTCAAACCTTTTATCATTTTACATTATCTTTTCTACTTCTTGGACGAAATTTTGAGAGGAAAAAGGGAAGAAAAATCTCACTTGCTTGGTTTCATTTTCTTGTCCAAATTTTGAGAGAAAAAGAGGCAAAATTGATTTTCCTACATGAAGTTACAAATTAATCTTGGAAGGAAATCCTTAGTGGAGGACCCTTGGTTCCATTTCCTTGGAATGCTAGACTGTGGGAATTAGAGTGTGTGTTAAGCATAAGGTCACGTTATCACTTGATGATTGACTAAGAATTAGAGTTATTAAGTGTTAGAAAGTTTAGTAGAGTGGAAAGAAATGTGAGAGATAGCTATTATTCATGTTTATGTGTTAATGAGACCTAAAGTTAGATAAGATTCCAAGTGGAGTGAGGAGATTGCAGTTGATAGTGATGAGGATATGGGAGGGGATGCCACGGAGGCCAAGGCAGATCCCCAATATTTAGAGTCTGACCCTTTGGAAAGTTCTACCTCCGAGACTTCTGCTTCTCAAGCTTGATAACTGAGCTGACATGAAGTTAGGATTGTGTGTATTCTTTTGTGAGAAAAGCCAGTAGAGTGGGTTCTCAATTCCTGTGATTACATGCTTACAAACTTCTCAAGTGTTGTATTTTTGTTTAAGTGTACTTGTGAACTTGATGTACCTACGTGTACCTTTTGTTAAAAGCATGCTCATCTGATGTACTCCTGGCACTCCTATTATTATGAAGCGTATAAATAAAGTGCTTTGTTTTAATTTCGAGTTGACTTTTAATAGTGTATTGAACTTATATGAATTATTGAATTGTCTTCCTTCTATAGCATTATGGAGGGTAGAAGAGGCCAAGAGTAAGGACGAAGGATTATACCCCTCTAAGGCTGGAGGACAATGTATGTAGGCTAAGGATGTGGTATACAACTTGGGGTAAGTGCTCTTTATTTTTGGGTACCTTCATCGTTGATGGTAGGATATTGACTTTGAGGACAAAAGGGATGAGACTCAAGGAGGAATCTTATGTTCTCATGTTAAGTTGTTAGTTTGAATTGCTCCAGATGACGAGTTCAATTAGGGTAACTCCTGCGCGAATTTTTATGGTTATACTCGCTAAGGATCTTGACTAGATGTTTCTTGAAGTATCAATGAAAGGATTTTGTAGAATTGCTTGGAAAAGTTAGAAGAAGTGTGGATTAGATGATGAGAGACTATTGATGGAAATTCTGTTTAGTGATGGCCAAAACAGGGGAAGTAAATCAGCTTTGATCTCCATTTTTTTCGTGAAAACTTTGGGCAAGCTATTGTTCAGTGAACTTGTCAAAATATCGACCTTCACTTGTATGTTGAATGTGAATCAAAAATAGGTGATCTCCATCTCGAAATTTCTCAGAAGCAATTTCAGTCAACTTCGTAGATTTCTGATATTAATTGGTAATGACTTAGAGCTCGACTTTTATACCATTGGGAGCTCTGTGAATCTAGTTTCAAATGCCACTGATGGCATCCGATTCCAACTTTCCTACTTGGAATTAGGGTCAATTGCTCAGGTGACCTAATTCAGATCCGACAGCTCTCTACACCTCTGTGATTGCTGTTTTGATCACAAAAATGTACGAGTTTGATTCCAAGGTCTACATATGAAATGTGACACTGTGTCATGGCTTCGAAATGACATAAAGTGCCTCTCAATCCGATAAATAAAGTCCAGATAAACCAAAAGATAGCAAAGCATTAACTTTGCTCTTTCTCTTTTGCATTCTATCCTTCACTTTTTTTGGTTTAATTCACTTTCCCTTGGTTCTAAATAACATTTTCACTTTATTCTTGTATGTAGACGTTTGCCCTAAAATATTTGCAAACCTTTCCCTGAAAGGCATCCAAGGCCTTGTGAGATTAGAATTAAGTGTGGAGAATTAAAATTGGTATGTTGAATGAGATATGAAAGTGAAAATTTTTACTTCTTGTGGATTGGAGTCCAGTGAAAGTCTTATGATATCATGTCTCATCTCAGGGATTCGAATATTTTGATAAAATGGATTTGTGACTTTTGTATTAAGGTGAAAATGAGTTTAATTGATGAGCGATCCTTTATCACTCCTGGTTGGCTTATTCATGAGATATGTGGTTTAGTAAATGTATAAGAGGAAATTAGTTCTTTGACTTACGGGAGATATTATGGATATATAGCTTACAAGAGATAAGATGGAACAGATGAAATCAAAAGCTGCATTACTGATAAGAAATAAAAATGTCGCTAAATGATGCTTAGGAGTAACAGTTATTCAGGTTGCGAAAATTACCTTGGAAGCCCGATCTTAATTGCTAAGAAAGATGCAAATTTATGGTTCATGCCTGGATTATTGGATTTGAATCATATCCCTGATTGGGAGGGAATACTTTTATTGTGCAGTTATAAATAGTGCCAATTGAAGATTAGTAAGGATATTATGGTGTATGTAAGATTCTATGGGAGCTTGAGCAAACCTTGAGGAAGTACTATCTGTAGAGTAAAATCCATGGAAGTAAATTTTGGAAAGAACATAAATGGAATAAAGTGAACTTTGGAGATATATACGTATTTGGAAAAGTTTTAAGTGATGACTTCCTTATAGGAGTTAAACTTATATCATTGTCGATAAAAGGAGTATTATCATGGAAATGGGAAGATATTGAAGTAAATGAGGTGTTATAACATAAAGAACACCATGCATAGATTTTTGGTAATAATGTGAAGAACTTGAAGAGTAAGCAAACTCTTCTAACTAAGGTTTTGTAGAGAGATTAAGGGATCAAAAGAGGTAACTTGGAAAGTTGAAGAAGAGATCAGAAGGAATTATCCAAAATGATTTGTAAACGAGAAACGAATTTTGAGGACGAAATTCTTTTAAGGGGGGAAGGTTGTGAGGGTCTCAAAATTCAGATTTTTATTTTAAAAATGCATAATAATGTTTATATTATGTTTATTTATTGAAATATGAGTTAATTAATGTTTAAAGTGAATATTTTCCAATTTAGAGAATTTTATACAAATTATTTGCCAGTGTGTGATTTCGGCTGAGTTAAGTGCTAAATTTTGTTCCGTAGTGTGAATAGTGACTTGATATTGAAATCAAGCATAGGTAGAGCTATTACGGAGATATATTTAAGGTTGGACAGTGTCGAAATGAGATAATACAGTAAAAGTTGGTGTGTCGCGCTTCGACGCGACAAAAAGTAGTCTTTGACCACTTTTCCTTAAAATAGGGGAAAGGCAACGTTTTGTCCCTTAAAAGCCCCTTTTCATGCTTCCTTGTTGCTTCATTTTTCAGCTGCTATTTTGAGCTTAGAGAGAGAGAGGGGGGACGAATTTGAGAGCAAGAAATGAGAGAGAAAATAAGCTCGTCTTCTTCTTCCATTTTTTGAAGCTTCATGACACCATTGGAGGGCTTTAACCTTGGTTTTTTCTTCATTTCTTGGCTGCCATGAGAGAGTGAAAGAGGGAGAGAGAGGCCGAGAGTCTTGAGAGAGAAAGGAGGGAAAGCTTGCAACCTTGTTTCTTCCATTTCTTCTTCTTTAACTTCCTTGAAGCATGAAGACTCCCTTGAAGGTTTCAATATTTGGTTTCTTCCACCATTCTTGGCTGCCGAATGAGAATAAGAGAGAGAAGGAGAGGTCCGAAATTTGGAAAGAGAAGAAAAGAGGGAAGAAAGCTTGTGTGGGTTTTCTTGAGCTTGTTCTTGAAGTTTTTGTGAGAAATCACTAACAAAACTAGAGGATCGAGGGCAAAGGTTGAAGCTTTTGGAGTTTGCTAAGCTTGGAAGCAATCTTTCGAGGAGGAACTCACAAGATCTTCTTTGATCTTGTTGGATCTTGATAGATCCAAAGGTATAAGTTTCAAAACTTCTAGATGTAGCCTTATTAGTGTTAAATATCATAGATCCGTGGTTTACTTCAGTAGAAATGATTATATTTGAAATGATGAAGTTGGGCTCTTGAAATCCCAACCTAGATAGTGGACTTGAGGTGGATTTTAGGTAGCGGACTTGAGGACCTGATTGTGGATTTGAATGATATTTGTGAAATTAGTCATGATATGGTTAGAAAGTAGGTTCTTGTTGTTGAAAAATTTTGAAGGAAAAATGTATAAGATGGCCGAACCCATGCTTGGTGATTTCTATGTTTGATTTCGAAATTTTGTGATTATTCTTGAAGAGATTTTGCCTAAGAAAATATGTGTTATGTTCATTTGTGAGTGTGTGTTTAAGTGGAGGGAATGTATGAATTTTTAAAGATAAAAAGTGAAGTTTTCATGAACTTTTGAATGAAAGGTGTCCTTTAAATGAATTTGAGGGTTTTACAATATTGTGATCAAATCCTATGAATTTTGAATATAAAGATACGGTTTGAAGTGTTCTAAATTTGTGTTAAAGTTTTGACAAAGAGTAAGTGTTGAGTTATTGTGAAAAGAGTGGTTTTGAGGTGGTAAACCTCACATAAATGTCATATTAAAGAGAATGTAAAAGTAGTGCTTACAGAGTACATTGATGGAGTGTCATTTTTGGAATGATAAAGTGATTTTTAAAAGATTCATTTGAAACGTTGTATCATGTGAAAAGAAAGCTTTTCCTTGAGGGAATTTTGAGAAAAATAATGATTGAAACCAAGAAATAAAAGTGCTTTATTTTAGTGAACGAGTGGAAAGTGAAACTCAATTATTGTTTTATTTGTTTTATGGGTTGTGGAAGGAAGTGAATTTGATCCTAACTTGGATTGTCAGCTGTAATTATTGGTGAGTGTTCTAACTCTCTTTTAAATGAAAATCTTGCCATGGTTTGTAAATGAGTGATTTGTGAAATGATTTGCTAGTATTTACCAAGAAATGATTTATCAATATTTCCAAGTAAAATGCTTTGGCCAATGAAATGATTTTTGAAGGGTATATGAGTTTCCATGTTTGTTACTTGACGTGATGTTCAAAAGCGATTGGATTTGTGACTTGAGATGAATTTGGATTATTTGAAAGACTTGAATTTCATGAGATATATAGTTGAACGGTTTTATGGTTTGAACCACCATGTGAGTGTTTACTTCTTTAAATGTGATTTTGGAAATTGAAAGAATAATGTGCTATCTTGTGACTGTTGTGACGTCGTTGGGCGAAGTCCCTCGACTAGTTTCAATGAAATAATGTGACGTCGTAGGGTGAATACCCTAGACTAGTTTGTGATGTCATTGGGTGAAGGCCCTTGACTAGTCTATTTCGTTGGGTGGAGCCCCTCGAGTAGTTTCGGTGAAGTATTGTGACGTCGCTGGGCGGAGTTCATAGACTAGTATGTGACGTCGTAGGGTGATTACCCTCGACTAGTTTGTGATGTTGTTGGGCGAAATCCCTCGACTAGTCTACTTTGAATAAGTCGATTGGAGCGTTGTCTCGTCGACCATACTATTGGGTGATAGTATGTACCAGACTCGAATGAGTGAGGGGTACCTCTCATTTCATCACAATATTTTAAGTGTAAGTGAATCTGAACGGAAGTATGTGTCACACCAAATCAGGGTGGTAGGCACCTCTCATCCTGTCTCAGTACTTTGATGTGATTGAAGTGAATTGTTTGTTTGTTTATTGTTCGAATGCTTAAGTGAGTGAAATGAGTTTCTCTGAAAAGATTTACTCATGTTTTGAGTTAACTCAAACATTATTTACTATCGCTCTTCATGAAAGGCTTTGCTCATGGTTTAAGTTGAATGGTAAATATTTTGGAAAAGTGCTATTCGATTCAAATGTTAAGATTTTTATCAAATGTGTATTTGCTTAATTTTTGGAACCTCACTGAGCTTTTAAACTTACCCCAAAAATATTTTGTTTCCCCTCCACAGGGACTCGAGACAAAGGAAGCACTTGAAGAGACTTACTAAAGTGACTAGCTGGGTTAACTCTAGTTCATCTGTGTATTATATTCCTGATGTCTTGTGCAATGGGTTTATTGGATTGAAGTATTTGGGAAGTAACATCTCATGATTGTACCATGGTTTTGAAATACTTGGGTTATACGTAATGGAGCTTAAGGTGTAAGATGTATGGTTATGTTATTATTGGGAAGTACTTGGATGTAATTGTTGGAGTTTTACTGTAATTATTAAAGGCTGTCACTTCAATTTGACTGAGGGTTGTAGTGAGTCTCGACGAGAGCTAGGCAGGCGGTCCGCCAACCCCCTTTTGGCTCGCCTTAGGGGAAGGTGGGGCTGTCACAGTTATTTGATAGCAAGGGAACAAAAAAGAATTAAAATATGATGTTTATGAAGGAGAAATAGCAATATAATAAATTGTGACAAAGAATGGCACAGGGAGTGGGACAGAAGATCCGTTGCGGAAAAAAGTATATAATGATAATTAATCTTTTCATAAGTTCTATACACACACACACATATGCTTAATCCTATTCCTAAACATAAATATTTGTTTTCCTTTTAATTTTCTTTTTACAATATGGCTTCCACTTTATACACACACACATACATACATGCTGAATCCAACATAAATCTTTGGTTTCTTTTTGATTTTCCTTTTACAATATGGTTTCCACTTTTTTTATTTTGCTGTGTAGAAACCACCTCATACCCTATTGGCAAAACCTCCTTCAACTTTGATATCTCTTTCTTGGCCTTTCCTTTTAGTGTGTAGCAACTATTGTTTTCTGCAGTTGCATCAATTCAACTTCTTTTTTGGTATGCTTCACTGAATGAGTTAAACTTGGCAATTCCAAATCTTTGCTTTCCTTTCAGTTTTCCTTTTACAATATAATTTCCATTTTTTTTTGTTAGGAATTCCTTTCCTTTTAGAATACTTAACATGGAACCGATAAATATCCTTCCATCCATTTGGAATTAGAGTTTAGGGTACATGTCATTGTTTAATTCTATAAGGGTATTATATGTGAAAACTATTTTAATGTGTAGAAACCACCTTGTCCCCTATCGACAAAACCTCCTTCAACTTTGATCTCTCTTTCTTGGTCTTTCCTTTTGCAATAGCGGGCAGTGACTATTGTTTTACACAATTGGGTCAATTCAACTTCTTTTTTGGTATGTTTCACTAAATGAGTTAAACTTGACAAATCCAAATCTTTGCTTTCCTTTTAGTTTTCCTTTTACAGTATGATTTCCATTTTTTTATTCTTTTTTATTAGGAATTCCTTTCCCTTTAGAACACTTAACATCGAAACCCATAAATATGCTTCCATCAATTTGGATATGGCAAAAAATTATCAATATTTTTTGGCCCGCTCACTTCTAGAGTAATCAACACCTATCTGCTCGTCGTGCACTATCTAAAGGCCTCATGTTGGTGCATAAGATTCAATTACACCGTGTAACGGGCCTTAGGCCTCCATTGTACCCAAAAAAAAAAAAATTACATCGAAAAAAGAGATGAAATCAGTTCCTCTTGTATTTTGTGGCAAATGTCTTGTGTAAGTTAACTGTTAAGGGGAAAATTATAAAACATCTGCTTTGGTATTTGTGGGCTAATAACATGAAATATCATCGGTATTTTTCTTCTTGTTCTGCCTTGATGCTTGGCCATCTGGCGGCCTAGTTTTGACTCTAGAACTACGATAGAACCAAGCTCTTTGGTATGAAATCATTGATAACACTTTAAGCAAGAAAACATCATTCTCAATTGGAACCGTTACATGCGTAAATAATTGTCCACTACATTCGACTTCAATTCCATATTAAATTCCATACTAGCAATTCCCGTTGTTTGGTGCAATAGCTGAATTAACTCCTCAAAACAGCCAGGAGTACAAAGAGCCCACTGCAAGTAACAATATCTCAAAAGTCCAAAAATAAATAAATAGCCCAGTGTAATCAACAATCACCCAAAATTTTAGAAAACCAAAATGATGACACTTATATTAGGAACCATATGCAGCAATTTCAATACCTCCATCTAAGTTTCTAACCTCAGAAAAAAAAAGAAAAAAGAAAAGCAAAGCAAAAAAACCGCACACACAAGACTAGCAGTAGTGTCAAATACACTCGTTTGAAAGATATTGTGGATTCCAATTGATCAAAATTGCTACTATCATAAGCCTCACGTGCCTTTGGAACCGCACAGTTTTTTGCTTGTTCAAGACGACACAAATATGTCGATGCTTCTTTTGGCATCAAGTGGATCTTAGCAAGAGAATTTTACAGAAATTAAAGAGATAATCAGAATAAGAAAATGAAAGTGACAACCTCCATAAAATTAAAAACTCTTAACTAGAAAAATGATTATGCCTATAAAATATCTGTTTTTTTCCTTTCATTTATTTATTTATTTATTGACATGAGCATGCAGGAATCTGTGGTTTTAATTTAGGGAAAAATATATGTAAGATCACTCCATGACTTACAAGAGGCTTTCTTCCTAAGGAAATTTTTGGTTTTGAATTTACTTTCACCAAGTGCCGCATTAATTGCATGGTGAGAAATGCTGCGTTTAATTTCTTTTCCTCCATCATAGTTAGTTAGTTACTCATAAGTGCTTATTTTACATATTTTCATATGGTTAATTACATCTGTTTTGGTGTGTTTTATTCAATTTAAGAATTATTTACTAGGTTTCTAGTTGAATTTTATATTTTGTGATGAAGTGAGAAAAATTGCATTTCTATAGACTTAAGTGTGGAAATTTCATATTGTATAAGTTTTTAATGATTCAATCATCAATTGGAGTAAAGTAAGAAAATATTTGGATGATTTTTGATGATTTGAAATGATATCCAAAGGAACATGCAGCGTACAAGTGAAGCAATGCAATGCACATAAAGAAAGGAGCCAAAGAAGGATCCGATCGCAGATCCATAATGGGGCAATCACCACCATCAGCTGTCATGATCTGAGTACAATGGCTTATTACATAGAAAAAATCGCGAATCTATATTTCGAATTCATGGCAGGCAGATTTTAGCAAGAATAGGGCATGAATCCGACCCACCAAAGTATACCAATTTGGGACTGGATTGTAGTAAGAAAGTGTGGCTCAACTAGTTCAAATTGCTCAATTATTTCACACCAATTTAAGGGAAGATTTGCACAGCTTGTGGCTGTAAAGTTGAAGATCTAGAATGCTATTTTAGACCATTTCTTCTCTATACACCTTTGTAGCATGAATCAAAAGCTTGGAGAAGCGGAGAGTGGAAGACAAAGCACCACAAATTGTAGAACTTAACAAGTTTCTTAGTTTTTTAGTGTAGGACTAGATTAGCTTAGATTGGTTCTCATCCATTCTTGTATTTAGCTAGATAAGGATGAAGAAAGAGAATGAATGAGAGAGAGCTTGGAGGCTCAAGCAACAAGAGTGATCTCCTTCCTAACAATTTCTTTTTGGTATTGGATTTCATGTTTAGTTAGAATACAAGTCTGGATCTTGCTTTTCTGTCTTACGTTTTTGTGAGAACCCGAAAATTTATTTTATTCGACTTATTTATTTAATTAATTATTTATTTTCTCTTAATTGCAATTACATCATACGTTACTTCTTTTTATTTTAAAAACCTTGTTTAACATCAATTTAAATTACAAATTTGTAAAATTTCACATTTTCATAAAATTATTTTATTAATTTAGTTTGAAGTATTTGATTGTCATATATCAATTGTAACGGCACAAAAAATTTCAAAATGCATTGTACATGTTTAAACTACGTCCTTGATTAAACTATTTGAATGTTTAAATTTCATACTCGGGTTTAGGGTCGACCACTAGACGTAAGTTTCGAATGTTAGAACATGTATTCAGAATATATAAATGAGAGAAACCGGGAACGTAGTATCATATCGCGTGAATTGATTCGACACGACAAAAGTGGCTTTACGTCAAATTACCCAACTTCCTCTCATTTCTTCCATTTTCCACAAAAGCCCAAAAGTCACCAAACAACCCCAACCACTCATTTCCTTTCTTTCTTCTCCTTATAGCCGGTTCTTCCCTCTCTCATTTCTCCTCCAATTTCTCTCCAAAAATAGCTGCCCCTCTTCATGTTCTTCGTCCTCTTGTTTCATCAAAACCACCAACACAAAACCTCCATCTTTGCACTCAAGAACACTTAAAGATCTTGCTAGCTACCTTGGGGAATTCGGTCCAACTAGAAGAGGAGGAAGAGCCGGTTATTGAGCTTGGAAGTTGAGGGGTTTTGTGAGCTAGATCATCCACCATAAACCAAACTTCTTGTTGGAGGAGAGGTAGGGTTTCTCAACACCATAAACCTTGCTCATTTGTTTCATTCTTTAGCTAAGAAAGCTTATAGTTCTTTGTATTAGATTTTATTGTTGATTGGTTGAATATGGGCTCTGTGAAATCCCACCACATGCGAACTTGGGGCTGTTGATGATGTATTGTGTGTGTGTGAGGTGTTTATCTGGTGTTTAGTTGCTAAAAATAAAAGATGGAAGAAGAGGAGAAAACCGAGAGGAAAGGAAATGCATGCTGCCCTATTTTTGGTTAAGTTGATTGTTGCCTTTTCATGTGAGGTTTTAGCTGAAATTTGGTGAAAACGTAGCTTACAAACTAAGGTTTATGCCTGCAAATTTTGGTGGTTTCCTAGTACCATTTCATTGCTCAAATAATGTCTCAAAGTTGTTCTTCAAATCTGGAAAAAAATACAGTGACAGGATAGCTTTTGCCTCATGTTCAAATGACTATATTTTCTTACTCGGGTATCAAAATTGAGTTCCGTTTGTTGTGTTTGAAACTAGAATACAAGTTCTTTTAACAGTATAAATTTCAAAAGCTAGTTCAATTTCTGTGAATTTTGGTGAATTTTCAAATTTGACTAAAAATTAGGAATGTTATGTTTTGTTTTCATTGTAACAGCAGTTTTAAACTAAAATTTGATTGGTTTCGATTTGAATCTTTGGTGGGTGTCAAACCACCAAAAATAAAATACCTACTCTAAAAATATGAATTCAAGTATAATGGCGAGTAGGATCGTATCCACAGGGACTGGGTGATTTATTTCCTATAGAGAAATAGGGGGATTTTTGGAGGAGATAGTAAATAATAAAAAAAGAATAAAAGCTGAAATTCTTATCAAACAAACATGCAAGAATCAAATAACACAAGAAACAATTGATTAAAACAACCTAATCAAGGAATTAATCTTGACACCAATGCACACAACTGATCGTAGATTCATGGAAATATTCATACGTTCATGAATAAATTGGTTATAGTGGTCAAGCGACACGCCCAACCACCAATCTTTCCTTAATTTTATAGTAGTCCAGAGACGTTCATAAACTACCCTCTTGTGAACTAGACAACCCTAGAGATACTCATAGGATTTAATGTAGTCACAGCATTAGAAATTAGAGAGGCCCAATTCTAGATGACAAACAGACATGCGAGTTTATTTAGGTTAGATTAATTATCCCCCCAATCCAAATTAGACCGCTTACGAGGAGGTGAAATTGTCTCGTTTGTCACTAATCAAGATGTTTAAAGGTGACACGCCAACACCCTAATTGGCTATCAAGTATTTAGACAATTGAATAACTGGCCACATTAATCATTAAATCCAAACAATAATAACTTAAGGGAAAATAGAGAATAATTAAATACCCATGAACATACAAATTAAAATAGATAATTAAAATGATCTCACAGTTGTGGTGCCCCGAGCCTTGATTATTCCTCAACTAGAAGAGGGATTAGCCATGCCTCATGCTCATTGTCATGCAAACCATGATTTCCATGCAACTCGATCGGCAGTTAAAACAATTAAATAAAGCGAGGAGAAGTTGCGAATTAACAATTGACTTGGAATTTCTATTGCTAATAACCGCAGCACAGAAGAAAACCAAAACAACAATTAACAATGCTTTGTCTGCCGCCGGAACACGTGAAAGAATGGAAAACAAGATGAAGATAGAAACGAAAGCTCTAGCAATATTGAAGTACTAGTCTCTCGTTATGTCAGCGGCAAAATTCCAAACCACTACTACTAGCAAGAACTGTGAAATAAACAAAGTACTATACTAGAGAGTCGGACCGGAGAAAACAAAACGGAAACGACAAGAAAACTCAAAACCACTCTAGTCTATGGGTTATACTACTGGCGGCGGAAAAAGCATAAGAGAACTACTACTAATCAAAAGCAAAAGCTAGGCTAAAAGATATCATGAACCACAAACAAAAGAATCCTATATATATAAGGATTGGTCTTCTAATTTGCCGGGGTCCGCGAGAAATAAGGAGTCCAAGTCCGCTAGGTCATTGGAATTCTCTCATGATTAGGAAACGGATTTCCTTCCTCCCATTGTTTCACCGCCCAACAAGTCCTTCCCTAATTAACTTCCAATAATTCTTCCAAAATATCTGCCCATTGCCCAGGAATTTAGCGCTCACATTGCCAACTCAACTCTGCTTCCCATTCTCTAGCACAGGCATGCTCTGGAAATGCAAGTCTTCTGAAAATTTGCCAATAAATACCAATTTGCACACCAAAGGCCTACAAATGCCATAGAAACAATTTATCAGCAGAACTCCAATTCTTAATGCAATAAAAGGCCAAAATTAAGATCAAATATCAACAAATAAGGTGCACAATTATCTTCCTATCAATCTTGTATAAGTGTCTTCTCGAGAGTTTTAGTTCATTGAGTCTATTTTCCAACAGGTATAAGATTCAAAAATTTTGGACTTGTAGAACTCAAGTTATGATTTTCCAAAGAATACTGCTCTAACCAAAATCTCTTCCAAGAAAGCTTAAAATTTGGAATTTGAATGTTCAAAACTGCCACTTGCCTTTTGGGGTCATTTTGCCCTGTTTTAACACCATTATTTCGTGGTTAATCATTGCTAAGATAATGTTCTAGATGAGGGCTAGACCCCTTGCAAAAATGAGCATTTTTGGTGCATAAAACGTTTGGCAAAAGCACGTGAAAATTGAAGAACCAAATTTGAAATTTTGCTTTTCACACAAGTACCGAACTATTGCCCTATTTTTGAAACGTTTTGATTCAAGCTTTTGGCTACCATTCTGCTTCCATTTGATAAAGGAATGCTGCTAGAACTTTTGTGTGAATGTCTGAGTGTTTTGGGGCTGTTTTAGTTGAGCAAAATGTTTGAAAATCAAAAGGAGAAAATCTAGCAGCTTAGTGTTTAGATTTCTCGTAAACTTTGGCCATCTAAAACGTTATCCTCCCGTGCGAGTTTTTGGCTCAAATTTGGTACACACATAGTCCACCTAGTGACGATTGAGTATACAAAATTTATTTTCCAGTGGCATTTTGATGCCCAAATGCTGTCTTAAAATTAGCTTCTCAAATTTGGAAACCTTCCCGTCAATCTTGGTAACCTCCTATACTTCTGACGACTATAACTCTTCGCTCGGAGTCAAAATTAAGCACCGTTAGTGGTGTTTGAAACTAGACTTCACAAGCTTTCTAACAATATAAGGCTTGCATGCTAATTCTTTTCCTATCAATACCAGAAAAATCACAAAGATGGCTGATCCTTTAGCCTGATTTTCCTGTTTTGTTGTTGTGCTGGATTTTCTGGTTCGTTTCAGCTCATTCTACTTCGGGAATCTTCGAGCGAAGTCTTCTAGTGATTTTTAGCATGTTGAACCTAGTTTCCGTAGCTTTAAGCCTTGTCCAATTCTGAAGTATATTGAGTGAGTTATGGCCTGAGAAAGAAACTTAAGTTGAGTGATTTTAGGTGAACTTGGAGAGCTAGGTTAAATCTTGAGTTTAACCGTTTGAATTGAAAGTGATAGTTCCGTTTTGGCTCAGGTGACAGAGAGGTTGCGGAAGTTGGCCCGACTACCGAAGTTTAATCTTCTTGCTCTTTTGCTTATTTTACTGAACATTGGTGAGTGTCCAAGTGCATGTTATTAATGCTTTAATTAATGTAAGTGATTTGAAAAGCATGATTGTATGCCTAGGTGAGCGTGTACTTTATAACACTCGCTATAATTGAATTGCCTTTAAATGAGTTCCATTGCTTGAATTGTTAAGTGTTTAACTGCCTGTATTGCTTGTTATTGCTATTGAGAATTGTGGGGATGCCCAAACTCCATCGGGAACCTTTCACTTTGACCGGCAATAGGGGCTTGGTCGAGAGATTGGTGAACCATAGGTCTTAAAAGTGTTTATGTCAGTTGGAGTGCGCTCGCCGACCAAGGTATAATCGAGTATTATCAACTTTACATGTTGTGACAAGCGGGCCTGGTACAGGGGGTATAAGTAGACGGGTGAGGGTTTCAAGTGTTGTCTACAAGATGTGAGAGTGTGGTTGATGGAGTGTCAACATTTTTTATTTGAAAGTCGGAACTCATGGAATGGATCAGATATGATTGTGAAAAATGTAGAAATTTGGACCGGGGGTACGTGCTACGTCCTTGAGGACGGTAGACACCTCTGCCACCCGTGTCCACCTGTATCCTTTTTATGGTGTTATCAAATTACTTTGTGTGAAATATTACTTGTTTTATTTTAAATTGTTTTAATTGTTAAAGTATTGCACTATTTTGCTTGTGTGCATGCTTTCTTGGCCTTACTGACCGTTAGCTCACCCCAATATATTTGTTTTCCTTAAGAGGTCTCGAAATGGGGATCGTAGATCGAGGATTTAGTTTCTTCTGTAGGGTTTCTACACTATTTTATAGAATTGATATTTACCGTAAATTTGATGGTCTATTTTATTTGAAGTTTATATAATTGTAATTTTGATAAAAATTATTGAGGATTTACTCTTGTAAGTTAATTACTATTTTTGTTGGACGATAATTAGGGTTTTAGGAATGAATGCTTATAATTATATTTTGGATTTTGTAATGAGTCCTGGCGAAAGTTGTGATAGCCCCACCTCCCCCTAAGGCTAACCAAAGGGGTTGGCGGGCTGCCTACTTGGCTCTCGCCAGGACTCGAGCATTCAAAAGTACTAACTCCAAAGGATAAATTTTAAAGTCCACATTAGCACAGAACATAGAACTTGTAAAATGACTTCAATCTTTAGAATACAAATCTTAAATCAAAAGCATCTAAAACATCAATTTAAAGTTTTGTACAATCCCACGAGTCATCATTTACATAACCAAAAGGATATACAGTCCATTCTTCTACACTCGGGTTAGAAGATCAAAACAAGTACTAGACCTATCTAGATCTCTGGATTCTCATCACCTGTTAAGGAAAAACAAAGGGGTATGGGGATAAGCTAAAGGTTTGTGAATTTTCAAAAGGTCATGCACAGGCACAAAGCGAATTAAATAACATAATTAAAATAGGTAAAATAAACACAAAACACACAAGTAGGATATGGGAGCTCTCGGGAGCTCAAATCCACAATATACGAGCGTTTAGAGTAGTCGAAACTCCGTCGACTTTCCAATCCCAAGTAAGCGACTCTTCACGCCAGTCTCCTTCCACCGAACTCCCCCTACCGGGCCCGCACTCCAATACACTTAACTCTTACTACTCAAGGGATGCGGCCAAGAGTAGTTTTATAAACACTTTTTACACACCTTCCTTACTAGTGTGTATATATTCATGCAAAACACTAAGTCACCTACTCAACTTGAAAGAGAGCAATAAAGTATACTCCCTTTAAGCGAGTGGTTCAACAATTTTAAAATTCCATGTAACACGTTCACACACAAAACATTTACATTAAAGCTTTTAACATGCATTGGAAACTCACCGACAAAGTAGGTCTCGGAGTTCAAGATTGGATCACTTTGCAATTCAGCACCACCTCCTAAAATATTTAAAAAGCAATGAAAATAAGTTTCTAGTTTATCAACCAAATCTCGTTCAAGAAAATCAAGTTCAATAACTTCCTACTTGAGCAGAAATCTTTAAAAAATCATAACTTGAGTTATATAAATCCAAATTTCATAAGCTTGGTACCGTTGGAAACTCCATTTAAAGTTATAAAACTTTGTAGAATGTACCATGATAAAATTTTGAACAGAAACTGCCCAGATTTTCAATTAAGGATCCGCTACAGTACAAAACAGAGCATTACAGTTTGGTTTTCCAGCCAACTTTGAAATTTCACCAAAAATTGTAGGAAATGAATTGACCTCTAAAATTTATATAGTTTAAATTCCTATGTAAAAGTTTCAAACGCCACCAACAGCATTCAATTCTGACACTCGAGTAAGAAATTATAGCAGTTCAAACATGGCAGGTTCGAAATTCTGAATTTTCTGATTTCCAGATTTACAGGGCCTGTTTCTACGCCTCATTTGAGTGACGATTTCTTATCTAAAAATTACCAAATTTGGTACACCAGTTATACCATATATAGGCTAGGTCCACACTAAAATTCAATGAAAAAATATAATAGGAAGGCAGTGTTTTTAATGCCCAAAGTGGACTTGACAACATTGGTTCAATCCTCCAAAGTTTCGCTCCCCTTCTTCTCATTGCTTTTAACACATCTAAACCACCACCAAATGACCCCATTTTCGAAACCAAGATAGTTTCAACCTTCCTAAACCTAATAATGGTCAAAATTGACATAAGCTCAGATCAAATCCTAGCATTGAATCAATCCAAAAATTCGGGCAGCATGCCCTTTTTCATTCCAGATTTTTGAGTTCAACCTAGCCACCAATTTCACATAGCTTTTGAAGAGATTTGTGTAGGACAAATTGACAACCTAACCCTCAACATTCAAGCCTCACATTTAGCCTTCAAACTTGCCAAAAACGCAGCCACAAGATTAAAAGAAAAACAGCAATTTTCCTCATTTTCTTCGTCTTCCTAACCGGTTTTTCCTTGAGATTTTCCCTTCAATTTTCAACCGCAAATTCCAATTTATACACATACATTATATCATTAATCATGCTAGAAATCAAATTCTCATACTTGTGGGAATCCAAGAGCCCACTCAATCAACCATAATCAAGAAATACAAGTTAAAGAAACTTTGCATTCTTCAAATTGCAAACCAACAGAAAACTCAATTTCACCAACAAACATCAAGGTTCTAGTAACCTCTCAACTCCCCAATCCTAATATCATACTTGTAAATGTAATCAATAGACAAAGATGAGAGGTTTAGTATTTTACCTCTTCTAAGAAGTTAGCAAAAATTTACCCAAGGAAGCTAGCCTTTGTGAGGGCCTCAAAATTCTGAATTATTTTAAAAATACATAATATTATTTATATTGTGTTTATTTATTGAAATATGAGTAAAATTATGTTTAAATTGAATATTTTCCAATTTATAGCATTTTATACGATTTATTTGCCGGTGTGCTATTTTGGCCGAATTAGGTGTCTAATTTTCTACCGGAGCGTGATTTGTGACTTTAAGTTGAAATTAAGTATAAGTGGTGATATTTTAGAATTATTAATAAGTTTGGACAGTGTTGGAATGGACTAGAACAGTGTAATTTGGACTGTCACGTGTGACATGACATAAAGTGCTAAAAAGCACTTTTTCCTTAAATTGTGGAAGTTGCACTTTTTGTCTCCTTTTACATTGACTTCCTTGCATCCTTACACTCCATTTTCAGCTGAAACTTTGGTGAGATAGAGAGAGAGGCTGCCGAGCGAGAGAAGGAGAGAGAGAGAGAGAGAAAATTGAGCTTGTTTCTTCCATAGCCTTCCATCCATTCTTCTTGGAGCTTCAAACACCATCACCCGCCATCATCTTCTTCATATCTTCTAGCCGAGAGAGAGGAGAGAGAGAGGGCTTTGGACCAGTTCTTGGAGGAATAAAAGAAGGGGTAAGTCTTGTAGTTGATTTTTCATTTCTTCTTCACTTAGTACCTTGAAATTTTGGAGATTTATGGCTTGAACTTCTTCCTCCATGGCAGCCGATTGAAGTGAGAGAAAGAGAAAGGTGAAGTCCGAAAAATTTGGAGGGAAAAGAGAGGAAAGAAAAGCTTGGGTGGTTATTTTAATCTTGAGATCGAGCTTGGGGTTGGAAATCGTTGTCAAGACTCGAAGATCTTGGGCTAGAATCAAAGTTCTTGGAAGCCATCAAACTTGGAAGCAACCTTCTTGAAGAAGAGCTCGAGGGATCTCATTAGATCTTGTCGGATCTTGTTGGATCTTGATAGATCCTGAGGTATAAAGCTTAAAACTTGTTGATATAGCTTTATTAGTGATTAATAGCTTAGATCTATGGTTGATTTTGGTGAAATGATCTCATCTGAAAGGATGAAGTTGGGCTCTTGAAATCCCAACCTAGGTAGCGGACTTGAGGACCTGATTGTGGCTTTGAATGATATTTGTGAATTTGTCATGATATGGTTAGAAACTAGGGTTTTAATTGTTGAAAAAATTTGAAGGAAAAATAATTAAAGTGGCCAAATCCATGCTTGGAAATTTCTATGTTTGATTTCAAAATTTTGTAGTTAATTGTGATGAATATCTGTTTAAGAAAATATATGATATGTATATTTATAAGTGTATGACTTTTGAAAGGATAAAGAATGGAACTTTTCACGAAAATTGAGTGAAAAATGTCGTTTGAGGGTTTTGTGGTGTTGTGGCTAAATCTTATGAATTTTGAAAGAAAAGACATGGTTTAGAGTATTTTAAAGTTATATTAAAGCATTATCAAGGAGTGAGTGTTGAGTTTGTGTTAAAAATGATCTTGGGAAGATAAATTTCACCTAAATGTTTTATTAAAGAAAATGTGGGAAAAGTGCTTAGAAAGTACATCGGTGACGTGTCGTATTTGAAATGAGAATGTGATCTTTCAAAGATCCATTTGAAACATTGTATTTGGAAAGAATAAGTGATTTTCAAAGAGGTATTTGAAAATACGATATCATTTGAAATGAAAGCGTTTCCTCGAGGGGATTTTTGGGAAAACATTGATTGAAAACTAAAAAAGTGAAAGAAGTTGTTTTGATTAATGAATGAGAGAATAGAATTCTCAACTACTGTTTCTACTTGTTTAGGGTTTGTGGACGAAAGTGAAATTGACCCATACGTGGAAGCTGAACCTTATTACTTTGGTGAGTTTCCATGCTTGATATGTGTTTATGTGAAATGACTACAATTGTGATTAATGTTGTGTTTGTATTGTAAAACCTGGTTTTGAACTCTCAGATAGGGTAGTGTGTACTTTATCACACTTACCCCGTTTGAGTGGAACGATTATGAAAATGCTTCGAAGTGAATGAAAGTGAAAGTGAAATGAGTGATTGACTTTTATAATGCTACTAGTGACTGCATGTGTTTGAAAAGGTCAGGAAATGCCTGAGACCTATCGGTGAACCTTTCGACTCGAGCCGGGGGCTAGGCTTAGGTCGAGGAGAAAAGGAAGAGCCATAGGGTTAATTCAATGTCACAAAGCCCAGTGACTTAGACCAGTGCAATGTGCTTGAGACTGAGTTCTGGAACCGAACCTGTCTCTAAAAGAATGACCAACCAGTGATGCCCAAATGATAGACCGGTGCAATATGCTCGAGATTGGGTTCTGGAACCAAGCCTATCTCTAAATGAGCAACCCACCAGTGATACTCAATGAAATGAAATGAAAAGTACTCTGGACTTGGCGTATGGACTTGTCCCTCATGGAGAGTACTTAACCAAAGTGAAATGTTACAAAATGTTTCAAAGTGTTTTAAAGTGTTTGGATTTTGGGCCCGGTGGAGGTTTGGTGGAGTGAAGGGAAGTGGAGTTCTACATGGTAATAGTGACAGTTGACGAAGTGTCAACTACCTGGTTCTTGGACAAGCGACGTGGACTTTGGCTCCTGAGAGCCCCCGTATCCATACTTGTATTGTTAAATGCTTTCTTATATGATTTAATTTCAAGTGAAATTTTATTAAGTGAAAGTCCTTATGTGTTATGTGAATTGCATGTTTTGGGAACTCACGAGCTTTTTTTAGCTCATCCTTTTTCATTTGTTTTCCTTAGCAGGATATGAGATCCCGATGAAGATGCCAATCCTTAAGACTAGGGTTACTCTTGTTTTGATGTTTTTGAAGAACTTGGAATTATGAAAGTTGAGAACTTTTGTATAATGAAACTTGATTGTAAGGATGGATGATTTGTGTATTATGGGTTTGTAATTTGGATGTGATGTATTTGTAAGGAATTGTACCCATTTATATCATGTTTTCAGCGTTAGCGTGTTAAGTGATAGTTTGATAAATTTATGGTCGTTTGAGTGAGTGAGTCCTGGCGAGAGTTAGGCAGGCGGCCGCTGATACCCTAGGGTACGCTCTAGGGAGAGGTGGGTCGTCACAGCCTTAACCTCTCAAGAGCTTCCTCCTAAGTGTTCTTCCACAAAGCTCCAAGCTTGCCAAGATTAATACAAGTTTGTGGGTGGAATTTTGGGAAGAATGGAAGAAGAAATTGATGAAACAACAAGGGCAAGAGGGGAGGGGTGGTTCGGCCAAGAGAGGAAGAAAGAGGGATGTGTTTGGTGTTAATTTGAGTAAATTAATGGAAGGAAAGAAAGACAAGACATAAAGCTTTTCTTATGGCACAAAAGTCAACTTAGGAATAGTAATCTTTTGCTAGCAATTTTGGAGGGAAAATAATTATCTCACTTAGCTAAATATTAAAGGTTAATCTCGATTAGGAGGGAGAGAGGAAAATGAATAAAATTGGAGTGAATTGGGGTGAATTGAGTGGAAGAAACAATGGCTAATTAAGATTCGACTTTCAAGGAGGTTAATCCAACTTAAACTAAGGTTTAAAAATCCTATTTGTATTCACTCTTATTAATTCACTTCTAGTCACTTAATTACATTCTTAACCTACGAGTGATCATCCTTACACTCCAGCGCTACTTCACTCATTGCTCGAATTTCTACCTCGAAAAGCGTATTTTTCTCATTTTCTGTGTAATTGATACAAAAAGGTGAATTTTAAAGTAAAATGAACGGAATATGGAAAATCTACAAGAAAAGTAAGTGTAAAATTAAATTAGGGTTTTTCCTAAATTAAAATAAATTTTCATTTAAATTTTCTGAAAAATATGTTTGAGAACGACATTATAATAACCAAACGAATAAATAATAATATTAACAATATTTAAAATAATAAATATTAACAATATTAGAAATAAATTTTCAGGCCCTCACATCCTTCCCCCCTTAAAAGAATTTTGTCCTCAAAATTCTCACATTGTTAAGCAAATAACTCTAGATACTTTTTCTGCATTTCTTCTTTTACATCCAAAGTCGGCTCTTCGATGTCACGATTTTTCCACAAGACCTTAACTAAAGAATTTTCTTCGTCCTCAAGTCCTTTACTTCCCGATCGAGAATCTTCACAGGCTTTTCCTCATATAAGAGCATTTCATCCATCTCAAGTTCGTCTAATTACAACACATGACTCGGGTCTGGGTGATACTTCTTGAGCATCGAGACATGAAAGACATTGTGTATTTTCGACATACTGGTGGGTAAATCCAATTGATAAGCCACTTTTCCAATCCATTTGAGAATCTCAAATGGTCCAATGTACCTCGGCTTCAATTTCTTCCCTTTCTTCGACACCACCTCACTCTTTACTGGCTTAACCCACAAGAAGACCTATCACCCACCTTGAATTTCAAATCTTTTCTCCTATTATCCGCGTAACTCTTTTGGTGACTTTGAGCTGTTAGAAGCCTTTCCCTAACCAATTTCACTTTTTCATAAGCTTCCTCAATCCAAGGTATAGCAGTCGGGTTAAGAATTTTTTTCTCACCCACTTCATCCGAATGAATCGGTGATCGACATCTTCTCCTATAGAGTACCTCATAGGGCGCCATTTGAATCGAGGCATGATAACTATTATTATATGCAAACTCAACTAGTGTCATGTACTAGCTCCAACTTTCTCCAAAATCCATTATACAGGATCTTAACATGTCTTCTAGAGTCTGAATGGTTTGCTCAGACTAGCCATCTGTCTGAGGGTGATAGGTCGTACTCAACTTCAATTTAGTTCCCAAAGTCTCTTGCAACTTCTGCCAAAACCTCGAAACAAACCTAGGGTCTCGGTCGAAAACAATAGTTACTGGAATCCCATGCAACCTCACTATCTCATCCAAATAAAGTTTGGCCAATTTCTCCAAAGAATATTTCATATTCACTGGTAGAAAATGTGCAGATTTAGTGAACTGGTCTACTACTACCCATACGGCATCATGTCCCTTTTGACTCCTTGGCAGACTAGTGACAAAATCCATAGTAATATGTTCCCACTTCCATTCAGGGATTTCTAAAGGTTGTAAGAGTCCTGAAGGTTTTTGATGCTCGGCCTTAACCTGTTGACAAGTAAGACATGTCTGCACATCCTTGGCTACATCTTTCTTCAAACCATCCCACTAGTATAATCCTTTCAAATCTTGGTACATTTTATTACTCCCAGGATGGATGGTATATTTGGACCAGTGTGCCTCTTCCAAAATCTCTTTTCTTAATACTTCATCATTTGGTACTACTATCTTTTCTCAGAACCTCAATATACCCTCTGGCCCTATCTTAAGGTCTCGAGCTTGCCCTTTCTGTACTTTCTCTAGAAATTTCTGCACTACAGGATCTTTTGGTTGTGCTTCCTTAATCCGTTCCAATAAGGGAGATCTTAGTTCCACATTCCCAAAAATGACCTTTTTTGTTCCTAAACAAGGTTTCCACTCACTCACTTGTTCCAACATTTCCCATTCTTTCACTATTAACCTTGCCACTTGAGCCTTGCGACTTAACGCATCGGCCACGACATTTGCCTTTCCGGGGTGATACTTTATTGAGCAATTATAGTCTTCTAAGAACTCTACCCATCTCCTTTGCCTCAAATTCAATTCCTTTTGAGAGAACAAATAATTTAACTCTTGTGATCCGTGAACACCTCAAAAGTTACCCCGTATAAGTAAGGTCTCCACTTCTTCAACACAAAGATAACCGCCGCCAATTCTAAATCATGAGTTGGGTAGTTCTGTTCATGAGGTTTCAACTTCCTAGAAGCATATTCTATGACTTTTCCATTTTGCATCAAAACACAACCTAATCCATCCTTGGAGGCAACTGAATACACCACAAATCCTTCTTTGCCATCAGGTAAGGTCAAAATCGATGTCTCCGTCAACCGGTTTTTCAACTCTTGAAACCTCTCCTCGCACTTAGGGCTCCAAACAAATTTTTCATGCTTCTTAGTCAAGTCCGTCAAAGGCCTAGTGATTCTTGAGAAATCCTGAATGAACCGACGATAGTTACTAGCCAACCCTAAGAAACTTCTAACCTCGGTCGGATTCTCAGGCCGTTTCTAATAAGTAATAGCTTCCACTTTAACCGGGTCAACTGCAATCCCGTTCTTGGAAATTCTATGCCCTAGAAAAGATACATCCTCCAACCAAAATTCATACTTACCAAACTTTGCAAATAACTGGTGCTCTCGGAGGGTTTGTAACACAATTCTCAGGTGTTCGGCGTGATCCTTTTGGGATTTAGGATACACTAGGATATCATCAATGAAAATCACAACAAATTGATCCAAGTAGGGCTTAAATACTCGTTGCATCAAATCCATGAATGCGGCCGGAGCATTAGTTAACCCAAAGGGCATCACCACAAACTCAAAGTGCCCATACCTTGAATTAAAAGCCGTTTTTGGTACATCCCCTTTTCTAATTCTCAACTGGTAGTACCCCTGTCTGAGATCTAGCTTAAAGAATACTACCGACCCTTGCAACTGATCAAATAACTCATCAATGAGTGGTAAGGGATACTTGTTCTTGATTGTCACATCATTCAAACCCCGATAGTCTATACATAGCCTTAGACTACCATCTTTCTTTTTGATAAATAAAACCGGTGCTCCTCACGAAGAATCACTTTCCCTAACGAAACCCTGTTCCAAAAGGTCTTGTAGCTGTAACTTCAACTCTTTAAGCTTGACCGAAGCCATTCTATAGGGAGTCTTAGAAATTGGTGCCGTTCCAGACACTAAATCAATCTTAAACTCTATTGCCCGCTCAAGAGGCAAAGACTCCAACTCCTCGGGAAATACATTAGGAAAATCCTTAACAATCGGCACATCTTCCAATTTCACCTTATCATTCGGAGGGTTTATAAGAAAAGCCAAATACCCTTGAGCTCCCTTACTCAGAAGTTTTCTAGCCCTAATCCCAGAAATAAGAGCTGATGAAGCTAATCTTCCTTTAACATCCAATTTCAAAGTTGCTTCCTCCGGCATACAGAATTCCACTACTTTCAACCTACAGTCCACTTTGGCATGATGTTTGGCTAAACAGTCAATCCCAATGATCACATCATACCCCTTGATATCCAAACTCACCAAATCAACTTTTAACTTTCTCTTTCCAACCCACACTTCACAGTCTTTATCTACCAGACTAGTAATTAGACTTTTATCCCCCGTGGGTGTTCTAACCTCTAGGTCAAAGGGTAACCTAACAGGTTTTATATCTATATCACAGATAAATGCAGGATTGACAAATGAATGAGATGCACCGGGATCAATTAAAACTCTAGCTAAGCGGTGAAAGATGGGAATCGTACCTTCGATCACTTCAGTCGAGTCAGGTACTTCTTGATGATCCAAGGCATAAACTCGAGATGGCATTCTTGTCCTACTCCCCACCGCACTAGCTTGACTCTGGTTCGACCTCTGGGTCCCACCTCACTCTCGGAGTTGGGGACAGCAGATATCTAGTGTTTGGAGCTACCACACCTCAAACACTTTCCTTGTTTCTTCCAACATTCATTGGCGGTGTGGTTTGGCCCCCTACAAAATCCACAGGTAAAACTGGAGTTTGAGGCCTGGCTCCCTTGTGGAGCTCTTCTTGTTGGCCCTCTGCCACAAACTAAGCCTCGAGATGTCCCTCCTCGGAAAAAGATCCCTCTTGAAAATCCCGAGGCGCTAGCCCCACTGGAACCTCTCCCAAACATAGAAGGTGGAGCACTTGAATTCATAGGCCCCCGACTACTGGAAGGGGTGCTCCTTTTTCTAGTATGAAAGTTCTTTAATTGAGCCTTTGCGGTCTCAATAGCCTCACTGAAGTTATTAATCTGGGCCGCCACCAACCCTTCTTGAATTTCCAAATTCAACCCTTGAATAAAGCATCTAATCCTCCTTTGCTTCGTGGCCACCAACTCTGGAGCAAATCTCGATAACTTGGTGAATTGCGCCTCATAGTCTGCGACGCTTAAAAGGCCTTGACGGCACTTGATAAAGTCGTCTTCCCTCTTTTCTTGGACCAAAGGAGGGAGGTACTTAGCATAGAATTCCCGTGTGAAATTCTTCCAGATTCGAGGGATCTGGTTCCTATCCCACTTTGCCCTAATCATGTTCCACCAAGATCGGGCTGGCCCTTCGAACTGAAAAGCGGTAAAAGACACCTGTCTTTCTTCAGTGTAGTTCAAGGTCCCAAAAATATCAGTGATACGATCTAGCCAACCCTCAGCGGCCTCTGGATCAGGTTCCCCAAAGAACTTGGGCGGGGCAAACTTTTGAAATCGTTCTAGGGCCCTGTCCTCGCCACCAGGCTGATTAGCCAGACCTCGACCTTGTTGGTCCACCAGGCGAGCCAAGATACCCGTCATCTGATTATGGCAGTTGCCACTTGTTCTCTAAAATCTACTCCCTGTCCTTGACCTTCTTCTCATCCTTGACCTTGGTCAACTGCCGACCCTCGGTCATCGCCCACATTTAGGGGTTGTCTTACCCCCCGCCCTCGTCCTCGACCTCTACCTCGGTCTCGATCTCATCTACCGTCCATGATCTTCATAATAGGTAGACATAAAATAAATGTGAAAATAAAATAAAATAAAATAAAATACTACAGAACAAGGTAAAATAAGATAAAAGGGAATACAATGGAATAACACAAATTAGAATAGGCAATTTAACAAATTAAATTTTGGAACAAATGAGAGAATTTTCTAGAATTGACCAAATTTCCATACATATATGCCGAGAGAGTCAAGTACATTACGGTGGCATGTTTACTATAAAAAGAGTACCCAAAAGTCACTTTCACGGCCAATTCACCACGCAAAATACAATAGTGAAAGCAGTAAATAAAAATGCATCCATAGAGACGAGAACTATTCTAGTAGTTTCTCTTTACAAAAGGGTTAATAAAATCCTAAAACCTTAGTATAGCTATCCTAATCCTCTACAGGACCACCAGGAGGAGTCTCCTCGGACGAGTCCTCCTCCTTAGGCTCGACCTCCTCAGAAGGGTCCTCCTCAACCAGCATGTTCTCAAAGGGCTCTTCCTCCAAAGAGTCCTCCCCTAAAGGCTTCTCAAGAAAAGCATCCGCATTCACTGCGACCACCGTATCCACCAAAGCAGTGGCATCAGCCCTAATTCTCGCGGTCCGATCCTGGACCTCATCAGCTACCCTAGCAAGTCAGGTCCGGAACCTCTGAACCTGATCACAGGCTGCCCTCACCCTGTCTCGCTCATCATCAATCCGAGCCTCTAGCACCTCAACTCGAGCCTCTAAATCCTGAATCCGGCCCTGACGATAGGCCATGACATCCCTCGAAGCCGCTACCTCCTCTTGAAGATCCCTATTAGCATCAATCAACTCTTGACGCTAATCGTCAATAGCCAACATCACAGCGTTCAAGTAGGTGTATCTTCTCCTACACGTACAACTTCCCCTTCCCCGATGTGGGATAATCAGAAGCTAGGTCCCATCACCCCCCCACTCTATATCGAACGGGCCTAGCTGGTGGCTCGTGACAGTTAGTACCCTGTCCGTTAACTCTTGGTACACCACTACCACGCTCCATACCTACAAACAATTCGCAACTTAAAGTTAGAAATTCATAATTTTCAACTTTACTAAAATAACCAAACTTAAAGCACAAGCAACCATTCTAATAAGAACTTTAAAATTTTGCTTTATAAACCTCTAACCTAGGCTCTGATACCACCTGTGACAGCCCCACCTCCTCCTAAGGCTAACCAAAGGGGTTGGTGGGCTGCCTGCCTGACTCTCACCAGGACTCGAGCATTCAAAAGTACTAACTCTAAAGGATAAATTCTAAAGTCCACATTAGCACAGAACATAGAACTTGTAAAATGACTTTGAAGCTTTAGAATACAAATCTTAACTCAAAAGCATCTAAAACATCAATTTAAAGTTTTGTACAATCCCACAAGTCATCATTTACATAACCAAAAGGATATACAGTCCATTCTTCTACACTCGGGTCAAAAGATCAAAACGAGTACTAGACCTATCTAGGTCTCAAGATTTTCATCACCTGTTAAGGAAAAACAAAGGGGCACAGGGGTGAGCTAAAATCTCGTGAATTTTCAAAAGGTCATGCACAGGCACAAAGCGAATTAAATAACATAATTAAAACAGGTAAAATAAACACAAAACACACAAGTAGGATATGGGAGCTCTCGGGAGCTCAAATCCACAATATACGAGCGTTTAGAGTAGTCGAAACTCCGTCGACTTTCCAATCCAAGTAAACGACTCTTCACGCCAGTCTCCTTCCACCGAACTCCCCCTACCGGGCCCGCACTCCAATACACTTAACTCTTACTACTCAAGGGATGCGGCCAAGAGTAGTTTTATAAACACTTTTTACACACCTTCCTTACTAGTGTGTATATATTCATGCAAAACACTAAGTCACCTACTCAACTTGAAAGAGAGCAATAAAGTATACTCCCTTTAAGCGAGTGGTTCAACAATTTTAAAATTCCATGTAACACGTTCACACACAAAACATTTACATTAAGCTTTTAACATGCATTGGAAACTCACAGAAAAAGTAGGTCTCAGAGATCAAGATTGGATCACTTTATGATTCAGCACCACCTCCTAAAATATTTAAAAAGAAATGAAAATAAGTTTCTAGTTTATCAACCAAATCTCGTTCAAGAAAATCAAGTTCAATAACTTCCTACTTGAGCAGAAATTTTTGAAAAATCGTAACTTGAGTTATATAAGTCCAAATTTCACAAGCTTGGTACCGTTGGAAACCCCATTTAAAGTTCTAAAACTTTGTAGAAGGTACCAGGATAAAATTCTAGACAGAAACTGCCCAGATTTTTGATTAAGGATCGGCTACAGTACAAAACAGAGCATCACAGTTTGGTTTTCCAGCCAATTTTGAAATTTCACCAAAAATTGTAGGAAACGAATTGGACTCTGAAATTTATAAATTTTAAATTCCTATGTATAAATCTTCAAACGCCACCAACAGCACTCAATTCCAACACTCGAGTAAGAAATTATAGCAGTCCAAACATGGCAGGTTCGAAATTCTGAATTTTCTGATTTCCAGATTTACAGGGCCTGTTTCTACGCCTCATTTGAGTGAAGATTTCTTACCCAAAAATTACCAAATTTGGTACACCAATTCTATCATATACAGGCTAGGTCTACACCAAAATTCAACCAAAAAATCTAACACGCAGTTAGTGTTTTTAAGACCCAAAATGGAATTGACAACATTGGTTCAATCCTGCAAAGTTTCGCTCCCCTTCTTCTCATTGCTTTTAACACATCTAAACCACCACCAAATGACCCCATTTTCGAAACCAAGATAGTTTCTACCTTTCTAAACCTAATAATGGTCAAAATTGACATAATTTTAGATCAAATTCTAGCATTAAATCAATCCAAAAATTCGGGCAGCATGCCCTTTTTCATTCCAGATTTTTGAGTTCAACCTAGCCACCAATTTCACATAGCTTTTGAAGAGATTTGTGTAGGACAAATTAACAACCTAACCCTGAACGTTCAAGCCTCACATTTAGCCTTCATGCTTGCCAAAAACACAGCCACAAGATTAAAAGAAAAAGAGCAATTTTCCTCATTTTCTTCCTCTTCCTAACCGGTTTTGCTTGAGATTTTTCCTTCAATTTTCAATCACAAATTCCAACTTATACACATACATTATATCATTAATCATGCTAGAAATCAAATTCTCATACTTGTGGGAATCCAAGAGCCCACTCAATCAACCATAATCAAGAAATACAAGTTAAAGAAAATTAGCATTCTTCAAATTGCAAACCAACACAAAACTCAATTTCACCAACAAACATCAAGGTTCTAGTAACCTCTCAACTCCCTAATCCTAATATCATGCTTGGAAATGTAATCAATAGACAGAGTTTTAGTATTTTACCTCTTCTAAGAAGTTAGCAAAAATTCACCCAAGGAAGCTAGCCTTAACCTCCCAAGAGCTTCCTCCTAAGTGTTCTTCCACAAAGCTCCAAGCTTGCCAAGATTAATACAAGTTCGTGGGTGGAATTTTGGGAAGAATGGAAGAAGAAATTGATGAAACAACAAGGGGAAGAGGGGAGGGGTGGTTTGGCCAAGAGAGGAAGAAAGAGGGATGTGTTTGGTGTTAATTTGAGTGAATTAATGGAAGGAAAGAAAGACAAGACATAAAGCTTGTCTTATGGCACAAAAGTCAACTTAGGAATAGTAATCTTTTGCTAGCAATTTTGGAGGGAAAATAATTATCTCACTTAGCTAAATATTAAAGGTTAATCTCGATTAGGAGGGAGAGAGGAAAAGGAATAAAATTGGAGTGAATTGGGGTGAATTGAGTGGAAGAAACAATGGCTAATTGAGATTCGACTTTCAAGGAGGTTAATCCAACTTAAACTAAGGTTTAAAAATCCTATTTGTATTCACTCTTATTAATTCACTTCTAGTCACTTAATTACATTCTTAACCTACGAGTGATCATCCTTACACTCCAGCGTTATATCACTCATTGCCCGAATTTCTACCTCGAAAAATGTGCTTTTCTCATTTTTTGTCTAATTGATACAAAAAGGTGAATTTTAAAGTAAAATGAATGGAATATTCAAAATCTACAAGAAAAGTAAGTGTAAAATTAGATTAGGGTTTTTCCCAAATTAAAATAAATTTTCATTTAAATTTTCTGAAAAATATGTTTGAGAACGACATTATAATAACCAAACGAATAAATAATAATATTAACAATATTTAAAATAATAAATATTAACAATATTAGAAATAAATTTTGAGACCCTCATAAAAGTTGGGCAGACGTCCCGCTGATACCCTTGGGTTTGACCTTGGAAGAGGTGGAGGCGTCATAGTCTTGTTAAAGTTTATGCCTAGATTTATACATGAATTTTCTATATCTTGTTTGTGATGTTTATTTGGTTATTTGAAACTATTATTGTAAGCAAATTATTTAGCAGTTTTACTTTTCTAATCATCATTAACTGGACATCAATTGTGATTATCTAAAGGTGTTAAATCATCAATGAAAGTTGTGATTCAATACTAGTTCAAGGAAGTGCTAAACTTAGGGAGCCTCTCATAAAAGTAGAGGTTCATCTTTGTGTCTCTTTACCTAATAATTTCATAGAAATTAATGAACTTGTAGTTAGTTTCATAACCATGAAAATAGGTATGGATTAGTTTCAAGTATGGTCAGTGCATCAGCAAAAACAAGGGCCGCATGATTCAGAAATTATGTCATAATTTAGCTAAGGTATTAGCTGTCAAGTAACCAAGTGATTTCAATTACAAGAGTAGTTAGAATTTTGTGGTCCTAGGAGCTTTTATTGTTATTTTTACTTCTTTTTGTTATATGTTTAGTATATATTTAATTTTCTTCAACTTGTGATAGTTTAAATAATAAAGAAGTTCAAATACTATTAGTATTTAATCAATTTTCCCCGTGGGATTGACACTTAATATCCCCTATACTCAATAAATGATCTATATACTTGCATAAAACAAGATATTTAGACTTTCAAAATTGGAGTAAAGGATAAAACCTCGTCAACACTATATTGTAACTATAGCATGGACACAACAATAGTTACACTATATCCACCATATATATCATTATATTGTATACATTTTCAAACTTCTCTAGCAGATTTTGCGTGGAAGGGAAAACTAAAGAAGAAGAAATTTATCTATCTTTTTAGTTTGAATGGTGAAGAGGAGTAGGAGATGGAACTATGTGAAGCTGCAAATGGAAGGATTTCAATGGGGAGAGGTTGGTCAAGGGTTCCCCATAACAGCAGTGTGCAAAGAGGTGATATATGCATGTTTGTGTTACCTCTGGATGACGATGATACATTTCTCTTTCACAAAGCCTAATTGAAAGACGTGTGCAATGAAGATTTGGAGCAAGAATAAGCCAGTGGCTTGTGTTTTGTGCAATTGTGTGCAGTTGATGCACTTCTTCCATAGTTTCATGTACACTTATATTATTTTCTTTTGCATGTGAATCATATGTACGAGTACCTAAAAGTTTGTCAGAAGTACAAAAATTCAATACAAACACTTAGGAATTGTGATATAAAATTTTCTTTTGCATGTCTATTAAATTTATAGCAAACATTTAATTGTACCAAATAAACTATAAACTACACGTAGGAAGTGTGATATAAAATTATTATACCCTTTGAATAGAGTTCCTGACTCCACTATTGAGTCAGATTGTTAGTGTGAATTTCCATATTCAAAAACTTGATACCAAGATTTATGCATTCCTAACTGCAATTCTCAAAATATTGGATTTGATTGAACAGGTTGAGCTAGGATCTGGCAGTGGAGCAGAAAAGAAAGCCTCTTGCCTGCGATAGCAAAGTTCAAAAGTATCTTGTGTGTCAGGAAAGGAATAATGCCGAAGATATGATATAGCAAAGCATGCTTGTGTAGAAAATTTATTTGGATGTTTGTTCAATAAAATCAAATTATCTTCTGTTTTCCAAGCCTTGGGACAAATATCACAAAGGACTATTAATAATGGGTGGTATTTGCTTAAACTTTTAGTTAAGGAAAATTAATGTACTCTTCTGTTGTGTGTTTCAGAAAAGCAAATATGGCAAAGATCATAATAAATTAATAATGCAACATACATAGTCTTTCAGTTGTGCATTGGGCCTGGAATGTCTGTCTACTGTCTTTTAGCTTTCAACTAGATTTCTTAACATTCACTCATCATTCTGACATGTTAGTACGTAAAAGCATTAGAAATAGTAGCGGAACCACTTGTATCTGAGGGTGAAAAGTTGTCCCACACCCCCCCCCCCCAAAAAAAAAATTTAGAAAATTGTGTATTAAAAAATTGTATAAAAGGCTTAAAATTTTCTATTATTTTAAATTTTTAATCTTATTTGCATCCTCTAAATTTTGTAAAAGTGCACTATTGCCCCGCCATTCCAAAATTTTATAGAATTTCACCATTGGCACCTTGAGAAATTTACAAATTTCACACTTTTATATGCATCTTCTTCTTAAAATTTATGAAAATTTCTTCCCTATTTAAGACTTTTGCAATAATTGCATTTCAAGAAATTATTGTTTTTATTCTATACCATAATATTTGTAGCCTAAAAACAAAATCTTCAATCTTTTTTAGCTTAAATCACAAGCATGGTTTCATGACAAACATAAAGGTATATAATAACTTACACTGCAAATATGAATCAAAACTCTATTTGAGATTTTTTTAGTTGACAATTGTCAACCTCTCTTCCCCGTTCCAAATGGTCCTAGCTCCGCCATTAATTAGAAACTCCAACAACTACAACTAGAACAATCACTATTTTTCTTTGTTTAAGTATTAAGCATTATAAACTCCAGCAATTAAAGCCATAAGGCTCATAATTGGAAGAAGCTGCAACTATTAGCAGATGACCTTCCACCCTCCTATTGTTGCAGTGAAGTAACTGGTTTTACATTTCAAAAAAGAGAAATTCAAAGGAAAAACTACCAAGGAATTTGCTACCCCAAATTAGTGAAGATTAACTCTTCAATCAAGGTTAGATCCTGAGTTTAGATAAGAAATCCAAGAACGAATCCGATTCCATGATCGAAGTTGAGACATTGAATCTATCCTTTCATCCAAACTGTTGCACAATATGCAGTTTAAAATTTTAAAAATTATGAGTTGTTCTTTTGCTTCTCAATCTCGCTTGCATAAGAAGAAGAAAATGAGATAGAAAATCAAGAGCAGGTTATGAAAAAAAAAAATCCTTTTCGTTGGTATAATTTAAGAAATTTATTGTCCCAAATTAGTGAAGATCAACTCTTCAATCAAGGTCAGGACCAGAGTTTTAGATATGAAATGTAATAATAAATGTAACCGCCTATCCAGATAGTTACACTCTAATGTTATAAACCAGTAACTCCGCTATAATTTTACATATTACTCTATGATCCTCCATAACATTTCAAAATAATCGCATAACCCCTTGGTGGTTTTACGTAAAATGGAATCCTGATAGATAGCATGCTCTGTAATTTTGTTAATTTAAACGTCAATCATACCATTACTTAACTACTAAATAGAAGGAGAATCTAACCACTTAGCATAAAATCATGAAAGATTATGCTGATAATACAAAATTATTTAAAAATTAGGTGGATATTATTATTTCGTCAAGTGCATTTAGAGCACAACTAAGCCCATCTTCTAATCAAATGTGTTTTCAATCAGTTTTTCACTTTATAAATAAACATCAGAAGAATCATGAGGATGTTTTGAAATGCTAAGGGAGCAATGTAACAATATGCAATACCTCGGGGGATTATTAGTTTTTTACCTTGTATGTGTATTGTCAAATCACACCATCAAATTTTAGAATAATGTGTTTGGTCATTCGATCTAATTTGGGGGTTAAAATCAATAGGAAGTTACCCAATATGATTCTTGGACGTGTGACGCTGGGAGTTTGCTAAAATTAAACGATACGATTATTAGTATATTGCTTGAATAGTTTGTGGCCCCTTAGGTAGTTTTCCCTGATAATTGTTGGTTAACAATTTTCTTTTTTTTTTTTAATTGCAAGGCTCCATATTGGTTGCTGTTTGGACACAGTTTTTTCCCTTCATTTAATTTTTTTAAATTTCCCTACTAACATGATGCGTAGAGGCTTCTTCTGGTGCAAGGAATGCCTTAGCATCTTGTTCTGGACCCTTGACAGAACGTAGAATTGAGAGATGATGTACATTTATCTTTTATCATATACATTTATCTTTTATCAATGGGGCCACAATAATAAATTAGTAGGATAAAAATGAAAATCTTTAAAACTCCCGGGCCTAAAAATGGAAATTTTAGTTGTTCAGTAGAACCTCGGCAAAGTATATGCAGACACTACGAACGGTTGTCATTCAAACAAATGTTCATCTAACGGCCTGGGGACAGGCAGGCAAGCGTGCAACCAAAGCAGAGTGGAACAGATCAGTAAGCAATACAAGTTACATGTCCGGTGACTAAAAGCCTCACATAAGGCACCCATCTTACCCTATAGGCAGTCCAGTTTTCTACGGCTATTGCACTTCAGTAACCCGGGTTGACACTTTTAATCTTGTAGGAATTATAGCGGAACAGTGTGAGTTGACCAACTCAGGAGAGGAAATAGCTATTGATTGATATGATTCTGCAGAATTATCATCTTGCTATAAATTTTACTCCCATTTAAACGCATTTCAATTATTTTATTAGAAAGCCAAGGCCAACTCATTTAAAGGTATTATAAACATCTAACGAAGACGGTCTGTCATTCTTGTTGACATATTAAATGAAGGTTTAAAAATAGAAATTCTATATTATCATTTTGCAGCATTTTAATAAAGTTAAGATTTTAGTAATTGATTAGAATCAAGTTACGGTAGTTTTATTATTTATGAATTAGTATGTTATTAGGAAATTATTTGTGATTGTAAGACTTGTTTACAAAATCATCTAATTTAGTTTCAATATTATTGTCAGTTAAGAAGAATAAAGAATTGAGAGTTTTGGTATATTGTATGCATAATTAATAATATCATACTATTGATATTATTCCTCTTACTCCCACACATATTTGTATGTATGTAAATTGCCTCCCTATCACCAGCACATTTACATTGGTTCTACTCAATTTATCTCCTATAGAATTTTGGTATAGTTTTTTGGGTTCTACAATTCTCGACTAGTAATGTTAATGTGAATCTTTGTAAAGTTGTACTGCTTGAATTGATAGTTACACCCTAATATTATAAAATTATAGTGAGACAGGATAAGTTGATTTATATAGATAGAGAGATAACTATTGATGTGACAGCCCCACCTCACCCTAAGGCATGCCAAAGGATTTAGCAGGCCGTCAACCTAACTCTCGCTAGGACTCAAACACTCGAGCAACTGAAACACTTGGAAAGTGAACGTAAATAACCATTCCAAACCAAACCACAAATGATAACATTACTAAATTCAACTTACAACTCTCATTTCCAAATTACAGTTCAAAGTACTTAAGGTACAACCACAATACCATCTCACAAGCCCAAATACAACAAAAGTCTAACGATCCATGATTACAAATGGTACAAGAATTAACCCAACCAAATACACTAAGAAGGATCACCGCGCACGCTATCTATCGTCTCAAGACCTGTGGGGGGAAAAATAAAACTTTTTCAGGTGAGCTAGAAACTCAGTGAATGTCCAGTAAAACAAGAAATTCAAGGACTTTTGAGTCAAATGTCACTTTGTAAAACATTTGAGTTTTCAAACAATCATTCCATCAATACTCAATTCAACAAACAACATACAGTAAACAGTAATTCAGTACACATTTAAATCCAGTATTGGAAGGATACAGTATTCTCCGAGAGCAATTGCAGTCCGTCTTGTCAGTCAATCACCCTCCTACTCCTCCTTATAACACCCAGTGGTAATACTCGAGTATACCGTACAGTGCCCTAAGTACCAACCTACCCAACCGAGTCTGGTTCTGGCTCGAATAGGCTAATAGCGAAGGGGGAAAGGTCTTGTTCAACCAATGTGGTAGAGTACACATGGCCTACAGTCATGCGCAAGTAATATACAAATAGTGGAAAAGTAAACAATTGAACAATATATTATCAGTTAGGTCGAGTGCGATAAAGTACACACTCGCCTAGAAACAAGTATTTAACACTTATGAGATCAAGTAACATCAAGTATTAATCACATAAGCATGTCATTCACATAACATACAGGAAACACTCACAAACTCTTCATAATTTCACTTGTAAAGCATTTCATCTGGAAATGATAGTAAATCATTTCAATAAATCGTTCCTTCGGAAACCATAGCCAGATTTCATTTGAAAGGGGGTTGAAACACTCGCAAATCCTTCATAAGTTATTTCACTGGTAAAACCATTTTACTTGGTAAATCATTTCTTGGTAAATACTAGCAAATCATTTCACAAATCATTCATTTACAAACCATGGCAAGATTTTCATTTAAAAGAGAGTTAGAACACTCATCTCGATCCACTTAAACGAGTGAGCAAAGAAGAAGGCTAAACTTCGTTAGTTGGTTCACCCTCGACAAAGTCTTGGCCACCTGAGCCAAAGTTCAGCTATCAGATACTAGCCAAAATATCTAAAACTCAAAATCTTAACCCAACTACTCAGAATCGCCAAACCCTCACTACTACAGTTTCTTGTTCGGACCATATCTAAGATTACTCTCGTTGAAACTAGGCAAGACTTATGGGCATGGAAGCTAGATTCGGAGAACTACAATTCACTAGAAACTTCACTTTCAAATTCATTTTGTAATATAGGTCAAATCAAGACATAAGATTCAGTGGTATTTAAAGCGTGGTATTATCATTTTTACAAAATTAGTCCAAATAACACTTTTACCCCAAAATTGGTGAAGATACAACTTTTCATCCTTCAAAATTCAACATTTCCACTCCATTCAAACATGTACTCATAAATAAACATAATACACTTTTATTTAGGCAAAATTCCGGCCAAGAAATATCGTAAAATTTTGAAATCAAACATTAAAATTACCAGGCATGGGTTTGGCCATCTCATACATTTTTCTTCCAAAATTTACAACAACAAAACCCTACTTTCAAGCCATATCAAGACTATTTTCACGAATATCATACAAATCCACAATCAGGTCCTTAAGTCAGCTACCTAAAATCCACCTCAAGTCCGCTACCTAGGTTGGGATTTCAAGAGCCCAACTTCATCTTTTCAGATGAGATCATTATACCAATATCAACCATAGATCTAAGTTATTTAACACTATTAAAGCTATATCTAGTAAATTTAGAGCTTATACCTCCGGATCTAACACGATCCAACAAGATCAAGGATGATCTCATGAGTTCCACTTTCCAAAGTTGCTTCCAAGCCTAGCAACCTTCACAAGCTTCGATCTTTGCCCTTGATCCACTAGATTTGATGGTGTTTACCCACAAAGTTCCAAGATCAAGTTCAAGAGTCACCCATAAGCTTTCTTTCCCTTCTTTTCCTTTCTCCAAAATTTCGGATCTCACCCTCTTTCTCTCACCCTCAATCGGCTGCCAAGGTAGGATGAAACCCAAGCAAAAATCCTTCACTCAAGCTTCACAAGTTCAAGGTGCAAGTCGAAGGAAAGAATGGAAGATCAAGATGCAAGCTTTTCCCCTCTTTTCTTCCTTCAAGAAACCGGACCAGCTCTCTCTCTCTCCTCTCTCTTTCGACTGCAAGAAGTGGTGAAGGTGATGATCTTCAATGGTTATTTAAAACTCCAAGATTGGAAGGAACAAGAATGGAAGAATTGAAGAAGACAACTCTCTCTCTCTTTCTTGCTCTCACTCTCGGCCACTCTCTCTCTTTTCTCCCCAAGTTTGCAGCTGAATATGGAAGCTTAAAGGAAGCCAAAAAGTCAAGACAAGAGGGGACAAAAAGGTGCAACTTCCACAATTTAAGGAAAAAGTGCTTTTTGGCACTTTATGTCGCGTCACACGCGACAGTCCAACTTACACTGTTTTACTCCATTCCAACACTGTCTAACCTTCATAATATTTCCATAATATCACTACATATGCTCGATTTCAATTCCAAATCACTATTCACGCGTCGGAATAATTTTTAACGCTAATTTTTGGCCAAAACCACACACCGACAAACAATTCTCAAAAAATCATCTAAATTAGAAAATAATAATTCAAAACATAAATTCACTAATATTTGAGTGAAAATACATAATATTATTATTTTTATCATTATCATTCATTTTCTGATAAAAATAAAATTTTCGAACCCTCACAATTGATCTATATCATTAAATCCATAGGCTACTAGGAGATTATCTTACTGTTGATATAAAATTGTATTCTCATTTAAAGGTTTCTTAGGGGTGTAAAACCAACTTATTTGAAGGGATTAATCTTTTTACATTGATAGTGCATACACTGTCAGTTTTGGATGTATGACAACTAATCAGAACTTGAATTTCAAATTTAAATTTAACTTATATATCATTCATCTAATTATGATAGTGTATACACTAATAGTGTATATAAGATTTACTCTTAAAAATATCCAATAAAAGAAGGCTATCTATCATTCAAGATGGTGATGATTATGTATACTCATCATTTTTATAGTTATTCTGGTCGTCTCGATAGATAGAGCCTAATATTATAAAGTTATACCGAAACCATGTATATTCACTAAGATATAGGTGATATGATAGATATTGATTGACTTGATCAAACGCACAAACTATTGGCATATTAAATCAAGACTCAAAAATAGAAGTTTTTGTATTATTACTTAGCAGTGTTTTAGTCAAGTTAGATTTTTGTTAATTCTAATGAAGTCAAGTTATGGTAATTTTATTGTTTAGAAATTAGTATTTGATTGTTGTTGTAAGACTTGTTTACGAAGTGATCTACTCTATAAATAGAGAGTCCTATTATTGTTGTCTTGAGAACTTTGTTATTATGTGTGATTATTGATATATATTATTGATATTATTCCATCTTCTCCCACACATATAATAATATGTGTGTAAATTGCCTCCCTCTATCTCATATACATTGTTTTTATGAAATATATCTCTTACAACATTTTGTGGAATTTATTTTTTGGATTTTACATCTGGTATCAGAGCCCTAGGTTCAAGAAATTGATCTTGGGGTGCCTGTGAATATTGAAAAATTGACCCGACTACGAAATTAGTCGTGGATGTTTTCCGCTGTCAGAGTTGGAGCATAATGTTTGCTCAGAAGAAGTTAGAAGATTAAGTTAGACCACAAGATTGGTCATGGTGTATCCAGTTGGTGAAAATTGGACCAAAAGATTGGTTCAGTGGAATGTTAGATTGATTCGGGTTGTGACAAAGATCGAGAAAATCCTGTTTGTTGAGTTGTGATTATCAAATCATGAAGTGATGAATTGTCAGTGAATTGACAATAAAATTGTGCGACAAGAACAGTCTATCTACATGCGTGGATTATTGTAACAAAAATATATTCAAAAATGAAGAACCCGTACAATAGAATTTGCAAGGGAGATATTGATCATGATTGTGTTGGAGCTGATTCAAGAGAGCTTGATTTAATGGAGGCAATGTTGGCATATTAAATCAAGACTCAAAAATAGAAGTTTCTATATTCTTATTTAGCAGTGTTTTAGTCAAGTTAGGTTTTTTATAATTCTAATAAAGTCAAATTATGGTAGTTTTATTGTTTAGAAATTAGTATTTGATTGTGGTTGTAAGACTTGTTTATCAAGTCATCTATTCTATAAATAGAGAGTCTTATTATTGTTGTCAGTTGAAAAGAGTGAAATTTGAGAACTTTTGTTATTATGTGTGATTATTGATATGTATTATTGATATTATTCCTCTTCTCCCACACATACTTGTATGTGTGTAAATTACCTCCCTCTTCCCATATACATTGATTCGATGAAATTTATCTCTTATAACATTTTAGATGGAAATTTTTGGTTCTACATAAACTACTGCAAAATTATCCTTCTGCTAGTGAAAAAGTTTACTCTCATTTAATAGTACTTTAATATTATAACTGGACTAACATAGGTGAAGAGACAGTGAGTAACATAGGTGAACAGATAGTTATTTATTAACATAATTAAATCCACAGGCCACTACAAAATTATCATCCTATTCCTGCAGATATAAAATTTAGCTCTCGCTTAAAAGTACATTAATTATTTTAGAAGCGATGTAAGGACATCTCATTTAAAGGTATTAGAAATACGCAATAAAGACAACCGATCAATCTAAATGGTGATTATAATGTATCCTCATCTTTTTCAGTTACAAGTATACGTGACAGAGATTAGATTAAACTAACGCCCTGGATTTCTTTTTTTTTTCCATGAAAAATTTATATTTTTCATGAATATTCTATTTATATATTTTCAATCATCCTTTTACCTTATGTCTTAAAAATTATTATAGTAATTATTTTTCCAAAAACTCTTGAAAAATTGCAACCCAAACAACGTAAGTTTTTGCAGTGTCAGGTTTGAAATACGTGACCAAAGTACATTGGAAGCATATCAAAAGATGGGGTGCCTAATAACTTCATACTTCGGCAAAACTTTTGATCCTCAAATGCAACACGAAAAGATGGATGCCCAATAACCAATTAGAAGCATATCGAAAGCCTGAACGAACAAACCAGTCTTTTGGATTTTAGAATATGACAATTACTAACTTTCATGTGATTTTAGACTATAACAATTATTAGCATTCCGATGACAACGCACAATCCAGTTTACTAAGGGTAAACCAAAACAGAAGCAGATAAAATTGTCTTAGAACTAGTATCCGCTTTTAACCAAGACAGGATAAATTTGATTTAAGAAAAGAAAAAGAAAAAAGGGATTAGAGTTGAGGTTAAGATTAGACGCTATTAAAACCAAAATCTCTGCCAAACAAACTACATTAATCCTTGACAAGTTAGATGATTACAACTGAAATTAGTAGTATCAGTCTACAACCATGTCATATTAATCTGCCAAGCAGCAGCAAATTCCTACCACAAACATCTAAAATATTAAAAAATTTAAAGCTGCCCTGTTGCTGGAATCAACTCAAAATCAAAATACTCATGAAACTATGAATATACAACTATTCTGCCATATACTTGTTAGGATTACTATGATTTCATTCTTTTTCTCTTTTGAATTGTGCAATATACAATTAGATTTTAGGACAATTTTCAATATTATTCAATTACTTGCCCATTTTCCCAATTATTGTCCACTCTTGCAGTTTAGGTACATATTCAACCCTTGTGAATACTTGTTGTATTTTAGCTTTCTATTTAATCACAACTTTAGATAGTAATCTCTAGGATTTTTTTGTCTATGTCAATCTCAAAACCAATTATGTGATGCTAGCAAAAATTATTATTTTTGTTTATATTTTTATGTTATGGTATTAAAGCTTTACT
Source organism: Gardenia jasminoides (assembly GCA_013103745.1). Taxonomy (NCBI): domain Eukaryota; kingdom Viridiplantae; phylum Streptophyta; class Magnoliopsida; order Gentianales; family Rubiaceae; genus Gardenia; species Gardenia jasminoides. The sequence goes on along the minus strand of CM023099.1, from coordinate 10,604,478 downwards.
TTTTTCTAAAAACTTTCAAAAACTATCCATGTCATTTTTTTTAATTGCAAAAAAGTTCAGATAAAACTTGTTTCTTCAACCAAAAAAAAAAAAGGAAAGAATTTCTCATAACAAAAAGACCGTTTATTATTTAGACAAGGATTTAAAAATATGTTTTAGAAATAATAAAACCTTGCATATTTCTTAAACCAAAACTAGCATAGGTATATAAAAAAGCACTAATGCTTTTTCTCCGATATTAGTAGAGAAAAAGAAAAGATGAGAAACCATAAATTATGAAAGAGAACAAAAAAAAAAAAGGAGAGAGAAAGAAGTGAGTTAAGCAAAATGGGATGATTTGGACAAATTGTGTATATATCTTTTTTCTCAGCTCACACCTAATTTGCATATGCCTAATTTTTTATTACCCTTAAAAGAATCACTGACGGTTAGGGCTATTGATCAAATTGGGTTTTTATTTCAAACAAGTACTGATAAATCCAAATTTGACTCAAAGTATTGATAAGCCCAAATCCAACTCATAAAAGAAATAAAAATTTTGAGCTTTGAAGTTTGGAGTTTTGGGCTTACAGTATGGGACTTATTCTTGTTGAAAATATAGTTTGGGTTCAGCCCAAGTTTACAACTACAGCACAACTAGATATAGGATCTGTTTGATATTTATCTGTTATTATCTACCAATATATAAGCTATTAATATTTTTTACATCATAATATGTATTATTATAGATTTAAATATACACTTATCTATAAAATTGTTTGGTCTGGTTCATTGAGGATGAGCCTAACGAAGTTCAGACTCCACTGAATACAAAATCAGGTCATATATTTAGATTTTAGAGCCAAGCCCTACAAGGCCCAATTAAACATGGGTGCGTTCTGACCCCATTTTTTGAGGATCAAGATGGGTTGAGCTCAGGTCTTCCCTTATCACGTAGACCCTAATTGCATAGAAAAGACTAGTGTTTCAATAAGCTCATGAGAAAGTCAAAAAATTTCCAACTTGATAGTGAACTCTCTCTCTCTCTCTTTCCCCTCCACACCTAAATCCCGATTTAGGTCGAATACGGGAATAACAAACTTAGATGGGGTTTGTCCGGTTTTGTTCATTGTAAGATTTAGCATGCATCCGTAGAATGTTATTGTAGATGTGAATTTTATTTATATATAAATTGTAGAGGGGATAGGAGAAGTTACGATTAATTTTTGGTATAGTTATTTTGGTTATTATGTGTCTTTCATCATTTATTTATTGTACATTTTTCCGTACATACCCATATATGTAAATACATATCTATGTGCCCTATTAGGTAGGAAGCCCAATTCATTGTTAGAACCAAAAAGTCATCTGATTTTAAATTTTAATCTTATAAAATTAGTTATTTTTGTCTTTTTAATTTTATGCTTAAATTGCAAAATTTTTCTAAAGGTTAAAATCTATAATTTATGAAAGATGACTTTTATTAATTTTGAATAATTAGCTTTTAGAAATTTTGCCGCAACGTTGAAACCAATAAATTTTTTATTTTGGTGAAGAGGTGGCAGCCGATGTCAGTTTATGCAAGCGCAGGGCACTCTTCAAAGACCCACGTACAAATGGATGGCCTGTACATTGCTAAAATCATTGGAGTTGCGTCGTGGCCATGGGTCTGTTGAAGACATGGAATTGGAATGAAATTTTAAAAATCTCAACAGAGTTGAATGATATTATAAGAAATTTTAAGGGAGGTTTCTGAAATTATTCCTAATAAATAAGAACTAGTCCTAGTATTATATTTTTGACAAAAAGAACTATGTTTTTGTGCAAAAGTATTAAGATTTAGGGGTTAGTGATAATTTAAAACATCAATAGTTTGATCTATTTTTACTTTTTTTAATGCACCAAAAAAAAAAAAACCTTAAACAGATGACCTAAAAAGAGGTAAGCTTTTGAACGATTCGACAAGACAACTGATCCTAGTGCAGGTTTTTTCCTTTTTTGTGTATAAAACCAATTCAAAGTTCTTTACTTTTTTTTTTCTTTTTTATTTCTCTGATTCTTTCTTCTCGGTCATTTAAGTAGATTGATATAACATAGTACTAATGCCTATTTTAGTTGTAATGATCTAGCTAATTTTGTTTGGGAGGAATTTTTGGTTAAATAGTATCTAATCAAGAATCTTTTTTTTTTTGTTTTTAAAATCAAATTTATCCTACATTGGTTTGAAGCGGATACTAGTGAAAATATGGTCTACCTGTTTCTGTTCTTGGTTTTTGTTTTTTTGTGTTTTTCCATTGACAATTTCTAGTGAACAAGAAACCATTCAAAGGATAGTCGGTCCAACGTTTTTCATTTTAATAAAATATATTAATATATTTAACCTTTGGGATGGATGCTGGTAGTTTAGAGCTCAGCTGAAAGTTAATACATATTTTGTTTTTATGATAATAAAAAGTTGGGTGGTTTCGATTTTATTTACCACTGCAGATTAGAACACATACCCTAACACTATAAGTCACTTTTTTTTTTCTTTTTTTGTTTAGGGGTTTCCCACAGGGAGTGGACCCCGCAAACTAATCCCCGGCCCCCCTTAACTATAAGTCACTTAAAGGTGCACTTGCCCATTAGTACAACACACAATCTTCTGTTAAAAAATTATTTGTTTTTGCTAGCAAAACAACATATATTAGCTATGAAAGTTAATACCACTGTGATCTTGATCTAATATCCAAAAAACTAGTTTGACTGGCAGCACAAATTATATATATATACATACATATATATATATATATATATATATATATATATATATACATATATATATAGACATTCCCCCCCCCCTGCCGGTGGCAAAAATAACAAAAGAAGAAACCGAGGACAGAGACACCGATTGCAATGGCTATTGCAACAGTAGAGAAAGTGTAGGGCAAGATTTGAATCAAAGCTCGGAATAGCTTGATGATTCCATGGTTTTAACAATGTTTTTATCGGAAAAACTATTGCATTTAGTCCGAAGATCTCGTCTAAATAATCTCTTATGATAGTAGTAAAAGATAAAATGGTACCCACTTAAATAAGATCGAAAAAACTTTCATTCTTATGTATATGCATATTAGCATATACGTGAAACTTGTAATTGGAAGAACATGCATTTACTCTTATATTGTGCCGTTCTATTAGACATCCAAAAATTCAGTTTACAATTATAATTTGACTTTTAGATTGCTTTACTGCTCAATCTTAACTGTAAAAGGGATTCTATCAGCTTTATTTGATGAATTGTATCACGGAAAACTGTGAGCATATTATCTAAACTCTCTAAGAGAAAGGAATACATTTGCAGGATGGACACAGAAGTGCTACCTTGGGAAAAATGTTTGTATATGTTCACTATATGTTTGGAGACAAGTTTATACTTTCATTAAAAGTTAGAGGAGCAAAATCAATTTTTAAAGCACGCAATTGAAAATTTTAATTTTGTTGAGGGGAAATACTTCAAACTTTAATTGTTCGGGGAGCAGCTAATTGCAGTAGCCGCTTTTTGAAGTTTATTTGTAGTTTCTAATATTGGTCATTTTTCTTCATGCTGAAACATCAAGAATTATCTAAATATACAATTTTTTTGTTTATTTAGTCTTTCTTTGGCTTAGTAAGAGATTTTTGAAGTAAGTAAGACATCCTAAGGATAAGAAAATGAAACTGCAGACCTCCATAAGATGAAAAATCTTAAACAAAAATGCATCTTTCTATGGAAACAAATTAATACAACCGTTATTTCAAATAAGATCTTATTCCGCTATATGGGATTGTTAATATTTCCTCTCCATGAGATGAGTAGTACCCGCTTACGGTCTTAAAAAGAGGATGAGTAGACTATATAAGAGGAGAAAGTCCATTGCGCATCATATATGCTTACCTATATTTTCTACTGATTTTCTTTGTAATTCATCAGCAATCTCTATAATTAGTCTCTTCTCTCTCCCCACATTTCAAAGATCAATCATTTATCTGGAAATTCATGTTTAGCTTAACGAAGGGAGAATAGTTTTTGGTGGAAGGAGGAGGAGGGCATCTAAAAACCTGGATTTTGCATGCATAGGAAGAGAATGTTAAGGAAATTATAATATCCTACAAGAAGAAGAAAAATAATAGAGAACCAAAGGGGAAGAAAATAATAAAGTGACAAAAAAAAATTGTTAAGTGCAATTGAGTTCTATCATCCAAACTTTGAGCTCAAGAGCTAAAGCTTTCATTCAGATTTATGAAATAAGACATGATTTATAGGGTGCATTTTAGTTGATTAACTGTGTTAATATTTCCTAATTATCTAGGCTAAAATTTCATTAGTGGGTGGATTCTACTGAGTTTGTGTATTATGTGGTTAAATGCAGGAATTTGTGGAAAAATGTGCTAAATAGCTGTAATTCCAGAAGAGGTCCTGATAGTTAGGTGCGGGTACGCCTAAGTCATATGTTCAAGGCTGAGCTGTCAAAGATTCCAAATTCACATGGGCAGTTTTCAAGAATTTTAGGATTCCAAATTTGAAGACGTGTTGGAGTCAACTATTATGTTTTCCTATTTAGTAATTTATTTTCCTTAGGAAACTACTTTAATATTTGTATTAGGAATTGGGAGTTTGACTCTCTTTAGAACTTTCCTATTTGATTAGTATTTGGAGTTTTCCTTTTCCGTAATAGACGGGAATTAAGGGAAGTTTCCTAGTTGATATAGAATAGGTTTTCTTTTTATTTGGTAACTTGGCTCCCCGCAAGAAGGACTTACTTTCAGAAGGTGACCAATACCTTTGATTGGTCACGTACAATTGCTGGTGAAGGAGACTTCGGGAGACAAGAAAGAAAACGATAACATTGCTTTTCGTCTTTTTCCTTGGCTATTTTCTTTTCTTTTGAACACAAGCTATCGATAGCCTTTGTCTTCTTTGCTTTTGATATATTCAATTGAACAAGACAACACATGGCTTTATTGATTTCCATTGAAATCTTTGGTGGGGTTTCTCCCGTCATGCGTGGCTAAGTTTCTTGTCTAGTCAAAGATCAACTCGACGACGCAGTCCAACACATCTGTGAGATCTAATCGATTTGTCATTTGTTCGTTTAAATCTTTAGTATTTATATGTTCTCTGTTTTGTGTTAATATGATTGTTTAGTTGGTTGAATGTCAAAGGCGCCTGATGTTCATATTGACTTGATAATCTACCGCCAATTTAATTTGCTAAATCCGTAATTGTTTAGTAGATTAATACTAGTGGCAGCTGACGTGTACGCATGTTAGGGGGACATATGATCTAATCTAAATGAACTCTGGTAGTGTGTTTGTTGGTTAGGGTTTGGGCTTTTCTAACTCTTAGTGCAATTGAGAAATTAAATCCTACGAGCATACCTAGGGTTGTTTCTTAATTAGGGGTATTTAACAGGCGTACCTTACTTACCTAAAATCTAAGGAAGAGTTGGTCGTTTGAGAGGTTTCCGACGACTATAACCAGCCTATTAAGGATTTAAATGAATTAATTTTGCATCAATGATCAGGTATATGGACTGTGTCTGAATAGTTGGATCTTTGGCTAGAACTCATCTCCCATATATTTCATTCTCTCTTATTTTAGTTATTTGGCTTTGTTGTTTGATTTTTAATTAATTCCTTTTCATCTCAAAAATCCCCTCATTTCCCGTGCTTGAGAAGAAACAAATTTTTCCCAGTCCCTGAGGAGACGATCCTACTCACCCTTATATTTCCTGGAATAGGTATTTATTATTGCACAGGCTCGACATCCTGTCAATGATCGACATCCTGTCAATGATCATTGTACTAATGATATAGGATAAACTTAGTAATCTCTTTCTCACGACTTGCATATTGATCCCTAGGTTGGTTTAGTTATCTTTCATCTGATACTTGTTATGTGGAACTATGGTAACCAAGGTCTACTACCAAGATCATGAATCTAACAAGTTGAAAGTTATCTACTTGAAATCAATTGATGTAATTAGTACACCTTTTGGTGTAAAATTATGCAAATTGAGTGTAAATTTAAATTTGTCAACTCATATAACTAATTTTGTGTAGATTATACCAAAGCATATTAAATGTGCTAACAAATACAACTTTACAATTTGTGTATCAATTTATGTTTCATTGGACCATCTCAAGAGCCACATAAATTCGACAACAAAGTAATGGAAGATTGATTCCCCCAAAAAAAAATAATGGAAGATTGAGACCCTTGGACTCGACTCAATAGACTTGTGCAAGCATGTAAAATACGTAAAGAATACAAACTTGACTTTATGTTGAGAGTTAAAAGACTAATCTAGATTGCCGTAGGAATAGGAGTAAAGACTAAAGACCTAGGAAATAAAGCAGTAGTCCCACGTTATTTTGTTGGATTTAGCAATGTTGTAGGACTCGGGGAAAAAGTTTGTAATTCACATATAATTTCTATAATCAGACTATCTTTCCCCAAATTTCAAAAATAAATCATTTATCTGGAAGTATATGTTTAGCTTGAAGAAAGAAGAAATGGTTTTCAGTGGGAAGAGGAGGAGGGCCTTTAAAAATCTGGATTTTGCATGCATGGGAAGAGAACAACAAGAACAACACAACCACTAACCTTTATTCCACTAGATGGGATTAGCTATATAGATCATATGTCGCCACTCAATCCAATCCAGGCACATATTTTCATTAAGTATGACATGTCTTTTTTTAATAGTTTCCTTTCAAGTTTTTTTAGGTCTTCCTCTTCCCTTTTAATTTGAATCAACAATTCTCTATTTTCTACACTCCTGATTGGACATCTAGAGACTTCGTATGCATATTTCCAAACCATTTTAAGTGCATTTATCTCAATTTCTCATATATTGGTGCTACTCCAACTTTTCTTCTAATGCATTCATTATTTTTTTAATCTAATCTAGTGCGTACACATATTCATCTCAACATTTTCATTTCTGCTACCTTCATTTTTTGTTCATGTTTACATTTAGTCGCCCAACACTCTGATCCATTGAGCATCGCTGGTCTAATAGCTGTCCTATAAAATTTTTCTTTCAGTTTTAGGGGAACTTTATGATCGGATGAATGGGAAGAAACGTCAATGAAATTATAATATCTTACGATATGAAGAAAAAAATTGAGAACCAAATGAAAAAACATAATAAAGTTACAAAAATTTATTAGTGTTATTATGCTCTATCATTCAAACTGTAAGTTCGAGACTAAAACTGTGACAATTTACACGAAACGTGCTAATATTTACACAAATTGGCTTTAGCTGAACAATTTTCCAATGTGTACCAATATTGGTTGTTATTGGACTCTCTCACCTCAAACTCAAGAGGCGAATAAATACTACTACAAAATAATCGTATTTGAACAAGCTTAAAAAAGACTGGATTCTGAAGGGACTTAATAGACTTGAGCATGCATGTAAAGATTCCAAAATTGACTTGATGTTGAGAGCTAAAAGACCGATCTAGATTGCCGTAAGAGTTGGGGCAAAAACTGAAGACCTGAGAATAAACTATAAAGCAATACTCCAACGTTATTTTGTTGGTTTTAGCAATATTATAGGTCCTTGGAAAAAGTTTGTAATTTATTTATAATTTCTAAATCAGTCAAGTCTATCTATTCCCACATTTTTAGGAACAGTTATTTATCTTACATGTTTAGCTTAAAGAAAAGGGATTGGTTTTCGGTGGGAGGAGGAGGCATTTAAAAATTTGGATTTTACATGCATAGGAAGAAAATGTTAAACCAATTATAATATCCTACAACAAGAAGAAAAAGAATTGAGAACCAAAGGAAAAAATGTAATAAAGTGACAAAAAAAATTGTTAGGTGTTATTGAGTTCTATCATCCAAATGATAAGCTCAAGAGTCAAGGCACTTAAAAACTAAAGATATGCCCATTCCACTACAGATGTGGATAAACTAAACAATCACCCTCTCATAACTCACACATTGAGCCCGTGTTTGGATCTGATTATCAATCTTTCATTTGATATTTGTTAGGCAGAACTGCTATAATCAGAGTAAACTACAAGGATCACATGCATCTCAATTTGGAAGTTATTCGGTTCAAATCGGTTGACGTAATTAATCTTACACATTTTGGTGTAAAAAAATCTTACAAATCTAGTGTAAAATTGAATTTCTCAATTCATATAACTAAATTTATATAAAATATAATATTACATTAACATTGTAAGAATTTACATTAATTGTGCTTATAATTACATAAACTGGTTTGAATTAGACAATTTTCTAATTTGTATATGAATATTAGGTGTTATTGGACTCTCTTACCTCAAAAGCTAGCTCAACAAGCAAATAAATTTTACAACAAAATCAGCTATAGTTGAATAAACTTAAAAACTATGTAAGATTGAGCCTTTGAATAGATTTAGTACACTTGAACATGCATGTAATTTACGTAAAGATTCCAGACTCTATGTTGAGATTTAAAGGCCTGATCTATATTGCCGTAAGAGTTGGGATAAAGACTAAAGACCTGAGAAATAAAGCAATACTCCAACGTTATTTTGTTGGTTTATCAATGTCGTAGGACCCGGGGAAAAGGATTCATCTATAATTTCTACAATCAGTCTATCTATCCCCACATTTGCAAGATCAGTCATTTATCTGAAAATACATGTTTATCTTAAAGAAAGGAGAAATGATTTTCGGGGGGAAATGGAATAGGGCATCTAAAACCTTTTTTTTTTTTTTTTGTTTTTGCGTGTTTGAGAACAGAATGTTAAAGAAATTACAATATCCTACGAGAAAAAAGAACAAGAATTTAGATCGAAAGGGAAATAATAATAATAATAATGTGACAAAAACAAAATTGTTAAAGTGTTGTTACGCTGTGTCATCCAAATGCTAAGCTCAAGAGCTATTATTTTTGTACACAATTTTTGTACAAATAGACTTAAAAATCTCTCTCTCACTCTCACAGCTCACACATTGCGACCACTAATGGAAGATTGAGACTGAATGGATTTAGTAGACTTGAGCATGCGCGTAAATTATGCAAAGATTCCAGACTTGGCTTTGTATTGAGAGTGAAAAGACTGATCTAACTTATTGCCGTAGGAGAAAGATTCCAGACTTGACTTTAAGTTGAGAGTGAAAGGACTGATCTATATTGCCATAGGAGTAGGGGTAAAGACTAAAGACCTCAGAAATAAAGCAATATTCCGATGTTATTTTGTTGTTTTCAGCAAATTTTGAAGAACTCGGGGAAAATTTTGCATTGATGTACTACATTTCTGAGAGAAGTTTGTACTTTGCAGCAAAAGTTCGAGGAGTGAAATCAGTTTTAAAAGGGCACAATTGAAAATTTTAAGTTCGTTGACAGGAAATGCTTTTTGAAGTTGTATTTGTTGTTTCCAGAATTTCTCTTTCTTCTTCTTGCTACAGATTAATCTTTGGTTCGGCAAGAAGATTTTGAAGAAACTAGGAGATGCTAAGAATAAGAAAATGAAAGGTGAGGAGAAAAATGATTATTCCTATAAAAAAAATATTAATGAAAAGGTAGTTATTTCAAATCGTGCCTTACTCCGCTAGATGGGATTGCAATAATTTCTTCCCATGCAAGAGCAGCCACTCCCATCGCATTTTTTCAACCAAATGTGAGGATTGCTTTTCCTATTTTGCAATCCGCCTACAATTTCTATAATGAGTCTGTCTTTCCCCAATATTCCAAGATCCGTCATTTATTATCTAGGAATCCAGGTTTGGCTTCAGATCTTTTTAATTAAGAAACAAGATATTCTGTATTTTTTTGTTAAATTAATTTTACATGGGGAGAGAGTGTTAAAGGATTAAAAATAGCCTACAAGAAAAAGAAACACCAAAGGGGAAAATATAATGATAAAGTGACTAGACTAAATTCTGAAATAAAACCAATCATATTCGAACAATCTAAAAAACTATTATAAATTTGAGAATCAAGGACGACTTTGCTGACTAAAATAAATTCTACAACAAAATCAACCATATTTGAGCAAGTTTTAAAAAAAATGAATTTTAAAGTTTATGCAGTTCAGAGGGCGATGATAATCTTTGAATTTTATAGTAAGCCTACCCTCTCCTCTCTATATTGTGTGCTTATGTTGTTAGGCCAAAAAAAAAATGAAAAATATATACTACGGGAAAAAATTGCAAGACCAGATTAATTAGTGTTCTCATACTTTGGAAGTTAACCATCCGTTAGTCTCGAAACGAAAGTGATGTTCAATATTCTTCAATGCAAAAAAAAAAAAAAAAGGATAGAAAGGACAAAGATGTTCACCAATGAGCAAAATTTCATATTCCCTACTTAGAGCAAAGATTTTAATCTTCTAGGCAGAATTAAATTACTAAGATTTATTATCTTGGTATACCGAAAGTAAAAGTCCAAAACTAGTATTACATCCATAGCCACAAGGATTATAAACGAGGCAGTCAATTTTAAGTATCATAACGAGACTAATTCGGGAAAGAGAAATATAAATCATATGCAGGGAAACACAAATTGCAAAACATGCTTATATGCTTATATGGTGATACCGAGAGACAGACGACTTAAAGTCATCTCCAATCGGAATTGATTTTTTCATTTTCGACTCTATAAATACCTGCACAAGTGTGACAATGGCCATCAGCTTTACATTAAAAATTCTCTCTTAAAAATTCATTGTGACATACATCCAGCAAGTATGTCAATCCTGAATTATTCCATCTGTCCAATTAGTTTAGTTTCTGTATGTTTGGCCATCCTTCACTTACTCTTCTGTTCTGGAATTAATGCTGCGTCTGATCAAATGCATGCAGAATCAAGCACTGGAAGTGAAGCGAAAGCCCTTTTAACATGGAAAGCCACTCTAGACAATTATAGCCAATCCCAGTTGTCATCCTGGTCGTCGTCTGTCAATCCTTGCAGTAGGTGGGTTGGAGTTCGATGCAACAAAGCTGGACGAGTATCGGTGATTAACATCACTAGTGTTGGCATCATAGGTACACTCGATCATCTCAATTTCTCATCTCTACCCCATCTAACTACAATTAAACTTACTCAAAATGCCCTCCACGGGACCATTCCATCCAACATTTGGAACCTTTCGAGACTAACCTATCTTGACTTGGCTTCAAATCAATTTTCTGGTGCCATTCCAATTCAAATCAGCCAGCTAACCAATCTTAGGTTCTTGTACCTTTTGAATAACTCATTCAGTGGATCAATCCCTACTTCTATTGGCAATCTGACCGACCTAACCATGCTACACCTGGGAAGCAACAAACTTTCTGGATGGATTCCAGAAGAGATTGGGAAGCTCAAATCTCTAACTCGACTCTCTTTTGCTGACAACACGCTCACAGGCCCGATTCCTCTGTCTATTGGGAAATTAAGTGACTTGACTCTGCTGTATCTTTTTAATAATTTTCTTTCTGGGCCTATTCCCAAAGAAATTGGAAACTTGACAAAGCTAAATGAATTAGCACTTGTTGGGAACCAGCTCTCAGGTCCCATTCCAGAAGAGATTGGAAAATTCAGATCTCTTACTAAAGTCTCTTTAGGTAACAACACACTCACAGGTCCGATTCCTCTATCTATTGGGAACTTAAGTGACTTGACTCTACTTGAGCTTTTCAATAATTTTCTTTCTGGGCCTATTCCCAAAGAAATTGGAAACTTGGCAAAGCTAAATGAATTAGCACTTGTTGGGAACCAACTCTCAGGTCCCATTCCAGAAGGGATTGGGAAACTCAAATCTCTTACTAAACTCGTTTTAGCTATCAACATGCTCACAGGTCCGATTCCTCTGTCTATTGGGAGTTTAAGTGGCTTGACTCTGGTGTCTCTTCACCAAAATTATCTTTCCGGATTAATTCCTTCTGCTATAGGAAATTTAACCAAACTCAGTCACTTGGATCTTTCTCAAAATAACTTATATGGCGCTATCCCTCCCGAATTGGGAAAATTGAAGTTACTGGCTGGTATTGATATTTGCCAAAACCAGCTAAGTGGTGCTCTTCCAGATGGATTCAACAATCTGACACATTTAAATACGCTACAGCTCTGTAAAAACTATCTTACTGGTCATTTACCCCAAAATATTTGCATTGGTAGTTCACTGACGATGTTCATAGTATGGGGAAATAACTTTGTCGGTGGTATACCAAGGAGCTTGAAAAACTGTTCTAGTTTAAGAGTTATCAGTGTAGGTTACAACCAACTATCGGGAAATATCTCTGAACAATTTGGCGTCTACCCTTATGTGGATATTATTCATTTAAGGAATAATAAATTTTTTGGCCAGTTATCCTGGAATTGGAGTGGCTATCTGAGTTTGACAATGTTGTCAATCTCGAGCAATAATCTTTCAGGCAGAATACCAACTAGGCTTGGAGAGGTATCTCATCTGCAAAAACTTCATCTCTTTTCAAATCACTTGCATGGGAAGATCCCTAGAAGTTTGGGGAAGCTGACTTTGTTGCTTGAGCTTATGCTACAAGGCAACATACTTTCTGGCAATATACCAGCAGAAATTGGTCAGATGTCAAGACTTTTAAATCTTAGTTTGTCAGCCAATAATCTTAGTGGCTCAATTCCAGAACAAATAGGCAATTGCACACAATTGCTGGATTTAAACTTGAGCCAAAATGCACTCATTGATAGTATTCCTCCTCAAATAGGAAATCTTCCCTCACTTGCAACTCTTGATCTCAGCCAAAACATGCTGGAATCCAAATTGCCATCAGAGCTAGGGGAGATGAAAAGCATTGAGACCATGAATCTTTCACATAATAGGATATTAGGTTCCATCCCAAAAAGCTTTGATCATTGCTTCAATTTGATTTCCATTGACATATCCTACAATCAATTGGAAGGTCCTCTTCCCAACACTAGTGCATTTCAAAAAGCTCCATTTGATGCCCTGAGAAACAATAAAGGTTTATGCGGCAGTGTTGCTGGATTGAAGCCTTGCTCTCAATCAACTCAAATGAACACTGATAGAAGAGTAACTAAAAGAATGATCTTTCTAGTTATTGGTCTAATACTAGCAACCATGTTTCTTTTGATCGTGGTTGTTGGCATCTTTATTCGTCCAAGGTCACGTACGAGAAGGGTGGAGAATAAGCAGCAGGAATTTACTAGAAATATGTTCTCTGTCTGGAGCTTTGATGGGAAAATGGTCTATGAGAACATCATTGATGCAACAGAGAATTTTGACCCCAAGTATTGCATTGGAGCAGGAGGGTTTGGAAGTGTATTTAGAGCAGAGTTGCCAAATGGTCAAGTGGTTGCTGTCAAGAAACTTCATCGAACAGATGGTGGTGACTTGAGAAGGCCAAAAGATTTCATGAATGAGATCCGTGCATTAACTAACATAAGGCATAGCAACATCGTGAAGCTGTATGGATTCTGTTCACATGCACCACACACTTTCTTGGTTTATGAGTTCTTGGAAGGGGGAAGCTTGATGCACTTGTTGAGCAATGATGAAACAGCGGCCACATTCAACTGGGTCAAGAGGGTAAACATTGTTAAAGATGTTGCCAATGCATTGTCTTACATGCATCAGAATTGTTCACCTTCTATAATTCATCGAGATATATCTAGCAAAAATATTTTGTTAGATTCTGAGTATCAAGCCCATATTTCAGACTTTGGCACTGCAAGAATCTTGAGGCCTGATTCATCTCATTGGACTTCATTTGCAGGAACATATGGTTATGCTGCCCCAGGTATACTCTTCTTTGCTCAAACAAATCTATCTTTCCTCTTTACCATGTCTTTTTCAACTAATCCATAGTTACATAAAGCTAGCATGAGCAAAGCTATGTATGCTTTTGGATTATAATTCAATACTCTAAAGGGATTCATCTGCACCATAGTATGAAGTGATTATTGTTTTTGCGAATTGCAGAACTTGCTTATACTATGGAAGTAAATGAAAAATGTGATGTTTATAGTTTCGGAGTATTAGCTTTAGAAGTGATCATGGGCAAGCATCCAGGTGATTTCATATTGTCAACATTGTCAGCATCATCATCTACTTCGACAGCATATGATATGCTACTGAAAGACATTGTGGATCCTCGACTTTCATCTCCAAGTATGCAAGACTCAAAACAAGTGACCTTGGTGGGAAAGCTAGCATTGTCATGTATAGGACACAATCCTCAGGCAAGGCCGACAATGAAACAAGTGTGTGTCAAGCTGTTGAAGGAAATACCATCTCAATTCAACATATTCCCAATGGTTACAATTGGACAACTTCTGGAAGTGCAAATGACAAATGTTTGAGCTTCTTTGTGTAAGAATCTATGTTTCCTCTGTCCGAAGTTTCCAAATTTTGTAGTCTGCAACTCTAAATTTGGGGTGAATTTTACTTTGATCCCTTGTAAGGAAAAATATAAATATTCATGTCAAAGGAGGGGTGAACTTAGCCAGGAGCAGAGTAACGTTGACTCCAACGATTGCAATTCTACTCCATGACTTTGGAAAAATTATAGAATAACCTATAAAAGGTCTAGATTTTTTAGTATTGTCTCACTCTTCCCCCCTGAATTTTCATAATATTTAATCTATCCCCATAATTGCCCCTCCAAAAGTACTAAATTTTCAAATTGCCCTCACCAATTCTAAAATGGAACTATAAAATAACACATATTACATGATGCTATTCTTGTTAAATCTCCATTTTTTCATTTTTTAAATTTTAATTGCTTAAAATTGAACTTCTCTTATACTTTTAATAGCACGAATTGCAAGCAAACCAAATATTTATTTGACATTTTGAATGCATTCCATTATTAGCATATTAGAATGTACATCTTGTAATTTTATAGGTATTATTAATAACTGGGCTATTGCATACCATTAGATTAACTAATAACTATAGGACACAATAAATCACAAGTTATAAACTATTTTTTATTTATTTTTCTAATATTGTGCTGGTTTACGCCTATTAATTCATAGCAAACACTTAGTCATTCAAAAAGTCTACAAACTACACATACCAACTGTAATAAAAAATTATTACGCCAATTGAATAAAGGTCCTAACTCTGCTTTTGAGTTAGAGTGTTATAGTAAAACCTCTATGAATTAATAATTTTGGAACCATACAAATTCTATCAATTTAAAGAGATATTAGTTAATCAACAAATTAATAATTTTGGGACCATACAAATTCTGTTAATTTAAAGAGGTATTAATTAATCAATAAATTAATAATTTATTAATTTATCGAGTGTACTTACAATTTGAAGGGATACTCACTTAATCAACTAAAGTTTTATTTTATCTTATAAAAATATGAATTAATCAACTAATAAAAGGAGACTAAAAATCTAAGGAACATAAATCCTTCCATATCTATTTGATTTACAAGTATAATTTAATTCTATTAATTTCTTTAAGTTTAAAAGAAATCGGTGTTAGCATCACTCAAAATCTTGCTAATCATGAAGTTAAGGATCATACAGTATCTTTGGTGCCTGTCACGTGGAAGGAAGCACTCAAAGTGTCAATAATTCTTCATATTCTTATTGCAACATGAGAATTCAAGTCCAAAATTTTTACTTGCAATAAGAAAAATTAGGATGAGATTCAAGTAGATTTCAATTTAAAAAATAATAATAGATTCGTATTTTCAGAAAATATGATATATGATCTTAGTGTATTATTAATTTATAATATGAATGGGACCAAAGGGCAATGTAAGATTTTTTAAATTTCATTATTTTATTATCTTATCAAAATTACTAATTTAGTTTGTCAGCCCAAGTTTGGACAAGGAAAGATTATTATTTTATAGGGGTTACTAATTTATCAAGTATTAATTTATATTAGTTTTACTATACATAGTATGAGTTTCATATTCAAAATTTGATACCAAGATTTATGCAATCCTAAACTGCGATCATTCTGTTATTGGATCTGATACTTTGAACAGCTTGAGCCAGGCTCTAGCAGTGGAGCACAAAAGAAAGCATCTGGACTACCTCACCCATGGTAGAAAAGTTTAGAAGTGTTTTTTGCATCAAGAAAGGAATAATGCGGTAGATTTGATATAGCTAGGCATGCTTGTATAAAGAAATTTATTTGGATGTTTGATCAGTAAAACCAAATTGTCTTCTACTTTCCCTGGCTTGGGACAAAAATCACAAAGGACTACTATTGGCTGGTATTTGCATAAACTTCTAGGTAAAGAAAATTACTAATCTCTTCTGTTGTGTGTTTCAGAAAAGCAAAATGGCAATGATCATAATAATGCAACATATATGCCGTCTTTCGATTGTGCACTGAACCTGCAATGTGTATATATAGACTTTTAGCTATCATGTAGATTTCTTAACACTTACTCATCATTCTCACGTATTAGTATATGAAAGCACAAGAAACTCCAGCAACTAAAACAAGGATGATCTATATTTTGAAAAAGAGAAATTTGAAAGAAACACTACAGAAAAGAAAAAACTGTTGCAGCAACGTATTGCTTTCGACTGTGTTTAGTTATTGGCTAACATGAATTTGAATAGCTATGAATCATACTAGATCATATGTTTTTATCCTACTATATGTGGGTACTTATTTATGTTAAGAAATAATTATTTTATTGTGAATGTCTATCACTTTATCATTATCTCCAAAATAAGGACGGAGTTGTCACATTCTACGAGATGATAAAGTTATCATGACACGATCATCGAGAAGATGATTATCTTTGTCTTATCACTTCAAGCTTTACGAGAATATATTATCTCTATCTCTATCTCTATCTTATCACGTCACACTTTACGAGAAGATATCATCTCTATCTTATTAAGAATACAAATGTAATTTAAATTCTTCATATCTTCTCCTACAAATAGGGGTTCACCCTTTGTAATTTCATAATAAATAGAAGTTCATTTGATTTTCTCTCTCTACTTTCTCTACTTCTCTTTCTACTTTCTCTACTCTCTCTCTACTTCATATTAGTATTAGCTTTATAACACGTTATCAGCACGAGACTCTGGTAAAACCTTTACTGGTGTTAGATCAATCATCGGGCACTTCTCTGGACGGTTTCTGTCGAACGTTTGGAGGTAATATTTCTCACTACCAAAACCTTTGAGTACAAGTGTTTGACATGGAGCAATCATTCAAAACAATTATACAAATTTGGAGCAATTTTTGAGGTAATATTTATTCTATTCAATTATGCTTATTTATCTTTATTATCAAATGATCATTGTTATGAATATTAGATGGTGAAATACATCTTGATACAAATGGTTTTGAAGGCACCATTAATGAAAATAATGATGCTTAAAGGATCCACTTGTCCTTTGAAAGAAAAAGATCTGACCGCCTAAAGATGGTTTAGATCTGATCTCGTGAAGATGGTCATTCTTATAAGACTCGACATGATCAAGTTAGTGAAGGCTATAATCTTTTCAATCAATTAGTAAATATATTTTGCAATGTTTAGGGTTACTTCTCAATTAAAATTGTATGGAGAAACTATCATTGATATAAATATGTGAAAAATATATTTTCCATGTTTCACTCCTTGAATATGCTCCAGAAGTAGCAATATCCAAAAAACGAATTTGAGAAATATTTTGAACTTATTAAATGCATTTATTTAAAATCTGATCTAATGGATATAGTCTATTCTCTAAAGTGAATATGACTAAATTTTGACCATAATTGTGATTGTGGATGCAACGAAAATAGATATGTGCCACCTGAAGTGGGATAATGAAAAATAAATATCATTTGTATAGCATTAAAGGTCATTAGTCATGAATATATCATATGACTAAATACCTTATTGACCTTTATCAAGTATCATAAATAAACACCCTGAAGGTGCAATTAACGGTGTAATTGATAATGCTAATAATCATATTGTATTCCTGAAGACGAAATTGATGTCAAACACCCGATATTTACTTAGAATCTGGCTATTTATTATTCTCGCATATGTTGTGCCATTTTCTTTATCAGTTATGTTATGTATGAATTTTATTAATGTTTACATTTATTTGTAAGTTTCTTCATTAATTTTTCCTGAAGAAGAATATTTCTTTATTATTTCTTCCTGAAGAAGAAATGGTTTTGTTACTTTATTATTTCTTCCTGAAGAAGAGAGATTATTATTACTTCCTCAAAAAGAAAGGTCTTTTTATTATTTCCTCCTAAAGAAGAAATAGATGTATTTCTTTATTATTTCTTCTTGAAGAAGAAATGAATGTCAAGTATTTGGGATTAAAAAATTATGGTAATGATAATGTCTGTCTCATTGCTAGCGCTAGTATGCACACTATATTCCTGTTTGAAAATAGACAAGATAAACACAATCAGTGATTGTGGTAAAATAATCGAAAACTCAAAAAGAGCAGCACAATATTTCTCCCTGAAGGAGTAAAGTTTGCTAGAAATTATGTACTATCCTCTCCCAAAATCTCGAAGGAATATATTGAATTTACAAATATCCACTGAAATGGATATCATATCAAGACACAAAATGAGACAATAACAGATATCATCAAATGAAATAAAGGTTGATTATATCGCAAAACCATTTGAAAGAGAAATGGTTATTGTTATAGTTGTCTTTATTCTCATTTGACTAAATAAAAAAAAATCATCACCTACAGTAAACTAGAAGTTTATTGATCCCAATATATTTATGATTTATCAAAAATAAGAGTCGACAGTTATTCATACATACCCCCTTGTACTATCTATGGCTCCAACAGAAATTTATGTCGGAGGTGACCACCCTTTACAATTAGAAATCATACAATATTGATGGGTGAACTATTTAATGATATTGTATACTTCCCGACATTAGGGGGAGGAAATGATCAACCGAAAGAAAATTGTTTGAAAAATATTATTGGATTTCCTTGATTCTCATACCAAATAATGTGAACTGGAAGTTCAATAGGTTATATTGCAACAAAATTGCAAGTCAATTGTCAGATATATTTATTGACTCCAAAAGAGTTATTAAATTGAATATTCCTGCAGGAAATATGATAGCAGAATTGATGTCCCTGAAGGACACGTACAAGTGCTATAAATGAATTTAAGGCCAACTTACCAAAACAAGGCATCTTGATTCAAATATCTCCGGAGATAAAATAAATGTCATGACAAAATTGAGTCTCCTGAAGAGATTACTCCTGAAGTGCCAGCTCCCGAAGAGTTTACTCCTGAAGAGAATCAAATCATAGAAAATGTGAAATTGGAACCTACACGAAAAGAAGTTAAGTATTGTGTGACGACCCCACCTCTCCCTAGGGCATACCCTAGGGTATCAGCAGACCGCCTTCCCAGCCCTCGCTGGGACTCACTACAATCCTTAATCAAATTAAAGTTTGAACTTCAATAGATACAGTTCTCAAACAAATTACAATATCAATCTCAAATATTTATATCAAATACTCCACTAATTTACATTCCACAAGTCAATCGAACTTCAAAATATACACTTACTACAGTTCCTCAATCATATTACAGATCTCAAATACAAGATCTCCAAACTAATAATTACATTTCCATCTACTCCAAATACTCCAAAACTCCTCACAATCACTCCATCACTTACACATACATCATAACAGCAATCCATCAAGATTTGTGGGAATACTTAGAGCCCACACAACCATCCAAATTCAACACAATTACAAAAAAGAGCCACAAGTTCCAAAACCAAACAATGGAAGCAAGGAAAACTAGGGTTTGTTGAAGCCATTATGTCTAGTAGCTCAAGGGAAAAATTTCTAGCTTGTGGTTTCTAAGCTCCCTCCTTTTCCAAACTCCTAGCCAGCTCTATCCCTCTCCTTGTTGATCCTCAAGCTCCAAGTGAGAAGGGTGGAAGATTACTCAAGTTTTCTTAGGTGATTTGGTGAAGCTTGAAGGAGATTTTGAAGATGAAAATGAAGGGGAAAGGGAAAGGGGGAGTTGGGCTGAAACAAGAGAGGGGAGAGACGATTTTGAGAGCTTTTGGAAGATGAAAAATAGTGAAAGATGGAAAAGACATAAAGCCACTCTTTAATATACAAAAGTCAACTTTGAATTAGTGGCCAATAATGCTCCATTTGGAGTTAATTCTAATCACTCACTTCTAATCCCTCAAGTAGTTTTTCTTAATCAACTACTAATCATTCTTACTCTCCAGGATTACATCACTCTCAGTCCAAATATTTGCCTCCAAAAATGTGTCTTTCTCATTTTTCACAATTCAGCGATAGAAAATTAAATTGAAGGTTAAACAGGGATTTTTAAAATAAAATGAGGTAATGTATGGTGTAATTACAATTAGAATGATTTAAATCAATTATTCAGAGAAAATGAATAAATAATTAAATAAATAGGTCAGATAAAAATAAATGTTCGGATCATCACATATTGCGTAGCACTTAACATTATGAACGAAAATGAGAATCATGAAAATATATCGATTGATGAATGTCGGTAAAGAAATGATTAGCCAAAATGGAAATATGCGATCCAATATGAATTGGATTCATTGGCTAAACCAAAAGTTTGTGGACCTGCAGTCTGAACACCTAAAGTGGTTAAAAGAAGAATGAAATAATAAGATATAAAACAAGGCTAGTAGCCCTAGGTTTTTCATAAAGATCTGAAATTATGATGAGACATATTCTCCTATAATGGATGGAATTACATTCAGATATCTTGTGAGTCTAGCAGTACATGAAAAATTTGATATACGTCTGATGGACGTGGTCACTGCTTATCAGTACGGAACATTGGATAATGATATATACATGAAAATCCCTGAAGGATTTAGCATGCCTGAAATATGTAAATTAAGTTTTAGAGAAACTTATTCCATCAAATTGCAAAGGTCTTTGTATAATCTCAAACAATCTGGACGTATGTGATATAATCACCTTAGTGAGTGTTTACTTAAGGAAGGTTATGCCAATGACCCAATATGTCCGTGCATTTTCATAAAGAAAGTTGTATATGTTGATGATTTTAACTTGATTGAAACTCCTGAAGAGCTCTAAAAAGCAGTTGAATATCTGAAATGAGAATTTGAGATCAAAGATTTTGAAAAAATCAAATTTTGCCTTGGTTTACAAATTGAACATGTGGAAAATAGAATTTTTGTTCACTAAACTGCTTATATCCATAAGGTATTAAAGCGGTTCTATATGGATAAAAATGAAAAAATGTTCAGTCCTGAAGTACCATATCTTAGTGCTATCGGTGCACTAATGTATCTTGCTAATTGTACAAGACCAGATATATCATTTACTGTGAATCTATTAGCGAGATTTAGCTCATCTCTTACAAAGCGACATTGGAATGGTATTAAACATATTTTTCGCTATCTCCAAGGAACAGTTGATTCTGGCCTATTTTATTCCAATAAATCTCGACATGAATTGCTTGGCTATGCTGATGTTGGGTATCTATCTGATCTGCGTAAAGCAAGATCTCAAACTGGATATATATATATATATATATTCACATGTGGTGGTACAGCCATTTCATGGAGATCTACAAAGCAGTCAATGACTGCTACTTCTTCGAATCATGCTAAGTGTTAGCAATTCACGAGGCTAGTCGAGAATGTGTTTTGTTAAAATTAATGGCCTATTATATCCGAAAGAATTGTGGGTTGTCATCTGAAAAAGAAAATTCTCCAATTATATTATATGAAGATAATGCAACTTGTATAGCTCAATTGAAAGGGGGATATATTAAAGGAGATAGGACGAAACATATTTCACCAAAATTCTTCTTTACTCATGATTTTCAAAAGAATGGTGAAATTGATGTGCAACAAATCTGATCAGATAATAATTTGGCAGATTTGTTTACCAAGGCATTGCCGACTACAACATTTGAAAAGTTGGTGAAAAATATTGGAATGCGTTGGTTGAAGGATCTCAAATAATGATTGGACCAGGGGAAGAAATTAATATACAAGAATATAGCACTCTTTTTCCTTCGTTAGGATTTTTTCCCACAGGGTTTTTTCCTAGTAGGTTTTAACGAGGCATATTCTTTGTGTAATAGACATCCAAGAAGGAGTGTTATGACATAATTATTTTATTGTGAATGTCTATCACTTTATCATTTTTTTCTAAATAAGGACAGAGCTGTCACGTTCTATGAGACGATAAGGTTATCATGACACGATCATCGAAAAGATGATTATCTCTATCTTATCACTTCACGCTTTATGAGAAGATATCATCTCTATCTCTATCTCTATCTCTATCTTATCACTTCATGCTTTACGAGAAGATGTTATTTCTATCTTATTAAGAATACAAATGTAATTTGAAGTCTTCATATCTTCCTCTATAAATAGGGGTTCACCCTTTGCAATTTCATAATAAATAGAAGTTCATTTGATTTTCTCTCTTTACTTTCTCTACTTCTCTCTTTACTTTCTCTGCTCTCTCTCTATTTCATATTAGTATTAGTTTTATAACAATTTAAGATTTTTATACTTTATTTGGCAAAAAATTTAAGAATGTTAGGGATAGTAGGAGTGAGGAATTGAAGGCTGAGGTTTTTTGGCTTGGTTAACTGTTTCTATTTTAATGAGTGGAGGATCTTACTGCAAAATTCTTTGGAATCATGTTTATGGAGCATATGTTTTCCCACTGGCAATGATGTTCATGTCTCCCACCAAAAGTATTTTGATTGAATTGAAGTTATCTTATGTGAAGGTTTTTTTTTTTTTTTTTTTTTGCAGATATATGCTTTCCATTATCTTGTTTGGAATTTTAAGAGTATTTAAAAGTTTACTGCCTAGTAAGCCACGTTGCAATTGCTTGATTGATAATGGCACATTGGATTGATCTATTACTACTAGAATAGTTATCCCAAAATATTTGGAACTTCTTAATTATATGTAACTATTGAATGTTGAACTCAAACACAACCTAATTACTAAGAAGCTTCACTCTGCATTATCTTAATCTAAAGCTAAAAACCAGCCAAGGTACTCCATATATCAATCACATGTATGCAGTAACTGAAATATTATTTGTACTTACTCATTGCTGCTTAAAGACAAACTATTTCCTATAGTTGTTGCAGTTTAAGGAGGCTAAATTCTCGTTTGGTACGCTGGAAAGGCCTGGAATGAAAAGACCTTTCCAACTTTGTCATTCCATTCTAGTGTTTGGTATGACTCTTTCCCCCTAAAAAGCCATTTCCCCCAAGAAAGATTATTCTGACTTTTTTCTAAAATCCCTTTTCTCACAAAAATCTAGGGAAAGGCCTTTCCAACTCTATCCAATAAATACCTAAATTATAGGAGTCAAGATTATCCTGCTATATTCTATATCTCTAGTTCTATATATTAATTTGCCATTTTCTTTGTCAAATATTAGGTCTATTTTGTGAGTTTAGTTAATAAGTCTACTACTATTTTACTTAGGAATAATTTTAATTCTATTTAGTGACTTTTCTTTCTTTTTACTTTGAAATAAAATATTCAGTTGATATTTTTAATATACTTTTATTCACAATATTGGATTATATGTGTGAGATCCCGATTTTTTCCAATTTTTGGAAAATATTAAATAATATTAATTATAGTAATTATTGTTTGCCAAGGTGTTTATATAGTTTGTTTTACGTCTTAAAGTGTTTTGATTTAACTATTTTGTTTTAAAAGTCTGAAAACCCTAATTTGAAATTTAAACACTAATTTGCTTCGAAAATCATAAATTTGGATAAAACCTTAATTTGTATATGAAAAACCCTAGTTTGGTTTCGTAAAACCCTAGTTTTGAAAATGAATTTAAGTCTTATGTCCAACTACAAGTTTGTTATCTCTTTGATTTTATGTGTGTTAATACATGATTAAGAAAAGTGATTAAGATCCTTGGGTGATTAGTAGTCTAAGTAGGTGAGATTAAGCATTAGTAGCTTAAGTTGAATTAATGGTTTATGGAGTAAATTGATAGGAAAAGAAATCATTTGGGTAAGAGTGCAAACCAACTTAAGTTGCTAGGTTGCGTTGGCTTGAGATAATTGACTTGGACTTGGACAAAAATTTTGACTAAGCTAAATAATATCTAAGAGACTTAATCTCTTAGCTAAAAAAACAGCCAAGAGGGTCGGGTGCAAGGCTGGAAAAAGAAGAAGGAAAACCGTGAGCAAAGGAGAGAGAAAGAGAAAAAGAAAAAACAAGAGGAATTTGGGGATTTCTTCACCTTTGCATCAACCAACCTTGATTGAAAGTTAGGAGAAGTGGATTGACCTTGGGAGCTTGCAACTTCATCAAGAACATAAGCCAAGAGGTACTCTTCCTTCATGTGCAAGCTGGAATTTGGTTTAAATGGATGAAGATGATGGATTTTATGAATGTTCTAGCTTGATTAAAGATCCTAGTTAGCTTGGAAGGTTTTATTGTTTTGCTTGTCTTGAACCTTGGCCAAGAGCTAGGGTTAGGGTTTCATTAGTTGCAAGATTAATGTTGGGAATTGATGTTTCTAGTTGTTGGTTGGACTAAATTAGCACTTGTTCTTGCTTTAATTAGTAGATTTATGGAGTAGTGATGTTGATTTCTTGATTCCCAATTTCGGCCAGCAAGCACTAAGTAGGGTTCTTGGTTTATGATTTCTAATGGCTTCAATTAGTGTTTCATGTGTGCATTGCATGTTATTAAAGTGTAGTTAGTGTTGTGGTTGTTGGCTTGGCAATGGCGAGAGGTTGAGCCCGAGTTAAAGTTAATGTTCTTGGACTACCTTAGTGTGTTTGGTAGGGTAAATGGGTGATTGATAGACCACTAATAGTGCATTGAAGCACCTTGATTAGCAATGTATGAGATTTAGTTAAATTGGAAGCGATTTGGCATGGTTATAAGCATGTGGTGAATGGATAGGAGGTAAGTGTCGTTCGAGTATGAGGTTGGGACATTTGAGAGGCTGCATTTGCATGTTTATTACTACATTCGAGTCATTGAAATTGCATGCACGTGAATTGGTTTGGATTCAATGCATTTGGCGTAAATCTGAAAAAAAAAAATAGGGGAGACAAAACTAGTGACTTTGGCTCTGTTTTTCGTGTCTATTCATAGTGAGTTGGCTCTTGGCCAAAACATGAAAGTTGTAGCCTTGTATACCAGCTTTCCAACGCCTTTGGAATTTCTTGATTTGGATCTTTGTGTGCTGAGATATGGCCATTTGAATTCGGCCTGTCAGCAAGTCTGATATGAAGAAACTGGAACTGTTTTCATGTGTTTTGACCCAGAAGGAGTGAATCTGGGCAGAAATGGTCTTCATAAAAATTATAGCTTGATCTCTTAGCTTCAAAATGGAATCTCGTGCACTCCAATCCGACACTCGTACCATTAGTTATGATCAAAATGGCTCAGGGTATCTAATCTGTCTTTCATACCTTTTAGTGTGTGTTTTCCGTTTGCTTCTAATGTTGTCCGTTTTCGTTCGAGCGCCCATGCATGTCCTCTCTTTGCTGTTTTAAGTGTTTTAAGCGTTGTTTTGGCATCTTAGTGATTGTTTGGGTAATTTTGTGGCTCGGTTTAAACCCTATTCAAATCTAAATATCTCATATCTTGTGTGCTATTAAACTTGGAAGGCGGATACAAAAGGGATCCGAGAACGGACACATAGGGTTTGCTTTGCTTGAAGGTGAGTGATCGTTGCATGTGTGTGACTTGAATGATCTTGTTATGTGCTCCTTGAATGTTCACTACTTGTTTAAGTGTTAAGTGTTTCTAAAACTACTCAAATGTGAAACTTTTCTTTATACCATTTGTTATACGAGTGTGTACTTTATCGCACTCGGCCTAGTCAAATGTGACATTTTACTGTTTAAAGTGATTAATTGACTGTTATTTGACTGTTTGTACATGAGTGTCAGCCTTTGGCTGAACTGGGCCCTTACCCGTCGTTACTAGCCTATTTGAGTTAGAAGCGGACTCGGTCGGGTAGGTTAGGAACCTTGGGCCACTGTTATGGTATAGTCGAGTATTACCACTGGAAGTTATAAGGAGGAGTAGGGGGTTGAATGATGGACTAGACGGACTGCAACTGCTTCCAGTGAAAATTGTATCCTTTTACTGAGTGTTTTCTCAGTTTATGTGTTTTATACATTGTATGCTTCTCAACTGAATTATATTGATCTATTGAGTGTTTAACTGATATATATATATTGCTCTACTGTTACTATGAGATTGCATGATATTAGAATTGCTCACTAGACTTTTAGTTTATTCCTTCCAACTTTGTTTTTCCTTAGCAGGGTTTGAGAACGAGAGCCTCCAATGATTGCACTAGATCGTTTGGTTTGGAGACTTAAACTTGTATTTTGATGTAATCCTTGTATTTTGAATTGTACTTATGGAATTCTGAATGGATAAATTTTTGTATCTTTAATTATAGGTTGGGACGGTTGTGGTTCGCTAAGGAAGCTTTGGGGTTTGAATGTTACATTTGACTGGAGAATATTAAAGTTATTTTGTTATGTGAAGTAATTGCTCGCAATTGAATTGAGGAACTGTAGTAAGTCCCGGCGAGAGTTGAGCAGGCGGTCCGCCGAACCCTTTGGTTCGCCTTAGGGGGAGGTGGGGCTGTCACAATATGATAACATTTGTTAATTTAAACAAACAACAACATGCCAAAAATGCATTCATATGAAATTAAAAATTTTAAAAAAAAAGAGTAAACCCACTAGATTACCTGTTAAGGCAGAATTATATTTTTCTATTTAGAAATAGTTCTTAAAACCATCCAAAAGCAAATCAAGGGTAAAGAATTTAACATGCATGAATGACGGATTTAACATACATGAAAAATATACGGGATTGAACATACATGTAATTTAAAATTTTAATTTAGTCACAACTGGTATTCACCTATTGCACTTGTATTACAGTTAGTATTCACCTATTGTAACTGTGTGCTATTAAAAAGTTATGTTTTCACTTAATAAGTTATTGCAATTTTATGCTACTAAAAAGTTATTTATTAATTAATAATTCATTTGTCTCTAAATCAAGTTGTTTATAAAATGTTATATATAAGGGCAATTAAGTCAATATAGTAGTTTTTTCTATTCCATTCTGACTTCTCAATATGATTATACTAGACATGGGAAAAGAAATTAACATTCCATTCTGACTTGGTTACCAAATATTGAAATGATAAATTTTTTTCCTCTCCATTCTGGCAGGAAAAGAATTCTGCGTATAAAGATCTTTCCATTCTAGGCCTTTCCATCCTACCAAACGAGGGGTAAATGTACTATTAGAGTATTAGTGCATAGTTTTGATTTGATGGTTACATGCCTTCGTAGTTATATGGCCAGAAATTATCAATATTTTTTTGGCTCGCTCACTTCTAGAGTAATCAATACCTATTTGTTCATCGTGCATTATCTAGAGGCCTCATGTTGGTGCATAAGACTCAATTACATAGAAAAAACAGATGAAATCAGTCCCTCTTGTATTTTGTGGCAAAGGTCTTGTATAAGTTAACTGTTAAGGGGAAACTTATAGAACATCTGCTTCGGTATTTGTGGGCTAATAACATGAAAAATCATCGGAATTTTTCTTCTTGTTCTGCCTTGATGCTTGGCCATCTGGCAGCCTAGCTTTGACTCTAGAACTATGATAGAAGCAAGCTCTTTGGCGTGAAATCATTGATAACACCTCAGGCAAGAAATCATCATTCTCTATTGGAACAGCTACATACGTAAATAATTGTCCACTACATTTGACTTCAGCTCCATATTGAATTCCATACTAGCAATTCCTGTTGTTTGGTGCAATAGCTGAACTAACTCCCCAAAACAATCAGGAGTACAAGCAGCCTACTACAAGTAACAATATCTCAAAAGTCCAAAAAATAAATAAATAGGCAAGTTTAATCAACAATCACCCAAAATTTTAGAAAGCCATAACGATGACAGTTACTCCCCAGTTACCGGATCTAATCCTCCATGAAAGGTAAGAAATTCAGCATATTTTGACCAATTCATGGTGAAAAATGGGGTTGCACCCTCACCTTTCTTGGAAAAAGAAACTATTACACTGAATTTAGTCGCTATTCAAGAATTTTTGTTTAGGCACCATATGCTGCAATTTGAATGCCTCCATCTAAGTTTCTAACCCCAGGAAAGCAAAAAAAAAAAAAAAATCTAAAAAACAAAACAACCGTACACACAGGCTAGCAGTAGTGTCAAATACACTCGTTTGAAAGCTATAGTGGATTCCAATTGATCCAAATTGCTGCTATCATAAGCCTCATGTGCCTTTGGGACCACGCAGCCTTTTGCTGGTTCAAGATTACACAAATATGTCGATGATTCTTTTGGCATCACTCCATAAATCAAAAACTCTTAAACAGAAAAATGATTATTCCTATAAAATATGAGTAGATGTTAGAAGATTAAATAAGAGCAGTCATTCCATCACCCTTTCTTCAACCAAGCATAGGATTACGGGATCATTTTAAATAGAGCAGGCAATTTTAATCCAAAGCCATATATGTATCCTAATCCATCCACTTTAAATGGATTTGGATGAGAAAAGAAATGCATCTTGGATCCAATATTATATCCAACTTAATCCGTTAAAATCGTGGTTTTAGATGGATAATCCATGAGGTCCATATGCATCCGTTTGTACTGAAAAACCCAATAAGTTTCCAGCTCAGCTATGACTCCTGGTGGTTTCGATGGGCATCATGCAACATAAGCATTCTTCTTTCGGAAACGATTTAATGCTTGTGAAAGGTCTAGTCATTCACATCTTATTCGGCCCACTTTTATTTTTATTCTTATTTTATTTTTGAACGTTTTCTGTCCAATCCGGTATCTCAATAGCAAGTAATGATCTCAATTATCTATTCACCTACTCATGGTAAGCGAATGATTTTAGAAAAATTTCTGCATTAAGTGAGAGCGCTAGAAGTTTGGATGGGGATGGGGTTGGGGTTGGGCTGAAGAGCTTCCGTTCAAGTTACTGAAACCTACCTCTCTTTTTTTTTTTTTTTTCTTCTCCGGGTTTCTATGTTTCTGGGTTTCAAAGTTGAGAATCTAAAGGATCAGATAGTAGAGGCCAGAGGGTGGGGAAGTGAAAAATTTTAAAATAAAAATAAAAGAAGAATTAAAAATGAATATATTGCTAACCAATCTAATCTTATGAAGAACTTTTATTAATGGATCATGGATAAACCACATCCATTAGGATCCAAACCATATACGTGCATTTAATAAATGGATCTAAGTGGATTGGATCAATTTTATCTGCCAACTATTTAATATAAACCATTAATGATCCATCAATACATTTTGACACTTTTTTAAAGAAGATAAGCTAATCAATCCTTCGTCATTTTAAGATAAGTAATCCACTTCTATATTATTTCGTAAACCAAATGAAAAGCAATTATATGTTCTTTTTTTTATCTTTTATTTTATTTTACTTTTTGACATGAGCATGCGCGACTGTGCGGTTTTGATTTAGGGAAAAATATATGTAAGGGTACTCCAAGACTTAAAAGCTGCTTTCTTCGTAACTAAACTACGCCTACTAAATCCAGTTTTTTCTTAAATGTATATGGCCTTTTTTTTTTGAACTAGTTTTTCGAAATTGAGCAAGAAAGTGTAGTGTGCTATTTTTAGAGCATGAATGGAGAATCATCTTAGTATCTTGAGACATGATGTTTATTCTTTGTAACTTCATGTCACCAAAGGCATAATTTTGATCCTGGAGTGTAATGTCCAGGAAAGCAAGAGGCTTGGCGTCGGTGGCAAAGTTGTCGTCGTCAGGTATAGATCGCAATCCTCACTTGAGGCTCGATCGGTGAAACAAGTTTCTGCCCAGCCATCGGAAGAGCATCCTGACAATTACTGGAGGTAAAATTCACAAATTCTTGAGCTTCTCTAGAGAGAGAGAGACACACACACACACACTAACTTTCTTCCGCTGCCTTACAACATTTCCATTTCCTGCTCATGTTTCTCATTATGTTTGAGGACATAAAATACTTCCAAAGAATATGAATGCTCATGTTTTATGCTTACTTAGTTTTTTATTGGTTTTCCCAATTTGTAATTCTTGTATAATTCCAATCATCAGTCTATACAACCGCCCGCCCCCCCCCCAAAAAAAAAACAAAAAACCCACCCACCGCCTCCACCAGCACCAACACATATTCCACGATCAACCATTTATTGGGAAATTGATGTTTAGGAATAATAAAGGAATTAAAATGTCCTAAATAAAAGAAAAAGAAACGAGCACCAAAGGAAGGAAAAAAAAAAGTGACTATACTAAATTCTACAACAATCAACCACATCTGAACTTTTACCTACTAGGCCAGACAAATACACTATAGGAGAGAGGGAGCCCAAACTAAACTTTTATATAGATTAGAAATTGAACCATTAGGTCAGAGAAGTGCAGTAAGGGGAGTCCAACTGGTATTTTATAGATCAGACAAGTAAACTGTGGGGGAGGAGAAGTCTAACTATACTTTTATAAGATTTGGGAACTGAATCCCAATTGGACTTTTGTAGACTAGACAAGTACACTATCAAGGAGAAGTGCACTATTTTACCCTCTGAATTTTTTAAAGAAATGAATCCAATGCTTTCTTATAATGGCACTAGTGTATGGAAGGGTTCTAAGAAAGTCTCCCAACAACCATCTCTGAACAAGTCTAAAAACCATGGACTTTAGTTGACTTGACTTTATGTTGAGAATTTAAAAGACTAAAGACCTGAAGATAAAGCTGGTTACTTTTCCACAAACACTAGTAGATTTCATTTGTAAACTAATGAGACTGGGGTGTTTTCTCGACTAATTTAGTTTTTTAACTAAACTGGACTAGTTTATTAATTCAACTTTTGAATTGTTTCGTCTCTAACTTGCTCATCTTCTATTACAGGAGTGAGGAAAAATTTTGCACGAGGCAACAGCACCTTTCCTTTTTTTTTTTTTTTTTGAAACGATAATTATAATGTATTCCATATGAAAGATTTACAAGAGTGAGCAAAGGCTCAAATAGGATTACAAAAGCAGTGTACTAAGACACTGAGGATGTAGGACATCCTCATCTTGTATTAAGCTGGAAGCAAATTTACTAATGAGACTGACAGGTGCCGAACCTGTGTAATAATAAATATTAAAAATCCCAATTATCACCACAATTAATTATAGAGTAATTCTAAGTACTGGAGCAGGGACTCCAGATGTGCAATGAGTTACTAGTTTCACCCTGATTCCAAGGAGTATGCTGAACCCGATATACCAGAATTACCTCTGAGAAAATATTAATTTGTAGTAGTGGCAAGCAGGGTCGTCTCCTCAGGGAACGGGTTGGAAATTGCTTCTTTCTAAGTCATGGGAAAAACGGGGGGGTTTGGATGGGATAGAACTAGAAATAAAATAAAAAAAATTAGAAAATAAAAATGAAAATACCGATTAAATAAATTACTAGAGAACAAGCAAAGAATAATTTAATAGAAACAGCAATTAATAAAAATTCTACCCAAAGGAACAACTTCTCAGATACAGTCCAATCAAATGATCATTGATGCAGAAATATTTCATTCATTTGTCACTAGGTTAGATATAGTTACTAACAAACTCTGACAGCCACCTTTTCCTTACTTTTTCGACAGCCAAGGTACGACCGTTGACTGCTTCCCTAACCAGATAACAACCCTAGGTAGGACCATAGGAGTTTAATTATCCAGTTGTATTAAAAGTTAGAAAAATCCAACTCTAACCAATGAACACGCTAAGAGGGTTCATTTAAGCTAGATCCTACGTTTCCCCAACATAAAACCAATTACGGTGATCGCTACTAATTATTAATTAAATGAACAATTACGGATTCAATTTAGTTAATTTCACAGTAGGCTATTAGTTTAAATTAAATATCCAGCGGCTGACATTCAATTGACAAAATAACCCTAACCAATTAATTCAAGAAACGTATGAATGATAACAAATTAAAAGAAATGATAAAAATTCGATTAGATCTCACAAATGTTATGGATCGCGCCTTCGAGTTGCTGTGAGGACCTCAAAATTCAGAATTATTTTAAAAATACATAATATTATTTATATTGTGTTTATTTATTGAAATATGAGTAAAATTATGTTTAAATTGAATATTTTCCAATTTATAGCATTTTATATGATTTATTTGCCGGTGTGCGATTTTGGCCGAATTTGGTGTCTAATTTTCTACCGGAGCGTGATTAGTGACTTTAAGTTGAAATTAAGCATAAGTGGTGATATTTTGGAAATATTAATAAGTTTGAACAGTGTTGGAATGGACTAGAACAGTGTAAGTTGGACTGTCGCGTGTGACGCGACATAAAGTGCTAAAAAGCATTTTTTCCTTAAATTGAGGAAGTTGCACTTTTTGTCTCCTATTACATTGACTTCCCTGCATCCTTGCACTCCATTTTTCAGCTGAAACTTGGGTAAGATAGAGAGAGAGGCTGCCGAGAGAGAGAGAGAGAGAGAGAGAGAGAAAATTGAGCTAGTTTCTTCCATAGCTTTCCATCCATTCTTCTTGGAGCTTCAAACACCATCACCCACCATCATCTTCTTCACTTCTTGCAGCCGAGAGGGAGGAGAGAGAGAGGGCTTTGGACCGGATCTTGGAGGAAGAAAAGAAGGGGTAAGTTTTGTAGTTGATTTTTTTTCATTTCTTCTTCACTTAGTACCTTGAAATTTTGGAGATTTATGGCTTGAACTTCTTCCTCCATGGCAGCCGATTGAAGTGAGAAAGAGAGGGGTGAAGTCCAAAAAATTTGAAGGAAAGAGAGAGGAAAGAAAAGCTTGGGTGGTTATTTTATGCTTGAGATCTAGCTTGGGGTTGGAATTCGTTGTCAAGACTCGAAGATCTTGGGCTAGGATTGAAGTTCTTGGAAGCCATCAAGCTTGGAAGCAACCTTCTTGAAGAAGAGCTCGAGGGATCTCGTTAGATTTTGTCGGATCTTGTTGGATCTTGATAGATCCATAGGTATAAACCTTAAAACTTGTAGATATAGCTTTATTAGTGTTAAATAGCTTAGATCTATGGTTGATTTTGGTGAAATGATCTCATCTGAAAGGATGAAGTTGGGCTCTTGAAATCCCAACCTAGGTAGCGAACTTGAGGTGACCTCTAGGTAGCAGACTTGAGGACCTGATTGTGGCTTTGAATGATATTTGTGAATTTTTCATGATATGGTTAGAAATTAGGGTTTTAGTTGTTGAAAAATTTGAAGGAAAAATTATTAAAGTGGCCAAATCCATGCTTGGAAATTTCTATGTTTGATTTCGAAATTTTGTAGTTAATTGTGATGAATATCTATTTAAGAAAATATATGATATGTATATTTATAAGTGTATGACTTTCAAAAGGATAAAGAATGGAACTTTTCACGAAAATTGAGTGAAAAATGTCATTTGAGGGTTTGGTGGTGTTGTGGCTAAATCTTATGAATTTTGAAAGAAAAGACATGGTTTAGAGTATTTTAAAGTTATATTAAAGCATCATCAAGGAGTGAGTGTTGAGTTTGTGTTAAAAGTGATTTTGGGATGATAAACTTCACCTAAATGTTTTATTAAAGAAAATATGGGAAAAGTGCTTAGTGAGTACATCGGTGACGTGTCGTATTTGAAATGAGAAGGTGATCTTTCAAAGATCCGTTTGAAACATTGTATTTGGAACGAATAAGTGATTTTCAAAGAGGTTTTTGAGAATAAGATATCATTTGAAATGAAAGCATTTCCCCGAGGGGATTTTTGGGAAAACATTGATTGAAAACTAAAAAGTGAAAGTAAGTTGTTTTGATTAATGAATGAAAGAATAGAATTCTCAACTACTATTTCTACTTGTTTAGGGTTTGTGGACGAAAGTGAAATTGACCCATACGTGGGAGCTGAACCTTATTACTTTGGTGAGTTTCCATGCATGATACTTGACTATGTGCATTTAACTTGAAATGTGTCTGATTAAGTGAATTGTCGTGAAAAACAGAATTTTCATCCATCAAATGGAGTAGTATGTACTTTATCGCACTTACTCCCATTTGAATGGTACCATTTGCAAAAGTGTTGTCATGATATTTCAAGTATACTTTGAATCTCTTGACTTGTGACATGAATCCTGTTCTGAAGTATATGAAGTGATGTGACGTGTCCTGTATTTCCTGTTCTCGAGAATTTTAATCCCCTTGGTATGTTATCGACTCGAACCGTTGGGGAAGACCCAGGTCGAGGAGATTTAACAATCTTGGGCTACGTGATTAACTTAATCCCCTTGGTAAGTTATCGACTCGAGCCGTTGGGAAGACCCAGGTCGAGGAGATTAATTACCTTGGGCTACGTGACGTGTTGTGTGCTCTGGACTTGGCAAATGGCCTTGTCCCTGTTGAAGAGCAATACACAAATATAAATTTCCAATTAGGCTGGCGGGCCCGGTTGGGGGTTTTGGTGGAGAAAGGAGTAAGTGGTGTTCTACTTGGTTAAGTATGAAAGTTGACGGAGTGTCAACTACGAGAATTGCGCACCGGTCCAGGAATGTGCTTCAGTTTCAAGGACCTTAGCCCCTGAGGGCCACTTGTATCCTACTCTTGTGTGATTATTGGCTTTCCTTACTTGTTTATTTCCAAGTGTGCATCTTGAAGTGAAAAATCATATGTGTTATGTGCTTTGCATGTTTTTGGGAACTCACGGGCTTTTTAGCTCAACCTTTCAAATTTGTTTTCCTTAGCAGGGACCGAGAACCCAAGCGAAGGAGCTCACCGTTAGTCTCGAGGTTTACTTTTGTTTTTGTCTTGAGAGATTTGAACTGTAAATTTGGAATGTGGTTAAGGAAATGAGTACCCAAATGGAGAAGCCAACCCTTAGAATTAGGGTTTACTTATGTTGAATATTTTGAGAACTTTGGATTATGGTTATTGAAAGCTTTTGTAATATGGAATGGATGGAGGATTTATGTATTCAAAGTTTGTAACTTGAAGTTATGGGTTTGTAAGTTATTATTCGATTTGTATTGTGATTAGATTTTTAGTTTGATAAGTCATGTGATGTTTGAGTGAGTGAGTCCTGGCAAGAGCTAGGCAGGCACCTATTGATACCCTAGAGTACGCCCTAGGGAGAGGTGGGTCGTCACAGTTGCCCTTTGAGTAGGCGAGAAATTTAGCTGCTCCTCATCATGGCCATCCCACGTGGTTTGATTGATTTAATTTGTATGCTCATGACCACGTCGGAATTTGGATGTTAATATGATCGGAATTACAGATGAGAGGACGACCAAGACATCCATGTATAGAACGAACTCACGTTAATGGAAAAATAGGAAAAATAAGAAGAAGAGAAGTGGAACTTTTGCCCTTTTTTTGGTTTTCTTCCAAAAGAACTACTACATGAGACTACTACCAAGGACTCAAGAAACGAAAGCAAAAGTCTCCACCAGTGAATTCTCCGAAGTCAAGTTTCCTAAACCTATTACTAATGAAGTTTGCCGTCCCTCTTGCTTCCTTTTCCTATTAATACTAGTAAAGTAATTAATTGCCATGAGAATCCTATTATAATTAAGAAACTAACAAATAAGCCTAACAATAAAAGAGGAAATCAAATCTATTCCTAAAAATCAGCTTCCAATTCCTCCAAAAATGTGAGTTTGTTTTGTCAGCAGGGATTCCATATGGGGCCCATTTCAGTACAATTTGACTTCCATCTTTAACAGCAGAGTAGAGCGTGCCTGCGTTTTATCAGCCAATGTCTTTTGGAATTTCCACTTAATTGCACTTTTAACTCCCATTTAATTCTAATGACCTAAAATCAGCACCAAAGACCAAATATGAGTAGAATCAAGCAGTTAACACCATATATTGGCAAAATAAAAAGGGAAATATCCATAAAGTATGTGCACAATTAAGGACTTAACAAATTTCCCCACACCTAGACAATGCTTGCCCTCAAGCATTCACTAGTCCAAAAACTCTAAACCAAGACAACAATTGTAGAATAGCATAATAGACTGGCACAAATATTCCACCTTTCTCAACAATCTCGTCAAGTTTAGGATGTTCAACGCTTGACAATCCTCACGGGGATAATAGTGTATGCTCTCAGCACTCAAGATGTTAAAAACAAAAACATATACGTTCAAATCAATACCATAGAAAGACATTACACTACTAGAATAATAACCTTTAGTCACACACCTATTATGACACTTCTCCGTAAATGTCATAATTGGTGTTTAATATGACATGCAGTAGGGAATGTCATTAAAAAGGCAAAAAACCAACCAAAATGACATCGTGAAAGAAAACTTAAAATAATAGAAAAACCCAATTATATAAACATGAGAAAAAGGCAAAAGAGAGAGATAGGAGAAAGACAAAGAAAGCGTGAATTTTTTGCTATGAAATAGGAGAAAGGCGTGATATTTATAAGTACAAAACGAAGAGCAGCAAACTGAAAAATTCATGAAGCGTGGCGAGTTGAAAGAATTTTCAGGAAATGACATCGTTTGGGGACCAATACTCTCAACATACTCAAACACAACCAAATTAAGCCTCTTAACGTCTTATTCTCCATCTCTGTCTTCCTCATCTCTGTCTTCAACACTCCACTGTATCGAGCCCACTCCACCAAATCCATCTACAAAATTGCTAGAGTATCCCAGTGCCATCCATAAACACTTTCAATCTGGGCAGTTCGAGGACTCTCACAGTAGAAAAACCCCTAATTCGGCTATCACACTGACTTAGGGCAAGCTGATTAAAAATTAGGGCATGCAAATTTGGGTGAAAGCTGGAGGTTATGGCTTGTAGCTTGGGAGAAAAGAAGAGGCTATGGAGTGAAGGCATAGTTTGAGGTAATTTCAACATTTTGTGTTTGATTTTCATTGCATCGTACACATTTTCTTGGCTGTGGCTAGTGAATTCAATAAATAAGCCCAAAGTTTAAGAACTTTCTGTAGGCTTTCATTTTCTTAATTTTTTGTTCCAATATTTCCCTTTTTGGTTTTACGTTCATCTGAGATACCTCATACTCCGCTTGCTACCGTGGGAAAAACATCTCTCCTTCACCTTCGTCGAGCTCACGCGAAACCCATTATTGGTAATCGGGTATGCTTGCCTTGTAATAATTCTTTATTTTACTATTGTATTTGAATCATTTTTTTTGTAGTTGCTTTACTTTACTCATCACATGATGGAGTGTGGTGGGTGTCAAACCGTCAAAAATAAAATACCTACTCTAAGAATATAAATTCAAGTATAATGGCGAGTAGGGTCGTATCCTTAGGGACTGGGTAATTTATTTCCTACAGAGAAATAGGGGGGGTTTTTCGAGTAGATAGCAAAATAATAATAAAAAAAGGAATAAAAGCTGAAATTAAGCAAGAACGCAAGATTTAAGTAACACAGGAAACAATGAATGGAAACAACCTAGTCAAGGAATTAATTTTGGTATCGGTGCACACAACTGATCATAGATCCATAAAAATATTCATACATTCACGAATAAATTGGTTATAGTGGTCAAGCGACGCGCCCAACCACCCATCTTTCCTTAATTTTATAGTAGTCCAGAGACGCTCATAAACTACCCTCTTGTGAACTAGACAACCCTAGAGACGCCAATAGGATTTAATGTAGTCACAGCATTAGAAATTAGAAAGACCCTATTCTAGATGACAAACACACATGCGGGTTTATTTAGGCTAGATTAATTATCCCCACGATCCAAATTAGACCGCTTGCAAGGCGGTGAAATTGTCTCATTTGCCACTAATCAAGATGCTTAAAGGCGATGTGCCAACACCCTAATTGGCTATCAATTATTTAGACAATTGAACAACAGGCCTCATTCATTCAATAAATCCAAACAATAATAACTCAGGGAAAAATAAAGAATAATTAAATATCCATGAACGTAGAAATTAAAAAGACAATTAAAATGATTTCACAGTTATGGTGCCCCGAGTCTAGATTATTTCTCAACCAGAAAAGGTATTAGCCACGCCTCACGCTCATTGTCATTTAAACCATGATTTCCACGCAACTCGATCGGCAATCTAAACAATTAAATTAAGCGAGGAGAAGTCGCCAATTAACAACTGACTTGGAATTTTGATTGCAATAACAAAACTAAAGCAATAATAGACAATGCTAGGCTTTTCCGCCACTGGAACGGAAAAAGATGAGAAACGAGAAGAAGACTAGAAACGAGGGTCACTTCTATGAATCTGGCGGCGGAAAAGCTAAAAAACAAGAAAACTATGAATAAAAAACAATGTTAGGCTAAAGATCCTCTCCCACCACCGACAATAGGATCATATATATAAAGGTCTCCAATTCCAATTGCGTTTCGGAAGTCAGCAGATGCGATCTCTTCCAATGGACTCGGACTTCTCATGCGACAAGGAAAGCTTCCCAAGCTTCACGTGAGTTCCCAAATTCGCACGAAGTGTTTTTCACCAATTCCGTTGCTCACGTTTCCAAAAGACTAACTCCTTCCCAATTACTAACTTCCGCTAACTCTCCAAAATATCAGCATAAGTTTTCAGAAAGTCGGCTTCACCAATTGCCAACTCAGGCCAGCTACCCTTCTCTGACACAGGCACGCCCTAAAAGTGTAAGTCTTCTAGAATTTTGCCAATAAACACTAATTTTCACACCAAAGGCCTACAAATGCCATGAAAACAATTTATCAGCAGTAACCTAATTCTTTGCACAATAAATGGTCGAAATTAAGATCAAGTACCAACAAATAAAGTGCACAATTATCTCCCTATCAGAGAGCCACTTAGTGCAAACTAGTAATGCTAAAAGGCAGAAGCATTGTGTTTTTCAAAGCAAAAGCAATTTCCTAAAACTATGATCCTGTATTTTTTTTGACTAATGATTTGTGGTCTACGATCCAAAA
The DNA here is from genome assembly GCA_013103745.1 of Gardenia jasminoides. Classification (NCBI taxonomy): domain Eukaryota; kingdom Viridiplantae; phylum Streptophyta; class Magnoliopsida; order Gentianales; family Rubiaceae; genus Gardenia; species Gardenia jasminoides. The sequence goes on along the minus strand of CM023099.1, from coordinate 10,565,564 downwards.
TAAATTAGGCTGGTTTCTGGGCTGTAGCTAATTTCTAATTTGTCCATGTTGTGAATGTTGTTGGCCTAGAGGTTGCCTCTGTATGTATGACTGGGAGATGTGTTCCTATAAGCAAGTTCTTTAGGAAACTTTTAAGAGAATGAGATTGGTAAGCGTGACACGGATAAATATTTTATAGATGAAGCATATTTTTTTTACGTGCAAATCATAAGGAATTCAGTTGATGAAATCAACATTTTCATGTGTGTGAGCTGGATGGATAATAGAGAGATGATAGGCAAATAAATTATCAATTAGATGCTTTATTTCTTGTATTTTCATGTATGTGAGCTAGATGTTTTATTGCTTAAAACTGTCCTATTTTAATGGTATCTTAAAGGGACATTTTTTATGTTTTCTTAGATGGTGGTTGCTGGCTGGTGTGATTTAAATAAACTCATGAGAATTACATATTAAATAGCTAGGTAGGTGTGCATAGACTGCAATAGATCTCAGTGCATTAAAATTGTAGGAACAGGGGACAGCAAAAGAAGCTACTAACTGTTGAGTTTTCTTCTTTGCCTCGAGCATTTGTCTTCTAGAGTTGTACTAATGTCTTAGCTAAGAAGAACATGTCAATTGCTATTTAGTTAGCTTGCTGCACTTGCCTATGTGATTAGTCGTTTTCACTACATATTGTTGATAATTACATCTCGTTGCCAATTAAAGAGGGGATTTTGATTTATCCCTCTTGTAATACCATTCCCGATTGGTCTGGTGTTATGTTCATGAAAGTATGGTTCACCTAGATATTGCTAGGAATTAGATTTGCTAAAACTAGATGCTTCACTTTAAGTCATATTTCCTGAAAAATCTGAAAATTGGTTAATTTACTATGGTGATTATATTGTTTTTAACTATACTCTGTTTTATTTTTCTATTTTTTTATTTAGAGTAGCTATACAAATATGTATGACACTCTACATCATGAAAACTGACAAGAATGTTGAGTTGTTGGATGATGTCTATAATCGTGGCCTTAAGAATGATCACAGTCATTTTGTGATCATTTTGTGCCTGTTAATGGAATAGTACTTGAAGAAATGCTTCACTTTCTCTGCCACCTCTAGCGGAGTTCGCTTTGCACCCCATTTATAACACAGATTCTAAAGCGAATGAATTGGAAAGAATGATCAAATTTTAAATTTTGCTGCCAAGAGTTAGGTACTAAAACCAAGGTTTGAATTGGAGCAGCATGTCATTGTGATTCCTTGAAAATGTCAAAGCACTTTTGTAACGATCCCACATCGGTTAGGGAGGAGGATCCTGGTCGCTTTATAACCTATTGTGGGTAACTCCCCACCTGACCGAGGCCTTTTAGAAGGGCGCTGGGCTTCTTGACCTGCGGGCTTGGGCTCTGCACTTGTTGTGGGCTATAACCCCACCTCCAGGAACAAAACCCACGACCTTTAGGGTGGCTAATTGTGGGACAATATTGGTCAGGGGTGTTAGAGTTGGTATCAGAGCCGACTTCCAACTCTGGTGTGCCAACGAGGATGCTGGTGTGACATCCCACATCATCCCACATCGGAAGAATGATGAAGAAATGAGAGCTTTATAAGCTTGGAACCAAAGCCTACCAAGTAACTTGGGCTAGCCATTTTGGGCCAAGTGATTCCAGGCCCAAAAGTTGCTTGGGCCAGGCCTTAGGTTCGGGCCGTTACAGGTGGTATCAGAGCGAATCTCGCGTTGTTTCTGCGTGGGGTGAGACTGGGCCAATGTGTTATGGTTTCAACTACGCAAGGAAGTGCAAGTGGGCTAGTGTGTTATGGTTCCGACTATGTAAGGAAGTGCAAGGAACTAAGTGCCACGTTCAACGGGGGTCACCTCTAGAGTCCAAAAGGAGCTAAGTGCTACGCTGGACGGGGGCCACCTCTAGAGTCCAAGCATGACCAAGTGGACAGTTTGGATTGTGACTGTATCTGTGATGGGCTTTGCGAGGACTCAAAGTCCTAAAGGAGGGGAGAATGTGACATCCCACATCGGAAGAATGATGAAGAAATGAGAGCTTTATAAGCTTGGAACCAAAGCCTACCAAGTAACTTGGGCTAGCCATTTTGGGACAAGTGATTCCAAGCCCAAAAGTTGCTTGGACCAGGCCTTGGGTTCGAGCCATTACACTGGGTCCCCTAGGGGGGTGGATTGTAACGATCCCACATCGGCTAGGGAGGAGGATTCTGGTCACTTTATAACCTGCTGTAGGTAACTCCCCACCTGACTGAGGCCTTTTGAAGGGGTGCTGGGCTTCTTGACCTGTGGGCTTGTGCTCTGCACTTGTTGTGGGCTATAACCCCACCTCTAGGAACAAAACCCATGACCTACAGGGGGGCTAACTGTGGGACAATATTGTTCAGGGGTATTAGAACTTTGAACACTCTGAACTAGGGGGTAAAGAAAAGGAGAAAAGCTTCAATTACAGACTTTTTTTTGGGAGGGGGTGAGGGGGGACAACAGCTGAACTATTATTAGCATTTGATTAATCACGTTTGAACTCCCACATCCTTGTTCTGCACCATCAAACTGGCTATATGAAAATGAAACTGGAAAGAGAGGTTACCATGTCAGAGATTCTTGAGTTCAAACTCGATTCCAAGTAACCCACATGGTTGGTTTGATATTTGACATTCTTAACAATCTACGTGTGGTGGCTTTATTCAATTCTGTGATTCTTAAGGTAATGCTCAACAAAGGTCCGTACGAACCCGAGTTAAAATCCCTGATCATAGGAGCCTGTCCAGGTGAATCTAATTGTACTCCAAATTAATTCTCTTCATAAAATAAACAAATACCCTTAGAAATTCAAAAATAACAATCAAATTTGGGTTCATTATATGATATTACTTATTCTATACTGAAGGTATTATTGAAAAGTGAAAACTAAAACACCAAATCCACAAATCCAACTTTCTCTTTTAATATAGTATGGATAATAGCTATGGTCCCAATATATGTCTAAGGAAACAAAAGTGATATCACTAAAAGAAATTAGAGAAGTTGTAGAACCTTCTGATTTCTATGCCACTATATTGTCATTCAGCTATCCAATCAATAATTTAAGCTAGCTCTATATAGCTACACAAAAAACCTCAAAGACTAAGTATCGCAACATAAACTAAGGTTTCCTCTCCCCCAAGCACCTAGAGTTCTGTAACTTTGGCATCAATTTGAAATGTTATAGCCATAGTCCAATCTTATTACTTGAATGCTAGATGTGTTTGGGCAGTTGCTATTGTTTAGATTTTAACTTTTTTCAATTATTGGAATGAAATTCTAGTTTTTTGGCTGTTTCTATTAAAAAACTTTTTGCTGAATTCATGTCATACCTCGTGGGATTTGTGATTTTTCTTGATCTCATTGATATTAGTTTACTTATTTAAGTAAATGGTTCGTGCAAAAACTAGTAATACGGTGGGTATAGTTGTATTCAAGATGCTAATGAACATTCCCTTTTTTCTTAGATTTGAATCTATTAGTTAGAATTTTCTTTTAGATGCTACTAGTATTTCCTTTTTATTAAATTAGAATCTATTTGAACATGGATAAAAGGTGGATGAATTCATCACAGTCGAGTGATGAGTATAAAGCTGGTTTAGAGGATTTCCTTGATTTTGCATTTGCAAATGGAAGTGTAACGGAGATGATTTTATGCCCATGCATTAGGTGTAGAAATGAGGTATTTGTCACGAGAGATCAGGCCAAATCACACTTGACGTGGAAAGGGTTTATTAAAGGATACAGTCAATGGATAGCTCATGGAGAGCTATCATCGAATATCCGGCATACGTCTTTTGATGGCCCTTCAAATGAAGTTCCTTTACTCAATCCCGTAGATGATATGCATGGGCTATTGAAAGATGCATTAGGAGCTCTAAACCAAGACACAATATGGGAGAAAGATTAGAAATAGAGCAGCCTAATAATGATGCTGAGAAATTCTATAAGCTAATAAATGATTCAAAACAGCCCCTTTATCCAGATTGCCCATAGTTCTCTAAACTTTCTTTTCTCATACGCTTGTTGCATAGTAAGTGTCTTAGCAAATGCCTGATTCTGTATTCAACACACTTCTTGATCTGTTGAGACAAGCACTCCTAGAAGGTGTAAATCTACCCAACTCATTTTATGAAGCAAAAAAGATAATGAAAGATCTAGAACTTGGATATGAAAAATATGATGCTTGTTCTAATGATTGCACGTTGTATTGGGGAAAAAATGCATTAAAGATCAAATGTGACACTTGCAAGCATTTTAGATGGGAGCCATGAAAGGATGATCCTACTGGTGAAAAACAAAAAGTTCCCCACAAGGTTTTGTGGCACTTTCTGCTTAAACCCCGTTTGCAGTGCCTATTCATGTCATCTAAAATTGCATCTTTCATGAAATGGCATTATGAGGCCCGTGCTAAGGATGGTCGCATGAGGCATCCTGTAGATACTCTAGTTTGGCAATCATTTGACTACAAAAATCCCGAATTTGCAAAAGAATCTCGCAATGTCAGATTGGGTTTAGCTTCGGATGGATTTAATCCATTCAAAAATATGAATGTAAATCATAGTACATGGCCGGTAGTACTGATGCCTTATAACTTGCCACCATGGGTGTGTATGAAACAACCATGCTTTATGTTGTCACTACTCATTCGTAGCCCACATGCACCTGGGAACAATATTGATGTTTACCTTCAACCTCTTGTGGCTGAGTTGAAGGAATTGTTGGACTTAGGTGTCACTACCTATGATGCTTCATCAAAGCAAAATTTTCAAATGCGGGCTGCTTTATTGTGGACCATTAGCAACTTTCCTGGTTATGCTAATTTATCTGGTTGGAGCACAAAAGGTTATCTAGCATGTGCAGTATGTCATAAGCACACTATTTCAAAACACTTAAGACATTGTTCGAAACACTGTTACATGGGTCATCGGCGGTTTCTTGATAAGGATTTCCATACCGAAAAGATAAACATCACTTCGATAAAAGGGAAGAACATGGAGCTGCACCACCCCATTTGACTGGAGATATGATCTTGGAAGAGTTGAGATCATTTAAAATTAAATTTGGGAAAGAGTAATGACAATCACATTTTAATGCAGTAGTTGTTACCATTATGTTATAGAAAGTTTCTTCCAAAATCGGTGCGGTCTGCTCTGATAAAGTTGTCAAAATACTTTCAAGATTTGTGTTGTAAAGCTCTTTGTCCTAGGGAACTGGTGTGACGACCCACCTCTCCCTAGGGTGTATCCTAGAGTATCAGTGGCCGCCTGCCTAGCTCTCGTCAGGACTCACTCACTCAAACAATCAAATAACTTATTGAACTAAAACTTCAAATACTTAATATAGAAGATACAATGTTTTGAAAAAACCATAACTTTAAATTACATCCCAGAATACAAAAAAACTATCCATCCAAACATTCATGTTCCAAAATACAAAAGCTTTCAATGATCACAATTCAAAGTTCTCAAAACATCAACATAAGCAAAACCCTAATTCTAAGGGTTGGTTCCTCCACTCGATTGCTCATTTTCTGCTAAGGAAAACAAATGAAAAGGGTGAGCTAAAAAGCCCGTGAGTTCCCAAAAACATGCAAAACACATAACACATAAGGATTTTCACTTAATAAATTGCACTTGAAATTAAAACCATATAAGAAAGCATTTAACAACACAAGTTTGGATATAGGGCTCTCAGGAGCCAGGGTCCACGTCGCTTGTCCACGATCCGAGTAGTTGACACTCTGCCAACTTTCATAATGAAACCATGTAGCACTTCACTTATCCCTTAATGAAACCATGTAGCACTTCACTTATCCCTTACTTCTCCAAACCCCCACCGAGCCCGCACTACAAACACTTTTTACTTTATTTGTGCACATTGTATTTTCATTTTTCGAGACAAGTCCAAATGCCAAGTCTCGAGTACACTTCACTTCACTTCATTTTATTTGTGTACATTGTATTTTCATTTTCCGAGACAAGTCCAAATGCCAAGTCTCGAGTACACTTCACTTCACTTCACTTTAGGAACCCTATGGCTCGTACCTCTCTTTTCGGCCTTGGCCTAGTCTCTGGCTCGAATCGAAGGTCTCACCGATAGGTCTCAGGAATTTCCTGACCTTTCACGTACACAAGCAAGTTAGTTTATAACACTTTTACAGTCAATCATTACACTACACTTTCACGATCATTTTTACTCAAATGGGGTAGGTGCGATAAAGTACACACCATCCCATCGGAGGGTTCACAAACCATGTTTCACTTCACATTCACTTCATTAAACACATTTACATTCATTTGCGCGTAAACACGTAACAAGCATGGAAACTCACCAAAGTAGTAGGGTTCGGCTTCCACGTACGGATCAAAGTCACTACCTTGTACACTCCCTAAAACAATTTAAAACAATAGTTGAGGGTCACTTCATCTCTCATTCACTGAAACAATTTACTTTCATTTTTTAGATTCAATCAACATTTTTCCCAAAATTCCCTCAAGGAAAAGTTTTCATTTCACATGATACATTATTTCAAATGAACCTTTCGGAAATCACTCTATCATTTCAAAATAACACTCCACCGATGTACTCATTGGGCACTACAAACACATTCTTTTTAACAAGACATTTAAGTGAGGTCTCACACCTCAAAATTACTCTTTGCACAACAATTCGGCATCCACTCTTAGTTAAAACTTTAATATTAATATAGAACACTTCAAACCAAGCCATTATATTCAAAATCCTTAGAATTTGACCAAAATATAGTAAAACCCTCAAATTCGATCAAATGGCATTTTTCATTCGAATTTCATGAAAAACTTCACTTATCACCTTTTAAATTTCAAACATTCCCTCACACACACACACACTCACAAATGAACAATGCACATGTTTTTTCTCAGAAGAAAACTCTTCAAGAACAATCACAACATTTCAAAATCAAACATTAAAATTACCAAGCATAGGTTTGGCCATCACATACATTTTCCTCCAAACTTTTCAACCATCAAAAACCCTAATTTCTAACCATATCAAGACAAGTTCACAAATAACAATACAAGCCACAATCAGGTCCTCAAGTCCGCTACCTAGAGGCCACCTCAAGTCCGCTACCTACGTTGGGATTTCAAGAGCCCAACTTCATCTTTTCAGATGAGATCATTATATCAATATCAACCATAGATCTAAGTCATTTAACTCTAACAAAGCTATATCTAGAAGATTTAGAACTTATACCTCCGGATCTAACACGATCCAACAATATCAAGGGTGATCTCATGAGTTCCACTTCCCAAAGTTGCTTCCAAGCCTAGCAACCTTCACAAGCTTCAATCTTAGCCCTCGATCTACAAGCTTTGTCGAAGATTTCCAACACCAAGCTCAAACCCAAGCTTAAGACAAATCACCCAAGCTTTTCTTCTCTTTCTTTTTCCCCCAAATTTTTGGACGTCACTCCTCTTTCTCTTTCCTTCAATCGGCTGCCATGGAGGGAAAAACTCAAGCCATAAACCTTCACAAATTCAAGGTTCTAGTTGAAGAAGAAATGGAAGATTTAACCACAAGACTTACCTCTCTTTTCTTCCTCCAAGAACCGGTCCAATCTCTCTCCCTTGCCTCCCTCTCTCGGCTGCAAGAAGTGGTGGAGATGATGGTGTTTGATGGTGCTTGAAGTTTCAAGAAGATTTGGTGGAAGAAAGGAAGAAACAAGAATGAAATCTCTCTCTCTCTCCTCCTTGAAGAGTCGGCAGCCTCTCTCTCTAACCCTCTCAAAGTTTCAGCTGAAAATGATCTCTAAGGGTGCAAGGAAGTCAAAGCTTTTATGGTACAAAAAGGGCTTTTCCATGATTTAAGGGAAAAAGTGTTTTTTGTCACTTTATGTCGCGTCGCGCGCGACAGTCTAACTTACCCTATTCTGTTCCATTCCAACACTGTCTAACCTTCATAATATTTCCATAATATCACTATATACGCTCGATTTCAATTCCAAATCACCATTCACGCATCGAAACAATTTTTAACGCTAATTTTGGTCAAAACCACACACTGGTAAACAATTCGTATAAAATTCTCTAAATTGGAAAATAATCACTTTAAACATATATTCACTCATTTTTAAATAAATAAACACAATATAAACAATATTTGACATTTTTGAATAAATTCGGCATTTTTTTTTTGAGGCCCTCACAACTGGTTCGAATGGAAAGTGACATTGCTGTTGTACTATGCCAGTTGGAGCGTGTGTTTCCACCATCTTTTTTTGTTGTGATGGTTCATTTGACCATTCATTTGGCAACTGAGGCAAGAATAGCCAGTCCAGTACACTATTGTTGGATGTATCCAATTGAAAGGTAATAACTACAATTTTAAAATTTTATCTTTTGTTCTTAGAGTGAGTTGTCTTATTATAACATATTATTTTGTAATTATCTCAGGTACCTATGCACCTTGAAGAATTATGTTCGTAATAGAAGTCGGCCTGAAGGTTCAATTGCAGAAGGGTACCTAATTGATGAGTGATTGACCTTTTGCTCTCTCTATTTGTCCGATGAAGTGATAACAAAGTTCAATCGGCCAAGTAGGAATGAAGATAGAGGTGAAATTTCAAGTGAAGGACTTGCGATTTTTTCGATTGAAGATCGGCCATTAGGGAAAGGAAATTCAATTATATTGGACGATGAAATCATAAAAAAGGCACATCAATATGTGTTATTCAATTGTGAAGCTGTGGATCCATATATAAAGTAAGTAATTGTAGTCTATTCTTGTATTATTAAATTTGTCATATTTTATAATTTAACAATGTCTAGAGATAGCTTTCATTTCTCTACTGTTATGATTGATGTAGCCAATATCGACAATTGGTCAAAGAGGAGCATCCACATAGTTCAAGGCATGAAAAGGAGTGAATTCATAGTGAGACATTTGCAAGCTGGTTTGACAGTCATGTGAGTTAACTTAAGTTGTTAATTTATTCTCTAATGTATATAAACTTGTTTTACATTTTATTAATCTACTTTCTATTCTTTATAGGTGGCTGATTATTTACCAGAGAATGAGACTATTTCAAAAGATCTGAAGTTGTTGGCTAAGGGACCAAATATTGTGGGGTTGAAGTATGAGAGATATATTGTGAACGGATTTAGATTCCATACCCAAAAATTGGAGAGCAAAAGAAAAAACCAAAATAGTGGGGTGATTGTTACTGCAACAACGTCATCATTCGCAAGCCCGAGAGATATGAAGCCAGTTTCAAGTGACTTGTCCTATTTTGGTATTCTAAATGATATTCTGGATTTGGATTATGGTGGAGGTAGAATAGTGGTCTTGTTTGATTGTGACTGGGTTTCTAAAGGAAAAAGATTGAAGCAAGATGAAGATGGGTTTACACTTGTGAATTTTACCAAAGTGAAGTGCCACCAGGAACCCTTTGTTCTTGTATCTCAAGTGAAGCAAGTATTTATGTTGAAGATCCTTTAGATACGGGGTGGAATGTTGTTATCCCAGCAACACCAAGAGATGATTTGAAAATGGATCCCATAGACATTGAGATATACTTGCAAAGTCAGCCTTCAAATGCTCATCAAAATCTATTGTTTGAGGAAATTAATTGGGTTTAGGAGGGTGTCGAAGGAGACATAGTTGATAGTAACAGAGTGGCACTAGAATCCAATTGATGATATTTTATAATTTTGTTGTAACAAACTCATAGTAATCTTTGACTCTTGCTGTACTTCAATTTATATGTTTTTGCTACTTATTTTTCTGGTTTGTGTTGTCTTTATATGAGTAAATATATTATAACAAGTTGTTTATTACATTACATATTCTTGTTAGTTATAAACTTTATTACTTATACCTATGAACTTACAAACGATAGCTTTGGTTGTACAGCAATGGTGAGAACAAGAGGTGGAAGAAGCAATAGAGGACAAAGGAGTTTCCAACTACGTGATAGAGATACTGAAGATGATATTCACTTGGACAATGAGGAAGGCACTGGTATGACTTGTATTACAAATTGTTGTAAATTGTAGTTGATAATATGTGTATGACAATAGTATCTATTTTATACGATACATTATAACTATATTATTGAATGTGTAGGTGGTGGTTCTGATAATGACATGCCAAGAAAACTCGGTAGCCAACTTATATGAGACACATTTGGGGTAGACATGGTACTGATAAGCGAATAAAAGTGAGGTTCAATAGACTTGGTGAGCCAATAGGTGCAAATAGAAGTAAATTCAATGAATTTTTATGAGCGTTGGCTAGAAATGGAAAGTATGCACCTATTGATAGTGACACTTGGCTTAAGGTTTCCAACTCTTCGAAGAATGATATGATTGATATAGTAAAGGTATATATTTCTCTAACTTACTATATCACTTGAATGTTTATAAGCTTTTGATTGACAATCTGATATTATAGGAAAAATTTGATCTTCCTCCTGGCATGGAAGAACGAGTGAAGCAATCATTAGGGAAGAAATGGAGAATTCGGAAGCATGCTCTCAAAAATAGTTATTTCGATCCAAACTAGCCAATTGAAAGTCAAGTGCTAAAAAGGCCAAACCGAGTTCTTCCCCAACAATGGAAAAATATCTTGACTAAATGGAATTCTGAACAGTCAAAGGTATGACAAATTTATATATTAGTTTGTCTCTTTACGTATAGCTAACTACATTCTGACATGCTTAATTCTGTAGATATTGAGTGCAACAAATAAGGAGCATCGAGGGAAGAAAAAAATGAATCATAGTACAGGGAAAAAACCATTTGCTCGAGTTCGAGCAGATAAGGTACTCAAATTTAAATGAATTGGTAACCAAGACTAAACTTCCAAATTGATATTTTCTTTGGATGAACTAATGTGTGGCAGGAAAAAGAGTTTGGCCATTCTCTCTCTAGATCATACATATTCACCATATGCTACAGTAATTCTAGTGGAATACCATCCAGTTATGAAGTTGGAGAAAAGATGGTACGGCACTACTATTTATTCCCTCCACTAAAGTCCAGTTTTTTTTTTTTTTTTGGTTACAATGAGCCTATGCTAAATTTGAATAGTCACACATTTAGGAGGACATGGAAAGGTTAAAAAATCAACTGGCCGAAGGAGAAGAAGATACTGTGGGTAGGAATGATGTGTTTGCACAAGTAATGGGTAAGGAAAGGAGTGGAGGAGTTCGTACTTATGGTTTGGGAGTTTCACAAGCCAATTTGTGGGGTGATATACCCAGTCGGACAACCTGTTTTCGCTTGGTCATGGAGCAAAGTGCTGCATTAACAAGAATGGAGCAAAGGATTCAGTAGCTAGAATCATCTTAGCAAGAAAGATCACAAGGACAAAGTTCACCATCTTTTCAAAGGTCTACATCACAATCATCAAATGGCATTCATCGACCAATACAGGTACTCTTCAACCTTATTTCTGGACCATATGGCATGTTTTTTCATGCAATGAATCAGAATAAGTTCATGTTGCTAGGATAGTTGAGCTTAAAGTATCTAGAATTGAGAGAAAAATCAGTTGAATCATTTTACTAAAGCTAATTGACTTGCCATTCTTTGACAATTTTTTATCCTCTGCTTATATCATGGACTATATAGGCATGAAGTCCTTTTGGCTGTTTTCATTATTATTGGGAAATAGGGGATGACATGAGCAGGCCCTTGTCCAGTTGCAAAGTGGATAATCTTTCTTTTGTTGAGACTTGGCTAGAAAGACATTCGTATCTACGTTAGCAAAATATCAAACTCTTTCAAATTTAGGTGGAAATCAAGAATTTAGGATAGGAGAATTGGATTTTATCAATGAACTTCTGTGCTATAGGGATTAAAAGTCAGCTAGTACCTTGATTGAGTCATTATAGTTGTTGTTGACATTTACTAAAATGTAAATCTGTTTAGCTCCTTTTGTAGTGTATAATCTGATTTTCCTGTTTAGGAATTGATCTCTTATGTGTGATTTTCACAAATTTTGTAAAATTGGTGCTTTGAAGGTTGGAAATAACGTTACAATAAGGAGCATGATTGATCCAAATAAAATTTTGGCTATTGGAGTGGTTAGAAGTTTGGATCCTACGGCTGAAGTTGGTGACACACCTTTAGGTTCTCATGGGTGTGAAGTTCATGTGAATGTGCCTGTGGAGAGTGATAAGGAATTAATGAGGCCATACTATAATTTTCAGAAGATTGGGGATGCAATTGGAGTTGCCATTGCTTGGCCAATAAATCTGGTACTCTAATTATCATACCTTCATCATTTTTCAAATTTAGTTTGTATTCATTTTCTTATGTTAAAACTGTAAAACAAGAGCTGTTTGAATTGTAACTTGCCCTGTTTGGTTTACAACACTTGTAGGTGAGCATTGAAGATAACTGAAGCAATATTAGGTTAAGTTGCAGTTTTTTGAAGACATCATTCATGCTTGCTATCCTGTACTTCCTTTCAATATAATTTGTGGACAAAAACTGATTTAAACTATCTAAAGTGACCAGCAATTTGTTGACACACTTTTGGGTTTAGGGGTTGTTTAAATGATAAACTTTTGCACCAGTTTGGATGCTTAAGATGCAATGGATGATTGTATTGCTTTCTTTATAATTGTACTAGCCATGTTACCATTCCTTCAAAAATTAGAATTTTAGATGCATGTGTAGCAAGCTGAAATGTGGTTTCTGCTGCCAGATGGTATGCAGTAGAAATTTGGGATTGTTGAATGTGGTTTCTGCTGTCGGATTGTATGCAGTAGCAATGTGGGATTGTTGTAATGACATGTTGGGAAGTGTCATAATAGCCTAATAGAGTTACACAGCACAAGTGTCATAGTATTTCCCTCCATTTACGCAACGAAAGTGCCATAAAATTTCAATCCACTTACACTATGAAAGTGCCATGATATGTTATTATAGTTACACAAAAAAGTGTCATGATAGTTGCAATAGATGACACTTCTGAGTATCACTTCAGTTATGCAGAATGCTAACCAACGGTTACCATATGCTAACATTTGTTGTCATTTGAAAGCGTCATAAAATGTATAAATAATGATGTTTATTAAGTGTCAGAAGAATAGCAAATTGAGACGCTTATAACTGTCATAAACCTATAGTGACGCTAGAATGGATGACGCTTCGTGTAGAGCATCATTGTAGCAAAAACGTCATTATATACGTCTATAATGACACTTTTGAGTGTCATAAAAGGACATTTTTGTTGTAGTGTTACCATAAGCTTGCTAATCTATCACATCTCCACCACTGAATGTGAATTCAAATGCAAGAATCAAAGGTCTTTAACAAGTGTTATCATGGAGATTAAGGTAAAGGTTGGACAAAAAGGTAATTTAGGTTGCATATATCAAAGGAAAATACCCAATGCCCTTTACATGAATTGAAATATCACTTTCATCTAAATAATTAGCTCTAAAGCACAACAATAACTCCTAAGTATAGCAAGTGCATACATAACACAGGGATTGCCCCAACTACCAAAGCACAACACTTATTTATAAGAGTACTTCACACATTTTTTTTCTTTTTTGTTTTTCTTTCGGCCAGAAGACTTTCTTCTGCAAGGCGTGTGCATGCCTTAACAGCGGGAGTCTTCTGTCCACCATTTTTTTCTCATCATTTTTTTTTGAGCATAAACATAAGAACATACAAGCACTTGTTAGCTATAGATGTAATCAGCTTCGTCACTTGTGATATCATCATGCAAAAGAACATTAAGGTATTTTTTTGACATAGGGTTCAAACAAAGATGTTTTAAAACAAAGAGGTTAAAGGTGGTTGAAAAATGTGTTAATGATGCAAGGAAGTAAATTTTGGGTAAATTTTGGGAGATAATCTCCTATCCAAACAAACCCAATCATATTTGAACAAGCTTAAAACTGTGGAAAACAGTAAAAGTTGAGAATCAAGTAGAGTTTGCTTCTCTAACGCGGAGGCTCGAGACTCAAAATGGACTTTAGTTGACTGAACTTGCAAAACGCGTAAACACGTAAAGATTCCAGACTTGACTTCATGTTGAGAGTAAAAGAAGACTCATCTAGATTGTCGCAGGAGTGGGGTAAAGACTGAAGACTTGAGAAATAAAGCTTGTTACTTTTCCAAAGACTAGTAGCTTTTATTTGATAAAGTAATAAGATTGAGCCTCTTCTGGAAAGTAAGTTAATTCTAACTGTTGAATTGTTTCGTTCTCATTTGCTCGTCTCGTTCCAGGAGCAGGAAAAGTTTGGCATGGGCCAACAATCCCTGTAATATAAAGACGTTTTTAATTAGGGTAAGCTAGTTTTTTAACCAAAATGCTGAAGTATATGCCTACAGTTTAGACAACTAAAGAATAATTTTCAATTCAACATCCGGAATTTTGCTTATAAAGTAACCAGAGGGGTACGAACCTAAAAGTAAAAATGTTTATTGCAGGAAAAAAGTGCACGACCAGATCAATTAGTGTTGTCATACTTTAGACATTTTGGTTGCCTTTGATTCTGACAAGTTATTGTCTCTTTGAGAATTATGATATTTAGGAGCATATACTCCCTCCATTCCTATTGATTGAATCTTTTAGATTAAAAAAGCTAGTTAGTTTCTAAAATCCAATAAAAATTTTACTTGATTTGTCAAAATTACCTTTTATCTTTCTACTACCCATATCTCTCTATAATTAATACTTGTAATTTATTCTCTCTCATTTACTCTCTCCCAACTCAAAAAAAGTTGAGAGCATAAATAAGATAAATTTGGAAATAACTTCATAATGCTTTCTTCGTATCATAAAAGGACAGATAAAAAAGAGTATGAGTTGGAGACACTTAATAGGAATAAAGAGAGTAATCTTTAGAGCAATAAATCAACCATCTAATTATCTCAAAATCATCCTACTTGCAGCAAAGATTTTAATTTTCTCGGCAGACCATAGGCATGGGGTTTGGAGCCACATTGAATTACTGAGATGGGATACCTTTAAGTTCGGAAAAACTATCTAAGAAACCAAAATTTAAAAAAAAGGAGTTTTTTGGGTGCAAATATTTTTTTGAAGAATTAAATTAATTTTTAGCTTCTCAAAGAGGGGAAAACAACATAACTCCTAATATCAATGCGAGTTGCTACTCTCCTTATCTGCTTCTGTATGTTGTGAAATTTGAATTCTTAATTCAAACTTTTCTTTTTATAAAATATTCAATTTTAATGATAAAGTGCATGCAATTCTAGGTGGTTGACAATCATAGAATTTAGTGCTAAAGTACATGTGAAGTGTCCGAAATTGAAAACTAAGAGTGCAAAAGGGGACAGATCACATGTTAAGGGGTGCAAAGTAAAACTAGTCCACAAAATTATTTTAAACTTGCCGCCTTCTCCTTTTTTATGCCATTCATTAGTACTACTAATTTCTAATATGTTTCTTCTCTTTTGCATAGTTGGTCTCAAATTTATCACAATACATTATTAGTTATATCAATTTTCATTTATATTGATAATTAGATGCTCAATTAAATATCCATTTAAGATGTAAACAATAAATACCATATGCAAATTAACTTGATTAAACAATAATTTTTCTTTTTCTTTTTTGATATTTTAACTGATATCAATTAAGTTAGAAATTAAATGGATATTGTACATTATTGTTTGAATTAAAGAATAAATTATCAATATAGACAAACTTAAATATAAGTGCATTAAAACTTTATTAATATAAGAAAATTAAAAATTTATACATAAAACATTTGATTTGAATATGAAGAAAAGACAAGAAAAAAACTAGGAAATTTTGTTCAAAAACCCGTGCAAGCCCTTCATATAGGAAATTATATTTACTAGTTAATGTAATCACGATCCTTAACCATAATTAATTGAAGCCTACATCCACAAATCATCCAATCAAATGTGTAATTGTATTTAGAATAAAATTATATACAAGGATTCTCCTTTTTCCAGTAATTTTCCTTTTATATATATTATCCACGTGTTGTTATTTGATTCTTATTAACTTAACAAAGAGATGCTCTTTAGGCTATAGTATTTTGCCAATATGAGGTACTTTTAGGGATTTTCATATGGATTTGAGAACTGATTTGTCATATTCTTTTAATTCATATTTGACTCACTAGCTGCTTTTTGAAGTTGTATTTGTTGTTTCCGGAGTTTGTCTTCCTACTTCATGCTACAGATTCTTTGGTTCGGCAAGATGAATTTGACGAAATTAGGAGATGCTAAGAATAAGAAAATGAAGATGATGACCTCCATCAATTAAAAACATCGAACAGAAAAGCGATTATTCCTATAAAAAAATATTAATTTAAAGGAAGTAATTTCATATTGTGCCTTATTCCGCTGGATGGGTGGTGGGTGTCAAACCTCCAAAAATAAAATACCTACTCTAAGAATATAAATTCAAGTATAGTGGAGAGTAGGGTCGTATCCACAGGGACTGGGTGATTTATTTCCTCTAAGAATTTGGGGGGTTTTTGGAGAAGAGAGCAAATAATTAAAAAGGAATAAAAACTAAAATTCTAACTAAGCAAGAATGCAAGAATCAAATAACACAAGAAACAATTAATTAAAACAACCTAGTCAAGGAATTAATCTTGGGACCGGTGCACATAACCGATCATAGATCCAAATAGATATTCACATGTTCATGAATAAATTGGTTATAGTAGTCAAGCGACGCGCCTAACCACCAATCTTTCCTTAATTTTATAATAGCCCAGAGACGCTCATAGACTACCCTCTTGTGAACTGGACAACCCTAGATACGCTGGGATTTAATGCACAGATTAGGAATTAGAAAGACCCAATTCTAGATGGTAAACACACATGCGGGTTTACTGAGGCTAGGTTAATTATCCCCACGATACAAATTAGACCACTTGCGAGGCGGTGAAACTGTCTCGTTTGTCACTAATTAGGTTGCTTAAAGGCGACGCGCCAACACCCTAATTGACTATATATTATTTAGACAATTGAATAACAGGCCTAATTATCCAATAAACCCAAATAATAATTAATTGAAAACAGAGAATAATTAAATACCCATGAACATATAAATTGAAATTAATAATCAAAGCGATCTCACGCTTGTGGTGTCCCAGCCTTAATTATTCCTTAACTAGAGAAGGAATTAGCCATTGACATTGAAATCATACTACTTGTAAAATCCATGAAACTTGAACGCGGAACAAGCGTAATTAAATAAGCAAGGGAAGGTGATCAACTAAACTAGCACAACAGTTAACAAAGCTAGGCTTGTCCGCCAAGTAGCACGTGAAGGACGGAAAACAAAAGCTAGCTAAAGACGAAAAACAAGGAAAACTCAAACAGGCGTCTTCTTCTTTCTACTGGCTACGGGAACGAAAACTAATAAAGAAACAAAACAAAAGTTAAGCTATTGTTCACCCTCGACGTGGAAAAGAGCGAAAGTCAAAGCTAAAGTAATCCTAGGCTAAAGATATATCCTCCTCAGCCCCTACAAGTTACGAATTTATATATGTGAAGAGGTTCCCAATTCCAATTCCACTTGGGAAGTTAGCCGCCACTTTCTCTCCTAATCGGTCTTGGATTTTGCAGGTACAGGGAAACCTTCCACCGCCAAAGTTTTTCTCCTGGTCTTCAATTTCCACAATACAAAGCACGTGGGTCTCCACTCCAATTGCTCCCAGAATTTTATCCCAATAAGGAAATAGATGACTTTCCAAAACAGCTTCGGAACACCACTGAAACAGGAAATATGAGCCGGGCCCCATGAGAACTTCAAATCTGCCTGCACCATCCCTCTCTCAAACACAGGCACGTCTTGGAAAAGCTAGTCTTCTGGAATTTTTTCCAATAAAGTCTATTTTCACACCAAAGGCCTACAATTACCACAAAATTCAAATATAAGCAGTAAACCCATTCTCGATGCAATAAATGATGGAAATTAAGCCCAAATAACCCCAATTAACACACACAAATATCTTCCTATCAAATTCCCCCACACCTAGACAATGCTTGTCCTCAAGCATTTCAGTATCACACTCAAGATAGCAAGTATTTCATAGCACAATAAACTAACACAAGTATCAAATCTTCTCAACAACTTCAAAAAAATCAGGATGTAGAAGATTCAACTCTCACATGGATATTAGTGTATCTCTCAGCACTCAAAAGTGTTTAAAGGGACATATACGCTCAAATCACCAACATGGAAAGATATTACCATAGGCTTGCTAATATATCATATCTCCACCACTCAAAATGAATTCAATACAAAAATCAAAGAGTCTTGATGCGGGTTGTAATGGGGTTTAGGTAAAGGGTTGGATAAAAAAGGAAAATTTAGGCTAAACACATCAAAGGAAATACCAACAACCCATTGCATGAATTCAAATACCTTTCTTCATCCAGATGATCTTCCCAAGACATACCCATAAATTTTTTCCAAAAATTAGCAAGTGCAAGAACAACCAAGGCTTGACCCAACTATCACAACACACCACATATTTAAAATAACACTTCATAACTCTTTTTGTTTTCTTTTCTTCCTTCTTCTTTTTTTCTTTTTTTTTCTTCTTGCTTTTTTTTTCTTTTTTTTTTTTTTTTTGATTTTTTTTTCTTGTTCCTTTTTTTTTTCAACAACACATAACTACATGAAAATATAAACACACTTGCTAATTTCAATCATGCCCTTACATCACAATTTGAAACCATCATGCAATAAAATTAAGGCATTCCTTTGACATAGGGCTCAAAACAAAGAGGGTTTAAACAAAAAATGGATATAGGGTAACATAATAGGTTGTTAAACAAAGAAAAGGCTTAGGCTCAACATGGTCAATTAGGGGAAAATATAATTGGGACAGGTCTTTAGAAAGTCAAAAGGGGTAAACCTAAGTGCCCTTATCATTTTCATGCATCAAATTCAACAATGTGATCTCGACATGCATAATAAAGCAAGTTCTAGAATAATCTAACCATGTGTGATAGCACTCAATGAAAGAAATTAGAGCAATTTATGAATGAAATGCTCATTAGGCTCAAAAGCTCACCAATCGCTAAAAATTTGTCAAATCTTACACATCCATCAATTGAATCAATTGCAAGAAAAATATAATACTCATGCTAGCAAAAATTTCACTAATCATACTTGCATCTTTCTTGCTTTTCACAACAAAACAAATCCAAAGAAATTGCAAAAAGTTGTGAAAAACTAAAAGTTTTTTGAAAAAATATATATATCTGAGAAAATATCCCCTCCCCCACACCTAAATCAGACATTGTCCTCAATGGATGAAAATAAAAAGTAAAAGGAAAGTAAGAGGACTCCCCTGATTAGAGAATTAAGCACCGGAGGAGGTTGAAGGATGAAAATGCTTGAGTTGATGTCCAATCATGAGTGAAATTTGGAGCATAAGAGACTCAAGAGCCATAGTAAGCAATGAGTACGGACACTAGATGCTGCAAGGAATAAGATAAAAAGAATTAGAATAAAAGAATTTTTTTTTTTTTTTGGTTATACACCCTATTTGTTGTAAGGCGTGGGCACGCTTAAGAAGCATGAGTCTTCTGGCCATCGCTCCCTTGCACTGATGTGAGATCAGCCTATAAGGCGTGGGCACGCCTTGCAAGCCAAAGTCTTCTGATTCTCACCCAGACTTGAGTATCTGACATCCGCTTAGAAAGCGTGGGCACGCCAGATAAGCAGAAGTCTTCTGATCATCATCTCTTTGCATTGCCTTCAGACAGACTCTCTGGCGTGGGCACGCCAGAGAAGCTGAAGTCTTCTGCCCATTACCACTGCAACAGACTCAAAGATAACTGAAGAGAAAACAAAACTATTAATAAAGGAAAACCTAAAAATGAGAAGAACGAAAAATTAAATTCTTGGGTTGCCTCCCAAGCAGCGCCTTTCTTTAATGTCTTTGGCTAGACATTTCCATGCTTGGTCATGGAGGATAAAATTGTATAGCTCTTTTCATTACATCGTTCTCATACTCATGATATTTATCATAAATAGAGAAATCTTTAAACACGTGAGCTACTTTCTTCTTTTGACTAGCAGATGGCTGCAAACATACAAGTAATGCTTTCAATTCTTTATTTACTCCTTCATCACAATTAATTAATAACCTAACAGTTTTTGCAACTCCTAACTTATCTCTATCATGAAACTCAAAAATTTCTGGTATAACGAAATCAATCTCACCAACAGAAACTATAGAATGAGAGATAAGAGTTAGGGATGAAGGAGATGTCACCACAATTGGGATTTCTTCATTGGACTTTTCGACTGGAGAGACTAGAGGCTGGGATCCCTTTGTTTCTTTTTCAGCTTGCTCTTCAACCACATAAGTAGATTCTTCCCTTTGAATCTCTTGCCATTCGTCACCACTGCTCAAGGTAATTACACTCATATCCAGTTCGGAATTGATAATGGTCTCTGAGTGCAATTTTTCAGAATTTTGAGACGCCAATTGGCTCACAGTAGCTGCCAGTAGACACATTTGATTCTCCAAATTACGAAGGCTTGTCTTTGTCTCTAGTTGAAATTGAGCAGTCTCAAGTTGGAGTTGAGCAGTGCTTGTTGCCAAGCTCTTAACAAGATATTCCAAGAAACTCCCCCCACTAGAGAATGAGGATTGACATATTGGACTCACTCCATAGCTATAGTTGGGGTAATCCCACCATCTTTGACCACACACATTTGAATAAGTATCAAACATTGGTGTTTGATAAGTATCAAAATTTGGTGGAGATGGATTTTGGAATACTCCAACATCACCAATTGGATCATCCACGTCAACTTGAAGTAGCGGGCACCTGTCAGTCAGATGATCCAACTGACAAATTCTACAAGTGTTGACTTGTGGTTTCTGTTCATCACTCAATTGTTGCATAGGAAAAGCCAGATTATCTGAATAAGGATCACTAAGACAATAGCTCTCATTAACCCAATTAGGAACAAAGTCCAATCTATCACCAAAACATTGAAAATTAGTAGCCATCAACTAGTAAGAAAAATAGAGGAGAAAAAAAATTTTGAGAAAATAATTCAAGCACCAGTCCCCGGCAACGGCGCCAAAATTTGGTGGGTGTCAAACCTCCAAAAATAAAATACCTACTCTAAGAATATAAATTCAAGTATAGTGGAGAGTAGGGTCGTATCCACAGGGACTGGGTGATTTATTTCCTCTAAGAATTTGGGGGGTTTTTGGAGAAGAGAGCAAATAATTAAAAAGGAATAAAAACTAAAATTCTAACTAAGCAAGAATGCAAGAATCAAATAACACAAGAAACAATTAATTAAAACAACCTAGTCAAGGAATTAATCTTGGGACCGGTGCACATAACCGATCATAGATCCAAATAGATATTCACATGTTCATGAATAAATTGGTTATAGTAGTCAAGCGACGCGCCTAACCACCAATCTTTCCTTAATTTTATAATAGCCCAGAGACGCTCATAGACTACCCTCTTGTGAACTGGACAACCCTAGATACGCTCATAGGATTTAATGCAGTCACAGCATTAGGAATTAGAAAGACCCAATTCTAGATGGTAAACACACATGCGGGTTTACTGAGGCTAGGTTAATTATCCCCACAATACAAATTAGACCACTTGCGAGGCGGTGAAACTGTCTCGTTTGTCACTAATTAGGTTGCTTAAAGGCGACGCGCCAACACCCTAATTGACTATATATTATTTAGACAATTGAATAACAGGCCTAATTATCCAATAAACCCAAATAATAATTAATTGAAAACAGAGAATAATTAAATACCCATGAACATATAAATTGAAATTAATAATCAAAACGATCTCACAGTTGTGGTGTCCCGAGCCTTAATTATTCCTTAACTAGAGAAGGAATTAGCCACGCCTTGACATTGAAATCATACTACTTGTAAAATCCATGAAACTTGAACGGCAGACAACGTAATTAAATAAGCAAGGGAAGGTGATCAACTAAACTAGCACAACAGTTAACAAAGCTAGGCTTGTCCGCCAAGTAGCACGTGAAGGACGGAAAACAAAAGCTAGCTAAAGACGAAAAACAAGGAAAACTCAAACAGGCGTCTTCTTCTTTCTACTGGCTACGGGAACGAAAACTAATAAAGAAACAAAACAAAAGTTAAGCTATTGTTCACCCTACTGACGGCGGAAAAAGACGAAAGTCAAAGCTAAAGTAATCCTAGGCTAAAGATATATCCTCCTCAGCCCCTACAAGTTACGAATTTATATATGTGAAGAGGTTCCCAATTCCAATTCCACTTGGGAAGTTAGCCGCCACTTTCTCTCCTAATCGGTCTTGGATTTTGCAGGTACAGGGAAACCTTCCACCGCCAAAGTTTTTCTCCTGGTCTTCAATTTCCACAATACAAAGCACGTGGGTCTCCACTCCAATTGCTCCCAGAATTTTATCCCAATAAGGAAATAGATGACTTTCCAAAACAGCTTCGGAACACCACTGAAACAGGAAATATGAGCCGGGCCCCATGAGAACTTCAAATCTGCCTGCACCATCCCTCTCTCAAACACAGGCACGTCTTGGAAAAGCTAGTCTTCTGGAATTTTTTCCAATAAAGTCTATTTTCACACCAAAGGCCTACAATTACCACAAAATTCAAATATAAGCAGTAAACCCATTCTCGATGCAATAAATGATGGAAATTAAGCCCAAATAACCCCAATTAACACACACAAATATCTTCCTATCAATGGGATTATAATAATTTCTTCCCATGGTATGAGTATTACAAGAGCACTCACTCCAACGGCCTTTTTCCAAAAGATGAAGAGATTTCCATTCTCTGCTAATGTTTCTCGTTATGTCTGAGGATGTGAAAGTTTTTTTCTTTTTTTGGAATCTGAATGCAAATGTTGTATATGCTTACCAATTTTTTTTATTGCTTTTCCTATTTTGCTGTCAGTCTGCAATTTCTATAATGAGTCTGTTTTTCCCAAGATTCCAAGATCAATCATTTTTTATCTGGGAATCCAGGTTTAGCTTCAGATTTTTTTCAATTAAGTAACCAGATATGCAGTATTTTTTTTTTGTTAAATTAATATTACATGGGGAGAGAATGTTAAAGATAAAAATAGCCTACAAGAAAAAGAAACACCAAAGGGGAAAAAAATAATAAAGTGGCTAGACTAAATTCTGAAATAAAACCAATCATATTCGAACAAGCTTAAAAACTATTATAAATTTGAGAATCAAAGACGACTTTGCTGACTAAAATAAATTCTAAAACAAAATCAACCATATTTGAGCAAGTTTAAAAAAAATGAATGTTAAAGTTTATGCCATTCAGAGGGCCATGATAATCTTTGAACCTCATAGTAAGCCTACCCTCTCCTCTCTATATTGTGTGCTTATGTTATTACGCCAAATATATACTACGGGAAAAAAATTGCAAGACCAGATTAATTAGTGTTCTCATACTTTGGAAGTCAATCATCCGGTAGTCTCGAAACGAAAGTGATGTTCAATATCCTTCAATGGAAAAAAAAAAAAAAAAGATAGAAAGGACATAGTTGTTCACCAATGAGCAAAATTCCATATTCCCTAATTAGAGCAAAGATTTTAATCTTCTAGGCAGAATTAAATTACTAAGATTTATTATCTTTGGTATACCGAAAGTAAAAGTCCAAAACTAGTATTACATCCATATCTTCTAGGCAGTCAATTTTAAGTATCACAAGAAAGAAAATCTAAATCATATGCAGAGAAACATAAATTTCAAAACATACTTATGTGCTTATATGGTGATACAGAGAGGCAGACGACTTAAGTCATCTCCAATCAGAATTGATTTTTGCATTTTCGATTCTATAAATACCTGCACAAGTGTGACAATGGCCATCAGCTTTACATTAAAAATTCTGTCTTAAAAATTCATTGTGACATATATCCAGCAGATATGTCAATCCTAAATTATTCCATCTGTCCAATTAGTTTAGTTTCTGTATGCTTGGCCATCCTTCACTTGCTCTTCTCTTCTGGAATTAATGCTGCAAGTACCGGAAGTGAAGGGAAAGCTCTTTTAACATGGAAAGCCAGTCTTGCCAATCCCAGTTGTCATCCTGGTCGTCGTCTTCTGCCGGTCCTTGCAGTAGTTGGGTTGGAGTTCGATGCAACAAAGCTGGTCGAGTGTCGGTAATTAACATCGCTAGTTCTGGCATCATAGGTACACTCGATCATCTCAATTTCTCATCTCTACCCCATCTAACTGCAATTGATCTTTCTCAAAATGCACTCCACGGGACCATTCCATCCAACATTGGGAACCTTTCTAGACTAACGTATCTTGACTTTGGGTCAAATCAATTGTCTGGTGCCATTTCAATTGAAATCAGCCACCTAACCAATCTTAGGGGCTTGTACCTTTCCTATAACTCACTCAATGGATCAATCCCAGCTTCTATTGGAAATCTGACCAACCTAGCCGGGCTAAACCTAGGAGCCAACGAACTTTCTGAATTGATTCCAGGAGAGATTGGGAAGCTCAAATCTCTTACTAAACTCTGTTTAGCTGACAACAGGCTCACAGGTCCGATTCCTCTGTCTATTGGGAGCTTAAGTGGATTGACTCTCCTGTTGCTTAACCGAAATTATCTTTCCGGACAGATTCCTTCTGCCATAGGAAATTTAACCAATCTCATTGACTTGTGGCTTTCTGGAAACAACTTATATGGGGCTATCCCTCCTGAATTGGAAACATTGAACTTACTAGCTAATTTTAGTGTTTTCCAAAACCAGCTAAGTGGTGCTCTTCCAGATGGATTCAACAATCTTACGCATTTAAAAACACTACAGCTGTCTCGAAACTATCGTAGCGGTCATTTGCCGCAAAACATTTGCATTGGTAGCTCACTGACGTGGTTCACAGTATCTGAAAATAACTTTGTCGGTGGTATACCCAGGAGCTTGAAAAACTGTTCTAGTTTAAGAAGAATTAATGCTGCAGGCAACCAACTATCAGGAAATATCTCTGAAGAATTTGGCGTCTATCCATATGGAGAGCTTATTAATATTAGGAATAATAAATTTTTTGGTGAGTTGTCTTGGAATTGGAGTGGCTATCTAAATTTGGAAGCGCTGTCGATCTCGAACAATAATCTTTCGGGTAGAATACCAAATAGGGTTGGAGAATTATCTCGTCTGCAAATACTTCATCTCTCTTCAAATCACTTGCATGCATGGCTCAAAGTCACGGTCGCGGTCGTGGTAGCGGTCGCGGCCTGCACCGTTCCACATCGGACTCAACATATCGGTTGAGGTCTCGGCGAGACACATATTTTAAATCATTTACTATTTCAAAGATTGTAAATAATTTTTTAAAATATAAAATAAAACTATGATAAATAAAAATAATAAAAAATTAGTAAACAAAATTTTTAGAGGATGTCTCGCCGAGTTGACCCGAGATGACTCGGGAGTCTCGGCCGATTCACATCATCTCGGAGATGACTTGGTCCGAGTTGGCCGAATCTCATTGATTTCTCGGCGAGTAATGCTTCTCGGAGTTGACTCGGAACCGTCTCGGAACGGTTTAGGCCGAGTCTCCTGTCTCGGAACGGTTTAGGCCGTTCCGGTGACGACTCGGGTGAGACTTTGAACCATGCTTGCATGGGAAGATCCCTCGAAGTTTGGGGAAGTTGACTTGGCTGCTTTCGCTTAAGCTGCACAACAACAAACTCTCAAGCAATATACCATTCGAAATTGGTCAACTATCTAGACTTCTGAATCTTAGTTTGTCCGCCAATAATCTTAGTGGCTCAATCCCAGAACAAATAGGCAATTGCACACAATTGTTGGATTTAAACTTGAGCCAAAATGCACTCATCAATAGTATTCCTTCTCAAATTGGAAATCTTCCCTCACTTGCAACTCTCGATCTCAGCCAAAACATGCTGGAATCCAAATTGCCACCAGAGCTAGGGGAGATGAAAAGCATTGAGACAACGAATCTTTCGCATAAGAGGATATCAGGTTCCATTCCAAAAAGCTTTGATCGTTGCTTCAGTTTGATTTCCGTTGATATATCCTACAATCAATTGGAAGGTCCTCTCCCCAACACTAGTGCATTTCAAAAAGCTCCATTTGATGCTCTGAGAAACAATAAAGGTTTATGTGGCAGTATTGCCAGAATGAAGTCTTGCTCTCAATCAACTCAAATGAAGCCTAGTAGGAGGACAACTAAAAGAACGATATTTCTAGTTGTTGCTCCAATACTAGCAACCATATTTCTTTTGATAGTGGTCGTGGGCATCTTCATTCGTGCAAGGTCATGTACAAGAAGCATGGAGAATATGCCTCAGGAATTTGCTAGAAATATGTTCTCTGTCTGGAGCTTCGATGGGAAAATGGTCTATGAGAACATCATTGATGCAAAAGAGAATTTTGACCCCAAGTATTGCATTGGAACAGGAGGGTTTGGAAGTGTGTTTAGAGCAGAGTTGCCAAATGGTCAAGTGGTTGCTGTCAAGAAACTTCATGGATCCGATGATGGTGCCTTGAGAAGACTGAAAGATTTTGCCAACGAAATCCGTGCACTAACAAATATAAGGCATCGCAACATCATGAAGCTGTATGGATTCTGTTCACATGCACAACACACTTTCTTGGTTTATGAATTCTTGGAAAGGGGAAGCTTGATGCACTTGTTGAGCAATGATGAAACAGCAGCCACGTTAGACTGGATCAAGAGGGTAAACGTTGTTAAAGATGTTGCCAATGCATTGTCTTACATGCATCAGAATTGTTCCCCTCCTATAATTCATCGAGATATATCTAGCAAAAATATTTTGCTAGACTCCGAGTATCAAGCTCATATTTCTGACTTTGGCACTGCAAGAATCTTGAGGTCTGACTCATCTCATTGGACTTCATTTGCTGGAACTTATGGATATGCTGCTCCAGGTATACTCTGCTCAAACAAATCCAGTTTTCTCTTTGCCTTGTTTTTTTAAACAAATCCATAGTACATAAAACTAGCATAAGCAGAGCAATTTATGCTTTTGGATTATGGTTCAATACTCAAAGGATTCATCTGCACCATAGTATGAAGTGATTACTGTCTTTGTGAATTGCAGAACTTGCTTACACCATGGAAGTAAATGAAAAATGTGATGTTTATAGCTTTGGAGTTTAGAAGTGATCATGGGCAAGCATCCAGGTGATTTCATATTATCAACATTGTCGGCGTCATCATCTACTTCAACAGCATACGATATACTGCTGAAAGACATTGTGGATCATCGACTTTCATCTCCAAGCAAGCAAGATTCGAAACAAGTGATCTTTCCTTCCTTTGTCCAAAATTTCGAAATTTTGTTGTCTGCAACGCTAAATTTGGGGTGAATTTTACTTTCATCCCTTGTAATAAAAAAAAATAGAAATATTAGTGTCAAAGTAGGGTTGAACTTAGTCAATAGCTGGGCAACGTTGACTCCAAGGATTGCAATGCTACTCCACGACTTTTGAAAAATTATAGAATAACCTATAAAAGGTCTAGATTTAGTTAGTATTGTCTCACTCTTGCCCCTTAAATTTTCATAACATTTAATCTATTCCCATAATTACCCCTCCAAAAGTAGTAAATTTTTGAATTGCCCACACCAATTCTAGAATGGAATTGTAAAATAACACATATTACATGATGCTATTATTATTTATTTTTATAAATTATTTTTCTATTTTGTAAATTTTAATTGCTTAAAATTGAACTTCTCTTATACTTTAATAACATGAACTATTTGACAGTTGGAAGGTATTCCACTATTAACTTACTAGAGTGTACATCTTGTAGTTTTATAGGTATTATTAATAATTAGGCAATTGTATGCCATTAGATGAACTAATAACTATAGGACGCAACAAAACACAACTTATAGACTATTTCTTATTTTATTTTTCTAATATTGTGTTGGTGTATGTCTATTAATTCATAGCAAACACTTAGTCATTCCAAAAGTCTACAAACTACATATAGCAGGTGTGATATTAAATTATTACACCAATTGAATAAAGGCCCTACCTCTGCTTTTGAGTCAGAGTGCTATAGTAAAACCTCTATAAATTAATAGTCTCAAGACAATACAAATTTTATTAATTTAAAGAGGTATTAATTAATTGATAAGTTAATAATTTATTAATTTATTGAATGTACTTACAATTCGTAGGAATACTCATTTAATCAACTAAAGTTTTATTTTATCTTATAAATATATGAATTATTCAACTAATAAAAGGAGGCTAAAAATCTAAGGAACATAAATCATTCCATATCTATTTGATTTACAAGTATAATTTAATTCTATTAATTTCTTAAAGTTTAGAAGAAATTGTTGTTAGTATCACTCAAAATCTTGCTAATCATGACGTTAGGGATCATACAGTAGCTTTGGAGTTTGTTACGTTATAGGAAGCACTCAAATTATCAAAAGCTCTTTATAATTTCTTATTGCAATATGAGAATTCAAATCCAGAACTTTTACTTGCAATAAGAAAAATTGAGGATAAGATTCAAGTAGATTTTAATTTAAAAAATTAATAATAGACTCATATTTTAGGAAAATATGATATGTAATCTTATTGTATAATTAATTTATGATATGAATGCCACAAAAGGATTATGTACGATTTTAAAAATTTATTAGCTTATTATTTTATCAAAATTACTAATTTAGCTTTTTAGCCCAAGTCTGAACTAGGTAAAATTATTATTTTATAGAGGTTTTAATGTACTTAGAGTGAATTTCGTATTTTCAAAATTTGATACCAGGGTTTATGCAAGCCTAAACTGCAATTGTTCTAATATTGGATTTGATACATTGAACAGCTTGAGCCAAAGTCTTGCAGTGGAGCACAAAAGAAAGCATCTGGGCTACCTCACCCATGGTAGAAAAGTTTAGAAGTGTTTTGTGCGTCAGGAAAGGAACACTGCTGAAGATTTGATACAGCAAGGCATGCTTGTATAAAGAAATTTATTTGGATGTTTGAACAGTAAAACTAAATTGTCTTCTATTTTCCCTGGCTTGGGACAAAAATTAAAAAGGACAAATATTGGCCAGTATTTGCATAAACTTCTAGTTAAGGAAAATTAATAAATTCTTTTGTTGTGTGTTTTAGAAAAGCAAATATGCAATGATCATAATAATGCAATATATATGCAGTCCTTCAATTATGCACTGGACCTGCAATGTGTGTATTTAGTAAAAAGAGGTATAAAAAGAGGTATTTAAATTATAAATTCCGTTTTATAGCAAAAATAAATACAAAAATAAATGAACAATTAGTATGCAAATATTATGTATCACTCAACGCATTGCTCCCCTTTAGAGACTGTCAAATCATAATAAAATCTCAATCTTACAGAATTATTTCTGCTAATATTCAATATCATTTTTAATAGTATAAAATTAAGGAGAGACAAAATCCAATCTAATATGTGTCTAACATCTATAGCATAACCAAAACTTTCTTTCGGTCTTCATGCATAATACATGCAAACAATATATTAGGTTAAAGAATCAATATTTTGATGTCAATCTACTTCTTTAATTCTTGTTTTAGATTTCAGTCTTCCGTCTGTTTTGTGAGACAATGTTACTCATTTTGTAGCACGCGTCCATCAAATGTAATTGTATCTTTTAATTTGATATCTATTTTATAATCCCAAAAAGCATGCTAAAACTGTACAATGAAAAGGACTAAACTTTTTTTTTGGTTAGAATTCATATATTTAAAATTTAGATGTCAAACTATAGATCATACCAACTTATAAGTAAGGATATTAAAAGATAGTCTTGTTTGTATACCATTAGTTATAGGTGTTAAGTCCTTAATTATGCATATTATTTATGGATATTTCCCCCTAATTATGGCCTAAATATTGTGTTAATTGCTTGATTCTACTTATATTTGGTTTTCAACCGTGATTTAGGTCGTTGGAGTTAAATTGGGAATTAAAAGGTGCAATTGAATGGAAATTCCAGAAGACAATCCCAGATAAGGCGCGGGTACGCTGTGTGTTGATTTGAAGGTTGCCTTTTTGAAGAAGTGAACTATTTTCCCATGGAAGATAATTGCTGAATATTTGGAAACAAGGATTTCATGTATTTTTGGGAATTGGTCAAAGACTCCTTTTAATTAGGAATATTTGTAATTGGTTTCCATAATTATTTTGTTAGGGTGTTTTAGCAAATTAGATTCCAATTAGGACTCAAACTCTTTGGAGTCCTAATTTGGAAGGGAGATTAATAGCTTTATATTCGCTAGCTTTAGGAGACAAAAAAGAGGAGAGCTTCTTCTCTTGGTAGTTATTACGCTTAGTTTTGATTAGTCTCACGGACGGCGGAAGATTTGGGGACCAAAAGGAACGTTTGTTTTGCCTGGGGTTTTTGAAGCTTGTGTCGTTCCTTTGTTTCTTTGGCTCGTGATTTGAAATTGCAAATCTGAAAAATATTTCTTGGATGCTTTATTCAATGAAGAGTGGCTAATTTCTTCGTCAAGTTGAAGGCTAATCGAGCTTTGGTTCATCAACTCTGTGAGACTTGTTTGAATTATTTTTATTTCATTTATTTACAAGTATTTGAATATTTTCTGTTGTTCACGTTTATGATTATTTCTTGCGATTCAATAACTGGCCATTATTTAATTGTGGGAATAATCTACTGTCATCTAGAACGCCAAATACGTTATCGTTTGGAAGGTTTTAGTATTTGTGACAATTAACGTAATTCAGTAGTACAAGAAACTTTTGGGTTATTGTCATGGGAATATTCAATCTGACTTAAATGAACCGAGCTTATGTGTTTGTTGGTTAGAATTGGTGGCTAATCTAATTGTTAATGCTGTTGGTGGGCTAAATCCTAAGAGTTTGTTTAGAGTTGTCTACTGGCAAGAGAAGTAGTTACAGACCTTGTCGTGGCTATCGACACAGTAAGGATTGGCAGGTTGTCAGAGCTTGTTGACAACCATAACCAATTTATTTGTAGGTAATTGAATGCAATTTAGTGTCAGTGATCAAGTTGATGAAACCAAAGTGAGATTAGGCCTTTGACTAGATCTTGTTATTGATTGATTTATTTTCGTATTTGATTCCTGTGATACTGTTCATTTTAATTGGAATTTTGTGGTGTCGTTTATTTTTATTTATTTTTATTGGGTTTTATTAATTAGGAACTATTCGAACTCCCTCCCCCCATTTATTTTATATCATAGAAAATAATTCTTCCAGTTCCCTGAGGAGATGACCCTATTTGCCACTTACTCAAATTAATTAAATTCTCTGGTTAATTTCTGCTATATCGGATTAAGTAAATTCCTTGGAATCAGGGTGAAGCTAGTAACCCATTGCACATCCGAAGTCACTGCTCCAGTACTAGAATTAACTCGGGAATATCTCTGTAGGCAGTTAGGTTTTATTTATTTATTTTTGTACAGGCTCGACACCTGTCAAATTTTGGCGCCGTTGCCGGGGAACTTGGTGCCTTAATTGATTTATTTTCTGTGAAAATTTGTTTTTACTTTATTTTTAATTTTCATTTTATACTGTTGCCGGTTTATGCCCCGATCTTCTCGTACAGGTAATGTACTGTACGATCCTGAGATAGAGAAGATAGCCTGTGCATTGAGAAAAGAAACAAGGCAACAATCAGAGGAATCATTTTCCTCTCCTGGACTTAAAATAGCAGTAGATCTTGCTGAATATTTTTGTGAACCAGAAAGGGAGATTGAAACCATGGCTAACGAGAGGACCCTGAGAGAACTTGCTGCACCGGATTTAAATCAACAGCCTTTATGCATAACATATCCTACTTTAGAGGCTGCATTTGAGTTAAAATCTGGATTGATTCACTTACTGCCTTCTTTTCATGGACTTCCAGTTGAAGATCCTGATAAGCACCTCAAGAAGTTCCACGTGGTCTGTTCAACAATGAAGCCTCAAGGAATCACTGAGGAGCAAATAAAATTGAGAGCCTTTCCATCCTCCTTAGCTGATAAAGCTAAAGATTGGCTCTATTATTTGCCTTCAGGATCAATCACCACGTGAGCTGAAATGAGACATCAGTTTTTAGAGAAATTCTTTCTAGCTTCCCGAGCTGCAAGCATAAGGAAGGACATTTGTGGAATAAGACAGTTCAATGGAGTGACACTGCACGAATATTGGGAGAGATTCAAGCAATTATGTGCCAGTTGTCCTCATCACCAAATTTCAGACCAACTCCTCATCCAGTACTTTTATGAGGGACTCACTCCATCAGATAGAAGGTTAATAGATGCTGCTAGTGGAGGTGCCTTAGTGAATAAAACTCCAACGGAAGCAAGAAATTTGATTGCAAGCATGGCTGCTAATTCCCAACAATTTGGAGAAAGACAGGATCATACACCCTGTAACAGCCCCACCTCTCCCAAGGGCGAACCCAAGGGTATCAGTGGACTGTCTGCCCAACTCTCGCCAGGACTCACTACAAACCCTCAAGCACATTATAGATTTCAAATAATCATAATTCAAGATCTCTAAAATAATAATACATGCATTCGCTCTTAAAGCCTTAATTGAGGTCCAACAATAAATGATAATTAACTTACAAAAGTAAATCCTCAATAATATCTATTAAAATTCTTACAACATCAATTTCAGGTACAATAAATCTTTAATGTCGAAATTTAATATTCAGCTTATACAAAATTATGAAAATCGTACCAAAATCCTTGATCTACGTTTTCCACTTCGAGACCTGTTAAGGAAAACAAATTGGGGTGAGCTAACGCTCAGTGAGGCCAAGGAGAAACATGCAAGCATGTAATTAAGTAAGTAGGAAAGCCAGTAAATTCAGATATAAAAGCATATAAATCAATCATTCACTTGTACAATTGCAATTTTCACCAGGAGATTGTGTTCTCAAGGAATCACTACTCGAAGGCTCACATTAGACAAAAGTCTTGGAGCTGGGTTCGGAGAACCCTCTTCGAGCCTCTCTATCTGATGAATTTGCAAGTACATGACCAGTTCATCAGGAAAAATACACGTGGGGATACGTGGCTCTCGAGCCAATTTCCACGATTAAGCGGTTGAGTCCATTCCATCCCAAACGTTGACCCTCCGTCAACTTAACACAGGTAAAGTCCGTAGATACTCCACTTATTACAACCTCCGTCCAGCGGTTCACCCTCTCAAACCAAACGGTAGATTTAAAAGGTAAAGTTACATCGAGCAATACCGAGCAAGACCTCTCCAATAGGTCAAGCTCAAATAACAGTACCTAAGGTTCACCAATCTTCCGACCAAGCCCTTGCCGGGGTCCCAAGGATCCCAATAGGTTTTAAGGCGTCCCCATTTATCACTTTTAAGTCGATGGATTATTCCAATCGACATTCGATCTGATCAAGTCAAGTACAGTTCCAGTCAAGTCAAATAACAATCATGTACATGCAAGACAAGTAAAAGAGGACGAGCGCGATAAAGTACACTCTCGCCTCAACAGGTTTCATTCAAATAAATATAACAGGTAATTCAACAAGTCATGCACCTGACACTCACCGAAGTCAAGAGTCTAAGGCAAAGGCACGCAAGATCAATTGGTATTTTCCAGGATCTTCTCGATCACCTGAGACAAATAGGAGTATTTTCATTCAAAACGCTTGAATAATATTCGATAAATGTCTTTAAAAATGTCTCAATGAGACTCAAGTCAAGTTCAAGATTCCCTAATTTGAAAATCAAGTGAGACACTAAGTTGGCACGAAAATCAAGAAAAAGGGTCGACCATTTTCATATCAATGTTTCCAAGTTTATGCCCTATAATAATTAAAAGAGAGTGGAAATATGTTTCCCTAGTTCACCGACCAAATTTACCTCATAAGAAAGCAAGTTCGATAATTTCCTAATTTGAGTTGAAATCTTTGAAAAAATTGTAACTTGAGCTATACAAGTCCAAATTTTGCAAGATTGGTACCGTTGGAAACCTCTCTTAAAGTTATAAAACTTTGTAGAAGGCACCCAGTTAAAATTCTGGACAGAATTAGCCCAGATTTTAATTTAACAATCTGCTACAGTGACAAAACAGGACATAGCAGGCTGTCCGACCAGGCCACTTCGAAAATTTACCAAAAATTACAGAAAATGAATTGACCTCTCAAATTTTCACGGTTTATAGAACTATATAAGAAGTTTCAAACGCCACCAACAGAACTCAATTTCGATACTTGAGCATGAATTTAGAACAGTTCAAAGAGGGTAGGTTCACAAATCTGAAATTTCTGTTTTCCAGTTTTGCAGGACAGAGTTCTAGGCTATATTTGAGTGAAGAATTCCACTTCAAAAATCACCAAATTTGGTACACTAATACGTCCATATATGAGCTAGATTCATACCAAAATTCAATTGAAAATTCGAATGGGAAGGCAGTTTTCTACGTGCCTAAAGTGGACTGATTTGCATATGATCAAACCTGCGAATTTTACTTCCTTTTTCTTATCCGCATTGTTAACACATCTAAACACTTCCGCTTGGCCTCAAATTCGAACCTAAGCTGGTATTGATCTTTCTTAACCTAATGATGATCAAAAATGATCACAACTTCCATCAAAAGTTAACACAAAACATTTCCATGAAATCGGACAGCATGCTGCCCCCATTTTCCAGTTTTGCCCTAATTCCAATGATCATCAATTTTGTTCCATCTTTAAGGAAATTGGTGTGAGACAATCCAATACCCTAGCCTTCAACATTTAAGCCTCAAATTAGGCCTTTAAACTTGCCAAGATCACAGCCCACACATTAAAAGAAAAACAGAATTTTTCTCCCTCATTTTCACCCTTTCCTTATCCGGATTTTCCTTGAGGTTTTCTTCCAACTTTTAGCAACCAAAATCAAACATAATGCATATATATAACACCATTTAACCAACTCATGAACAAATACACATATATAGTGGGAATTCCAAGAGCCCACAAATTCTCCATAATCATCAAATTGCACCATAATAAGCTTAGCACTTCAAACAACATAATCATCATCCATTCAAGGTTCTAAGAACCAATCAACCACCCAAATCCTAACTTTTCATGCTTGGAATTTGAAGAAAATGGACAAGGGTGAAGTTGGTCGAATTTTACCTCTCCTTAGGTTAGCAAGACACCAAGAAAAATGCAAGTTTGAGCCCACAAAATCCTCTTCCTCAAGCTCCTTGTCCAAGCCCCAAGATTAAGCTCAACTTAGTGCTAGATTAATTGAGTTTTTAGTGAAGAAAATGGAAGAAATTTTGATGGAAAAACAAGAGAAGGAAGAAGGGGGAAAGTCGGGTGAGAGAAGAAGAGAGGAGAGAGAGTTTTTGGCAAATTTTTGAAGGAATTAAATGGGATAAGAAAGACAAGACACAACTTGTCTTTCAATCCCCAAAAGTCAAACTCCAAATAGTAAGCTTAATTAGCAACTTGGAGGGAAAATTAATTGTCTCACTTGGCTTGAGATTAAGGAGTAAATCTCGATTAAGAGAGGGGAAAGAAAGGAAAATTTTAAGTGAATGGTAGGAGATTAGTTGAAAGAATTAGCGGCTAATTAAAATTCTAGATTTGAAGAGGTTAAACCAACTTACACTAAGGTTTCACAACCCTAATCATTTTCACCCTTATTAACTCACTTCTAATCCCTTAATTGTATTTTTAGCCTATGAGTGATCATCCTTACATTCCATCGCTACGTCACTCACTGCCCGAATTTCTACCTCGAAAAACGTGTTTTTCTCATTTCTGTATAATTGATACAAAAAGGGCAAGTTTTAAAATAAGATGAATGGAATATTGAAAATTTACCTGAAAAATTAATATAGAGCTAAATTAAGTTTTTCTCAAAATAAAATAAATTAAACAAATAAATAAATTGAATTTTCATTTAAATTTTCTAAAAATTCGTTTAAATGTAATTTTAAAATAATTAAATGAATTAATAATAATAATAACATTATTTGAAAATATTAAGTTGCAATAATATCAAAATAAATTTTTGAGACTGTTACACACCCCGTCGAGTCAATGAGGTAAATACTTCTTCACTCGATCATAAATAGATTCTCTAACATCTTTGCTGGAGAAATGGGATGTAGGTCAAGTACAACAAGTGAACACATGTGGCATCTGTTACAATTCTGGACATGCAACTGACATCCCACTCTCCAAGAGGAGTCAAATGAGCATGCCAATGCAATTGGAGGATTTCCTGGACCACCTCAGAGGCGGTATGATCCTTACTCAAACAATTACAATCCAAGGAGGAAGGATCATCCAAACTTTAGCTATGCAACAAGACCTCCAGGATTTCAACCTCAACAATATCAACCTAGACCTCCTATGCAACAACAACAATTGGCTCCTAAGCAAGGTACTTCTCTCGAGGAAATTGTTAAATCTTTAGCTACTAACATGCAACAATTTCAACAAGAGACAAGAGCTAGCATTCAAAATATGGAAAATCAGACAAGAGCTAGCATTCAAAATTTGGAGAATCAAATGAGTCAGTTGGCTTCCACAGTCAGTCATTTGGAATCTCAGAATTCAGGTAAACTACCTTCACAGACAATCGTTAACCCGAAACAAAATGCTTGTGCCATTACATTAAGGAGTGGAAAAGAATTGCCAGAGCCTGGCAAGAGAAAATCTGAGCAAGCAATAGAGGAAGAAATTCAAAAAGAGGAAGAGGTGACTCATTCTAAAGTTGCACAACCACAAAAGACAGAAGATGAGCCCTACATCATGATGACACCTCCACCTCCATTTCCTAGTCGCCTAGCCAAGGCCAAGAAAGAGGAGCAGGAGAATGAGATTCTGGAAACCTTCCGTAAGGTTGCGGTAAATATCCCACTTCTTGATGCAATTAAGCAAATTCCTCGTTATGCTAAATTTTTGAAAGAATTATGCACTACTAAGAAAAAGTTGAAAGGTTATGAAAAAGTGCATATGGGAGAAAATGTGTCAGCAGTGTTACAGAAAAAGGTCCCTCCTAAATGTCAGGACCCAGGTATGTTTACTGTTCCTTGCATGATAGGAAATGTTAAGATTGAAAAAGCTATGTTGGATTTGGGTATGCCTCATTCTATTTATAATTTAATGAATATTGGGCCTTTAAAGGAGACGGGTGTAATAATTCAACTAGCGGACAGATCAAATGCATACCCTGATGGTGTTTTGGAGGATATTTTGGTTCAAATTGAGGGATTAGTTTTTCCTGCTGATTTTTATGTGCTTGATATGGATGACAAGAATTCTCCAAATTCATCACCTATTTTATTAGGGAGACCATTTATGAGTACTGCCCAAACTAAAATTGATCTTAATAAGGGTACACTCATGATGGAATTTGATGGAGAAATTGTCCATTTTAATATCTTTGATCCAAAGAAACATTCTAGTGAGTCTCATTCTATGTGTGTTATCAATGTAATTAACCCTAATGTGCAAGAGACATTTGAGTTGACTGACAGAGAAAACTTAGAAGTGATGGTGGCCCAATATCGTGAGCAAATAAGTGCAGACTTCAAATCATTGTGCGCTCACTTGAGATCATTCCTGAGTCAAAAGAGCTCCACAGTTCACAAGTGTAAAGATTACTCTATCTATGAAGGCTATCAGGAGCATATGGAGCAAGCAATGCAAAGAATTGAAAATTTTCATCCTCCTTGAGCCAATGATACTTTTTGTCTAGCCAAAGACGTTAAAGAAAGGCGCTACTTGGGAGGCAACCCAAGAATTTTAATTTTTCATTATTTCTTGTTGTTAAATTTTGATTCCTCCATGTTTCGAGTTTTTAATTCTTATGTTATGTCTTTTTATTGTTTTAACAGAAATTTTGCATTTGTAGGCCTTGGGGGTGTGTGCCAAAACAATGCTCAAAGTGGAGTTTTTCGTTTAACTTGATCAGAAATCTTTCCGCAATAAGGCATGCCCACGCCTTAAGGAGGAAAGGCTTCTGATCTCAATTTCATTTACAAAATTCATTTGACCAGAAGACTTCAAGGGGTTAGAGCGTGCCTACGCCTTAAGGGCGAGAGTCTTCTGCCCAAGGCTTAAAGAAAAAAACACAAAAAATTTCCTTTGGTCAGACGGGTCAAAAGCCCTAAACCTTTTTCCTTTCCCTTTTTTTTGGTTTTTCTTTCTCTTTCTTTTTCTTTTCTCCTTTCCCTTTCCGCCGTTTCCCCTGTTCTTCTTCCTTGTCTATTTTCTCTTTTCTTTGCTTTCTTATTGGCTTGCCATCACTGCTATTGGAAGATTGCCATCCTTGTCGCTGCTGCCACCGGTGGCTTCACACGCAGTCACTGTTCACCGGGTTCCTTCTGCTCGCGTCAAGCCATGGCTCGAGTCCCATCCACTACCGCTGTTCATTGACAACTCCCGCAACTCACTGCCAGCCTGCGTGGATACGACGCTGCCTCGTTCTTGCTACTGCTCGACGACCGGACGGAGCTACTGACACACTCCGTTGCCACTCCCGGTGTGCCCACTCCCGCTGCTGCTGCTGCGCTATCACAAACGCCAATTGCCGGCTTCCATCTCCGACGCCATTGCTGCTGTCGTTGCTACAGCTCCACAGTGCGCCAGCCTTGTTCCACATTTGCGCGTGCTCAAGCTTCGCCGCATTCCTTGCTACTCTCCGCAGTTGTACTTCGCCATTCTATACCTCCGTGTGTGTGCCCATTGTCGCCTTCCTCTGCTGTTGTGGGTCTGCTGGAGTTGCGCCCACTTTGCCGCTGCTGCTTGCTGCTTCAACATCCACCATCCACTGCTGGAATAGAACTGCTCCAGCCCAAATACTGGAATAGAACTGCTCCAGCGTTTGGGTCGATTGCTATTGCTTTGCTAATAAGGTTTAAGTTTCCAATTCTCCCTCCATAGCTGATGCCAGATATTTCCATTCTTAGCTGAGGCCAGATTAATTGAATATTGTTGCTGAAGTCCGAAATTGTGCTGTTGGGTTCTTCTCTGAGTTACTTGCTATTTCACTGAGTTTTAATCTGATTACCCGTAGTTGTTCTTTGGTGCATTGTGTTGGTTACTCTTGAATCTTGTGGGTATTTGCTCAGTGATTGAATTGTGAAGCTTCTAGTTGATAGACTTGGAAATTTGCTAGAGTTGAAAATGGCTAAGGCTAAGTTGAAATCTTTGAGGAAGGGCAAAGCCCAGTCAATCCACGGGTGGTGGCCCTTTTTCCTCGCCGGCCCTCGCTTCGCTCTTCAGGGAATTCCTCCGTCTTTCTCTTGTTTGAATACATTGAGGACAATGTCACGTTTAGGTGTGGGGGAGGAGTATTTTGGCTTTGCTGGTTTGAGTTCTAATTTTTCCTACCTTTTCAAAACTTTAGTTCAGTGTTTGTTGTTTTCAATTCTAGTTGCTTGTTTGTGTTCTTTTTGTTTTTCCTTCTATGCTTATGTTGTCCAGATGCAATTGGGAGTAGTGTAATGTCATTGGAATGAAGATTCTATTTACTTGCATTTGATTTGAAAAAGGGATGTTCTTGAAATGACATATAGCCAATTGTGAGTTTTTGAGCTTAAATATCTCATTATTCAAAATTTATTCATCATCCTTTGTGAGTGTAATTATCACACCTAGTTAGATCATTCTAGAACTTGCTATGATATACATGTCGAGGCCACATTATTGGATTTGATGCATGAAAATAATAAGGGCAATTAGGTTTAACCCTTTTAGCTTTCTAAAACCTATCCTAATTATGTTTTCCCCTAGTTGACCAAGTTTGGATCTTAAACCTTTTTCTTGGTTTAACAATAGATTTTTATCACCCTTTAACCTTTTTCTTCTAAATCTTTTTGTTTGAACCCAATGTCAAAGGGATGCCTCAATATTCTTTTGCATGATGAAATCACAAGTAGAAGAAGTTGATTATATTTATAGCTAGCAAGTGCTATTATGTTCCTATATTTATGTTCTGAAAAAAAAGAGAGAAAAAAAGAAAAAACAAGAACAAGAGTATGAAGCACTCTTGTAAATAAGTGCTGTGTTTTGATAGTGGGATCAATCCCTTTGTTATGTGTGCACTTGCTAAGCTTGGGATTTGTGTCCGTGCTTAAAAGCTAAATATGTGAATGAAGATGATATTTCAATTCATGCAAGGGATGATTGGGTATTCTCTTTGGTGTTTATAAACCTAAATTACCTTTTTGTCCAACCTTTACCCTAAGCCCCGTTACAACCCTTGTTAAAGACCTTTTGATTCTTACATTTGAATTCATGTTTAGTGGTGGAGATGTGATATATTAGCAAGCTTATGGCAATGACTTTCTATGGTGTTGATTTGAGTGAATATGTCCCTATTAAAAATCTTGAGTGTTGAGCGAATATACTACTTTCCATGTGAGGATTGTCAAGTCTTGAACATCCTGATTTTGATGAGATTGTTAAGGAAGTGTAGAGTATTTGTGCTATGAAATTATGCTATTTCATATTTGTCATCTTGATTTTGAGTTTTGGATTAGTAAATGCTTGAGGGCAAGCATTGTTTAGGTGTGGGGGAATTTTTTAAGTCCTTAATTATGCATATTATTTATGGATATTTCCCCCTTATTATGGCCTAAATATTGTGTTAATTGCTTGATTCTACTTATATTTGGTTTTCAATCGTGATTTAGGTCATTGGAGTTAAATTGGGAATTAAAAGGTGCAATTGAATGGAAATTCCAGAAGCCAATCCTAGATAAGGCGTGGGCACGCTGTGTGTTGATTTGAAGGTTGCCTTTTTGAATAAGTGAACTATTTTCCCATGGAAGATAATTGCTGAATATTTGGAAACATGGATTTCATGTATTTTTGGGAATTGGTCAAAGACTCCTTTTAATTAGGAATATTTGTAATTGGTTTCCATAATTATTTTGTTAGGGTGTTTTAGCAAATTAGATTCCAATTAGGACTCAAACTCTTTGGAGTCCTAATTTGGAAAGGAGATTAATAGCTTTATATTCGCTAGCTTTAGGAGACAAAAAAGAGGAGAGCTTCTTCTCTTGGTAGTTATTACGCTTAGTTTTGATTAGTCTCACGGACGGCGGCAGATTTGGGGACCAAAAGGAACGTTTGTTTTGCCTGGGGTTTTTTGAAGCTTGTGTCGTTCCTTTGTTTCTTTGGCTCGTGATTTGAAATTGCAAATCTGAAAAATATTTCTTGGATGCTTTATTCAATGAAGAGTGGCTAATTTCTTCGTCTAGTTGAAGGCTAATCGAGTTTTGGTTCATCAACTCTGTGAGACTTGTTTGAATTATTTTTATTTCATTTATTTACAAGTATTTGAATATTTTCTGTTGTTCACGTTTATGATTATTTCTTGCGATTCAATAACTGGCCATTATTTAATTGTGGGGATAATCTACTGTCATCTAGAACGCCAAATCGTGTCGTTTGGAAGGTTTTAGTATTTGTGACAATTGACGCCAATTCGTGAGTACAAGAAACTTTTGGGTTATTGTCATGGGAATATTCAATCTGACTTAAATGAACCGAGCTTATGTGTTTGTTGGTTAGAATTGGTGGCTAATCTAATTGTTAATGCTGTTGGTGGGCTAAATCCTAAGAGCTTGTTTAGGGTTGTCTACTGGCAAGAGAAGTAGTTACAGATCTTGTCGTGGCTATCGACCATGGATTGTTATGCAGCCCACCTCTCCCCTAGAGGCACCCTGTAGTCACGCCGCCTAACTCTCGCCAGGACTCACTCACTCTATGTTCACTTCACTTATCAAATTCAAACTTGACATGATAACACTCTTAACGCAAAATAAAAGAAGGCAATGCTTTACAATACATAACATTCAAATTACAATCCTTAATATATAGACTATTCATCCCTACAACCTCGTTTCATCATACAGGAGCTCTCAAAAGACATTATATAAGAGTTCTCAAAAGATAACATCCAAGTTCTTCAAAAACATCAAAACAAGAGGAACCCTAATCTTAAGGGTAGGCATCTTCATCGAGGATCTCATCTCCTGCTAAGGAAAACAAATGAGGAAAATGGTGAGCTAGAAAGCTCGTGAGTTCCCAAAAACATGCAATTCACATAACAGATAAGAATATTCACTCAACAAGATTTCACTTGAACTTAAATCAGATAAGAAAGCATTTAACAATACAAGTATGGATACGGGGCTCTCAGGAGCCAAAGTCCACGTCGCTTGTCCACGAACCAGTAGTTGACACTCCGTCAACTTGTCACTATTACCATGTAGAACTCCACTTCCCTTTT
Organism: Gardenia jasminoides; assembly: GCA_013103745.1. Classification (NCBI taxonomy): domain Eukaryota; kingdom Viridiplantae; phylum Streptophyta; class Magnoliopsida; order Gentianales; family Rubiaceae; genus Gardenia; species Gardenia jasminoides. The sequence goes on along the minus strand of CM023099.1, from coordinate 10,523,278 downwards.
ACTCCTCCAAAACCCCACCGGGCCCGTTCTCCAAACAGTACAGTGGTTAACAGTTCAGTAGTAACAGTTCAGTAGGTTTACAGTACAGTGGGTAACAGTTCAGTAGTAACAGTTCAGTAGGTAACAGTTCAGTAGGTTTAAGCACTCTCCATGAGGGACAAGTCCAGAGTACTTTTCAGTTCAGTGCAGTCAGTAACAGTGGTTGGTTGCTCTTTGAGGAGATAGGTTCGGTTCCAGAACTCAATCTCGAGCACAGTACAGTGGTATAAGTCACTGGGTTTTGTGACATTGAAATAACCCTATGGCTTTTCCCTTTCTTCTCGACCTAGGCCTAGCCTCCGACTCGAGTCGAAGAGTTCACCGATAGGTCTCAGGCATTTCCTGACCTTTACAAACACATGCAGTCACTAAGTGGAACTGTAACAGTCATTCATTTCAGTTTGCATTCGTTTCAAAGCATTTTCATAGTCGTTTCACTCAGATAAGAGTAAGTGCGATAAAGTACACACTACCCTATCTGAGAGTTCAAAACTAGGTTTCACAGTACCATCACAACAAGAAACATCATTACAGTCATTTCACATAAACATGTAACAGGCATGGAAACTCACCAAAGTAATAAGGCTCAGCCTCTACGTAAGGGTCGAATTCACTTTCCTCTTCAAACCCTAAACAAGTAAAAACAGTAGTTGAGAATTCTGTTCTTTCATTCTTTAATCAAAACAACTCATTTCCACCCTTTTTAGTTTTCAATCAATGTTTTCTCAAAAATTCTCTCAAGGAAACACTTTCATTTCCAATACGATATTTCAAACGAATCTTTGAAAAAAAATCACTATCTCCTTTCAAAACCACACGTTACCGATGTACTCACTAAGCACTTTTCCACATTTTCTTTAGTAAATCACTCAGGTGAAAATTATCAACCCAAAATCACTTTTAACACAAACTCAACATTTCCTTCTTGAAAATGCTTTAATATAACTTTAAAACACTTTAAACTATAACCTTTCTTACAAAATTCATTAAAGGAAACCATAACCCTACAAAACCCTCAAATGACATTTTTCACTCAATTTTCAGGAGAAATTCCATTCTTTATCTTTTCGAAAGTCATACACCGATAAATGTACATATCAAATATTTTCTTAAACAGAGATTCATCACAACTGAATACATAATTTCAAAATCAAACATAGAAGTTTTCAAGTGTGGTTTCGGCCATTTTAATCATTTTTCCTTCAAACTTTTCACCAACTAAAAACCCTAGTTTCTAACCATATCAAGGCAAGTTCACAAATAACAATCAAATTCCCAATCAGGTCCTCAAGTCCGCTACCTAGAGGTCACCTCAAGTCCGCTACCTAGGTTGGGATTTCAAGAGCCCAACATCATCTTTTCAGATGAGATCTTTTTACCAAAATCAACCACAGATCTAAACTACTTAACACTAATAAAGCTATATATACAAGTTTTAGGACTCCTACCTCCGGATCTATCAAGATCCAACAAGATCCGACAAGATCTAGCAAGATCCCTCGAGCTCTCCTTCGAGAAAGTTGCTTCCAAGCTTGATGACTTCCAAGAATTTCGATCCTAGCTCCCGATCTACAAGATTCGTCAAGGATCTCCGTCACCAAGTTCAATCTCGAGCCCAAAACAACCACCCAAGCTTTTCTTTCCTCTCTTTTTTCTTCAAAATTTCGGACCCAAGTCTCTCTCTCTCCTCTCTCCTTGGTTCGGCTGAAAGGAAGGGAAGAAATCAAGCCCATAATCCATCCATCAAATTTCATAAGCTCAAGATTCTAGTTGAAGAAAAATGGAAGATTTTTAACCACAAAACTCACCTTTCTTCCTCCCTCCAAAGTCGGACCAGCACTCTCTTTCCTTGCTCTCTTCCTCGGCTGGAAATGTGAGGATGATGGTGGCTTCAAGAGTGCTTGAAAGTGGAAGAAAGGAAGAAGGAAGAAATGGAAGAAACTTGAACTTATTTCTCTCTCTCTCTTCCCTTAGAGCTCTCGGCTCTTTCTCTCTCTATCTCCCAAATGTGCAGCTGAAAATGAAGTGTGAAGATTGCAAGAAGTCAAGCCTTTTTAATGGCAAAAAGTGCTTTTCCCTGATTCAGGGGAAAAACTGCTATTTGGCACTTTATGTCGAGTCGCTCGCGACGGTCTAACTTACACTGGTCTAGTCCATTCCGACACTGTCCAAACTTATTAATATTCTCAAAATATTGCTACTTATGCTTAAATTCAACTTAAAGTCACTAATCACGGTCCGGTAGAAAATTTAGAGACCTAATACGGCCAAAATCGCACACCGGCAAACAAATCGTATAAAATGCTATAAATTGTAAAATATTCGATTTAATGATAATTTTACTCATAAATAAATAAATAAACATAATATAAATAATATTATGCATTTTAAAAATAATTTGGAATTTCGAGGCCCTCACATTGTCAGAGCTTGTTGACAACCATAACCAATTTATTTGTAGGTAATTGAACGTAATTTAGTGTCAGTGATCAAGTTGATGAAACCAAAGTGAGATTAGGCCTTTGACTAGATCTTGTTATTGATTGATTTATTTTCGTATTTGATTCCTGTGATACTGTTCATTTTAATTGGAATTTTGTGGTGTCGTTTATTTTTATTTATTTTTATTGGGTTTTATTAATTAGGAACTATTCGAACTCCCTCCCCCCATTTATTTTATATCATAGAAAATAATTCTTCCAGTTCCCTGAGGAGACGACCATACTTGCCACTTACTCAAATTAATTAAATTCTTTGGTTAATTTCTGGTATATCGGATTAAGTAAACTCCTTAGAATCAGGGTGAAGCTAGTAACCCATTGCACATCCGGAGTCACTGCTTCAGTACTAGAATTAACTCGGGAATATCTCTGTAGGCAGTTAGGTTTTATTTATTTATTTTTGTACAGGCTCGACACCTATCAATAGGAGATTAAAAGGTGTGTCTTCTTAAAATATTCTGTCTTGTAGCTTGATTTTTTTTTTCTTTTTCGGTTCTTAAAACATCATTTGTCAGATTTTTACCCAATTTGAATTTAGACTCAACGTCCTTACCAAGTTCAATCTACTAAATGTCTATTTTGTACTTTTATTTGATATGTTGATTATTGATAGATTTTCCTATCATGCTTAATTCCCTTAGCCTAAACAATATTGGCTCATTTAAGAATTCTTAAAATATTCAGTGTGATTCATTAAGGAATTAAGAGTTTCTTATGTTCATTTGAGTGGTTATTTTTTTTCTTATTGATATTTTTTCTCTCAAATTATTTTTTTGCCATGACTGTACTATTACTAAATAAATGCAAATGGTTTATATCACTAACAGCTAGCATCCCATGTCAGGATCATAGAAACAACTTTTATATTTCATACTTATAATTTGATAAAGTATTTGCTCAATGATGGACAAGTACATATCAATAGGTTTACAATAGTTATTGTGAAATTAAATTGAAGCACAATTTATATTTTTTTAAAGCCAAAATTTTCCAATATTGAGAGATGTATTCAAGGATTATTCTTACTAAGTTCTTTCTTTTACTCGAGATATGAAGAGTTTAATTTTTTCATATGTCATAGAACGAAAAGTCAAAAATAGTTAGCTTATTCTTAAGGAAATTTTTTTTCATTTTGCTGCTTAATTTCTAATGTTTGCAGTAAGAAATTACTTTTAGCAATTGTTTTATTCTCAAAGTCATTACATTTGAAATTTATTCCAAATTAAATTTTTATAAAAATGTTTCCATGAAATTATATTTCTAAAGAATATCTCAATGTGTATTTTTTTTTTTGAGCAAAACGTATCACAAAGATGGTATTACTTTACATGAAAAATCGAAAGAAATCATTCCAAAATATATTCTTGCTTTGTGTATCTCAAGTAAGTTCACTTATTGCCTGAAAGATTAGATTTATTTCTTTCTTATTCACCTTATTCTATGAGCAATTCAAAGGAATTTAGAGGTTTACAATGACCGGTTTTCCTTCATAATTGCATAATTCCAATTTAAACCAAATTCTATTGAAGGAAGCATACTTTAATAAAATTTTGTTACTAAACTAAAACCTCAAAGTCGATATTACAAGAAGATGCCCCAAAAGTTGTTCTTTAGGGATTAGTGTATCAAAATATCAACCATCGTAATTAATTGTAGTGAGAGTATTTTGTAAGGGTATTACAGACAAAAACTTAGATCACTGAATTTACCAAATCATATTGGACATTCGCTCAATCTATATTTCTTTTTCATTAATTTTTTATTTTTTGCTTTTCTTTTATTTCTCCATAATTGCCACCTATTTATTCCATGTAAAACTAATTTATATAAATATTGTTTTCCAATTCATGTTTAGTTTCTAAATTATCTACCTAAAGTTCTTTTTCTTGCTCTTCACTAATTTTGAAATCTATTTTTCAACTCTATTGAATATGAAAATTTATTTTAGCAAGTTTATTTTGTTAGATAAAATTTAAGCCAATATTACATGAATAACTGCAAAAAGAATAGAAAAGTCCATTTTGGATACATCTTTTGGAATCAGCAACATCACTGGAAAGAAAAATAAATAAATTATTTTTGAGGGGCTTGAGCTAAATTCAACATGTCTATGTTCTTTGTACAACTTTTTTATATATTGGATGTGTATCCACTGATAATAGTATTATGCAACTTGTTTAATATAATGTAATGTAATGAAACATTGAATCTATAAAAATTTAAGAAGGCTAATATATACGAAGTTAGTTAAGGCTTTTAAGAATATGGCCTACATAATCCCTAGTCATTAATTTGTAATGGAAAAGGTTTCAAGTATATTATCGTATGACTTATAATCACTACAAGAAACTTGGATTTCAGTGACAACTAAAAGTTGTCACAGAAACCCAAAAAGTCGTCATTATAAGTTATAGTGACGACATTTTCCGCTGTCACCTGGTTGTCACTGATTCTATGTCACAAATGAGTCTATGTGACAACCTTAGGGGGTCGTCACTGAATTATATAATTCAATGACGAAATAAAAGTTGTCACTAACTGCCATCATTCTGTGACAACTTTTGTTGTCACTACTATACCTGTATTTTTGTCATAGATGAAACAAAAGTTGTCACAAATTTTCACTATACAGTGACGACTTTCAGCTTGTCACTATCTAGCATGTTCAGCAGTGACAACATTTGTTGTCATCACAAAGTTTTACTATGCAGTGACAACCTTCAACTTGTCACTATCTAGCATGTTCAGCAGTGACAGGAATTGTTGTCACTGGGTGAAATTGTAGTTAGTGACAACCTTCTCTGAAGTAGTCACTGAAGTTTATTAGAAGGCCTAATTTACTAGATCCTACTGCTGTAGCATTTCCAACAAGTATAACAGAAATTTTGACCTTGACAAATGCAAAAAATGAAAGCAGGTAAAGTACAGTTAAATCTAAAATATGTACTTATATAGTCATAAACGTCTCTAAATCCATCAAACATAAGCCACAACCAAAATGGGTCCAAATTTAAGCCACATTAGCTCAACAACTAGCAACAATTGGCCATTCAAAAAACAAAATTCAAGTACTAATATCAAGTTGCCATCCAAAAGACAATGTACTACATTTCTAAACAAAAGCATAGCCTAAAGCACAAATGCCAAATTTCAGCCATCTTCTCAGCATATCCAGAAGCCGACTGCAGCTCGCATAAGACGTTTCTTCCAGCCAACTAATGTCTCAAACATTCTTGCATAGATAACAAAAGTAAATTATACTACTAGTGGTTCCCATGTATGTATATATGTTAAGAAGGTTGCTCTTTCTAACCGAACTAACGTGTTTCAATTTCATAAAAGTAAAAGCATAAATAACAACCAATTACTACAATCTCACCATAAAAAAAAAAAAAAAGGAGCGTGCTCTCATGGTTTGCGTTGATTCTTAGTAATTCTTACTGAAAGTATAAGCCTATTGAATCCTTAAAGACCATTTGCTTCATGTTTTACCCATTTCCCAAATCTATCATTTCATATATTGTATAATTAATTTGTAGTTGCAAAAAAATTGCTAAAAAAAAGGAATATTAGCTTGCACAAAATAATTGTGAGTACTACAAAATAAGTTTCTTGCAGATGAAAGTGTAATCTACAAAGTTTTTCCTGTTATATTGAATTTCGAGCAATTAATCAATATCCTTTATTGAATATTTAAATAATGATTTAGAACTAAAAGAATATTAAGTTTTAAATATTTGCAAAAAATAATTATATCCAGGATTCATCTAGTTTCATCAAAACCATTAGGTTGAGAACACGTACAGCTAGAACTGATAATCACACATAGATCACAACTACAAAATTCCAGCAACAACCTAATATGTTATTGCAATATTTGCATGTAACCGAGTTGCATATAAGCTTTAACAATTAAGTTACAACCAATGGCAATTTAAGAAAATAAATATATCTTTAAGACCTATGCTTCTTTAATCTAACTTCAGTACCAGATTGATTATCATGAATACTCAAAGTATACAGCTAAAACAATTGCTGAAACCAATAAGATAAATCTAACCAGTTAGCTAATGAACTAGATCTAAGAAATTTGTTTTAAGACAAAAATACATATGCATGAATACTTTTGAAAGTAACAGAAATTCTCACCTCGAACCATTGTTTTGTACAAGCTAATGTTCTTTTTTTTAGCAATTCTTTTGTTTTTGCTTCATGTTTTACCCATTTGCCAAATCTATCATTTCATATTCCATGTACTTGCACTTTCATAACCCGCTGGTCTCTTCTTTTCCTTTTAGTAAAATTTGTTTGTTCATCTATTTTGTGTTCTTAGTAGACCATTTTCATCAAATTGGACAAACAATAGAAAATTGATGTCACCATTATATCAAAAAAGAATTTTTCCTCATATCAAGTAAACATACACACACAAAAAATGAAAAAAAAGGGAATCTCCCACCTAAATGTAAATTTTGCCAATTCCAAATCCAGCGTTTAAATTGGTGCACTATAGTAGTAGTATTTTGTTTAACTCATTTCTCATTACTTCGTCCCTACAACACAAATATCATATTAAATACATTTTCAGCTGGAATACACATGGCCAGCTATTATTCAAAGTCCAATCTCGACGTGCTACAAGGAGCAAAATGCCCTTGTCATAGGCGTAAGAAGCCAGTTAGACAAGTACAAGGAGCGTAACTTTCAACCTCTTAGGATAAGCAACATAGAATTTTCTCCCATGCAGAGCTGTCACATGAATGCTAAAGTTAACTATATGTTCGTAGTTCTTAATATTTCTTTATAAAAAAGAAAAAGCTAATGAAGGAACAACATTTTACTCCTATCTCATCCAATCTTCCATTTTATAAAACATCATGGACTTAAAATGCCCTAACACGAGGCTTGACATATTAAAATTTCACTACATCGAACACTAGAAAAAAGATTCTTTGAATTAATAGGGGGGAATAGATTAATTCTCCGACTGATGCTTAATGATAATAATACACAAGAATTGGTTCTGACCAAAGCATTTGCAAGTAGCTGAGTGAACAGATATGGGACATTGGGAATATAATGCACTTTGATTCATTTCTTTCTTATCCTCTTTTCATTTTTCACAACAAAACTTGTTCTACCAATAAAATACTTCTTGGGGAATCGTACCAAAGAGTGACCCATGTTGGGAAATACGAAGCATGTGCGTAAGCATAGTTGTTCAAAGTTCAGTAAGGCTCATTATTGAACATTGAAGCATCATAGAACCAGCACAACCAAAAATAATAAAACTTAAAAGGGAAATAAAACTGTTGGTGTTATTACCTTGATATTAGGCACGCGTACAATCTGAATAACCGTTGTTATCAATGCAATCCCCTGACACAAAAAGAACAGGAATTATATGTGCAAGGATCAAACTGTTTTAAATCCAAAAATCTTTGGTCCTCAAGTGCAACTCATACATAAAGCATCTAGTTCAGATTCAGTAACATTAAGATAGATCTATGAGAACAAAAATTAAAATCAGTTTACCGACCACAACAAAGAGTATAAAGACAGGATTTATGAGACTTAAGAACAACAAGAATTATTTTTTATGACTTCACTGGTAGATGCGGATGCAGCAAATCCTAATTCATGGAGATGAAATGAGTAACCATATTTAACACAGAGATTTTTTAGGGGGGGAGATAGAGAAATGGTTGTAGGAATTGTAAACACAATGGCAGTGGTAAAATGCTCAAAGACAAGATTTTAGGCTTGACACAAGTGTACCATCCATAAGCACTTCGAAAATTTCATTCAAGAGAAGAAAAGGACAGTTATTTCTGGTCTAACCCTCCCCTTCCTTTACCTCTCAAAGTGTGCTGATGCCGTATACACAAAAGATCCAGGCACCATAAAGACCAAAAGGGGACACTTTACAGCTAATTAGGTAGTGTAAGAGTATACTCTGTAAAGAAAATATAAAAGAAAGCTTTAAACCTGCTACATGAGAGAATCATTTCGTGGTTTGGGCTTCGAAGTGGTAGATTCATCATGTCTAAGTTGCCTCAAAACAATCTGCAATAAGCACAGAGTGACTGTTTTTATAGGAGAAAAGATGTTTCAGGCAACAAAATGCTTTTTAAGAACATCATAGTACTTTGAATAATAAGATGCACTTGGTTTTCAACCTGCAAAATACCTTTAATGCAGTCGAAAACAAGTTAGAGACATTTGATATATGCCCTCCTTTAGCAAAAACTGATCCGACAAGGCCTACAAGAATCAAAAGCAACATCTATCAACATTTACAATGCTTCTTGCTCTTCAATTGAGAAGAAAACACCTAAAAATCCATTTTATACAGCTACAAATATATATATAAAGACTCTTTGCCATGGCCTATACAACACCAAATTCTTTTCCTCGAAATGTGTTCCCTTCATGGTTAGTATTTCCACTCTAGCGTTATTTTCCCATAGTAGCTAAATAGGAGGAATAACTTAGCCGGACAAACTTTTGCTTCTCCTCACCATTGCAGAAGTTCTAATTAGCCTAATTCCTTAAGTATCACTACCTCTTGATAACCCAACTTAAGAGATAATGTGAGGTTTAAATTCCAAAAGAAACTCCCCACTTCAACTGGACCCAACTCAACAAAGATGATGAAACAATGAAATAGATGAACTAATGTACCTTCCCCATGATAATTACTCACCCACTCAAAAGAATCAGCAAATTGCAGCAAATTTAGTGGTTTACAACAAGGTCCAAGTAATCAGCTTAGCAATTCAACAGATGACGTAAACGACAGTCACTAAGTTAAGCATCTAACCAAGCTAGAATCTACAAATCACAAAGCCACCATCATCAAAATGGAAGAATTAATAGGCTATAAAAAAATGCAAAATAAAACAGGACGTCAATTTGGAAGAACTCTGCTACGGGTTCAACAAACCCACTGGCCATGAATCATTAAACAAGCCCAGCTATCAAAATCTACACAATGCACTCGAAATCAAGCACAAAATGTTGAAATTACCTCAATGTATGCCTTCAATCCCTAGCCTCTTGTTTTCGCCCAAGCTTCAAATCCAACCTCTAAATTTCACCCAATTTTTGATTTCTTGCCCTAGGTCAGCTCACCAGCCGAATTAGGGACTATTCTACAGCAAAATAGCTAAAGGTCTCCACATTCAAAACATTTCGTACACTAATTCATGGTTGACATTGAGAAACTCTAGCATTTTGGTTGCTCGATTTGGTGTGGCGGAGTGAGGAAGTAAGGAGAAGAAGAACGCAGGCTTCATTTTGGTTAAGTGTTCGGGACTTAAGAATGTAGAGAGATTTGCTCATGAAACGACGTCGTTTCATTAAAATTCCATCAACCCACGCACGCCTCTTGAAAACTTCAGTTTGCCGCTTTGAGTTTTTTACCAAAAGAATCACGCCTTCCTACTCACCACAATACCAAATTTCACGCTTTCTTTGCCCTTTCTCCTGTTTCTCTCTTTTTCCTTTTCACGTATTCATGTAATTAGTTTTTTTCTATTATTTTAATTTTTCTTATTTCTTTTGCTCTCAAGTTGAATTGAATTTTTAGAATGCAAAAATTTTGTGTGTTTGGACAAATGTTCTTTTAGCTTTTTTAAACAAATATACAACCTTTTTATTTATTGCACAATAAAATTATTTAAAAAATAAAAGCTGTTACAAAATATGTTTATGATTAAAAACATAAACATTCTCCTGCACAAAATCTTGTTGGTTCTCATTTTGTGATCCTATCTATTATGTGGTGTTACAGTTTGATGAGAGTTTGCAACCAATTTAATTATTTCATCAAACAATTAAAATAGTTAGTAACACATGTATAAAATATTAAGGTCCCGTTTGATAACTCAATTCAGCACTTAAAATTAAAAGATTCAGATCTTAATATATTCAAACCATTTGATAACCGAAAATAAAATATCTGAGTGAATTAAGTGGCACTGAATATTTAGGCAAAACTTGCTTCTAAAAATAACTGATAAGCTAATCACTTATCATTGAGTGTGATATACATTCAACTATACTACATTTAGTACTTACCAATTCAATCACTTAATGAATTTAGATTTCATATTTCAGATTTCAGATTTCAGTTTTCAGACTTCAGTTTTATTAAACGTACCCTAAATCTATTTCATAGAAGTACTAGTTCATGAACACTAAATGTGACAATTATAATAATAAAAACTTTTCCTCATGCGAATGTGAGGATTAGACCTAATTTCATGTTAACTTCTATTGTTCATTGCCTCTGTTATTAAATTATGCTAACTACCAATTTTGTACGTGTTATCATGATGACTAAATAGGGAATCTATTAAATTTTTTACATTTATAACATATTATTAACTGAGCTTCGAAAAGTCATAAAATATGCATTCATTGTTTATTAAGATACTAGTATCATTTAATTAAATAAAATAGGGACAGAATTGTAAAGGATAGGGTGCCATACTACAATTAATGCAATTGGTTTATTACACATAGGGCCAAAGTGCAAAAGTTAGGATGTCGTAGTAGAATTAAAAAAATTGGTGTATTACATATGGGCCTCAATTACAAAAGCTACGGTGCTATATGAGAATTAATTCATTGGAAAATTACATATGTGCTAAATTGTTTAAGTTAAGGTGCTATAATAGAGTTAATAAAATTGGTGTATTAAGTATGGGGCTAAATTGTAAAAGTTAGGTGCAATAGTAGAGTTAATGAAATTAGTATATTACATATGGAACTTAATTGTAAAAGATAGGGTGCCATAGTAGAATTAATAAAATTTGTTTATCACAAAAATGGGGGTAAATTGTAAAAGTTAGGGTGGCATAGTAGAATTAATGAAAGTGGTCTGGGAACAAGTAATTTAGTCAGTGATGACTAATTGTTGTCACCAATGTTTTAAAACTCGAACCGGCCAGTGAACCGGTGGAAGTGGCGGTTCGCGATCCGGCACCACGGTTCTTGGTTTCCTGCTTTTTTTTTTTTCCTTCCTCTCCTCCTCTTCCCTCCTCCCCTTCCCCTCCCCTCCCCCTCCCCACCCTCCTCCCTCCTCTCCTCGGTTCCCTCCCTCTCCCTACGGTGTGAGCGGTCACCGAGATCTCTTCAGTTCCCCTCTCCCTCCCTCTTCCCATGTTCTCCTCAGTGGGCAGGATGGGATCGGCGACCAGATGTGGGATGGAGGGGGGGAGGAGGAGGGGGGAAGGGAGGAGGGAAAGTGATGGCCAGGGTGGCTGTCAGCCAGGTATGGGGGAGGGAAGAAGAAAGAAAGAAAAGGGAAAGAAAGGAAAAAAAGAAAAGAAAAGGAAAAGAAAGAAAAGAAAAAAAAAAGGAAAAGGAAAAAAAATCTATCTAAAAATTTTACACATCCAAAATAAATTCTAAATTTCTACAGAGGGTTCTGAAAGTTTTCTACAAGCGTAAAACTCATTACCAACAGACCCATGAAAATTGAACATAAATTTTCTGAAATTTGATAAATGTAATTTCTTTCAACCATACAAAAAAAAGTCCCGAAAAATTTGAAATATTAGATACATTTTTAACCGAAAATTAGGAAAATAAAAAAAAGAAAACCAATATCAATAAATGAAAAGAATTCAAATTTTTAAATTTTTGTACTCATCTAGTTTCAAAAATAATTGTTGGTGTGGTGGTTAAGATATTTGTATTTTATATATGAGGTTCCAAGATCAAATCTCACTACCACCACATTTTATATTTTCAAAAAATGGAAAAAGCCAAAAAACCGCCGGTTTGCGGTTCGCACCGGTTCGAACGGTTCGACCGGTTCTTGACGGTTTTTGACCATTTTCGGCTTTTGAAGAGAACCGGACCGGTGGCATGGCCGATTTGCGGTCCGACCGGTCGAATCGGCCGGTCCGGTCCGGTTCTGAAAACACTGGTTGTCACTGCCTTTGAACTAGTAGACTGACAGTGACGACATTCAAAGTTATCACTGAATGTCTTATTTCAGTGACAATATTTTCCTAAGTCGTCACAAAGTGATTTCCCGCCACAATCTATTAGTTGCGCGCTACTCATATTGTGATGACTACTCCAATGTTGTCACTAACGACAAGCCTACGCAAGGTTATCAGTGACGACCTTAGCTGTCATCACTGAATTGCCTCAACTGTGACAAGTTTCGGTGTTGTCACTAAGAATGTTGTCACAAAAGGCCAAATTTCTTGTAGCGAATCTTTCCAATCAATCTCTCTTCCATAAGGAATTCTATTTCTAAAAAAAAAGTTAAAACTTAAAAGGTTGATAGAGGTATTTTGTCAATAAGGCATATCAATTTTGTTTCTTGGGTTGTGAATTTGTATAAGTTGCTGATATTTTTTGATCATTTCCTTTTCTCTTTCTTGCTTCATTCTTCTTCTAAACATATCTCTTCCTTTCTTCTTCTGTCAATGAAGCATACTAGGGTCTTTTCTTGGGTTGTGTGTCTCCAGAAGTACTAATATCTCCACATAGTGTGCAAGACCATTAAAATGTGTGTACTGCTCTTAACACTGGTAACACACATACTAATCTAATGTCAAATTGCAACTCTTAATATATTGCCCATTTTCTTCTTATTCTTTTTGAGTTATATAAGCACAGTTAATTTGTGCATGGCCCATTTTATACAATTAAGGAACCCATTTTCATATTTTCATATTCATGTCCCGATCTTTTTTTTTGTTGACAGAAATCCAAAAAAATTTATTGATCAAACAAAAGGCTTACATTAGAGGTTCTTTGTACATACAATTGGACTAACTCTATACACTCAGAACAAGACTGTGAAGAAAATTGCTCAACTGATTACTATCAAGAGAGCTGTATCTAACTAACCCGAAACTACTTCAAAGCAGTGATAATCAATATCCCATTCAAGGAACAAAGTCTAATTATGCATAGAAAATTAAAGTTTTGGTAACAAAACTTATCATGCAATATGATTTGACGATTGATATCTCCACTCCTAGAGTTTAGGCAACTTAAAAGCAAAGCATCAGAATATATCTATATAGGTATAACCATCAAATCATATCGCATGATTAAATGCAAAGAAATTAACACATATCTATATATCTATTCAAGGATTTCATCATAGAAAGTAACATAGTATTCTAGCAACTCTAATGTTTAAAACATAGAATCACAATCTATTATTATAATTTTGAAAAACCAAAAGTATGATATTGAAACTACCAATTTGAAAATTTAAAGAGTGACCTACAGACTAATGTTCAATGCATGCAAAAAAAAGGGGAAAAAATATATAACAGTGACATGCAAAAGATGGATCTTCAATGCCAACAAAAAGGGGGAAGAAAGTATATAATGATAATTAATCTTTTCATAAGTTATATATACACACACACACATACATACATGCTGAATCCAACATAAATCTTTGGTTTCTTTTTGATTTTCCTTTTACAATATGGTTTCCACTTTTTTAATCTTACTGTGTAGAAACCACCTCTTCCCCTATTGTCAAAACCTCCTTCAACTTTGATATCTCTTTCTTGGCCTTTCCTTTTAGTGGGTAGCAACTATTGTTTTCTGCAGTTGGGTCAATTCAACTTCTTTTTTGGTATGCTTCACTGAATGTGTTAAACTTGGCAATTCCAAATCTTTCTTTCCTTTCAGTTTTCCTTTTACAATATAATTTCCATTTTTTAATTTTTTTTGTTAGGAATTCCTTTCCTTTTAGAATACTTGACATGGAACCCATAAATATCCTTCCATCCATTTAGAATTAGAGTTTAAGGTACATGTCAATGTTTAATTCTATAAGCGTATTATATGTGAAAACTATTTTAATGTGTAGAAACCACCTCGTCCCCTATTGACAAAACCTCCTTCAACTTTGATCTCTCTTTCTTGGTCTTTCCTTTTGCAATTGCGGCAGTGGCTATTGTTTTACACAATTGGGTCAATTCAACTTCTTTTTTGGTATGTTTCACTAAATGAGTTAAACTTGACAATTCCAAATCTTTGCTTTCCTTTTAGTTTTCCTTTTACAACATGATTTCCATTTTTTTATTCTTTTTTATTAGGAATTCCTTTCCCTTTAGAATACTTAACATCGAAACCCATAAATATCCTTCCAACAATTTGGATATGGCAAAAAATTATCAATATTTTTTGGCTCGCTCACTTCTAGAGTAATCAACACCTATCTGTTCGTCGTGCACTATCTAAAGGCCTCATGTTGGTGCATAAGATTCAATTACATCGAAATAAGAGATGAAATCAGTTCCTCTTGTGTTTTGTGGCAAAGGTCTTGTGTAAGTTAACTGTTAAGGGGAAAATTATAAAACATCTGCTTTGGTATTTGTGGGCTAATAACATGAAATATCATCGGTATTTTTCTTCTTGTTCTGCCTTGATGCTTGGCCATCCGGCGGCCTAGTTTTGACTCTAGAACTACGATAGAAGCAAGCTCTTTGGTATGAAATCATTGATAACACTTTACGCAAGAAATCATCATTCTCAATTGGAACCGTTACATGCGTAAATACTTGTCCACTACATTCGACTTCAATTCCATAGTAAATTCCCTACTAGCAATTCCCGTTGTTTGGCGCAATAGCTGAATTAACTCCTCAAAACAACCAGGAGTACAAAGAGCCCACTACAAGTAACAATATCTCAAATGTCCAAAAATAAATAAATAGCCCTGTGTGATCAACAATCACCCAAAATTTTAGAAAACCAAAATGATGACAGTTATAATAGGAACCATATGCAGCAATTTCAATACCTCCATCTAAGTTTCTAACCCCAGAAAAAAAAAAAAGCAAAAAAACCGCACACACAAGGCTAGCAGTAGTGTCAAATACACTCGTTTGAAAGATATTGTGGATTCCAATTGATCAAAATTGCTACTATCATAAGCCTCACTTGCCTTTGGAACCGCACAGTTTTTTGCTTGTTCAAGACGACACAAATATGTCGATGCTTCTTTTGGCATCAAGTGAGATCTTAGCAAGAGAATTTTACAGAAATTAAAGAGATACTCAGAATAAGAAAATGAAAGTGACAACCTTCATAAAATCAAAAACTATTAAGTAGAAAAATGATTATTCCTATAAAATATTTGTTTTTTTCCTTTCATTTATTTATTTATTTTTTTGACATGAGCATGCAGGAATATGTGGTTTTAATCTAGGGAAAAATATATGTAAGATCACTCCATGACTTACAAGAGGCTTTCTTCCTAAGGAAATTTTTGGTTTTGAATTTACTTTCACCAAGTGCCGCGTCAATCGCATGGTGAGAAATGCTGCGTTTACTTTCTTTTCCTCCATCATAGTTAGTTAGTTACTCATAAGTGCTCATTTTACATATTTTCATATGGTTAATTACATCTGTTTTGCTGTGTTTTATTCAATTTAAGAATTATTTACTAGGTTTCTAGTTGCATTTTATATTTTGTGATGAAGTGAGAAAAATTGCATTTCTATAGACTTAAGTGTGGAAATTTCATATTGTATAAGTTTTTAATGATTCAGTCATCAATTGGAGTAAAGTAAGAAAATATTTGGATGATTTTTGATGATTTGAAATGATATCCAAAGGAACATGCAGCGTCCAAGTGAAGCAATGCAATGCACATAAAGAAAGGAGCCAAAGAAGGATCCGATCGCAGATCCATAATGGGGCAATCACCACCATCAGCTGTTATGATCTGAGTACAATGGCTTATTAGATAGAAAAAATCACGAATCTATATTTCGAATTCATGGCAGGCAGATTTTAGCAAGAATAGGGCATGAATCCGACCCACCAAAGTATACCAATTTGGGACTGGATTGTAGTAGGAAAGTGTGGCTCAACTAGTTCAAATTGCTCAATTATTTCACACCAATCTAAGGGAAGATTTGCACAGCTTGTGGCTGTAAAGTTGAAGATGTAGAATGCTATTTTAGACCATTTCTTCTCTATACACCTTTCTAGCATGAATCAAAAGCTTGGAGAAGCGGAAAGTGGAAGACAAAGCACCACAAATTGTAGAACTTAACAAATTTCTTAGTTTTTTAGTGTAGGACTAGATTACCTTAGATTGGTTCTCATCCATTCTTGTATTTAGCTAGATAAGGATGAAGAAAGAGAATGAATGAGAGAGAGCTTGGAGGCTCATGCGACAAGAGTGATCTCTTTCCTAACAATTTCTTTTTTGTATTTGATTTCATGTTTAGTTAGAATACAAGTCAGGATCTTGCTTTTCTGTCTCATGCTTTGTCAAAGTTTATGCCTAGATTTATACATGAACTTTCTATATCGCGTTTGTGATGTTTATTTGGTTATTTGAAACTATTATTTTAAGCAAATTATTTAGCATTTTTACTTTTCTAATCATCATTAACTGGACATCAATTGTGATTATCTAAAGGTGTTAAATCATCAATGAAAGTTGTGATTCAATACTAGTTCAAGGAAGTGCTAAACTTAGGGAGCCTCTCATAAAAGTAGAGGTGCATCTTTGTGTCTCTTTACCTAATAATTTCATAGAAATTAATGAACTTGTAGTTAGTTTCATAAGCATGAAAATAGGTATGGACTAGTTTCAAGTATGGTCAGTACATCAGCAAAAACAAGGGCCGCATGATTAAGAAATTATGTCATAATTTAGCTAAGGTATTAGCTGTCAAGTGACCAATTGATCTCAATTACAAGAGTAGTTAAAATTTTGTGGTCCTAGGAGCTTTTATTGTTATTTTTACTTCTTTTTGTTATATGTTTAGTATAGATTTAATTTTCTTCAACCTGTGATAGTTTAAATAATAAAGAAGTTCAAATACTATTAGTATTTAATCAATTTTTCCGGTGGGATTGACACTTCATATCCCCTATACTCAATAAATGATCTATCTACTTGCATAAAACAAGATATTTAGACTTTCAAAATTGGAGCAAAGGATAAAACCTCGTCAACACTATATTGTAACTATAGCATGGACACAACAATAGGTACACTATATCCATCATACATATCATTATATTGTATACATTTTCAGACTTCTCTAGCAGATTTTGCGTGGAAGGGAAGACTAAAGAAGAAGAAATTTATCTATCTTTTTAGTTTGAATGGTGAAGAGAAGTAGGAGATGGAACTATGTGAAGCTGCAAATGGAAGGATTTCAATGGGGAGAGGTTGGTCATGGTTTCCCCATAACAGCAGTGTACAAAGAGGGAGGAAATTCTAAAACTGTGATGGAAAAAAAAAGTTTCTACAAATAGGGTGGTTTGCATTTTGTTTTCTGGGATTGTGATTTTCGCATTCGGCAAATGCGAGTTCAGTGAAACTCACATTTGTCAAATGCGAGTTATGGTAATTTCGGAAAAAAAAAGCAGAAAGAATAAATTTTCCACGTGTGGAACTCACATTTGCCAAATGCGAGTTTCGCTAAACTCGCATTTGTCAAATGCGAGTTATGGTAATTTCGCACGAAAAAGAAAAAAAGCGGGAAGGAATATATTTTTCACGTGTGATAACTGTGACAGCCCCACCTTCCCCTAAGGCGAACTAGAGGGGTTAGCGGACAGCCTATCCAACTCTCACTGGGACTCACTACAATCCATAAGTGAAAAACAATTCCACTCCAGTAAATTTACAGTCACCAAACCAAAATAAAGCACAACTAAAACATTTCATTTCATAAGAACAACTAATGATACAAATCTCAAGGTACAAACCTCAAGTTAAATACATCGGGTCTCAACTTTTACAATTCCAAAAGACTTAAATACAATAAAACCAAGATATACACTAAGTCTAGCCTAACTAATTTACTAACATCCTTGACTCACGTGCCTCACCTCGAAACCTGTTAAGGAAAACAAATTGGGGTGAGCTAACGCTCAGCGATGCCAAGAAAGCATGCACACAAGTAAGATATAGCAATACTTTAACAATTAATACCATTTAAAGAAAATAAGCAATATTTCACATAAGACAATTTAATAAAAGCATATAAAGGATACAGGTGGATACGGGTGGTAGAGGTGTCTACCGTCCTCAGGGACGTAGCACGCACCCCCTATCCAAATTTCTGCATTTTCCATAGTCATATCTGGTCCATTTCATGAGTTTCCACTTTCAAATCAAGATGTTGACACTCCGTCAACCACACTCTCATATCCAGTAGACACCACTTGAAACTCTCACCCGTCTACTTTCACCCCTTGTACCGGGCCCGCATGTCAAAACAAGTAAGATTGGTAATACTCGAGTATACCGAGTCGGCGAGACACGGTCCAACCGACAAACAATCAGTCACACGGCTCGTCAAATCCCTCGGCCAAGACTTTGCCGGCCCGAGTTAAGTGACTTACCAATGAGTTTGGGCGTCCCTATAATTTAGGTACTGCATGGATTCTAGAGATGGCTCCCGCCCTAATGGACGTAGCACTTAGCTCCGGCAGCCCTCATTCAATAGCAATCAAACAATCAAGCCATGACAATTTCAGTTTAAATTGGTGAGTCAAAGCTCCAGCCAACACAGTGCAAGTCCAAGTTCGCAAGTTCAAACAATTTCAATCAATCATATTCAATGACCATTTACTTGCTCCAAGGAGTGCAAGCGCGATAAAGTACACGCTTGCCTTCTCAAGGGCATAACAAGTCCAAACAAGTTCATTTACAACAGATCAAATACAATTGACATGCACTTGGAAACTCACCAAGTCAAAAGAGCAAGTAATTGATCACACGGGCGGATTACACTTCCGCAGGTCCTTCCTCGAGGAAACTTTGATCACCTGAAGACAAATTTTAATCACTAACCAGACCAAGCTAGTCGGTATGCCAAGCAGTGCATTTGAAATTTAGATAACTAGTTCCACTAATTGGCACTTTCAAAGAAAATTCATAACTAAAATTTTACACATCAGAATTGGGCGAGGCTTGAGCTGTTGGAAACTAGATTCAACCCTCTAAAATTTGTAAGAAAACATCAAACACAAATTAACAAAGTAGGGAAGTAAATTTTGGAGATTAAGTGGCTGCTGAGACAAAATCCAGGAAAACAGGCAGAATTTTCAGTCATCTTTCAAGAATCACTGTAGCTCGTAGGAATGGATTTAGCGTGCAAGGATTATACCGTTAGAAAGATCTTTGAGTCTATTTTCAAATGCCGCTGATGGCACTTAATTTTGACTCTCGAGCGTGAAATGACAGTCATTAGAACAGAACAGGACAGGCTGCCTGACAAAGCAGGTTTCCAGATTCACAGGGCAAACTTTGGTAAATCATTTGGAGGTCGAATAGACATTGGATTGACACCAAATTTGGTACACATACTCTTCTATATATGGACTATAATCCTGTCAAGTTTCAGGCATAGACTCCCACGGAAGGTCAGTTTCCAAGTGTATAAAGTGTGTCCAGGTTTTCAAGTTCAAATCTGGAAATTTGTTCAACTTCCTTTCCAAGTCTAAAAATCATGTCTAGCCACTTCCATTTGCTCTAGTCTTTGGTACCAAGATAGTATTGACCTTCCTTGACATAAATATGGCCAAATTGGTGAAAGATTTCAACCAAAATTTCATTAAAACAGTTCCTCATTTTCGGACAGCAGGCTTTCCTTAAAATTTCCAGATTTTGATCTCAACTTAATACTCATTCTTGCTATAACTTTTGAAGCGCTTTTTGTGGGAAACATTAACAACCTAACTCTCATCATTTAAGCATTACATTTAGACTTCAAGCTTGCAAAATCACAGCCGCAAAACAGGGGAAACATAGCAGGATTTTCAGCCGACCCTTGAAGCTTTCAAAACAGAATTTTCTTATGCCATTCTTACTAAAACTTTGAGGGGCTTTTGTAGAGAAGATTAACAAGTTAAAGTTCATCATTTAAGCACTATAATCAGCCCTTAATCTCACAAAAATGCAGCCACAAACATTAAGGGAAAACAACAAATTTTCAGCCCCCATTTCCCCCTCTCCATTCGGGTTTTCCCTTGAGGTTTCTTTCCCAAATTCCAACATCCACACACACACACTTCACCATTTTCATGCTAAGAAGCAAATTCACACACTTGTGGGATTCCAAGAGCCCACTCAACAACCATAATCAACAAATGCTTAATAATAATGAATCTAAACAACTAAACTTCAAGAATTAAACTTAAAGCTCATCATCTTAAAGGGTAGGATGATTACCTCTTCCTCTAGTTGCTTGAGCAAGATTAGGGAGCCCAAAATCCACCACCCAAACCTCCCCCCTTCCACCACTAAGAGTCGACCAGCCCTCCCCTTCAAGTTCTCCAAGACTTCAAGTCTTCTAAGAAAGTGTTTTGCAAGGAAATGGAAGGCCTTCTTTGAGAGGAAGATGGAGCAACAAGATCGGCTGAAATGGAGGGCTTGGAGAGGAGATGAGAAGCTGTTTTTTTTGCTAAGGAAAAAAGAGGAAAGAGCCGGCTGGAAAAATGGAAGAAAAGGGGAAGAAATGGAAAAGAAGAACTGGTTCTATGGAGAAGAAAGAAAGAAAAAAAAATGAGTGGTTGAGGTTAATTTTTGACTTTTGGGCTCTTGTGGAAAATAAAAGAAATGAGGGATAGTTGGGTAATTTGACGTAAAACCACTTTTGTCGTATCGGATCAATTCACATGACACGACACTACGATCCCAGTTTCTCTCATTTATATATCCCGAATACATAACCTAACATTCGAAACTTATGTCTAGTAGTCAATCCTAGGCCCGAATACGAAATTTAAACATTCAAATAGTTTAAATTGAAAACGTAGTTTAATAGTGCAAAAATGCATTTTTAAAACTTTGCGTGCTGTTACAATTGATATACAACAATCAAATAATTCAACCCAATTTAATGAAATAATTTTATGAAAATATGGAATTTAACAATTTTATAAACTAAATTGGTGGTTAAACAAGGTTTTAAAATAAAAGGAAATAACATATGATACAATTGTAATTAAAATGATCCAAATTAAATAGTTAGAAAAATAAATAATTAAACAATTAGGTTAGATGAAAATAAATTTTTCGGGTCCTCACAATAACTCGCATTTTGTGCTGATTTTTCTTTTTTTTTTTTTCCATTTCTGCTGCATATTTTTTTTCTGTTTCTGCAATTCTGTCCGTGTTTTTTTATCGTGTTATACGACATTTATGTATCATGTATTACAACTGCATAACAGTTGTAAATTGTAACCACTTATTAAAGGAATAAAACTATCCTATAAATTACTGAAGAATTTTCACTGTCCAAGATACTTTTACATAAACTCTGTTACTCTCACTAAACTATCCACAAAATATGTTACACAAATTAACCAATACAAGAAGAGATATAAGCCACAGCTATTGCTTCATAAACTGAAAAAACGGGTAGAAAAAATTTACTAACACAGTGTGTAAATTATCGAAAGTTATCGAGTTTATTAGACATGGCATAAGTAACTCAAAATGATATTGTATTTTCGTTGGGGAGAGTTGAAAATTATTGAGTTTAGTATATTCATGTTTGAGTTTGAAAAAATTGTGTTTGCTGGCAGGGAGTTTTAGTCAATCCGACTAACGAGCGGCTCGATTCGTTTGCAACCCTAAGAGGGTGTTTGGTAACTAGTTTCCTGTTATTTAAGGAATTTTTAGTAACACATTAACCCGCTTATGGGTTATGATGTTATAAGGTTATAAACAATTGCCCGCTTGCTAGTTTTAGGGATTATATTGACGAAGACAATGTCAAGTGTGAGGACCCAAAAATTTATTTTATTCGACCTATTTATTTAATTAATTAATTATTTTCTCTGAATAATTAATTTAGATCATTTTAATTAAAAATATGCCATATGTTACTTCCTTTTATTTTAAAACCTTGTTTCACCATTAATTTAATTTATAAAATTGTAAATTTTCATATTTTCATAAATTTACTTCATTAAATTAGTTTGAATTATTTGAATGTCGTTTATCAATTGTAACAGTACGAAAAGTTTTAAAATGCATTTTTACACGTTTAAACTCCGTTTTCGATTTAAACTATTAGAATGCTTAAATTTCGTACTCAGGCCTAGGATCGATTACTAGATCTAAGTTTCGAATGTTAGAGTATGTTTTCGGGATATATAAATGAGAGAAACCGGGATCGTAGTTTCGTGTCATGTGAATTGATCCAATATGACAAAAGTGGTTTTACGTCAAATTACTCATTTTCCCCTCATTTCTTCCATTTTCCACAAAAGCCCCAAAAATCAAACTAACCACCACCCCTCATTTTTCTTTCTTTCTTCCCTCTTGGCCGGTTCATTCTCTTCATTTTTCTTCCCCAAATTTCATCCAAAAACAGCCGCCCCTCTCTCTTCCTCTTCCTCTTCTTGATTCTTCAAAAAACACCAACACAAACCCACCATTGAAGCCAACAAAAAAGCTTGAGGTTGGTGCTAGTTTCTTGGGGCAAGCTTCGGTCCAGCTAGGAAGAGGAGAAGCCGGTTTTGAGCTTAGAAGATTGAGGGTTGTGTGAGCTAGTTCATCCACCAAAAGCTAGGCCGATTGTTGAGTAGAGGTAAGTTGGCAAAACCCCAAAACCCTTGCTCATTTCTTTCATTTATTTGGCTAAGAGAGCTTGAAGCTCCTTGTGTAGATTTTATTGTTGATTGATGAAAAATGGACTCTATGAAATCCCATTATGTATGAACTTGGGGCTGTTGATGATCTATTGTGTGTGTGTGAGGTGTTTAGGTGGTGTGAGAGGAGAGGAAAGGTTGCTGTCCTATTTTTGGTTGTTTTGATCACAGCCTTTCCATGCGAATTTTTAGATGAAATTTAGTGAAAATGTAGCTTACATATTGAGGTTTGTTCCTGCAAAATTTGGTGTTTTTATAGTATCAATTCACTGCTCAAATAATGTCTCAAATTTGTTCTTCAAATCTGGAATTTTCGGAAATCAGGTTGGTTTTGTAGCCTACTTACAACTGTTGTAACTTGGTGTAGGAAGGTCCGAATTGAGTTTTGTTTGTTGCATTTGAAACTAGAATTCAATTTCTTTTAGCATTACAAATTTAAAGGTCTAGTTCATTTTCTATGAATTTTGGTGAATTTTCAAAGAGGACTGAAAATCAAGACTGATATGCTTTGGTTTAACTGTGACAGCAGTTTTAAGCTTGAATTTGATTAATTTTCGATTTGAATCTGGTATAAGTGTCTTCTTGAGAGTTTTAGTTCATCAAGTCTATTTTTCAATGGTATAATATTTGTAAAATTTGGACGTATAGAACTCAAGTTATGATTTTCCAAAGAACACTGCTCAAAACTGAAATTCCTTCCAAGAAAACTTAAAATCTGGAATTTGAGTGTTCAAAGTTGTCACTTGTCTTTTGGGGTTATTTTGCCCTGTTTTAACACTATTATTTTGTGATTATTCACTGCTAAGATGATGGTCTAGATGAGGGCTAGACTCTTTGCAAAAATGAGCATTTTGGTGCATGAAAACGTTTAACAAAAGCATGTGAAGATTGATGAACTAAAGTTGAAACTTTGCTGTTTTTCTTTTAAATTCATAGCTGAATTTTTGCAGGTTTAAGGGCTGATTGTAATGCTTAAATGTTGAGTGTTAAGTTATTAATTTTCCCCACAAAAATCCCTACAAAAGTTATAGCAAGAGTGGTAGGAGAAAAATCTGTTTTGGAAGCTTTAGTGATGGCCGAAAATCTTGCTGTCTTATTTCTATTTTGTGGCTGAGTTTTTGCAAGCTTGAAGACTAAATGTGATGCTTAAATGTTGAAGTTTAAGATGTTAATTTTTCCCACACAAATCCCTTCAAGAGTTGATGCAAAATTGGTTGCTTAGTTGGGGCAGAAATCTGGAATTTGGAAGGGGTAGGCTGTCCGAATTTTTGGGCTGAATTAGTGCTATGTTTTAATCTAACCTTGCATCACTCTTGACCATCATTAGGTGTAGGAAGATTAATACTAGCTTTGTGTGATAAATTAGGGTAATTGGTGGTGATTTGGATAACTTAGAAGCTCATAAATGAAGAGGACAAAACTTCACAGGTTTGGATCAAGTTTGCTGAGTGCACTTTGGGCATTAATAAAACTATCTTCCCATGATAGTTTTTGGTTGAATTTTGGTTTTAACATAACCTATATATAGTAGAGTTATTGTACCAAATTTGGTAATTTTTGAGTAAGAATTCGTCATTCAAATGGTGTTCTAAAAATGGCCCTGCAAATCTGGAATTCCAGAAATATCAGAAATTCCGACCTGTTCTGTTTGGGCAGCTATATTTTCTTACTCAAGAGTCAGAATCGAGTACTATTGGTGGCATTTGAAACTAGAGTCATAGGGCTATGGACCATGTAAATTTCAGAGGCTAATTCATTTCCTACAACTTTTGGCGAATTTCCGAATTGAGTTGGAAAACCAGCCTGTGTGGCCCTGTTTTTCACTGTAGCAGAATCTCAAACGAAAATGTGGGCAGTTTTTGTCTGGAATTCCATCATGGTGTCTTCTTCAACATTTTAGCCCTTTTAATAAGGTTTCCAATGGCACCAACCCTATAAATTTTGGACTTATATAACTTAAGTTACAATTTTTTAAAGAAGTCTGCCCATAGACCAAAAGTTTCTTGATATTGCAATCAACATGAAAGTAACTTGAAAATTTTGCTTGGACTTGAATGTGCACTTAAATGATCGTGATCACACATGTCTCAGGTAATTACAAGGACTCTGAAGAGCTCGTTTAACTAATTGGCTTTCTCTCTCACTCGACCATTGGTGAGTGTCAAGTGCATGTTAAGTGTTTAAATGAAATGTTTCTCGTACTTGCTAGTTAATGAGGTTAGGGTGTACTTTATCGCCCTTGTCCTCTCTCTCATGTGATTGCTTACTTGATAAGTGATAAGTTTTACATGTGAATGCAAATGAAAGTGTCTCTCGTGAGCATTGAGCGGCAGAATGTATTACGCCCTTTTAGGGTGGGAGGTACCGCTCATCCCGTCTCAATGCTATGACCGAATATGTCGATTGGAACTTTGTCTCATCGACCATCGTGCTTGGGGGGGGATGCCCTAGCCCATTGGCTAGCCTTGTGACTCGAGCCGGCAAGGGCTTGGTCGAGAAACTTGGTGAACCGTGGGAAGTGATATAGCTTGATCAAATTTGAGGGATCTTGCTAGGTATACTTGTTAAGTGATGCCACGTACATGCTTGTTTGGTTACAGATCCGAGAGGGTGTCATGGTGGTTGGAGGAAGTAAGTGGAGTACTACGGACATGGTTACTTGGGTTGACAGAGAGTCAACTAAAAGTGGATCGATAGGCCAAGACGTGGATTAGCTCTTGAGAGCTCCCATATCCTTTTATTGTGTTTAAATTCCCTGCTTGCTAAATGTTTCGACATTACTTGTTATTCAAGTTTCTTGCTTTATTCCATGTTATTTGCTCGCGTGCTTGCATGTTTTTCCCTTGGCCTCACTGAGCGTTAGCTCACCCCAATTTGTTTTCCTTAACAGGTTGGAAGTGGAATTTGAAGGCTCTAGATTAGAGATCTTTTAGGTAAAGCTAGTGTTTAATTTCCTTTTTGTGATATTGAGACTCTGAAGGGTAAACTTCTTTATATTTGGGGATTTTGAATTGTAAAAATATGATATCTTGGAAGAATGTGACTTATATTTTGAGGTATTTGATAATCCAAATGCTAAGTTGAACCGGTGAATTTCCTTTTAGTTAAGTGTTTGAGTGAGTCCCGATGAGAGTTGGGCAGGCGTTCCGCTGATACCCTTGGGTTCGCCCTTGGGAGAGGTGGGTCGTCACATCAAGTAATTGTGAGAACCTCAGTGTAACTCCACTTATAGTTGATCGTAGATAGCAGACAATTAAACTTGTTTCTCTAGTAAAATGAAAAACTGAGAACCCGTGTGGTACAATTGTGTGTATGGTTATTTACAGATCGTACAAGGAAATTTTGTTTTGGCTTCACAATTACTACATGACCCCTTTTTTTTTTTTGGGTACCAATGAAGACAATCAAATCATCTTTACCTAATATTCCAAAATCAAATCAGAATCAACTGTTCACAATTAACTATGATGAGACTCTTCTCAAGTTGAACCATGTAAGTTAGACACATCAAACTGAATTTCAAGTACTGAGAAATTGACATTGGTGGCGACAAAGGAATTTAGTAGATACATATCATCAATCCAGTTTGCTTAGGACAGTTTGGCAACTCGCATTCAATTCAATTGACATTAACATTGCTTAGGACAGTTTAGGGTTTAGGGTTTAGGGTTTCAATCCAAAATGGTTGGCACACTTCTGTATTGGGCATGGTCCAGCAATGCGAATATTACTAGGTGGTGGCTGGCACGCTGCAAACCATCCCTTCCACCACCCATTCCAGTGACATAAATGCTAAAAACTTAAAACAAGACCAATACAGCAGACAAAGCTTGCTGCTATCTAATACAATGGTCTCATTGCCTCAAAAGCATCCAACTCTTGTTTAGCATCACCTTATAAACTCATTAAACACCTTTCATCCCAATTTCAGTTACCTAAGCCATCTCTATCAAGAAAAGCAACATGAATATTAAGCAAAATTTGAAGCAATACCAAGTATATCTTGAGCCATATATCAGTGAGCCAAATTGGTTGAAACAAGTACATTGACTTCAAAGGCTTAACAAAATACTCTCTCTGATTAATACAAAAGAATATAATTGAATAATTGCTACCTATAACTATTTCATAAAATGGTGGTGAAATCTACAAATGAAGAATTGAACTTGTACTTGCTTAAATACTACACCAAAACTATATATTACCTGAAACAGAAGGATTATAATGACACGGCATATACCAATTGCCATTGAACTGCTATAGTAAAATGGAACCCAACTGCTAACAATGGGTGCCAACAACAATTGTGAGGGTCTCAAAAATTTATTTTGATATTATTACAACTTATTATTTTTGAATAATGTTATTATTATTATTAATTTGTTCAATTATTTTAAAATTATATTTAAACAAATTTTTCAAAAAATTTAGATGAAAATTCAATTTATTCAGTTATTTATTTATTAATTTACTTTATTTCGTCTTGAGGTGAATTGATTCTATTTCACTCTTAATTTCTTGTAGTTTATCAATAATTCATTTAGTATTTAAAATTTGCTCTTTTATATCGATTAGACAGAAAATGAGAAAAACACGTTTTTTGAGGTAGAATTTCGGGCATCAGGCGAAGTGGCGCTGAAATGTAAGGATGATCACCCGCAGGTTAGAAATGTACTCCAGTGATTGGAAGTGAATTAAAAAGAGTGATTAATTAGGGCTTTGAAATCTTGATTAAGAATTGGATTAACCCCTTCAAGTTTAGAGTTTTATCTAGCCGCTAATTCTTCCAACTAATCTCCTCCAATTCACCTAAAATCTCTCTTTTCTTTTCCCTTCCCCAATCGAGATTGCTCCTTAATCTCAAGCCAAATAAGGCAATTAATTTTCCCTCCAAATTGCTAATTAAGATTACTATTTAGAGTTTGACTTTTGGGGTTACAAGACAAGCTTTATGTCTTGTGTTCCTTTCTTCATTTAATTCACTCAAAAATTAAACAAAAAACACCTCTCTTCTTCTTCTCTGCATGGCCGAACTCCCTCTCCCCCTCTTCCCTTGAGTTTTCATCAATTTCTTCTTCCAAATCCTCTCTAAAATCACCTACAAACTTCCAATTCATCTTGGCCTAAGCTTGGGATTGTGGTGAGGAGCGTTGAAGAGGAGCTCTTGGAGGTTTGAGGCTAGCAATCTTGGAGGAAATTTGTCAACTTCTTAGAAGAGGTAAATTGCTAAATCTTCCATCTTTGTCTATTGATTACAATTTTAAGCATGATATTAGGCTTGGGTGGTTGATAGGTTCTTAGAACCTTGATTGATGTTGATTATGTGGTTTGAGGTGCTAAGCTTCGTTATTTTGTAATTTGATGATTATGAGGAAAAAGTGGGCTCTTGGAATTCCCACAAAATGTGTGAATTTGTCTACTAGTTGGATAAATGGTGATTATGTGTGTATATGCTTGAATTTGTTACTAAAAAGTTGGAAGGAAACCTCAAGGAAATTCGGCTAAAAGAGAGAGAAGTTAGGGCTGAAATTTTCTGAATTTATCTTGATTTTCGTGGCTGAGATTTTGGCCAATTTGAAGGTTCAATATGAGCTTTAAATGTTGAAAGTTAAGTGGTTAAATTTTCCCTACAAAAGCCCTTTTAAAAGTCATAGCAAGAATGAAAGTTAGTTGAAGCCAAAATCTGGAAATTTGGGGAAAACATGCTGGCCGAATTTTGGACTGCTTTTAATGCTAAAAATTGATATAATCCTCTATCCTTTTTGACCACCATTAGGCTTAGGAGGTTAATACTAGTTTAGGTCCGAATTTGAGGCCAATCGGAAGTGGTTTAGATGTGTTAAAGGTGGAGATAAGATAAGGAAGTGAAATTTGCAGGTTTGAGCAAATGTGAACCAGTCCATTTTAGGTGCGTAGAAAACTGCCTTCCCATTCTATTTTTTGGTTTAATTTTGGGATGAACATAGCATATATATTGAAGTATTATTGTACCAAATTTGGTGATTTTTGACCAAGAATTAGTCACTCAAATGAAGCCTTGAAATCTGCCCTGCGAAACTGGAAAGCAGAATTTTCAGAATTAAACCCCCTCTGTTTGAACTGCTTTAATTTCTTGCTCGAGTGTCAGAATTGAGTTCCGTCGGTGGTGTTTGAAAATTTTCACATATTAATTTAAACTGTATAAAATTGAGAGGCCAATTCATTTTCTGTAATTTTTGGTGAATCTTCAAAATGGGCTGGTCGATCAACCTGTTTTGCCCTGTTTTGTTACTGTAGCCTTTTCTTTCTTGAAAATATGGGCAAATTACGTTCAGAATATTCACTGGGTGTCTTCTATAAAGTTTTATAACTTTTCAATAGGTTTCTAACGGTACCAAGTACGTAAAATTTGGACTTGTAAAACTCCAGTTATGATTTTTTAAAGATTTCAGCTTAAATTAGGAAATTATCGAACTTGTTTTCCTTTGAGATAAATTTGGTCGTTGAACTAGGAAAAATTTTTTCCATTCTCTTTTAATTATTTTAGGGCGTAAAACTTAGTAACTTTGACATGAAAATGGTTGACCCTCTTTCTTGATTTTCGTGCCAACTTAGTGTTTCACTTGATTCTCAAATCGGAGAATCTTGAACTTGACTTGAGTCTAATTGAGACATTTTTAAAGACATTTATCAAATATTATCCTAGTGATTTGAATTAAAGTACTTGATCATTTCCCATGACTTGAAAATGTTATCTTTTAAATAAGGGTAGTGAGAAAACTACTAAACCTTGGTTGCATAATTAAGTAATTTATACTCGTACTTGTCTCAGGTGATCGAGAAGATCCCGGAGAACTCGATTGATCTTGCGTACTTTTGCTTTAGGCTCGTGACTTCGGTGAGTTCCAAGTGCATGTTAAGTGTTTAAATAAAATGTTTCTTGTACTTACTAGTTACTGAGGCTAGGGTGTACTTTATCGCCCTTGTCCTTTCTCTCATGTGATTGCTTGCTTGATAAATGATAAGTGTTACTTGTGCATGTAAATGAGAGTGTTTTTCATGAGCATTGAGCGGCAGGGTACCACCCCTCCCGTCCCAATGCTATGACCGAGTATGTCGATTGGAGCTTTGTCTCATCGACCATAGTGGGGAGGACACCGCAACCCATTGGCTAGCCGTGTAACTCGAGCCGGCAAGGGCTTGGTCGGGAAGATTGGTGAACCATGGGAAGTGTTATAGCTTGATCCTGATTTAGGGTCTTGCTAGGCATACTTGTTAAGTAATTCCATTTAAGTGTGTGTTTGGTTACGGATCCGAGAGGGTGAACTGCTGGTCGGAGGTTGTACCAAGTGGAGATTCTACGGACTTTACCTTTGCTAAGTTGACGGAGAGTCAACATTTGGAATGGAATGGACTCAACTGCTTGACCGTGGAAATTGGCTCCTGAGAGCCCCCGTATCCTTACCTGTTTCTGTGTATTTTTCCTATATGAGCACTGTTCACTGTACCAGCTCCAAGACTCTTGTCTAATGTGAGCCCTCGAGTAGTGATTCCTTGGGAATACGGTCTCCTGGTGAAAATTGCAATAGTGCAAGTGATTGATCGATTTACACGCTTTTATATTTGAATTTACTGGCTTTCCTACTTGCTTGATTACGTGCTTGCATGCCTTTCCTTGGCCTCACTGAGCGTTAACTCACCCCAATTTGTTTTCCTTAACAGGTCTTGGAGTTGGGATCGTAGACTGAGGATTTAGTTACTTCTGTAGGGTTTCTATATTTCCATCTAGAATTGAAATGTATTGTGAAATTGATGGACGATTTTATTTGAAGTTTATATAATTGTAATTTTGAGGATTCACTCTTGTAAGTTAATTAGTATTTTGGTTGAATGCTAAATAGGGTTTTAGGAATGAATTCTTGCAATTATACTGTGGATTTTGTAGTGAGTCCTGGCAAGAGCTGGGCGACAGCCCGCTGATACCCTTGGGTTCGCCCTTGAGAGAGGTGGGCTGTCACAACAATAACATGACACCCAAAGCCAGAAAAACCAACCGCTATCCTTCAAATTCTGTAGCACAACCAAAAGAGTAAGACCAGCAAATGGAGTGAAAGAAGAATCCCATAAATCCAATAGCTTTCAAGGTTCAAAAAGAAAAGGAAAGATAGATGAAAACCTTGATCTTACCTTCTTCAACCATAACTATGAGTAGTTATTAACATCGCTTAATATGTTATGATCCTTTATCTTTGTATACCAAATCTGCTGACCTCGAAAGCAGGGGCCACAACCTGGACAGCCTTTGAATGGAATGATAACACACTTTTTCTCTCCTCCTTCACGAAGCGCTTCACCAGGATGACATCCTCCTGCTCACCGCTCCTGGCTCGGCCAAGTTTCAACTCCAACCTCTAACTTTCACCCAAATTTTCATGGCCCAATTTTTTATTTTTTGCCCTAGGTAAGTTCAGCAACCGAATTTGGGGAGGTTCTACAGAAAAATAGCTAAACCTCTCCATGTTCAAAGCATTTCCTACACTAATTCATGGTTGACATTGAGAAACTCTAGCATTTTGTTCGCTGGATTTGGTGCGGCTGAGTGAGGAAGATAGGAAGAAGAAGATCACAAGCTTCATTTTGGTTAAGTGTTCGAGACTTAAGAGTGTAGAGAGATTGGCTCATGAAACGACGTCGTTTCATTAAAATTCCACCCGCGCGCACCTCTTGAAATTTTCAGTTTGCCGCTTTTAGTTTTTCACCTACAAGAATCACGCCTTCCTGCTATTTAGAATAACGACTTTCACGCTTTCTTTGCCTTTTCTCCTATTTCTCTCTTTTTCATATTCACGTATTCATGTAATTAGTTTTTTCTATTATTATAATTTTTCTTATTTCTTTTGCTCTCAAGTTGAATTGAATTTTTAGAATGCAAAAATTTTGTGTGTTTGGACAAATGTTCTTTTAGCTTTTTTTACCAAATATACAACCTTTTTATTTATTTTGGTTATAAAATTGTTTAAAAAAATATAAAAGCTGTTACAAAATATGTTTATGATTAAAAACATAAACATTCTCTTAATCAAAATCTTGTTGGTACTCATTTTGTGGTCCTATCTATTATGTGGTGTTACAGTTTGATGAGGGTTTGCAACCAATTTAATTATTTCGACCTTAGTCAACAGGAATTCTTTTTTATTTAATTTTTGGTCAATGAACTCGCATTCAATGAATGCAAATTTTTTTAAATTAAATTCTTAGAACTCGCATTCGGTAAATGCGAGTTTCTTGAAACTCGCATTTACAGAATGCGAGTTCTAAGAATTTTGATTTTTTTTAAAAACTTTTCTTCCAGTGAACTTGCATTTTGCAAATGCGAAAATCACTGGCAGGAAACCTAACCCCAAATCACTCTATTTGTAGAAAAATTTTAAAATTCATCACATTTCTAGAAATTTCTCTACAAAGAGGTGATATATGCATGTTTGTGTTACCTCTGGAGAGAAAATTCCAAATTTGTGATGGGAAAAAAAAAGTTTCTACATAGGGGTTGTTTATGAAGAATATTCTAAAATTAGGTAGTTCGCATTTGTTGAATGCGAGTTCAAACAAACTCGCATTTTACAAATGCGAACATTGCTTTTTTGCCTAGCAAAAAGAAAAGAAGAAGTAAAATTGATTTTCCACGTATAGATTTGCTGAATTATGATTACAGAAATCTACTTCCCTTCCGTCTGCCTCCCGACTCCAACATTACAGAAAACCAGAAACCCTAAGAATTGGGAACACCCGAAATTGAGCCCCAAACACAGCCGAATCGTTGAATCCGATCCACGGAAGTCAGCTTGAGCTGCAAAATAGTAGAGGAGAAGGCTGCATTCCGCGAAGCTGCATCTAAAAACGTTTGACAAAGCAGATGAATTTACAGGTCACCGCCGTTCTTTTTACCGTTAGACAGCGCAGAAACGTCGGCAACGCTGGCGGCATTGCAGCTTGACCCATCAAACAGCGGCTGAGGTAGGATTTCCGCGCCATCTTCTGCTCTCCCGAACACGAAAATGCAGCAAATTTTGTAATTTTTTTTATTTAAAAGCGACCTAAAGTTCAGAGATTATTCACGAGTTAGCTGCGAATTGTTTGTTAAAAGCTCTCTTTACTGTCCGTTTGTTTTTTTTGGTTGATGAATCCGGTGGCAAATTGTTTGTTTTAAGAAAATTGATTAAGAAATTGTTTCTTAATCTGTCCGTGTAGCAAATTTTGATGAATCTGGTGGTCTGATTTAGCATTTCAAAGATTTTCTTACT
The DNA here is from genome assembly GCA_013103745.1 of Gardenia jasminoides. Lineage (NCBI taxonomy): Eukaryota > Viridiplantae > Streptophyta > Magnoliopsida > Gentianales > Rubiaceae > Gardenia > Gardenia jasminoides. Next base: position 10,489,824 of record CM023099.1, on the reverse strand, counting down.
GGTGCTAAAAAATATGTGATGAATTCATTTTCCAATTACTGGCTAAAAGTGAAAATTGCTAGTCAGGTCTGGATTAACCCAACCTGCTCCAGAGCCCTCTTAAGATATTGTACTTTACGTTGTACTTGATTTTGTGGTTCCTGGTGCTCTTTTGCAGTATTTGGTAATATGTTCTCGTTAAGTACATGGATTCTTGCTGATATAATTGCTTATTTACTTATGATTCAAGAACTCCATAAACTATTAGATTAGCTCGGCATGTTTGCTCCCTTTTTGATTTATTACCTTCATCTCTGTATTTTGTCTCTTTAGTTAATTTCAGACTATTCTATATCAACTGAGGGAAAATGCTCCCGTCCGTTGGAGGGCTGCCTGGAAATGTGCCATTGGGAATTGTTGGTGGCTCTTGTGCTTAGCCTTGTTTTCTCCAGGAACTGTAGGTGTATGGTGAAGACAAAACACTGATAAGAGTTTAGCAATTGCCTTGTCCTCTTTTAGTGAAGTACCTCTTGACCATTTGTTTGGAAATATATGATTGATGGCCTTCGGATCAGTAGAAGAATTTGCAGAATGGAAATAGCAGAGCACTCATTTTAGGATTCTCTTCCGTTGCCTAATTTTCTTTCTTTCTGCAGGAGCTTTTAGAACTCAAGACATCCCTCAAATGGTGAAGTAGATCAGCTTTGATCAGTGAGTGGCCATTTTTATTGTCTCTCAAAAGTTTTTGGTGTTTTGACCGTGTACTCATATTTGTTAAAACTTATAAATCCAGGAATTCCAACATTTGAGTAGTACTGTGTAGCAGCAACAGGAGGATGTTAATGGCAGGTTAAAAGGCCTTGGGGTCAAATATTATGACATCCCTTGACCACGTTATAATGTCATTGCTTGCTTAATCAACTGTTACCCCAATTTGTAGTCCCGAGCTGGTATTTTCTTTCTTACGTTACATGGTAAGCTTTAATTTTCGATGTTTTGTATTTTAAACTCTCATTTTAAATACTCATTTTCGATGCTTTAGAATTTCATTAGAAAAAAAAATCTGTGTTCCAGTTTTGATCTTTACTTGATGAGGTTGTGCTTTTATCTTTGGTGGATACTGGATAGTGGTTGGTGACTGTCGCTTAGAAATTCAGAATGAATAGAATCAACTTGCAAGTTTTAATCTTTATTTTTTCACATTGATGTCAATTTTGTTCAACAAATGACCTCATTGATTTTTGAGTTGTAAATGCTTTTGACTTTAGGAATTGAATGAATCAAGGCAAGAGATGCTCAATAGAGTTCAGAATTTGAAACAGGTAATGCCATATCTCACACTTCGTGTCTCTTATTGTGGTTGTGTATCTAAAAAGCTTATGCTTTTGTTTTGTTGATGTCTCCTATTTGATGCTTTAGGACCTACAAAGTTGGAGGTCTAAGTTGGACACTCAAGTTAAGGTCTACAGTGATGTTAAGTGTCAAACTTTGCTTTTTATTGCTTCCTACCGCTTATAATTTTGTGATAGTATTTAGATGTGTTAAATGCTTCCATTGTGGATTCTAACGACATGGTAGTATTCTCAATCTGTTTGCAAATTATCTTTTGCAGGAAATCTAAAATTATCTCAAGAAGCCACCAAGTTGTTACTCTGGTGTTTGACTCAGAATACTGAATGCTATAAGCAATGGGTAAGCTGAAATCTCACCAGGTTTAGTTTTCCTTTATCGGATGCAATGCTATTGGTTAATGTCTTTCATTGTTTCTTCCATTAATCTTTTGGTCCTTCTGAAAACTAGGTCACGAGGAAAAAACCATTTAAGATCTATAGCTAATGCTATTTCTTGCAATCCATCTGAACAGGAAAAGATTTATGTAAATAATCTAGGAACAAGTGTAGCTATCCTCCAAAAGCTTAACCAAAGATTGCCAGAGCTAGCTTCAAAGCTGGCTTCTACCGATGATTTACGTGACATTCTCAGGAGTTTTAGGCAAAAGGTAGCTATATTCCCCCCCCTCTTATATAAGATTGCTGGTTTTGCTTGTTTCCATTGATTTAAAAGTTGTACAGATTCATATCTAATGAAATGTAAGGTAGAGGAATCCAATGCTAAGTAACTATTTTTTTCTTTATTTAAAAACAAATAATAACTTTTCACAGAATGAGAAAGCACTAAGGGGAGGAATGGATCCTACTCGTCAAGCCCTCTTGAAGGAGGCAGACCAGAACTGTGAAGTTATATTGAAGAAGATGTTCTTTGAGCAGAACCGTTGGATGATTATTAAACTCCTGGCTTTCTTTCCAATCCTTCTAGCCTTTGCTGCTACCCTTGTATACAAGGAATACTTGAGGAGATTTTGAGATTTTGGGGGTGGAACCATTTTTTATTAGGATTTTTGTGGATTGGACTAACTTTTCGTTTCAATTTTACTAGAATATTGCCAGTTATAGTCTGGGAAAAATATGCACTAATTTTGATACTTATGCACCATTGGGGCATCATTTTGCGATGTTGTAGATCAAAAGGTAATCTCCCTTTAGGCCTTATATGTAATGTAGATAAATAAATAATTGCAGTTTTAAGAATTTTTTGCTTTGAAATCTAAATGCTAGCAGAAAAACGAATATTTGCGCCTACTAGTATGATGGATGCATAGACTAAAAAAATAACATCAAATTACAATACTATTACATTTTTGAGTTTGAGTAATTATTCATAATCTTCCATCTTTGATCTTAAAGTTTTGCTTGATTTCAAATTAGTTGAAGAAAGTACAATGTCGTATCCTTTTGTTAGCAAAAGAAGCAAACAAATAGTTTAGGGTTTTTAAAGATTGTCATACAAATGGTAAAAGTAAGAGAAGTAAGTAATATTTTTAAAACTTTAGAAGTATTAAGTGATAGTAAGAAGAACTGTAGGAGAGATTTAAGTAAGGGTAAATTATATGTAATTGGAGAGTGTGGTACTGGTGGACATCTTGGAGGACATTGAACCTAGTACTGATTCATTTTTTTTTTGTTAAATTCAAAGCTATCGATGTATTTTTTTTGTTTGCAAGCCCTCAATTTAGATAAAAAAATAAAATTTTAGAAATTTTTTTGCACCAACCTCGAATTCGACAAACATCGCCAATCAAAAAATCTACAAGCGAACCACCCCTATAGTAAAATTATTAGCGATTTACTTAAAATTATGCATCACTTACAATACTCTTAAATTTAAGTTGTAAAAATTCCTATATATTCTTTAAAAATATCTTTGTGCCCTGGTTTAAGGACAACATAAATGAAATTCGTATGTACTTTTATCGCAAGTTGTATATTTTTTATTTTCAACCCTGCCGGCTACACAAAAAAAGAAAAGATAAAAATATGTAAATTATTTATACAAATTCTTAAATTAACTCAAAACAGTTGACAATAATGAAATGATTTATTTAGAATACTTGCAATGTATGCTTTATCCTAATACAAAAAATTAATTATATTTTGCTAAAATTCAAAAAGCCAACGTTTTTTAATCTCATGAGAAAAATTTTTAGTTATATTAATGACAAAGTGTTGTATATTTTGAAAATATGAAAGTTCTAATATATACACATTAAGTTCGAGAGTTTAATAAACGAGTGCTTGTCAATATTGTTATGGTGAGAGTTATGGTTTACGATTAAAAAAAAAAACTTTACATGACAGTTTTAGGGTTTACGAAGGTTTAGGGTTTAGGTTTTTACAGTTGTAGGGTATTAGGGTTTAGGGTTTTAGAGTTGTAGGGTTTAGGGTTTGGGATTTAGGGTCATAAGAAGTATATAAAAATAAATCTGTGTTGGAAGGGAAAAAATATTTTATATTAATAAATCAAATTAGAATGAATAAAATTTATTGAATTGATAAAATTAGAAAACCCGATGTGTTTGAATGCCGTATGAAAAAATTTGAGTTATATTAGAAGCAACAATTTTTTTTTATTCTGCAAAAGTATAAAAGTTGTAATGTATACATCAAGTTTTGTTTATTCTCGTACATTAAGTTTTGAACTTGATGTATATATATATTATAACTTATATATTTTTAAAATACATAATACTTTTTCCCTAATACTCGAACTTTTATATTTTTCTTTTAGAATCCCTATCAATTCCAGTAATGTCTTGAAATCAATGGAGAACTCAAGAAAATCACCCATGTCGGGACTTCCAACAATATTTATTTTTTCAAACTCTTAATTTCCAGTGAGCTCAGGGAGTTTTTTTTTTTCTAATTTCTAGTGAGTTTGCATTTCAACATCTATTTTTTTCTAATGCGAGTTTCATGGAATTATTTTTTTTACTAATTTCTAGAAAGTTCGCATTTGGGAATGCGAGGAAGCTTCTTTGAGCATGCTAGAAAATTTTATCATAATTGAGACAATTTATGATTTTTATGGAACAGAAACCAACAAGGAAGCCACAGAACGAAAAAAGTATATTATTGAGGACGTTTATCAAATTTTTATTTAAAATAAAATTTAGTGAATAATTTAAAAAAAATATAGATTCCAAGGAACTTGCATTCATGGAATGCAAGTTTAAAGAAATTATTTTTTATTTTCTAATGTACTCGCATTCATGAGATGCGAGTTCCTTCGAACTCGCATTTCATAAAAGCGAGTTCCTAAGTAATTAACTTTTTGTTTAAATTCTATTTTCCAGTGAGCTCGCATTTGATGAATGCGAGTTCACTGGAACTCGCATTTTGCAAATGCGAACATCACTGGACAGAACTTTGCAGCCAAATCACCCTATTTGCAGAAAAATTTTGAAAACCATCACATTTTTGGAAATTTCTCTACCTCTGGATGACGATGATACATTTCTTTTTCACAAAGCCTAATTGAAAGACGTGTGCAATGAAGATTTGGAGCAAGAATAAGCCAGTGGCTTGTGTTTTGTGCAATTGTGTGCAGTTGATGCACTTCTTCCATAGTTTCATGTACACTTATATTATTTTCTTTTGCATGTGAATCATATGTACGAGTACATAAAAGTTTGTCAGAAGTACAAAAATTCAATACAAACACTTAGGAATTGTGATATAAAATTTTCTTTTGCATGTCTATTAAATTTATTGGAAACACTTAATTGTACCAAATAAACTATAAACTACACGTAGGAAGTGTGACATAAAATTATTATACCCTTTGAATAGAGTTCCTGACTCCACTATTGAGTCAGATTGTTAGTGTGAATTTCATATTCAAAAACTTGATGCCAAGATTTATGCATTCCTAACTGCAATTCTCAAAATATTGGATTTGATTGAACAGCTTGAGCTAGGATCTGGTAGTGGAGCAGAAAAGAAAGCTTCTGGACTACCTTGCCTGCGATAGTGTGTCAGGAAAGGAATAATGCCGAAGATATGATATAGCGAAGCATGCTTGTGTAGAAAATTTATTTGGATGTTTGTTCAATAAAATCAAATTATCTTCTGTTTTCCAAGCCTTGGGACAAATATCACAAAGGACTATTAATAATGGGTGGTATTTTCTTAAACTTTTAGTTAAGGAAAATTAATGTACTCTTCTGTTGTGTGTTTCAGAAAAGCAAATATGGCAAAGATCATAATAAATTAATAATGCAACATACATAGTCTTTCATTCGTGCATTGGACCTGGAATATCTGTCTACAGCCTTTTAGCTTTCAACTAGATTTCTTAACATTCATTCATCATTCTCACATGTTAGTACGTAAAAGCATTAGAAATAGTAGCGGAACCACATGTATTTGAGGCCACACCCCCAAAAAAAAATTTAGAAAATTGTGTATTGGAAAATTGTATAAAAGGCTTAAAATTTTCTATTATTTTTAATTTTTAATCTTATTTGCATCCTCTAAATTTTGTAAAAGTGCACTATTGCCCCTCCATTCCAAAATTTTATAGAATTTTACCATTGGCACCTTGATAAATTTACAAATTTCACACTTTTAAATGCATCTTCTTCTTAAAATTTATGAAGATTTCTTCCCTATTTAAGACTTTTGCAATAATTGCATTTCAAGAAATTATTGTTTTTGTTCTATACCATAATATTTGTAGCCTAAAAACAAAAGCTTCAATCTTTTTTAGCTTAAATCACAAGCATGGTTTCATGACAAACATAAAGGTATATAATAACTTACACTGCAAAGATGAATCAAAACTCTATTTGAGATTTTTTTAGTTGACAATTGTCAACCTCTCTTCCCCGTTCCAAACGGTCGTAGCTCCGCCATTGATTAGAAACTCCAACAACTAAAACTAGAACAATCATTATTTTCTTTGTTTAAGTATTAAGCATTATAAACTCCAGCAATTAAAACCATAAGGCTCATAATTGGAAGAAGCTGCAACTATTGGCAGATGACCTTCCACCCTCCTATTGTTGCAGTGAAGTAACTGGTTTTACATTTCAAAAAAGAGAAATTCAAAGGAAAAACTACCAAAAAAAAAAAAAAAAAAGAGTTGCGACAATGCAATGTTTTCAACTGTGCTTAGTTATTGGCTTGATTATTATGAATGACTTGTTGCAAACAAAGAAAGTAATACATACAGGTGATATCTAGAATCATACTGGAACTAATGGTTTTTTAGTGTTTCTATTTTAATGAGTGGAGGATCTAATTGCATTCCTTTTTTTGGAATCATGTTTATGGAATATGTATAATTCCTCTGGCATTGATGTATATGTCTCCCACCAAATTTAGATTGAATTGGAGGAACCATATGTGATGTTTTTTGCGAGAGATATGCTTTCCTTCATCTTCTTAGGAATTTTCAGAATATTTGAAAATTTACTACCCATAATATCAAGTTGCAATTGCTTGATTCACAATTGAACATTGGATTATTTTGTTACTCTTTCAATAGTTATCCAGAAAGATTTGAAGCTTCTTAATTACTACTGATAAGTACTCCTCGAACCATGCAAAGCACAGACTATATTTTGATTCAACAATCAAGATTAGCAAAATTCTTTAGGAAAATTTTTTGGTGTCAAATTTGACAAATTCATATTCTCATGCATGTTATAATTTAGGAAGGGGCTGATGTCCCACCAATTTGAATCCTTACTTTGTACAAGTAATGCTAATGGCACTAGTTATCAATATATCTAAAGCATGGATTTAGGATGAAAGGGTTTGGATTTAGCTAACCCCACCCAATAATCTATTAAATTTCCAATTTTAGTGCTATTTTTTCATGAACCTACCTCATGGTGAAAAAAGTTGCAAAAACCACAATCTTGAACTAGCCAAGAATCCATGCAAATCACAAAAATGATGCCTTGATTGAACATTTGACATTAGCTCTTCAATCCAATTCATAGCACCCAAATTTTTTCAAGGAACCATGGGTCAAAAAATTTCAAGTTTAAAGTTTGTAAAATATATTTTTTATCCTCTTTCCTTCTCCCTATTGGGCTACATAAGAAGAAGAAAACGAAATGGAAAATCAAGAGCAAGTTATGAGAGAAATCTTTTTCTTCAATATATTTTAAGAAAGTTGCTGCTACCCCAAATTAGTGAAGACTAACTCTTCAATCAAGGATAGAACCTGAGTTTAGATAAGAAATCCAAGAACGAATCTGATTCCATGATCGAAGTTGAGACATTGAATCTACCCTTTCATCAAAACTGTTGCACAATATGCAGTTTAAAATTTTAAAAATTATGAGTTGTTCTTTTGCTTCTCAATCTCGCTTGCATAAGAAGAAGAAAATGAGATAGAAAATCAAGAGCAGGTTATGAAAAAAAAAAATCCATTTCGTTGGTATAATTTAAGAAATTTATTGTCCCAAATTAGTGAAGATCAACTCTTCAATCAAGGTCAGGACCAGAGTATGTAATAATAAATGTAACCGCCTATCCAGATAGTTACACTCTAATGTTATAAACCAGTAAATCCGCTATAATTTTACATATTACTGTATGATTCTCCATAACATTTCAAAATAATCGCATAACCCGTTGGAGGTTTTATGCAACATGGAATCCTGATAGATAGCATGCTCTGTAATTCTGTTAATTTAAACGTCAATCATGTGACGACCCTACCTTCCCCTAAGGCGGACCAAAGGGGTCGGCGGACCGCCTGTCCAGCTCTCGCCAGGACTCACTCACTCACTTGTTCAATAATACTTAACGAACTAAAACCCTGGATACAATATCTTACGATTACACAACATCCAAGTTACAATTCAATAATACATAGCTCCATTCTACAAGAGTCCACAAAAGGGGCAATATTTAAAATTCTCCAAAATACATATCAAAACATATGAAAGCCCTAATCTCAAGAGTTGGCACCACCACTTGGTTGCTCATTTCCTGCCAAGGAAAACAAATGAAAAAGGGTGAGCTAAAAGCCCGTGAGTTCCCAAAAACATGCAAGCCACTTAATACATAAACAATTTCACTTCACAAGAACACTTGGAATATAAACAGATAGAAAAGCAATTAACAATACAATATAGGATACGGGGGCCCTCAGGGACCAAATTCCACGCAACTTGCCCACGAACCACGAACCAGGTAGTTGACACTTCGTCAACTGTCACTATTACCATGTCGAACTCCTCTTTCCCCTTACTCCTCCAAACCCCCACCGGGCCCGCACGCCAAACACTTTTCACTTCACTTTGATAGTGTACACTGCACTTTCACTTTTCGAGACAAGTCTCGAGTACACTTCACTTTAAAACACTTCACTTTATTTAAGTACTCTCCATTAGGGACAAGTCCATACGCCAAGTCCAGAGTACATTTTCAATTCACTTCACTGGGTTGTTGCTCTTTTGGAGACTGGTTCAAAAACCAAGTTCCGAGCATATATCACTGGTCTGAGTCACTGTGCTTTGTGACATTTAGGCAACCCTATGGCTCTTCCCTTTCTCCTCGACCTAGGCCTAGCCTCCTGTTCGAGTCGACGGGTTCACCTATAGGTCTCAGGGATTTCCTGACCTTTCCAAACACATGCAATCACTATAATACACTTTAAAACACTTTACAATCAATCACTTCAAGTCACTTTCACAATCACTTTTACTCTAATGGAGTAGGTGCGATAAAGTACACACCATCCCCATTAGAGGGTTCAAAGATCAATTTACATATAACAATTACTTCATTGCACTCATTTACAAACATTTGCACGTAAACACGAAACAAGCATGGAAACTCACCGAAGTAAGGTTCAGCCTCCACATAAGGTTCAAAATCACCACCTTGCACACTCCCTAAAATAATTTAAAACAATCAATGAGATTCAATTCATTCTTTTTCATTCACTAATCACAGTTCACTTCCACTTTTAGTTCCAAACTATAATTTTCTAAAACTTCTCTTGAGAAAAAGCTTTCATTTCACATAGTTCAATGTTTCAAATAGATTCCCCTTGGAAAATCATTTTATCATTTCAAATGGAAACTTCTCACCGATATACTCATTGGCACTACAAGCACGTTTTCTTTCACAAAACATTTAAATGAGGACTCACACCTCAAAATCACTTTTTACACAACACGTTCGACATTCATTTTTGGCTGAAACCTCCATTTTAACATAAAACGCTTCATATCAAGCCATTATATTCAAAATCCCCAGAATTTAGCCAAAATACCGTAAAATCTTCAAATTCATTCAAATAGCACTTTTCAGTCAAATTTCATAAAAAACTACACTTTTTACCCCTTTTAAAATCCAAACACTCACTCACACACACATACACTCACAATTTGACAATATACACATTTTTCTCAAAAGTAAAATCTTTCGAGAACATTCACGATATTCCAAAATCAAACATTGAAATCACCAGGCATGGGTTTGGCCATAACATACATTTTCCTTCAACTTTTCAACAACTGAAAACCCTAATTTCTAACCATATCAACGCAAGTTCACAAATAACAATCAAATTCCAATCGGTCCTCAAGTCCGCTACCTAGAGGCCACCTCAAGTCCGCTACCTAGGTTGGGATTTCAAGAGCTAACTTCATCTTTTCGATGAGATCATTTTATCAATATAAACCACAGATCTACACTAATCAACACTAATAAAGCTAGATCTACAAGATTCGAGGTTTATACCTCCGGATCTATCAAGATCCAACGAGATCCGGCAAGATCCAATGAAATCCCTCGAGCCTTCCTTCAAGAAAGTAGCCTCCAAGCTTGATGACTTCCAAAAACCCTCGATCCTAGCCCAAGATCTTCAAGATTCGTCGAAGATATCCGCTACCAAATTCAACCTCGAGCGCAAGATGATCACCCAAGCTTTTCTTTCCTTCCTTTTTCCTCTCAAAGGTTCAGATCTCCCTCTCTCTCCTCTCTCCTTGGTTCGGCTGGAATGAGAAGGAAGAAACCAAGCCCACAATCCATCAATCAAGTTTCATAGAGTCAAGTTCTTGTGGGAAGAAAAGAAAATGGAAGATCAATCTCAACTTACCTCTTGTTTTCTTCCAAGAATTTCAGCCCAAAGCTTCTTCTCTCTCTCCTCTTTCTCGGCTGCTAGGAAGGAAGAAGATGATGGTGGTTGATGGTGTTTTTAATCTCCAAGAAGATTGAATCAAGAGTGGAAGAAATTTCAAGGCAATTCTCTCTCTTTCTCAAGCTCTCTCTCTCGGCTCTAGCTCTCTCTCTATCTCACAAATTGCAGCTGAAAATGGAAGCTTGGTGTTGCAAGAAGTCAAGGCTTTTAAAGCCTAAAAAGTGCTTTTCCTTGTTTTGGGGAAAAAAGTGCTTTTTGGCACTTTATGTCGCGTCGCGCGCGGCTGTCTAGCTTACACTGATTTCTTTCATCCCAACACTGTCTCGCCATAATATTATTTCCAAAATATTACTACATATGCTCGATTTCAACTCCAAGTCACTATTCACGCGTCGGAACAATTTTTAATGCTAAATTTTGGCCAAAACCACACACCGGCAAACAATTCGTATAAAATTCTCTAAATTGAGAAATAATCACTTTAAACATATTTTCACTAATATTTCAATAAATAAACTCAATATAAATATTATTATGCAATTTAGAAACAAATTTAAAATTTTGAGGCCCTCACATCCTTCCCCCCTTAAGAGAATTTTGTCCTCAAAATTCCTTACCTTTTCTAGGTAAATACCTCTGGATGACTCTTCTTCATCTCTTCCTCCAATTCCCACGTTGATTCCTCAATAGCATGATTCCTCCAAAGAACTTTGACCAGTGGAATCTTCTTGTTCCTCAAGTCTTTCACTTCTCTGTCGAGGATTTTTACAGGTCGCTCTTCATAGGATAAGGATTCATCCACTTCAATCTCTCCTAAGGGCAACACATGGCTTGGGACTGGATGGTACTTCTTAAGCATGGACACGTGGAAAAAATTATGAATCTTTGACATGCTCGAGGGTAAATCCAACTGGTATGCCACTTTGCCTACTCGCTTGAGAATCTCAAATGGTCCCACATATCGTGGTTTCAATTTCTTCCCCTTTTTGGATACTACTCCTCCTTTCATACGCTTAACCTTGAGAAATACTTTGTCCCTTACATCGAACTCCAAATCCTTTCTTCGGTTATCGGCATAGCTCTTTTGTCGACTTTGAGCCGTTTGAAGTCTTTCTCGAACTAGCTTTACTTTCTCAAAAGCCTCCTCAACCCAAGGAATAGTGGTTGGATCTAAAATTTTCTTTTCCCCTACTTCATCCCAATGAATAGGTGATCTACACCTTCTCCCATAAAGTGCTTCATAAGGAGCCATCTGAATTGAAGCATGGTAACTATTGTTGTAGGCAAATTCCACTAGAGGCATGTGTTGACTCCAACTTCCTCCAAAATCCAATATACATAACCTCAACATGTCTTCCAAAGTTTGAATTGTCCTTTCAGATTGTCCATCCGTTTGGGGATGATAAGCGGTGCTCAAACTAACCTTAGTCCCCAAATTCTCTTGTAACTTTTGCCAGAATCGAGAAACAAACCTTGGGTCTCTATCAGAGACGATGCTCACCGGTACCCCATGTAATCTAAGAATTTCATCCAAGTACAATCGAGCCAACTTCTCCAAAGGACATTTTATACTTACCGGTAGAAAATGAGCAGTTTTAGTAAGTCGATCCACTATCACCCAAACTGCATCATCTCCTTTTTGACTCCTAGGCAATCCAGTCACAAAATCCATAGTGATATGACCCCATTTCCATTCAGGTATCTCTAAGGGTTGCAAAAGTCCTGAAGGTTTTTGGTGCTCCGCCTTAACTTGCTGGCACATGAGACAGGTCTGAACAAATCTGGCCACATCTCTCTTCATTCCATCCCACCAATACATCCTTTTCAAGTCTTGGTACATTTTATTGTTCCCAGGGTGAATTGTATACCTAGAACGATGTGCTTCTTCCAAAATTTCTTTCCTCAACTCTTCATTGTCTGAAACAACAACATGATTTCGAAACCTCAAAATCCCCTCAGGCCCTATCTTAAAGTCTAGGGTTTCTCCTTTATTCACTTTTCCAATCCACTTTTGCACCATGAAATCTCCTTTTTGTGCCTCTTTAATACGTTCTAGGATGGAAGATCTCATCACTATATTCCCAAAGATAACTTTCTGTTTCTTCAAATGAGGGTTCCATTCACCAACCTTTTCTAACATTTCCCACTCCTTTACCATCAAGCTTGCTATTTGAGCCTTTCGACTTAAGGCATCAGCTACCTTGTTGGCCTTTCCAGGGTGATAACTTATGGTGCAATCATAGTCCTCAAGAAATTCTACCCATCCCCTTTGTCTTAAATTCAATTCCTTTTGAGAGAACAAATACTTGAGACTTTTGTGATTAGTAAAAACCTCAAATGTCACCCCATATAAATAATGTCTCCACTTTTTCAGTGCAAAGATGACTGCGGCAAACTCCAAATCATGTGTTGGATAGTTTTGCTCATGAGGCTTTAATTTCCTAGAGGCATAGGCAATAACTTTTCCATTTTACATCAGGACACACCCTAATTCTTCTTTCGAGGCGTCTGAATAAACTACAAACCCATCTTTTCCATTTGGCAAGGTCAACACAGGGGCTGTTGTCAAACGCTTCTTTAACTCTTGAAAACTAGCCTCACACTTTGGATTCTAAGCAAACTTAACATGCTTTTTAGTTAAATCCGTTAGTGGCCCAGCAATCTTTGAGAAATCCTGAATCAATCGACGGTAGTATCCCACCAAACCCAAGAAACTTCTAACCTCAGTAGGGTTTCTAGGTTGCCTCCATTGAGTCACTGTCTCTACTTTGGAGGGATCCACAGCAATTCCATCCTTAGAAATTTTATGCCCTAGAAAGGATACTTCCTCTAACCAAAACTCACACTTGTTGAACTTAGCATACAATTGATGTTCTCTTAAAGTTTGAAGCACTGTCTTGAAGTGTTGAGCATGATCCTCTTGGGTCTTTGAGTATACCAAGATGTCATCTATGAATACAACCACAAATTGGTCCAAATAGGGTTTAAAGACCCGTTGCATCAAATCCATAAATGCCGCTGGAGCATTGGTCAACCCAAAGGGCATTACCACAAACTCAAAATGTCCGTACCTTGAGTTAAAAGCAGTCCTCGGTACGTCTTCCTTTCTAATTCTCAATTGGTAGTACCCTTGCCAAAGGTCTAATTTAGAAAAGACCACTGAACCTTGTAATTGGTCAAATAGTTCATCAATGAGCGGTAGAGGATACTTATTCTTTATTGTCACATCGTTAAGCCCTCGATAGTCAATGCACAACCTCAAACTTCCATCCTTTTTTCTTAACAAAGAGTACAGGTGCTCCCCAAGGTGAGTCACTCTCTCTGATAAAACCTCGCTCCAATAGGTTTTGTAATTGGACCTTCAGTTCCTTAAATTCAGCTGGAGCCATTCAATATGGAGTCTTAGAAATTGGAGCTGTCCCTGGCAACAAATCAATCTTAAATTCCACCATTCGCTCAGGGGGTAGACTTTCTAATTCCTCTGGGAAGACATCGGGAAAATCCTTTACAATCGGCACTTCCTCCAACTTCATTTTATCACTAGGGGGATTTATCAAAAAGGCCAAACACCCTTGAGCCCCTTTACTTAACAATTTTCTCGCTTTAATCCCCGAGATAAGGGCAGATGACGCTAATCTCCCTTTTACGTCTAACTTCAAGGTAGCCTCTCCAGGAATAGAAAATTCCACAGTCTTTGCTCTACAATCCAATTTAACATGATAACGGGCTAGAGAATCCATCCCTAAGATAACATCATACCCCTTGATGTCTAGACTAATCAAGTCCACCACTAGCTTCCTTTCTCCTATCCAAACATCACAATTCTTGTATACCCAACTAGTAATTAAACTTTGTTCCCCCGTGGGTGTCTTAACTTCCAAGTCGTAAGGTAATCTAGTAGGCTTTATGTCTACTCCATTTAAAAAGGAAGGATTCACAAAAGAATGTGATACACCAGGATCAATCAAAATCTTAGCTAAGCGATGAAAGACGGGGATGGTACCTTCAACCACTTCAGTAGGATCAGGAACTTGCTGTTGGTCAATGGCGTAGACCCTAGCTGGTACTCTTGGTCGATTCCCTGTGGCACTAGCTTGACTGGCAGTAGGTTTGTCTACTGGTTGGGTCATACCTCCTCCTTGGGCCATCAGACACGCAGATAACTGATGCTCCATACTACCACACTTAAGACATGCTCCACTCTTTCTCCAACATTCATTCTCCATGTGGTTTGGCTTCCCACAAAAGCCACAAGACACGCTAGGGGTAGAGACTTGACTTCCTTGGGAACCTCCCCTTAATAGCCCTCTTCCTCTCACACTCCCTCTAGACACTCCTCCTCTTGAGTATGTCCCTCTCGAATTTGATCCCCTTGACGATCCAGAGGGGGTTGTCCTACCCATTCCTCTTCCAAACTTAGGAGTTGGAACATTCATGTCCATTGGGCCACGACTACCACTAGGTGCATTCCTTTTTCTTGCATTAAAATTCCTCACTTGTGCTTTGGCTCCTTCAATCCTCTGAGCCCTTTCCACGGCTTCACTAAAACTATTAACTTGAGCAGCTGCTAAGATCTCTTGTAGCTCTACGTTCAATCCTTGGACAAATCTTCTTACTCTCCTCTGTTCAGTGGCCACCAACTCAGGGGCAATTCTTGACAGTTTAGTAAACTGTGCCTCATACTCCGTCACACTCTGTAATCCTTGTTTGCACCTAATGAAATCGTCCTCCCTTTTCTCTTGCACTATTGGAGGAAGAAATTTGGCATTAAACTCTTGAGTAAAATTTACCCAAGTCCTAGGGGTGTTCTCTCTCTCCCACTTGGTTCTTATCATGGCCCACCAAGAACGGGCAGCTCCCTCAAATTGAAATGTGACAAAGGTTATTTGCCTTTCCTCAGTATAGTCTAAAGCAGTGAAAATATCAGTAATCCTTTCTAACCAACCCTCAGCAACTTCAGGGTTAGGTTCACCACAAAATTTAGGGGGATTAAATCTTTGGAATCTCTCAAGTGCCCAATCCTCACCAACTCCAACGTTACCAAGGTGTTGCTCAGGTCCAGGGCCTTGTTGCCCAGCCATACGATCTAAAATCTCAGTCATACGGTTCATGGCTGTAGCCATTTGCTCTACAAAATTAACCCCAGCCCCTTGATTCTGATCAGCAGTAGATTCATGGTCATTTCCAATACTTTGAAGAAGCCTAGTCCCACAGCCCCGACCTCGTCCTCTCCTACCGTCCATAGTTCTCTAGAGGGCCATCAAATTATCATGAACACAGAAAAAAGTAACAACACAATTAGAACAATTGCTTTAGGAAATAGGCAAAACACTTTCATAATTACATTTCATTACAATATGGTGCCAAGAGTACATCAGTTAAGCATGCTTTTGTCAAAAGATACACATTGGTATATCAAGTTATCAAGTACACTTAAACAAAAATATGGTACTTGGCAAGTTAGCAAGCATGCACTTTACAAAAGTTGGGAACCCACTCTACAGGTTTACTCCCCACAAAAGATTACAAAAACTCTAAGGTCAAGTCAAGCTAATCTATCAGGTCCAGTAAGAATAAGTCTCCGTGCACTCATCCTCAGAGGGATCAGACATCAGATACTGAGGATCCCCCTCAGCCATGGCAGCGTCTCCAACAGACTCCCTCGGAGGCTCTCCTCCCAAATCAGCATCAACAGGAGACTGATTAACCGAATCCTCCTCGACTCGGTTAGCCTCAATCTCTCCTCCAATAAAGGCCTCACATCCAGCAGCAATATCCTCGACTCTCTCTCGAGCCACCCTTACTATCCTAGCGGCTCGCTCGTTAGCCAAGCGAACCTCAGCCTCAAGCTCTCCAATCCTAGCCAATCGAGTCTGAGCCACAGTAGCAAGCCTCTCAATCTCTCTCTGACGCTCTCGACTGATCCTAGTCAGCCTCTTCCTCTCTCGGTAGACTGCCAGGACCACATGATCTGGATAAGAAAAGGCTCTCCAACATCCACAGGAGGCACGCCTAGTACGAATCCTAGGGTTGTAGGCCGCACGAGCACCCCCAGAACCCAGTCTGTAAGAAACTGTGGGCTGTCTGTGTCTAGGCCCACTACTACCTCCAGGCTCCATGACCTACAAGAAAGAATCCCCATTAGTACTCGTTCTAACTTAAAGGTCAACAATACTTAATCATAACCAAATAACCCTCACTTCACTTTTATTCCCAACTTACTAAACCCTTAACAATTCACTAACTCTCACTATGCCCAGACTATTCAAACCTAGGCTCTGATACCACCTGTGACGACCCCACCTTCCCCTAAGGTGGACCAAAGGGGTCGGCGGATCGCCTGCCCAGCTCTCGCCAGGACTCACTCACTCACTTATTCAATAATACTTAACGAACTAAAACCCTGGATACAATATCTTACGATTACACAACATCCAAGTTACAATTCAATAATACATAGCTCCATTCTACAAGAGTCCACAAAATGGGCAATATTTAAAATTCTCCAAAATACATATCAAAACATATGAAAGCCCTAATCTCAAGAGTTGGCACCACCACTTGGTTGCTCATTTCCTGCCAAGGAAAACAAATGAAAAAGGGTGAGCTAAAAGCCTGTGAGTTCCCAAAAACATGCAAGTCACTTAATACATAAATAATTTCACTTCACAAGAACACTTGGAATATAAACAGATAGAAAAGCAATTAACAATACAATGTAGGATACAGGGGCCCTCAGGGACCAAATTCCACGCAACTTGCCCACGAACCACGAACCAGGTAGTTGACACTTCGTCAACTGTCACTATTACCATGTCGAACTCCTCTTTCCCCTTACTCCTCCAAACCCCCACCGGGCCCGCACGCCAAACACTTTTCACTTCACTTTGATAGTGTACACTGCACTTTCACTTTTCGAGACAAGTCTCGAGTACACTTCACTTTAAAACACTTCACTTTATTTAAGTACTCTCCATTAGGGACAAGTCCATACGCCAAGTCCAGAGTACATTTTCAATTCACTTCACTGGGTTGTTGCTCTTTTGGAGACTGGTTCAAAAACCAAGTTCCGAGCATATATCACTGGTCTGAGTCACTGTGCTTTGTGACATTTAGGCAACCCTATGGCTCTTCCCTTTCTCCTCGACCTAGGCCTAGCCTCCTGTTCGAGTCGACGGGTTCACCTATAGGTCTCAGGGATTTCCTGACCTTTCCAAACACATGCAATCACTATAATACACTTTAAAACACTTTACAATCAATCACTTCAAGTCACTTTCACAATCACTTTTACTCTAATGGAGTAGGTGCGATAAAGTACACACCATCCCCATTAGAGGGTTCAAAGATCAATTTACATATAACAATTACTTCATTGCACTCATTTACAAACATTTGCACGTAAACACGAAACAAGCATGGAAACTCACCGAAGTAAGGTTCAGCCTCCACATAAGGTTCAAAATCACCGCCTTGCACACTCCCTAAAATAATTTAAAACAATCAATGAGATTCAATTCATTCTTTTTCATTCACTAATCACAGTTCACTTCCACTTTTAGTTCCAAACTATAATTTTCTAAAACTTCTCTTGAGAAAAAGCTTTCATTTCACATAGTTCAAAGTTTCAAATAGATTCCCCTTGGAAAATCACTTTATCATTTCAAATGGAAACTTCTCACCGATATACTCATTGGCACTACAAGCACGTTTTCTTTCACAAAACATTTAAATGAGGACTCACACCTCAAAATCACTTTTTACACAACACGTTCGACATTCATTTTTGGCTGAAACCTCCATTTTAACATAAAACGCTTCATATCAAGCCATTATATTCAAAATCCCCAGAATTTAGCCAAAATACCGTAAAATCTTCAAATTCATTCAAATAGCACTTTTCACTCAAATTTCAAAAAAAACTACACTTTTTACCCCTTTTAAAATCCAAACACTCACTCACACACACATACACTCACAATTTGACAATATACACATTTTTCTCAAAAGTAAAATCCTTCGAGAACATTCAGGATATTCCAAAATCAAACATTGAAATCACCAGGCATGGGTTTGGCCATAACATACATTTTCCTTCAACTTTTCAACAACTGAAAACCCTAATTTCTAACCATATCAACGCAAGTTCACAAATAACAATCAAATTCCCAATCAGGTCCTCAAGTCCGCTACCTAGAGGCCACCTCAAGTCCGCTACCTAGGTTGGGATTTCAAGAGCCCAACTTCATCTTTTCAGATGAGATCATTTTTATCAATATAAACCAAAGATCTACACTAATCAACACTAATAAAGCTAGATCTACAAGATTCCAGGTTTATACCTCCGGATCTATCAAGATCCAACGAGATCCGGCAAGATCCAATGAAATCCCTCGAGCCTTCCTTCAAGAAAGTAGCCTCCAAGCTTGATGACTTCCAAAAACCCTCGATCCTAGCCCAAGATCTTCAAGATTCGTCGAAGATATCCGCTACCAAATTCAACCTCGAGCGCAAGATGATCACCCAAGCTTTTCTTTCCTTCCTTTTTCCTCTCAAAGGTTCGGATCTCCCTCTCTCCTCTCTCCTTGTCTGGCTGGAATGAGAAGGAAGAAACCAAGCCCACAATCCATCAATCAAGTTTCATAGAGTCAAGTTCTTGTGGGAAGAAAAGAAAATGGAAGATCAATCTCAACTTACCTCTTGTTTTCTTCCAAGAATTTCAGCCCAAAGCTTCTTCTCTCTCTCCTCTTTCTCGGCTGCTAGGAAGGAAGAAGATGATGGTGGTTGATGGTGTTTTTAATCTCCAAGAAGATTGAATCAAGAGTGGAAGAAATTTGAAGGCAATTCTCTCTCTTTCTCAAGCTCTCTCTCTCAGCTCTAGCTCTCTCTCTATCTCACAAATTGCAGCTGAAAATGGAAGCTTGGTGTTGCAAGAAGTCAAGGCTTTTAAATCCTAAAAAGTGCTTTTCCTTGTTTTGGGGAAAAAAGTGCTTTTTGGCACTTTATGTCGCGTCGCGCGCGGCTGTCTAACTTACACTGATTTCTTTCATCCCAACACTGTCTCGCCATAATATTATTTCCAAAATATTACTACATATGCTCGATTTCAACTCCAAGTCACTATTCACGCGTCGGAACAATTTTTAACGCTAAATTTTGGCCAAAACCACACACCGGCAAACAATTCGTATAAAATTCTCTAAATTGAGAAATAATCACTTTAAACATATTTTCACTAATATTTCAATAAATAAACTCAATATAAATATTATTATGCAATTTAGAAATAAATTCAAAATTTTGAGGCCCTCACAAATCATACCATTACTTAACTACTAAATAGAAGGAGAATCTAACCACTTAGCATAAAATCATGGAAGATTATGCTGATAATACAAAATTATTTAAAAATTAGGTGGATATTATTATTTCGTCAAGTGCATTTAGAGCACAACTAAGCCCATCTTCTAACCAAATGTGTTTTCAATCAGTTTTTCACTTTATAAATAACCATCAGAAGAATCATGAGGATGTTTCTAACAATATGCAATACCTCAGGGGATTATTAGTTTTTACCTTGTATGTGTATTGTCAAATTACACTATCAAATTTTAGAATAATGTGTTTGGTCATTCGATCTAATTTGGCGGTTAAAATCAATAGGAGGTTACCCACTATGATTCTTGGATGTGTGACGCTGGGAGTTTGCTAAAATTAAACGATAAGATTATTAGTATATTGCTTGAAAACTCGACCATGGACAGAAGAAAAAATTAGTTTAATCGCCTGAAGTGAGCTATGTGAATAGTTCCCTCAAAAAAAAAAAAAAGAGCTCTGTGAATAGTTTGTGGCCCCTTAGGTAGTTTTTCCCTGATAATTGTTGGTTAACAATTTTCTTTTTTTTTTTTTAATTGCAAGGCTCCATATTGGTTGCTGTTTGGACACACTTTTTTCCCTTCATTTAATTTTTTTAAAATTTTCCTACTAACATGATGCGTAGAGGCTTCTTCTGGTGCAAGGAATGTCTTAGCCTCTTGTTTTGGACCCTTGACAGAGCATAGAAATGAGAGATGATGTACATTTATAATTAAATGTACATTTATCTTTTATCAATGGGGCCACAATAATAAATTAGTAGGATAAAAATGAAAATATTTAAAACTCCAGGGCCTAAAAATGGAAATTTTAGTTGTTCAGTAGAACCTCTGCAAAGTATATACAGACACTATGAACGGTTGTCATTCAAACAAATGTTCATCTAACGGCCCGGGGACAGGCAGGCAAGCGAGCAACCAAAGCAGAGTGGAACAGATCAGTAAGCAATACAAGTTACATGTCCGGTGACTAAAAGCCTCACATGAGGCACCCATATTACCCTATAGGCAGTCCAGTTTTCTACGGCTATTGCACTTCAGTCACCCGGGTTGACACTTTTAATCTTGTAGGAATTATAGCAGAACAGTGTGAGTTGACCAACTCAGGAGAGGAAATAGCTATTGATTGATGTGATTCTGCAGAATTATCATCTTGCTATAAAATTTTACTCTCATTTAAAGGCATTTCAATTATTTTATTAGAAAGCCAAGGCCAACTGTTTTTTTTTGACAAGAAGACAAAGCACACACTCATTAAACTTTTTTTTTTTTTTGACAAGGCCAACTCAGTTAAAGGTATTATAAACATCTAACGAAGACAGTCTGTCATTCTTGTTGACATATTAAATGAAGGTTTAAAAATAGAAATTCTATATTATCATTTTGCAGCATTTTAATAAAGTTAAGATTTTAGTAATTGATTAAAATCAAGTTATGGTAGTTTTATTATTTATGAATTAGTATGTTATTAGGAAATTATTTGTGATTGTAAGACTTGTTTACCAAATCATCTAATTTATTTTCAATATTATTGTCAATTAAGAAGAATGAAGAATTGAGAGTTTTGGTATATTGTATGCATAATTAATAATATCATACTATTGATATTATTCCTCTTACTCCCACACATACTTGTATGTATGTAAATTTCCTCCCTATCACCAGCACATATACATTGGTTCTATTCAATTTATGTCCAATAGAATTTTGGTATAGTTTTTTGGGTTCTACAATTCTCAACTAGTGATGCTAATGTGGATCTTTTTAAAGTTATACTGCTTGAATTGATAGTTACACCCTAATATTATAAAATTCTAGTGAGACAGGATAAGTTGATTTATATAGATGAAGAGATAACTATTGATTTATATCATTAAATCCATAGGCTACTAGGAGATTATCTTACTGTTGATATAAAATTGTATTCTCATTTAAAGGTTTCTTAGGGGTGTAAAACCAACTTATTTGAAGGGATTAATCTTTTTACATTGATAGTGCATACACTGTCAGTTTTGGATGTATGACAACTAATCAGAATTTGAATTTGAAATTTAAAATTAACTTATATATCATTCATCTAATTATGATAGTGTATACACTAATAGTATATATAAGATTTACTCTTAAAAATATCCAATAAAAGAAGGCTTTCTATCATTCAAGATGGTGATGATTATGTATACTCATCCTTTTTATAGTTATTCTGGTCGTCTCGATAGATAGAGCCTGATATTATAAAGTTATACCGAAACCATGTATATTCACTAAGATATAGGTGATATGATAGATATTGATTGACTGATCAAACGCACAAACTATTGGCATATTAAATCAAGATTCAAAAATAGAAGTTTTTATATTATTACTTTGCAGTGTTTTAGTCAAGTTAGATTTTTAGTAATTCTAATGAAGTCAAGTTATGGTAGTTTTATTGTTTAGAAATTAGTATTTGATTGTGGTTGTAAGACTTGTTTACCAAGTCATCTACTCTATAAATAAAGAGTCCTATTATTGTTATCTTGAGAACTTTGTTATTATGTGTGATTATTGATATATATTATTGATATTATTCATCTTCTCCCACACATATAAGAATATGTGTGTAAATTGCCTCCCTCTATCTCATATACATTGTTTTTATGAAATATATCTCCTACAACATTTTATGGAATTTATTTTTTGGATTTTACATCTAGTATCAGAGCCCTAGGTTCAAGAAATTCATCTTAGGGTGCCTGTGAATAGTAAAGAATTGACCAGACTACGAAATTAGTCGTGGACGTTTTCCGCTGTCAGAGTTGGAGCATAATGTTTGCTTAGAAGAAGTTAGAAGATTAAGTTAGACCACAAGATTGGTCATGGTGTATCCAATTGGTGAAATTTGGACCAAAAGATTCGTTCAATGGAATATTAGATTGATTGGGTTGTGACAGAGATCGAGAAAATCCTATTTGTTGAGTTGTGATTATCAAATCACGAAGTGATGAATTGTCAGTGAATTGACGATAAAATTGTGCGACAAGAACAGTCTATCTACATGCGTGGATTATTGCAACAAAAAAATATTCAAAAATGAAGAACCCGTACAATAGAATTTGCAAGGAAGATATTGATCGTGATTGTGTTGGAGCTGATTCAAGAGAGTTTGATTTAATGGAAGCAATGGTGACATATTAAATCAAGACTCAAAAATAGAAGTTTTTATATTCTTATTTAGCAATGTTTTAGTCAAGTTAGGTTTTTGGTAATTCTAACGAAATCAAGTTATGGTAATTTTATTGTTTAAGAATTAGTATTTGATTGTGGTTGTAAGACTTGTTTACCAAGTCATTTACTCTATAAATAGAGAGTCTTATTATTATTGTCAGTTGGGAAGAGTGAAATTTAAAAACTTGACAACTTTGTTATTATGTGTGATTATTGATATATATTATTGTTGGAATGTATGCCCTAAAACAATCATTTTGTTTAAATACATTCCTAATTAAGTTTTGTATTTTATGAATTTCCATTTTATTTGTTAAATATTTGATATAACTGATAAAGTCCTTAGGATATTTATTGATATGATGGTAGTCACAAGAGTTGCTGACTATGAGATATCAATTACATTTATAATAAATATTCTTAAAGTTCCCTAGTCATAGTATTAATAAGACAGGACATCATTAATACGGAAAGATTAGTACACAGTTGGTCTCTACTTAATGTAAGTAGTGGTTATTCTCATCAACCAAGGTATAATGATACCTAGGCTAATGTGTAGATGAATTGTAAAGTACAAATTCATTGGAGTGATCCACACAGAGATCCCATTAGGATATCTATCAAGTGCCAATGGTTGAATCTCTTATGGAAAATTGTGTAAGTGATTCTAGACTTGAGATCACCATAGTATCTTGAGTGTGAATCACTGTCTTTTGATTCTATTACTTGTTGCTCACCAAGAGTGAATTAAAGAATAGAAATTGGGGGTAGTATGAAGCATGGAAAGATAGTGAGTGATCAAGACAGGATTCACCACTCCGATAGTGGGAGTTGATATCCAGAAAGGCCACTAGTTGGAATTTAACCTTAATAGTCGATTACATTAGGTTAATTGAAGAATATCTTCAAGTTAACCTAATCTAAGATTAATTCCGAGAACTAGAAAATTAATTAGTCATTAGGGAATTGGCACTTATTCCTCATTCCCTGACTAATTGGATATCTATGGTGAAAGGATAATAATTACATGGTAATTTTCCATGGAAGGGTTTGGTCAAAATTCCCTTGACTAATTCCGAATACTTGGGTGGTTGTGATGTGTTGCTAGACACCGCTCACAATCTATAATTATGAATGAATTAATTATTGTAATTAATAAAAAAATAAAGTTGTTTATTTTATCTAATTCTTCTTGAGAATTATAATTCATAATTATTGCCAGTGTATTTGGAACCTATTGGATCACACGCTTAGAGATTGAATTCTGGATTAAAATTGTGTGTCCAAATTGAGATTTGGAAATAAAACCTTTTGAGCGTCTAATTATAAGGAATAAAGGATTCCGAGGCTATTTGAACAAATAGGATAAAATAGTTATCCTATATTTGTTTTGATTTGGATCAAACAAGACCCTATCTTTTCTCTACCTCTCTCCTATAAATAGACAGACTATATGATACCTCTGTACCATAACAACACAACAACGGTTGACAGAATTGAGAGAGGTTAGGGTTTTTGAGAAAAACCTACGTAGAGAGAAATTCCAAATAAAGAGAGAATAGGCTAGCACTTTTTCTATACTTTCATACACACACATCTAAGATTGTAGAGGCGATTCAAGAGAGGATCCAGACTTCTCTCTCTCTGGATTGTAGTAGAGGCAGGACACTTAGACTGCTGAAAGGGGCTGACCACTCTCTACAACGCAACAAGAAGCCGCTTCTAGGATTAAGGTAATCCTACAACTCCTCTTCTCTACAAGTCATACGTAGCCTAAGGTGATTCCTGGTGGGTTATTAGGGCTAAAATTTTTGTTTTCCGCTGCGTCTGCTGCCCCAAAACCTAACAGTGGTATCAGAGCCATCTCTAGTTTTTACGTATGATTTCATATGTTATGTTGATTATTGTTCATGGATTATATGATTGATATCTATACACGTGCTGAATTTTGGTTGAAAAGGTTGTAACTTTAATTTGATTAAAGTGTTTCTGAGATCTGGAAAATTTTTCACAAGACAAAAGGTTTATGCTTTGGAAAGAGTTCTGCAGCACCCAATCGTTGGATGCTGAAACTAAGAATCGCGACTCGGATACGTGATGCGAATCCGCGAGGTATACCTCGCGGATCGTGTTCGGGGATCCAGATCCGTGATCTGTATTTCGCGGATCGATTCGGGGATCTGGTTCGTGGCTTAGAAACATGCTGGATCCGCGAGGTTAGTTCGCAGATCGGTTCGCGGATTAGTTTGCGGATCCTTTACAGAGCTCTCAAAACCTAATCCGCGCACTCAGAGATCCGCGAAGCTTGTTCGCGGATCGGGTCGCGGATCCTTTGAAAAACTATTTTCTATGAAATAAAATTTTTAAAAAACTGAGTTTTCAATTTCTAAAATTTTCTAATTCTGATCCGAATTTTAATTGTTAAAATTTGTTATGAAATTGTGTTATTTCATGTTTTATTAGGTCAGGAATTGATTTGAATTTTAATATGATTAATTCAAATAATGTTCCAATTTATTTTCTAAATTAGTTAGAATTAAAAGTGACCTAATAAAATTATTTTACCAAAATTTTCTGCACATGTATGATCTCAAAACTTGTTTGGGATCTTGAGATATGAAATCCAAATAATCCATGAATAGTTGTTGACTGTTATTACATGCTTTTTTTAATTTAAAGTTGTTTAAATTTATATGAATGCATGGTGGATGGTTGTGGATATAAGCCCAATGTGATTGTGGATGAATGGTTGGTTTTTTATAAATAGGGCCTGCGTATCCTGCCTTTCTTATTTTTCTAATTGTAATTTCTCTCCTCATCTAATTCCCCCCGAATGTAACTCGGGGTTTCTTATATTCTATTTGTAATGTACAATAGACAGGAATAGATGATAGGAAATTTTGAACAAACTTCTTATGAATTGATGTTTGGTAAAAGGCCAATTGTTGGCTATTTCAAAGTTTTTGGATGCAAATGATTTATTTTAAATATTAAGGAACATCTTGAAAAGTTTGATA
This sequence comes from Gardenia jasminoides, assembly GCA_013103745.1. Classification (NCBI taxonomy): domain Eukaryota; kingdom Viridiplantae; phylum Streptophyta; class Magnoliopsida; order Gentianales; family Rubiaceae; genus Gardenia; species Gardenia jasminoides. The sequence continues at coordinate 10,463,741 of CM023099.1, read as the reverse complement.
AGAAAACCGATGAAGGTATTTTCTTGGGTTATTGTGAAAATAAAAGAGGATATAGAGTCTATAATAGAAGAACTCTTATAATTAAAGAAGCCATACATATTACATTTGATGAGTCTAATGGTGATTCTTCCAAAAGTACTTGTATAGATGATGATGTAGGTGTTCAAAATGAACTTAAGAAACTTACACTCCAAGAAGAAAACAATGTTGAAATGGAGGAAAATTCGAAGGAAAGTAACACTCAAAGAGACCGAATGCAAGAAGAGGAAGACAAGGATGATGATTTACCAAAGGATCTTCCTAAAGCTTGGAAGTTCATTCAAAATAATCCCAAGGACTTGATTATTGGTGATCCATCCGAAAAGGTAAGAACTTGTTCTTCTTCAAAACCACTACTTGATAATTTTGCCTTTGTATTACATTTTGAGCCTAAAAATGTTAATGATGTTTTGAAAGATGATTATTGGATTGTAGCTATGTAAGAGAAATTAAATCAATTTGAAAAGAATAATGTGTGGACTTTAGTTGAAAAATCTCACGATCACCCTATTATAGGTACAAATGGGTTTTTAGAAATAAATTAAATAATAAGGGTGAAATTGTGAGAAATAAGGCGAGATTAGTAGCCAAGGGATATGCTTAAGAAGAAGGTATAGATTTTGATGAAATATTTGCTCCCATAGCTAGACTAGAATCAATTAGAATGTTTCTTGCATTTGCTTGTTTTAAAGGTTTTAAATTGTATCAAATGGATGTTAAAAGTGCTTTTCTAAATGGTTTTATTAATCAAGAAGTTTAGGTGAATCAACCTCCCGATTTTGATAAATTTCCTAATCATGTGTTTAAACTTACAAGAGCCTTGTATGGCTTAAAACAAGCTCCTCGAGTTTGGTATGAGCGTTTAAGTGGATTCTTGATTGAAAATGGTTTTAAAAGAGGTATTGTAGATACCACTCCTTTTACAAAACAAAAGTTAAATGATCTTCTTATTGTACAAATATATGTTGATAATATCATTTTTGGTGCTACTAATGAGCGTTTGTGCAAGGATTTTTTTACCATTATGCAAAATGAATTTGAGATGAGTTTAATGGGAGAATTGAATTTCTTCCTCGGACTCCAAGTTCTTCAAACTCATGAAGGAACTTTCATTAATCAAATAAAGTATACAAAAGAACTTCTCAAGAGATTCGGCATGGAGGAATCAAAGCAAGTTGGAACACCAATGTGTGCATCTACCAAACTCGAAAAGGATGAAGAAGGTACAAGTGTTGATGAGAAGAAATATAGAAGTATGATCAGAAGCCTACTTTACTTAACTGCAAGTAGACCGGATATTATGTTTGCCATTTGCTTGTGTGGTCACTTTCAATCTTGTCCTAAAGAATCTCATTTGAATGTCGTTAAGAGAATTTTTCGATATTTTAAAGAAGTTTTAAAATTTGGTCCTTGGTATCCTAAATGTCATGAATTTGCTTTATGTAGATATACGGATGCTGATTTTGGTGGTTATAGAATTGATAGAAAAAGCACAAGTGGTTCATGTCATTTTCTTGGTAATTGTTTAGTATCTTGGTTTAGTAAGAAAAAAAATGCCATTTTCTTGTCACAATCGAACCGGAATATGTTGCCACTAGTGCAGGTTGTGCTCAATTGTTATAGATGAAACAAACTTTGAATGATTTTCGATTATTGTATGATAATATGCCTATTTACTGTGATAACACAAGTGCCATAAATTTGACAAAAAATTCCATTCAACATTCTAGGACAAAGCATGTAGACATAAAGCATCATTTCATTTGTGATATTGTTCAAAAAGTTGAAATTTGTGTGAATTATGTTTGTTCAAAAGATCAAATTGCTGATATTTTCACAAAAGCTTTGCCCCTAGATCAATTTATATATTTACATTCGAAATTGGGAATTTTAGAAAAGAATTTTAAAAAATTCTGGTCAAATTCTATTGGACGTCCAATCCTGATGAATGGACGTCTGACAATATTCTTAGCTGTTTTCTAGAAAATCCTATCGGACGGATGTGTCGGACGCTTCATGTCGTTCGGACGTCCGACACACCAAAAGTCGCAGCTTATTAGTCACTTCTTTTCATTTCAATCAGTCAAATCTCATTTAATTCGGACGTAATTTCCCAACCACCCAATTTCAAAAACCCAAATTCCCACATTGACTTGCAACAATTCTCAAAATTGACAGCACAAACTATCTCACAAGCCTATTACAAGCCATGATTCTTCAACATTCCTCATCATAAATCACAATCCCTTCTATCCCCAAATCACCTCAAAAACCCTAAAACCACACTTTCTTCCTTTTTGGGCAGTTTGATCACGACATTATCATCAAACTTGGTGCTTAAATCATCTGTATCTTATTCCTCATCTTAGTCATCACTTAAAACACACACACACAAACACAATGGTCCGAATTCGTGGGGTTTCATCTGCTAATGGACGCAAGAGGCTCCTCATAGATGAAGAAACTCTAACTCCAACTGCCAAGTGGACTTCATTGAGGAAGAAAAGAGGTTCTGCAACTACTCAACAATCTCGAACAACTCAAACTGATCCTCAGGTTACTTCCCAACCCCTCCATTGCCTCAATTTATTGATGATGAAACTAAGGAAAGATTTGCCTTGTTCTCACAAAAAAGTTTCATCATTCAAAGGTCCATTAATCCCTCTGAGTTTCGTAAAATAGACCTTGAATCTGTTCTTAAGCTATTTGATTTCCAAAAGTGGTCTCATATTATTACCATGCCCAATGTCTACTATGCTGAGATGCTCTATCAGTTTTTTGCTAATCTTAGGAAAGGAAATTCTCGTGATGAGTTAAGATCTCGTGTGAATGGAGTGGACTTGGTGTTTGATTCTGATGTGGTAAATGAAATTTTGAAAACCACTATTGAATTTGGCTGCAAAAGCAAAATTGCCAACTTTTTCTCCTATGAAGAAAATCCAACTAGCATCAATCATTTCAATGCAGAAAAATTGATGTCTTACTTTCAATCTCCTTTTCAAACTCTTGTTGATGCAAAATTGGAAGACCTCTCTCCGAAAAACTTGATTATTTTCTCAATCATTTCGAATTTGCTTGTTCCTACTGATGGGTATCGTACTGATGCAAATAAGATGGAACTGTATCTCTTTTATTGTTTTATTAAGAAAATCCGCATTGACTTTGGTTTTGTCATGTGCAAGTTCTTAATGAAATTGTGCACTGACACTAGGAGAAAACTATCTTATGGCAAGTTTTTAACACCAATTTTCAAACATTTTAAAGTTTCAATCACTAGTGTATGTTCTAAGGACACTTCCACTTCTACTTTCTCAAAATCCTACTTTGAAAAAAAAAAATCTGAAGTTTTTTTATGGTATATAGTGTACCAAAGAAGCTGCTTCTGAATCCCATTCAAAAAGGACTCATGAAACACCTATTACTCCCATCACCTCTCAAACACTTTGCTTTACTCCCGGCCCATCTATTCACCCCAGAAAATATGCTTCTAAGACCAATTCTCCTCAATCTGAGGTTGTTGATTTGCTGAAAGAGCTCAAGGACCATGTTATCCTTCATGAACATGGTCATATGCTTACTATATCACCTGAGCAGAGGTCTGTGTTAAGTCCTTAATTATGCATATTATTTAAGGATATTTCCCCCTAATTATGGCCTAAATATTGTGTTAATTGCTTGATTCTATTTATATTTGGTTTTCAACTGTGATTTAGGTCATTGGAGTTAAATTGGGAATTAAAAGGTGCAATTGAATGGAAATTCCAGAAGACAATCCCAAATAAGGTGCGGGCACGCTGTGTGTTGATTTGAAGGTTGCCTTTTTGAAGAAGTGAACCATTTTTCCATGGAAGACAATTGCTAGATATTTGGAAACAAGGATTTCATGTATTTTTGGGAATTGGTCAAAGATTCCTTTTAATTAGGGATATTTGTAATTGGTTTCCATATTTATTTTGTTATGGTGATTTAGCAAGTTAGATTCCAAGTAGGATTCAAACTCTTTGGAGTCCTAATTTGGAAGGGAGCTTAATCTTATTTTCGCTAGCTTTAGGAGACTTGGGAGGCAGCAGACCTATTTTGAGACTTGGCTGCGGAGCTTTCTTGGTAGATTAGTATTCTTAGTTTTTGGGTGACTAGTCTCATGGGACGGCTTGATTGATCTGACGGGACGGATCACAAATTACTTTGGCTGCCAACCTTTGGTCCTTCGCTGGTTGATTTGGAAGCTTTGGTATTTTCGTTCCTTTATTTTTTCTCCTTTTTGTCAATCTTAATTGGAACTTCCACCAACATCTTTTGGTGGTGATTCAATGAAGAGTGGCTAATTTTTTCATCTAGTTGAAGGCTAATCGAGTTTTGGCTCATCAACTCTGTGAGACTTGTTTGAATTATTTTTATTTCACTTATTTACAAGTATTTGAATATTTTCTATTGTTCACATTTATGATTATTTCTTGCAATTCAATAACTGGCCATTATTTAATTGTGGGGATAATCTACTGTCATTTAGAACGCCAAATACGTAATCGTTTGGAAGGTTTTAGTATTTGTGGCAATTGACGTAATTCAATAGTACAAGAAACTTTTGGGTTATTGTCATGGGAATATTCAATCTGACTTAAATGAACCGAGTTCATGTGTTTGTTGGTTAGATTGGTGGCTAATCTAATTGTTAATGCTGTTGGTGGGCTAAATCCTAAGAGCTTGTTTAGGGTTGTCTACTGGCAAGAGAAGTAGTTACAGCCCTTGTCATGGCTATCGATACAGTAAGGATTGGCAGGTTATCAGAGCTTGTTGACAACCATAACCAATTTATTTGTAAGTAATTGAATGCAATTTAGTGTCAGTGATCAAGTTGATGAAACCAAGGTGAGATTAGGCCTTTGACTAGATCTTGTTATTGATTAATTTATTTTTATATTTGATTCCTGTGATACTGTTTATTTTAATTGGAATTTTGTGGTGTCATTTATTTTTATTAGGTTTTATTAATTAGGAACTATTCGAGCTCCTTCCCCCCATTTATTTTATTTCATAGAAAATAATTCTTCCAGTTCCCTGAGGAGACGACCCTACTTGCCACTTATACAAATTAATTAATTTCTCGGGTTAAATTCTGGTATATCGGATTAAATAAATTCCTTGGAATCAGGGTGAAACTAGTAACCCATTGCACATCCGGAGTCACTGCTCCAGTACTAGAATTAATTCGGGAATTCTTCTGTAGGCAGTTAGGTTATATTTATTTTTGTACAGGCTCGACACCTGTCAAATTTTGGCGCCGTTGCCGGGGAACTGGTGCGTTGATTGATTTATTTTCTGTGAAAATTTATTTTTACTTTATTTTTAATTTTTATTTTATACTGTTGCCAGTTTATGCCCCGATCTTCTCGTACAGGTCATCTACTGTACGATCATGTGATAGAGAAGACAGCCCATGCATGGAGAAAAGAAACAAGGCAACAATCAACGGAATCATCTTCCTCTCCTAGACTTAAAATAGCAGTAGATCTTGCTGAATATTTTTGTGAACCAAAAAGGGAGATTGAGACCATGGCTAACGAGAGAACCCTGAGAGAACTTGCTACACCGGATTTAAATCAACAGTCTTTATGCATAACCTATCCTACTTTAGAGGCGGCATTTGAGTTAAAATCTGGATTGATTCACTTATTGCCTTCTTTTCATGGACTTCCAGGTGAAGATCCTCATAAGCACCTCAAGGAGTTCCACGTGGTTTGTTCAACAATAAAGCATCAAGGAATCACTGAGGAGCAAATAAAATTGAGAGCCTTTCCATTCTCCTTAGCTGATAAAGCTAAAGATTGGCTCTATTATTTGCCTTCAGGATCAATCACCACGTGGGCTGAAATGAGACATCAGTTTTTAGAGAAGTTCTTTCCAGCTTCCCGAGCTGCAAGCATTAGGAAGGACATCTGTGGAATAAGACAATTCAATGGAGAGACACTGCATGAATATTAGGAGAGATTCAAGCAATTATGTGCCAGTTGTCCTCATCACCAAATTTCAGACCAACTCCTCATCCAGTACTTTTATGAGGGACTCACTCCATCAGATAGAAGGTTAATAGATGCTGCTAGTGGAGGTGCATTAGTGAATAAAACTCCAACTGAAGCAAGGAATCTCATTGCAAACATGGCTGCTAATGCCCAACAATTTGGAGAAAGACAGGATAATACATCCCGTCGAGTCAATGAGGTGAATACATCTTCACTTGATCATAAATTAGATTCTCTAACATCCTTGCTGGAGAAATTTGTTGTAGGCCAAGTACAACAAGTGAAGATATGTGGCATCTGTTACAATTCTGGACATGCAACTGACATGTGCCCCACTCTCCAAGAGGAGTCAAATGAGCATGCCAATGCAATTGGAGGATTTCCTGGACCACCTCAGAGACGATATGATCCTTACTCAAACAATTACAATCCAGGGTGAAAGGATCATCCAAACTTTAGCTATGCAACAAGACCTCCAGGATTTCAACCTCAGCAATATCAACCTAGACCTCCTATGCAACAACAACAATTGGCTCCTAAGCAAGGTACTTCTCTTGAGGAAATTGTTAAATCTTTAGCTACTAACATGCAACAATTTCAACAGGAGACAAGAGCTAGCATTCAAAATATGGAAAATCAGACAAGAGCTAGCATTCAAAATTTGGAGAATCAAATGAGTCAGTTGGCTTCCACAGTCAGTCGTTTGGAATCTCAGAATTCGGGCAAACTACCTTCACAGACAATCGTTAACCCGAAACAAATACTTGTGCCATTACATTAAGGAGTGAAAAAGAATTGCCAGAGCCTGGCAAGAAGAAATCTGAGCAAGCAATCGAGGAAGAAATTCAAAAAGAGGAAAGGGTGACTCAATCTAAAGTTGCACAACCACAAAAGATGGAAGATGAGCCCTACATTATGATGACACCTCCACCTCCATTTCCTAGTCGCCTAGCCAAGGCCAAGAAAGAGGAGCAGGAGAAGGAGATTCTGGAAACCTTCCATAAGGTTGCGGTAAATATCCCTCTCCTTGATGCAATTAAGCAAATTCCTCGTTATGCTAAATTTTTGAAAGAATTATGCACTACTAAGAAAAAGTTGAAAGGTTATGAAAACGTGCATATGGGAGAAAATGTGTCAGCAGTGTTACAGCAAAAGCTCCCTCCTAAATGTCAAGACCCAGGTGTGTTTACTGTTCCTTACATGATAGGAAATGTTAAGATTGAAAAAGCTATGTTGGATTTGGGTGCTTCCATAAATGTTATGCCTCGTTCTATTTATGATTTGATGAATCTTGGGCCTTTAAAGGAGACATGTGTAATAATTCAACTAACTAATAGGTCAAATGCATACCCTGATGGTTTTTGGAGGATATTTTGGTTCAAATTGAGGGATTAGTTTTTCCTGCTGATTTTTATGTGCTTGATATGGATGACAAGAATTCTCCGAATTCATCACCTATTTTATTAGGGAGACCATTTATGAGTACTGCCCAAACTACAATTGATGTTAATAAGGGTACACTCACGATGGAATTTGATGGAGAAATTGTCCATTTTAATATTTTTGATACAAAGAAACATTCTAGTGAGTCTCATTCTATGTGTGTTATCAATGTAATTAACCCTAATGTGCAAGAGACATTTGAGTTGAATGACAGGGAGGACTTAGAAGTGATGGTGGTCCAACATCGTGAGCAAATAAGTGCAGACTTCAAATCATTGTGCGCTCACTTGAGATCATTCCTGAGTCAAAAGAGCTCTACAATTCATAAGTGTAAAGACTACTTCATCTATGAAGGCTATCAGCAGCATATGGAGCAAGCAATGCAAAGAATTGAAAATTTTCATCCTCCTTGAGCCAATGATGCTTTTTGGTCTAGCCAAAGACGTTAAAGAAAGGCGCTACTTGGGAGGCAACCCAAGAATTCTTCATTTTCATTATTTCATGTTGTTAAATTTTGATTTTTCCGTATTTCGTGTTTTTACTTTTTGTGTTACGTCATTTCTTAGTTTAACAAAAAAATTTTATGTTTGTAGGCCTTGGGTGTGTGTACCAAAGTATTGATCAAAGTGGAGTGTATCATCTAGTTTGATCAGAAGACTTTCCACAATAAGGCGTGCCCACGCCTTGAGGAAAGGCTTCGGATCTCAATATCGTCTACAAAATTTTTTGGACAGAAGACTTTCACAGTTAGAGTATGCCTACGCCTTAAGGGCGAGAGTCTTCTACCCAAACCTTAAAAAAAAAAAAACAAACCGATGGACAGAAGACTTCCTTGGTTATGGCGTGCCTTGGTCTTAACAAGGAAAGGCTTCCGCCCAACCAAAAAAAAAAAATTTGGGGGATGGCCAGAGGACTTCCTTGTTTAAGGCGTGCTTTGGCCTTTCCAAGGAAAGGCTTCTACCCATCGATTCAAAAAAAAAAAAAACAAAAACAAAAACAAAAACAAAAAAATTTCCTTTGGTCAAACGGGTCAAAGCCCTAAATTCCTTTCCTTTCCCTTTTTGGTTTTTCTTTCTTCCTCTTTCTTTTTCCTTTCTCCCCTTCTTCTATACCACTTACCACTTCCCCTGTTTTCTTTCTCCTTTTTCCTCCTCTTCTTTCTCCTTGTTGCATTGCACCCACCCAGTTGCCGCCACATTTTCATTGTCACCGCTAAGTTCACCAATTTCGTCTCCATCCACTTGCTGCACTGCTGGACTTCGCTGTCATTGCAGCGACGAACCCGCGCCCCATGGCTACTCCTCCATGTGGTGGCTGCTGACGAAGATCTCGCGCGAAGCAGCCTCCCTCGCCTGAGTTCTTCACCGCCACCACCTTTCGCTGTAACTACTCCACTCTTGCGCCAGCCTTGTCCTACTTCCAGCTCCAAGCCACTGCTGCTGTCATTGCCACGCCTCGCCAACCTGCACTCCAGTCGCCATACTCTACTGCTACAAGCCTGCTTGAATTGATTGCATCGCTGCTGCTGCTTCCACATCCACCGTCCACTGCTGGAATAGAACCGCTCCGGCGTCTGGGTCATTTGCTATTGCATTGCGGATAAGGTTTAAGTTTCCAATTAGCTGACGCCAAATTTTCCATTTGTAGCTGAAGCCAGATTAACTGAATTTTTGTTGTTGAGTCCAATATTGAGTGATGGATCTTTTGTCTGAGTAAATTGATATTTCTCTGAGTTGACGTGATTGTCCGTAGTTGATACTTGGTGCCTTGAGTTGGTGACTCTTGCATTTTGTGGGTGACTAAATTGCAATCTTTGAGGAAGGGCAAAGCCCAGTCAATCCACGGGTGGTGGCCCTTTTTCCTCTCCAGCCCGAGCTTCGCTCTTCGGGGAAGTCCTCCGTCTTTCTCTTGTTTGAATATATTGAGGACAATGTAGTGTTTAGGTGTGGGGGAGGAATATTTTGGCTTTGATTTCTGGCTTTGATTGCGTTAATTTTACTTTTTCCTAGTTTTTTTTTCAATTTTAGTTAATTTTTCCTAGTTTTTCCAACCTTTAGTTTCAATTTTTGTGTTTTCAATTCTAGTTGCTTGTTTGTGTTGTGAGGGCTCGGAAATTTTATTTTTATTAGAAAATGAATGATAATGATAATAATATTATTATTATGCATTTTCACTCTAATATAAGTGAATTTATGCTTTGAATTATTAATTTCCAATTTAGAGAATTTTTTATACGAATTATTTGCCGGTGTGTGTTTCGGTCAGTTTAAGTGTTGAATTTTATTCCGAAGCGTGAATAGTGACTCTAAGATGAACCCGAGCATATGTAGAGACATTATAGATATACATTTAAGGTTGGACAGTGTAAGAATGAGATAAACCAGTAAAAGTTAGAGTGTTGCGCGTAGACGCGACAAAAAGTGGCTTTTTGACCTCTTTTTCCTGATTTAAGGAGAGCCACTCCTTTTGCCCTCTTAAAGCTTGTTTCTTGCTTCCTTTCCTTTCATTTTTCAGCAGCCACACTTGGGCTTAGAGAGAGAGAGAGCCAGCCGAATGAGAGAGAGAGAGAGAGAGAGGAAATTCCAAGTCTTCTTCTTCTTCTTCAAGTTCATTCTCTTACACTTTGAAGACACTATTTGAAGAGTTTCATCTTACTTCCTTCCAATCCTTGTTGCAGCCGTGTGTGTGAGAGGAAGAGAGAGAGGGCCGAGATTAACAAGAGGGAGAGAGAGAGTGGCCTTCTTCAATTTCTTCTTCCTCCACTTCCATGAAGCTTCAAGACTCCATTGAAGGTTTGATTCTTGTTTCTCCTCCATCCTTGTAGCAGCCAAGAGTGAGAGTGAGAAAATGAAAGAGAGCCGTGGGTGAGAGAGAGAAAGAAAGAGAGAAAAGAAAGCTTCCTTTGCTTGGCAAGTTCTTGTTCTTGAGCTCGGAGGGAGAAATCAACTTCAAGCAAGTAGATCTGTGGAAAAACTTGGAGGATCTCGAGGTATTGAAACTTAGGACATCATCTGTGGGTGGAACTTCATCAGATCTTCCTTGATCTTGCTAGATCTGAAAAGATCTGGAGGTTTAATCTTTAAAGATCTGGAGGTATAATCTTTAAAGATCTTAGTTTTAACTTTATTAGCGTTAGATTTGTTAGATCTATGGTTTATTTTGATAAGAATGCTTATGTATGAAACATTTGAGTTGGGCTCTTGGATTCCCAACCTAGGTAACGGACTTGAGGTGGATTTTAGGTAGCTGACTTGAGGACCTGATTGTGGATTTGTATGATATTCGTGAAAATAGTCTTGATATGGCTTGAAAGTAGGGTTTTGTTGTTGAAAATTTTGGAAGAAAAATGTATGAGATGGCCGAACCCATGCCTGGTAATTTTAATGTTTGATTTCAAAATTTTGTAATTTCTCTTGAAGAGATTTTTGCCTAAATAAATGTGTTTTATGTTTAATTATGAGTACATGTTTGAATGGAGTGAAGCTATGAATTTTAATGGTGAAAAGTTGTGTTTTCACTAATTTTGGGTAAACATGTAATTTTGGAAAAATAGGGAGCGATTTTAGTCGTCTAGAACTTTGATTTCCTATGTGAGTTTTGATTGATTTTGTAAAATGATAATACTGTACTTTAACTACTACTGAGTCCTGCAACTTAATTTGACATATATTACCGAATGAATTTGAAAAATGAAGTTTTCTAGTGAATTGTAGTTCTCCGAGTCTAACATCCGTACCCATAAGCCTTGCTCCATTTCAACGAGAGTAATCTTAGACATGGTGCGAACAAGAAACTGTAGTAGTGAGGGTTTGGTGATTTTGAGTAGTTGAGTTAAGACTTTGAGTTTTAGATGTTTTGGTTAGTATCTAATAGATGAACTTTGGCTCAGGTGGCCAAGACCTTATCGAGGGTGAACCAACTAACGAAGTTTAGTCTTCTTCTTTCCTCACTCGTTTAATCGAATCAAGGTGAGCGTTCTAACTCTCTTTTAAATGAAAATCTTGCCATGGTTTGTAAATGAATGATTTGTGAAATGATTTGCTAGTATTTACCAAGAAATGATTTACCACTATTTCCCAAGTAAAATGCTTTTACCAATGAAATAACTTATGAAGGATTTGTGAGTGTTTCAACTCCCTTTCAAATGAAATCTGGCAATGGTTTCCAAAGGAACGATTTATTGAAATGATTTACTATCATTTCCAAATGAAATGCTTTACAAGTGAAATTATGAAAAGTTTGTGAGTGTTTCCTGTATGTTATGTGAATTACATGCTTATGTGATTAATACATGATGTTACTTGATCTTATAAGTGTTAAATACTTGTTTCCAGGCGAGTGTGTACTTTACCGCACTCGACCTAACTGTCAATATACTGTTCAACTGTCTACTGTTCCATTGTTTGTATATTACTTGTGCATGACTGTAGGCCATGTGTACTTTATCACATTGGCTGAACAAGGCCTTTTCCCCTTCGTTATCGGCCTATTCAAGCCAGAAGCGGACTCGGTCGGGTTGGTTGGTACTTAGGGCACTGTACGGTATACTCGAGTATTACCACTGGGAGTTACAAGGAGGAGTAGGAGGGTGGTTGAGTAACAAGACGGACTGTGACTGCCATTGGAGGACACTGTATCCTTTCATTACTTGAACTACATGTTTACTGAATTATTGCTTACTGTATGTTGTTTGCTAAATTAAGTGTTTCTAGAATGATTGTTTAAAGACTTAAATGTTTTACAAAATGATGTTTAACTCAAAGGTCCATGAATTTCATGTTTCTACCGCACATTCACTAAGTTTCTAGCTCACCCCAAAAAGTTTTATTTTTCCCCCACAGGACTCGAGACGATGGATAGCGTGTGCCGTGATCCTTCTTAGTGTATTTGGCTGGGTTAATTCTTGTACCTTTTGTAATCATGGATGGATGGACTTTTATTGTATTTGGGCCTGTGAGATGGTATTGTGGTTGTGCTCTAAATACTTTGAACTGTAATTTGGGAATGAGAGTTGTAAGTTGAATTTCGTTATGTAATATTTGTGATTTGGATTGGAATGGTTGTTTATATTCACTTTTGAAGTATTATTGGATGTTCTAGTGAGTGAGTCCTGGCGAGAGCTAGGCAGGCGCTCCACGGATACCTTAGGGTATGCCCTAGGGAGAAGTGGGGTCGTCACATGTGTTCTTTTTTTCTTTTTTTTTTTGCTTATGTTGTCCAGATGCAATTAGGAGTAGTGTAATGTCATTAGCATGAAGATTATATTTACTTGCAATTGATTTGAAAAAGGGATGTTCTTGACATGACATATAGCCAATTGTGAGATTTTGAGCTTAAATATCTCATTATTCAAAATTTGTTCTTCATCGTTTGTGAGTGTAATTATCACACCTAGTTAGATCATTCTAGAACTTGCTATGATATACATGTCGAGACCACATTATTGGATTTGATGCATGAAAATGATAAGGGCAATTAGGTTTAACTCTTTTTAGCTTTCTAAAACCTAACCTAATTATGTTTTCCCCTAGTTCACCAAGTTTGGGCCTTAATCCTTTTTCTTTGTTTAACAACACATTTTTATCATCATGTAACCTTTTTCTTCTAAACTGTTTTTGTTTGACCCCAATGTCAAAGGGATGCCTTAATATTCTTTTGCATGATGAAATCACAAGTAGAAGAAGTTGATTATATTTATAGCTAGCAAGTGCTATTATGTTCCTATATTTATGTTCTGAAGAAAAAAAGAAAAAAAGAAAGAAAAAATGATGGACAGATGACTTTCACTGTTAAGGTGTGCCCGCGCCTTGTGGAAGAAAGTCTTCTGCAGCAAAGAAAAAAGGAAAAAAAGAAAAAAAATATTTATGAAGCACTCTTATAAAGAAGTGCTGTGCTTTGATAGTGGGGTCAATTTTTGTGTTATGTATGCACTTGCTATGCTTGGGAGTTGTTGTCAGGCTTAAGAGCTAAATATGTGAATGAAGATGATATTTCAATTCATGCAAGGGATGATTGGGTATTCTCTTTGATGTTTATAAACCTAAATTACCTTTTATCTTACCTTTACCCTAAGTCCCATTACAACCCTTGTTAAAGACCCTTTGATTCTTACATTTGAATTCATGTTTACTGGTGGAGATGTGATAGATTAGCAAGCTTATGGCAATGACTTTCTATGGTGTTGACGTGAGCGTACATGTCCCCATTAAACATCTTGAGTGTTGAGAGCATATACTATTTTCCATGTGAGGATTGCCAAGTCTCGAACATCCTAACTTTGATGAGATTGTCAAGGAAATGAAGAGAATTTGTGCTATGATATTATGCTATTTCATATTTGTCATCTTAGTTTTGAGTTTTAAATTAGTAAATGCTTGAGACCAAGCATTGTTTAGGTGTAAGGGAATTTGTTAAGTCCTTAATTATGCATATTATTTATGGATATTTCCCCCTAATTATGGCCTAAATATTGTGTTAATTGCTTGATTCTACTTATATTTGGTTTTCAACCGTGATTTAGGTCATTGGAGTTAAATTGGGAATTAAAAGGTGCAATTGAATGGAAATTCTAGAAGACAATCCCAGATAAGGTGCGGGCACGCTGTGTGTTGATTTGAAGGTTGCCTTTTTGAAGAAGTGAACCATTTTTTCATGGAAGACAATTGCTAGATATTTGGAAACAAGGATTTCATGTATTTTTGGGAATTGGTCAAAGATTCCTTCTAATTAGGGATATTTGTAATTGGTTTCCATATTTATTTTGTTATGGTGATTTAGCAAGTTAGATTCCAAGTAGGATTCAAACTCTTTGGAGTCCTAATTTGGAAGGGAGCTTAATCTTATTTTCGCTAGCTTTAGGAGACTTGGGAGGCAGCAGACCTATTTTGAGACTTGGCTGCGAAGCTTTCTTGGTAGATTAGTATTCTTAGTTTTTGGGTGACTAGTCTCGTGGGACGGCTTGATTGATCTGACGGGACGGATCACAAATTACTTTGGCTGCCAACCTTTGGTCCTTCGCTGGTTGATTTGGAAGCTTTGGTATTTTCGTTCCTTTATTTTTTCTCCTTTTTGTCAATCTTCCACCAACATCTTTTGGTGGTGATTCAATGAAGAGTGGCTAATTTCTTCGTCTAATTGAAGGCTAATCGAGCTTTGGTTCATCAACTCTGTGAGACTTGTTTGAATTATTTTTATTTCACTTATTTACAAGTATTTGAATATTTTCTGTTGTTCACGTTTATGATTATTTCTTGCAATTCAATAACTGGCAATTATTTAATTGTGGGGATAATATACTGTCATCTAGAACGCCAAATACGTAATCGTTTGGAAGGTTTTAGTATTTATGGCAATTGACGTAATTCAATAGTACAAGACACTTTTGGGTTATTGTCATGGGAATATTCAATCTGACTTAAATGAACCGAGCTCATGTGTTTGTTGGTTAGATTGGTGGCTAATCTAATTGTTAATGCTGTTGGTGGGCTAAATCCTAAGAGCTTGTTTAGGGTTGTCTACTGGCAAGAGAAGTAGTTACAGACCTTGTCGTGGCTATCGATACAGTAAGGATTGGCAGGTTGTCAGAGCTTGTTGACAACCATAACCAATTTATTTGTAAGTAATTGAATGCAATTTAGTGTCAGTGATCAAGTTGATGAAACCAAGGTGAGATTAGGCCTGTGACTAGATCTTGTTATTGATTGATTTATTTTCATAGTTGATTCCCGTGATACTGTTTATTTTAATTGGAATTCTGAGGAGACGACCCTACTTGCCACTTATACAAATTAATTAATTTCTCTGGTTAAATTCTGGTATATCGGATTAAGTAAACTCCTTGGAATCAGGGTGAATCTAGTAATCCATTGCACATCCGGAGTCAATGCTCCAGTACTAGAATTAATTCGGGAATTCTTCTGTAGGCAGTTAGGTTATATTTATTTTTGTACAGGCTTGACACCTGTCAGTCTGAGTTTTTGGACAAAAAAGGTCTACTATTTGCTCCTACTATGGATGAGGATGCCTCACATGCTAAAAAACCTCGGCCTGACCCTAATCAAGAAATGACGGGCTCTCAAACCCCTCATTGTGATCCCTCAACATCTGAAAAGGGTAAGGGACCAGTCACTGAAGAAGCTAAGGAAGAAGATGATGAAGACACAGAAGAGGAAGACCACTCAGCCTATCGAATTTCTAGAAGAAGACCTGGACCGAAGACTACTTTCGCTTTTTAGGCACCTTAGGAATACTTGCACTTCACTATTAGGAAGCATCACTTCTATTTTGTTTTATTTTTTCATTGCATGAAGTGTATTAAGTACTTATTGCTACCTTATATTTCTCTTGGATGACCAGTATTTTGGATGTTGATATTGCTTTTGGTACTCACCTTGACTTTATAGATTTGGTTCTCTTGTTGAGATATTGCCATTATTCTTACTCTTATTGAAATATTGGGTTTGATGGATATTTGATGAACTCATGCTGCACTATGATCTTGTTTCTGTTAAATTTCTACTTGAATAGTATATTTGATGGTTTTGATGAATATTGTATTGATGATACTGATATTAGCCATTCGAGATTGGTAATGATGCTATTAGCCTTGGTTTGTATCATACATTGGAAGGTACTGGTAAGAATGACATTGGAAGGTTTCTGAAATTATTTAGTATATTACACATTTGGTATTGAAGATTTCAACATTTTCTGGAATCACATTTTGTATTAAAGATTTCAACTCTTCGTTTTATTATTGTTTGATTCTTTTGAGATAACAAAAGGGGGAGAAAGTTAGTTGGCTTTGATTCTATAAGTTAGTTTATACGGTTTGAGCAAGGGAGAGTTTGAATGCTCAATCTAAATTATACTCATTATGCAAGTCGTGTACATTTCCAATAAATAGATGGTTAATCGAGTAAGGGGGAGATTGATATGACTTATCAATGGTTTTTATCAAATCATGTTCAATTGTTTTGTCATCATCAAAAAGGGGGAGAATGTAAATCGTAATCCTGAATTTTGACAATTACAAAACAATTGAAGAAATCAATTTAACGTTTTCCATTGAGAATATTGGCAGCTCAGGTTATCAATGAAAATAGTGCAATTTGAAGAACTCAATCAAAGGGAGTATAAGTCACTGATGTCTATTGGACGCTCTACAGCTTGTATCGGACGTCTGATAAAACTCGACAACACTCTATCGGACACTCAACTTGAAGTACCGGACGTCCGATAGACAGGAGAACTATCGGACACTTGTATCGGACGCGTATCAACCTCAACGGACGTCCGATCGTATCCAAGAAAATTTCTGAACTCTCTGGTCGCTGTCGGATACAAGCTTCATCGGACACAGAAATATGCATCAGCTGTCCGATAAAGATCGAAACAACCTGTCGGAAACTTGCATTGGACTCACAGCATTGTGTCAGACGTCCGATAACTCAAACGGCTAGTTGACTCTTCAATTGCCTTCTATCCGTTGACCACTATTATCAAGGCACTTTTTGGTCGCCTTTAAATAGAGTCTTGTCTGAACTTAATAGCAACTTTTGTACACTTAGAATACAAGTTCTTGAGAGTGATTTTAGCAAGAAAATACTCTTGGTGTAAGAATTGTAGGTCTTGAAGTGTTAGTTCATTTGCAAGCTTGTCAATTGTGAGTGAATTCTTCAATAGTGTAGCTTTGAGAGGGTTATCCGAGTGATTGTAAACCTTCCTAACTTGACTAAGTGCTGCTTGGGGCAAGGAGGAAGTGAACCTTCCATTGTACACAAGATTGCTTGAAATTCATCAAGTTGAAGTTGCTTGAATCGAGATTTATTCTTCAAACTCAAAAGGTGCTTTGAAGAAAATTGGTTTGAATTCTATCATTCTCATTCACAGCTTATTTTACGATCAATCTATTGCTATATCTTCTATTCTTCTCGGTTTCTATTGCTCATTTGATTGACAAATTGATTGAGTAGGAAGTTGAATTTGTCATTGTGAAAAAAGGGTATTATTACTTGATTAATTTTAATCAACCTAATTCACCCCCCTCTTAGGTTGTCTTTGAACCTTACATGATTAAGATGCATGAAAACATATTTTCAGCAATTCAAAGATGAAGATTCATAGAAGCCATTTTTCTTGACTTTTGAAACTCAAACTTTTCTTGTGTTCACATGATAAAGTTTTGGAAGCTTATGGATGAATTCTTCTATAAATAGGGCCTTTGGTAGACATTTTTAAGAAAAAAAAACTTTAGGAAGGCTAGAATCACTACAAAAATGTTGTCTTCGTTAGTTTTTTTTAGTTCATTAGCTTAGTATAATTAGTAGTGTAGTTATAGGATAATACAAGTATGATCTTTTTTTTCTTTTTCATGTTTAGCTAAGTTTATGTCTTGAATTATGGATGAACTTCTATATCTTGTTTGTGATGTTTACTTAGTTGTTTGATACTATTATTTTGAGCAAGTTATTTAGTACTTTGGCTTTTCTAATCATGATTAACCGGCTATTAATTGTGATCATTCTAAGGTGTTAAGTTTGCCATGAAAATTGGAATTTGACACTAGTTCATGAGGTGCTAAACTTAGGTAGTTCTCTTACAAATGTAGGGAGGCACCTTTGTGACTTTAGTGATTCATTTCATGTAATTTCATAGAATAAATGAACTTGTAGTTAATTCCATAACCACAAGTGTAGGTATGGTTTAGGTATAAGTATAGATGATTCACTACGAAAGTATGTTTCACATGCATTACGAAATTAAGCCATGCTTAGCCAAAATAATAACATTAATTCAACCGGTAGCTTCATTTGCAAGAATAATAAGGAATTCCATAACTCTCGAATCTCTTAATTGCTATTTTTACTTATCTTATTTCATACTTGTAGTTTAGACTTACATACTCACTTGTGATAGTCTAAATAATAGAGGAATTCGAAAACCACCGGTACTTGACAATCTTCCCTGTGGGATCGACATCTAATATACCCTATATTCGATAAACGATCTGTACAATTGCAGTAAATAGGGTGTTTAGGTTTATAATTAAAATTTGGTGTATGGTAAAACCTCATCAATAATACAAGATGACTTCTTAATAGTATATTTATTTGTCACAGTATCTTTCATGTTCAATAATGGTACAATTTTACTATTTAACATACAACACAGTTTCTTAAATGTACATTCACTATTACTGAGTAAAAAGATTTAAATCATTTTCATCTAATGCATTCTTCACTAATAGATAGTACAATCATAGTACATTTTCAATGGAATACAATTTTCTAATAGTATATTTACTTGGCAAGTATCTTTCATGTTCAATGATGGTACAATTTTGCTATTTAATTATATGTAATGATTTTTTTAAGTGTACATTTACTATTATTGAGTAAAAAATTTCAATCATTTTCACTTAGTATATTCTTTGATAATAGACAATACAACTATGATACATTTATAGTACAATATGACTTTTTAATAGTATTATTATTCGTCAAAGTATCTTTCATATTCAATGATGGTACAATTCTAATACTTAATAGTAATCACTAGAGTTGGTCCAATAGTCAGAGGAGGGTTCTTAGATTTCTTCTCGGTGTTAGGTTCATGGTTCAAATCCTATACCTAATAATTGAGGGTGGAAAGGAGGTGAAGAGGAATGGGAGTGTATATAAAGTAAACCTTTCAAACTGCTCCATTCGTCCGAATAAAAGTTGACCATCAAATTCTACCAAAGACAAACCACATAAAAACATAGAATTATTGAATCCCTCCATATTAGTAATATTAACCAGTTTACCCCACTCATCTCTTCTGCCGCGGAAACCACATTACAATAACCAATAGCCATCCACAAACTCTGCAAATTCATACTGATAGATTCCAATGCCCGCCACGAAGGCCTTCTTTCCTTTTTTTTTTTTCGAAACGATATGTGATATAAATATGGACAAACCTTTACAAGGAGCGAGCAAAGGCTCGAGAGAACTATACACAAAGTGCTTGAACGCACTGAGGACTAGAGATTTCCTCATCATGAATAATAGATAAAGCATAATGGCTTATGTGAAAGCTTATATGATTACAAGAATAATCAACTAAACAAAAGGAACACTTTCGAAACACTTGGCTTAGACAGAGGATATCGTCTAGAACTATAGCAAGTCTGCTGTCCTGAGCATTCTGGCTATAGATGTGCCTTAGCAGCTCTTTACTATGGATCTGTACCACAATGTTCACCCAAGCTTGTGAGGTTGACTTAAGGCTAATTTGACTGCGTTAGCTTCATCTAGCATCCTCCAACCAGAGCTCCTCTCTATCATGGCCCAACCTTTAATGAAGGTATGATGCGGACCAAACACAGAAGCTCCAATGCCAAGCATTCTGCTATCACTATGATGCTGTAACACAGTTCTTAACAAAACAGAATCTACAGAAGGTTGATGAGAATGTTGATCTTGATCAGTAAGTGTTTCTGCAGTGTTCATCCTAGTTGATTTGTTGACAGCTTCCTCGAACTCTAACCACTCCCCTTGGGCTTTTAGGATAGAATCTAGTGGCTTAAAATCCTTAGACTCAAACTCTATGCCATTCCTATTCTTCCAGATTTGCTAGAGGATGTTCACCGTAAGTGCTAGGTGCCTCCCTCCCTCATCTCTCAAATTGGCTTCAGCGATTGATGCCCACCAATTTCCAATACATTCCTGGGGATTACTGCATTCATCCCATTGAATTGGTGAGATTTGCCAAACTTCCTTAGATCTTCTTCATCTCAGCAGCACGCGCTCCACAGTTTCCACTTCCTCACCACAGCCTCTACAAATGGGGTCTCCCATTCCAGTTCTAACAAAAGTGGCTTGTCTGACTGGAAGAGCATCATTGATGCATCTCCACAGGAAAATTTTCAACTTGTGCTTGACCTTTAGACTCCAGAGAGTTTTCCATATCTTCTTCTTTTTGTTTTCCCAGCTTGTGCCACCATTCTCCAAGAATTCCTTATCCATTTTAAGGCTTAAACCTTTGAGCATTTATAACCGGATTTGACTGAGTAAGTCCCATTCGAGCTGTGCATCCAGAAGTGTGAATCTTCCCTGCCTGGGAAGCTTATGGGGATTGAGAGGATGTTTTCTGCATCAGCTTTGGAGAAGGTTTCGAAGACTAGGCCTCTGTTCCATCTATGCTGGTAGATGAACTCATCCACTTGTTGGATACTAGGAATCTGTTGCTGGGCTGGAACTGGCTTTCCTAATGGGTTGTTCGGCACCCATCTATCTTCCCAAATATGAGTGCTCTTACCATTTCCAATCTTCTTCATTGTTCCATCTTTAACTATGTCTGTAGCTTGTATTAAGCCTCTCCAAATCAAGGAAGCATTGGAAGGAGTTTTGCTAGTAAAGATCGACCCCTTTGAGAAGTATTTAGCCTTCAGAACCTTACTGACAAGTAAGTTGGGGCAAGTGAAAATCCTCCATACCTGCTTTCCCAAGAGATCCATATTAAAAGCTTCCAAGTCTTTGAACCCCATGCCTCCTTCATTCTTTCCTGAAGTTAATTTCTTCCATGAGCTCCAATGCATCTTGTTTTTTCCTTCCTTTTCACCCCACCAGTAGTTAGCCATGATCGAGCTAATCTGTTTGCATAATCTTTTTGGTAGCTTGAAGCAAGACATAGTATAGGTTGGCATGGCAAAGAAGACTGCTTTAAGCATCACTTCTTTCCCTGTTGAGCTAAGCAACTTATTCTTCGATTTCCCCAATATTTGTGAAATGTTATCCCTGACAAAACCAAAAACCTGCTCTTTAGATCTGGAAACAACCATGGGAAGGCCTAGGCATTTGCCTTGGCTGACCATTTGAATCCTCCCTACGCATTGACAGATTTCCAACTTGACATTCTGAGAAATATTCTTGCTGAAAAAAATAGATGATTTATCTAAATTGATGAGCTGACTTGAGCATAGTTCATAACCTTTTAAAATTCTCATGAGCTCAAGGGCTTGACCAGTGTCAGCTTTGCAGAAAATGAAGAAATCATCTGCAAAGAAAAGATGAGTAACACATGGACCATTCCTGCTGACTTTCATACCAGAGATCTTTTGTTCAAATGAAGCTTTCGTAAGCAAATGAGAAAAGCCTTCTGAGCAGATGAGAAATAGATAAGGTGATAGGCGATCACCTTGTCTGATTCCTTTCTCTGGAACAATGTATTCTTTGACTTCTCCGTTAATACTAAAGGAATAGGATACAGTTCTCAAGCATTCCATAATCCAGGATCTCCATTTTCCATGAAAACCCATCTTAAGCATTAAGGCATCCAGAAAATGCCATTCCACCTTGTCAAAAGCTTTCGACATATCCAATTTAATTGCCATAAAGCCATTCTTACCTTGCCTTTTATTCTTTAAGAAGTGCATGAGTTCATGAGCAAGCAAGACATTGTCTAAGATCTGTTGACCAGGTATAAAAGCTGATTGATTTCTGCAAATGTAGACGTCAACGACCTTTTTAAGCCTGTTTGACAAGATTTTAGCAATGATCTTATAAAAGGTGTTACGCAAACTGATTGGCCTAAAGTGCTTCAGAGAAGTGGGGTTCAAGATTTTAGGAATGAGTGAGATGATTGTGTGATTAACAAACTTAAGCATGTGACTAGTATGAAAAAAGGTTTGAATAGCATGAATCACATCAAGTTTCATAATATTCCAGAACCTCTGGAAGAAGAAAGATGGCATTCCATCCAGGCTTGGGGTCTTGTCAGGGTTCATCGAAAAAACAGCACATTTAATCTTGTCTTCCTGAACAGGTTTAATTAGATTTTGGTTCATGTCATCAGTGATAGTTAGAGGTAGACCTTCAAGGACATCCTCAAAGTTCCCACAACTCTCACTAGTGAACAACTTTCTAAAGTAGTCAGCTACTTCTGAGCACTGTTCTTGGTCATTTCTAGTCCAAGTTCCATCCTCCCTCTGTAGGTTTAGCATTCTGTTGCTTCTCCTTCTTCCTTGGACTTGAGCATAAAAGAACTTAGTATTCTTATCTCCTTCCTTCAGGCAGGTGGTTCTAGCCTTTTGGCTCCAAAACAGTTCCTCATCCCTATAAGCCTCTACCAACTGATGTTTGAGGTTTGCAACTTTCCTTTTCCTATCCGTCTCCTTAGACTTGATTGCTTCTTCCAGTTCCTGTTTTACCTTGGTAATCTTTTCTTTCGAATTAGCCTGGAAATGGTTTCTCCACTTTAGAAGGCTTATCCTGCAATTCTTTATTTTGCTGACAATTTTAAACATTCTTGAACCTTCAACTGATCTATCCCAGGCTATTTTCACCACGCTGTCTATGTCATCCAGCTGGACCCAACGTTTGTCAAAGTAAAATCTTTTCCTTTTAGGTTGAGACTTCAGGTCGGTGTCTAAAACCATCATGCTATGGTTTGAGGCAGAAGAATCAACATGCTTGCAGATTGCTGTTTCAAACGTTTGTAACCACATATGACTACAGAGGGCTCTATCTAACCTTTGCCAAATTTCACCCTCATTGTCCCAATTATTACACCAGGTCCACGGGTGCCCCTCGAAGCCTATGTCTATCATCTCATTCTCATTGATGAAATCCCTGAAGTTTCTAAAGCTCCACTCCTCTCTCCAATTCCCTCCCCATTTCTCATCGTTTGAGATGATGTCATTAAAATCACCGGTAATGATCCAGCTGTCACCCCATAAGATTTTCCTTCTAGCAAAACATCCCATTGTTGGTTTCTCATCTGGTGATCACAGCTTGCATAAATGCCAACAAACCACCAGGTTCTATTGTATTGATGATCTTCCACCTTGGGTTCAATGGTAAAGGCAGTGGTTAGAATATTGCTTATGGTTACATCTTCCTTCCACATTAGAGCCATGCCGCCAGCTCTATTCATAGCTTCTACTGCTTTGCAATGATCAAATCTCAAAATATTTTTAACTTTTTACATATACTTTTCCTTGTTTTTAGTTTTGTTGAGGAATATAATACTGGGGAGAAGAGGTTATTAACCTCTCTCAGATGGGGAATTGTCAAGGGGCTCTCAACTCCTTGACAATTCCACACCATCAGCTTCATTTCCATTCTGCGGCCCTACAAGGGATGGACCCCAGACCCTCAGATTCCATCCACACATCATTTGTGTGAAGGTCTCAAAATTTATTATTTTAAATATTGTTATTATTATTATTAATCTGTTCGATTATTTTTTTAATGTCGTACTCAAACATATTTTTCAGAAAATTTAAATGGAAATTCGTTTTATTTTTAGGTAATCCAATTCTATTTCACACCTATTTCCTCGTTGATTTTCAACATCCCGTTTACTTTTTTTTTTTAAATTCGCCCTTTTAGCATCAATTAGTGAGAAAATGAGAGAACACATTTTTCGAGACAGACCTTCGAGCCGAAAATGAGATAGTGAGGGTGAATAAGGATGATTACTCGTAGGTTTAGATTTCAATCAAGGGACTAGAAGTGAATCATTAAAAGTGAGATTAAGTAGGGTTTTGAAACCCTAAATCTAGTTGGACAAATTTTCAAAAAACTAGGATTTTAATCTTGCTATTGTTCTATCCATTTAATTCATTCCAATTCACTTTAATTACCTTTTCTTCTTTCTCTTAATGGCTGAGCATCACCTCTTCAATTTCTAGCCAAATTAATCACTTTATTTCCCTCCAAACTAAGATTCAAGACAAGATTTTTAAATGGAGACAACAACCCCCAATTTAAGGCTTTTAGTCATATCATTTCTTTATGTCAAAAAAACACCCAACACCTCTCTCTTCTCTCCTCCATTTTCAGCCGACTCTCTCTCTCATTTCCTTAGCAAAAGTTGCTCTTCATCTCCTCTCCAAATCTCCCAAGACAGCCGGTCATCATTTCCCCTTCTCCTCTCCAAGAAAATTCCGCCATTCCTTGCAAAACTCTAGCCTAGAAGACTTGAAGCTTTGGGGTCTTGGGGGTGTAAGATGGCCAAGCTTTTGGTGGTGGAAAGGGGAGCTCTTGGTGGTGAATCTTGGACATTCTAGGCTTGCTTGACCAACTAGAACAAGAGGTAACTTGATTAAACTCTAAAGATTTGAGGTTTGTGTTAGTTCTTGAAGATTTAAGTTAACAAGTTTCTTTGAGTTGCATTTGTTGGATTTGGATGATGTGTGGGCTCTTGGAACTCCCACAAATATGTGTATTTGTTTACTAGTATGATAATAGATGAAATGTGTGTGGATATATTGGAAATTGTTGGCTTGAACTTGGAAGAAAAACCCCAAGGAAAATCGAGAGAGAGAGAGAGAGAATTGAGGGTCAAAGAGTTGCTATTTTTCCTTTGTTTTTGTGGCTGCATTTTTGTAGGGTTAAAGGTTGATTTTAAAGCTTAAATGTTGAGTTTTAAGTTGTTAATTTTCCCCACAAAAGCCCTTCAAAAGTTGTTGCAAGAATGGTTGATAAGTTGGAGCAAAAATCTGGAATTTTGAAGAGTATTTCTAAATTGAGCTGCCATTTTGCTTTGTTAGCTGATCGGTGACTGGGCCTCCAGTACTTTCTCCGTTTTTGGCATCTTTGCACAGCTAATCTGGGAGCATTTCTGGTAATGTTGCTGTCTCTCTTTTTTCCACACAATTAGTGAAGAAGAATGTGGGTAAATTGCTGCTGGAACTTGATGGAGTAGGTAATGGATAATGTAGCTATTAATCTGTCAAATGATGGTTAGAATAGTAGATTGGTGAGTCAAATTTGGCATGCATGTTGTTGATTTTGTTTTTGCCGTGGACTTTGTGGAGTTATTGACTGATACTTTCATATGCACTAAAGTTTCTTGAATGGATTGTGCTGCTGGGTAGAACGTAATATACCATGCTTCACTGTAAGCATTTGCTATAATGTGAAGTTAATGAAAGAAAGTTTGATTTTTTAGTATGAAATTAAGCATTGAGAACAATATGACATTTTTTGCATAGTGCTCTGTTGCTATAAAGTGAATACAGAACAAAAAATTTATGAGTCAATATTAAAGAACTATCAATGCTATTTTACTTCATATCTTCAACAGAAAGTTGGTCTGAACAAATGCATGAGGAGTTAAAGCGAAAATAGTTTCCTGCTGCTTGTTATGGGAAGTACAAAATTTGGTTTTTATATTACAACAGCTGAAACTTGATTATATTATTTGCAACTTGGTACTGATTACTTGGCATTACCTCTTCCAGTATTAAATTGGTATCTTGATTGATGCCTATGGTTCGGTACTTACTCTATGGATGTTTGTGTCACATTTCTTTGCCACTAGAAGATCATTTCTTAAGCCAATTTCCAACTTCATTGTCTTGTTTTCTGGTGCACAGGTACCACTTACAAGGTGGCAGTGCTTGTATTTGGAGTCAACAGTTTCTTTGTCCCATTTTTTCTTAGACCACTTGTTTAAGGTAATATTAGTTGAAGTATATTTGTAGTGACTGGTGCATATCTTGGGTGGTCTATCTTTTCTTTCTTTTTTGCTTATTTGTTTGTTCACCCACTCTCGCAAATGTTGTGTGGTGTTTCTTTTATTTCATTTTCTTCTCGCTTTCGTAGTCAATTCTCTCTTCCTATGCACTTTTGTTTGACTTTCCTATGCCCGTGTGGCTAATGGAAAGGATTCGCAGTACTTCATCACGGAGGGTGGTTGTGTTGTGAGGAAGGCTGCGAGACTTAATGTTGAAAAATGGTCCCATCCCAATCCCCATGACCGAGCTGATATATACAATACGGTTACGGTATTCTATTCTCTCCAATTTTTCAAATTCCCAACTAAGTTCATATATCAAGATTTTCATGTGTATTATACTTGAATCTTTCATTTCAATTTGAATATATATATGTATATACACACACACACACTTGTTTTTTACTAGAGTTGCTTCACTGTTGTAGGATGACTTTCACTTTGAAGAGCACATTACCTCAAAAACTGCTATAATTAGGCAGTTGAACACACAATATCGGAATCATAGGTATCGGCTCCACAAGCATTACCTAAGCTTCAATTCAAAGGAAGATGCATTGAGACACGTTCCGGAGGGTATATCACAAGAAGATTGGAGCTGGATTGTCAACTACTTTGATAGTGCTGAATTTAAGGTTACATTTGCATTCTAAAACCTTATTTAAGTTTCGCATTATTAATCTCAAACAATGGTTGATGCAATGACTTTTCAAATGATGCAGAAAATTAGTGAGCGTAATAGAATTAATCGTGGAAAAAATGATTGTCACACGACTGTTGGGACAAAATCACTTGCCAGAGTTGTGGAGGAAAAGGTAATCTAAATGCTTAGGCTACACACTTGTTGTTTCAGTATATCTTTGTGTTTTTGTACTAAGAAGAATGATAACTAAAAATTCTGACAGAAAAGACAAGAAGGTGTTGAACTTTCGGAGATAGACATTTTTGAGTTGAGCCGAAAGTCAAAGAAAACAGGAAACTTGGTGAATGACAAAGCAAAGGAAACCTTGGTGAGAAGCTTCATTTCCTTTTATTTCCATTCACCTACTGTTGACACTTTTTCAAGCTATATAAGCTGTGGCTTTTTACTTGTAGGACAAAATGAGAGAATTAAAGGCCACTACAACAGTGACAAGTAAGGAAATTTGTGAAAAAGAGATTGGTTACATACCTGGACAGCTCCGTGGCCGTAGTGCAACAAAGAAGCAAGCAGCTGACGTTGAACATTGGAGGAGTGCAATCGAGGACAGTCAAAAAAAGCAGATGAAGCTGAAAAATGAGCTGCATCTATAGCTGAAAAATTCAATGCTCAGCAGGAGTTGATTGCAAGCTTGCAGCAGCAACAAGCTGAAAGTAGAGGGCTATACGACGACTTAGTTAATCAGTTGAAAGAGTTACACAAATGAGCCCCTTCTACTAAGGTTGAAAATTTAATTCTTTGCATTTCTAATAATTTATTGCACTTGAAAAACTATGAATGTAGGCTGGTTTTTCCATAATTTGGTCCTGCCACTTAGGATACATGGACATATTTCAGACTTTACTTTTAAGAATTGCAATCAGATTTTGTATGCTGTCCTTTATATTTCATTTAATGCTATACTCTACCATTGCTATAATCTACAGTTGCTTTATTTAAAAACTGATGATGCTTTATTTAAAAACTAATTCTCAATACTTTTGTTGGAATGCAATCTATGTTTTGAATGAACTTGAAGGGATGAAGAACTCAGCTTTTGCTCTTGTGCATGATGCTAAGGTTGCTGACTAGTTTGCAATCATGATGGCTGCCTTTGCTCATGGTTTTGTATAGAAACTACATGTAGTTCGGATGGCTGTAATAGTGGATGCTTTATGGCTGTTATGTAGCTCAACTTTTGTTGATGATTTTGAAGATGTTAAAAGACTTTGGAAATGCTTAACTATTGTAATTTGACTAATGGGATACTTGGTGCATGTTTAATGCCTTTGAAGATGTTTGTGACTAGATATATAATTGATATTATGGTTAGATATATATTAGAATTTCTATTGGATGAATTGGTTGTTTCAAATTGTCTATACATATATATATAGGATCACTTGTGCTAGTAATGGTGTTGAAATTCAACTTATAAAGCAACATGGACAAACATAATTCAATGACAACTTAAATGTTGTCACTGTCCCAAATTTCACATAGTGACAAGGATTGTAGTCACTGATTGGGTACAAATTATGTGACAACTAAAGTTGTCACTACAAGGACATATTCTGTGATGACTTCTATAGTAAATAATGACAAGAATACAGGCTATACACTGACAACAAAAGTCGTCACATAAAGTTTTCTAGTCAGTGAAGACTATTGTCATCACTAAATAAATAGGGTTTGTAACGACTTGTCAAGGTCGTCATATGCCTTCTATTTGTGACATAGAACTAGTGACAACGCTGTGACAGCACAAAATGTCGTCACTAGTTTTTTGTGTGACAACTTTTGAGCTTTGAGTGACAACAACTTCTTGTCACAGAAAGGCAATTTTCTTGTAGTGAAGCCGAGGAGCCAGAATCACACATTGAATTTGAAGCTTATACGGAGAAAATTACAAATACAAATTGATGCTTGAAGACTTTTCTCCCTATGGCCTCGAGTCTAGAAAACAGTTCTATTTGCATAAGAAGAAAATAGAAGAATTTCTTTGGAAAGGAAGATGGGAAATAAAATGTAAAAAAGAAAAGATAATAACCTTGCCTTGAGATTTGAAGGAAAAAAGGATACTCCAAATTAGGGATGGCGTAAAAAAGAAAAGATAATAACCTTGCCTTGAGATTTGAAGGAAAAATGGATACTCCAAATTAGAGATGGTTGCATCTCTTTTATTTTTCATTTTTGCCAGAATGTTCAAATATTTGGAGTTGGATTAGCCGTATGTAGTGTGTTTTGGGCGGTGAATTTGCTTGTAATTGAAGATATGGGTGAGGTAGGAAGGTGGTAGCGTGCTACTGGAGTTCTTTTTCTCCTCCTCCTCTGTTCTTATTCTTCGTTTCCAAAAGCCCAGTATAGTAGGATTAGAGTTTTAACTTAGGTTAACAAAAGAGAGAGAATCAAATAATTTGGAACTTATTATGTTTCTTTGGCATATTAAAAAACAAAGAAACGAGGTGGCTACTGTTAGCCACAAAGTCTACAGCCTCATTGGTAGACTGGGCCGATACAAAATTTTGCCTTATTCAAATGAAAAAATGCGTCTACAAAATAAGGCCCAACCTGAAGTTCCTAAAATGCCCCTTGTTCATTGTTAGATTGGAAGAACGATCAAGTTTTAATGGTGGCGCTGTTGTAGAAGGACTTAATTCTTGAAAATTAAGTTAAAGGACTACATTGGCCAAGAATAATATTTAGAGACTAAATCAGCTTTAGTATATAAGTTTAATGATGATTTTAGCTATTTTCCCGTTATGCATAATACATGTAGAATTTTAGATTTGAAAAAATTTATTTTGTTATGCATTAAAACACGCTTGTGCAAGTAACCTTTTACATTGTTAATATAGGAGTGACTAAATTATTTTTTTTTCAAGATCAGATATATCTGTGACATGTTCTATGTACTTTTCTGTCATTAGTACATTTTTCATTGTTAATCAAATCATATTAGACGATTTCCAAGTAGTTTATTAACATATCAGCTTTTGTTTTTATAACAAAAATAATTATACTTGTAAGGATAGATTTGACCGATGGTGTCCTTTACCCAACTGCTAAACTTGTCTCCTTTGAATCACAGATTCCAAAATCAATGGCTAACTTGTGTATTTGCAACATGAGGCTAATTCATTGCAAGACAAAAGATAGTAATGTTTATTTTTCAAGGTAAAAGTAAAAGTTAATACATTAAGGTATAGTCACACGAAAAAACTTTCACAACGGTAATAAAATCATTAGTTAAATATAAACTAAACATAACTATTCTAAGCAAAAGGTACTTTGACTAAATTGCCAAGCAATTGCCAACTCCCAGTTTGCTCTAATCCTTGCAACCTTTTTTCTAGATTGCAGCAGCACACGCACAACTTCCTCAGTGAAAATGATCAACACTTCAGCGGGCCTTGCCTTTATGTTGAAAATTTCGGAATTCCTCCTTCCAAACTGTAAATAATAGTTCCTAAAGGCAATTTCAGGATGTAATTCAAAAAGGAAGAACGCTGCAAATGTTGACTAACCACCCCATTTCCCCTGGCAGCATAAACAGCCCTGTATTGCTAGTATAGAAAATTATGCAGCGAAAGTAATACAAAAATCTTATAAATAATGAAAATAATAAGAAATGTATGGGAGGATAAATGAAATTGATTCAATGAATATAATTTTCATCAGTAATTAGGACAACAAGTCCTTCTATAGATAAAATATAATAAACAACTAAACTACCTCTACTTCTGAAAACAACTTAACTATCAACTCCTAATCAAGTTACTAAATGACAAATCAACTTCTAATACTACTAAACTTCTAAAAATTGCTTCGTTTAATTATTCTAACATATATAATAGACAATAACTTTGTATCTGACTCAAACATATGTTGAGTAAGACATACGAAAAACAAGTCATCAATAGATTCCAACTGTAGATAACATAAACAACACTTTCAATTGTGTTCCAATTCCCCATTTCATAAGCCTATACTTGGATTCTATTCTGAATCTTTTAAATATTGGATTGTGCTAAGCTACTGGTTAGCTACCAGTAGAACACTGCTGAAGGCGATTTTCAGGAATTACTCGAACATCGAATTGGTCTCTCTTGCCTGCAGCATGATATGCTCAATTCAGTTTGCAAATGTCGTCCCGGGAGGAATAGTAATGTTACTAACGGTGATAACGCCATTAGGTGACCTGAACAAGTACATCGCAATAGTAATGCCTGTATTTCCTATTATTAGCAATTTGGAGCAATTTGTTACATCTCACAATTTTTATACCTACATTAATTCATAGGGAAAATGACCTGTTTTATCCCTCACATCTTGTAAAAAAATTCTTTTCGTCCCCCACTTTTGATACGAAGTAAATTTATCCTTCATATTTAAAAACCTAATTATTAGATACCAGAAGTCAATTTTCAACTGTGAATCAAACCACCTAGCAATCCAGTTATAAATTTTGTGGGTAGACTTGGTAGATCACTCAGCTAACTCCCCCATATTCACGTGACATTTAATGAAAAAAGAGGAAAATAATAAATTATAACATAAAAAAGGCCCTACTCTTCAAAGACAAAGAACAGCTGAGAAGAGATAAATTTGGTCTTGAAAAATCTGAAAGATAGCACTCATTCAATTCTCAAAAGATACTGAAAGATTAGCCCTCAAACAATTCTCAAGAGATAAAGAACGAGAGTTGAACAACCAAATCCATAAAAGAATGCAAAATTCAAATCTCTAATGTGACTGTGGGAAACAGGCTTGGGTCAAAGCTTCATGGAAGAATGAAAATGCAGGACGGAGGCTTTACAGGTGTCCCAACTATGAAGTAACTTTAGGAGAAAAGATACGATAGCTTCTGGGATGTAACCAGGCAGAGTTGACCAAGTGATCTACTAATTTTACCTCCAAAATTTGTAACCTGGTTGTTAAGTGATTTGATTCACGACTGTGACTTGGTTTCTAGGATGTAATAGTTTCAGTTTTTAAATGTGAGAAATGAATTTGGTTCATTTTAAAAGTGAGGGAAAAAAGAATTGTTTAAAAAAAATGTGAGGAATGAAACAGGTCATTTTCCCTAATTCCTATCATTATCTGTTATGTATACATACAAATTGATACCTAAATTTCCTATGTTTATATGAATTTTCATGGTAGACAGAGCGACTAAAAGTTTTTATGAGTTCACTTTTAAGGAATGGGATTGGGAAAAAATAAAAAACTTTGATATCTCAAATCTCAATGCCTCTGGATTGATTACCATAATGATTGGAAGAATATAGTGCGTCATCAGTTATTAAAATTTCTCAAAATCCCATCCAGTCCACGATAATATTTTTCATGTCAATTGGCTCACTAAACTCTTAAATGTGAGTCGGTAGACTATTTCGTCTCTTTGCTCGGTTAAAAGACATGAATTTCGCAGCACATGAGCTTGCACAATACGCTCTGAGGTGCATTTTTGTCACCTCGTGAACGAAAAACAGTGTAGTGGAACAAAGAAAAGTGTATAAGAGTTTAGTGACGGATGGCACATTTTTTTAATTATTTTTGAACCTAAAGAAGAAATAAAAAAAAGAGAAAATTTTCAACAAAAACTCATAGCACAAATGAACCTTGCGTTTCAAATTCCTTTTGGAAAATAGTAGAAGTATTTTAGCAAGAAAGTAATTGGATCTTCATTTCAAAAAAAGAAAAAGAAAACTACCAAACTAAAAGTGTTTCAAAAATCCAACGTTCTCGACTGTGCTTAATTATTGACTTTTACTCCTTGCAACTCCAAAATGTTTTCATGTGGCTCTGATAATTGTAATCTTATACAAAGTTTAAGTTTATGACAAATGCAACTTTTGTACATTACACGAAAGTAGCAAACTTCTGATTGTATTCTAGAAAGCCGTACAAATGCAAATGTGGAAAATTGAAATAGAGTGTTGACGATTGAAAAGTAAGAGGGATTGCTCGGCTTTTCTTTTGTCAGCACTCATTAGGATGATATCATGTTCATTTCAATTTTTAAAGGATCGACTTTTAAAGCCAGTAGGTATAGAATCCCCAAAAATTCTGTGGAATGTAGTATTATCTTCAGTTAATGCATGTTATAAAATTATAAGGTTCGGATATTCATTCCTTCCCTCAAGCTTTGATAAGGACGTTCATTTAAAAAAAGAATTAATGGTACATTCGTGATATGCCAAAAGTTAGAGTTTTGATTTCTTCCTATTCATGTTGATGATTCATGTATCAATCGTCTTATATCCCCTATATCCATATTGGTCTTTGGACCGTCTTTGTACAGCTACCGATACTGATGGTTGCATGGTGGAATGATATGAGGAATGGGACACTCTTCTCTATGACTTTCTTACCTCTTTTTACTTTAGTTTCCTTGTTTTTGTTACTTTACATTATTAAGTTTACAATACATTTGAAAAAGTTTGCCAAAAGAACCAAAAAAAAAAAAGAAAAAAAAGAAAAGAAAAATACTCTTCTCCGGCAACCATGTAGTTAGGCTATAAATGTGAGGGCCTCAAAAATTTATTTTAATATTGTTAAAATGTATTATTTTAAATAATGTTATTATTGTTAGTAATTCGCTCAATTATTTTAAAATCGTATCTAAACGAATTTTTCAGAAAATTTAAATGAAAATTCAATTTATTTATTTAATTATTTATTTAATTTATTTCATCTTGAGGTGACTCGATTTTATTTCACCCTTAATTTCTTGTAGTTTATCAATAATTCGTTTGGCTTTTAAAATTGCCCTTTTTACATTACTTAGACAAAAAATGAGAAAAATACGTTTCACGAGGTAAAAATTCGGGCAGTGAGTGATGTGGCGCTGGAGTGTAAGGATGATCACCCGAAGGTTAGAAATGTAATCCAGTGATTAGGGGTGAATTAAAAAGAGTAATTATAATTAGGGATTTGAAATCATAGTTTAAGTTTGATTAATCTCCTTGGACTAGAATCTTAATTAACCATTGTTTCTTCCACTTAAATCACCCCAAATCCCTTCAATTTTATTCCTTTCCATCTCTCTCTCCTAACCGAGATTAACTCTTTAATCCCAAGCTAAGTGAGATAATTAATTTCCCTCCAAAATTGCTAACTAAACTTACTATTCTTGTGTTGACTTTTGGGGTTATAAGACAAGATTTATGTCTTGTCTTTCTCTTCTCATTTAATTCATTCATAATTGCACAAAAAACCCTCTCTTCCTCTTGGCCGAACTCCCCTCCCCCTCTTCCCTTGAAATTTCATCAAATTTCTTCCACCAAATTCCCTTCTAAAACCACCTACAACCTCCATTAATCTTGGCTTGAGCTTGAACTTGGGTGAGGAGCTTTGAGGAGAAGCATTGGGAAGCTTTAGTCTAACATTTCTTGGGAGAATTTTTGCCTACTTCTTGGAGGAGGTAAGGAACTAAAGCTTGCATCTTTGTCTATTAATTCTATTTTTAAGCATGATGTTAGGATTGGGAGCTTGAGAGGTTGCTAGAACCTTGACATTGTTGATGAAGTTGATTCTTGTGTTGGTTTGCAATTTTAGATGATAAATTTCATTAAATTGTCTTTTATGATTTTGGTTTGAATGAGTGGGCTCTTGGACTCCCACACTTGTGATAATATGATTTCTAGTATGATTAATGATGCAATGTAAGTATATATGTTGTAAATGGTGGCTGAAAATTTGAGGAAAAATCTCAAGGAAAAACCGGTTGGAAAGGAAGAAAAATTGCTGTTTTCCTTTTTATATTTTGGCTGTTATTTTGGCAAGCTTAAAGGTTAATGGTGAGGCTTAAATGTGAGGGTTAAGTTGTTAATTTACCCCACACAAAATCCTTTCAAGGGTTAAGCAAAATTGGTGTTTTAGTAGAACAAGGAAAACTGGAAATTGGGCAGGCATGCTGTCCGATTTTTGAGGCTGTTTTAGTGCTAAGTTTTGAGCTAAAATTGTATCAATTTTGACCATTATTGTGTTAAGGAAGGTTAATATTAGCTTAGTTTCGAAAATGGGGTCAATCGGTAGTGATTTGGATGTGTTAAAGGTAATGATAAGAAAAGGAGTGAAATTTGCAGGAATGATCAAGTGTTGTCCAGATCACTTTGGGCAAGTAGAAAACGGTCTTCCCATTCGAATTTTTAGTTTAATTTTGGTATGAACCTAGCTTATATATGGAAGTATTAGTGTACCAAATTTGGTAATTTTTGAGTAAGAATTCATCACTCAAAAGAAGCTCCAAATGTTACCCTGTAAAACTGGATTTCAGAAAACGCAGGTGTAGACACCAAATTTTGACTATTTCAATTGTTTTCTTATGTTTTTATCTATTAATGTTTAGTTATTTATTTTTGAATATTCTAACACGTCTTTCTTATTTTTGTAGGATTTTCTTAAAAAAAAAAAAGTCAAAAACGCGGACCAGTTACGCGGATTAGTCCGCGTAACTTGATCAGAAGCGAAAAAAAATGACGCGCGGATTTTTTCAGAACTCAGATCATCCTTTTCCAACTGTATTTTCCGATACTTGAACGATAAGAAACCCATTTAAACATTCCCCAACTCACCCCTAACCCCTAACAACTCATCTAACGTTTAAAATTAGCTCACCTCATCCCAAGAACATCAAAACCCTTAGTTCTAGGTTTGGTGGCTATAAATAGCCTAGATTAGGGTTTAACAAAGGGGGAAAAAATCTGAGAGGAAAGGAGATAAAAAGGGAGGCTGAAAGAGAGAAAAAAGCAGAAGAAAACGGCTGGGAATTGGAGAGAAAAAAGAAAAGAAAGAAGAAAGGGAAAAGCTAGGGTTTCATACTTGGGAGGATTATTCTTGGAATTTCTGGCCTCCTCCTTCGTCTAGATTCAAGCTTCCGATTCAGGTAACATCCTTCTACCTTATTTACCGTTTTTTGATCGTAAAATTACTGGAAATTTGGGCCTTTTGGTGGAACCAAGGTCTTGAATAGTTTTTCTTTTAGTATGGGATATTTGATGATGATTATCAGCTGTTATATGAGCATGTTGTGTTTATAAAGCCTTGGTAAGGCTAGTAGATTTGTTTTACGTTTAAAATCAGACGTTTGATACTTCTGTGATGATGCTGTTGTGATTCCTGAGAAATTTCTGGAAAAATGTTCTTCACGTTTTGAAGATATGAAGAAACGCGGACTACTTGCGCGGATGACTTCGCGTAACGGTCCGCGTTTCCTCTTGAATGTTTGAAGATGTGAAGAAACGCGGACTACTTGCGTGGACTACTTCACGTAACGATCCGCGTTTCTGTTTGAATACTTGAAGATGTGAAGAAACGCTGGCTTGTTACGCAGGCCAATCCGCGTAACAATCCTCGTTTCTAACCTGACAGTTCTTTTCCTTCCCCCTTGTTGTCCATTTGATGATGTTAATGCTTATGGTTTGATCTTTGTGGGTTTAGCTTGTTTTGACATGATCTGAATGATGATGTTTGATGCTTTGAATGGATCCCCTTGCCTCTGAATATTTCGTTTGTGTTATTGTCTGAAAAACTGGAAGCAATCTTCCTGATATTTTGAAGATGGGAAGAGACGCGGACTGTTACGCGGATGGGTCCGCGTTTCCACTCTGGACTTTATTTTTTGCCTGTAACGCGGACTGTGTTGCGCGGCTTCGTCCGCGTTTCTAGTCCGCGTAACGTCTCTGTTTTTGTATTCTGTTGATATTTCTTGCTCTTTCGTTCCAGAATCTTACTTTATTTCCTAGTATTATCTGTTTGCTTGCAGAATCTGTTTAGATACCCTTTCTTTGAATTTTTGATTGGTTTTTCCTTTAAATTGGTACCTTGATCCCTTTTGTTGATATTGAGTCTTAGATAACCATTCCCATCATTTAAGGATTCGATTAAGGCCTCACATCAAGGGATGGTAACTTCTTTCCCCTATTATGTGCTCATTATGTGTTTTTGCATGATTTTGCATGTTTTACATTAAGTTTTCTTTTGCTTTTATTCATGTCTAGTCTTTATTTATGTCATTTAATTTTTGGGCAAATCATTTGGAGGCCTTGGATGCCAAGTTGTAATAGATAGGTTTAATTTTGGCAAAAGTGTATTTATTCTAGAAAATGTAATAGTTAGATTATTATTCTGAATTTTTCTCCCTTAGAATGTATTTAGGTTCCCCCCAATGTAATAATTAGGTTTTTATATGTTTATTTTGCATGCTTGCATGATTATGTGTTTACTTGCTTTCCTAGGGTCTTGCATTTAGATATTATGCCTATGTGTTATCTGTTTACGTATTTTATGTGTTTACTTGCTTTATTATCATGTCTACATGTTTATTGTGTAAATATATTGACGTCACCACACTAGTCCAACGCTAGTTGTGGCCTTCCCTTTCGATTTCTCACTAATCCAATGTTAGTGAGAACCTTTTGACGAGGGCTAGTCCAATGCTAGACCCTTAAAGCGCCGTTCATACATTAGATACAAATTTCACACACTTTTCACTTTTAGCGTTTCTTTCCCATTTTGCATGTTACTATTCTCCCATCCCGTATGCGAAACATCTCATTTAGTTTTCTTAGATTAGTGCATTTGAGGCATTACCCTTTGAAATAGGGAAAAGAGCGAGTATGGCTCCCTAACCTTAGCACGCTTTTATTTCCTTCTATGAAAAGGAAGATTTAAAGTCACGAACTTAGTCCCCCGCACCCATTATGTTGCATTATCCCTCTTTAGGACATACATGTGCATTATTTTAAATGCTATCAAAATCATTCTTTAAAAAGCAAGTTTCCTTCTTCATGTTTAGCAATTAAAAATCAAAAAACCATTTTTTCTTAAAATTTGCATCTTTTGAAAATTCAAGTTCCTTTTTGCACTTAAAATTGATCTTTTCAAAAAATCCGATTTCTCTTCTCTTGATATTTTATAAAGATTGCATTTTGAAAACCCTATTTTTCCGTTTGTTCGAGTCTCATCATTTGCATTTTTCGTGACCTCCTCGAGGGATCAAAATTGGATGACACAACTAATGTGATCAATTCCAATGACACCTCAAGGAGACATTTTGCCCCTCTCCATCCAACATTAGGTTTAGGTTTTGCATCCATATAGACAACATCCAAATGTGATAAATTTTAAAGTTAGAATTAGGAAATTTTCAACTAAATCTTGCAACTAGCTTTGGCTAGGTTAGAAGGGTGCCTTAGAGACGAGTAACATCGAATCTTTGCCTTCCCTTCTTTCAACTGTGACCCCCGAACCTTTTTCTCTAGTTTTTCAAAGACCTGGAGTCGTCTAAAAAGGGTTTTCTTTGTTTAATTAAATCTTTTGGGTGACTTGGTACACCTAAACTCCATACCAAGTGGCGACTCCAAACTTTTTCTAAAAACCCTTTTCTAGACTTTTGTTTTTGGGTCCAAATCGTCACATTTTATAGTCCCATGACCCCTTTCCCTTTCTTTTTTCAAAAAACTAAAATCTTTCCCTTCCCTTTCTTCCATCGAAAAAATGGGGCGCGACAGCAGGTTTTTGAACCAGCCATGTTTGAACTGCTATAATTTCTTGCTCGAGAGTCGGATTTGAGTGCTGTCGGTGGTGTTTCAAAAATTCTTACTTATTAACTTAAAATGTAAAAATTTCAGAGGCCAATTATTTTTCTATAATTTTTGGTGAATTTTCAAAGTTGTCTGGTTGGCCAACCTGTTATGTTCTGTTTCAGTACTGTAGTAGTTTGTTAATCGAAAATCTGGGTAGTTTCTGTCCAGAATTTTAACTGGGTGCCTTCTACAAAGTTTTAGAACTTTAAAAGAGGTTTCCAACGGTACCAACCTTGCATAATTTTGACTTGTATAACTCAAGTTATGATTTTCTAAAGATTTCAGCTCAAAATGAAAGTTCATCGAACTTACTTGTTCTTAAACTAAGTTTGGTCGATTAATTAGAAAACTCATCTTCGTTTTCTTCTAATTATTTTAGGGCGAAATGGTGATTTGTCATTTGAACAAAATTTGGATTCCGACCCCTACTTTGTCGGTGAGTTTCCAATGCATGTTAAATGCTTTAATTTAAATGCTTTGTGCGTGAACGTGTTTCGTGACATTTTACGTGTTTAAAATGTGGAATTTGAAATTGTTGAACTGCTCGCTTAAAGGAGAGTATACTTTATTGCTCCCTTCTAAGTAGTGATGGTGACTTAAGTGTTTTTGCCTGTATTACAATTTGGAGAAGAAAAGTGTTATATAACCACTCTTGGCCGCGTCCCTTGAGTGGTTAAGTGCTTAAGTGTTTAAGTGTTTGGCGTGCGGGCCCGGTAGGGGGAGTTCAGTGGAAGGAGTTTGGCGTGAAGAGTGTTCTACTTGGATTGAAGGTCGACGGAGTATCGACTACTCTAAATGTTCGTGAACTGTGGATTTGTGCTCCTGAGAGCCAACGTATCCTACTTGCGTGTTCAATTTATTTGCTTCATGTGTTTATGTTACCGCCTATTAATTTACCATTTATATGTATGTGCATGACTTTTGGAAATTTACGAGCTTTTAGCTCACCCCCGTTCCCCTCTATTTTTCCTTAACAGGTGACGAGAATCCTAAGACCTAGTTAGGTCTATCACTGTATTTTGGCTTTTGCCTTGAGTATGAAGAAACGAATTGTATATTCTTTTGGTTTTGAATATTTCGAATTCATGGGAATGTATTAAACTATGGCTCGAGGTTATAAGTGTTTTGAGTTGATTACTGTACTTTAAGTTTAATCATTATTTTATAGTTTCCAATATTATTAAAGACGTGAATTTTAGTTTATTTTATTAGAGTTAGTTTATTTGAATGCTCGAGTCCTGGCGAGAGCCAGGCAGGCAGCCCATCAACCCATTTGGTTAGCCTTAGGGGGAGGTGGGGCTGTTACAATAAATGCACGAAAAAGAACATCTCTACACTATCTTTCCTAATCAGTCCAGAGAAAACACTTCAAACATTTCATTGCTAAGGCTCTTCTTTTCTACACTACTCAGTAAACCGAAAAGAAAATGAGTTTCCAAAATTCCCCCTCGTTTCGCAATATCTTATGTGAGGATAACTTCACTGAAGAAATTGTAAGTACATGCATCTATTTTGCAAGGAAAATCCTTTTCTCCCTTGCTAGGCAAGAAAACCATTAAGGGTCACTACAAGAAAAATTAGCAACAATGACAACAAATATTGTCACAAGAAATTAACAAGTCGTCACTAATTATTATCAGTGACAACTTAGGAGTCGCCACTGAGTCGTCAGTAAAGGCTTTTCGGTAAAAGTAAACAGTGTCAACACAAAAGTCGTCACTAAATATAGAGCATTTGTGATTACAAATATCGCCACTAATTTTTATTATATAGTGACGACATCATTTTTGTCATAGATACTATATCGGATGTTGTCATTGTTGAGTGCCTGATGTTGTCACGGGTAGCTTGTTTCAGTGACAACCATGTCACCACTAGTGCTATACTATTCAGTGACAATGCTTTGTTGTCACATTCCTGCTGTAAATGTAGTGACAACATGATTGTCAGTGGTACTCTCATTCTGTGACAAAATTTTTCCAGCATTTGTTATCATTATTTGAGCAATCAGTGACAAGCTAGCATTGCGATTATGCTTATTTTGATCTTGTCACTAAACTTTAATCTGTATATGGTAGAATCATTCAATTCTACTAAAATTACATGGTTTGTATCCCAAATGAATTACAATATTGGTAATAGCAAAATGCATCAAAATTAGCATCCTGTGACAACCAAAATTAGATAAAGCAGCATAAGCATTACACCAATTGACAAATAGATATAGAATGCCAAGCTAGTATCAAGCAATATACATCTAGATTAATCCAAAGTAGTATCTTATACAATGCTTGTTCCAAAACATAGGTAGTTTAAGAGTAACGAACATAGATCCAAAATATATAAGCCATAGCCAAAATAAACATCTCATTTGCAAAAGGGGCTCTGGGTTCATCATTCTTCTTTAACCTTGGTCATATGGCAGCCTTGCAATCAAAATGCTTGAATCGATAGCACATTTCTGCACCATAAATACTAGGATTTAATAAGAGACAAATAACCAAGATAAATACAAAAGTATAAATCTGTCCAAAAAACAGTTTGGAAGAGAATGCAAAGCTATCCAGCAGAATTTTTTTTTCTCAACACGTGACAGAAGGATATAAAATCAGATTGTCTCACATAAACATCACTGTGGATGTTTGAGGTTTGCAATAATACAAAATGTAAACATGGACCTAAGATTTGCTTCTGCTATTGCAATTCAGATTCTTCTAATAAATAAGAAAATTACATGGAATAGACAATGCAACTCAGTACCCTACATCCAAGCAATTTAACT
Organism: Gardenia jasminoides; assembly: GCA_013103745.1. Lineage (NCBI taxonomy): Eukaryota > Viridiplantae > Streptophyta > Magnoliopsida > Gentianales > Rubiaceae > Gardenia > Gardenia jasminoides. The sequence goes on along the minus strand of CM023099.1, from coordinate 10,422,677 downwards.
AACAAAATACTCGCTACTGATGAGTTCCTCTCTTTTCCCTCTGTATCGGAGTAGTCAATTAATTTTAGCATGGATTCCATGAACTAAATTTGCATAGTTTCTCCAGATACTGACAAGGATTTTTGAACTTTTGAACATTACCAAACTTGGCCTCTAGTACAGAACATCCTAAACAATGCCACAATTACTTGTACTCTATTTCCGCTGGACCAAGTAAATGACTTTTTTCGAGCAGAAATAAATTCTTACTTATACCCCAAAAAATCTTTCGTAAACAGTTGACTTTTCAAGATTAAAATATTTGATAAAAAATTTATCAGAGGAAAGGGAAGAGAAGAGGGAGAGAGAGAGCACAGGAGCTATCAAGGGCCAAACAAGATACATATACCTTGTAAATGCTAATTTCATTTAGCATGCCGCAGAGTTATGACACAGTCTACAAACACAATTGCTGGTCATTGTAAATGTTCCTTATAGCATCACAAAATGTAACTGGAAAAGCCCAACAAGTTCAACGTGCAAATATCATCCACTAATAGACTTAAAAACAAGGCTTAAATAAACATTACCATATCTGAAGGCCAACTACAGCCTAACACAGAATACAAAGTCCAAAGCTAGACAAGTTTACCAAATGAAATCTGCCAGACATGAGCTAAAATGCTACATCCTTATGCTGAAATAACAATAGTTTCCCAATTCTATTAGACAAGGGTCAAAAGTGAAACAGAAACCAGAAGGACAGGGGTCAAATTACAAGCAGAAACAGTAGCAGCATTTAAAGTTCTCATAAGTTAACAAAACCAAAATGGCTTTTTGGCCATTTTGTCATCCTACCAAAAGGCAAATTGTCGTGAAGCACTAATTGTGCATGCAAATCGACTAGAAGAAGAAATCGCTTTTATCTCTATTGAGTTATATGGTAGACATCCACAATGAAAAAGAATATTATTCTTTTAGCTTAGGCATGTAAATTAGAAGAAGATATATAGCACTTACCAACTATTTTCATTGCCTGGCATCTGCGGTCCGAACTTTGTACTCAATGCTTCAAGAAGACTGGTTGCATGCCTTTGTTGATCCTCAAGCTTCTCCATCAACTTTTGTCGGGCTTGAAGTTGCACTTCCAATTCAGCAGATCTTTTTTCAGCTTCTTCAGAACGTTTCTCAGCTTGTTCTGCTCTTATCTTGAGAGATTCCATCTCTGCAATTTGTTCAACCATCATAGTTGTCCTTGAAGCACCACGACCACGAACATGTCCAGGTATACGGCCAAGTACTTCAACGCATATATCTTCTTCAGTCCTATTAGAACCATTTTCTTGAGATTCAACCAAGAGCTCCTTCAACTTACTCTAGATTAGTGGAATTAGATTGTTAGTCATATATGCGAGTTATGATAGAATGGAGCTTGTAAAAGTTTTGTAAAAATAAACATAATGAAACTTACTGAGGTAGTTGCTGACTCCTCATCAACCATGCTATTTTTCTTCCTACTAAAATGAGTCATATCATACAACTCTATAGGTCCAACTCTCCTTCCTTCTTTTACTTCCTATTAAGAATAAAAGGTTAGAAATCTAATAGCAATTAAGAAAAATAGATGCAGAACTTTACCCGTTCAGCCTTATGACGTAGAAAAGATTTAGTTCTAGCCGAATGAGACGTTTTTTGCTTTCCCCTGTTTATAATATTTCGTCTACTTATGGCCTACACATAGCAGATGTCATATTGTTCAGTAAATGAAGAAAAACAGTCAGGTATGAATCAAGATAAAATTCGTATGAATTATAAGTTAATGTACCTGGAACTCTTGACTACAGAAGTAATCGCAGAGATAAATCCAATCAGCTTTGTCCATTCTTGGTGGACAATTTGAAAGTGCTTCTTCCTTTGTCTTGTATTTCTTAAAATACTTGTGAAAGTTATAGCGCCTATTTCGATATTGCACATTCAATTGCTTGAGCAATGCTGGTTTAACATGATCTCCCTCATCATGAACAAAGCTATTCTGTACGAGCAGCATATTTGAGAAGTAACCAACTAGGCTAAATAAATTTATTTATTCACTCACAAGAAGAAGTTAACATACATTTGCCAGTTTCAGCATTCCTTCTCGTTCAGATTCAGGAAGTTTCGACCATTTCGGAGCTTTCCACTTGCCAAAGTTTCGAATCACACAAGTTGCTTCTGATACATACTCCTGAGCACCTTCTCCAATCAATCTGCCACTTGTTTTTGAAACATGAACATTAACCTTTTGGCCAGCCTTTTCCTTCTTAGACAGGGCAATATTACTACCTAAGAAGCAAAAAATGTAAAATTTGTCAGTGTAATGGATATTTGAATATTAGACTACTAAAAATGTAGTAAATAAGTGAACCAAAGTCTGACCACTTTCACCATTTTCATTTTCAAGGTTTTGAATGTTATCACTATCATTACTGCCACAATGGTTAGAATGGTTAGATCCGATAGGTTGTGAGGTAGGTGTACGAGCAGCTTCATTTTCAGCATTTGTAGGTGATATTAGCCCATCCCTTGAGTGCCGTGTCACAGCTCCATTGGTAGGAGTATTGGATTTCTATAATCCAACAATTATGTCCATATAAGACTCAAAATCAGACTATATAAACATATTAAACGAATTTGAAGTTTAAATGTCATAGACTAGTGCTGCGATACTCAAACACCAACCTCGGTTTTAGTAAATAAACGTAATTGTATTGTTCTTCTTTGTCCTGAACCACATCCAGATCCTATACTTCCTGATACAATTCCCTTTGATGCAACTGCCTGTGATATCCAAGTTAAAAAAAAAATTCCCTTAAGAGTAGACATGTTCAATTGACACAGTTCATTCTTTAACTTCATTCACAATACCTGGGTAGCTGCATCGAGTTTAGCCTACAATGGGGCTGCTGGTGCTGCACCTATAGACGACGGTCCTGATGTAGATGTTGTATTGCTGGACAAATTAGTTTTTGCTGAGCCAAATTGCTACAATGACAAGAGAAAATAAATATCCATTAATAGTATGCCTATGAAGATAATTAGAAGTGTGTTTAAACTATATTTTTAATACCTGATTAGTTGCATTAGACCTCGATTGTTGTGGACCAAATGGCATTATCATTCCACTAGATCGCGTAGGGACAGATCCCTTTTTACCAGGTCCAGCCATCTGCAATTGCATCACTCAAAAACATCAGCAATTAGAACATTCAGAAAAAAATCATGTGCTCTCCCTAAAACTACTGGGTGATACATAACAACAATTAGAACACATGGAAAATCAACAAGCAATCAGTGATACTAGATCATGCAAGAAAATATGACAAACCTGCAACTATGAATGAAAAACATCTTGAGTACAATGTCTACATGCAATACATATTCAATCAAAATCATAGTCATCACTTTGAGACATTTGTTCTATTTCATCATTAGTACCATACATTGCTCAATATCATCATCATCAATGAAGTTATCATCCATCATGCATGCAAAATTAGCTAAATTTTTGGAAATTAAAAGATTAGCTTCAATCCTTTCATCTGCTGCATCTCCTCGCGTTAGCGAATGCAATTCATCAGTTTCTTGCACACCAATCAAATCTTCAACAGCATCTTCTTGATAAGCATCGTCATCATCTTCCAGCTGATCTTAACTTTTCTCAATAACATCATATGATGTACGAGGACTGATCATGTCTACGATATGCCACTGACCACTAAGTTTCATGTCCTTGAGATAAAATACTTGCTGCGCTTGGGATGCTAATACATAAGGTTGGTCAGTGTACCATTTCCTTGACATATTAATGCTAGTGATGTTCCACTGTTTGTCAAATCTAATTCCGGAACTATTTTTCAAATCCTACCACTCGCATTTCAACAAAATTACTCGGTTTTGAGTAAATCGATATTCAACCTCTAGGACATCAGTGACTACACCATAAAAATTTATTTCACCATTATCATGCTCTCCCTTCACCATAACTCCACTGTTTTGTGTTTTTCTATCTTTCCCCCTGTCTTTGGTATGGAACCTATACCCGTTTACATTACAACCACAGTATCTATTGACTCGAAAATCTGATCCTTTCGCTAATGACAAAAGCTCATCACTACAGGCCCCAATTGCATGTGATTGGAAAACCTACATCAAATAACAATCATCTAGACATTTATAACCAAATTTAGACTCAAATGAGGGTTGACATATTTCAGGTATGCTAGTTATTTACTTACATGTTCTTCAAACCATTTAGGAAACTCTAAGTCTTGTAGCTGTTGGATATGTGGCACATTCTGCTTTTCAAGAATGCTTTTATGTTCCCTATACGAATAGGCCGTCTATTCAGTAGGCATAACAGGCGGTTGAAGGGTATGAAGTCAAAACATAAAAACTTGTAATATGTCAGCAAATGAATGGTTTATACCTTATGTAATCTTCTATTTCATCACAATTTTTCAGGATGAATAGGTGAACCTTTTTCAGTTCAGAATCATCTAAGCAATCAAAGGTCGTTGCACCAAAAGGTCGAGCCATACTACAAAATACAGATAATTCCCCTGACGCTTCAACTCTCTCTAAATTTCGTTCCATGGAATTAAATCTTGTAGGAACATTGCGTAGGTACTTCGAGATGAATGTTAGACATTCATCATCCAGGTAGCACTCGGCAATACATCCTTCTGGACGAGCCCTATTACGCACATATCGTTTGTATTGTCCCATTTTCCTAGCTGTGTCAAATGAAGTCAACAAACAATATTAAAACTTAGATTATAGAAAATAATAAGATCAACATAATTTCTTTTGGAAAATGAATGATGGGAACATTTTTTTACCTCTTAAATGGAAACATCCATCGATATTGGACTGGACCAGCAATCTTCGCTTCAGCAGGTAAATGGACCATTATGTCAAAAAAAATGGAGGAAATATTTTTTCAAGCTTACATAGTATTAGAGCAATGCTCTTCTCCTGTGATTCCAACTCATCCATGTGAAGAGTTCTACAGCAAATTTTTCTAAAAAAATTGCTCAGTTCTACTAATACTTGTGATACTTCCTTTGGCAGCATTCCTCTTATTGCTAGTGGAAGTAATCGCTGTAAGAATACATGGTAATCATGGCTCTTCATACCTGAAATCTGACACTGAACTATCTTTACACATCGAGAGATATTTGAGGCAAATCCATCTAGAAATTTTATTGAGCTTAAAAATTGGCACAATTTTTTCTTCTCCTCACGTGATAAAGTATAGCAAGCAGCTGGCATTATATACGAATCACCATCTTTTTTTAGATGCAAATCTTCCCTTATGCCCATTTCCTCCAAATCTCTCCTAGCATTCCAAGTGTCCTTGTTTTTCTCACCAGTACTCATTAGTGTTGCCAATAAACTTTCAGACACATTCTTCACAACATGCATGACATCCAAGTTGTGTCGGATTCTATTGGTGCTCCAATATGGCAGTTTAAATAAAATTCTCATTTTCATCCAATTTATGCTACTCTCCCGACGTTTTCTTTTCTTTTCATCAACTTGATCGATGTCCCGATGTTGCTGCAATATTTCTTCCCCTGATAAATTCTGAATAGGCTGTCTAAAATCTTTCTCACCATTAAATGCCTTTTTTTCCCTCCTCCATTTATGATCAAGGGGTAAAAATCGACGATGCCCCATGTAACAATTTTATTTTCATGTTTTAAATAAACACTACTTGTGTCGTATAAACAAATAGGGCATGCATTATATCCTTTTGTACTCCATCCCGGCAAATAAGTATAAGCTGAAAAATCACTAATTGTCCAAAGAAGTGCTGCACATAATATGAACATCTCTCCACTTGACGCATCATATGTCTCGACACCCAGGAGCCATAACTCATTCAACTCATGAATAAGAGGTTGGAAAAAAATGTCCATGTCATTTCCAGGACATTTAGAACCAGGAATAAGCATTGACAATAGAAAAAAAGGATCTTTCAAACACTTCCAAGGTGGCAAGTTATAAGGCACAAGTATCACAGGCCATATGCTATATGTACTGCTCATATTTCCAAAGGGATTGAAACCATCACTCACAAGTCCCAACCTCACATTTCGTGGATCTGCAGCAAAAGATTCATGAATTCTATTGAAATCCTTCCAAGCTATTGAATCAGCCGGGTGAGTCATTTTGTTGTCATCATCTACTCGTCTATTCTTATGCCACCTCATATCTTGTGCAATCTCTTTATTTACAAAGAGTCATTGCAGCCTTGGTTTTAATGGAAAATATCACATCACCTTTCTAGGAATTTTGGACCCGGGAGACTTATATCTAGGAGCTTTACATTTTTCATTCGAACAATGATCAAGGCTTTCATTTTCTTTCCAATAAAGTGCACAATCATTTTCACACACATGTATTTTTTCACACTTGAGTCCTAATTCTCGAATGAAATTTTTAGCCTCATAATAGGAATTAGGAATTGATGCCATAGGAAAGACCTGACTGAAAAATTTAAGCAACATATCAATGGATTTGCAAGTCCACTGATTCAATGTTTTCAAATGGAGAATATGGACAATGAACGACAATTTTGAGTAATGCTCACAGCCTGGATAAAGGTTTTGTTGAGCTTCGGATAACAGTCTAAGAAATCTGCTTGCTTCTCTTTCTAATTTTTGCCTATCATCCCTACTAGATTCTCCCAAATTCATCCAATCCTCACCAAATTTTGTAGCTCCAACATCACTTAACATTTCCTGGACATCATCACAATCACTATATTCCTCATTTATATCTAATTCATCACTATCATCATCATCATCAAATTCATCTAAACTCTCACCATGATAAACCCACCTAATATAACTTTCCACTATTCCATTACAACTGAGATGTTCATTCATCACTTCCATGGTTTGGGAATCAAAGTTATTGCATAAGGTAGAAGGACAATGGAGTTCACAATAGGGATCCTTGCCTAAATAAGCATATTCGATAAATTCTTGACCACCATCTAAATACTTACTGTCTAAATAGTCTTTTATTTACATCCAACTCCTATCCATGTTAGTGCAGCCTTTACCTAAGATACGGATAAAACATACCCTAATTATAATAAAGAAATAGATAATTTCTACAAAAAATGAATCATAACAAGTAAATGGACAGAAACTCCATTAAAATCAACTGATCCATAATGGCAAATAAATTAGCCTTATTACTATACTATGACTCATGAAATATAGAATGGTATCTAACCTTACATATTTTACCTAAGAACAAGTGCATACATGTCATGTGAAATAATCCCAAACAGCAAAATCTAGCTTGCTAGGATAAGGCATGACATAACGTGCATGTACATATCACAAATAATAAAGTACCCTTTCATGTTGATTTTGCACTTTCGAAACTAAAACGTGACATTTACAAATAATTAACTGATATTACAAGCACTTATTACAATATATCGTATGGACTATAATTATTTGTAAAGCTTGTCATGTCGAAGGAAATGCAACATCGAAAAAAATTACCAAAGGAAATGAAAAATGAAATAGATAGTGTAACTTACCAGTGAGTGAAAGCTTGTGGTTGATTAATCGTGAGCTTAATCGCAGAACCTATTTGACTGCAATTCAACATAGCACTTGATTAATCAATGAATCCATAACACTTAAAGCCACAAAAAATCCAAAATACAACATGCAGAACAGTCACTTAGCAGACAAACAAGAATACTGCAATCCATAAGCACCTAACGTGTACCTATATCTAAGTCTTTCAAGCATCCCCGTATTTTAGTGTTAGACAATTGATAAATTGGATACCTAGACATGCTCCCATATTTGACACCTATACCTAGGTCCATGTAACATCAGGATAGGAGGGGCTGGAGAGATGGAGGTAGGCAAATAAAACTGCAACAAGGGGCTGACAATCATATTATGGTAAAGAAGACAAAAAAATTTACTACTACAAAGAAAATTTATGGGGAATTATTGTAATAATGTAAAGATTCACTGCTGCATCTGCTGTTAACAACAATAAGTATGGGAGGCATATTTCGCATTCTCATGTCTCATCATGAAAAGCATTTAGTATCACAGATTAACCAGACAACAGAGAAAATCATATACGTAAATGCATAAACCATTTTCCTCATGTAAATGCTAAATAATAACAACCAATTATTTCTCCCAACAGTGCTCCCTTCAGTAATACGCATCCAAGAAAAAGCCCAATCAACAGCGACTGATGTACCCTCGTCAAATCACATCAGATGGCACATATAATCCAACTTACAACTGTGCATACATTAGAAGGTGTCTGACATTCAAACATGAAACCTGAAACATAGCTACAGCCCTGATGCTTTCTTTAGTCACTTATGCCTAGCAATAATATGATGGCTTCTGGAATAATCCCGGAGCTCGAAATATATATATATATCCCCACTCACCCAAACATTTGCTTCTTGAGGAGAACCTGAATGTGAATTCTTTATCTGATCCTCTGTTCCAACACTAGTAGCTAGCTCTTAGATTGACCAAAGAAACCAAAAATTACAATCTGTCAATGCACCAACACGCATGGTTCATTTTGTCACTGAAAGCAAGCTGCAGTTCTACCAGATGAATGGATGGAAACTAAAGAGATGCTCTTGACCATCTCAAAAGGAAAGCAACAGAGAATGGTGTAAACCTACAAAAAAATGTATGACGACAATGCAGGTGGGTTATACAAAGCAGTGAAGGGACAGATTCTAGGATGCACTACAAAGGAGAGTGGAAAGAAACAGGTCGTGAAGAGACCATCACCCGCACGACTATGCATCTGCTGAAACTTCAAATCAGATGAGAAACTTGAAAATGACAAGCACGACAACTGCAACAATGTTGAAAGCCCTCCAAATGAGGGTCAGCAGAAGAGAATAACAAATCAAAGTAGCGTCGGATATTTTCATCCTTATCCAGCGCATAGAGAGTGATTTTTTCATCCTCTTTCGGTCTCTTAAATTTGTAGAAAAATGCTTACGGGAATATGCAACTGTACTTCTGATTATTCTTGTGTTGGTGATTTTTTCTTTTCCTCTTTTTAGGGGGGTACGTTGGGGGTGAGGGTTATACAACAAATCTAAACTCACACACGCATGCACACACAGAGGAAGACAAATGTTGGTGAGGGTTATACAACAAATCTGAACTCACACACGCACGCACGCACACACACAGGAGGACAAATGTGTGTCTGCGGGAGAATGCCATGAATGATCTCTCATTCTCAAATCTAAGAAGTGAAGAATTGCCTTCTTACTTTCTGCAGCCTACGTGATTAAAAGGAAACATCCCAGAAAAGAAGAAGAAGGAACATGGGCAATGGGAGTCATACAAATCAAATAGAAGCATTTGGATCAATAGAAATTTTAAGAGTGCACGCCTCTTGTAAAGTGAATTCCATCTTCCACAAAACCATGACCATCTTTAGCTCAGATTCCAGTATTTTCTATAGTGTTAAAGATTCATTCTCTCTTGACTCCATTACTAATCAGCACCATCAAATTTACTGTATAAACACTGTACCTTATCTAGGGAATTGATTTGAGTATCTACCTAACAAAATGGACACAACAACAAGGACACACAAAACACCTCACCGGAAAAGAACAAAAAGGAAGAAGAAGAAGAAGTGTAACACTATTTTCCATTCTTGCATAGTGGGGGGCGGCTTCCAGATGTACACTTGGAAATTGGAGTGTCCCCCCACTTAAATTTCAAAAATAGACTTCTATACAGCTGAAAAATGTTGGATTTAGACTTGGCTATATGACAGCACAGCATAGCAATTTAGCATTACAACTTGACAGATTCAGGTTTTATTAAGTTCTCTAAATAGCAATAAAACTGAAATAGAGCATAAGTATATTCAGAATTGTAAATACAGTAACAAAAGTAACTCCACATGGCCCCAGAATTGTATATACAGAATCAGACTATAAGGAGAAAGACATTTTACCAAACAAATTTAATGTTCAAAGCATAAAAACTAGGTCAATGACATTTGGGGAAAACTGAAATAGAGCAAGAATAAGTAAAATTTACCTCTTTCTTGTAGGTTGCACAGAGGAGACACCAAATCTGTAGCGATTCTTCCAGATTGAAGCTAGGAGCGAAGAGTTTATGGGAGCAAAAGAGGTAAGAAAGAAAGGAGCTAAGTGTTTAGGAGAGTGAAAGATTGAGAAGCCATTCTAGTCTTCTTTTTTACTTTCCAGCGCTATTTTTGACAAAACCGAGGAGTGAGAGTAGACTTGTCCAAATTTTCACTTACAATTGAATGCCTCCAAACAATTTTCAATTCCCGCTAATGTCTTTCCTTCATTTTGAGCAAGAAAATGTTTTCCAATTACAAAAGTTTTATTTTTTTCTTTCTATTTTCAATGAACGGGTTTTTTCTTTTCTTTGTTTTAACTTAAATGTTTTGAACAACTATGCTAGATCTTCAATATTTTCTTTGTTAGAAAAAAAATTTGATTACAAGTTAGAATAATTTTAATTCATAATACTACTAAATCGTTTGTTAAATTTCTAATGATTCATTTAAGTTGTTAATTATATTGTTAGTAAGTAAACAATTGTACTTTTAAATCTATATATTAGACAGAGTTATGCATTACAATTGAATAATATCATTCTTCATCTCCTTCGTGGAATAGGAACTTGGAGATCTCTCTCCTGTTCTTCTTTGGAATTATCTGTTTTTTTTAATTTAAACGACGCAAACAAACAGAAAAAAAAAATTATTCCATAAAAGTACTATTTCTGATTCATAAATGAATTGTTAAGTAAAATCGAGAAGCTAAGCATCAACGCAAGGAAGCATCAGTGTAAGCATCCATTAAATGAAACAGAGAAGCGCGGGTTATATACAAATCCCGGCAGGGTGACTGATAGGAACCAACTCACAAACCACACACAAGCTCAAGGACAAGGGCCGAACCCTACACATGCTCCACTTGTGAGTGTTGGGCCAATGACTCGTACACGTGTTCACAGGATGCGAGAATCTCTTCAAACATTCATTTGTGCAACTCGTGAAGGTATTGGAACCATCCATGAAGGTCCACAATTCAGTGATATTAATAACTACTCACAGTTACGGTAGAAGTTAAATTAATGCATCTAAAATGCAACCAAGTTATATTGCATCTCCATAGACAATCATGACATTAGTGATCTTTTTAGACATCATTAGTCTTATGTTGATGCTTCCCGTTCTTTTCAAGAACTAATAAGCCAGTTCATTTCCTTGCGAATGTTGAATGTTTAATTCTTCCAAGCTGCATGTACCACTTTTGCACAACTGCCACATTTAGTTAGAGGGGAACTTTGGCTGGATAATTCCTGGTTTTCCTTACTTTGGAGTTACTTAACTGTAATTTGTAAAGTAGTAGCACTCCCCATTATATTCATTCATTGTTACTTAACGGTTATGTGTGGCACCCTCTTTTTTTTAATTTCTTACTAAACTTTTAGGGCTGCTATTGTCTTCCATGTACAGGGTTTGCCAGAATAATAATAATAAGAATAATAATAGAGAAGTCATGTAAAGTGCAGTACAAAAATCTTAAATCTTTCTTTTCTCCAAAAAATGCTCTAGGCATGTTCTTGCAATGCAAATATTACTAGGTGGTGGCTGGCACGCTACAAACCATCCCTTCCACCGCCCATTCCAGTGACATAAATGCTAAAAACTTAAAACAAGACCAATACGGCAGACAAAGCTTGCTACTATCTAATACAATGGTCCCATTGCCTCAACAGCATCCAACTCTTGTTTAGCATCACCTTATAAACTCATTAAACTCCTTTCATCCCAATTTCAGTTACCTAAGCCATCTCTATCAAGAAAAGCAACATGAATATTAAGCAAAATAGGAAGCAATACCAAGTATATCTTGAGCCATATATCAGTGAGCCAAATTGGTTGAAACAAGTACATTGACTTCAAAGGCTTAACAAAATACTCTCTCTGATTAATACAAAAGAATAAAATTGAATAATTGCTACCTATAACCAATTCTTAAAATGGTGGTGAAATCTATAAACGAAGAACTGAACTTGTACTTGCTTAAATACTACTCCAAAACTATATATTACCTGAATCAGAAGGATTATAATGACAAGGCATATACCAATTGCCATTGAACTGCTATAGTAAACTGGAACCCAACTGCTAACAATGGGTGCCAACAACAATAACATGACACCCAAAGCCAGAAAAACCAACTGCCGTCCTTGAAATTCTGTAGCACAACCAAAAGAAGAAGATCAGCAAATGGAGTGAAAGAAGAATCCCATAAATCCAATAGCTTTAAAGGTTAAAAAAAAAAGGAAAGATAGATGAAAACCTTCATCTTACCTTCTTCAACCGTAACTGTGAGTAGTTATTAATATCACTGAATATGTTATGATTCTTTATCTTTGTATACCAAATCTGCTGACCTCGAAAGCAGGGGCCACAACCTGGACAGCTAAAGATTCATCCTTTGAATGGAATGATAACACAGTTTCTCTCTCCTCCTTGACGAAGCGCTTCACCAGGATGACATCCTCCTGCTCACCGCTCCTGGCTCGGCTGACGTGCAAATCAACAAAACGGGGGCTCTTGATCAAAGAGCACCAAGGTTTGCTAACACATCTGAATCGGAACAAACATTTCACGGGTAATCTCACCAAGATCTGCAGTTCCAAACTAGAATCTAAGACACACAAACCCACCATCATCAAAATGGAAGAATTAATAGGCTATAAAAAATGAAAAATAAAACATAACCTCAATTTGGAACAACTTTGCTACGGGTTCAACAAAACACACTGGCCATGAATCATTAAACAAGCTCGGTTAACAAAATCTATACAATGCACTCAAAATCAAACGCAAAATTTTGAAATTACCTCAAAGTATGCCTTCAATCCCTAGCCTCTTGTTTTCGCCCAAGCTTCAACTTCAACCTCTAACTTTCACCCAAATTTTCATGGCCCAATTTTTGATTTCTTGCCCTAGGTCAGTTCAGCAGCCGAATTAGGGATTATTCTACAGCAAAATAGCTAAAGCTCTCCACATTCAAAGCATTTCCTACACTAATTCATGGTTGACATTGAGAAACTCTAGCATTTTGTTTGCTGGATTTGGTGTGGCTGAGTGAGGAAGATAGGAAGAAGAAGATCGCAAGATTCAGTTTGGTTAAGTGTTCGGGACTTAAGAGTGTACAGAGATTGGCTCATGAAACGACGTCGTTTCATTAAAATTCCATCCGCGCTCGCGCCTCTTGAAATTTTCAGTTTGCCGCTTTGAGTTTTTCACCTACAAGAATCACACCTCCTACTATTTAGAATAACGAATTTCACGCTTTCTTTGCCCTTTAGCAAATATAAATGTGAGTCCAATGTGAGTGCCATGACCCTCAGAAGTGGGAAAGAAGTTGAAGGTCCCAAACCAGTGATTCCCAAGGACAAAAATGAGGTTCAAATTGAGAGGGAATTAGAAGAAGAAGGATTGGGCAAGAAAACTCCTAAGACACGTGGTTATTTGAGTTTTTAGTTCAAGTTGTCAAGTATCATTGAAGTAAATTTCTTTTGGTAGGAGGGACGTGGTTGCATGTACAAAGTTGTGGTCACTCTTGGTTTTGACTTCAATTCAATCTAGTGGACAGAAGACTTCTCGTGGTCAGGACGTGCCCGCGCCATGAGTCATATTGCCATTTAGAATTTTTCAAGATGGCCACCAGAAGACTCTTCATTGTCAGGACGTGCCCACGTCGCGACACCTAATACGTTTTTTCAAGAATAAATTGGGTCGACCAGAAGACTTTCCTTGGTCAGGACGTGCCCACATCCAGAGTCCCATAGCCATGAGGAGTTCCTCCATGCCCCGACCAGAAGACTCCAACCACTTTGGACGTGCCCACATCCAAAAGGAACATTGGTTATAAAAAAAAAAAAAAAACCTCCATTTTTTTCTTTATTGTTTTTCTCTTTTATCTGTTTCCTTTTCTTTGTATGCTTTCAGCAATTTCTTAAAAAAAAAAATCCCAACAATCAAAATCCCTAATTTTTTTCCCTCTTTCTTTCTCTTCTTTCTTTTTCTTCTTTCTTTCTTTTCTTTCCTTCCCTTCTTCTCTTTTTCCTTTTCACGTATTCATGTAATTAGTTTTTTCTATTATTTTAATTTTTCTTATTTCTTTTGCTCTCAAGTTGAATTGAATTTTTAGAATGCAAAAATTTTGTGTGTTTGGACAAATGTTCTTTTAGCTTTTTTTACCAAATATGTAACCTTTTTATTTATTGTACAATAAAATTGTTTAAAAAAATATAAAAGCTGTTGTAAATTATGTTTATGATTAAATACATAAACATTTTCTTAATCAAAATCTCGTTGGTACTCATTCTGTGGTCCTATGTGGTGTTACAGTTTGATGAGGGTTTGTAACCAATTTAATTATTTCATCAACCAATTTAATGCCAAATGTTGGTGGGTAAAAAATTAGCAAAGTAAAAGATGTTGACTACTGGCAAATTAGTTTTGACCATTAAGATTATTGGATTTCGGGCTACATGACAATTTGAGGGTGAAATTTATTTCGACGTTAGTCAGTAGGGATTTTTTTTAAATTTTGGTCAATGAACTCGCATTCAGTAGGGAATGCGAGTTATAAGAAACTCGCATTCACCAAATGCGAGTTCAAGACAAATTTTTTTAATCACATTTTCCGAACTCGCATTCGAAAAATGTGAAATTCTTGAAACTCGCATTTACAGAATACGAGTTCCAAGAATTTTGATTTTTTTAAAAAACTCTTTTTCCAGTGAACTCGCATTTGCAAAATGCGAGTTTACTGGAACTCGCATTTTGCAAATGCGAACACCACTAGCAGGAAACCTAACCCCAAATCACCGTATTTGCAGAAAAATTTTAAAAATCATCACATTTCTAGAAATTTCTCTGTCCTTGCTTAGGCCTGAATACAACGAAAGTTACACTAATAGTGTTTGCTAATCTTTCTCACCTAATATTCATCATATATATATATTATGCATTTTCAGACATTTCCAGCAGATTTTACGCGGAAGGCAAGACTGAAGAAGAAGAAATCTATCTCCCTTGTTAGTTTGTAGAGTGAGGAGGAGTGGGAGATGGAACTATCTGAAGCTACAGATAGAAGGATTATAATGGGGAGAGGTTGGTCAAGGTTTCACGATGACAACAATGTAAAAAGAGGCGATATATACATGTTTGCGTTGGCTTAGGATGAAGATGATATGCTTCTTTTTCTCAAGGTCTAAGTGGAAAAGGGGTGCAAGTAAATCCAAACAATGAAGATATACAGTGATAGAGAATGAAGCAATGGTTGTGCATTTTGGAATTATGTGTAGTTAGTGTTGTGAGGGTCTCAAAATTCAGAATTATTTTAAAAATGCATAAGATTATTTATATTGCGTTTATTCATTGAAATATGAGTAAAAATATGTTTAAAGTGAATATTTTTCAATTTAGAGAATTTTATACGAATTATTTGCCGGTGTGCGGTTTTGGCCGAATTAAGTGTTTAATTTTCTACCGGAGTGTGATTAGTGACTTTAAATTGAAATTGAGCATATGCAGTGATATTATGGAAATATTATTAAGGTTGGACAGTGTTGGAATGGAGTAAAATTGTGTAAGTTAGACTGTCGCGTGTGACGCGACATAAAGCGCCCAAAAAGTGTTTTTCCTTAAAACATGGAAAAGAGCACTTTTTGTCCCTTGAAGCTTTGACTTTCTTGAAACCTTGAGCTTCATTTTTTTCAGCTGCATTTTGGAGTGAAGAGAGAGAGGGTGGCCGAGAGCAATAAGGAAGAGAGAGAGAGAGAGGAATTGTCTTCATTTTTCTTCCTTTCTTCCACCAATTCTTCTTGAAGCTTTAAGCACCATTAAACACCATCATCTTCTCCATCATTCTTGCAGCCGAGTGAGAGGAAGAGAAAGGGGAGCTGGTCCAATTTTTCTTGGGGAAAAAGGGAGGAAAAACCTTGAGGTTTGAGCTTTCATCTTCTTGATCATCCATCAACTTGAAGTGTGAGATTTGATTGAAGAATTTTGGGCTTGATCATCTCTTCCTTGGCAGCCGTGAGTGAGTGAGAGAAGGAGGAGAGATATCCGAAAATTTGAGAAAGGAAAAGAAGAAAAAGTGAGCTTGTGGTGAACCTTGAACTTGATCTTGGAATTTTGTGGGAAAACACCAACAAAGCTTGTAGATCAAGGGCTAAGATCGAAACTTGTGAAGGTTGCTAGGTTTGGAAGCAACTTTGGGAAGTGGAACTCACAAGATCTTCCTTGATCTTGTTGGATCGTGTTAGATCCAGAGGTATAAGCTCTAAATCTGCTAGATATAGCTTTATTAGTGTTAAATAGCTTAGATCTATGGTTGATATTGGTATAATGATCTCATCTGAAAAGATGAAGTCGGGCTCTTGAAATCCCAACCTAGGTAGCGGACTTGAGGTGGCCTCTAGGTAGCGAACTTGAGGACCTGATTGGGATTTGAATGATATTTGTGAAATTTGTCATGATATGGTTAGAAAGTAGGGTTTTGTTGTTGGAAATGGTGATAGAAAAATGTATGAGATGGCCAAACCCATGCTTGGTAACTTTTAGGTTTGATTTCGAGACTTTGTGGTTATCTGTGATGAATTTCTGTTGAAGAAAATATATGTTATGTTCATTTATGGGTGTATGAGTTTTAAAAGATGAAAAGTGGAATTTCTCATGAATTTTTGGAGTGAAAAATGTCATTTGAAGGAATTTGAGGGTTTTACATTATTGTGGCTAAATCTTATGAATTTTGAAAGTAAAGATATGGTTTGAAGTGTTTTAAAGTTATATTAAAGTACTATCAAAGAGTGAGTGTTGAGTTTGTGTTAAAAGTGATTTTGAGGTGATAAACCTCACCTAAGTATTTTATTAAAGAAAATGTGAAAATAGTGCTTAGTAAGTACATCGGTGACGTGTCATAGTTGAAATGAGATAGTGATCTTCCAAAGATCCATTTGAAACATTGTATTTGGAATGATTAAGTGATTTTCAAAGAGGTATTGGAAATACGATATCATGTTGTGACAGCCCCACCTCTCCCTAGGGCATACCCTAAGGTATCAGTGGACCGCCTGCCTAGCTCTCGCCAGGACTCACTCACACAAATGGTTACTCATTCCTCAAAGGAACAACTTAAACATCAATACCCAAACTTTACAATCAACTCATAATTAACTGCTTCAATCTCACAAACCTAAAATTTAGATAACAATATAAACTCAACGACAATTCACCATTCATTCACCAAATCTTAAAAACCGAAAGATACATAAATACTTGATCATACATTCAAAACCTCATAATACAAACTCCATAGATTCATAACTCCAGTTTATTGTACCAAACACAAAAGTGAACCCTAGTCTAACAGGTGGCGTGTTGAGTCCTTAATTGTACACATTAATTGTGGATATTTTCCCTCAATTATGGCCTAGATATGATTTTAATTGCCTTATTCTACTCATATTTGATTTTGGTATTGATTTTAGGTTCTTGGAATTGATTGAAGATTTAAAGCTCTATTTTTGGTGAAAATTCCAGAAGACCTTCAAGGATAGGCCGTAGGCGCGCTACATTGGGCTGTGAAGAAGGAATTCTGTGGAAGAAATCCTACGCCTGATAATTCCTATCATTGGTGGAAGACTTTATTTATTTTCAATAATTGGTTGAAGACCCTTTTAATTAGGGATTTTTAGTAATTAGTTTCCTTATTTACTTTATTAATGCTTTTTAGGAAAATAGACTCCAATTAGGACTAGGTTTCCTAAGTGATTAGGAAAGCTTAGGTTTCTATTTAATTTGCTACCATCTAAGCCGCCAGGAGGGGGGGAAGTCACGACACAAGAGGAAAAACAGAAAATCTTGATCGTTTTCTTGACTAGCTCGGATGGTATTATTGATTCATTAGTATTTTGTTCCTTTCGTTAGTTTTTCTCCCTGGTGATTGGTCAAAGCAAGAAAACATAAAGGAAGCAATTGGCGGCTGACTTGATTGTTTCGTTGACGTGAAAGTTCCATTTTTCAATTTGCTATTTTCATCTTCCTTTCTCGTTACTTCCATGGTTGAAAAATTCTCAAACAATTGTTGGATGAAATCCTCCATGAGGAGCGGCTAGAACCCTAGTCTACTCAAAGGGCAACTCGAAGGCGCGGTCTAGGAAATTTGTGAGATCTAATCGAATCTCTAACCTTTCTTTTAATTTGTTACTATTCGTACGTTTTCTGGTTTGATTGATTGTGGGTTACTTCGTTAATTGAGTATCGTGGCCAGGTATTTGAGTTAACTTAATAGCCTACTGTCAAATTAACTAATTGAATACGTAATCGTTCATTTAGTTAATTACAAGTGACGACCACCATAATTGGTTTATGTTGGGGAAACGTATGATCTAGTTTAAATGGACCCTCTTAGCGTGTTCATTGGTTAGGGTTGGGTTTTTCTAACTTTTAATGCAATTGGATAATTAAATTCCTACGGTCGTACCTAGGGTTGTTATCTGGTTAGGGAAGCAGTCAACGGTCGTACCTTGGCTGTCGAAAAAGTAAGGAAAAACTGGTTGTCAGAGCTTGTTGGTAACTATAACTAACCTAGTGACAAATAATTGAATTATTCTTGCATTAATGATCGAATGATTGGACTGTGCCTGAGAAGTTGTTCCTTTGGGTAGAAATTTCATTACTTGCATTTTTATTAAATTATCTTCTATTCGTTCTTTGGTGATTTATTTAGTTGGTATTTCCATTTTTCATTTACTTAACTTATTTGCTTTATTTCGCGTTCTATTCCATCCAAACCCCCACATTTTCTTGTAACTTGAAAAGAAACAATTTCCTACCATTGCCTGAGGAGACGACCCTACTTGCCACTTTTACAAATTAATTAAAGTCTCTGGTTAATTTCTGGTATATCGGATTAAGTAAACTCCTTGGAATCAGGGTGAAGCTAGTAACCCATTGCACATCCGGAGTCCCTGCTCCAGTACCAGATTTAACTCGGGAGTATTCCTGTGGACAGTTAGGTTTAAATATTTATTATTGTACAGGTTCGGCACCTGTCATGGCGCCTCCGCTTGGATTCTCAGTCCCTGCTAAGGAAAACAAATTTGGAAAGGATGAGCTAAAAGCTCAGTGAGTTCCAAAAGGCATGCAAAGCACATAATACATATGATTTCTCACTTCAAAATTCATATTTGGAAATAAACAAGTAAGGAAAGCAAATAACCACACAAGAGTAGGATACGGGTAGCCCTCAGGGGCTATGGTCCACGAATCTGGAGCACGTTCCTAGACTGGTGTGCAAATCTCGTAGTTGACACTCCGTCAACTTTCATACTTAACCAAGTAGAACACCACTTACTCCTTTCTCCACCAAAACCCCCAACCGGGCCCGCTAGCCTAACAGAAAATTTATAATTGTGTATTGCTCTCCATCAGGAACAAGGCCATTTGCCAAGTCTAGAGCACCCAATTTATCATGTAGCCCAAGGTTGTTAAATCTTCTCGACCTGGGTCTTCCCCAACGGCTCGAGTTGATAACATACCAAGGGGATTAAGTATTCTCGAGAACAGGAAACACAAGACACTTCATATAATTCCAAAACAGGATTCATATCACAAGTCAAGAAGTTCAAGACATACTTGAAATATCACAACAACACTTTTTGCAAAACCCAACATTCAAAAAGGAGTAAGTGCGATAAAGTACACACTACTCCATTTGATAGATCAAAATCTATTTTTTCACATTATTTCACATTTCAAGTTACATACACATAATCAAGTATCATGCATGGAAACTCACCACAGTGACAAGGTTCGATTTCCAAAATTGGGTCTGGTTCAAATCTTTCCCCACTTCCTAAAATCAAGTAAACAGAAGTAATAAGTTTTGCCTCACAATTAGCGAAACTAAACTCAAAGTTTATTCTTTTGTTTTATCAAAATTCTTCACAAGAATTCTTCTGACTTTACTCGAATGAAAGGTAGTCATTCAAGTCAGAAATCTCCTTAAAAAAAAAGTTTCATTTTCAAATTAAGACATCGAATAATCAATCCATGCTATCAACGTACTCCATTCAGGCAACTTCTAAATTTCTTTGTACAAGGACGTCAGGTGAGGTATTTCACCTCAAAACCATCCATGTAGATTTAACTCAACTCTTAACTTTAATTAAGTTTATAATCCATAGTTAGAATAATTTTAACCAAATCTCAATACACAACAGTCATGAAAAATCAGATAAAACATTTCAACCCCTCAAATTTGCCCCAAAAACACATTTGCCCAAAAGTTAGCAAAACTCGACTCTTCTTCATTAAAATCCAAGATTTTCACTCCATTTAAACACATACTCACAATTGAACATATTACATATATACTTAAGCAAAATCTCTTCGAGAAATATCACAAGATTTCGAAATTAAACATCCAAAATTTGCCAGGCATTGGTTCGGCCATTTCACATGCTTTTCTTCAGGATTTTTCAACAACAAAATTCTATTTTCTAACCATAGAACAAACTAATTTCATAAATATTAATCAAGCCACAACCAGGTCCTCAAGTCCGCTAACTGAAGGTCACCTCGAGGCCGCTACCTAGGTTGGGATTTCAAGAGTCCAACTCACATTTCAAATATAGCATTTTTCTAGCAGAATAAACCGTAGATCTAACTAGTTTAAGCACTAATTAAAATTAGATTCATAAGATTCAAGCTTTATACCTTCAGATCTGACTAGATCTAACAAGATCCATTGAGGCTTTGTGATATCTTCTCAAAATTGACTCTTCCAAGCTCAACAACCCCAAAAGCTCGAATCTTTGTTCGATTTCTCCTTGTCTTGAAGATGACCTTCCCAAGATTAGCTCTAGAACAAGATCAACCCAACTCAAATATCTCAAACACTAGCATTTCTAGCAAAACAATCCGTAGATCTGACAGATCTAACACTACTAAGGTTAAATCTAATAGTTTTAAGGGTTATACCTCAAGATCTTTTCAGATCTGGCAAGATCCAGGATAGATTTATTCAAAAGTGAACCTCCAAGTCTTGTTCCTTCAAGTATCTTCAAAATTGGCCAAAGTTCTCGTGGATCACTTGATGGTTTCCTTCCCAAAAGCTTCAAGGATCAAGATGAAGGCTCTTCCTTGGTCTCTCTCTCAATTTCGTGTCTCTCTCACTCTATCTTTCCAATGGAGTTGCAAGGAACAAGATGAAGAAGAGATGAAGTTGATGGCTTGCTCTCTTGATTTCTTCAAGAAACATGAAAATAGGCAAGATGAAGCTTACCTTTCTCTCCCTTGCTCTCTCTCTCTCTCTTGGCCGGCTGCAATGAGGAGGATGAGCCAAGAATGAAGTCTTCAAGAAAGCCTTGAAGCTTGAAGAAGGATAAGGAAAGAAAAATGGAAGAAGGAAAGTTGGAATTCTCTCTCTCTCTCTCACTCTAGCTCTCGGACCTCTCTCTCTCTTGTGCTCCAAAATGCAGCTGCAAAATGAGGAAGCAAGGATGCAAGAAACAAGGCTTTATAAGGACAAAATGCTTGGTTGTCCTTAAATCGAGGAAAAGTTAGTCAAACTCCACTTTTTGTAGCGTCGACGCACGACACTCTAACTTACACTGTTCTTTCTCATCCTAACACTGTCCAACCTTAAATATATCTCTGTTATATCTCTACATATGGTCGGGTTTGATTAAAAGTCACTAATCACTCTTCGGAACATTAATTAGCGCTTAAACAGGCCGAACACGTGCACCGGCAAACTAATCTTGAAAAATTCTCTAAATTAGAAAATATTCACTTTAAACATAAATTCACTCATATTTCAATGAATAAACACAATATAAATACTATTTTATATTTTTAAAATAAAATTCAAATTTTGAGGCCCTCACACATGTGAAATGAAAGCTTTTCCTCGAGGGGATTTTGGGAAAAACATTGATTGAAAACTAAAAAATGAAAGTGAATTGTTTTAATTAATGAGTGAAGGAGTAAAATCTCAACTACTGTTTTCACTTGTTTAGGGGGTGTGGACGAAAGTGAATTTGACCCCTACGTGGAAGCCGAACCTTATTACTTCGGTGAGTTTCCATGCTTGTTTTGTGTTTAAGTGAAATTATTGCAATTGTGATTAATGTAGTGATTGTACAGTGAAACATGGTTTTGAACTCTCAGATGGGGTAGTGTGTACTTTGTCGCACTTACTCTCGTCTGAGTGAAAACAATTGTGAAAGTGCTTTGAAGTGAATGAAAGTGAAAGTGTAGTGTAGTGATTGATTGTTACAGTGTTATATAGTGATTGCATGTGTTTGAAAAGATCAGGAAATTCCTGAGACCTATCAGTGAACCCTTCGATTCGAGCCGGGGGCTAGGCCTAGGTCGAGGAGAAAAGAAGGAGCCATAGGGTTTTTTAAATGTCACAAAACCCAGTGACTCAGACCAGTGCTATATGCTCGAGACTTGGCTTATGGACCAATCTCTGAAAAGAGCATCAAACCAGTGTTATAGACCAGTGCAATATGCTCGAGACTTGGTTCTGGAACCAAACCTGTCTCCAAAAGAGCAACCAACTAGTGATGCCCAATGAAATGTACTCTGGACTTAGCGTATGGACTTGTCCTTAATGGAGAGTACTGAAACAAAGTGAAGTGTTTCAAAGTGTTTCAAAGTGTTTGGATTTCGGACCCAGTGGAGGTTTGGAGGAGTAAAGGAAAGTGGAGTTCTACATGGTAATAGTGGCAGTTGACGGAGTGTCAACTACCTAATTCGTGGACAAGCGACGTGGACCTTGGCTCCTGAGAGCCCCCGTATCCGAACTTGTGTTGTTAAATGCTTTCTTATATGATTTAATTTCAAGTGCAATTTATTAAGTGAAAGTCCTTATGTGTTATGTGAATTGCATGTTTTTGGGAACTCATGGGCTTTTTAGCTCACCCTTTATATTTGTTTTCCTTAATAGGATATGAGATCCCCGATGAAGATGCCAACCCTTAAGATTAGGGTTACTCTTGTTTTGATTTTTTTGGAGAATTTGGAATTATGAATGTTGAGAACTCTTGTATAATGGAACTTGTCTGTAAGGATGGATGTTTTATGTACTATGGTCTTGTATTTTGGGAGTTATGAATTTATAAGGTATTGTACTTTTATTATTATGTACCGAGTGTTAGTTTGATAAGTTATATGATTGTTTGAGCGAGTGAGTCCTGGCGAGAACTAGGCAGGCGGCCACTGATACTCTAGGGTTCACCTTAGGGAGAGGTGGGTCATCACAATTGTACTTTTTAAACGATTTGGTATACCCTTATATTTACCTTCTTTACGAGTACACAATAGGTTTTTTTCCTTTTTGGTAATGATTAGTTTGAGTGGATTCGACTCCGGTTACCATCATAGGTCAAGACAGACTCACAGAGATACTTATAGACTAACATAGTTCTCACATCGGTAATGAAATTCGAACACATGATTTGTTATAAGGAAGTGGTTCGTTCTTGTCAACTGAGTCAACTTATATTGGCATATACATGAGTTTGTAAGATGTACTAAAAAATGTAGATACAACACTAAACTGTAACCCCTACAACAAGTCTTGTAGTGACTACTAACCATGCATTAGTATTTTCTTTCAATTCTCTTCCTTTTTATTCTTTAGTATTTTCTTTCAATTCTCTTCCTTTTTATTCTTTAGTATTTTCTTTCAATTCTCTTCCTTTTTATTTTCCTATGTATTACTGCAAGGGATAGTCTTGTAGTGACTACTAACCATGCTTTAGTATTTTCTTTCAATTCTCTTCCTTTTTATTTTCCTATGCATTACTACATGGGATATTCGGAATTGAGGCACGTATGTTTGATTTTAGTCGAAATTGAGGCACGTTTGTTTGATTTTTAGTACAGGTGTTATGGGTGTTGTGCTTTTTTCATCATTTATTGTACAATTGCACATGCAAATATAAATACTTACCTATGTGCCTTATTAAGTAGGAACCCTAACTTATAGTTAGAACTTAAAAGTTACCTAACTTTGTATTTTAATCTTGAAAGATTAGTTATTTATCATCATGTTTGAATTTACATTTAAATCACAAATTTTTTCAATAGGTTAAAAAATGTAAAATCTATAGTTCTTGAGATGTGACTTTTACTAATTCTGAATAATTAGTTTTGCAAATCTACCCTAGCACTGTGGATTCCTCCCAAGATGATGGTGAAGAAGTGGCAGCTGGTATCACTGTAAATTTGTCAAGTAATGGTGGTATGCTTCGAAGGGCTCATGGCAAAAAATACTTACATAGTATCAAAACAATTTGATGTTGATTGTGAACTAGCATTAGTGTAGATGGAACTGTTTCTCTCTCTTGCTAACGTGAGCCCAGAAAAAGTAACTACCTACTAATATACACTTCCCTCTTTTTAGCCATTGTTGGGGCTTCACAGCTCCAATGGCGTAGATCTTAGGTGCGTTGCGATTGTCTTCTTCCCAGGAATATATCCATAGTTTTTTGTTTGGTCGGCATTGAACTTGAAGTTTCTCTTATTGGGGGAACGTCCAATAGAAATTGTCTTGTCCAGTCTCTCTGGTGATTAGTTATGACAGTTTCAGCTAGATCTTATTCTAGTTCGCGTCCCATCTACTTCTTAAACAGGGATTGGTAGGGCGTGATGCCAACGCATCATTGTTATCATCTCCCAAGAAGGTTTTCAGCACCGATTTAAGCACAGGAGGAAGTCTTACTGTTGATTTGGGGCCAGTCTTAGTTGATTCGAACTTTACTTAGTTCCCTCCTCCAAAGAGCAATGGTGTTGTAGCTGAGCAAAGAAGTGTTCTTTACTTGGACATAATAGGAAACACTATTCAAAGCACCAAAAGATTCAACAGAAGTGGATTGTAAAACAAACAGCAGTACATACAAAGGTGACAAAATTGAAGAAAAGCCTAAACCACACGAAATAGTATGTGCAAAAGTGGTAGTTGAGGAGCCGAAACAGTCTGACATAGTTCAGAGGTCTATAGTAAAAGAAAATGCAGCAAGATCAAATTGTGAACATGGTTTACAGCTGGTGAGTCCATAATTATGCAAATTATTTATGAATATTTCCCCCTAATTATGGCCTAAACATTGTGTTAATTGTTTAATTCTACTCATGTTTGGTTTTTGGCATTAATTTTAGGTCTTTGGATTTAAATGGAAGTTAAAAGCACAATTAAGGAAGATTTCATAAGACATTGGCTGATGAGACGCAGGCACGCCATGTTTTGCTGTGAAGGATGGATGTTATAGGAATTGAAGTGGGCCCTACTCAAATCTTCTGATTAGCAAGATATTTTATTCTTTTCTTTTGGAGGTTAATATTATTAGTTAGAAGAGATATATTTTACTTCCCTTTTTATTAGTTAGTATTTATCAAGATTCCAATTTGAAAAGGTGATTGTGATCTGATTGATTAGTAGTAGTCCTGCCATCATTAGGAGACTAGGAGTTCGGTAGTAATCAAAAGGGAAGTAAAGCAATACGAGGGCAGACTTCATTTTTGCGAGGGTTTGGAAGGCTTTTGTCGGAGGCCTTTTGGTTCTTGGCTGCAAACTTTATTTCACCAAGGATCAAGAGTGCCGTTCCTTCTTTTATTCTTTTTGTCAAATAAAATAGAAAATTCCAAAAACATTTCTTGGCTGTAAATCTCCATGAGGAGCGGCTAAATTCCTCATCTACTCAAAGGGCAATTCAAAGGCGCGGTTCAGGATATTTGTGAGATCTAATCGAATCTCTAACCTTTCTTTTAATTTGTTACTATTCATACGTTTTCTGGATTAATTGATTGAGGGTTATTTTGTTAATTGAGTATCAACGGCCGGGTATTTAAATTAACTTAATAGTCTACTGTCAAATTAACTAATTGAATACGTAATCGTTCATTTAGTTAATAATTAGTGGCGACCACCATAATTGGTTTTATGTTGTGAAAACGTATGATCTAGCTTAAATGAACCCTCTTAGCGTGTTCATTGGTTAGGGTTGGGTTTTTCCAGCTTTTAATGCAATTGGATAATTAAATTCCTATGGTCGTACCTAGGGTTGTTATCTGGTTAGGGAAACAGTTAACGGTCGTACCTTGGCTGTCGAAAAAGTAAGGAAAAGCTGGTTGTCAGAGCTTGTTGGCAACTATAACTAGCCTAGTGACAGATGAATGAAATATTTATGCATCAATGATCAAGTGATTGGACTGTGCCTGAGAAGTTGTTCCTTTGGGTAGAATTTTATCATTTGTTATTTCTAGTAAATTATTCTCTGTCTGTTCTTTGGTGATTTATTTACTTAGTATTTTCAATTTCATTTTCTAAGTTTATTTATTTTATCTCCAGTTCTATCATATCCAAACCCCCTATTTTCCTGTGATTTAAAAAGAAACAATTTTCTACCCGTTCCCTGAGGAGACGACCCTACTTGCCGCTACTGCAAGTTAATATTTTCTCAGAGGTAATTCTGGTATATCGGGTTTAGCATACTCCTTGAAATCAGGGTGAAACTAGTAACCCATTGCACATCCAGAGTCTCTGCTCCAGTACTCAGAATTACTCTGTAATTAATTGTGGTGGTAATTAGGATTTTAAACATTTATTATTGCACAAGTTCGGCACCTGTCAACAGCAAGCTGAAATTATGTTAACAAATGGATTCTCAGCTCTCTGGACCAAGAGGAGGACTTAACTCATGTTTCAATACTGGATCTGGAGGAGGGGTCTTCTCTTCTGAGCAAAACCTTGACCAGTCAACTACTAAAATAAATAGCAATGGAATGGGTGATGGGAGCATCTCAGGTCTTTTATCCACTTCAGAAGCGGACCACTAGGAAGTAACTAAGGTCACTCGGGCTGGGAGAAAAAAGAAAACTGCTAGGGGGGCAAGTAATTCCCCTCAACCTTTTAAATGTTAATAGGTGTGTGGAATATTAGAGGATTAAATGATCCTCTAAAGAAAAAGGAAGTTAAGAAGCTAATTCAGCAGCACCATTTAGATTTACTTGAATCTACTGAGATAAAACTTAAAAATCATAAGACTGGTAAGGTGCTAGCTGCTTGCTTGATTCGTTGGAAGTACATTCACACTGCTCATTTTACAGGGTTTATCGGTTATGTTTGGGTGGAATCCAAATCTTATGCAGGTTGGTTGTGTTTATATTCATCCTCAGGTTATTACTGTTAAAGTATGTCCTCAGGTAATTCAAAAAAGCTTCTATTTGTCTATTGTATATGCTATGAATGGCTCTGTAGCTAGAAGACCACTTTGGCAGGAGTCGAAAAATGTTGCTTCTCGTATGCATGGGGTATCGTGGATGCTCATGGGTGATTTTAATGTCATAAGGTTTTGCTCTGAAAAGGTTGGGGGCAGTGGTTATGAATTGGATGCTATGCAAGAATTTAATGATTGCATTGAAGCCATTGATGCAAAGATGTACCTTCAAGGTGCATTGCTCTCACTTGGTGTAATAAGAGAGAAAATGAAGTGAAAATATATAGCAAACTGGATAGATTAATGGCAAATGGGAACTAATTATCCTACTTCAGAGGTATGGAGGTTGAGTTTTTATGCCCTATCATATCAGACTATGCCCAACAATTATTGCTCTTGAAGATTAGTTTAACTCTGGACCAAAACCTTTTAAGTTTCATAATTTTTTAATGAAGAATGGTTAATATTAAGAATGTTTACTTAAAGTTTGGAAGTCCTCTTGTGGTTGTGACCCTATGAAGAGTGTTTGCCAGAAGCTGAAGATGTTGAAAGCTGAGCTAAAGAAAATCAGTGCCAAGCATTTTAGTGACATCACTCAAAGATTTGAGACTACAAGGGAGCAGCTATGGGAGGTGCAGTATCGTCTCCAAGAATCCCCATTTGAGGGCTTACTGCAGCAATAAGAGAAGGACCTGACTCTTCAATATTCTGAGTTAAGGATAGTTGATGAGCAGCTCTTTAAGGCCAAATCTAGGATAAAATGGCTTGTAGAAGAAGACTGAAACACCTGGTTTTTTTATAGAACAGTGAAACAGCATCATTGTCAAAATAGGATCTTGTCTATTACTGATAGGAATGGTAAAAGATTGACTGACTATGAGGAGGTAAAGCAAGAAGCCACCAGATTCTATATAAATTTGTTTAGTGATCCAATCCCCGCATCTCAAGAACATGTATCTGCTCTAAATTCTATCGGGCTATAGAAGTTGTCCCCTGAGGAAAGAACATTGTTGGAGGCCCCTGTTATTGAAGCTGAGATCAAAAGTGCTATGTTTAGCATGAAAAACGGCACTGCTCCTGGTCCTGATGGGTTTACAGTTGATTTTTTCACTCTTAATTGGGAAACTATTGGTGAGGAGGTTGTGAACGCTATATAGTCATGTTTTTCAGTAAATCCTGTATATGGTCCTTTAAATTCGACTATCTTAACTCTTGTCCCTAAGGTTGCAAATCTTGTGAAAGATTATTGGCCAATTGCTTGCTGCAATGTTCTCTAAAAATTTATTGCTAAAGTTCTTACAAAGAGAATCAAATGTGTTCTACCATCCCTCATTGGTCAGCAACAGTTTGCATTTATGCAAGGGAGATCTATGGCAGACAACATCCTGTTAATGCATGAGCTTATTAAAAAATACCACCTTTCGACTGGTCAGCCTAGAGTTGCTGTCAAAGTAGACCTTATGAAACCTTACGATTCAGTTGAAAGGCTTTTCTTGTTTGAAGTGTTATACTTGATGTATTTCCACTTGTTTTCATTTTATGGATAAAGAAGTGTGTAACTACTGCTAGTTTTTCTTTGAACTTAAATGGCTCATTAGTTGGGTACTTCAAAAATGAGAAAGGGTTGAGATAGGGTGACCCAATCTCCCCATACCTTTTTTGGCTGGTAATGGAGGTGTTCTCTTGTATGCTGTCAAAGAATATTCAAAAGCAAGGTTTTGATTATCATCCAAAGTGTGAAAAGCCGAATTTGACTCACCTAATGTTTGCTGATGATTTGTTTTTGCTGGGGGCTGCTACTAATAGATCTATACAGGTTTTCAAAAAGACCTTGCAGGAGTTTCAACAAGTCTCAAGTTTACAGGCACAGCCAAACCTCCAAAAAAGTGAAATATTTTGTGTAGGCCTCTTGTGTGATAAGAAATCAATGGTGAGTGAAACTTTACAAATGCCTTTAGGCACGTTACCTGTCAAGTATTTGGAAGTGCCACTCTTGTCTACAAGGTTTTCAGAGATTGTACCATGCTAGTGGATAAGGTCATTGCTAGAATCAAAGGATGGACTGTTGAGAAGTTATCTTATGGGGGTTGGTTGCAGTTAATTAAGTCTGTGTTATTAAGCATTCAAGTAATTCTGGAGCGGTATTTTTATCCTCCCAAAAAAGGTAATTGCAAAAATTGAAAAGTGTTCTAAATGCTTTTCTTTGGACTGGAGCAGAAGATAAGAACCATAGTAACAAAGTTGCTTGGTCTGAAGTTTGTCTACCTCTAAAGGAGGGTGGCCTGGGGTTGAGAAGACTTGAACTCTGGAATAAATGCCTTGTTATGAAGCATTTATGGAATATATGCATAAAGAAAGACACTGAGGATCCGATGGATACATGTGTATCCGTGGTTCAAAGTCTCGGCCGAGTCCGAGACAACTCTGCCGAGTCGGAACCGGAACGGAGGGCAACGATACGAAACTGTTCCGATTTAACCCGAGACATGCGACTCGCCGAGAAATCGTCGAGACTCGGCCAACTCGGACCGAGTCGTCTCCGAGATGATGTGAATCGGCCAAGACTCCGGAGTCATCTCGTGTCAACTCGGCGAGACACCCTCTAAAAATTTTGTTTACTAATTTTTTATTATTTTTATTTAGCATATTTTTATTTTATATTTTAAAAAATTATTTACAATTTTTGAAATAATAAATGATTGAAAATATGCGTCTCGCCGAGATCGTGATGGATATGCCGAGTCCGATATGGAACGGTACAGGCCGTGACCGCTACCACGACCGCGACTTTGAACCATGTGTGTATCTACTAAAAGGTACCTCTATTTGGGCAGCAAAGGTCACTGCAAACTCCTTTTGGAATTGATGAAAAATTTTACAACTTAGAATTCTAGCAAAGGGTGGTTTCTTGTACAAAGTGGGTGATGGCTCAGATACTTTCCTATGGCATTACCCGTGGCACCCTCTTGGGGATCTTCTAGATCATTTCCCTTCCTCTATTATCTCTGATCTTAAGGGTCATAGTGCAACAAAGGTTGATACTATTATTCACAATGGACAGTGGGTATGGCCTGACAGTAGAAGGATAGATAAAGGAGTGCTTGCATTGTTAAAGAATGTTCCTAATGACTTGACCCCAAATGTGTCCAGAAATGATCAGATTGTTTGGAAATATTTTAAGAATGGGATGTTTACAATTCAAGAAGCTGTGAAAACTGTTCATCTTGCACGAGCTGAGGTTGTTTGGTATAAAGTGGTGCGGCAAAACCTTTTATACCCGGGTTTGCTTTTATAATCTGGCTGCTATGCAGGGTTAGACTAAGTACTAGAAACCGATTAAAGAAGCGGGGAGTGGTGAATGATGACTCTTGTGTTATTTTGCTTAAAAAGTGTAGAGACTTGTGACCACCTTTTTTTTGCTTGCCCTATGACCTCTAGAATTTGGAAACAAATCCAAGTCTAAATCTTGTGCTTAGAGGTTCTTATCCATGGTCAATTGAGATTCTTTGCACTGTCTACACTCAACTGGATAACTTATGAGGTTATCCCTTCTGCAGCAGTATAGTTTATCTCGTGGGCAAGAAATTAGCAAATTTTTAATAATAAGCAACTA
The DNA here is from genome assembly GCA_013103745.1 of Gardenia jasminoides. Classification (NCBI taxonomy): domain Eukaryota; kingdom Viridiplantae; phylum Streptophyta; class Magnoliopsida; order Gentianales; family Rubiaceae; genus Gardenia; species Gardenia jasminoides. The sequence continues at coordinate 10,391,693 of CM023099.1, read as the reverse complement.
AATTCTGATCGGATTATGAGAAAGATCATTGTTGAAGTTCAAGCTGTGGTGTTAAACTGGAGAGGAGTTCAGGAGAGTAAGGAAAACTGGCAACTTAGTTTGTCTTGGGACCTCGACCGGAGTATTTTCCTTTGAGAAAAACTGTAACTAGTCTTCTTTGTAAATTTGTTGTGTAGGCTGTAGCATTTCTTTTAGCCTTAGAGTACTACGTTGTAAATTACTGCCGTGTGCTGCAAATATACAATTGTCTATGGAATATCAATAAAAAAATTTCCTTAAAAAAAATTTGAGTTGATCGTGAAGATACAGTAATGGTGGTATGCGTTAACTTGTTTTACATGTTTACGGTATGAATTTGCTGCTTTTCAGTTTAATAAGGCATATTACTAGTGCTAATTTCAGATACAGTAATGGTGTTATGCTTTAACTTGTTTTACATGTTTATGGTATGGATTTGCCACTTGTCAGCTTAACAAGGCATATTAGTAATGCTAATTTCAGATACAGTAATGGTGGTATGCTTTAACTTGTTTCAGATGTTTATGGCATGAATTTGCTGCTTCTAATTTCAGATACAGTAATTGTGGTACCCTTTAACTTGTTTTACATGTTTATGGTATCAATTTGCTGCTTGTCAGTTTAACAAGGTACATTACTAGTGCTAATTTCAGTTGTAATGATCTAGCTAGTTTTGCTTGGCTGGAATTTTATTTAAGTAGTATATGATCAGTAACCCATTTTTTTATTTTTTTAAATCAAATTTATCCTCTCTCTCTCTTTCTCTCTCTCTCTGAGACAGGTGTCGAGCCTGTGCAATAATAAATACCTACTCTAGGAAATATAAATTTTGAGTATAAGGGTGAGTAGGATCGTCTCCTTAGGGACTGGGGAAAATTTGTTTCTTTTCCAAACACAAGAAAATGGGGGATTTTTGAGATAATGAGGAAATAACTAAAGATTACATAACAAAATAAATAACTAGAATAAAAGAGAATTGAATATATGAGAGATGAGTTATAGCCAAAGATCCAACTATTCAGACACAGTCCATATACCTTATCATTGATGCAAAATTAATTCATTTAAATCCTTAATAGGCTAGTTATAGTTGTCGGAAACCTCTCAAACGACCAACTCTTCCTTAGATTTTAGGTAAGTAAGGTACGCCCGTTAAATACCCCTAATTAAGAAACAACTCTAGGTACGCCCGTAGGATTTAATTTCTCAATTGCGCTAAGAGTTAGAAAAACCTAAACCCTAACCAATAAACACACTAACAGGGTTCATTTAGATTAGATCATACGTCCCCCTAACATGCTTACATGTCAGTTGCCACTAATATTAATTTACTAAACAATTACGGATTCAGTAAATTAAATTAGCAGTAGATTATCAAGTCAATATGAACATCAGGCGCCTTTGACATTCAACCAACAAAACAATCATATTAACACAAAACAGAGAACGTATAAATACTAAAGATTTAATTGAACAAATGACAAATCGATTAGATCTCACAGATATGTTGGACTGCGTCGTGGAGTTAATCTTTGACTAGACAAGAAATTTAGCCACACATGACGTGAGAAATTCCACGAAAGATTTCAATGGAAATCAACAAAGCCATGTGTTGTCTTGTTCAATTGAATATAGCAAAGGCGAAGAAGACAAAGGATATTGATAGCTTATGTTCAAAAGAAAAGAAAATAGCCAAGGAAAAAGACGAAAAGCAATGTTATCGTTTTCTTTTTTTTCTCCCGAAGTTTCCTTCACCAGCAATTGTACGTGACCAATCAAAGGTATTGGTCACCTTCCAAAAGTAAGTCCTTCTTGCGGGGAGCCAAGTTACCAAATAAAAAGAAAACCTATTCTATATCAACTAGGAGACTTCTCTTAATTCCCGTCTATTATGGAAAAGGAAAACTGCGAGGGTCTCAAATTTCAGAATTATTTCAAAAATGCATAATATTATTTATATTGTGTTTATTTATTTTATTAAGAGTGAAATTATGTTTAAAGTGAATATTTTTCAATTTATAGCATTTTATACGAATTATTTGCCGGTGTGCGATTTTGGCCGAATTAGGTGTCTAATTTACTACCGGAGTGTGATTAGTGACTTTAAGTTGAAATTAAGCATAAGCAGCGATATTTTGAAATATTAACAAGTTTGGATAGTGTTGGAATGGATTAGAATAGTGTAAGTTAGACTGTCGCGCGCGACGCGACATAAAGTGCCAAAAAGCACTTTTTTCCTTAAATCATGGAAATGCACTTTTTGAACCATGAAGCTTTGACTTCCTTGCACCCTTAGAGATCATTTTCAGCTGAAACTTGAGAGGGTTAGAGAGAGAGGCTTCCGAGCTCTTCAAGGAGAGAGAGAGAGAGAGAGAGAGATTTCATCCAATTTTCCTTCCTTTCTTCCATCCAATCTTCTTGAAACTTCAAGCACCATCACACACCACCATCTTCTCCACTTCTTGCGGCTGAGAGAGGGAGGTAAGAGAGAGAGATTGGACCGGTTCTTGGAGGAAGAAAAGAGAGGTAAGTTTTGTGGTTAAATCTTCCATTTCTTCTTCAACTAGAACCTCGAATTTGTGAAGGTTTATGGCTTGAGTTTTTCCCTCCATGGCAGCCGATTGAAGGAGAGAGAAAGAGGAGTGAAGTCCAAAATTTGGAGGAAAAAGAAAGAGAAGAAAGCTTGGGTGGTTTGTCTTAAACTTGGGTTTGAGCTTGGTGTCGGAAACCCTCAACAAAACTTGTAGATCGAGGGCTAAGATCGAACCTTGTGAAGGTTGCTAGGCTTGAAAGCAACTCTGGGAAGTGAAACTCACAAGATCTTTCTTGATCTTGTTGGATCGTGTTAGATCCGGAGGTATAAGCTCTAAATATACTAGATATAGCTTTAATAGTGTTAAATAGCTTAGATCTATGGTTGATATTAGCATAATGATCTCATTTGAAAAGATGAAGTTGGGCTCTTGAAATCCCAACCTAGGTAGCGGACTTGAGGTGGCCTTTAGGTAGTGGACTTGAGGACCTGATTGTGGAATTGTATGATAGTTGTGAAATTATCATGATTTGGTTAGAAAGTAGGTTGAAAAGTTTGAAGGAAAAATGATTAAGGTGGCCGAATCCATGCTTGGTAATTTCTATGTTTGATTTCAAAATTGTGTGGTTATTTGTGATGAATTTCTGTTCAAGAAAATACATGTTATGCACATTTATAAGTGTATGAATTTTGACAAGATGAAAAGTGGAATTTCTCATGAATCTCAAGTGAAAAATGTCGTTTGAGGGTTTTTAAAGTATTGTGGCAAAATTTAATGAATTTTGGAAATAAAGATATGGTTTGAAGTGTTTTAAAGTTATGTTAAAGTATTGTCTAAGAGAAAGTGTTGAGTTTTGCAATGAAATTTTGAGGTGATAAATCTCACCCAAGTGTTTTATTAAAGAAAATGTAAACAGTGCCTGGTGAGTCTGTCAATGAAGCATTGTATTTGGAATGATTAAGTGATTTTTAAAGCGATATTTGAAATATGATACCATGTGAAATGAAAGCTTTTCCCTCGAGGGGATTTTGGGAAAACATTGATTGAAAATTTAAAAAGTGAAAGTGAATTGTTTTAATTGATGAGTGAAAAAGTAAAATCTCAACTACTGTTTTCACTTGTTCAGGGAGTGTGGACGAAAGTGAATTTGACCCCTACATGGAAGCCAAACCTTTTTACTTCGGTGAGTTTCCATGTTTGTTATATGTTTAAGTGAAATGATTGCAATTGTGATTAATGTAGTGATTGTGATGTGAAAATGTGGTTTTTTAACCCTCCAATGGGGGTGGTGTGTACTTTATCGCACCTACCCCACTTGAGTGAAAGTAATAGTGAAAGTGCTTTGAAGTGAATGAAAGTGAAAGTGAAGTGTAGTGATTGATTGTTACAGTGTTATATAATGATTGCATGTGTTTGAAAAGGTCAGAAAATCCCTGAGACCTATCGGTGAACCCTTCAACTCGAGCCGGGAGCTAGGCCTAGGTCGAGGAGAAAGGGAAGAGCCATAGGGTTATTTAAATGTCACAAAGGCCAGTGACCTAGACCAGTGCAATGTGCTCGAGACTTGGTTCTGGAACCGGACCTGTCTCCCAAAAGAGCAACCAACCAGTGATGCCCAATGAAGTGTTATAGACCAGTGCAATATGCTCGAAACTTGGTTCTGGAACCGAACCTGTCTCCAAAAGAGCAACCAACCAGTGATACTCAATGAAGTGAAATGAAATGTACTCTGGACTTGGCGTATGGACTTGTCCCTAATTACGAGTACTCAAACAAAGTGAAGTGTTTTAAAGTGTTTGGATTTCGGACCAGGTGGAGGTTTGGAGGAGTAAAGGGAAGTGGAGTTTACATGGTAATAGTGACAGTTGACGGAGTGTCAACTACCTAGTTGACGGAGTGTCAACCTTGGCTCCCGAGAGCCCCGTATCCACCTTTGTGTTGTTAAATGCTTTCTTATATGATTTAATTTCAAGTGCAATTTATTGAGTGAAAATCCTTATGTGTTATGTGAATTGCATGTTTTTGGGAACTCATGAACTTTTAGCTCATCCTTTTTCCATTTGTTTTCCTTAGCAGAATATGAGATCCCCGATGAAGATGACAACCCTTAAGATTAGGGTACTCTTGTTTTTGATGTTTTTGGAAGAACCATGTAATAGGAATATTGAGATCTTTTGTACAATGAAATCTGATAGTATGGATGTATGATCCATGTACCTTGGGATTGTAACTTGGGAATTATGAATTTGTTAAGTATTGTACCCTTTTATATTGTGTTTAGAGCGCTAATGTGTTAAGTGTTTATTTGATAAGTTGTGATGATAGAGTGAGTGAGTCCTGGTGAGAGCCAGGCAGGCGGCCGCTGATACCGTAGGGTACACCCTAGGGAGAGGTGGGTCGTCACAAAAACTCCAAATACTAACCAAATAGGAAAGTTCTAAAAAGAGTCAAACTCCCAATTCCTAATACAAATATTAAAGTAGTTTCCTAAGAAAAATAAACTACTGAATAGGAAAACACAATAGTTGACTCCTACACGTCTTCAAATTTTGAATCCTAAAATTCTTGGAAATTGCCCATGTGAACTTGGAATCTTTGACAGCTTAGCCTTGAACATATGACTTAGGCGTACCCGTGCCTAACTGTCAGAACCACTTCTGGAATTAAAGTTTTTTAACACATTTTTCCGCAAATTCCTGCATTTAACCACATAATACACAAACTCAGTAGAATCCACCCACTAATGAAATTTTAGCCTTGATAATTAGGAAATATTAACACAATTAATCAACTAAAATGCACCCTATCAATCTCCCCCACACCTAATGATGCTTGTCCTCAAGCATATCCCAACTCAGAAAAACAACAAGATGTAGAGCAATCATAGCAAGTCATACCAATCAGGGCATCCCACACTTTCCAACAACTTCATTAAAATCAGAATATATCAAATTGACATACCTCACAAAGAATTTAGCAAGTACACTCAATGACTCCAAAGTGTATAAGGTATAAAATAGCACTCAAATCAACATAATGGAATGACATTACCATAGGCTTGCTCATATATCACATCTCCACCACTCAGTAATGAATTTAATTCAAAAATCAAAGGGACTTTCACAAGGTTGTAATGGGGCTTGGGTGAAGGTAGGATAGAAGGGTTAATTTAGGTGTAAATATGTCAACGAGAATGCCAAAAATTCCAATGCATAATTTCTTTACAAATTTCAACTTTCAAGGCAAATTAACACTTCATCAACCCTACAAATGTAGCTTGAAGTGGTGCTTGCCACTTTCACAACACTAGAACTTCACACATCTTTTTTCTTCTCTCATCATTTTTTTTTCATTTTTTCATTTTTTTCACTCATTTATTTCGAAACTTCTTCCTTCTTCCCCGGCAACGGTGCCAAAAATTGACAGGTGTCGAGATTGTGCAATAATAAATACCTACTCCAGGAAATATAAATTTTGAGTATAAGGGCGAGTAGGATCGTCTCCTTAGGGATTGGGGAGAATTTGTTTCTTTTCCAAACACAAGAAAATGGGGGATTTTTGAGATAATGAGGAAATAATTAAAGATTACATAACAAAATAAATAACTAGAATAAAAGAGAATTGAATATATGAGAGATGAGTTCTAGCCAAAGATCCAACTATTTAGACACAGTCCATGTACCTGATCATTGATGCAAACTTAATTCATTTAAATCCTTAATAGGCTGGTTATAGTCGTCGGAAACCTCTCAAACGACCAACTCTTCCTTAGATTTTAGGTAAGTAAGGTACGCTTGTTAAATACCCCTAATTAAGAAACAACCCTAGGTACGCTCGTAGGATTTAATTTCTCAATTGCACTAAGAGTTAGAAAAGCCCAAACCCTAACCAACAAACACACTACCAGGGTTCATTTAGATTAGATCATACGTCCCCCTAACATGCTTACACGTCAGTTGCCACTAATATTAATCTACTAAACAATTACGGATTTAGTAAATTAAATTGGGGGTAGATTATCAAGTCAATATGAACATCAGGCGCCTTTGACATTCAACCAACAAAACAATCATATTAACACAAAACAAAGAACGTATAAATACTAAAGATTTAATTGAACAAATGACAAATCGATTAGATTTCACAGATATGTTGGACTGTGTCGTCGATTTAATCTTTGACTAAACAAGAAACTTAGCCAAGCATGATGTGAGAAATTCCACCAAAGATTTCAATGGAAATCAACAAAGCCATGTGTTGTCTTGTTCAATTGAATATAGCAAAGGCGTGTAAGGGCCTCAAAATTCAAAATTATTTTAAAAATGCATAATACTATTTATATTGTTTTATTTATTTATGAGTACAATTGTGTTTAAATTGAATATTTTCTAATTTATAACATTTTATACGATTTATTTGCCGGTGTGTGATTTTGGCCAAATTAGGTGTCTAATTTTCTACCGGAGCGTGATTAGTGACTTTAAGTTGAAATTAAGCATAAGTGGTGATATTTTGAGAATATTCATAAGTTTGGACAGTGTCGGGATGGACTAGAATAGTGTAAGTTAGACTGTCGCGCGTGACGCGACATAAAGTGCCAAAAAGCACTTTTTCCCTTAAAATAAGGAAATGCACTTTTTGCACTATAAAAACCTTGACTTTCTTGCAATCTTCACACTTCATTTTCAGCTGCAAATTTGGGAGATAGATAGAGAAAGAGCTGAGAGCTCTAGGAGAGAGAGAGAGAGAGAAATAGAGCTAGTTTTCTTCCATTCTTGTTCCTTCCAAGCTTGGAGTTTTAAACGACCATTGAAGCCCATCCAATCCACCATTCTTTGCAGTCGAGAAAGAGGAGAGAGAAGGGGCTTTGGACCGGTTCTTGGAGGAAGAAAAGAAGGGGTAAGTCTTGAAGTTGATCTTTCATTTCTTTCTCAACTAGTCTCTTGAAATTTGTGGAAGTTTTGGGCTTGATTTCTTCCCTCCATTTCAGCCAAACCAAGGAGAGAGGAGAGAGAGAGTTGGGTCCGAAATTTTTGAAGGAAAAAGAGAGGAAAGAAAAGCTTGGGAGGTTGTCTTGGGCTCGAGATTGAACTTGGTGACGGAGATCCTTGACTAATCTTGTAGATCGGGAGCTAGGATCGAAGTTCTTGGAAGTCATCAAGCTTGGAAGCAACCTTCTTGAAGGAGAGCTCGAGGGATCCTGCTAGATCTTGTCGGATCTTGTTGGATCTTGATAGATCTGGAGGTATAAGTCCTAAAACTTGTATATATAGCCTTATTAGTGTTAAGTAGCTTAGATCTGTGGTTGATTTTGGTGAAAAGATCTCATCTTAAAAGATGAAGTTGGGCTCTTGAAATCCCAACCTAGGTAGCGGACTTGAGGTGACCTCTAGATAGCGGACTTGAGGACCTGATTGGGAATTTGATTGTTATTTGTGAACTTGCCTTGATATGGTTAGAAATTAGGGTTTTAGTTGTTGAGAAGTTTGAAGAAAAAATGATTAAAATGGCCGAAACCACACTTGAAAACTTCTATGTTTGATTTCAAAATTTTGTATTCAGTTGTGATGAATTTCTGTTTAAGAAAATATATGATATGTACATTTATTGGTGTATGACTTTTTGAAAAGATAAAGAATGGAATTTCTTATGAAAATTGGGCGAAAAATGTCGTTTGAGGGTTTTGTAGTATTATGGTTCCATTTAATGAATTTTGTAAGAAAAGATATGGTTTAAAGTGTTTTGAAGTTATATTAAAGTATTATCAAGGAGTGTGTGTTGAGTTTATGTTAAAAGTGATTTTTGAGGTGATAAGTTTCACCTAAGTATTTTACTAAAGAAATGTGAAAACAACGTTTAGTGATAACATCGATATCATGTTTCATTTGAAATGAGATCTTGATCCTCCAAAGATTTACTTGGAACATTGTTTTTGGGAGGAATGAGTAATTTTCAAGGAGATATTTGAAATATGATATCGTTTAAAATGAAAGTGTTCCTTGAGGGGATTTTTGGGAAAACATTGATTGAAAACTAAAAAGTGGAAGTGAGTTGTTTTGATTAATGAATGAAAGGATAGAATTCTCAACTACTGTTTTTACTTGTCTAGGGTTTGAGGAGGAAAGTGAATTCGACCCATACGCAGAGGCTGAGCCTTATTGCTTTGGTGAGTTCTCATGCCTGTTATGTGTTTATGTGAAATGACTGTAATGATGTTTACTGTTATGATTGTACTGTGAAACCTAGTTTTGAACTCTCAGATAGGGTAGTGTGTACTTTATCGCATTTACCCATATCTGAGTGAATCGGTTATGAAAATACTTTAAAGTGAATGCAAACTGAAATGCTTGACTGTTACAGTATCACTTAGTGACTGCATGTGTTTGAAAAGGTCAGGGAATGCCTGAGACCTATCGGTAAACCCTTCGACTCGAGCTGGAGGTTAGGCCTAGGTCGAGAAGAAAGGGAAGAGCCATAGGGTTATTTCAATGTCACAAAGCCCGGTGACTTAGACCACTGTACTGTGCTCGAGATTGAGTTCTAGAACCGAACTTGTCTCCTAAAAGAGCAACCAACCACTGTTATTGGCTGGACTGAACTGAAAAGTACTCTGGACTTGGCATATGGACTTGTCCCTCATGGAGAGTACTGCTACCCACTGTACTGCTACCCACTGTACTGTTACCCACTGTATTGTTTGAAGAACGGGCCCGGTGGGCGTTTGGAGGAGTAAGGGAAAGTGGAGTTCTACATGGTAATAGTGACAGTTGATGGAGTGTCAACTACCGGTTCGTGGACAAGCGACGTGGACTTCGGCTCCTGAGAGCCCCGTATCCATACTTGTATTGTTAAATGCTTTCTTATCTGATTTAAATTCAAGTGAAATCTTATTGAGTGAATGTTTTTATGTGTTATATGAATTGCATGTTTTTGGGAACTCACGAGTTTTTTAGCTCACCCTTTTTCCTATTTGTTTTCCTTAGCAGGATATGAGATCCCCGATGAGGAAGCCAACCCTTAAGCTTAGGGTTACTCTTGTATTAACGTTTTGGAGAACTTGGAATAATGCCTTTTGAGAACTCTTGTATGATGACACTAGACTGTAAGGATGGATGGTTTATGTATTATGGGTTGTAATTCGAATGTTATGTTTTGTAAAGCATTGTACTCTTCTTCTTTGAGCCAAAAGTGTTGTTATGTCAAGTTTGTTTTGATAAGTGAAGTGTTAATAGAGTGAGTGAGTCCTGGCGAGAGTTAGGCAGACGGTCCACGGATACCTTAGGGTACGCCCTAGGGAGAAGTGGGGCTGTCACAAGGCGAAGAAGACAAAGGATATTGATAGCTTATGTTCAAAAGAAAATAAAATAGCCAAGGAAAAAGACGAAAAGCAATGTTATCGTTTTCTTTTTTTTTCTCCTAAAGTCTCCTTCACCAGCAATTGTTCGTGACCAATCAAAGGTATTGGTCACCTTCCAAAAGTAAGTCCTTGCAGGGAGCCAAGTTACCAAATAAAAAGAAAACCTATTCTATATCAACTAGGAGACTTCTCTTAATTCCCGTCTATTACGGAAAAGGAAAACTCCAAATACTAACCAAATAGGAAAGTTCTAAAAAGAGTCAAACTCCCAATTCCTAATACAAATATTAAAGTAGTTTCCTAAGAAAAATAAACTACTGAATAGGAAAACACAATAGTTGACTCCTACACGTCTTCAAATTTGGAATCCTAAAATTCTTGGAAACTGCCCATGTGAACTTGGAATCTTTGACAGCTCAGCCTTGAACATATAACTTAGGCGTACCCGTGCCTAACTGTCAGAATCACTTCTGGAATTAAAGCTTTTTAACACCCTTTTCCACAAATTCCTGCATTTAACCACATAATACACAAACTCAGTAGAATCCACCTACTAATGAAATTTTAGCCTAGATAATTAGGAAATATTAACACAATTAATTAACTAAAATGCACCCAATCACACTCTCTCTCTCTCTCTCTCTCTCTCTCGCTTTATAATTGTAAGTGGAAGGTTTTGAACGCAAGATCTCCTACTTACAATCCCTCCCCTCTTATCACCCAACTCAACCCTCCTCGTCCTATATTAGTTGAAGCTGATACCTCTGAAACTATGGTTTATCTTTTTCTGTTTTTGGTTTCGGTTGTTTGCTGTGTGTTCTCCATACTACTATTCCTAATGAGCAAGAAAACATCCAAAGGATTGTGAGTCATCAGCTGAACGTTTCTCATTTCAATAAAACTAGTATTACACCACCTGCATTTATTATTTGTGATAATTAAACAAATGTATTATTTAATTGAAAATTGTTTTTAGCTGTTCTAATTACTTCAAGAAAATGAATTAAGTTTTTTAGCCCAAAAAATAAACTATTTGAAATAATTTACTTCTCCGCCAATATAAAACATTTGCATAGCATTTTCATTGTACATCACATGAATAAATCTTAGAAAAATAACAAAGAAGGAGATGAAAAAAGGCCTTATTCATAGGTGTCTCCCTATGCAAACATTAAAACACCAGAAGGCAGTGAAACTTGTAGCGCCAATTTTTGACCCTTTCCTAAAAGACTTTTGTTTCACATTTTTCAAGACATATTCACATAGTTTTTTTCTTTTTTGAGAAATTAAGTTCCATTCCTTTAATTTAATTCTCTTTTTTTCTAATTTTCTTTTTGGCATTTAGAGGTAACACAAGTGGATTTGTTTCATTTTACATATACATGCTTTAGTTTGGGAGAGAATGGCTTAATTTAAATTCGCTAAGTAAGCTCAAAACCAAAATAAAAAACCCAAAGCCAATTCTTATTTACAAGAGAGAGAGAAAGAGAGCGAGGGAGGGAGGGAGGGGGAGAGAGGAAACAAAGGTTGTGACCTTTCTTTTGCTTCAATAACTCTCTCTGATTTGGTTTACATTTTGGCATTTTTTCAATGAATTTCCTATAACAAGAAAAAAACAAAACTCGCCCAATTCACTCCCATCTTCATCTCAATCTCTTTTTCTCTCTCTCTCTCTCTCTATCTCTTTGCTCTCTCCCTAATTTTGATACACTAATAAAGTTTCGCGTGCTTTGCACATGATTTTGTCATCCCAAAATATTATATTTTTGGATGCTATTCTTTTATATAATTTTAATTGTCAACTGCATACTATAATATTCCAATAGTTTTCTTTGTTAACCAATTTTTTGAATGCATTAAATCATAAACTGAATTTTCTTTCTATTTTTTTGAGTCTTTAAAGAATTTGTATCTTTTAACTCTAACAAACAAATGTCAATACAATAATGTTTTATCAAAGTTATTGTAGTCTATTAATGTCATCATAAATAAAGGTTAAAATGTAACATCAATTTTAAAAGGAATAAGAGTAAATGAGTTAGATTATATTAATTATATAATTCCAACTCAACTACCATATACATGTTTATCTTAGTCCTCTCTTCCTTTCATTCCCAACAAACTCAGTTTCTAGCCAAAGTGTGAATTTGAACCATCAAACTTTAACCCTTTAAAAAAGAGAAAGAGCTGTCTAAAATACTAAATGATATAACATAAGCATTAATATTTTGAATAATATGGCAATATTAATACTTTTGCTTATGTAATTTATTTTTTGCCATTGCAAACAAATTGTAATATTAGAGTTAGAATGGGTTGTTTAATTTATAGACTTTATCAATATTTGAAACAATATGCACAATGTGAATCTTTTTGCTTATGTTTTCTTTTTTTTCTTTCCAAGACTAAATTAAATAGAATAGTTGAGATTGTAGAGTTAGAATAGGCTGATCAATTTATATATGAAGTATATGGATCATTTATATGTTCCTTTTGACTTGGGTAGCTTGAATTCTTATAGTATAACTTAAGTCCTACATAAAATGTTTCAATTGATCTTCGAAATATCATGCTTGAATTGTAAGTAATTTAATGAAATGGTTCAATATGAAATCAGATGCATGTTTCTTAATTTGAATAGATGTATATTCTCTATAAATGACTCTTTATATTTTTTTAAGTGTTATTTTTGTTAACAATGGAATATAAGTTATCCACCACATTTTGGTTGTCTCTTTATTCATTTTGTTAATTGAAATTTTATTAGGAGAGATAGTTGCACATTTTTTTTTTGTTTTTACTTCACTTGTATGTTATTTTATTTTTAGTAGGTTCTATTAGAAAAGCACATGTAAAGCATAAGCAAAAAGACTCTTGTGTCCTTTTTTTCTTGGTAAAGATAATGGTATTTATAATAAATAAAAATTGATATATATATGTATATACACACACAAAAAAAAAAATTAGTTGGAGGTGGATTGCAATGGTTGTAAAAGAGTTTTATATTCAGATATTTTTATGCTAATAACCTATATCGTTTATCATAATTCAAATTTGGTGTTACATTTTTACAAATATTATCACAATTTAAATACAATGATTGTGAATAATAGATGAAGGGCAGTTTGGATATAATAAAAAGTAAGACAACTTTTTACTTACATTCGGAAGTACCAAATGTCATGGTACTTTTATATAAAGTATAGATATATAGATATAATTGCACATAGACCCAATATATTTTCATTTAAAATTAGCATCTTTTAATGAAAAAACATTCATAGTTAGAAACTTGGATGAATGATATGCATGTGAAGAGTAGTGTAGATTATATGACAATAATCCTATATAATTATGATATTAAATTTTGTAACTGTGGTTTGCAGGTATTTATGTGCTAAATGCTGTGAAGTTTCAGTAATGGTGGTATGCTTTGAAGGGCTCATGGCAAAAAGTGCATATAAAGTATCAGAATATTATTATAAAAGTTGATTGCAGAAATATGGTAGCTTTTACAGTGTTTAGCACCAGCAAAACTATTGCATTCAGTCCAAAGATCTCAGTTAAAAAAATTTCTTACGGTAATAATAAAAGTTAAAATGTTTTCTCGCTTAATTAAACCTGACAGACTTTCATTCTTCTGTATATAATGATAGCATACTAGATTGCTGGAGAAAAATTTTTTTTTCCTGAATCCTACAAGTCTGACAATGGAGAGAAAATGTAAGTTCAAAGATGTGGACTGGAAACATGGTTTTAGTTACTTCTTAAATAAAATCTACTTCATGATCAATTGAGACTCTTTATGTAATTGTTCTAGCAAAAGTGGCGATCGTGTTGATCCTCTGGCTTCAACGAAGGGGCCCAAGCCAAGTCTTTTGTTGACTGCATATAACACCCCTATAATTTATGTAAGTGAAAAATGGGCAGAATACACAATTAGTTGGGTGATTATATGAGATGCGCTCTAAAAGTGTGTGATATGAAGTCATAATATCTACATAACCCCTTATGATTTGCATAAATAACCATTGTACACCTTGTGACTTTTGCATTTATCATCGTAATCTCTCTATGCTTTTTGACGAGCGCAGGGTATGCATACAAGACGCATACAAAATTAAACTCAATTCACAACCAAGTTTTACATTTACAAATTTCTAAATACTTCACACATCATTTTCTGCATGTATGCAGATTGTGATTGAATACAGGGTATTAAAGGCAGAACCCATAGGGAAGAATAGATAACTATTGGCACTACTAAAACTCTTATATTAGTTACAATAATATAAAGCTCCTAGGGAATGGAATTCCTTACTATACTTTGCGAGTGATATCACCCGGGTAATTGATCACTACTATCTCGGCTAACTATGGCCAAATTTCCTCAAGTACGCAATGCCCGTATTTGCTATTGTAACAACTATACCTATAGTTAATCTATACTTATTTTTGTGATTATGAAATCAACTATAAACTCATGAAATTCCATGAAATTACTATAAAACAAGCTATAAAGGTGCACATCCATTTTCGTAAGTATACTCTTTTAAGTTTAGCACTGCCTTGAATAAAATTGAATTATAAATTTCATTGATAATCTAACATCTTTAGATAATCATAACTAATTGCCAGTTAATCAAGACTGTAAGAGCAAAAGTGCTAAATAACTAAATCAATATAATAGCGTCAACCCCCAAGCAAATCTCACAAACAATCAAAGCAAGTCCATCAAAACCCTCCAACTAAACATAAAGCACAAGAAAATGCAATCTAATCTTGTATTATAACTAACAAATGAATAAAATACTAGAGTTAAAGTATTAGGATAGATAATTGTCGCTAGAGCTCAACTTCTCCATTTTCAACCTCAATCTTCATCCAAGCTTGTTTAATATGAATATTGGATGAACTAATGTAGTCCTATGCTAACCTAATCTAACCTAAGCTAAGATCTAGGAGTTTTTAATTTTAGACCTACATTTAGGTGGTGTTTTTCTCTCCTTCTCCAGCTGCAAAAAATGTCCATGGAGTCTTTTTTTTATAGGGAAAATGAAAGAGAGAGAATAATTAAGCAAGTTGCGCAAGCGGGAAGTTGCAATTGATAAGAATCTCTCAAGAGATTGTATAGAAACTGTGGAGGGATTGTGAGGAATCCCTCGAGGGTTTCTCAAGCGGATTATGCACTCTATTTTTGTTCCTTGAAATACGAATTTGCCCATAATCCCTCGAGAGATTGTTTAGAAATCGTTGAGGTTTCTCTTCCCTCGTCTTTTCTCGATCCCATTGTTCTTTGCACTTCTTGTACACTTGAAAACCATTTCCAGCCATCAAGAATCATCCAAGTATTTTCTCAATTCATTCCAATTGATGCTTGAATCATTAAAACTTTTAAAAACATGAAGTTCCCACCACTTAAGTCCATATAAATGCAATATTCCTCTCATTCAAGCCACAAATACAAAATCTAACTAAAAATCTCCTTATTTATCTACTAAAATGACTAAAACATACCAAAACACACATACACAACCATATAAAAATATGCAAAATAGGCACTTATCAATCTTATATAAGGTGATTAAATTTGACTTAGCATTTAAGTAAGGGCATTACTAGTATTTCAACTAATGACGTTATATAGGATATTTTTTTAATCAAGTTTTCACTTTAAATGACACCACAAGGGGGTGAAATGGATATTTTGAAATATTAGAGAGATCATGTGGCAGTAGATGAAAACACTGGGGACTATTTGTAATTCACCTTTTTCTTTTTCCCTTTGGAAAGAGAGAGATGATTTAAGAAAGTTGTATCTTGACCTACTAATAAATCTTAATTGTCCCCAAATATTAAAAAGGGAGATAATAAATAGATGAGTAAGAATTATAAAATACCGTTAAATGTCTGGTATCAAAACCTACAAGGTTGTTTGCAGTCATTAAATTTTTGGTACTTTATATTTTGTATTTTTCTATTTTTTATTTTCTTTCCTTTTTTTTTGTATTTGGGGAAAAAAGTAGTGACAAGGTGTAATTGTCAATTTATTAGCTTAACTTTAATTTTTAAATGTTGACTATTAGCTTGAACAGAAAACTAATGTGACATTTAACCCATACCATGAAGAGGTTATGTAAAGGTTTTTAAACTATAGGGGGGTTATATGGTAAAGTACCAAACGATAGGAGCCTAAAAGATAATTTATTGTCTTTAAATAAGAAACAATATATGCTGGTTTTTTAAGTTAATTTGCATGGGAAGAGAGTGGTAAAGGAAACAAAATAGCCAACAGGAAGAAGAAGAAGAAATGAGCACCAAAGGGGAGAAAAACACAAATAATAAATCGACTAAACTAAATTCTAAAACAAAAACAGCCACATTTGAACAAGCATAAAAACTATCAGAAAGTTGAGGATCAAAGAAGACTTTTTTTTTTTTTTTGGTAAGTTCAAAATTTTATTGCATCAAGAATATGGAAATCTGACCTTATAAACTGGATATATAACCAGAGTCACTATAATCTAGATCAAAGAAGACTTTTCTGACTAAAATAAATTCAGAATAGACTTATAGCAATTTAGCATAGAGAATAAACCCCCGACATGACTTTATGTTAAGAATTAAAGACTCAACTAGATTGCCGTAGGAGTTGGGGTAAAGACCTAGGAAATAAAGCTTATTATGTAAACATCACATGCAGGGAAAGAAAATCTACGTCATATGTAGGGAAACATAAATGCAGGGAAGGACTTTTGCATGATATTTAGAACATGGACTGACGTTGATAACAAGAACGACTTAAGTCATCTCTCATTAAGACTTAAGACTTATCTAGATTGCCGTATGACTTGGGGTAAAGACCTAAGAAATAAAGCTAACTACGTAAAGAAATAAATAAGTATATAGAGCTTGATACTTTTCTAAAACAGTAGTAGTTTTTTTTTTTTTTTTGGTTGGTAAACTAATGAAGTTGGGGCCGATTCTGGATAGTTTATTAATTCAACTTTTGAATTGTGTAGCCTCTAATTTGCTCATCTGTGTTACGGATTAGGAAAACATCTGCATGCAATGACGGACGCAAGGGGGACGGGCAGAGCCATCTTCCCCCAAGCTTTCCAAAGTATAATGCATAGAGTTGCAGTTTTAAATTGATCAATTTGCCCTGCCGAACTTATTAATCAGGTTATTAGTTCCCTTTCATTTCTCCTTAAAAAGGGTGTCGTATAATCAATTAACTCTACTTTTCTTAAATTAAAAAGTATCTCTTAATTTAAATTACAAACTATCTCTTAATAAGCCAACTCTAGTTTCCTTGTAACACACCATAACTATAAGTTTTAAGTATTATAGTAGGAAATATTATTAGGTAAGTCTCCTAAACAAAACAAAAAAAAAAAAGATTCTTTACATCAATTAAGGTTAGAAAAATATTTTACAAATATGAAAGAACTAACAAATATTAAATGTGTGACAGCCCCACTTCCCCCTAAGGCTAACCAAAGGGTTGGCGGGCTACCTGCCTAACTCTCGCCAGGACTCGAGCATTCGGTAATACTAACTTGAAAGGGCGAAACCCCAAATTTATACCAACAATAATCTTAGAAACTGTAAAATTAACATTTAAACTTACAGTACAATTATCAATTAAAAAACAAACACTTAAAACCTCGAGCCATAATTTAATACATTCCCATGAATTCATAATGTTCAACACCAAAAGAATATACAGATTGTTTCTCCATTCTCGAGACAAAAAAAACCAAAACATAGTACTAGACCTAACTAGGTCTCCGGATTCTCGTCACCTGTTAAGGAAAAACAAACGGGAACGGGAGTGAGTTAAAAGCTCGTGAGTTTTCAAAAGACATAGACATGCATTTAAAACAGTAATATTATAAGCAATAAATGAAACACGTAGAAAATTAAATTTAACACACAAGGAGGATACGGTGGCTCTGAGGAGCCTAAATCCACATTTCACAAACGTTTAGAGTAGTTGACACTCCTTCGACTTTTCAGTCCAAGTAGACGACTCTTCACACCAAACTCCCCCTACCGGGCCTGGACGCCAAACACTTAAACATTTAAGCATTTAACTACTCAAAGGACGCGGCCAAAAGTGGTTTTATAACACTTTTCTTCTCCATGAATTAACACAAGCAAGAATACTAAGATCGCCATCCATACTTAGAAGGGTGTAATAAAGTATACTCTCCTTTAAGCGGGAGGCTTAACAGTTTCAAATTTTCAAGCACGAAACGCGTTCATACAATGCATACAGTCAAAGCAAGTAACACACATTGAAAACTCACCGACAAAGTAGGGGTCGAAATCCAAGTTTTGATCAAATGGCAAGTCAGCACTTTGCCCTAAAATAATTAAAAGAGAATGGAAATGAGTTTTCCTAGTTCACCGGCCAAATTCATTTCAAGAGGAAGTAAGTTCGACAACTTTCTAATTTGAGTTGAAATTTTTGAAAAATCGTAACTTGAGTTGTACAAGTCCAAATTGCACAAGGTTGGTACCGTTGGAAACCTCTTTTAAAGTTCTAAAACTTTGTAGAAGGCACCCAGTTAAAATTCTGCACAAAAATTGCCCAGATTTTCGATTAACAAACTGCTATAGTGCTGAAACAGAACATAACAGGTTGGCTGACCAGACAACTTTGAAAATTCACCAAAAATTATAGAAAACGAATTGACCTCTGAAATTTTTACAGTTTAAATTAATATGTAATATATTTCAAACTCCACAAATGGCACTCAAATCCGACACTCGAGCAAGAAATTATAGCAGCTCAAACAGAGTGGGTTAAAAATTCTGAAATTTCTGTTTTCCAGTTTTACAGGGCACAATTCTAGGCTTCATTTGAGTGACGAATTCTTAGTCAAAAATTACCAAATTTGGTACACTAATACTTAAATATATAGTATAGGTTCATACCAAAATTCAACCCAAAATTCGAATGGGAAGAAAGTTTTCTACTTGCCCAAAGTGAACTGGACAACACTTGTTCATTCCTACAAATTTCACTCCCTTTCTTATCATTACCTTTAACACATCCAAATCACTACCGATTGACCCCATTTTCGAACCTAAGCTAATATTAATCTTCCTAAGCCTAATGATGATCAAAAATGATAAAGGCTTATATTAATTTTTCAGCATTAAATCATCCCAAAATTCGGCCAGCTTACTTCCCCAATTTTCCAGATTTTGACCTCATCTTGACACTCATTCTTGCCACAACTTTTTAAGGGATTTGTGTGGGACAATTTAACATCCTAACCTTCAACATTTAAGCCTCACATTAAGCCTTCAAGCTTGCCAAAATCTCAGCCACGAAATTAAGGAGAAATCAGAAAATTTCAACCCCCATTTTCACTTTCTCCTAGCCGGTTTTCCTTGAGGTTTTTCTTCCAACTTCCTAACAACAATTTCAAACATATGTACACACATTTCACCATTTAACCTACTAGTAGACAAATTCACACATTTTGTGGGAATTCCAAGAGCCCACATTTTCACCAAAATCACCAAATGCAAAATAATGAAGCTTAGCATCTTAAACCACATAATCAAAACAAGTCAAGGTTCTAGGAACCTATCAACCACCCAAGTTCCTACTTTCATGCTTGGAGTTTTAAAGAATGTACAAAGATGAAGTTTCTAGGATTTTACCTCTCCTTAGTTGTTGGCAAAACACCAAGAAAATGCAAGTGTTAACCACCCAAGACTTCCTCCTCAAAGCTCCTTGCTCAAGCTCCAAACTTGTGCCAAGTTTAGTGCAAGATTGTTGAGGATTCTAGTGAAGAAATGAAGAGGAATTTGATGGAAATACAAGAGGAAGAAAGGGAGGGCTGGTTCAGGTGAGAGGGAAGAGAACAGAGAGGATTTTTGGGCAAATTTTGAGTGAATTAATGGGGAAGAGAAAGACAAGACATAAAGCTTGTCTTAACCCCAAAAGTCAACACAAGAATAGTAAGCTTAATTACCAATTTGGAGGGAAAAATAATTGTCTCATTTGGCTTGAGATTAAGGAGCAAATCTCGATAAGGAGAGGGGAAAGAAAAGGAAAGTTTTAAGTGAACTGGAGGGGATTAGTTGGAAGAAATAGGAACTAGTTAAAATTCTAGGTTTGAAGAAGTTAATCCAATTCTTAATTAAGGTTTCAAAACCCTAATTGATCACCTTCAATAACCCATTACCAGTCATTCAATTACACTTCTCACGTACCAGTGATCATCCGTGCTCTCCTTCACTAATACACTCACAGTCTGAGTTTACCTCAAAAAACGTGTTTTTACATTTTTCGCTAATAGACGCTACGAGGCTGTGACAGCCCCACCTCTCCCAAGGGCGAACCCAAGGGTATCAGCGGACTGTCTGCCCAACTCTCGCCAGGACTCACTACAAGCCCTCAATCACAGTACAGACTTCAAATAATCACACTTCAAGATCTCTAAAATAATAATACAAGCATTTATTCTTATAATCCTTAATTGAGGTCTAACGATATATGATAATTAACTTACAAAAATAAATCCTCAATAATGTCTATTAAAATTCTGATAACATCAATTTTAGGTACAATAAACCATTAACTTCACAATTTAATATTAAGCCTATACAAAACTATGAAAATCCTACCAAGTAACTAGATCATCGATCTACGTTCCCCACTCCAAGACCTGTTAAGGAAAACAAACTGGGGTGAGTTAACGCTCAGTGAGGCCAAGGAAAGGCATGCAAACACATAATTAAGCAAGTAGGAAAGCCGGTAAACTCAGATATAAAAGCATGTAAATCAAACAATCACTTGTACTATTGCAACTTTCACCAAGAGACCGTATTCCCAAGGAATCACTACTTGAGGGCTCACATTAGACAAAAGTCTTGGAGCTGGGTTCGAAGAACCCTCTTCGAGCCTCTCTGTCTACAGTGAATATGCGCAAGCACAGTGAGCAGTGTTCATGCAGGAAAATACACAGAAACAGGTAAGGATACAGGGCTCTCAGGAGCCAATTTCCACTGTTCAGTAGTTGAGTCTATTCCATCCCAAACGTTGACTCTCCATCAACTTAGCAAAGGTAAAGTCCTCAGAATCTCCACTTAGTACAACCTCTATCCAACAGTTCACCCTCTCGGGCCCGAAACCAAACAGGTAAGTATAAAAGGTAAAGCTACAACGAGCAATACCGAGCAAGACCTCTTCAATAGATCAAGCTCAAAGAACAAGCTTCCCGACTAAGCCCTTGTCGGCTCGGGTCCTAAGGATCCCCAAGAGGTTTGGGCGTCCCCATTTATAACTTTTAAGTCGATGGATTATTCCAATCGACATTCAGTTCCAGTCAAGTCAAGTAACAGTCATGTACATGCAAGTCAAGTAAAAGAGGACGTGCGCGATAAAGTACACTCTCGCCTCAACAGTTTACTTTCAAATAAACATGTCAGGTAATTCAACAATTCATGCACTTGACACTCACCCAAGTCAAGAGTCTAAGGCAAAAGCACGCAAGATCAATTGAGTTTTCCGGGATATTCTCGATCACCTAAGACAAATATGAGTATTTTAATTCAAGTCACTAGAATAATATTTGATAGATGTCTTTAAAAATGTCTCAATGAGACTCAAGTCAAGTTCAATAAACTTCCATGTTGAGCTGAAATATTTGAAAAATCGTAACTCGGGTTTTACAAGTCAGAATTTTGCACACTTGGTACCGTTGGAAACCTCTTGAAAAGTCTACAACTTTGTAGAAGACACCCAGTGAATATTAAGAACGAAATTTGCCCATATTTTCAAGAAAGAAAAGGCTACAGCAACAAAACAGGGCAAAACAGGTTGATCGACCAGCCCATTTTGAAGATTCACCAAAAATTACAGAAAATGAATTGGCCTCTCAAATTTATATGGTTTAAAGTAATATGTGAAAAGTTTCAAATGCCACCAACAGAACTCAATTCCGACACTCAAACAAGAAATTAAAGCAGTTCAAACAGAGGGGGTTTAAAAATCTGAAATTTCTGTTTTCCAGTTTTGCAGGGCATACTTCTAGGCTATATTTGAGTGACGAATTCTACTTCAAAAATCACCAATTTTGGTACACTAATACTTCCATATATCACTAGATTCATACCAAAATTTAACTTAAAAATTGATCGGTAAACCTGTTTTCTACGCCCCCAAACTAGACCGGTTTGCATTTGTTCAAACCTGCAAATTGCACCTACATCTTCCTATCACCATCATTAACACATCTAATCACTTCCGATTAGCTTCAAATTCGAACCTAAGCTGGTATTAGTCTTTCTTAACCTAATGATGATCGAAAATGATCGCAACTTTCATCAAAAACTATCACAAAACAACTCCATGAAATCGGGCAGCATGCTGCCCCAATTTTCCAGAACTCTTGCCTCAACTTATCACTCATTTGTGCTAGGATTTTCAAAGGGCTTTTGTGGAGAAAATTTAACCACTTAACCTTCAACATATAAACCTCATATTAAGCCTTCAATTTGACCAAAATCTCAGCCACAAAATTAAGGAAAAATCAGAAAATTTCAAACCCTAATTTTCTCTCTCTCTAGCCGAATTTCCTTGAGGTTTTCTTCCAACTTTTTAGCAACCAAAATTAAATATAATGCACTTATATAACACCATTTAACCATCTAGCAAACAAATTCACACATTTAGTGGGAATTCCAAGAGCCCACAACTTCTCCATAATCATCGAATTCAACATAATAATGCTCAACATCACAAACATCACAATTATCATCCATCAAGGTTCTAAGAACCTATCAACCACCCAAATCCTAACTTTTCATGCTTGAAAATGGAAGAAAAATGGACAAGGCTGAAGGTAGTAGAATGTTACCTCTCCTTAGGTTAGCAAGACACCAAGAAAAATGCAAGCTTGAGCCCACAAAATCCTCTTCCTCAAGCTCCTTGTCCAAGCCCCAAGATTAAGCTCAACTTAGTGCTAGATTAATTGAGTTTTTAGTGAAGAAAATGGAAGAAATTTTTGATGGAAAAACTAGAGAAAGAGGAGGAGAGGAAGTCGGGTGAGAGAGGAAGAGAGGAGAGAGAGTTTTTTGGCAATTTTTGAAGAAATTAAATGGGACAAGAAAGACAAGACACAACTTGTCTTTCAATCCCCAAAAGTCAAACTTTGAATAGTAAACTTAATTAACTTTTGGAGGGAAAATTAATTGGCTCTTTCGGCTTGAGATTAAGGAGTAAATCTCGATTAGGAGAGGGAAAAGAAATGGAATCAAATGGAAGTGACTTAGGGTGAATTATGTGGAGAAAGCAATGGCTAATTAAAATTCTAATTCAAGGGGGTTAATCCAACTTAAACTATGATTTCAAAATCCTAATGATATTCACTCTTAATAACTCACTTCTAATCCCTTAATTGTATTTTTAGCCTACGAGTGATCATCCTTACACTCCATCGCTACGTCACTCACTGCCCGAATTTCTACCTCAAAAAACGTGTTTTTTCTCATTTTCTGTATAATTGATACAAAAAGGGCAAATTTTAAAATAACATGAATAGAATGTTGAAAATCTACCTGAAATATAAATATAGAGCTAAATTAAGTTTTTCTCAAAATGAAATAAATTAAACAAATAAATAAATAAATAAATTGAATTTTCATTTAAATTTTCCAAAAACTCGTTTAAATGTAATTTTAAAATAATTGAATGAATTAATAACAATAATAACATTATTTAATATTATAGTTATTAACATTATTAAAAATAAATTTTTGAGACCCTCACATTCTTCCCCCCTTAAAAGAATTTCGTCCTCGAAATTCATGCTTAAAATAATGCTTGGTATTCCCTCCAAATTTCTTCCTCTAACCCTCAAGCTACTTCCTCGACACCTTGGTTCATCCACAATAATTTTCAATAAAGGAATTTGCTTGTTCCTCAAAATTTTCACCTTGCTAAACAAATATTTCTGAATACTCTTGCATTTCTTCTTCCACTTCCCAAGTTGCCTCCTCGACGTCATGACTTTCCATAGAATCTTAACGAAAGAGATTTTCTTAGTTCTCAAGTCCTTTATTTTTCTGTTTTGGAATTTTCTTAGAAGTTACCTTGAGCCCTAAGGCGATTACACTCACTGACCACCACACACGGACCATCTCCAATTAATTCCCTTAAACCATCACAGAGCTCAATTGAAAAGGGAGATCCACACTCTTAAACAACTACTGTAACTCCTAAAGAGGAGATTAAAGTTTTGAAAGCCATCATTTAAAAGAGGACTTAAAACTATAAGGGACCTCATTTTTCATCTACGAATTCAAACTCAGATCAAATCGGCATTTTCAAAGTAAAGTTAAAAGTTTTAAAAGAACACTTTTTCTTTAAAATAGAAAATTCTAACTTTTTATATCCATAAATCGAAAAATTACCAGTTGTATACCACTAGAAAATAGACTCAAAGTACTACAACTGTTCAAAAGACATTTTCTCAAAACTCAATTTGTAAATAGACAAACTTGTCCTCAAGTAATAACTTTCGCAAGTAGAAAAACAGATCAAGTCTGACATTTTAGTGAATTCTAAAAACTATTGGTACTTATGGAGATTGAGCAAAATTCTAAAGTTTACAAGGTTGAAAAATTCTTGTCTAGTTTCAAATCTAACATACAAAACCCAAATTTAAAATTTTTTTTTATTTTTTTTCACCGCGATGTCAAAATTTTCTAAAATTGTGCAATGCTCCCTGAGGAGATATCTAGCAAAACGAAGTTCAACAAATTATCCCTTTTAACTTCTAAACTCACATTTCAACGTCAACATTGAACAAAAATTATTGAGCAATATTTTACCAAAGATTTGTAAGAAAATGGGACTAAAAGTAGTTGAAAGGATTCGGTCAGTAGGGGATATTTCTAGAGATTCTACCAAGATTCTCGCATCAATCTCATAACTATAGTCCTTCAATCTCATGAAATAACCATACTACATAATAATCAACATATATCAGGCTATTAATCATCAAGATTCACCAACATGTTGACATCACAAAACATGAAAAATCTTCAAGTCATCTAACCGAGTACTCAGGTTTGCAAGAGATCTTTCAATAGCCTAAACTCATCTAGCCCTAAATCATTAGATTTAAGTCGTAAAACTTATAGGTGTACAAAGTTCAAACTCTTCCCGCTAGTATAGTCTCAACCCTAGCCAATGTAAGTTGTAAACCTCCAAGATTCGCCATAAGATTTACCTTTCTCTCGAACTTAGTCAGTGGCAAGTAAAGTTGGATAAAGTAATGGTCTTGAAGCAAAATTTACGAAAAAATAGATGAAATCTTTCTTCTCTATTTGGAGCTTGAATAACCGGCTAGAGAAGAGTAAATAGCGAAGAAAATTGCTGAAAAATCTCGCCTCTCTCATCCCTATAAGGCTGGTTACAAGGAAGGAGGAGAATAGAGTTTCGTGTTGGTGATTTTCTTGAAAGATAAAAGCATGAATAAAGATAAAATATGAAGCAAGACTCTCTTTTCTCTCTCTAGTTGTTTTCTTGCGAAATCAAAATAAAATGGTAGAATGAAGAGTAATTAAAGTTTTGTAAAGAATGAGTGGAGGAGGTGATGCCAATGGCCACCCTTCCATTGCTCGTGACTCTAATGAAATCTATCTTACTCACTAGTTCGCCTTTTCACACTTAACTTCCTTTAATTCCAATAAAAGGCAACATACACTCCACGAATTATCTTTTTACCCTCATTGACTAACCCTAGACTTCGGCTCTTGATTCTCTCCCCTGCTTTGGGGTTGCCTTGACCCACGCCCTCGTCCTCGACCTCAATCTCAGTTTCGGCCTCGCCTACCGTCCATAATCTTGATAGAAGGTAGACATAAAATAAATGCGAAAATAAATTAAAATACACTAGAATAAGGTAAAATAGAATAAAAGGGAATGTAATGAATTAACACAAAATAGAATAAGCAATTTAGCAAATTAAATTTTGGGATGAACAAGAGAATTTTCTAGAACCGACCAACTTTCATACATATATATATCGAGGGAATCAAGTACGTGATGGTGGCATATTTTATGCAAAAGAACATACTAAAAGTCGCTTGCACGGCCATATTACCACACAAAAACACAACAGAGAAAACGGTAAATAAGCATGCACCCACCGAGACGAGAATCGCCCTGGTGGTTTCTCTTTACAGAAAGGTTACAAAATATACTACACGTAGATGCCACAAAATACAAATAGTCATGTAGTCACAAGCATAGGCCTCACAAGCCTCACCCCATCTAATCCACTTACAAAACATTCAAAAGACTAAGACCTTCATAGTCTAGTTCATAACTAGATTTTCACCCTACATCTAGGAGGATTTAAAACCAAACGATATCAACATTTGGTTGTACTAATCATTACACAAAATGCCAAGTTCAAAACTCCTAGCATAGATATAACTCTAGGTTTTACGACAGTTCCTTATTTGGTGTCCGAGGCGTCCACACCTTAAACATGCTCCCATCTTTCTCCAACACTCATCTGTGGGATGAGATTTTTGACAGAAATCACACTTAGCAGCTCTGAGTCAAGAGGTCCACTAGATTTTAGTTTCCTTACTTTACCTTCAGCAGCGTGTTCATTTTGGTTAATCTCTTTACGCTTCCCTTTAACATTAAGAGAGCTTCCCAACTGATTTCTAACTTGAGTGTTAGGAGTATCTCGAAATTCAATTTGGGTAGTCGAGTGCACCACATCAAATTTATGTTGCATCTCCTCTAGTATGGCTTCATATTTCTTCTTCATTTCCACGTACTTGCTTATTAGTTCAATCTTTTCCTTATATTCTTGTTCCCGTCGTCCTTCCCAATATTTAGCAAGTTCCGTCTGAAATCCTAAGTCCTTTCGAAAAGCCTCTACGTCTTCGTGTGAATCCTCCAAGTTCGCCATGTCACAGATTCCTTTTACTCCCGAATTTAACCTGCTAAGGAAACCAAAATTTCCAGGTTAATATTTAATCACAATGGAGCTCTAACCATTTAGAGCTCAACTCTTTGAAATCCAATATAAGGACTCTGATGAACTCGTGAATACGAATCATGTCTTTTGCTTATCTAACTCTATATTCGAGATCATTATCCTTAAAATATCCCAAATAGATCTTTAACCTAGGCTCTGATACCACCTGTGACAACCCCACCTCTCCCAAGGGCGAACCCAAGGGTATCAGCGGACTGTCTGCCCTGCTCTCGCCAGGACTCACTACAGACCCTCAATCATAGTACAGACTTCAAATAATCACACTTCAAGATCTCTAAAATAATAATACAAGCATTTATTCTTATAATCCATAATTGAGGTCCAACAATATATGATAGTTAACTTACAAAAATAAATCCTCAATAATGTCTATTAAAATTCCGATAACATCAATTTTAGGTACAATAAACCATTAACTTCACAATTTAATATTAAGCCTATACAAAATTATGAAAATCCTACCCAAGTAACTAGATCATCGATCTACGTTCCCCACTCCAAGACCTATTAAGGAAAACAAACTAAGGTGAGCTGACGCTCAGTGAGGCCAAGGAAAGGCATGCAAACACATAATTAAGCAAGTAGGAAATCCGGTAAATTCAGATATAAAAGCATGTAAATCAAACAATCACTTGTACTATTGCAACTTTCACCAGGAGACCGTATTCCAAAGGAATCACTATTCGAGGGCTCACATCAGACAAAAGTCTTGGAGCTGGGTTCAGAGAACCCTCTTCGAGCCTTTCTATCTACAGTGAATATGTGCAAGCACAGTGAGCAGTGTTCATGCAAGAAAATACACAGAAACAGGTAAGGATACAGGGCTCTCAGGAGCCAATTTCCACTGTTCAGTAGTTGAGTCTATTCCATCCCAAACGTTGACTCTCCATCAACTTAGCAAAGGTAAAGTCCTCAGAATCTCCACTTAGTACAACCTCTGTCCAACAGTTCATCCTCTCGGGCCCGAAACCAAACAGGTAAGTATAAAAGGTAAAGCTACAACGAGCAATACCGAGCAAGACCTCTTCAATAGATCAAGCTCAAAGAACACTACCTAAGGTTCACCAAGGTTCCCGACCAAGCCCTTGTCGGCTCGGGTCCTAAGGATCCCCAAGAGGTTTGGGCGTCCCCATTTATAACTTTTAAGTCGATGGATTATTCCAATCGACATTCAGTTCCAGTCAAGTCAAGTAACAGTCATGTACATGCAAGTCAAGTAAAAGAGGACGAGCACGATAAAGTACACTCTAGCCTCAACAGTTTACTTTCAAATAAACATGTCAGGTAATTCAACAATTCATGCACTTGACACTCACCGAAGTCAAGAGTCTAAGGCAAAAGCACGCAAGGTCAATTGAGTTTTCCAAAATCTTCTCGATCACCTGAGACAAATATGAGTATTTCAATTCAAGTCACTAGAATAATATTTGATAGATGTCTTTAAAAATGTCTCAATGAGACTCAAGTCAAGTTCAATAAACTTCCATGTTGAGCTGAAATATTTGAAAAATCGTAACTCGGGTTTTAGAAGTCAGAATCTTGCACACTTGGTACTGTTGGAAACCTCTTGAAAAGTACTACAACTTTGTAGAAGACACCCAGTGAATATTATGAACGTAATTTGCCCAGATTTTCAAGAAATAAAAGGCTACAGTAACAAAACAGGGCAAAATAGGTTGATCGACCAGCCCATTTTGAAGATTCACCAAAAATTACAGAAAATGAATTGGCCTCTCAAATTTATATGGTTTAAACTACTATGTGAAAAGTTTCAAATGCCACCAACAGAACTCATTTCCGACACTCGAGCAAGAAGTTAAAGCAGTTCAAACAGAGGGGGTTTAAAAATTTGAAATTTCTGTTTTCCAGTTTTGCAGAGCATACTTCTAAGCTATATTTGAGTGAGGAATTATACTTCAAAAATCACCAAATTTGGTACACTAATACTTCCATATATCACTAGATTCATACCAAAATTCAACTTAAAAATTGATCGGTAAGGCTGTTTTCTACATGCCCAAACTAGACCGGTTCGCATTTGTTCAAGCCTGCAAATTGCACCTACATCTTCTTATCACCATCATAAACACATCTAATCACTTCCGATTAGCCTCAAATTCGAGCCTAAGCTGGTATTAGTCTTTCTTAACAAATGATGATCGAAAATGATCACAGCTTTCATCAAAAACTATCACAAAACAACTCCATGAAATCGGGCAGCATGCTGCCCCAATTTTCCAGAATTCTTGCCTCAACTTATCACTCATTTGTGCTAGGATTTTCAAAGGGCTTTTGTGGGGAAAATTTAACCACTTAACCTTCAACATATAAACCTCATATTAAGCCTTCAAGTTGACCAAAATCTCAGCCACAAAATTAAGGAAAAATCAGAAAATTTCAAGCCCTAATTTTCTCTCTCTCTAGCCGAATTTCCTTGAGGTTTTCTTCCAACTTTTTAGCAAACAAAATTAAATATAATGCACTTATATAACACCATTTAACCATCTAGCAAACAAATTCACACATTTAGTGGGAATTCCAAGAGCCCACAACTTCTCCATAATCATCGAATTCAACATAATAATGCTCAACATCACAAACATCACAATTATCATCCATCAAGGTTCTAAGAACCTATCAACCACCCAAATCCTAACTTTTCATGCTTGAAAATGGAAGAAAAATGGACAAGGCTGAAGGTAGTAGAATGTTACCTCTCCTTAGGTTAGCAAGACACCAAGAAAAATGCAAGCTTGAGCCCACAAAATCCTCTTCCTCAAGCTCCTTGTCCAAGCCCCAAGATTAAGCTCAACTTAGTGCTAGATTAATTGAGTTTTTAGTGAAGAAAATGGAAGAAATTTTTGATGGAAAAACTAGAGAAAGAGGAGGAGAGGAAGTCGGGTGAGAGAGGAAGAGAGGAGAGAGAGTTTTTTGGCAATTTTTGAAGAAATTAAATGGGACAAGAAAGACAAGACACAACTTGTCTTTCAATCCCCAAAAGTCAAACTTTGAATAGTAAACTTAATTAACTTTTGGAGGAAAAATTAATTGGCTCTTTCGGCTTGAGATTAAGGAGTAAATCTCGATTAGGAGAGGGAAAAGAAATGGAATAAAATGGAAGTGACTTAGGGTGAATTATGTGGAGAAAGCAATGGCTAATTAAAATTTTAATTCAAGGAGGTTAATCCAACTTAAACTATGATTTCAAAATCCTACTGATATTCACTCTTAATAACTCACTTCTAATCCCTTAATTGTATTTTTAGCCTATGAGTGATCATCCTTACACTCCATCGCTACGTCACTCACTGCCCGAATTTCTACCTCGAAAAACGTGTTTTTTCTCATTTTCTGTATAATTGATACAAAAAGGGCAAATTTTAAAATAACATGAATGGAATGTTGAAAATCTACCTGAAAAATAAATATAGAGCTAAATTAAATTTTTCTCAAAATGAAATAAATTAAACAAATAAATAAATTGAATTTTCATTTAAATTTTCCAAAAACTCGTTTAAATGTAATTTTAAAATAATTGAACGAATTAATAACAGTAATAACATTATTTAATATTATAGTTATTAACATTGTTAAAAATAAATTTTTGAGGCCCTCACAGTGGCGATATTAAAAAGATAAAATAAGGCTAAAATTCAACGAGAAATTATAGATGATGTAAAATTGAATTTCATGAGATAATTAAATAAATAAATAAAAATGAATTTTTCCATTTAAATTTTTGAAAACAAAAATTAACTCAATAATAAGAATAAAATCAATAAAGGAATAGTCAAACGAATTAATGGAGGTAATAATAATAATATCTAAATTAATAAATTTTAAGGCCCTCACAAAATGAAATTCAACAGCAAAATTATATTGATACAGCATCTACTTGAAACTAAAAAAAAATGGAGAACAATTGATGTATTATATATAAGTTAGAAGCCAACTCCTAAAGCCAACAAATTTCTTGATTAGCCGCGCATTTGATCTTTTCCAATTTTGTTGAGCTCATCTCAAATATCTACTTTTTCTAAAGACAATTCTAATTTTTTTTCACTTTAAAAAATTCCTCCAACTATATTTTAATTCATAATCATTAATTATTCAAAAATAATATTTATTTTAAGTTTGTCATTTATAATTTTTTGATGATTATTAATTTTCCAATTATTCTTATTCTAATTTTTATTAGTGTTATTTGCATAACCTTAATGTGGTTTATAAAATTTAGTTAATTTTTGCATGATTTTGGCTAGTGAGTTAATTTTATCTTTTATAGCCAAACTTACATAATCAAATTGTGAAATATTTCATGTTATAAGACAATAGAATTAGCATGTCCCCAAAAAATAATTGATTCTTTATGCAGATGAGAACAATCCACTGATAGTGAAGAAGCATCTCATTCCAAGGAAACTCTTTCGATTGAGTCGTCTAGTTTCATATGCATGGTATTGATAGAAAATAAAGTAGTGAAGAATTTAATTTCATGTTTTACTTTATATGGTGTCTTTTTTTAATTAAAAATTTTATTTTTTTAATATTATCTATGGAACTTTCATTTTAAGTGTGTGCACGTTATTTGTTAAGATTTTTTTTTTTATTTTCTGCTTGTCTATTGGTCTCCTCAAAGTCAAAATTCTCCGTCCATATTGCGCACGGGGCAATAACACCTTTAAATCAGATCAGCATCTTGATTGCTGTAATTGGAGGTTCAAAGACGTTTCTGCTTTCTTTTATAGTTGGCAAGTGATATAAATAAAATGCTAAGTCAACTAAAGACTAACTTTGGATTCAACTTTTGAATATTTTGTAATGGAAAATACTCCACTAATGATAGTTACGGGGACCAAACAATTTTTACTTGATATTACAAGAAAAAACATTTTTAATGACTATTTGATTACCTGTTAGACTAGTCACCTAGATAAGATAATGCCTAAAAATTAGCCTGAAAATTTGAAAGCAAGTTTTACATCTAAAATAGTACGTTAATTTACTAAATTAGTAACTTTTGTGTCTCAAAAGGTAAATCGGAAATAATATGAACTTACCTTTTTTTGAAAATAAATTACTATTTTATATCTCGAACTTACTTTTAAAGAGAAGTAATTTTTGCATCTAAAATAGTAAGTTAACTTAATAAATTAGCAACTTTTATGTCTCAAAAGGTAAATCAAAAAAAATATGAAACCTACCTTTTTTTTTAAAATAAATTACTATTTTATATCTCAAACTTATTTTTAAAGTGAAGTAAGTTTTACATCTAAAAGAGTAAGGCTTTGTTTGATACCTAATTCAATATTTAAACTTAACGGGTTCAGATCTTAACATATTTAAATGTGTTTGATAACTAAAAATAGAACATTTGAATTAATTAAGTAGCACTAAATCTTTTAGGTAAAACTCACTCCCAAAAATAAGTGATAAACTATTCACTTATCACTTAATGTGATATACATTTAAATATATTAGATTTAGTACTTAACAGTTCAATCACTTACTGAATTCAGACTTCAGCGTTCAATTTTCAAACTTCAGTATTATCAAACGCACCCTAAGTTAACTTAATAAATTAGTAACTTTTACGTCTCAAAAGGTAAATCGGAAATAATATGAAACTTACCTTTTTTGAAAATAAATTACTATTTTTTATCTCAAACCTACTTTTAAGAGTAAGTTTAGTTTAAGTAATAGTTAATTTTTATAGAATAGTAGTAAATTTTGTGATAGCATAACAAATTTGATTAATGATCAAAATTTACTAGTTTGTGGTATAAATTTACTATTTTACTTTAAAACCTTATAAGAGTAAGTTTAGTTCAAATAATAGTAAATTTTTATAGAATAGTAGGAAATTTTATGATAACATAGGAAATTTGACTAATGATCAAAACTTACTAGTTTGCAATAAAAATTTACAATTTTACTTCAAAAACATATACGAAACCACAATTAGGAAGTTTACCTAAAATAATGCTAAATTTTTTTTTATTAATGATTGAAATTTAACTTAATAAATTAGTAACTTTTATGTCTAAATTATTAAATCAGAATAACTATGAAAGTTGCTATTTTTAGGAATGAATGAATTAGTACTTTATATCTCAAAGTTACTTTTTAAAGCATAAATTTAATTAAACTAATAATAAATTTTTATAGAATATTTGTAAATTTTATGATAACATAGTAAATTTGATTAATGATCAAAACTTACTACTTTGTGGCATAAATTTATTATTTACTTAAAAACTTATATGAAACTAGTATTAGAAATTTCAGTTGAAATAATGCTAAAATTTTTGTTAATGATTGAAATTTAGCATTATATTCAGTAAAAAGTGCTCATAATATACATGTATGATACATGATTGTACATATCATTTATAAATCTTGTGGATATCATGCATTTTAAAAATATTATAAAACTACTTTTACTATTCACATGACCATATAAAATATGTAATAAAAATTTGTCCTATTATAAATTTTGAATTATTTTTCAATTTTTGAAAAGATTAAAAGTTTGATTTACAATAATAACAAATCATCTGAGTCGAGTTATATATATAATAGTAGTTGCCTATTCATCACAATTTCTATAAATTAATCCATATGAATACAATAAAATGATAAAATTTTAATAAATTTATTGTCAAGGTCATAAGTATAAAAGTTAAAGTTATATTAATATAGCATATAAAAGTTAAAGTTATATTAATATAGCATAATCTTTAAAAATTATAGTAAATTTACCCACATATTATGTTGTGTAACTTTCAAATATATTTTATATCATTTACATTTTGGATTTGTCTGCATTTTTTTTTTATCAAACTTAGATTGGAGATTTGACTTTATATAGCAATATTTCATCCTGTGGATGCCAAGATTGAAGGTTAAATTTTCTACAACAAAATTTTTTAGACTAAATCTTGCTATATTGAGAACCTAATCAAGCAAACTCTTTATCAAGAAATTGAATTTTTCTAGAGGAATTGTCACGATAATCGAGTGAATGAAACGGAAAAGGAAAAGGAGTAAGAGTCCCAAATAATCAAGAATTTACTTGAAAAAAATAAGTAAAATTTACCTTTTTACATATATATTAACAAGTAAGTTCAATTCAAAAAAAGGTAAATTTAATTAAAAAATAAGTAAGTTTATTTATTGAAAACGTAAATTTTCATTAATGGCTATAACTTACTACTTCATGAGATATATACTTACGAAAATTTCTCAGTAAACTTACTAGTAAGTTGAATTTAAAAAAAGGTAAATTTTATTAAAAAGTAAGTAAGTTTGTTTATTGAAAACATAAGTTTTTATTAGTAATTATAACTTACTATTTTAGGAGATATACTTATGAAATTTCTTAGTAAACTTACTAGTAAGATGAATGCAAAAAAAAGGCAAATTTAATTAAAAAGTAAGTAAGTTTGTTTACTAAAAATGTAAATTTTCATTGATGACTATAATTTACTACTTTAAAAGATATAGTTACTAAATTTCTTAATAAACTTATCATTACAATATTGGAAAAGTCGTTAAAAGATCTAATTTGTTACTAAAAATTGTAAAAACCTGCTATTACAGGTTACCTTCTTAGCATTGCTACAACTCGTATTATTATAGCATAATCCTTTCGTAATATATGAGCCTATAAGTAAGAATATTTCCATACCCTAAGGGCACGGGATATAAGGTAAGCGCAAAACAAAAGTGGGTCAAATATTTAGTTGTCAATAAAAGTTGAAATTCTGTAGGCAAAAGTTTATGCGATTTAAAAAAGGTCGATAATTTTGAATTTTATAGTAAGCTCACTCTCTCTGTGTATTGTGCGCTTATCTTGCTAGTCAAAAAGTTAAAAAAAAAAAAAAAAAGTATACCATGGGAAGAAATTGCACGACCAGATTTGTTTGTGTTGTCATACTTTAGATGTCAACCATCTGATAGTCTCGAAGTGAAGATGACGTTCACTATCCTTCAAGAACAAAAAAATAAAAAGACAAAATGTTTACCAACGAGAAAAATTTCATGTTCCATACTTAAAAAACAAAGATTTTAATCTTCTGGGCAGAATTGAATTACTAAGATTTATTATCTTGGGTAAACCAAAAGTGAAAGTTCAAAACCAGTATTATACATAGCCTCAAGATTTATAAACAAGGCAATCAATTTTAAGTATCATAGCGAGAATAATTTGGGAAAGAAACTCTAGATCATGAGTAGGAAAAAAAATAAAATGCAAACATGCGTCTACGTCAAGTAATTGATCAATTTCCTGGATTTTTGCATGATAGGTGAGAACATGGATTGATGATGATATCAAGAGACAGACGACTTAAGCCATCTCCAATCAGAATTGTTTATTGGATCTTAACTCTATAAATACCTGCACAAGTGCGGAAATAGCCATCAGCTTTATAGCAGAACTTTTCTCTTCAGAATTCCATTGTGATATATATCCAGCAGATATGTCAATCCTGAATGATTTCTTCTGTCAACTTGGCTTGGTTTTTGTATGCTTGGCCATCCTTCACGTACTCTCCACTTTGGGAATTAATGCTGCTTCTGATCAATTGCATGCAGCATCAGGTACTGGAATTGAAGGGAAAGCTCTTTTAACATGGAAAGCCAGTCTTGACAGTCACAGCCAATCTCAGTTATCATCCTGGTCGTCGTCTGTTAATCCTTGCACTAGTTGGGTTGGAGTTCGATGCAGCAAAGCTGGACGAGTATCGGTGATTAACATCACTAGTTTTGGCATCAAAGGTACACTTGATCATCTCAATTTCACATCTCTACCCCATCTAAATAGATATGATCTTACTGATAATGCACTTCACGGGACCATTCCATCCAACATTGGGAACCTTTCCAGGCTAATCTTTCTTAGCTTGTTTTCAAATAAATTGTCTGGTGCCATCCCACTTCAAATCAGCCAACTAACCAATCTTAGGTTCTTGTACCTTTCCAATAACTCATTAAATGGCTCCATCCCAAAATAAGTTATGCTTCTTAAGTCTGTTGTTCATCTCCTTTTGGAAGGGAATGAGTTCACTGGATCAATCCCTACTTCTATTGGCAATCTGACGGACCTATCCGTACTGGCCCTAGGATTCAACAAAATTTCAGGATTCATTCCAGAAGAAATTGGAAAACTGAGATCTCTTACTCAACTCTCTTTAGCTAACAACACTCTCATGGGTCCGATTCCTCTATCTATTGGCAACTTAAGTGGGCTAACTCTGCTGTATCTTTTCAAACATTATCTTTCTGGACCTATTCCCAGAGAAATTGGAAACTTGACAAATCTAAATGAATTAAATCTTCGTGGGAATCAGCTATCAGGTCCCATTCCAGAAGAGATTGGGAAACTCAGATCTCTTGCTCAATGCTCTCTTGGGGCAAATTTACTCATGGGTTCCATCCCGCAGTCTATTGGAAACTTAGGTAACCTGACTTTCCTGTCTCTTTATGGTAATTTTCTTTCCGGACCCATCCCCGAAGAAATTGGGAACCTCTTATCCCTTGAAGATCTTGTACTTTCTTAAAACAATCTCACCAGTAAGCTTCCCAATTCAATTGGTAATTTGAACATGTTAACTTCTATAAACATTTTTGAAAACAAGCTTACCGGAATATTCCTTCCTCCATGGGAAATTTAACCAGTCTCATTCACTTGGAACTTTCTCTGAACAACTTATATGGTGCTATCCCTCCTGAATTGGGAACATTGAACTTACTACCTTTTATTAGTATTTTCCAAAACCAGCTAAGTGGTGCTCTTCCAGATGGGCTCAACAATCTTACACATTTAGAAGTGCTAATGCTGGCCCAAAACTATCTTACTGGTCATTTACCCCAAAATATTTGCATTGGTAGCTCAATGACGAGGTTCATAGTATTTGGAAATAACTTTGTTGGTGCTATGCCAAGGAGCTTGAAAAACTGTTCTAGTTTAGAAATTATCAACGTTGCTTACAACCAACTATCAGGAAATATCTCTGAAGAATTTGGCATCTATCCAAATGTGCAAGGTATTAGTTTAGCGAATAATAAATTCTATGGTGAGTTGTCTTGGAATTGGACTGGCTATCTGGCTTTGACACAGTTGTACATCTCGAACAACAATGTTTCTGGCAGAATACCACCTAGACTTGGAGAGGTATCTCATCTACAGAAACTTCATCTCTCTTCAAATCATTTGCATGGGAAGATCCCTAGAAGTTTGGGAAAGTTGACTTTGTTGCTTGAGCTTAAACTGGACAGCAACCATCTTTCAGGCAATATACCGTCAAAAATTGGTCAGCTGTCTAGACTTTTAAACCTTAGTTTGTCAGCCAATAAGCTTAGTGGCTCAATTCCAGAACAAATAGGCAATTGCACACAATTACTGGATCTAAATTTGAGCCAAAATGCATTCATTGAAAGTATTCCTTCTCAAATAGGCAATCTTCCCTCACTTGCAACTCTTGATCTTAGCCAAAATATGTTGGAATACCAATTGCCACCAGAGCTAGGGGAGATGAAAAGCATTGAGAAGATGAATCTTTCGCATAATAGGATATCAGGTTCCATCCCAAAAAGCTTTGATCATTGCTTCAGTTTGATTTCCATTGATATATCCTACAATCAATTGGAAGGTCCTCTCCCCAACACTAGTGCATTTCAAAAAGCTCCATTTGATGCTCTAAGAAACAATAAAGGTTTATGTGGCAGTGTTGCTGGATTGAAATCTTGCACTCAATCAAATCAAAAGAAAGCTAGTAGAAGGACAACTAAAAGAATGATCTTTCTAATTGTTGCTCCAATACTAGCAACCATGTTTCTTTTGATCATGGTGGTGGGCATCTTTATTCGTGCACGGTCACGTATGAGAAGCGCGGAGAACAAGCCTCAGGAATTTACTGGAAATATGTTCTCTGTCTGGAGGTTTGATGGGAAAATGATCTATGAGAACATCATTGATGCAATAGAAAATTTTGACCCCAAGTATTGCATTGGTGCGGGAGAATTTGAAGTGTATTTAGAGCAGAATTGCCAAATGGTCAAGTGGTTGCTGTCAAGAAACTTCATGGAACCGATGATGGTGCCTTGAGAAGACTGAAGGATTTTGCCAATGAGATCCGTGCGCTAACAAATATAAGGCACAGCAACATCGTGAAGCTGTATGGATTCTGTTCACATGCACAACACACTTTCTTGGTCTATGAATTCTTGGAAGGGGGATGCTTGATGCACTTGTTGAGCAATGATGAAACAGCAGCAATGTTCGACTGGATCAAGAGGATAAATATTGTTAAAGATGTTGCCAATGCATTGTCTTACATGCATCAGAATTGTTCACCATCTATAATTCATCGAGATATATCTAGCAAAAATATTTTGCTAGAATCCGAGAGTCAAGCCCATATTTCTGACTTTGGCACTGCAAGAATCTTGAAGCCTGATTCATCTCATTGGACTTCATTTGCTGGAACATATGGTTATGCTGCCCCAGGTGTACTCTCTTTGCTCAAACAATTCTGACTGTCCTCTTTACCTTGTCTTTTTCAACTAATCCATAGTTACTTAAAGCTAGCATGAGCAAAGCTATGTATGCTTTTGGATTATGATTCAATACTCTAAAGGGATTCATTTGCACCATAGTTTGAGTCATTATTGTTTTTGTGAATTGCAGAACTTGCTTATACCATGGAAGTAAATGAAAAATGTGATGTTTATAGTTTTGGAGTATTAGCTTTAGAAGTGATCATGGGCAAGCATCCAGGTGATTTCATATTGTCAACATTTTCGGCATCATCATCTACTTCAACGTATGATATGTTGCTGAAAGACATTGTGGATCCTCGACTTTCATCTCCAAGTAAACAAGAGTCGAAACAAGTGACCTTAGTGGCAAAGCTAGCATTGTCATGCATAGAACACAATCCTCAGGCAAGGCCGACAATGAAGCAAGTGTGTGTCCAGTTGTCGAAAGAAATACCATCTCAATTCAACGGATTCCCAATGGTTACAATTGGACAGCTTTTGGACCTGGAAATGACAAATGTTTGAGCTTCTCTGTGCAAGTATCTTTCCTTCCTCTGTCTAAAATTTCCAAATTTTATTGATTGCAACTATAAATTTGGGGTAAATTTTACTTTGATCCCTTGTAAGGAAGACTGGAAATATTTATGTCAAAGCAGGGCCGAACTTGTAGTCAGAGTAGTAGGGGCAGATATATGTTGACTCCAAGCATTGCAATTGTACACCACGACTTTTGAAAAATTATAGAATAACTTATCAAAAATTTTTAGCATTGTCTCACTCTTGCCTCTTGAATTTTCATGATATTTCATCTATCCCCAAAATTGCCCCTCCAAACGTATTGAAGTTTCAAATTTCCCTCAGCAGTTCTACAATAAAACTTTAAAATAATACATAATAGTATATTACATGATTCTATTCTTATTTCTTTTTATAAATTTTTTTTCATTTTGTAAACTATATTTGATTAACATTGAACTTTTCTTATATTTTAATTGCATGAATTGCAAGCAAACCAAATATTTATTTGACAGTTTGAATCTATTCTATTATTAGCTTATTGGAATATGCTTGTGACGACCCACCTCTCCCTAAGTAGGCGCCTGCCTAACTCTCGCCAGGGCTCACTTACTCTAACATCACATGACTTATCAAACTAAAAATCTAAACACAATACAAATCGAATAATAACTTACAAACCCATACTTCAAATTACAAACTTTGAATACATAAATCCTCCATCCATACAATCAGGTTCCATATTACAAAAGCTTTTAATAACCATAACCCAAAGTTCTCGAAATATTTAACATAAGTAAACCCCTAATTCTAAAGGTTGGTTTCTCCACTTGGGTACTCACTTCTTTAACCACATTCCAAATTTACAATTCAAATCTCTCAAGACAAATACAAAAGTAAACCTCGAGACTAATGGTGAGCACCTTCGCTTGGGTTCTCGGTCCCTGCTAAGGAAAACAAATTTGAAAGGTTGAGCTAAAAAGCCCGTGAGTTCCCAAAAACATGCAAAGCACATAACACATATGATTTTTCACTTCAAAATTCACACTTGGAAATAAACAAGTAAGGAAAGCTAATAATCACACAAGAGTAGGATACGAGTAGCCCTCAGGGGCTAAGGTCCTCGAAACTGGAGCACATTCCTGGACCGTGCGCAATTCTCGTAGTTGACACTCCGTCGACTTTCATACTTAACCAAGTAGAACACCACTTACTCCTTTCTCCACCAAAACCCCCCAACCGGGCCCGCCAGCCTAACAGGAAATTTATATTCGTGTATAGCTCTACAACAGGGACAAGACCATTTGCCAAGTCCAGAGCACACAACACGTCACGTAGCCCAAGGTAGTTAATCTCCTCGACCTGGGTCTTCCCAACGGCTCAAGTCGATAACTTACCAAGCGGATTAAGTTAATCACGTATCCCAAGATTGTTAAATCTCCTCGACCTAGGTCTTCCTCAACGGCTCGAGTCGATAACATATCAAGGGGATTAAGTATTCTCGAGAACAGGAAATACAAGACACGTCACTTCACTTCGTATAATTCAAAACAGGATTCATGGCACGAGACAAGAGATTCAGAATATCCTCAAAATATCATGAAAACACTTTTGCAAGTAGTACCATTCAAATGGGAGTGATTGCGATAAAGTACACACTATTCCATTTGATGGATCAAAATCTATTTTTCACATTATTTTGAGTGCGATAAAGTACACATAGTCAAGTATCATGCATGGAAACTCACCGAAGTAAGGTTCAGCTTCCACGTATGGGTCAAACTCAGTTCCTTGAACACTTCCTAAAACAAATTAAAAAGAAACAATGGTTGAGATTTATTTCATCTCTCAAATCACTAAAACACTTCACTCTCACTTTTTAATTTCAAACCACATTTTCCAAGATCCCCTCAAGGGAAAAACTTTCATTTCACATGATACAATGTTCCACATAAATCCTTTTAGAAATCACGTTATCAATTCAAAATAACACTCCACCGATGTACTCATTGGCACTACAAGCATGTTCTCTTTCACAAAATATTCAAGTGAGGTCTCTCACCTCAAAATCACTTTTTGCACAACACGTTCGACATTCACTTTTAGTTAAAGCTTTCATATTAACATAAAACACTTCATACCACGCCATTATATACAAAATCTCTAGAACATGACCAAGACATGGCAAAACCCTCAAATTCAATTAAACGACACTTTTCATTCGAATTTCATGAAAAACTTCACTTTTCACCTTTTAAATTTCAAACATTCACTCACACACACACACACTCACAATTTGAACAATATACATGTTTTTCTTAAAAGAAACTCTTCAAGAACATTCACAATACTTCAAAATCAAACATTAAAATAACCAAGCATGGGTTTGGCCATAACATACATTTTCCTTCAACTTTTCAACAACTAAAACCCTAATTTCTAACCATATCATGATAAATTCACAAATAACATTCAAATCCCAATCAGTTCCTCAAGTCCGCTACCTAGAGGCCACCTCAAGTCCGCTACCTAGGTTGGGATTTCAAGAGCCCAACTTCATCTTTTCAGATGAGATCATATTACCAATATCAACCATAGATCTAAACTATTTAACACTAATAAAGCTAGATCTACAAGTTTCAAGGCTTATACCTCCGGATCTAACACGATTCGTCAAGATCAAAGATGATCTCTTGAGTTTCCTCCTTCCAAGAGTGCTTCCAACCCTAGCAACTCCTCAAGCCTCGATCTTTACTCAAGATCTTCAAGCTTTGACAACGATTATCAACTCCAAGCTCACGATCTAGCAACCCACCACTCAAACAACCTTTGTTTCTTCACTTTTTTCTCTTTCTTTTTCTCTTCCAAACTTTCGGATGGCACCCCTCTCTCTCTCTCTCTTCAATCGGCTGCCATGGAGGATGATATTCAAGCCCAAAGTTCTTCAATCAAATCTTACACTTCAAGTTGATGGATGATCAAGAAGATTGAAGCTCAAACCTCAAGCTTTTTCCTCTCTTTCTTCCCCAAGAAAATCGGGCCAGCTCTCTCTCTCTTTCCCCTCTCCCATGGCTGCAAGATGACGGAGATGATGGGCTTCAATGGTGATTTGAAGCTTGAAAGAAACAAGGAAGAAGAAAGGAAGAAGACTAGCAAACTATTTCTCTCTCTTTTCTCTCTTGTTCTCTCGGCTGCCTCTCTCTCTAACTCTCCAAGTTTCAGCTGAAAATGAGCTCCAAGCTTGTCAAGAAAGTCAAGGTTTTTATGGGCAAAAAGTGCACTTTTCCATGTTTTAAGGAAAAAGTGCTTTTTGGCACTTTATGTCACGTCACACACGACAGTCCAACTTACATTGTTTTACTCCATTCCAACACTGTCTAACCTTCATAATATTTTCAAAATATCACTACGCATGCTCGATTTCATGTCCAAGTCACTATTCACGCGTCGGAACAATTTTTAACGCTAAATTTTGGCCAAAACCACACACCGGCAAATAATTCGTATAAAATTCTCTAAATTAGAAAATAATCACTTTAAACATATATTCACTCATTTTTAAATGAATAAACACAATATAAATAATATTATACATTTTTAAAATAATATCTGAATTTTGAGACCCTCACAATGCTTCTTTTAGTTTTATGTGTAATATTAATAATTAGGCGATTGTATACTATTAGATGAACTAGTAACTGCAAAACAAAATAACTACAAAACAAAATAACTAACAAGTATAGACATTTTTTGTTTTATTTTTCTAATATTAAGTTGGTGCATATCTATGAAAATAGAGAACTCTTAGTTGTACCAAAAGTCTACAAACTACATATATGAAGTATGATATAAAATTATTACACCCCTTAAATAAAGGTTTTGACTTTGCTATT
Organism: Gardenia jasminoides; assembly: GCA_013103745.1. Taxonomy (NCBI): domain Eukaryota; kingdom Viridiplantae; phylum Streptophyta; class Magnoliopsida; order Gentianales; family Rubiaceae; genus Gardenia; species Gardenia jasminoides. The sequence continues at coordinate 10,348,777 of CM023099.1, read as the reverse complement.
GAGTCAGAGTGTTACTTAAGAGTGAATTTCATAATCAAAACTTGAAGCTAAGCTTTATACATTCATAAACTGCAATTCTCCTAATATTGGATTTGATACTTTGAACAGCTTGAGACATGCTCTGGCACTGAGGCACATGAAGAAAGCATCTTGAAGACCTTGCCCATGGTATAAAAGTTTAGAAGGGTTTTGTGCATCAGGAAAGGAATAATGCTGAAGAGATGATGTAGCTAAGCATGCTTGTACGAAGAAATTTATTGGATGTTTGATCAGTAAAGCCAAATTATTTTTTGTTTTCGATGACTTGGGACAAATATCACAAAAGGACTAGTATTGGATGATTTTGCATAAACTTCTAATTAAATTAATGAACTCTTCTGCTGTGTATTTCTGAAAAGCAAATACGACAATGATCATAATAATGCAACATATGTAGTCTTTCAGTTTTGTACTAGGCCTGGAATGTGTGCATGTCGTCCTTTTCAACTAGAACTCTTCTCACATGTTAGTATGTGAACGTATAAGGTTCATAATGGGATAAGCCGTAATAGTAGGCGGATGACCTTCCATCCTCCTACAATTTCAAGAAAGTAACTGGATCTACATTTAAAAAAAAAAAAAAAGAGAGAGAGAGAGAAATTTTGAGAGAAAAACTAAAGGGAGAAATAGGTGTTATAACAATGCATCTTTTTTGACTCTGCTTACTTATTGTCTAACATGCATGATTAGTTATGAATGACGTGTTGCAAAGAAAGAAATTAATACATATAGATGCATCTCTAGAATCATAATGGGTCAAATGTTTTTAGCTCACTATATGTGTGTACTTAAGATTTTTATGTGATTTTTGGTAGAAAATTGAAGAAAGTTAATTATGTTGAACATCATATAAAGTCCCTTAATTGCAAAATTTCTTAGAGATAATAGGAATGAGGAAATTGAGGACGCGGTTGGTTGGATATGTTAAGTATTTCAATTCCAATGAGTAGTGGATCCGGCTACAAAAATTTTTTAGTCATGTTTATGGAGTATATATAATCTGTCTGGCAATGATGTTTGCACCTGCCACCAAAAGTATTTAGATTGAATTGTAGGATCCGTATGTGAAGTTTTTTTTTTTTTTTTCCTTTTTCGAGAGAGATATGCTTTCCATCATCTTCTTTGGAATTTGCAGAGTTCTTGAAATTTTACTACCTATAAGATCAAGTTGCAGTTGCTTGATTTACAATGGCATATTGGAGTGATCTGTTGCTCTTTGAATAGTTATTCCAAAAGATTTGTAACTTCTATCTCTCTCCAAAGATATATTTACATAGCTAAATGTGTCATCCTCCGCAGTCCTAATAACTATAGAAAGTTCTATTGCTGGGAATGAAATTCATAATAATTATACAGTTGTTCAGAATTGATTTACGGTCTCGTAACCTCGTCTGAATTACAGTTAGATGAATTAGTAACTAAATTTGAGGAGTTTCGGCATTCTTCTGAGTTCTTCTTTCCTTCAGCTAAGCCGGACATTGGAATGCAGATACAATACATGGTCCACTTCTCAAGCAATCAAAGTTGTAAAAGAGTCACGCAATCCAACAATCGAGAGAAAGAGAGCAAACTCTAAGCAATGACGTTGGTCTTATTATCTTATTAGACTATATGCCCCGTGAGCTGTGGCACACATCATTTTAGATTTGGTACATTATAAGTGTAACTCAATTTTCATGACGGGAAAAGTCAGTAACTTTAGAAAATGTGGATTATGTCTAAAGGCTTGCAAATTATGCACTTACAAAATAATTGAGAGTATATAGTTGTAGTCTTGTAATTCATGGGGATTATATAGAGGCAAATGTTGACACTCTAAACACATCAACATAGAAGTGCAATACAGGCACCAGAGACTGTTATTCTGACCAAATCAAAGTCGACCACTTCACAATCATAGCAAGGATCGTTAATCCCTCTATTCTCTCTGAAACTTAAGCATCCTGGGAATTCTACTTTGATCACAAGCAATACATGTAGTTTTTGTTTTTCGTATTTGGGCCATAGTACATTTTGTTGGATAGGGAAGGGGCAAAAAAGAAAAAAAAAAAAAAAGATTGAATCTTGACTTAAAATATCAACATCAAACTTCAGGACTAAAAAAAGAAAAAGAAAAAGAAAAAAGGATCAATATACGGTTCTACTAGAGAAATCCTAAAAGAGAATAAATCACTTCCAGTTGCATCATGAGAATCAAGTAATAAAATGTTCAAAATGATTGCTTAACTGCAATTTCTAATTTCTAATTTCTTAACATATGTAAGCCAAACAAGCAATAGAGTTAGGTCTCCAAAGGCTCCAATAAAGAAAAATATATTCTCACACACAACTAAAATCAAGAATTGATAAACACATTAGTACTGTTAATTAGTTTGAGATTCATGTTCCATTTCAGGCGTTTGAAGGCATAGCACAAAGTAAATTGCTCTCAATCGAAAGATTCATATGAAAAGGCTGCTCATAGTATATTGTGATTTTCAGTTTTGCCTAATTTTAGTATTAATAAATCAAATTCTCATCAATAGCCCAATCAACAAATCTAAACGGGAAGAGAGGGAGGATATTAAATAACAAGAAAATCAAGCAAAAATCAAGCACACAAAGTTTGCTCTATCCTTGGAACTTACCTCTAGCTTGCGGTATCATGGTCATTACAATTTTTGAAGGTTGACTTTTAAATAAAATTTCTATCCCCAAAGACAAAATAAATGTAGTATTATCACAATTAAATACATGTTATGAAATCAAAAAGCTTGAATGATCATTCATCTCCTCAGGAACTGATTTGATTAATAGATTCATTTTCCCAAAAAGAATTGGGTACGTTTATGAAATATCAGAAGTTACAGACTTTTGTTTTCTTCCTTTTAATGTTTGATTGATCATATATATTTATTGTCTTATATCCCATATCCATATAGGTCTTTGGACACTAATTTGACCATATTATTGGTGTCTGTGCAAATGATTTCTTAACTCTGCTTTTTATATTTTTTTAACTTACTTAATGTTATGAAATTTACAATATATTTGAAAAAATTTACCCAAAAAAAAAATTAAAACTCGTCTCCTACCATATAGTTAATGCTACAAAAGCAAAAAAGGAAACATTACTGCACTATATTTTCTGATTAGTTCAGAGTTGATACTCCATAGCTAGTGCTCTTTTCTGCTCTTTATAATCACTAACCAAAAATAAAAAATAAATAAACGAAGAGTTTTAAAATTTCTTGTCGTTTCTCAAGATTTTAGATGAGGATAACTTCAATAAAGAAATTGTGAGTACCTGCCTCTCTTTTGCAAGGAAATTCCTTTCACTACAAGAAAACAGGCTTTTTGCAACGCAAGAATTGTGCCACAAAAAGTCATAAAAGCGTTGCAAAAACCTTTTTGCGGCACAAAAGCGACACAATTCAATTGTGTCTCAAAAGTAGCGGTCACAAAAGAAAACGACGCAATTCACCAATGCACCGCATCTATTTGCGTCGCTTTTAGCAGCGCTTGTTTGAGTGTCACCACTCTACTTGTAGCGCTAAAAATACGCCACAAAAAAGATATCCACAAAGAGTAATCACGACACAAAATTGTGCTGCAAAAAAGCCACTAATAAAAGTCAGAAATCAAGCCACTAATAAAAGCCAGAAATCAAGCCACTAATAAAAGCCAGAAATCAATCTTTTCAAGGTACAATATTTATCCCAGTCAAATTTACTAAATTTGAACATTAGAACAAAAACACTAAAATTCTGAAAATTAAAGTTTCACCATACACTAGAACAAAATATCATACAATGCTTTCTACTAACTTTGTCACATGTCACCATACTCTAGAACAAAGTATCATACAAGTGCTTGTCTACTGCATTCCATGTCTCAAAAATGGCTTCACATCTCTCAAACAAGAAAGTGGCTTCAACTTGTATAACAAAAGTGGCTTCACATGGAAAACACAACTTCATCATACATCTCTCAAAAGTGGCTTCACGTCTCAAAATCCTGAAATACCACAAAAAATATGGTTATAACAATTCTTGAACACTTTCGCACACAATAGACTTGTATTTCCATGTCAAAAGGAAATGAAACAAGTATTGACGACAATCATATCAAACTTCTGTCAACAATGACTAAAACAACTGCAACCATTTTTGCTAAAGAGAACAAAGTACTTACCAAAAACTTTTACAGTAACTCAAGCAAGTTGTTTGCGAGTAGTCCTGCTCCTTTTCTTCTTTTTATGATGGTTCTAGTATAACCAAAAAAAAAAAATTAGTTAGTCCAATATCACAAGCATAAAAGATCAAGTGAGACAAGACAAACAGAAAACTGATCAGAAAAGAATATTTAGAGACCCCTCCAACCCCTACTCTAACAAACTGGATAAGAAATTTTATTAAGATCAGAAAAGAAGTTCACACAGGAGATTTAGTCGAGTCTATCATAAAATCTCTAAGACTAACATGATCAGTATTATAATAGACATTGTGTAGAAAGCCCCCATTCAACTACTAAATTCCAGCTGTCCAGATTCCCAGGTAAGAACAGTATATACTGCATTCTTGTGATAATAGACTCTGAAATCCCCACAACAGAAAACTACTTTGACTGAAACCCTGCTACATTCCAAGCTTTCAAAAACTTTTCCAGTTACCTCAGGAACAGCAACTATTGAGGAAACTTTATTTTTCATTTCACCATTATCCATTTTAGCATCATCTGTTCCGACTTCGTTGTTAATTCTATCAGCAGCCTGCTGTATTATCAACAAAATGTTTTCTAAGAAAAGAAAATCAGTCCATATCTGCTTATATTTCAAAGATTTTAAACACAAAAAAAAATTATATGAATAAATACATGACCTCTGGTGAGTCTGGATTTCGAGATTGTTCTACTGCATTCACTTCTCTTCTTTGGGATGATGCCAAGTCACATGTGGATGCCCTCTAGAAGAACGTATATAAATAGTAAATAAACCAATAAAAAATTAAAAAACTGTAATATTTTACTAAATAATTATTCCAAACCATTCTAGCTTCAAACTGAGCAATCAATTCCACCTTAAAATCTGCCAACTTAGCATTCATTTCTTCTCGCAGTTCCTCACGTATTATTTCCTTCTCATTCACTGCATCACCAAATGCTTTCTTTTGTGTAGCAGTCATGTCATCCGATGTCCTATACACGTCTTTTGGAGTCACACCTACATCATAAGTACATAGGCGACTTGGTTTTTCTGGTCCAAGGATATTTTCGTACAGCATATCTTTCACAGAAGTATCATCTTTGGATGTTTCCAGCAATTTTTGTACCTCCGCATTCATAGTTGTCTAAATTGAAAAATAGATGGAAGAAAGAATTATTTATGAAGTGAGGCAAATAAAAAAGTACTCAAAACTACTCTTATGATTGTTTGTGAAGTCAACTCATCCATTCGTTTTCCTTGTCTCGAATGAATAAAAATGTCAAGTTTCGAAGGCTCTTTTCCAGTTTTAATCCGAAGCTGCCAGATATTCAATGTACAAACTGAAGTGTTAATTAATATTTCTAAATAGAACTATTTTCCAAAAAAACGGCTACAAACATAAGGCTCGAAATTAATATACCTCTTCTCTTAGGTTTGCATGATCCTTTCGTCCTGTTCGATGTGGCATCTTCTGCTTCTTTCAATTCTTGCTATTAATCTTGCTTTGTTTCTGATTATGTACAAATTAAAAAAGAAAAAAGTTAACAACAAATCGAAATCATAAAAGCAGTAGATTTAATTCAAGAACAAAAGATTGATACACGCATTTACATCATCTAAGCTCCAATATTCAACTAGAACAGGCCATTGGTCTTCCTCAACTCTTGGAGGACAATGTACTAACAGCCATGACTTGTTTTTCCTATAAGGAGTTAAATACATTCTCTTCACTTTTGATTTCCATTCTCTCCACAATTTGCTGACCCTCCTCATCTGTACTTTCTTGCATGTGTCATCAAGATTTGTATTTCTCTATCAATAATTACAAAACAAAAGTTTAAACATTCACAAGCTACAAGGTTATATGAAATAAAAAGAACAAAAAAAAGCTGCTAACTTAGGAAATGAGTCAAAATACCTTAATATCTTCCCAAAATCTCTCCTTAGATCCTTTAGGCAAGGCCCTCCAATCTGTGTATGTGAGTGGTAACTTGTTACCATCCTTTACTAGGATTCCTACTTGACTTATATACTGTGCAGCAGTAGGACCAATTACTTGGCCTCGTGCATTCCAAGTTAACTCTAATTTCTTTCCACCACCCCAGCCAGTACTTCGTCTGGCTAGTCCTCTACCATTATTAGCTCCTGTGTATAAAAATCTTATATTAAGGACTGCTAGATTCAAAATTGCATGCGACAGTGTTTTATCTTCTAACTGACCTTCTTCACTAGAATCATCATCATCAAAAGAACCATCAAACCCATCCTCTAAATCTTCTAAATTATATGAAGAACCTGATCCAGCTTCAAAATGGTTGTTATCAAAGGAATCTGCTTGCTTATGGTGGTCTACTAATGATTGAGAATGAGGGCCTTGACCAACATGTGAACTAAGATGGGAATTTGGTCGAGAATCAGCAGAGTGAAACTGCTGTGAAGTGGATTTGGAGTTGGACTGAGTTGCAGAATTTGAGCTCGTAGTCTAGATTTGCTCCCCAAGTGTTGCTCCACTTACTCTATGAGCTGCTAGGTTTGAATTTGGATTGGAGTCATGCGATTTGGCTTGACAATTAGGCTAAGAAACAAAGTTTGAGCAAGATGTAGGGCCTATACGTACTCCAGACGTTGGTCCAACTTCTCTATGAGTTGTAGGCTTAGAATTAGGATTGCTATTAGGCTGGTTAGGTTGAGAATTTGATTGTGAAGTAGGATTTGATACAAAAGCAGACTCAATACGTACTCCAAGCATTGCTCCAATGACTCTACGAGCTATTGACTTTGGATAATGACTAGGGTGAGGCTGATGAGACAGAGAGTTTGATTGGGAAACAGGGTTCAAGCCACTAGTAGACTCAATTTGCACTCCAGACATTGGCCCAACAACTTTGTGAGGCCCCTTCATACTTGGTTTCATGGAAAACTACAAAGATCATTAGCAAGAGTTAGAATAACTAGATAGTAATGATGCACAATACAGCTATAAGAGTTAGAATAACTAGACAGGTCAACACTTCCCCAAGCAAAAGAAAGTCTAAGACCCAAGAAAGCTAGACGCAACCAGCAAAAGAATGGCTAATAAATATGGATCCAGATGTGTTCATCATGGATCCTGATGTCCCATACACTCATACAGTACAAATAAAATCCAATATACTAGTACAAATACTCCAGATTATTACACCTCCTGCATGACAAACAAGCACATTAATTTACCATACTTCAGCACATTAGGAGTTATACAATTAGCTTTAGGCATGGTGTATCTGTTATTATGGTGAAAAGAAATTAGTTCTCAAGCTTAGAGAGTTTAGCAATTTTTTAACGTCACTGAAATTTTCCTTTTTATCTACTCCATTGTTTCCCCTAACAATTAGTCAAAAAATTGATAACTATTGCCTTTCACAAGAATTTTAGACCGATGTAAAAGTTAATTCTGAAAGACATTTCAATAATAAACTATTTCGATGTTTCTTATCTCAATGCGAAGAATGATTTCCATTTCTAACTTTATGCACGCACAATATTAGCTTGAAAGCATATTAGACTTAGAAAAGAGTCAGGATTAACATAGACATTGACTGGTTAATTTTAACTATATTATCACTACACTTCGTATGTTGTCACATGATTGATCCCTAACTGTTGTGTTTTGGCTCCACTACTGAATATATATACTCCTACCAATAGTTCTTCATTTTTTCTGATCCTACAATTTAAAAGCAACTAAAGATCTTCTAACTCCTTGTCTTTCCACACAAGAACTTTAGATATCAATTCACTGTCCTACTAGAGTAAACCTCCACGACATTGGAAATGAAGAACAAATGAAGCTCGTTTCCTACCCAAACACCTCTCTCAGCCCTATCAATGGATGCCAAATTGCATAGAAATAAATCTAGCCCCGGAGTACATTAAAAGTTCCGCTCATAAAATCATCAACGAATACAAACTTGTTCCCTCAAGGTCTTTCAAAGTAGCTCTGACTTTTGTAAACTCCAAGTATAATCAACATAGTAACTAATTAAGTATATTACTAGAGCAATCCAAATACTCATACCAAATAAAAAATAAGAATAGAACTGGCCATTTCAACTTCGACCGGGAGTCATATAATTACCAGAGTGCTGGAAATACTAACATATCTGAAAATACAAGAAAACCATCTATGTAAGACACAGATGCTGCTGCTACATGCACCCAAAAAAAGGTGAATTTGAGGTTCCTTTTTTTGTCTAGTGGCAGCCACATAGGAGCACAAAAGACTCAAAAAGATGGAAGTGGAACTAGTGTGGATCACACACTTCTCTTTCTAATAAGCTAGGTGTTTCTGATTAGCTGCTTTCCTATGCTACATTTGCCATCCCTTGCTTTATTTTGGTCTCTACACAGATATTATATATATTTGGCTTATCAATTATGAATCATGTTCCATATCATTCCACACCCTGTTCTACGCAGTCTTGGCTATGCCCTTTCACTTTAAAAAAAAACACAAGAATTGAATCAAGTTGCCTAAGCCCTGATGTCATTTGGGTTACTGACTCTTATGGGGATGATATATAAAGTGGAGAAGGCTATTTCATGCCCACAATAGGCTGATGTCTCCATTTCTTCTATCTCCCCAAGTGGGAGCTTCATTAAATCCATCAGTTAGGCTTGATTTGTTAGACACAGATTTTATCAAAAACTAAACTCAAGTAAGACACAGATTTTATCAGACCCGGATAAAAGTTTTAAACTAACCAAATCAACAATCAAATCGATACAGATCTCCTCAGACACACTAGAAAAGATGGAAAAAGAAGCGCAACCCACATGATATTTACATCCAATTTTGACCAAAAATATGAACTTTACATCAGATTAAAGTATTAAATAAACATAAAATCCATAAAAATCAGGTTTTGCAAGAAAAGATCATACCTTTTGTGCTGTTTGGAAGCTAAAGAGCACAGTCACGAGTTTTTCAGAGCTGAGAAGGAAAAAGACAGTACGACTCACAGATGGGTCCTTTTGTGCTGAGTACTGACCTGTCTTCCAATTAGGAAGTAAGAATCAGTTAAGAAATTTGAAATTCTACTTAAACTTTGACTTATTTATCAAAGTTGACCAAACTTTAATTTAGCTGCACTCGAGTAACTTCAAAATTTTATATATAAATTTTAATTTTATACTAACCAAACCAAGTCGACCGACATTTAAAAGTTTATTGAACATAAAATGATGTGAAATCTTATCAAACCGAACTCAATCTAAGTATCGAATAATTTGGTTCATGTTTCAGCCCCAATTCCCTTATGTCTATGTTTCAGAAAACACGACTACTATTGTTGGAAAAAGTGATCTAAAATAATACAACTTAATTACCTGAAATTCAAAATCCAAGGGTTCAGAGAAAGCCTCCTATAATTTCTGTACCACACCTGAAAACCAAAAGAAAATTTATGGTGAATTTCTCAGAACTCTGAGTCATAAATGAATGAAATTCTAATCCAACATAGACATAAGGAAAATAAACTGAATCATAAATAAGTAACAATGGAACATAACCAAATCACCTAAGTTAGTAGCAAAGGCCATTAATTTTGATATACCACTATTTTGATATGAAACTGATAAAAAGTACATCAGCAATGAACAAGTAATAAAGAGTCATATTTGAACTTCCTTTTCTATCTAATATTGACATTATAAACTTTATATGATAAAATGTTATCATTATATTCCAAAATTGGTGTCAATCATCAGCCTCATGTCTTTGTTGGTCTTCATCAAAAAAATCACCATCATCACTCGTATCATCAGTCAATTTGTGCTTCAGAAAAGAATTATCCTCATCAGAAAAGAATCCATCATCAACTTCAGCAATATGTGCCTTGGAATTTGTAGTTCGCGCATCAAGTACAATTCCATCAACACCTTCTCTAACCCATGAAACATCACGATCCTCAGGATTATTGTTATTAACATGCTGCCACACAGAATGCTCATCTTGGATATCTTCATGTATATCAATTTCTGGATCAATAATGAAAAGATCTCGAGGGGTCATCTTGACAACAATATTCCATTCAGGCTCTAATGCATCCTGAACATACCAAGCTTGTTGTGCTTGAGAAGCAAAGATGAAAGGCTCATCACTCTTCTTGTTTTGTTTGTATAGTAGATGATCAAAGGTTCATCTTGTTTCATTCCAGTGACATTATCAATCCAGTCACACTTGATCACAAACTTGATGTCATTTGAATATCTCAACTCAACAATATCCACCAAGACCCCATAGTATACTAAATTTCCAGATATAGGGTTCTTATCCTTTCTACTAGCAAAACTACTGGCACTAGCATTCACAAATATGCCACTATTTTGAGTTTTCCTTCTCATCTCACGCTTCTTAGTATGGAAACGAAAACCATTAATAATGTAACCAGAATAGCTTTTTGCCCATTTGTCAGGACCAACAGCCAGATAAGCAATTTCTTTATAATAATCATGGCCACTACTAGATTTCTCCAAATCTTGAACCTACAAGTTTTAAACAAAAATTGTTATTGTATGTTAACTTTGGACAACATTAAACATCAAAAAATGAAGCTCAACTATAATTATTATTGAATTTAAAACTTACATGCTTCTTAAACCACATATGAAATGTCTCATTATGAATTTTCTCCCTCTCATAGTTTGACATGCGGGGTTTTTCTAGTATTAGCAAAGACTTATGTTCCCTGCATTAGTAATTAAATACATTAATGAATGTGGCAATTCATTAGTATTTGATTAAGTTTGATAAGCTGTGAACTTGCCTACAGAAAGGAACAATAATTTCAAGATTTCCAAGAACATAACGATGAGCTTGAACCCAAGAGACATCATCTAAATAGATGACCTCTTCTTTCCCCAAGGGACGGCCAATCTGCCTATTTAAATCTTCACCCTCATAGTTCCTAGATGGACGATTTAGCTTTGTTTCAATGTTATACAACTACATTGAACAGAATGTCATACATTCTTCCGCCAAGTAGCCTTCTGCTATTGAACCTTCTGGGTGACTTCGACATCATACATAATTTTTCAATGTACATAGATACCTATACATAGAATTTATATCCATATCTAGTGGTAAATATGCAGTTTTCTTTTTAAAAAATTGTATATAAAAGAGTACCTCTCAATAGGATACATAGATCGAAATTGAAATGGTCCACCAAGTTTCGCCTCTTCAGGCAAGTGAACAAGCAAATGCTCCATGATATTAAAAAATGGAGGTGGGAATATCTTCTCAAGTTCACAAAGGGCCAGTGAAGTACGGTCCTCCAAAGTTTCACAATCTCCTAAAGTACTTTCGAGTATAATTGCCTAAATATATCACGTAACTCAATAATAATTCTACAAACATTTTTAGGCAGTATGCTCCTCACAGCAATGGAAAGCAACTGTTGCATTAATATGTGACAATCATGACTCTTTAATCCAGAGATTGTTCATTCTTTAATATTCACACACCTTGAAATATTTGATGCATAACCATCAAGAACCTTGATAGTTTTCAGCACATTGCAAAAAGTTTCTTTTTCAGCTTTACTCATTGTGAAACATGCCGATGGAAGAAACACTTTGTCACTCTTGAAACATGCCTTTCTTATCCCCATTTCTTTTAGATCATATCGAGCACTAATGTCATCATTTGTCTTGTCCATCCCCAGTAGCATCCACAAGAGATTCTCCAAGAAGTTCTTCTCAATATGCATTATATCAAGGTTATGTGGAACCAAATTATCCACCCAATATGGTAACTAAAAGAATATATTTAATCTTTTCCAATTATACCTACATATTGGGCTTTGTTCAGAGTCATTATCTTTCCTCCTCCTTTTCCTTTTCTTAGTTGAGGCAAATGGTTGATTCTTTCCAAATTCATTTCTAAAATCTCTCAGCTGTTCTAAAATCTCAGACTCAGTTAATTGAATAGGTCTAGAATGTTTCTCAATTGTCCCATCAAACTATGCTCGATTTAAACGGTAAGGATGACCAGCAGCTAGAAATCGACGATGGCCCAAATAGCAATGTTTTTTGCTGTGTGTCAACCATTGACTTCGAACATCTTTATTACAACAAGGGCATGCGTACTTCCCTTTGGTACTCCAACCAGATAGATTTCCATAGGCTGGAAAGTCATTGATAGTCCAAAGTGGTGTAGCACGTAGGCAAAACATTTGCTTACTAGCTGCATCATAAGTAGGCACCCCTGGATCCCACAACTCATTCAATTCATCAATTACTAACCGAAGATATATATGAATATCATCACCTGGAGCTTTAGGCCCATCAATTAGCAAACACAACATAAATGATGTTTGCTTCATGCACATCCATGGGGGTAAATTATATGGCACTAAAATCACTGGCCAGGTGCTATGTTTATTGTTCATTGCTTTGAATGGGTTAAATCTATCCGCTGCAAGTCCAAGACGGACATTGCAAGGATCACTAGCAAAACTGAGGTACTGGTCATTACAATGTTTCCAAGCTAAAGAGTCTGCTGGATGCCTCAATTTTCCATCCTTAATGCGCTCCTCTTCATGCCATCTCATTAATGAAGCAGTCTTTGACGACATGAATAGCCTTTGAAGACGTGGTTTCAGAGGAAAATAGTGAACAATCTTTGCTGGAACTTTGTTGGCATGTTCATCTAAATCATCAAATTATTTTTCAATTTTTTCTTATACCTAGGGGTTCTACATTTTCTACAAAAGGTTTCATCTTTTGTCTCCTTCCAATAAATCATGCAATCATTGGGGCATGCATGAATTTTATGGTAGCTGAGACCCAAGTCCTTAACAATCTTCCAAGCATCATGATAAGAGCTTGGAAATAGTTCATTCTCAGGAAATGCTTCCTTGAGAAGCTGTAGTAATATTGTCATTCAGTTGTTGCTCCATCGACAAAGAGAGTTGACATGCAACAACTTGATGACAAATGATAGAAGTGTAAAATTTCTACATCCAGGGTACAACTCAGTTTCGGTTCTGTCTCTTCATCGCCAGCTCCTTTAGGTTCTTCTAAATGAGTAGAATCCAGCTCACAATTCATATCAGAATTCTCTTCAATCCCAATATTTACGCAAGTGAAATTTCTAGTTCCAAGTGTTTCGTGTATTAATCCATGCATATCATCATTTTCACTCTGCCCAAGCTCCCCATTGTTGGCATTTTGTTGATTGAAGTCACATGGATCTTCACCATGATAAATCCAATTGGTGTAAGTGGTCAAGAACCCCTTCATTGTTACATGTGCATGCACAGTTTCTTCCTTGCATCGTTTTGAGTTTTTACATCACTTACATGGACAATATATTCTACTCCCAACCTCTTTCTCTTTGTAGGCAAATTTAAGAAAGTCATTTAGACCCTTTTCGAAGTACGGATTGTTTATTCAGTTTTCAATAAAGATCCAAGACCTATCTTCCTTTCTACAAGAAACAACATTGAGAAGGCAAGAATTAAGTAAACATAAAATAAAACTAATACCACTTTACACAAGGCAATAGACACTAAACCACAATTTTTATTTTTTGACTATGTTAATTCCACTTTACATGAATATAAGCTGTTTTCAAAACATATATTGAACTGAAATACCTTGTCCTGCCACTGCTTGCATAACCATTCAGGCATAACATTTAAAAAAGCAACTAATTCTTTAGCAACAGAAGAAATAATAAATATGGGAATCTGAATTAAACGTATTAGATTTTGCAAAAACATGTCCATAGTACCAGAAATCTAGAAATAGGTTTGATCAGCTTCCATTAACTCTAAGTTTATACACATACATAAGTTTTAATTGTATCAACTTTGCAGTTTCTGTTGTAGCTAGCTCTTGGTATAAGGTCTATCACTTCATGTAAATATATCAGACTTGCCCAAAAAAAGACTAAAACAACATCCACCAATATAGCTAGACACTTTTCCTAAGGCATATAATGCGTCCTATGACATCTTTTAGAGTTAATTACTTTTGATAAACAATATTTTAGTAATTCTAAAACTTAACATCTTAAGTTAAGTTTTAATTATCTAGATTGCTTCCATTAACTCTAACCATAATGTGAACCAATGAAATTAATACTAGACATAAATGTAGATTCATCAAACATAGAATACACTACCCAACTTTCGCCTTAATTAAAGGGCAAACAATAGCTCCAGCATTTGTGAAGTAATTAACTCTAAAAGAAACTGTAAAGAAACACCATCTACCCCACATAATATATATTGACTAAAAATATCACAATCATCTACAGGTAAGCCTTCAGCTCTAAGATAAGCATCAACTATTGCAAGTATATTGTGCACTCAAAGCTTTAGTTTCGTTAAATAAACTCTAAAATGTTGAGATTCTTTCAATTAATGACTGCTGAATCCTGGTATTTCATCAGAAAACACAACTTTTCCCTGAAATTTTTGTCCATTCGATAGATATACCTTTATTAAGCTAGGTATACAAGATAAAAACATAACATAGTGAGCAATTTTGAGTTAAAGAAATCAAGGCTACAAAGATGCTCAAATAAGAAATCAGAGCCTTTATCTGATAAAAAAACAATAACGATGCTACAATGCAAAAATGAAGAGCCACACAAAATGAATGTTTACCAATAAAAAGTACATATCAGTGTACTAGAGTGAAAACTTAGTTATTTGCCGATTATTTGCTATAGAAAATGAAGGCAAAAAGAAGCTAGATTTTACAAATTTGAGAGTACTATTAGTGTAATCGAACTCTAAAATTGCGAAGGAAGAGTATTACGTACTTGAAACCAAAACCCGATCCTTAGATGTAGCTTGAAATCTTATCAGAAAATTTCTTTTGAGATTGGTTGGTCATGGAGGAGAGTGAATTGGAGATGGTAAGAATTTCAGATTTCTGAAGATTTTTATCGACAAATTAGCTCTCAGTTTTTAGAGATTGCAGTGGAGAATTGAGCTCCTGTCAATTTGCTGAGAGTTGGTTAGAGAGGATTTCTGATATTTTTACTGCTTTGAATTACACTGAGGAAAGGCAAATAACCTTTGCTACATTTCAATTTGAGGGGGCCGCCCGTTCTTGGTGGCTTATGATAAGGGGTAAATGGGAAAGAGAGAATACCCCTAGGACTTAGGTAAACTTCACTCGAGAATTCAATGCGAAATTTCTTCCTCCAATAGTGCAAGAGAAAAGGGAGGACGACTTTATTAGGTGTAAGCAAGGGTTGTTGAGTGTTGTTGAGTATGAAGCACAGTTTACTAAACTATCAAGATTTGCCCCTGAACTAGTGGCAACCGAACAGAGGAGAGTGAGAAGGTTTGTTCAGGGATGGAATGTAGAGTTGCAAGAAATCTTGGCTGCTGCCCAAGTTAACAGTTTTAGTGAGGCTATGGAAAGGGCCCAGAGGATTGAAGGGGCTAAGGCACAAGTAAGAAACTTTAATGCAAGGGAAAGGAATGCACCTAGTAGTAGTCGTGGCCCAACGGACATGGGGGCCCCAGCTCCTAAGTTTGGAAGAGGAATGGGAAGGACAACCCCCTCTGGATCTTCTAGGGGGTCAATTTTTAGGGGGACATATGTTAGAGGGGCTGGATCAAGAGGGAGTATGAGAGGAAGAGGGCAATCAAGGGGAGTTTCTCAAGGAAGTCAGGCTTCTACCCCCAATGTATCCTGTGGCTTCTGTGGGAAGCCAAACCACACCGAGAATGATTGTTGAAGGAAGAGTGGAGCGTGTCTTAAGTGTGGAAGTACTGAGCATCAGTTATCTGCATGTCCAATGGCTCAAGGAGGAGGTGTGACCCAGCCAGCAAGCAAACCTACTTCCAGTCAAGCTAGTGCAGAGGGGAATCGGCCAAGGGTACCAACTAGGGTCTACGCCATGGATCAACAGCAAGTCCCTGATCCTACTAAAGTGGTTGAAGGTACCACCCCTGTCTTTCATCGCTTAGCTAAGATTCTAATTGATCCTGGTACATCACATTCTTCTGTGAATCCTTCCTTTTTGAATGAAGTAGATATAAAACCTACTAGATTACCTTATGATTTGGAGGTTAAGACACCCACGGGGAAACAAAGTTTAATCACGAGTTGGGTATACAAGAATTGTGATATTTGGGTAGGAGAGAGAAAATTAGTGGTGGATTTAATAAGTTTGGATATAAAGAGGTATGATGTTATTATAGGAATGGATTGCTTAGCTCGTTATCATGCTAAATTGGACTGTAGGGCTTAGACTGTGGAATTTGCTATTCCGGGGGAGGCTACTTTAAGATTAGATGTAAAAGGGAGGTTAGCCTCATCTGCTCTCATCTCAGGACTTAAGGCCAGAAAATTGTTAAGTAAAAAGGCTCAAGGGTATTCGGTCTTTTTGATAAACCCTCCTAGTGATAAGATGAAATTAGAAGAAGTGCCAATTGTGAAGGACTTTCCTGATGTATTTCCTGAGGAATTAAAGAATCTTCCCCCTGAGCGGATGATAGAATTTAAGATCGACCTGTTGCCAGGAACTGCCCCAATTTCTAAAACCCCGTACCGTATGACTCCAGCTGAGCTTAAGGAATTGAAAGTTCAATTACAAGATTTATTGGAGAGGGGTTTCATTAGGGAAAGTGGCTCACCATGGGAAGCACTTGTATTATTTGTCAAGAAGAAAGATGGGAGTTTGAGATTGTGCATAGACTATCGAGGGTTTAATGATGTGACCATAAAGAATAAGTATCCTTTACCTCTTATTGATGAATTGTTTGATCAATTACAAGGATCAGTGGTCTTTTCTAAGTTGGACCTTAGGCAAGGGTACTACCAATTGAGGATTAGAAGGGAAGATGTACCGAGAACAGCTTTTAACTCGAAGTACGGACATTTTGAATTTGTGGTAATGCCCTTTGGATTGACTAATGCTCCTGCGGTATTTATGGATTTGATGCAACGAGTCTTTAAACTCTACTTGGATCAATTTATGGTTGTATTCATAGATGACACCTTGGTATACTCAAAGACTCGAGAGAATCATGCTCAGCACTTGAGGATAGTGCTTCAAATTCTAAGAGAACATCAATTGTATGCTAAGTTTAACAAGTGTGAGTTTTGGTTAGAGGGAGTGTCCTTTCTAGGACATAAAATTTCCAAGGATGGGATTGATGTGGATCCCTCAAAAGTAGAGATGGTGACTCAATGGAGACAACCTAGAAACCCTACCGAGGTCAGAAGTTTCTTGGGATTGGTAGGGTATTACCATCGATTCATTCAGGATTTCTCGAAGATTGCGGGGCCACTAATGGATTTGACCAAGAAGCATGAGAAGTTTGCTTGGAATCCAAAGTGTGAGGCTAGTTTTCAAGAGTTAAAGAAGCGTTTGACAACAGCCCCTGTGTCGACCTTGCCAAATGGAAAGGATGGGTTTGTAGTTTACTCCGATGCCTCGAAAGAAGGATTGGGGTGCGTTTTGATGCAAAATGGGAGAGTTATTGCCTATGCCTCTAGGAAATTAAAACCTCATGAGCAAAATTATCCAACACATGATTTGGAATTGGCCGCAGTCATCTTCGCACTGAAAAAGTGGAGACATTACTTATATGGGGTGACATTTGAGGTTTTCACTGATCACAAGAGCCTTATGTATTTGTTTTCCCAGAAGGAACTAAACCTGAGACAAAGGCGTTGGGTGGAATTTCTTGAGGATTATGATTGTACCATAAGTTATCACCCTGGAAAGGCTAATAGAGTAGCAGATGCACTGAGTCGAAAGGCTCAAGTAGCGAGTTTGATGGTTAAGGAGTGGGAAATGTTAGAAAAGGTTGGCGAATGGAATCCTCATTTGGAAAAACAGAAGGTCATATTTGGGAATATAGTGTTGAAATCTTCCATTCTAGAACATATCAAAGAGGCACAAAAAGGAGATCCTATGGTGCAAAAATGGATTGGAAAAGTGAATAAAGGAGAAACCCTGGACTTTAAACTAGGGCCGGAGGGAGTTTTAAGATTTCATGATCGTTTAGTTATTCTAGACAATGAAGGATTAAGAAGAGAAATTTTGGAAGAGGCGCACCAAACTAAGTATACCATTCACCCTAGGAGCAATAAGATGTATCAAGATTTGAGAAGAATGTATTGGTGGGACGGTTTGAAAAGAGATGTAGCAGGGTTCATTCAAACTTGTCTCGTGTGTCAACAAGTTAAGACTGAGCATCAGAAGCCTTCTGGACTTTTGCAACCTTTGGAGATACCTGAATGGAAATGGGATCACATCACTATGGATTTTGTGACTGGATTGCTTAGGAGTCAAAAAGGAGATGATGTAGTTTGGGTGATAGTGGACCGACTTACTAAGACTGCTCATTTTCTACCGGTAAGTATGAAATGTTCTTTGGAGAAGTTGGCTCAGTTGTACCTGGATGAATTTGTTAGACTACATGGTGTACCAGTGAGTATTGTCTCCGATAGAGATTCGAGATTTGTCTCTCGGTTCTGGCAGAAGCTACAAGAAAATTTGTGGACTAAAGTTAATTTGAGTACCGCTTATCATCCTCAAACGGATGGACAGTCTGAAAGGACAATTCAGACTCTAGAGGATATGTTGAGATCATGTATTTTGGATTTTGGAGGAAGTTGGAGTCAACATATGCCTTTAGTTGAATTTGCCTACAACAATAGTTATCATGCTTCAATTCAGATGGCTCCATATGAAGCACTATATGGGAGAAGATGTAGGTCACCCATCCACTGGGCCGAAGTAGGAGAAAAGAAAATTCTGGATCCAACTACTATACCTTGGGTTGAAGAGGCTTTTAAGAAGGTTAAGTTAGTTCAGGAAAGACTTCAAACAGCTCAAAGTCGACAAAAGAGCTATGCTGATAACCGAAGGAAAGATTTGGAGTTTGAAGTAGGGGATAAGGTCTTCCTAAGAGTTAAGCCCATGAAAGGAGGAGTGGTGTCCAAGAAAGGGAAGAAATTGAAACCAAGATATGTGGGACCATTTGAAATTCTCAAGAGAATTGGCAAAGTGGCTTACCAGTTGGATTTACCCTCTAGCATGTCTAAGATTCACAACATCTTTCATGTGTCCATGCTCAAAAAGTATCATCCAGACCCAAGTCACGTATTACAAATAGGGGAGATTGAAGTGGACGAGACACTAACCTATGAAGAGCGGCCTACGAGAATCCTTAATAAGGAAGTGAAGAATTTGAGGAACAAGAAGATTTCTTTGGTTAAAATTCTTTGGAAGAATCATGATGGTGAGGAAGTGACTTGGGAATTAGAAGAAGAGATGAAGAAGAAATATCCAGAACTTTTTACCCAACGAGGTAAGAAATTTTGAGAACAAAATTCTTTTAAGGGGGGAAGGATGTGAGGGCCTCAAAAATTCAGAATTATCTTAAAAATGCATAATATTATTTATATTATGATTTTTTATTGAAATATGAGTGAATATGTGTTTAAAGTGATTATTTTCCAATTTAGAGAATTTTATACAAATTGTTTGCCGGTGTGTGATTTTAGCCAAAATTAGCGTTAAAAATTATTCCAACGCGTGAATAGTGACTTGGATTTGAAATCGAGCATATGTAGTGATATTATGGAAATATTATGAAGGTTAGACAATGTTGGAATGGAGTAAAAATAGTGTAAGTTAGATTGCCGCGTGTGACGCGACATAAAGTGCCAAAAAGCACTTTTTCCCTTAAATTATGGAAAAACACTTTTTGGCACCATAAAACTTGACTTTCTTGCACCCTTAGAGATCATTTTCAGCTGGCCATCTTGGAGTGAAGAGAGAGAGAGAGAGCCTAGAGCTCTAAGGGAGAGAGAGAGAGAGAAATAGTTGCTAGTTTTCTTCCTTTCTTCTTCTTTGCTTCCTTCAAGCTTCAACCTACATTGAAGCCCATCCTCCCCACCACTTTTTGCAGCCAAAAGAGAGAGGAGAGAGAGAGGAGCTGGACCGGTTTTGGAGGAAGAAAGAAAGGTAAGTTTTGTGGTTGAAATCTTCCATTTCTTCTACAACTAGAACCTTGAGTTTGTGAAGGTTTTTGTGGCTTGAACTCTTCCCTCTATGGCAGCCGAACCAAGGAGAGAGATTGAGGAGTGAGGTCTGAAATTTTTGAAGAAAAAGAAAGGAAAAGAAAAGCTTGGGGTGATTGTCTTGAACTTGGGTTGAGCTTGGTAACGGAAATCCTCAACGAATTTTGTAGATCGGGGCTAAGATCGAAGCTTGCTAGACTTGGAAGCACTCTTGGAAAGAGGAAACTCATGAGATCATCTTTGATCGTGTCGGATCATGTTAGATCCGGAGGTATACGCCTTGAAACTCATAGATATAGCTTTATTCGTGTTAAATAGTTCAGATCTGTGGTTGATATTGGTAAAATGATCTCATCTGAAAAGATGAAGTTGGGCTCTTGAATTCCCAACCTAGGTAACGGACTTGAGGTGGCCTCTAGGTAGCTGACTTGAGGACCTGATTGTGGCTTTGTATGGTATTTGTGAAATGTATCATGTTGTGGTTAGAGAGTAGGGTTTTGTTGTTGGAAATTGTGATAGAAAAATGTATGTGATGGCCAAAACCATGCTTGGTAATTTTAATGTTTGATTTTGAAATGTTGTGAACGTTCTCGAAGAGTTTTCTTCTGAGAAAAACCTGTATATTGTTTATTGTGAGTGTGTGTGTGTGTGTGAGGGAATGTTTAAAATTTAAAAGGTGAAAAGTGAAGTTTTTCATGAAATTCGAATGAAAAGTGCCGTTTAATTGAATTTGAGGGTTTTGCCATGTCTTGGTCAAATTCTAGATATTTTGAATTTAATGGCGTGGTATGAAGTGTTTTATGTTAATATGAAAGTTCTAACTAAAAGTGAATGTCGAGCGTGTTGAGCAAAAAGTGATTTTGAGGTGTGAGACCTCACTTAAATGTTTTGTGAAAGAGAACGTGTTGTAGTGCCAGTGAGTATATCGGTGGGGTGCTCTTTTGAATTGATAATGTGATTTTCCAAAAGAATCTACTTGGAACATTGTACCATGTGAAATGAAAGTTTTTCCTCGAGGGAATTTTGGAAAATGTCGTTTGAAACTAAAAAGTGAAAGTGAATTGTGTGAGTGAATGAAAGATGAAGTGAATCTCATCTATTATTTTAAATTATTTTAGGGAGTGTGCAAGGAAGTGATTTTGACCCCTACGTGGAAGCCGAACCTTATTACTTCGGTGAGTTTCCATGCTTGTTATGTGTTTAAGTGATATGATTGCACTTATGATTAATGTAGTGATTGTACAGTGAAACATGGTTTTGAACCCTCAGATGAGGTAGTGTGTACTTTATTGCACATACCATCATCAGAGTGGAGATAATTATGAAAAGTGTTTTGTAGCAAACAAAAGTAAAAGTGTAGTGAAGTGATTGATTGTTACAGTGATATATAGTGAATGCATGTGCTTGAAAAGGTCAGGAAATTCCTGAAACCTATCGGTCAACCCTTCGACTCAAGCCGGGGGCTAGGCCTAGGTTAAGGAGAAAGGGAAGAGTCATAGGGTTATTTAAAAGTCACAAAGCCCAGTGACTCAGACCAGTGCTATATGCTCGAGACTTGGCTTATGGACCAGTCTCCAAAAAGAGCATCAAACCAGTGTTATTGACCAGTGATATATGCTCGAGATTTGGTTCTTGAACCTGTCTCCAAAAGAGCATCAAACCAGTGATATATATATATATATATATATATATATATATGCAAGTGAAGTGAAGTGAAATGATGTGTACTCGAGACTTGGCAGCGGACTTGTCTCAGAAATGATTACAATGTACACAATCAAAGTGAAGTGAAAAGTGCTTGTAGTGCGGGCCCGGTGGGGGTTACGGAGGAGTAAGGGGTAAGAGAAGGTCTACATGGTCAATTGTGACAGTTGACGGAGTGTCAACTACTTGGTTCGTGGACAAGCTTCATGGAACTTGGCCCTTGAGGGCCCCCGTATCCTACATTGTATTGTTAATTACTTTTCTATTTGTTTAATTTCCAAGTGTACTTGTGAAGTGAATTTTATTTATGTGCTTAGTGATTTGCATGTTTTGGGAACTCACGGGCTTTTTAACTCACCATTTCCATTTGTTTTCCTTAGCAGGAAATGAGTGTCCAAATGGAGGAGCCAACCCATAGTGTTAGGGTTGCTTATATTGAATGTTTTGAAAGCTTTTGTAAAGATGTTTAAGATCTTGAACTTGCAAGTAGTGAGAGCTTTTGTATCATGATACTCAACTGTATGGAGGAATGGTTTTTTTTGTACTTTGGGTTTGTAATTTAAAGTTATGATTTTCTAAGGCATTGTTCTTTTATATGGTATTCGAAGTTGTAGTTGGTTAAGTACGTGATTGTTTAAGTGAGTGAGTCCTGGCGAGAGCTGGGCAGGCGGTCCGCCGACCCCTTTGGTCTGCCTTAGGGGAAGGTGGGGTCATCACAGGTGGTATCAGAGCCTAGGTTTGAGTAGTCTGGGCATAGAGAGAAATAGTGAGTTACTTGAAAGTTTTATAGGTTAAGAAAAGATGTTAAGTGAGAGTTATTGTTAATGTTTAAGTGTTAATGATCTTTAAGTTAGAATGAGTACTAATAGAGTTCTTTCTTGTAGGTCATGGAACCTGGAGGTAATGATGGACCACGACATCGACAGCCTACCTTGTCTTACAGACTGAGTTCTAGGGGTGCCCGTACGGCCTACAACCCTAGGATTCGCACTAGCCATGGCTCTTGTGGGTGTTGGAAGACCCATGCTTACCCCGATCATGTGGTCCTAGCAGTCTACCGAGAGAGGAAGAGGCTGACTAGGATCAGTCAAGAGTGTCAGAGGGAGATTGAGAGGCTCACTACTGTGGCTCAGGCTTGACTTGCTAGGATTGGAGAGCTTGAGGCTGAGGTTTGCATGACTAATGAGCGAGCCGCTGGGATTGTGAGGGTGGCCCGAGAGAGGGCCGAGGATATTGTGGCCGGATGTGAGGCCTTGATTGGAGGAGTGATTGAGGCTGACCGAGTCGAGGAGGATTCGGTTAATCAGCCTCATACTGATGTTGACATGGGAGGAGAGCCTCCGAGTGAGTCTATTGGAGACGCTGCCATGGCTGAGGGAGATCCTCAGTACCTGATGTCTGATCCGTCTGAGGATAGTTCTACGGAGACTTCTTCCTACGAGACTTGATGGATTGGCCTAGTTTAGGACTAGGACTTTGTATAGATTTTTGTGAGAGTAAACCAATAGAGTGAGTTCCCAACTTTTGTAAAGTGCATGCTTGCTAACTTATCAAGTACCATATTTTTGTTTAAGTGTACTTGTGAACTTGATGTACCTATGTGTACCTTTTGACAAAAGCATGCACATCTGATGTACTCCTGGCACTTTATTGTAATGAAATGTGATTATGAAGTGTTTTACCTATCTTCCAAAGTAATTGTTCTAATAGTGCTTTTACTATTTCTTGTGTATATGATAATTGATGGCCCTCTAGAGAGCTATGGAGGGTAGGAGAGGCCGAGGTCGGGGGCGAGGAACTAGGCTAGTCCAAAATGTTGGAGGTGACCGTGAATCGGCCGCCGACCAGAATCAAGGTGACGGAATTAACTTTGTGGAGCAAATGGCTACGGCCATGAACCGTATGACTGACATACTAGAACGTATGGCTGGCCAACATGGCCCTGGCCCTAAACAACATATTAACCTTGGAGTTGGTGAGGATAGGGCCCTTGAGCGGTTCCAAAGGTTCAACCCACCTAAGTTCGGTGGTGAACCCAACCCTGAAGTTGCTGAGAGTTGGTTAGAGAGGATTTCTGATATTTTTACTGCTTTGGATTACACTGAGGAAAGGCAAATAACCTTTGCTACATTTCAATTTGAGGGGGCCGCTCGTTCTTGGTGGCTTATGATAAGGGGTAAATGGGAAAGAGAGAATACCCCTAGGACTTGGGTAAACTTCACTCGAGAATTCAATGCTAAATTTCTTCCTCCAATAGTGCAAGAGAAAAGGGAGGACGACTTTATTAGGTGTAAACAAGGGTTGTTGAGTGTTGTTGAGTATGAAGCACAGTTTACTAAACTATCAAGATTTGCCCCTGAATTAGTGGCAACCGAACAGAGGAGAGTGAGAAGGTTTGTTCAGGGATTGAATGTAGAGTTACAAGAAATCTTGGCGGCTGCCCAAGTTAACAGTTTTAGTGAGGCTGTGGAAAGGGCCCAGAGGATTGAAGGGGCTAAGGCACAAGTAAGAAACTTTAATGCAAGGAAAAGGAATGCACCTAGTAGTAGTCGTGGTCCAACGGACATGGGGGCCCCAGCTGCTAAGTTTGGAAGAGGAATGGGAAGGACAACCCCCTCTGGATCATCAAGGGGGTCAATTTTTAGGGGGACATATGTTAGAGGGGCTGGATCAAGAGGGAGTATGAGAGGAAGAGGGCAATCAAGGGGAGTTTCTCAAGGAAGTCAGGCTTCTACCCCCAATGTATCCTGTGGCTTCTGTGGGAAGCCAAACCACACCGAGAATGATTGTTGAAGGAAGAGTGGAGCGTGTCTTAAGTGTGGAAGTACTGAGCATCAATTATCTGCATGTCCAATGGCTCAAGGAGGAGGTGTTACCCAGCCAGCAAGCAAACCTACTTCCAGTCAAGCTAGTGCAGCGGGGAATCGGCCAAGGGTACCAGCTAGGGTCTACGCCATGGATCAACAGCAAGTCCCTGATCCTACTGAAGTGGTTGAAGGTACCATCCCCGTCTTTCATTGCTTAGCAAAGATTCTAATTGATCTTGGTGCATCACATTCTTTTGTGAATCCTTCCTTTTTGAATGGAGTAGATATAAAGCCTACTAGATTACCTTATGATTTGGAGGTTAAGACACCCATGGGGAAACAAAGTTTAATCACGAGTTGAGTATACAAGAATTGTGATATTTGGGTAGGAGAGAGAAAATTAGTGGTGGATTTAATAAGTTTGGATATAAAGAGGTATGATGTTATTATAGGAATGGATTGCTTAGCTCGTTATCATGCTAAATTGGACTGTAGGGCTTAGACTGTGGAATTTGCTATTCCGGGGGAGGCTACTTTAAGATTAGATGTAAAAGGGAGGTTAGCCTCATCTGCTCTCATCTCAGGACTTAAGGCCAGAAAATTGTTAAGTAAAAAGGCTCAAGGGTATTCGGCCTTTTTGATAAACCCTCCTAGTGATAAGATGAAATTAGAAGAAGTGCCAATTGTGAAGGACTTTCCTGATGTTTTTCCTGAGGAATTAAAGAATCTTCCCCCTGAGCGGATGATAGAATTTAAGATCGACCTGTTGCCAGGAACCGCCCCAATTTCTAAAACGCCGTACCGTATGGCTCCAGCTGAGTTTAAGAAATTGAAAGTTCAATTACAAGATTTATTGGAGAGGGGTTTCATTAGGGAAAGTGACTCACCATGGGGAGCACCTGTATTATTTGTCAAGAAGAAAGATGGGAGTTTGAGATTGTGCATAGACTATCGAGGGTTTAATGATGTGACCATAAAGAATAAATATCCTTTACCTCTTATTGATGAATTGTTTGATCAATTACAAGGATTAGTGGTCTTTTCTAAGTTGGACCTTAGGCAAGGGTACTACCAATTGAGGATTAGAAGGGAAGATGTACCGAGAACAGCTTTTAACTCAAGGTATGGACATTTTGAATTTGTGGTAATGCCCTTTGGATTGACTAATGCTCCTGCGGCATTTATGGATTTGATGCAACGAGTCTTTAAACCCTACTTGGATCAATTTGTGGTTGTATTCATAGATGACATCTTGGTATACTTAAAGACTCGAGAGGATCATGCTCAGCACTTGAGGATAGTGCTTCAAATTCTAAGAGAACATCAATTGTATGCTAAGTTCAACAAGTGTGAGTTTTGGTTAGAGGAAGTGTCCTTTCTAGGGCATAAAATCTCCAAGGATGGGATTGCTGTGGACCCCTCAAAAGTAGAGACGGTGACTCAATGGAGACAACCTAGAAACCCTACCGAGGTTAAAAGTTTCTTGGGATTGGCGGGATATTACCATCGATTCATTCAGGATTTCTCGAAGATTGCGGGGTCACTAACGAATTTGCCCAAGAAGCATGAGAAGTTTGCTTGGAATCCAAAGTGTGAGGCTAGTTTTCAAGAGTTAAAAGAAGCGTTTGACAATAGCCCCTGCGTTGACCTTGCCAAATTTCATTGTCTATAGTAGGCAGTGTTTTTTTCTCTTTCTTTTGAAGAATAGAAACATTAAGTACTTTTCATGTCTACTTTTTCCACAAGAAGTTGTTAGATTTTTCTTTCTAATCAAAGGATAAACTGAAAGATTGATTCTTCCAAAACTGTGAAATTGAATTTATGTTAATTGTTTCTCTCGTTCATTGGTATTTGTATATTTTCTACTTTCGTTGTATATGGTTGTTGCGTATGATTAAATAGGTACGCAACATTTGATTATTCACAATAATCTATTGCTAATTAGAACAATTGAATCTATAATTGTTTGGCTGTTTTAATTCTAGTAGCGACTAGAATGATTAGGTTTGTGTTAGGAAAATATACAATCTGATTTAAATAAACCCTCATAGCGTGTTTGTTAGGTAGAACTGGCCTTTTTTAATTTCTAATGCAATTGTAAGATTGAATCTTATGGTCGTACTAGGGTTATTTTTCAGTTAAGGAAATAGTTAATGGTCGTACCTTGACTACTGATAAAATAAGGAATAGTTGGCTGTCAAACTTTCTGATGGCTATAACTAATTTATCACGTGTGAAAATATCATTACATTAATGATGAGTTGAATGACCCATTGCTGATGTTATTCCTTTGGTTAGAGTGTCTTTCTTTAGATTTAATTTATTTTTGTATATTAGTTTTCACTAGTGTTAATTAGTTAGTTTAGTTTTTCCAAAAATTTCCCCTTTTACTTATTGTTTTAGAAGGAAATAAATCAGCCCAATTCTTTCTAGACGATCCAACTCACCGTTATATTTGAATTGAAATTTTTTTTAGATTAATATTTTTATTTTTAATTGACTGACAACCCATCAACCTTCCAGCTCCTACTGTTGCAAGAAAGTAACTGGATCTGCATTTTGACAAGGAGAAATTTGAAATAAAAAGAAGAGTTACAACATTGCAACTTTTTCGATAAAACATTGAAGAAAGTTAGTTAATTGTGTTGAATGTCATAGATAGTCCCTTAATTGTGAAATTTTCTACAGACAATAGGATTAATAAACTCAAGGATGAGGTTTTTTGGCTAGGCTAATTGTTTCTTTCTTAATGAGTAGAGGATCTGATTGCAAAATTTTTAGAATCATGTTTAAAATCAAGTTGCAGTTGCTTGATTTATAATGGCACATTGGATTCATAATTAAGTGTATAATAATGTATAACATATTAATATTTATGAATTATTATAAATGATCATATAAATGATTATATTTTAATGTTATAATATGTATAATTATATCTCTGTGTGTGTGTGTGTGACTTAATCGAGTTTGAACCTAGTAAAGTTCATGCTCAACTCATATTTAATATTTGCCTGGGCCTATTAAACATCAGGCTTACCGGGCTTTTTTGGGCTTAATGGGCTAGGCTCCGGAATTGTATAAAATAAGAGCAAAATGCATAAGCCATGGCATATGGTCAGGAATTGTATAAAATTGGTCGTTGGAAAGACCTCTTGTATGATTGATGGAAATAGTAATAGTTGGGCACGCTTTTGTAGGCGTTTTCTCCTCAGCTCCTGTAACTATTCAGAAGTTGTGGCAATGCTGAGGTTGCTTACATTAAACAGGATGGGGCCTGGTGTTTGGCCCACATGTGGGTGATATGGAAAGGATCTTTCTGATCCTCGAAGAGTGAGGAGCAAAGATCTCTTGTTCTTATTATAAGATCGTGATTAGATCCGTATATGTTTGTTAAAGAGAATAATCTTCTCCTTTGAGAATAATAAAAAATGGAAAGTGTTCACTTGGAATATGAAAAGGTGACTAAATTGGTCCTAGTTACTCTACTCTCAATGGTACCTCCCCTTTGAGATAAAACAAGAAAGTTGAGAAAGCCACCAAACCTTATCGGGACTTAACATTAGAAAAGGTTAAGTTCCCCTATTATATATAATAATAGTACACCTAAAACCACCAATAGCTTACTTTGGAAATCCTTGAGAAGCTACTCAAGATGGGTTCATAGACCCCTGTAAGCAAAAGAAATGGGAAAATCAGTAACATTAGAAAAGGTGGATTATGTCTAATGGGTTGCAAATTATATACTTGTAGAAATTATGTCCAAGATTCGACTCTCATTGTGAGCTCCAAGATTAAACAACCAAGGGTCAAGCTTTACCCCCAAACAAGAGTCGGACTCTGCGAGCGTAACTCGGGCCGGATCCAGATTAGTAGGGGCATTGGCTCCGGATTTCAAGTGGTCAGACCAAAAAAATAATTGACAGTATATTGTTGCAGTCTCGCAATTCATGGGGAGATATAGAGGCAAATATTGACACTTAAAATACATCTACACAGAAGTGGAATGCAAGTAACAGAGCCTGTTATAATTTCTGACCTAATCAAAGCCAATCACTTCACAATCACAACCAAAAGATTGTTAATCCCTTTGTTCTCTTTGAGATTTATGCATCTTGGGAATTCTATTTTTATCACAAGCAATATCTCTAGTTTCAGTTTTCCGTATTTGAGCCATAGTGCATTTTGCTGGATGGGGAGGAAAAAGAAAAACAAAAGACTGAATCTTGGCCTAGGTATGATCAACATCAAACTTCAGGATCAAGAAATAAAGAGAAAAAAAAAAAGATCAACATGCGATTCTACTAGAGAAATCCTAATAGGGAATAAATTACTTCAAGTTGCATCAAGAGAATCAAGTAATAAAATGGTCAAAAAATTTTAACTGCAATGTCTAATTTCTACTATAGCTTAATTGATTTATTTGTACTCACAACAAACCATTTGAATGACAAAGATCCAAAATGTATCAAGTGTTAATCCTGTACACTTCATAAGTTGAAGGGACAGTTTCTACTTCCTACGTCCTTCTCCCTTGATCAGGACTAGTTTATTGTTGAAAGCCAAAATGAGTCATCAGTTTTATCTTTTTGTTTATATGTACTCTTTTGATGGGAAACGCAAACACCAAAGTGAGATGTTGCAAAATGCAGAAAGAACTACTTTTAGTAAACCAAACCACTAATTTTGTTGCTCAAAGATGAGGGCGTAATCCAAAATTAAGTGTACTTAATGTATGTAAGCCAAATAAGCAATAGACACTACAAGAAAATAGGCTATTAGTGTCAACAATGACTGTCACTATTAACCGAAATGTCGTCACTGATTACAATTAGTGACAAAAAAATTATTGTCACCCCCTCGACACTAAATCACTGTCACAAAAGCCTCTTACTGACGAAACAAAAAAGTTGTCACTGAAGGTTTCCCATTAGTGATGACTTCTTGTTGTCAATATTGCATAAGACTTTAGTGACAGCTGATGTCGTCATTAAATATGCTGTTTTGTCGTGCCTATAGCCCTCCTAGTTGTCACTGTTGAGACTGAACAGTGACGAGAAGTCGTCACTACTTTTGCAATGCCATTAGTGACAACTTTTTTCATCATTAATCTGACTAGATAGTCCAATGAATTATGTTGTCACTAGA
Organism: Gardenia jasminoides; assembly: GCA_013103745.1. Classification (NCBI taxonomy): domain Eukaryota; kingdom Viridiplantae; phylum Streptophyta; class Magnoliopsida; order Gentianales; family Rubiaceae; genus Gardenia; species Gardenia jasminoides. The sequence goes on along the minus strand of CM023099.1, from coordinate 10,318,846 downwards.
GGTATGAGTGACAACTGTAGGTTATAATAGAATATCTGTTTTGTAAATTGGATAGTAGGATTCCAGTTTATTGTTGCTCTGTACTATGGAAACTAGCAAATGAACTTCAAATTTATTTGGGGCAAACATGATACAACCAAAAACATGAACGCAACAAAACATTTTCACTAAAGTCAACAACTAATACAAATCTACAAAGCGAACTCATAATTACAATATCATTTGCATAGCATCCATACATGTACATCTGATTGGATTATCCTACCACCTACACATATGCATACTTCAATATATCAAATTTCTCCACAAAATTTAATAAAAAATAGCATGAACTCCTAAGCAAAAACATCCCAAATATGGTCAAACAAAAGCAAATCCCATCTGTGTAGGCGTACTGCATTGAAAATATCAGGCTGCACTGCATTGAAACTATCAAGCTGCACTGCATTGAAAATAAAATATTATATGCATTAGAAGCGACTTTAGTTAGAAAATATGCTATTACAACATTAAATTACTGAATTTGGATGAATAGTCATACAAAACAAGACTCCAACTACTGTCAGCTTGATAAGAGGTAAAAGAATTAGCCAAAAAAGAGTTTCAGCCAAAATAAAGAGAACATCATCAATTATTTCCAAATAGCCTATTTTTTAAACAGAAAAAGTTCAAGTACTGACCTTGAGTCTGGATACTAATGAGGTTGCTACTCTTGTTTATGCTATTACTGCCATTATCAAACTAGAAAATGTTAGAAAACATTAGACTTAGATACATAGCAAAGAATTTGTTCAACAAAATTGATCAAGGGCAAAGAACATTCAACCATTGATTACTGTCAAAAAAAAAAAAAAAACCCTAACAACCTCAAATGTTTGATGAATAGGGTTATTAAATTTTTCACATCATTTGCAAAAGAAATCTTTGCAGCATTCACTAACTCAATTTGATTGCTCTTCATCCTCTTTAAAATGTTGTTGTCTGACTTCTTAACCAATAAAGTCATTACCAAAGAACAAATTTCACAGAAATTGTGTCCACAAACACTCTTAGTAATAGTAAAGAAAAATTAAATACAATATACAAAATGAAAATTATTAATAAAGATGCTATCTAGATCACCTTCCCAAGGATTGATATTAAGAGTGAATATTTGTTATTGCTTAAAGATTTGAAGAAGGTCGAAAATATCTACTGTAACATTTGGATCAACAAAACCAAAACTGCAAACCCAAGTTTGATATCCCTTATCCCTAAAGTTTTCAACTTTACCCAAGCAACTCTAGTATGTTTTACCTTTGAAAAAGCACTTATGAAGATTTTACACTTCTTTATTGTGTAAGAACTTGAAAAGCTAGTGTACACAATGCTATTGAAGAAACCTCCCAGTCAATTAATTTAGCATCAAAATTACAGAACTGAGATGGAAAACCACTAATCAAAATTACTTATAAAGCCGTTAAGATGAGTTTGAAAAGGATATCATCTTTCCCTCTAATGTCATTAATTTCAATAAGTGACCAAAGTTCCTATTAAATAAAATCTATACCAATAACCAGCTCCTAACGTTTAAGATTTCCACTGCATCCTCAAACCAACAACTTCCTTTGCTTTTTCTTGTCTCTTTCCACGTCCAGACCATAATAGACCAAACTCTCACATCTCTTCCATTTATTTACTTCTCCTTTTTCCCTGTTCTTTATCAATTTCATGCTTTAGGTCATTACATAATTCTGGACATGGGCTTCACACATCAAATCAAGGTTGATTTAGCACCAAAACTGATATTGACATAGAAGAGCAACACTGGAATTCTAAATTTAATGTGCAAAATACTTTCTGTTAATTTGAATGCTTTAAGTAAATAAAAAACACACATGTAACAAGAACTTGCTGATCCTAGTTTTTCTTTGAATAAAAGTCTTTAGCAAGAAACTCATATAATTGTTTGCTTTGCTCCAAGGCTATCAACCAAAATACACAAATAAGCATCCGAATGAACATACAAATAAACATCATAACACACTAGTTGGAAAATAAGAGTTATGGCTGATTGGCCCAAAACAGAGCTCACATAAGGCAAACTTTCATTATTCTATTTATTAAAGTACTGTGTGAAAATTTCAAGTATCATGTTATTCAATTTAATTAGCACCACAAATAGAAAGGTACGGAAACTGAAACTCAATGAACCAAACAAATACATTAGATGATTTTCTAGCAATGATATTGTCCATGTACCCAATAACCTCAAGAATCACATAACATCATCAGTCGAGGAATCTATAATCAAACCTAACATCATGCCAAAGGGGATTGTGAACTGCTAGCTTTAGTCTTCTGAAAGTTCTACAAACTAAAGATACTATAAAATAAGCACATTATTAGAAGGAACCACATCATTAGATGAGGCACATTATTATCACGAACCACATCATTAGAAGGAACACCTTGTGGATATATATATTAGTTTTGTCATTGATGGCTACGCCTTCCCTTCTCTTCAGGAGTTAATTCAGCATATTTTTCCTCAACCTTTCATTACAAATTTTTTTTTTGCCTAGCTAGTTTCTCACTGCTACTAATATCAATCATCTGATAATAAGGTTGGGATTTTTTTAAGCTAAATTAAAGCTAAGAATGAGGTATACTTTTATACTATAAAAAGGAAAATTTTCAAGAAACTAACCAATAATGGATGGAATCTGTAAAGATTATCTAAGAAGCTCACGATGAACAGATCAACACAAAAATGCAGTAAGCTCACTAAAATATGCAACTAATATAACCACTGGCAAACTAGCAAAAAATAAATGAAACATAATAAAGCAAAAGATGCAATGCGACGGTTGAAAATACCTCCGAGAAAGCTACACATACACAAAAGGCATGTATGCAAATTATGGGTGCAAGATGAACAGGACATGCATAATACTTTCATTTAATGTGCAAATATGAAAAATGATAATGAAAAACCAGAAGCTAAAGGCATAAACAACACTAAAATAATCATTGGACATTACTAGTTTTGCGATGGTGGATGAAAGCATTGATTGAAGAAGGCAAAAGGCAGAGACAGTAGATGTGTACGAAGACCAAAGGTAGAAGGATCTTAAACAGTAAAGTAATGGAACTCCATTACGTACATCCGAAAGAGAAATAAACCAACAAAAGTCCTTCTATTCAGTCACCAGAATGCTCAATATTTGGAAAAGAATGAGATTACATCCATGAAGAAAGGGCCAGAGTTACGAACGAGTCAGGATATACACAAAATTTTGAAATTACCTCAAATTCTGTCTTCAATCCCTAAGCTCTTATTCTCCCAAAAGCTTCAAGCTCTGAAATCCGAATTTCACCCCTCTTTTTATGCCCTAAATTTGACTTGGGGGCTTTCACCCAATTATCGATCCCTAAATTTTCACCAAGCTAGTGCTACTACCGAAGTGGGGATTTTGATGGTGCAAGATTGATTTCTTTGCCCAAATTCTAGATTGATAACTGGTTGGGTAGCAAAACAAGGTGCAAATTTATAGATGGATTCGAAGAGGAACACTGGGAAGACAGAGAGGTTAGGTATAGTGTTACGGGTATGAAAATTTGGTTTTAAGTGTTGTAGGTATAGAATTCCAATGTCTCCTAAGCCAAACGATGACGTTTTCTAGAGATTCCTTCAACCCGCCATGCCTCTTCAATTATTTGGTTTGCCGCCCTTTTGTTTCTTCAATTATTTGGTTTACCGCTCTTTTGTTTCTTGAGTACAATTCACATTTTCTTCTTGGTTCCTCCTATTCAGCAACCAGAAATTCATGTTTTCTTCAACCTTTCCCAATCTCTTTGTTTTTTCTTTTCCTCACCTTTATACAAATAAGTTTTTCTACTATTTTGAGTTTTCTTTTTCTTTTTAACTCTCAAGTTGTATTAAAATTTTAGATTTGGAAAATTTAATGTGTTTGGACAGAGATTTTTTATTTTTTCTAATATATAAATTTTTATTATTTATACCATAAAATAGGTCAAAAAAATTTGTTTATGATTCATAAAACAAATTCATTTAATGAACATATTTTTGGTTCTCATTTTATCATTCTATCAATTATATACAAATTGTAGTCTAGCAGTACCAACAATCAGCTTAGCTAATCAATTAGTTTGCTAAGACATGTATCAAATACTAAATTGATTTGGTACAACTGCCTATTCATAAACATTAACTAATGTAACTATTATAACTAATAACAACTTTCTAGTCATACAACTATGAGGAGTAGACTTAATTTCAAATCCTACTATTGATTACTTCTATTATCCTAATTATCGACTTTTTGCAATGTTGCCATGAGGATTAAATTGAGAATATATGAATTCTTTTTATGTTTATAACAAATTATTACCTAAGTTTAGGAAAATTATAAAATATGTATACATAATTTGTTAAGATACCGTCTGCATTTTGCTAATAAAAACTTCTACTAAATTGTAAAAAAAGGGTGCCATAATAGAATTAATAAAATCGGTATACTATATATGGGGCTAAATTGCAAAAGTTAGGGTGCCATAGAAGAATGAATGAAATTAGTGTATTATATATAGGGCCAAATTACAAAAGTTAGAATGCCATAGCAGAATTAATGAAATTGGTGTACTACACATGGGGCTAAATTGTAAAATTTAGAGTGCCGTAGTAGAATTAATAAAATTATTGTACTACATACAGGGAAAATTGCAAAGTTAGGGTGCCATAATAGAGTTAATGAAATTAGTATATTACATATGGGGCTAAATTGTAAAAGATAGGGTGCCATACTAAAATTAATGAAATTTGTTTATCACACACGGGGTTAAATTGTAAAAGTTAGGGTGGCATAGTAGAATTAATGAAAATGATCAAGGAACAAGTACTTTAGTCAGTGACGACTAATTGTTATCACTATTTCTAAGCCAGTAGACTGATAGTGACAACGTTGGAAGTCATCACTAATCCAGGAACAAGTAATGTAGTCTGTGACGACTAATTGTTGTCACTACCCCTGAATTGGTAGACTAACAGTGATCACTAATCCAGGAACAAGTAATGTAGTCTGTGACGACTAATTGTTGTCACTACCCCTGAATTGGTAGACTAACAGTGACGACCTTTGAAGTTGTCACAGTATTACTCATTTTAATGACAACATTTTTCCAAGTTATCACAAATTTGATTTCCCGCCACACCCATCAGTTGCGCGCCGCCCATATTGTGACGACTACTCATATGTTGTCACTAATGATGAGTCTACGCAAGGTCATCGGTGACGACCTTAAAAGTCATCACTGAATTATGTCAATTGTGACAAGTTTTTATGTTATCACTGAGAATATTGTCACAAAAGGTCAAATTTCTTGTAGTGAGAGTTAAAGCCTCCAAAGACGCCAAGAAAGAAAAATACATTCTCAAAACAACAATTGATAAACACGTTAGTACTGTTAACTAGTTTGAGATTCATGTTCCATTTCAGGCTTTTGAAGACATAGTAATAAGTAAATTGCTCTCAATCAAAAGATTCATATGAAAAGGCCGCTCACAATATATTGTTGTTATTAGATATGCCTATTTCAATATTAATAAATCCAATTCACATGAACAGTCCAATCAACAAATCTAAATGGGAAGAGAGGGAAGATGATAAATAGCAAGGAAATTGAGCAAAAATCAAGCACACAAAGTTTGCTCTAATTCCTTGGAACTTTCTTCTAGCTTGCGGTATCATGGTCATTTCAAAGTTTGAAGGATCGACTTTTAAATAAAATTTCTATAAGAGGGAAGCCAGTATGCATAGAATCCCCAAAGACAAAGAGATGTAGTATTATCGTAAGTTAAATTCATGTTATGAAATCAAAAGGCTTGGATGACCATTCAACTCCTCAAGATTAGATTTGATTAGTACATTCATTTTCCTTAGAAAAATTTTGGTACATTCATGAGATACAAAAAATTCCAGACATTCGATTTCTTCCTATTAATGTCGATTGATCATATATTTATTTACTAAGTATCCCCTATCTATATAGGCCCTTGGACCCTCCTTTAACCATTATTACTGGTATCTACAAATGATTTCTTAACTCTGTTTTCAGTATTTTTTTTAGCTTAGTTAACGATATGAAACCTTTATATGTAACTTAATAACTTTTGCCTTGGGTAGTGATTAGTACTTAATAACCTTTGATTTCTTAGAGATCAAGAGCTACGGGTAGTACTTAATAACTTTTGCCTTGAGTAGTGACTAGTGATTACCTATTTTTATCAGCAGGTTTGTCTCAGCAGCTTGCAATCAACGAATTAATACATTTTGGTAAATTTTGATGAAATGTTTAAAGATCTATATACTATTTAACAGGAATTCAACCGAAGGAAGAAGCTTTGACAAGTGCAGAAGAAGAAGTGGGCAAAATAACAAGTGAAGAAGACATAGAAGAAGTTGAAAGCATGGTACTAAAGTCACATCAGAAGACAAATTTTTGGTTTTGAATTTACTTTCACCAACGCATTAATCACATGGTGAGGAGTACTGCGTTTAATTTTTGTCTTCCATCATAGTTAGTTACGTTATATGTAACCATATCATGGGCACAGCGATAGTCAAACTATATCCATCATATATATTGTATGCATTTTCAGACTTCTCAGCAGATTTTATGAAAGCCAAGGCTGAAGAAGGAAAAATTTATCTCCCTTGTTAGTTTGAATGGTGGAGAGGAGGGCGAGATGGAACTATGTGAAGCTGCGAATGGAAGGATTTCCATGGACAGAGATTGGTCTAGGTTTCGCGAGGACAAGAGCATAAAAGGGGTACAAACCAAAAAAGTTGCCTATGAGTAAATATATAGGAAAGCCCCCTTATTTCAAAATTTACAATCCGACAACACTTGATTTGAACTAAAATGAAAAGGCAATGGAAATCATCAAAACTAACGTCAGTAGATGAAATGACAAAAATACCCTGATATATATAAGGATAAAATACAGAAAAACCTCCTATGATTAAACTAATTTATAGGAAATCCCTTGTGGTTTCAGCAAATATAATATTCATCACTTTCACACATAAAACATTCTTTTTGGTTTAGTTAATATCAGTATATGGGATAACACCATGATCGCAAAAACAAAAAAAATTTAAAAAAAACACACACACAAAGATCCATTTTACACGTAAAGTGCAACATCCATTTCGATGACTTTTTCGATCTCGAAAATTTTTACTTTCACTTTTTTCTGAAAATTCACAAATGTTTTATTGATATCACAGGTTCTAATTTTGCTGGCCACTCAAGAGCTTGAGAAAGATATAAGCAACTATTTTACAAAATTTCCCGTCACTTTATACAAAGAAAAAGTATTGAAATTCTTTTTTTAATTTTTAAAAAAGAAGATAAGTAAAACCCAAATTTAAAACTCTTACCATATCTCAAAAGTAGTATGCATAAGACTGGTGGTTGATTTCTCTCAAGAAGCTTTCCTTCCTTTTCAATATATTTCCTGAAAGTTTCAGACCAAATCCAGATTGTATGTTGTGAAACTATAAAGAGCTTTGTTGTAGGTTGTGTTAATCACAAGGAGCTTTTCTGTAATACGTAGAATAAGTATATCAACTAAAAATTAATTATAAAAAATTATTTTCAAGCATTACTAGTTGCAAAACAAGCGCATACTCCTCAAACACATTAATTTTGATGATTACAATCGTTTTTTCAGTTTAATTTAGACCACAAGTGTTGGATTATATGTTTTAAAATCACGAGAAACTTTTCTGTATGTTTGCTTAACCACAAATAATTTTTTGGCATTTTACCCTATAAAGAGAGGTGATATATGCATGCTTGCATTAGTCTAGGATGAAGATGATACGCTTTTTAATTTTCCTTTTTTTTTTCTAGAAAGTCTGAGAGAAAGAGGGAAATTGCTTAGAATAATGATAAATGCAAAAATTGTCCTGAATTTGGTGTCGATTTTTTTTTTCTTTCTACATGTAACGGTGCCACACATTTGATGTGTGGCACCAAGATTAATTTTGATTTTTTTTTTAGTTTTTGCAGAAGAAACACAAAGGGGCATATCTGCAAATAACTTAATTTCTGCTTACTGGTGCCGCACATTGAATTTGCGGCATCGGTGAACCAAATTATAAAAAAAAAAATTGAGGAGAGAGGTGCCACACATTCCATTTACGGCACCTCTCTCAAACTTAAAAAAAAACAAAAAAAAAAAGAATCTGCTTATTCATTTGATTGATGATGGATGATAAGAAGAGGATGGAAGGTAGAAGAAAGTACCACTGCTAGTCGACTATCAACAGCGAAACGGTCTACGGCGGTAGTGGATGATGATGAATTGATGATGGCCATGGGTGGTGGTCTTCCCTTTTTCTCTTTTCTTGTTATTGGGAGGATAGGCTCCGATGCTTTCTTGCTATCTTCATATTAAAGCACCTTTGTAGTATTAAAAATGAAATGGCCCTAGTGCCTTTTGTATTTTCTGCTTAACAAATAAAAGCAGATAAAAAGAGTACATGTGTGTTTCAACTACCAACGAGATTAAGCCCAAAAAATAATAGTAACATACGCTCATCAAACATTCATTAAGATGTTTAAAATTCACTTAACCTATTATGTATAATATACACATACTAATAATTATTACCTTACTTTATATTTATATATTTTTCCTATTTAATCTTACTTACTTTTCCCTTGTATTTATTTACTTTTCTTAATTAATTTTTTATTTTAAAAATATATTATACTTGGAATATATTTTAACGGGTGCCCTGTTAGTAGGACTGTAACAATAATAAAAAAAATAAAAGGAGACATAGAAAGCCAAAAAAGAATATGGAACCAGTTGCTCTTTTTTGCAATGATCAGATTTTCCACAAGTTCAGTCACTTTTTTTTGGGGTAATGCAAAATTACGGAATATCCAGTGCTCATATTGGGTATCATTTCCAAATCATGATGTTGCTGAGTAACTTAAGATTGTCATTAATGTTCAGTTCTCTGTTGTTGAGTAGACCACGATGGGCACAAAAGTGTGAGCAATACTTTACATGCTCTTCCTTTGAGACGTTTATTTAAGAGGCCATGCGTATGGAGTCCTTTTTGTTTTTTTAAGTTTGAGAGAGGTGCCGCAAATGGAATGTGCAACACCTCTCTCCTCAATTTTTTTTTTTTTTATAATTTGTCATACCGGTGCCGCAAATTCAATGTGCGGCACCGGTAAGCAGAAATTAAGTTATTTACAGGTATGCCCCTCTATGTTTTTTCTGCAAAAACTAAAAAAAAAAATCAAAATTAATCTTGATGCCGCACATCAAATGTGTGGCACCATTAGATGTAGAAAGAAAAAAAAATCGACACCAAATTCAGGACAATTTTGACATTTATCATTATTCTAAGCAATTTACCGAGAGAAAGACGTAGGCAAATAACTCCAACAATGAAGATTTGGGAGCGAGAATGAGCCAGCGTCTTGTGTTTTGTGTAGTTATGCACAATTGATGTAACTTTTACGTGATTTCATGGACACTCATATTTATCTTCTCATGCATGTAAATCATACATACGAGTATATAAAAGAATTAGATATAGTTGCACAAAAATTAGGTACTGTTAGTTTTTGATAAAGTTGTTTTGATTATTATGTGTCTTTCATCATTTGCTGCACAAATGTTGTACAAATCTGATACACCACTGCAAATACTTATCTATGTGGCCTAGTACGTAGGAACCTCAACTCATAGTTAGAGCTAAAAGGTCACCTGATTTTATATTTTAATCTTATAAAATCAGTTATTCTTGTATTTTTTTATTTTACATTTAAATCACACAAATTTTGTTCAGTTAAAAATAAGGGTAAAATCTATAACTTAGGAGAGATGACTTTTACTAGTTCTAAATAAAATTAGTTTTTGCAAAATCTATGGGCTAGACCCAGTATTATATTTTTTGGAAAAATTCACCTTTTTGGTCCCTAAACTTTTATACTAAAATCAGTTTCGTTCTTCTTGAGTTTTTTTAATCAATTTAGTTCTTTTATATTTTCAGTTCCAACATAGGACTTTTGTGGCGACGGCACCACCACATACAACATTTTTTGGCAACGCCATCCATGGGCAAATTTGTCACGTCAGGAAAATACGACAGGGTCTCCTCTAATTAAACATTCACATCTCCACTCCAACTCCACCACACCTTCTCCCACTGCCAAAATCAAAAGGGGTAGATGATATCAGCCACCTCAAACCACCACTACCACTTCCTCTGATTCTCCGTCATCCGTTTGTTTATTCTCCTTTCCTGCACTTCCTGACTGTGGAATAGTCAAATTAGTCCATCTATGTATATGTAAATTTAACAGTTGAAACACAGTTTTGTCAGGAGTTTCTCCCGGATTCTATATGCATAATTCCATATTACAGATTCCAAGAAATAAATGAGAGGCCAAGAAGATGACCAGGAATGCTGGAGCACCAGGAGGATATTATAAAAAATTAGCTACTTGATCAGTAATGTGCAGATTACATGAAAATACTGTAAACTAATGAGGATTACTCATCATGCAGGATGACTTAATTATGAACTAATCTGGTGTTCTTGGGAAGCAATAATGTCCAGCGGGAACTAGTGTCGGGCCGAAGATCGCCATCAAAAGCATAGCCAAAGTCGAGCAACCACAGCCCAGGCCAGGGTCAAGCCGGGCAGCAGCAGTAGGAAATCCACCAGCAGTCACGACGATGACTGCCTTGGCCACTCGGTGGAGATATGGCCGCTGCAACTGACGATTGTCCGCTGTTGAATAGGAAGAGGAGCTGGGTTCCTATATAATTTGCTCTGTTGATAATTGATGAATTCTAAAGTGAAAGGATGAGGGAGGGAATGGGGGAACTCTTTTCGTTCATTTAACTAATCTATTATCTTCTCTTAGGTGAATGGTTCTAAAAAGGCCATCTTCCGTGAGAATTGTGAAGGGATTCCATGAAGATTAAAGGGTAAGTGTGTGAGAACCAACTCTAGTATCCATTTTTAGTGGAATGAGGCGGTAACGGTGGCTGCTAGTTTATTTTGTGTATTTATGGAGGCATTGTTGGGGAGGCAGATTGCTTAAAGGGTTTTGGAGATTAATGGTGATCGGAACTGTGGTTGTGGCTGTTTTTGCTGCAACTTATAATCCTTTTATGGATAATAGGCAGGAATGTGACTCAAAGTGACAAATTTACCCCTAGATGTTTGTGCAGAAAATATAAAATGTGGTGGCATCACCATAAAAGTTCTACATTGGAATTGAAAAAGTAGGTCGAGAACTAAATTGGTTAAAAAAGACTATGAATGACAAAATTAGTTTTAGTGTAAAAGTTTACGGACTAAAAAGATGAATTTCCCTATTTTTTGACAAAAGAAGTAAGTTCTTGTGCAAAAGTGTTACAATTTAGGGGTGAGTGATAATTTAAAACATCAATAGTTTGATATATTTTTATTTTTTTATGTTCTTATTTAGTTCACCAACAAAATTAAAAAAAAAAAAAAGGTTAAACAGATGACCTAAAAAGAGACGAGGTTTTTGAGGATTCGACAAGATAGCTAATCCAAACTCAGGTTTGTCTTTTTTGTGGATAAAAAACCAATTCCGAGTTCTTTACTCTTTTTCTGTTCTCTTTTCTTTTTTTTTTTTTTAAATTATTCTCTAACTCGTTCTTCGCGGCCATTTAAGTAGATTGACATGACATAGTACTAATGCTTCTTTCAGTTGTAATGACTCAGCTAATTTTGTTCGGCAGGAATTTTTAGTTAATTAGTATCTTACCAAGGATTCTTTTTTTTTTTTTCAAATTGGTGAGTCCTTAATTGTATACATTATTTATGGATATTTCCCCCTTAATTATAGCCTAAATACGGTATTAATTGCGTGATTCTACTCATATTTGATTATTGGCATTTATTTAGGTCATTGGAATTATTTGGAGGTTAAAAGTGCAAGTTTGGTGAAAATTCTAGAAGACTATCAAAGATAGGGCGTGGGCGCGCTGTATTTGGATGTGAAGAAGGATTTCGTGAAAAAATCCTACGCCTGATATTTGCCGTTTCTGTGTTTGAAGACTTTATTTTACTTTTAGTAATTGGTCAAAGACCCTTCTTTTTAGGAAAGTTGTAATTGGTTTCCTAATTTTATTCTGTTATTAATTTTTAGAAGATAGATTCCTATTAGGATTAAAATTCTGGGGGAAACTAATTTGGTAGGATTTGAAGGGAAGAAGTGCCGCTAATCTTGGAGGACTTCCGGGGCTTGTGCGCAGACTTGAGGAAGACTTTTCGGGAAGCTCTTCGTCTATTGTTTTTCCTCCTTTATAAGCTTGATAGTTTCGATAGGTTTGGAGGATAGTTTTTTTTTTTGGGAAAAGCTTTGGCACTTCTCGTTTGCTTCTGTCTTTAGTTTCCGTCAGAGCTTTTCTTCTTTTGAGTAGTAGTATCAGTTCGTACGAACAAGAAGGAACAAGACAAGAAGTTCCATTGTTTTGCTTCTTCTTATTTTATTTTACTATTTTCCATTCAACGTGTGTTCATTCTTGGCTTTTGACGTCGGAGTCGATTTCGCATCTACCAATTCAACCACAAACACATTCAAATCCCAACGTGATCATGAACGTTCACAGTAAATCCAACAAATCACGTGGGATGGCCATGGTGAGAAGCGGCTAAAACTCTCGTCTACTCAAAGGGCAACTCAAAGGCGCGGTCCAGGATACTTGTGAGATCTAATCGAATCTCTAACCTTTCTTTTAATTTGTTACTATTCGTACGTTTTCTGGATTAATTGATTGAGGGTTATTTTGTTAATTGAGTATCAACGGCCGGGTATTTAAATTAACCCAATAGCCTACTGTCAAATTAACTAATTGAATACGTAATCGTTCATTTAGTTAATAATTAGTGGCGACCACCATAATTGGTTTTATGTTGGGGAAACGTATGATCTAGCTTAAATGAACCCTCTTAGCGTGTTCATTGGTTAGGCTTGGGTTTTTCTAGCTTTTAATGCAACTGGGTAATTAAATTCCTATGGTCGTACCTAGGGTTGTTATCTGGTTAGGAAAACAGTTAACGGTGGTACCTTGGCTGTCGAAAAAGTAAGGAAAAGCTGGTTGTCAGAGCTTGTTGGCAACTATAACTAGCCTAGTGACGAATGAATGAAATATTTATGTATCAATGATCAAGTGATTGGACTAAGCCTGAGACGTTGTTCTTTTGGGTAGAATTTTATCATTTGTTATTTCTAATAAATTACTCTCTGTCTATTCTTTGGTGATTTATTTTTTTTTAGTATTTTCAATTTCATTTCCTAAGTTTATTTATTTTATTTCTAGTTCTACCCCAACCAAACCCCCCAAATTTTCCTGTGACTTTGGAAGAAACAATTTCCTACCGTTCCCTGAGGAGACGACCCTACTTGCCACGTATACAAATTAATTAAATTCTCTGGTTAATTTTTGGTATATCGGATTAAGTAAACTCCTTGGAATCAGGGTGAACCTAGTAACCCATTGCACATCCGGAGTCCCTGCTCCAGTACCAGATTTAACTCGGGAGTATTCCTGTGGACAGTTAGGTTTTTATATTTATTATTGCACAGGTTCGGCACCTGTCACAAATCAAATTTATCCTCTCTTGGTTTCAAGCTGATACTAGTTAAAATATGGTTCATCTGTTTCTGATTTTGTTTTTTTTTTTTCCTGTTTTTCCATTGACATTCCTAGTGAACAAGGAAACATTCAAAGGATTGGTGGTCCAACGTTTCTCATTTCAATAAAATGTATTAATGTATTTGACTTTTGGGATGAATGCTGGTAGTTTCACTATAAGAAAATTGGCCATCAATGATAACAGCATGCCATCACAAAACGTGGAAAAGTCATCACAAGAAAATTGGCCATTAATGATAACAGCATGCCATCACAAAACGTGGAAAAGTCATCGCAAATGACAATTATTGACAATTTTTGAGTCGTCAGCATATTTCCATTGGTAAAAATATACAATGACAATATATATTATCGTCAGCAAATAACCATCATTAGTGACAACAATCTGGAAGGGTTTTATTGATAACTTAGCTGCTTGTCAGAGATTCCCTTGTGAACATTGTCACCGAAAAAGTTTGAAAGTCATCAGTAATATGATCAAATTACTGACAACATTTGTCGTCACAATTACATTTTTGGAGTTAGTGACAAGATGTGTTGTCACGAGGAGTGTTCGTTTCCTTTTCTATGACAACTGTTTTTTTCTTTTGTCATTAGAGATCTTTAGCATTATTAATATTTTAGGAAAATCATAATTTAGCCAGTAAATTATTTATCTAAAATTAACCAAAACAAGTAAACCTGGACAATTCATAACCAAAAGTAGATACATTAAATTACATGCCAATGTAGCATCCTGAATACTCAAATGACACATTCAAGTGTATATTATATCCCAACAAATATCTACAAAAGTAACCCTCTATCCAAATATCACATTCATATAAGTACTTTTACAAAGGCAATCTTAGTTCAAGAAACTAAAGAACATCTAAGCGAACGACTACATAAGTAAAAGTAGGGGTGTGCAAATTTGGTTCGAACCGAATTAATAACCGATTTTGAATTGAATTTGGTAATTTGGAATCGGGTATTTGGTAATTTGGTACATAATCAGTATATACCGAATTCACCGAATTCGAATATGGTATGAAATAGGTAATGAGATTTTCAATTTGGTAATAACCGATTTCGAATTCGGAATTCAATAATGAAATAGGGTACCGATTTACCGAATTTTAAGTACCAAATTAATTTATAAAATTATATATTATATAGGTATATAATATATATACTATGAATATATTATATATTTATATAGATAAAAGCTAATAGGCTATTTAATAATAGATAGTATATAGTCTTATCATGTATCTATAATAATAATAATACATAATTATTTACAGTATAGTGATATGTCATGATCATCTTAGTATTTGGAATATGTCCATAATATTATAATCATACAAATATATGATAATACATAATTATAATACTTATCCTTTTATACATAACTAGAATTACATAATAAGTAGAAATATACTTATCATGTACCTCTAATAATATACTATTTTAGTTTTGTAAAATTGTAATATGACTATAATACTACAAATATATAATATTACGTAACCATAAGAATTATCCTTTTATACATAACTAAAATTAGATAATAAGTATAGCATATTAATATATTAGTTTTCATGATTGAAAACAATCAAATCTTTTAGAAATTAAGCATTTAATCTCTATATAATAAATAAGGCTAAATGTAAGAGTAACTGTGTAATGCATTATGCATTATATAATTTGTAAATTATAAGTGACTAAATGACATATCACAAAATTAATAATCGTTGATTTGATTCATTATGAATCATAAATTTGTAAATTGTGATACTATGAGACTCATATGAGCATTAGTATAACAAATTTAGGATTGGTATAACTTATAATTTTGTCAACCATACTCGAAACTCGAAACTCGAAAGCATTAGTATGAGTTATAACTTATAACCATATCACTTATCATTAATTATTGTAAATTGTATCTGTATGAGTAAGAGTAATTTGTATTTTGATTTGAATTGATCAATAATCACTTTTTATTTGTGCCTCAAAAGTTAAATCACTAATCAAGAATTCAAGATATAACTAAGTATCTATGATCAGATGACCGTGAATTAATTTTTCAAATACGTAAACATAATTTTCAATTTTCAAGAAGTGAGAAGGGCATATTAATTTTTTGTGATCATTTGTAGCTTTTTAAAGTCTAAACGGCACTATAGACTTATAGCCATTATAAATGATTATTACTCA
Organism: Gardenia jasminoides; assembly: GCA_013103745.1. NCBI lineage: Eukaryota > Viridiplantae > Streptophyta > Magnoliopsida > Gentianales > Rubiaceae > Gardenia > Gardenia jasminoides. Next base: position 10,302,912 of record CM023099.1, on the reverse strand, counting down.
TTATCTTATATGAAATTTCTTACATTATGAGAAATAAAAGACAAATCGATATTGTGAGGGTCTCAAAATTTTGATTTTATTTTAAAAATGCATAATAACATTTATATTATAATTATTCACTAAAATATTAGTGAATTTATATTTTGAGTTATTATTTTCTAATTTAGTGAATTTTTCAAGAATTATTTGCCGGTGTGTAGTTTCAACCAGTGTAAGCATCTAATTTTTGTTCCGAAGTGTAAATAGTGACTTTAAGATGAAATCGATTATATGTAGAGATATTATAGATATATATTTAAGGTTGAACAGTTTCGGAGTGAGATAAAACAGTAAAAGTTAGAGTGTCGTACGCGACGCGACAAAAAAAGACCACTTTTCCTTAAATTGGGGAAAAGACAATTTTTTGCCCCCTTAAAGCAATTCTTCTTGCCTTTATTGACTCATTTTTTTTTCAGCCACACTAGAGCCAAGAGAGAGAGGGAGGCCAAACATAGAGAGAGAAAAGAGAGAGAGAGAGTTGTGAGATTTTCTTCCAACTTCATCTTCTTCCTCAAGTTTGAAGACTCCATTGAAGGCTTGGCACTTGTTTCTTCTTCCTTCTTGGCTGCCGTGTGAGGGTGAGAGAGAGAGAGAGGGAGGTCCGAAGTGAGAGAGAGAGAAGAAAGAGGAAGAAAACTTCTCTTGGGTTGGTTACTTCTTGTTCTTGAGTTTGGAGACGGAATCTGTTGGCCCAAATGCAACCAAATGGGGGTGAATTATATTGTTTAACAAGACAATCAATTAAAGCAAGAATTCACCCAATAAATCAAATACAAGCAATTTCTCAAATATACACAAAGATATGTCAAATTAAGCACAATAAAGATGTCACAATTGAGCAATAAAGAAAAGAGATAGAAAAAGAAATGCAAACCAAATTTTCAAGTTGCACCGAACTTGGATACACTCCAATAGTAGCTTCTTCAATTGAAGGTGAAGCTAACCAACTTGTACAAGTGAAGGTTCACTCCTTCCTCACCCTAAAGGCCTTTAGTTGAGCCAAGGAGTTTTACAACTATCCTAGTTAACCCTCAACAAGTTACAATTGAAAGCTCACTCAACCAATTAAGAACTACTATTACAAGTGAGGCAACCTTCACCAAGGTTTTATTCCTCCAAATGAGTAACCTCACAATCTCCACTTTTCCCACACCTATACAACAAACAAAGAAGATTTCTACCCAAATATTCACTTGTAAGCTTGTATTTCATGTAGGCAAAAGTCTATTATCTTCTTGAACTTGTGGGAATTTATAGAGTGTGAGAAATGGCCTCAAGAAGCTCTCCAACGGTCAAAAATATAGCTGTTAAAAAATAGCCGTTGGAGCTATCGGACGTCCGACACAATGTTGTGCGTCCGATGCAAGCGTCCGATAGGTCTATCGGACGTCCAACACAATGTTGTGCGTCCAATGCAAGCGTCCGATAGGTTATTTCGATCTTCATCGGACGGCCGATAGGTTTTGTGTGTCCAATGAAGCTTGCGTCCGATGCTGGTCAGAGAGCTTGGATTTCATCTTTAATCCTATCGGATGTCCGATGATGATGATATGCGTCCGATAGGAGTGTCCGATACTTCCCCTGTCTATCGGACGTCCGGTACTAGTATTCAAGCGTCCGATAAGTTAAAACCTTCTCAATTCATCTTGAATTGATTTCTTTTCTTTTCCAATGAATCAAGGACCTGTTCTAACATAATTCTCACATAAAAATATTAGTCCAAATCATTTTGTTTTGTTATCATCAAAACTTAGGATCAATTCCAAATGAATCCATCATCAAATCAAGTGGATCGTGGGTTAAGATTGGAGCTTTTGGAGTTTCTAAGCTTGGGAGTATCATTCTTGAGAGGAGCTCACAAGATCTTGTTTGATCTTGTTAGATCTAGAAAGATCTAAAGGTATAAGACTCGAATCTCTTAGATTTAGCTTGATTAGTGTTAAATATAGTAGATCTACGAATTATTTTGTTAGAAATGTCTATATGTGGAATTTTGAGTTGGGCTCTTGAATTCTCAACTTAGGTAGCGGACTTGAGGACCTGTGTAACAGCCCCACCTCCACTACAGAAATCGGCAACCTAGGGCTCTGATACCACCTGTAACAGCACCTGAGGTGTAAGATGTTTTGTAATTCTGTCAAATGTTGAGTTTAAAAGTTAGTAAATCTCTCTTCACACCTCAGGTGCAAAGTTGCCAAAATTTTCAAAATTAAAACACTTCTTGTCTTCCAAAACCGCCCCCATTTCTTGTTCAAATCATGAAAACTCAACATGCGTGAGAAGGTGAAATAAAAGGATGTTTAAAATAGACCGAAGATACAAAATTTAAAACTTCACGAAAAACAAACAAGGAAGCATCGAGTAGAACACTTCCTCGCTATTTATCATTGAACTTCAAAGTCACACATCACATAATAGCAAATAGAGCTTTAGAAGGGTATCTCTTAACCATCCATCAATTGGTTCACTTGGAAATTTAATATCTTCCCGGTCTAAGATTTCTTAAGTACTAGCCACAATAGAGACTCTCGATTCAATACCAACCACAATTAGGAAGGGGTTATAGTTATTCATACTCTTAAGAAGATCTCTTACTAGCACACATCCAGAATTAAAGTCTTAGTCCCTCCATGTCAATTCCTATCAGTTTTTTCCATTTTTCTCATCTAGTCATCGAGTACCAAGCTCATCTTTTCAATCAAGAAACACTCTAGCACCACAGGCCGATATCCTAAACAATTTTAAGCCTAGGATACACTACAGAAATCGGCAACCTAGGGCTCTGATACCACCTGTAACAGCCCCACCTCCCCCTAAGGCTAACCAAAGGGGTTAGCGGGCTGTCTGCCCAACTCTCGCCAGGACTCACGCATGAAAAGATACTAACTTAAACGAGTAAAATCTCCAATCATAGCAATATTAATATTAAAATTGTACAATACTGTCAAATCTTAGAATTACAGTTTCCCACTCAAAATACTTAAAATCCTCGAGCCAGATTTTAATACATGTCCATAATTCTAAAATATACATCACCAAAAGAATATACAAAATATTTCTACAAATTCGAGATAAAAGTCAAAAGGACAAGAACTAGCCCTAATTACGCCTCGAGATTCTCGTCACCTGTTAAGGAAAACAAACGGGAATGGGGGTGAGCTAAAAAGCTCGTGAGTTTCCAAAATTCATGCACAGGCACTTAAAGCGGTAAAATTACAAGTAAATAATTAAAACACATAAACAAATCCAATTAACACACATTGAGGATACGGGGGCTCTCAGGAGCCAATTTCCACTTTTCACGAGCAATTATAGTAGTCGACACTCCGTCGACTTTCAATCCAAGTAGACGACTCTTCACGCCAACTCCATCCACCTTACTCCCCCTACCGGGCCCGCACGCCACATAATTCAACAATAAACAGTAAACAGGAATTTACTCAAGGCACACGGCCAAGAGTAAGTATATATCACGTTTTCCATCTCCCAAGTTCAATACATGCAACAATTAAATTTCCGACTCTACAAAAAGGGAGCAATAAAGTATACTCTCCTTTAAGTGAGCGGTCCATCAAATTCTCAATTTCACATTTCAATCAAGTAACAAGTCACGAAGCACAAGTTTTAATCCAATAAAAGCATAATAACATGCATTGAAAACTCACCGACAAAGTAGGGGTCGGAGTCCAAGTTTTGATTAGTTACAAAATCAGCACTTTGCCCTAAAATAATTAAAAGAGAACAAAAATGAGTTCTCCTAATCACCAATCAAGTTTAGTTCAAAAGTCGAAAGTTCGACGATTTCCCAAGTTGGGCTGAAAACTTTGAAAAATCATAACTCAAGTTATACAAGTCGGAATTTTGTTCATTTAGTACCGTTGGAAACCTATTTGAAAGCTCTAAAACTTTTCAGAAGACATCAAATTAAAATTATGGACGAAATTAACCCAGATTTTCGTTAAACATTTTGCTACAGTAAAGAAACAGTGCTGTCAGGCTGGACATCCAGAGAACTTTGAAAATTCTTCAAAAATTACAGAAAATTAGTTAACCTCTGAAATTCATACACAATATAGTACTACATAAGGAGTTTCAACAGCCAATGACGGAACTCAATTCCGACATCTGAGCATGAAATGACAACAGTTCAAACAAGGGCAGTTTGCAATTCTGCAATTTCTGGAAACATGAAGATACAGGGCAGTTTTCAAGATACTGTTTGAGTGACGAATTCAAGTCCAAAAATTGTCAAATTTGGTACAATAATACTTACATATATCAACTATATTCATACCAAATTTCAGCTTAAAATAAAAACGGGAAGGCAGTTTTCTACGTGCCTCAAGTTCATCCATCAAAACTGTCCAAACCACTAAAGTTCAATTCCCTCATTTCCTATACTTAGATTATGCCTCAAATCACTACCAATTTGCCTAATTTTCGAAACCAAGCTAGTATTGAACTTCCTAAGCCTAATGATGATAAAAAATGGTCACATCTTTTGGCAAGAATATCACAAAATAATCCTCAAAATTCGGACAGCATAACCCCCCCTTTTTTTCCAGCTTTCACTTCCAAATTAGCACCCCAAAAAACATCAACTCTTGAAGAGCTTTTTGTGGGGCAAAATAACAGCTTAACATTCATCATTTAAACATCAAATTCAGCCTCTTAACTAGCCAAAATACAGCCACGAAATTCAAGGAAAAACAGCAAATTCTCAGCCCCATTTCCCCTCTCTCCATCCAGTTTTTCCCTTGAGGTTTCTTCCTCAAATTCCAACCACAAATTCCAACATCCACACACACACATATCACCATTTTCATGCTAAGAAGCAAATTCACATATTTGTGGGAGTTCCAAGAGCCCACTCACAACATCATCCAACTTTCCAAGATAAGTTCCAAAGCATCAAAAGGGCAATAAAATTCCATGACTTCAACCATCAAACAAATACCCAACACTTCCACAAATGTACCACAAACCTCAAACAAGGAACCTAATTAAAGCTGAAATTCGAAATTTAGGGTTGAGATGAAGAGTTTACCTTACGAACAATCAAACTCTAGCTCAAAAATCCCAAGAAATGCTCCAATGTTCAACTCAAGTCAACTTGCCAAGTATTTCTTGCTTCCTAGAGCTCCTTTGGTTGGTTTCCTTGCTCCAATTGAAAATGGCAGCAATCAACCACCTCTCCTCTGCCCAAGTTTGAGCCGGCCAGACTCCACCCAACAACCGTTTTTTTTGTTTCCTTCCTCTCCCTCCTTCAAGCTCTCGGTTTTCTCAAGAAAATGGAGGTGATGGAGGTGATGGCTTGGGTTGTCTTCCTTGAGCTTCTTGGAGTGGGTTGAAGGCTAGATGAAGAAGCTCCCTTGCCCCTCTTTTCATTCTCTCCCACGGTTCACAGCTCTCTCCCTCTCTCTCCTCTCTGCTGGAGTAGCAAGAAAGGATGAAGTGGAAGTGAAGCTTGGGTTTTGGCTATGGAGATGAGAGGGAGGATCGGCTGAAAATGGAGAGCTTGAGGGGAGGATGAAGAGCAATTTTTTTTGTTGAGAAAAGGGGAGAGAGTGATCGGCTGAAATGGAGGAGAAAAGAAGAGAAAATTGGGTTTGTTTGGTCATAAAGATTTGACAAGACATAAAGCCCAAATTCATGGGTTATTATCTTATTTAAATTTCCATGTCTTGCAACTTAATTTGGAGAGAATGGGAGGACAAATTTAGCTAGAAGTTTAATGGGGGGTTATATCGGTTAGGGGAGAGAAAGGAAGAGGAAAAATTAAGGTGATTTGGAGGACATCAAATGGATAAACAATCACAGGTTAAAAATCTTAATTTTCGGGAAATTCGTTCAACTAGGTCTTAAAGTTCCAAAACCCTACTTAATCTCACCTCTAGTCACTGGATAACATTTCTAACCTACGGTGATCATCCTTACATTCCATCGCTACGTCACTCACTGCCCGAATTTTTACCTTGAAAAACGTGTTTTCTCATTTTCTGTCTAATTAATACAAAAAGGGCAAATTTTATAATAAGATGAATGAAATGTTGAAAATATACCTGAAAAATTAATATAGAGCTAAATTAAGTTTTTCTCAAAATGAAATAAATTAAACAAATAAATAAATTGAATTTTCATTTAAATTTTCTAAAAATTCATTTAAATGTAATTTTAAAATAATTATATGAACTAATAATAATAATAACATTATTTAAAAATATTAAGTTGTAATAATATCAAAATAAATTTTTGAGGCCGTTACAACCTGATTGTGGATATGATTGATATTCGTGAAGTGAGTTCATCTTATGGTTAGAAAGTAGATTTGTTGTTGAAAATTTTGAAGGAAAGTGCTATGGGTTGGCCAAACCATGCCTTGGAAATTTTGATGTGTGATTTCAGAATTTTTATGATATTTCTTAATGAGAGTTTGCTTAAGTAAATATGTATTATGTTTGATTATGAGTATGTTTTAATAGAGTTAAAACCTTGAACTTTAAAGGTGAAAATTTGAGTTTCACTAAATTTGAGGTAAAAGTGCTATTTTGGACAGATTTAAGAGTTTGAAGTGTTTTACCTATTTTTCATGAATTTCGTGCATTGAGACTTAGTGAAAATTGTTTGACAAATGTGCTAGAACTTTGGTTAAAGGTTTGGTGTTCAATTTGAACTCAAATAAGTGATTTGGAGGTGAAATACCTCACTTTATTTCAATGTGTTTAAAAATTAAAAGTCGCCTGGATGGAGTACGTCGATAGAGTGGTTTGGTTATTTGATATCTCAGTTTGAAAATAGATACTTTTAATATGATTTTCAACTCGAATGACTACTTTTCATTCGAGCAAAGTTAGAGGAATTTTGTGAAGAATTTCTATAAAACAAATGAATAAGTTATTTGACTTAGTTTCGCTAATTGTGAGGCGAAACTTATTTCTCCCTTTTATTTGATTATAGGAAGTGTGGAAGGTTTTGAAACCAAGCAAAATTTGGGATCTGCACCTTGATATTTTGGTGAGTTTCTATGCTTGTTATGTAATTATGTGAAGTGGATTAGATTTGTATTCAGTATGTGATTTGATATGAAAACTTGGTTTAGCAAACCATCAAATGAGATAGTGTGTACTTTATCGCACTTACCTATATTTGAGTGGAAAATTTGTAAGAATGTTTTGATGTGAATTCTGTTTTGAGTATATGATGTGATGTGATGTGTTTTGTAATTATTATTCTCGAAAATACTTAATCCCCTTGGTAAGTTATCGACTCGAGCCGTTGGGAAGACCCAGGTCGAGGAGATTTAACAACCTTGGACTATGTGATGTGTTGTGTGCTCTGGATTTGGCAAAAGGCCTTGTCCCTGTTGAAGAGCAATACACAAATATATAAATTAGGTGAGGTGGGCGGGCCCGTATAGGGGTTTTGGTGGAGAAAGGAGTAAGTGGTGGTCTACTTGGATTTGTATGTGAAAGTTGATGGAGTGTCAACTACGAGATTTGTGCACTAGTCTAGGAACGTGCTCCAGCTTCGAGGACCTTAGCCCTTGAGGGCTACTTATATCCTACCCTTGTGTTGTTATTTGTTTTCCTTATTTGCTTATTCCTAAATATGAATTTGGAGTAAGAATTTCTTATGTGTTATGTGCTTTGCATGCCTTTTGGAACTCATTGGGATTTTAGCTCATTCTTTCAATTTGTTTTCCTTAGCAGGGATTGAGAACCCAAGTGAAGGCGCCAACCATTAGAGTTAGGGCTCGCTTTTGTATCTAGTTTGTGAAACTTGAATTTATGGATTTGAGGGCTTTTGGATTTTGAGACTTTGAATGTATGATAAAGTACTTTGTGTATTTTGGGATCGTAAGGTTTGAGTAATGTATTTGTGAGATATTACACAGTTTGGATTTATGATGGTATTATAGTTTGATAAGTTAGTTTCATTTGTGTGAGTAAGTCCTGGCGAGAGTTAGACAGGCGGTCCATGGATACCTTAGGGTACGCCCTAGGGAGAAGTGGGGCTGTCACAGATATTTTTCTTGTTTAAATTATTGTAAAGTCCTAATTTACAAATTACACATTTAACATAAGTCTCAAAATTAATGCAAAAATAAAAAAATAATATTAGTTTAGTGGATTTGACTTGACACATGTGAATTTAGACTATAAAGATATAGATTTAGCTCCACTATTTCTTTTATGTGATAAATAAATTTAACACATTTTTGGTAATTTTTGGTACCATGGTGTGAATTATTTTGGCGATAGAAGAATCAATGCCATTGGAAGATTTGTGATCTTTATTTTTTTAGGAAGAATGTTGGGAAGATTTGTACCAATTCGGTTATAACTGAATTCATTCTCGAATCCGAATTCAATTAGGGAACCGAATGAATTCAGTTACTGTGAATTCGAAATTGGAATCGGTTTAGATTTTCATTAGTGAATTAACCAAAAAAACCAAATTTATTAAACCAAATTACCGAAAAATAACCGAATGCACACCCCTACGTAAAAGGCAACTTTGTCTTCAACGTCCTTTGGTGATAGCCGTAGACATCTCCCAAAAGTAAGATTGAGCAGCATTTATCTGTCATAAAATAGTAAAACAAGCACATAAAGAGAAAAATATAACAATAAAGGGGAAATAACTATACTTAATGAAACATAATGTCACTCTCTTTCATAGTACAAAGAATAATTACTGCTACTCAAGAATTATAACACTACAACAAAAAAATTACTTTTTATGACAAATATTTTATGACAAGATTCAAATTCATCACCAAAAATTAAATTTTTGTGATGAGTCCTTGTACTCCGTCACAAGAAGTTGGGTTTCCAGAAAAATTTTGGGGCCATCATTATAGATGGTACTTCAAAACCAGAAACGATGTTGTCATATAGTTTATCGTTCTTTTCACTGGAAAACGCATGACCACACAAAAGCCCTAAGTCTCCCACCCTTCTCACCTCACTTCCACCATTGTTTCTTTCTCTACAACTCCTCTATATCGGTTGACCAGTATTTCTCTTCATTTCACTACTTAGAAACAGTAGCACTAATCACGTTTTGGTTGTTCATGGATCTTCTTAGGGCCAAGTTCTTAGATCTGCAAGCTGCACTAATAGATCTGGCCACAAATTCTCTTCTCCTACATGGTTTCATTGACTATCATAGGTTGGCCCACCAAATCTCCATCGGGTTTCCTTTTTTACTTCTCTAAATCTCCTATACAGGTGTTGAATCCATTTTTTATTGATTAATTATGGGTAATGGTCCTCAAATTTGCTCTTTTTTTGAAGCTGAATTCCATGATTATTTTCACTGATTACTCCAATGTTTCATATAGGATGAAGTTTTACATAATTTGTTTTTATATCTTTCCTCCAATCCTACTCATAGTTTCTATCTCATGTGTTTTAATGGTTTACTATGACAAGGACTAGTTTGACTCAAAAGTCATGTTCCAATGATTGGTTCACATCGAGGGGATTTGAGAAGGAAAATTATCCTAGTTTGGATTTGCAATTAATGACGCACTTTGCATCTCCATCTTAATTTTATTGTGTGCTTTTTTTCCTTTTATTCCCATCTTATTCTGCTTGCCTTTTCTTTCATTTTTTAATCTTATTCTGCTTGCCTTTTTCTAATGAAAATTTGGTAAAATAGAGTACACTCACGGCCCACCAATTTTCATTATCTCTTACTTTTCATGTTCATCTATATTACTATAGTGAACTTTTTTGATTGAACAAGAGTTTTTCAGATTTTTTTTCCCTTACAAATGATTACAGTATAATATGGAAATTCTGGTCAAAATTTTGTAGTAATTGATTGATAAGCAGCTCGTAGGCATTGTAAATTTGTCAGTTGGTTTGCTCAATGTGTTTCATATTTACAATTAACTTGCATGCTAGATTGTATTGTCTATTCTTTTTTCCCATATAGTTCTCAGTGATATAATCCTGTACAGGTCTCAAACTGATTCCCTTTCAATTCTTTGCTTTCATGTTCTAGCAGAGATAGATGTATGTAAGATGCCTCCATATATGGACTTGCCATAAAAGTATATAAACTGTATCAAAGTCAACTTAGCTGCATATACAGTCCCCAAATTCGAGATGTGTCCTAATGCCAACATTTAAGTTTTCTTTTTTGTGTTGTAATCTATCTATCTCTAGTTCCTATCTGATTTTTACTGTGTTAAGTTTCTTTATTATATAGGTCCCACTTATATTACAATGTTTAAACTATTCTTATACTCCAATAAGCATGCTAGCTTGCAGCTTGTTTTACTTCTTGTGAAATGACTAGTGCTCAAGTTTGTATAATTCTTTACCAATTTTGGTATTCCGCATATTGATAGGTTTATACATGATGTGAAGATGACTAGTTCATGTTGGCCTTTTTCCTAGGTTTTGATGATAACAAAATAAAATGATGATTTGGACTATTGTTTTTATGTGAGAATTTTGTTAGAACAGGTCCTTGATTCATTGGAAAAGAAAAGAAATCAATTCAAGATGAATTGAGAAGATTTTAACTTATCGGACACTTCTATCGGACGCATATCATTATCATCGGACGTCCGATAGAATTAAAGATGAAATCAAAGCTCTCTGGCCGTTGTCGGACGCAAAGCTATCGGACGCAGAATTATGCATCGGCCGTCCGATAAAGAACGAAGCAACCTGTCGGACGCTTGTGTCGGACGCACAAAACCCATCGGACGTCCGACAGACGTTGAGAAGAACCTGTCGGACACTCCTATCGGACGCATAACATTGTATCGGACGTCTGATAGGTCCAATGGCTATTTTTCAACTGCCATATTTTTGACCGTTGGAGAGCTTCTTGAGGCCATTTCTCACACTCTATAAATACCTATAAGTTCATGAAGATCATAGACTTTTGCCTACATAAAATACAAGCTTACAAGTGAATATTTGGTTAGAAATCTTCTTTGTTTATGTATAGGTGTGGGGAAAGTTGGGTTTGTGAGGTTGCTTAAGTGAAGGTTACTCTATAGGAGGCATAAAACCTTGGTGAAGGTGAGCCTATCACTTGGAGTGGTAAAACCTTGGTGAAGGTTGCCTCACTTGTAAAATAGTTCTTAGTTGGTTGGTGAGCTTTCAATTGTAGCTAGTTGAGGGTTTATTTGGAGAGTAGGTAAACTCCTTTGCTCAACCAAAGGGTGTTTGGGGTGAGGAAGGAGTGATCCTTCACTTGTACAAGTTGGTTAGTATCACCATCAATTGAAGAAGTTATTTGGTGAATTCAACTCCAAGTTTAGAAGAAGCTTGGGAGTTTGATTGGTTTGAATTCCTTTTACCTTTTTGTTACTTTATTCTTTGTGGTTTAAGATTGTTTATATTTATCATTATTGTGGTTGTTTGAGTACTTGTTTGCTTGAACAATTTTAGTTGAATTCTTGGGTTGCATTTCGGGACCAACAGTTCAGGTGTTCTATTAGCTGCAAGGAGGAGGAATGCAAAAAGGTTTTTAGTTAAGCTGGCCATTTGGGACTTGAACCACCACTAATCTAATTTGTGTTGTTTGTTCAAACACAAACAAGTAATGAATCCCTCAAATTCCTATGCCTTTCTAGATTAGATGTTCATGTCGTTGTACTTCTTAATGCAGAGAAGTGATCATTTACCATGTTTTTTGATAATTGTCTTACAAGTATCAAAGTGTCTGGTCAACAATTAGCCAATTATCAAATATGTCTAGTTTATTTGTTAACTATTAGTTGCCATGTCTTGACGAATCATTACTATTTGATCATATAAGTGTTATTGACAATTTCTTTTTCTTTCTAGAAGTAAATAAGTATGGTTTCATGGATTCTGATTCTTCTTTGTAGAATCATAAGATGAGATTTTCACATGTGTGCTCCTAGTTAAAATTATTTAACCATTTGAAGGACATGATAGCCACATTTGTTTTCCTACCTCAAAAAATATTTGATGTTAACTTCTATAAAGGTGAATGCCACTATAAGAATGATATATTTAACACCCCTAGTGTTGTGGAGCACGCTCACTTTTTGAAGGTACATTAACTAAGCACAAGTGTATAATTTGGTTTTTGATTTTCCTTTCCTTTTTTTTTTGCTGGTTTTTACAACTTGCAATCGGCAACAAATTTAGATATTACTATTTGACTAGCAATGCCTTGGCCAGTTTGGATGTAAATTAATTTGTAGCAATTATCTTTCCTTGCAGTTAAGATCCCAAGTTGTGGATATCTTGAAATTTGAGGTTTCTTGGATATTTGATGGTTGATTTTCCATATCCAAACTAAATAAAACTAATTTTCTTCAAATATATGCATGATAATCCCTTTGACTGTTGAAATTTCATATTCTATGTTCATTTTACTTCTTTTTCCACTTAAATTTCCCTTTGCCTTTGTATGTGTGTTGGTTGAATGCTCTTGGATATTTGTCCAACAAGTATTGTGATTGATAAAATTTCGTAATTGTGAGCTTGTGTGCTTTTCCACTACTGAAGTTTGCATTTTGGTTTTTGCTATGTTTAATTGGGATTTATGAGTCTTAAGTTATTTAGATGCCAAGTTTGTAACTTAATTAGGTATCTTTTTCTTTTGATCTTACAGTTGTGAGTGGGTTGACTACAAATATGTTGCACTACTATTTTGAATTGGGTGTCTCTCTCTTCTTTGGACATTGTTTATCTATTTTACTTGTTCAAATAAATATTTTGGACATTGTTTATGTCTCTTCTCAGTAATTTTTTGTTTGTTTCTTCTTTCACCTTTTATATTTTTCAATTGCACTTGTTATGTATATTGATATAAATTCATACACTATGCCAAGATCAGTATTTTGACAATGGACCTTAGTTACATGATGGTAGTTTATACACTTAATAATTACCTATTTGACACACATTGGCTATTAGCATATTGCTGTACATGATTGCAAGCTAAAACTACGATGATTCATTGACAATAGGATCTAAAAACTTTAACAGTCATGAAGGTGGTTAAGAAAAGTACAATTATGACTAAATTTGTAACTCGTTTATTGTGAAGTCATTTAAGCACTAAATATTTATGTCATTTTTCAATAGTTAAGCTATTACAAGTACATATGCTAATTTAAACTTTTTTGAGTATTAGTTCCTTGTCTTCTAATTTTGATGTTTTATGCATGTACAGGCTATACGCTGGTGGAGACATGACAGCATTGTAGATCTCTATATTGGAGAAGGGATCCTAATATCTTTCTACTTTTAGCACTTTGTACATGAATCTCAATTGAAATTGTACTAGAACCTGTCTTTGACCATTTTTACTTATTAATAATTAATGTGCATAATCTTGGTTAGAAGCATTATTTCCTTTATCTTTTTTAGCACATACTTTGTTTAAGTATGATTGGAAATGATTGTCATGGAAAGTACGTATGCTGTGCATGAGATGCTATGAAACAAGAACTTTTCATGATGACTTTATATCTCTGGTGATAATGGTCTCGTCATGAAATGTTGCTTAATTATTCTTTTAGTGCCAACTTTTGTGATGACGAAGACTTTTTGTGATGACATGGTTTGACTTTTACTAATGACAAGTCGTCACAAATTGTGATCTTTTTTGATGTTTTGGCTTGTTGTCACAAATACTCTCGTGACGATGATTGATTGTTCATCACAAAATGGTTTTAGCCACGGGCTATCTTGGACTAGACTTTGGTGATGAAGTAATCATCAAGAAAGGATTTTGTAATGAACATCCTACTTTTTGTGACGAATTTTAGTCATCACAAAAGACCCTTTTTTTTGTAGTGTAAATTGGGTAAACATAATGCCAAAAGATATATATCCACCTCTACAATCAGACACTTCAAAATGAGGTTTTTAGTACTCCAGTTACCAACATTACATCTTCTCAACATCTAAAAACTGATTCCACTGAATCAATATCACTATCCATCTATCTGGATAAAATAAATGATCATTTAACTTCAAGCATATCTCTTCACAATACCCATTTAGATAAAGTTACTCATTCATGTTCTAAAGAACAAGCATCAAGGCAGGAAATCAAAAAGAGCAAATCAAAACAAGCTCGAAGCCAAATTTAGTTGCACTTGTACGGTACTATGTGATTAACTCGTTTCACAGATGGAAGCCTATAGATTTGAAGCTATGTAGCCTTCACTCACCTAGCTCTCCTATTATGTTATTTTAGTGATGTGTAAAATAATATATATTAGAATGGTGAGAGAGACCTAGTGCCCTGATATGTGGGACACGCCAAAGTGTGTGGGATATGTACTAATACAGGACACGCCACTGATATGTGTCCAGTGCTCCACGAGGAGAATTCTGAACAAGTCCACATGGTTGGTTACGTGCTCGCGCCAAGGTGGCAATATGATCCATACTCCAATATCTAAAATCCCGGTTGGAGAGATCATCCGAACTTTAGCTACGGAGGGAACTGACAGCAAAACTTTGGTCAGAACAGACAACAGGAGTTCCAACCTCAATACTAGCCAAAGTTTCAACCCTCATCTTTTAGTGGAGGAAACTCCTTAGAAGATCTTTTTAAAAGTTTGGCCATGAACACTACTCAACTCCAACAAAGTGCTACTCAATTTCAACAAAGTATTGCTCAATTTCAGCAGGAGACGAGGAATAGCATACAGAATCTAGAGACCCAAATGAGTCACATGGTAACAGCATTAACCGCTTGGAATGTCATGTATTTGGGAAGTTGCCATCTCAACGTGAAACTAATCCAAAGAATGTGAGTGCCATAACCCTGAGGAGCGGTAGAAAGATTGAAGGACCCAAACCAGTGATTCCAAAGGATAAGAGTGCGGAACGGATTGAGAAAGAACTTGAAGAAGAGAAAAGGAGTAATGTATGCCCTAAGGTAATTTCTGACTCTCCTATTAAATTTAAAACTAATCCGCCTCCTTTTCCTAACAGGTTAGAGAAATCGAAAAAGCAAGATAAGGAAAGGGAGATTTTGGAAGTGTTTCGTAATGTGGCGGTCAATATTCCTCTATTGGATGTGATCAAACAAGTTCCAAAATATACAAAATTTCTAAAGGACTTGTGTGTCAACAAGAGAAGATTGAAAAGAGATGAGAGAATTGTAGTGGGAGAGAGTGTATCAGCAGTATTACAAAGAAACTCCCACCCAAATGTGGTGATCCAGGTATGTTCATCATCACTTGTAAAATTGGAAATTCTAAAACTAGAGGTGCCATGTTAGATTTAGAGGTTTCTGCTAATGTGATGTCTAAATCTATATTTGATTCCCTAAACCTAGGTCCATGAAAGGAAACGGGAGTGATAATTCAATTGGCTGATCATACTAATGTTTATCCTGACGGATTAATTGAGAATGTTTTGGTTCAAATTGAAGGACTAGTTTTTCCCACTGATTTTTATGTGTTTGATATGGATGATAAGAAATCTCCAAATCCATCACCTATTTTGTTAGGAAGAGCATTTATGAGTACCACTCAAACTAAGATTGATATTTATAAGGGTACACTCATAATGGAATTTGATGGAGATATTATTTATTTTAACATTTTTTATGCAAAGAAACATCCTACTGAGTCTCATTTCATATTTGCTACCAATATAATTAAGCCTATTGTGCGAGAGGCATTTGAATTGAATGACAGGAAGAATTTAGAAGTTGTGGTGGCCAGACATCGTGAACAAATAAGTGCAGAATCCAAACCATTGTGTACCCACTTGAGATCATCCCCCAGTCAAAAGCACACTACAGCTCAAGAGTTTAAAAACTACTCCATCTATGAAGGCTATCAAGAGCATATGGAGCAAGTCATGAAAAGAATTGGAGAATTTCATCCTCCTTAAGCAAATGATGCTTTATGTCATGCCAAAGATGTTAAAGAAAGGCGTTGCTTGGGAGGCAAACCAAGGATCTATAATCTTAGTTATTTTTTATTTTTTATGTTTTTGTTAAGTAATTAGGTGCATTTGAATGATGAGTTCTTTCGTGCTAGGCTACAGTCAGTTAAGCATGCCTACACCTGTAAGGCACATCTAGAGGCAGATATTTCAAGTTGCCTACAGAAGATTTCTTACCAATTAGGCGTGCCCACGCCTAATGAATGAATTTTGATCATCCTGGCAGAAGACTCCGTGCTAGTTAGGTGTGCCCACACCTAATGGTCAGACTTAAGGGACACATTTTGCAATTGTTGGGCAGAAGACTCATAGGTAGTTAGACGTGCCCATGTCTAACAGAGCAGTTGGCAAAAAAAAAACCCTATTCTTATTTTTTGCTTCATTTTCTTTCTTTCTCTTTTTCTTTACTTTTTCTTTTCCTTTGTTTTCTTTTTCTTTTTCTTTTTGGCCCAACCGCTGCTGCTGTCGCTGCCTCATTGCGCTGCCATCATTTTCACCACTGCTACTTTGCTTCTCTTTCACCACTCCTGCTCTGCCATTGCCGTTCTGCTACTCGTCGCTGTCGTTCTCACCTCATCAAGGCTATCCAGCACTATTCATCCTTGCTGTTCACATGTTCCAAAACTTGGTGCAGTATTTTCATCATGTGGGTTTCACGCCTCGCTTTCTTGCCCAACCTTAGCATGATTGCACCATCCTCTTTTTTCAAGGGAGTATCGTTGTTCTCTTTGTTTATTTTATTGTTCTTTCTTTCTTACATTGGGGAAAATGTCAGGTTTAAGTGTGGGGGTGGGTTCATCTTGATTAGCTATACTTTTACTTGTTGTTTTGAATTTTCTTTTCTTTGTTAGTTCTTTAGTCTAAACTATGATGAATGCAATCAAAGATGCGAGTATAAGTAATGAGTTCATAGTAGTTGGGTTTTCTACTTTTCTTAATGATGAAGTTGAATGATGAATATATCAGATTTGACATGCATTTGACCACTTGTGAGATTTTTGAGTCTATTAATGAGCATTTCATTCATATTTGCTCTATTTTTCATTTGTTGAGTCGTATTACACATGATTTTGTCATTCTAAAACTTGCTCTATTATGCACGTCGAGACTACATTTGTGTGAATTTGATGCATTAAAAGTGATAATGGTAGTTAGGATTAGGCATTTTTGACTTTCGTAAAGAACCTACCTTTATTTACCTTTATTGAACCCTTTTCTTTGTTTGATAACCACAATTATTAGCCTAAAACCTCTTTCTAGACTTTCTTTTTGAACCCTTGTGTTAAAGAAATGTTTTAATTTCATTGCATGGAAATTTGATATATTATTTGTAAGACAATGAATTAGAAATGCAAGTGTGGCAAGTGTAGGTGCTTTCTAAGATGTTTATGTTAAAAAAAAAAGAGGAAAAAAATAAAAATATATATATATGTAGGAAAAAACAAGAGAAGAAAAAGAAAAAAAATGAAAACAAATGAAAACAAATGATGAAAAAAAAAATGTATGTTAGTATGCTTTCATGCAAACTTCTTCTGTCGTGGTTGTGGCAAGTGCCGATAATTGTTTTCACTTGTTAGGTTAATGGAAGTGTTGCTATGCCTTGGAAGTGCAAAATTTGCAAGGAAATTGTGTATTGAATTTTGGCATTATCTTTGACATATTTACACCTTGATTTATCTTTTATCCTACCTTTACCCGACCCCCATTTCAACCTTGTAAAATTCCCTTCATGCATTTAATTCATGGTTAAGTGGTGGAGATATGAAATAGGAGCAAGTTTATGGTAATGTCATTCCGTTGTGTTAATATGAGAGCTATTTTATACCCTATACACTTTTGAATGGATGAGTGCTCATGCTAAATTCTTTGTGAGGATTGTGAATTTGATATGTTCTGATTTTGATGAAATTGTTGGAGAAGGTGGGATGCCTCTATTGGTATGATTTGCTATAAATTGGTTGATATTTTGATTGCGTTTCTGAGTTGGAATATGCTTAAGGACAGGCATAGCTTAGGTGTGGGGAAGATTGATAGGGTGCATGTTAGTTGGTAATTTTGTTAATATTCCTTGATCAGTTAGACTAATTATTGTACTACTTGGTGGATTCTACTTAATTTTTGTGTTTGGTGATAACTGTAGGAATTGGTAATGAAAAAAGACTGAAAAATAGTTTTTCAAAAGACTTCCTTGCAATTAGACATGGGCGCATCTAATTTCTGCCTTCGAGTCCAGGATAGCGGGATTTTGTGCACATGGGATGCTTCCAAAAAGTGATGAATCCAATTCTGCGTGTTGGACGGATACTTTTCCTTTGCTAATTAGTAGTTTGTTGGTATTAGGAAACTTTCTTAGTTTTTATTATTATTAGAATACCTCTTAGATTAGGAAAGTATTAGTTTGATTCCTATTAGGAGTTTCCTAATTGAGTAGTATGGAAGAATCTAGGTGTTAGTACTTGAGCTATTTTCCTAGTGGCAGCCAACTTTTATTATTGATTGAGAGGTGACCAATCTATTTAAGGGGGCTGCGGACAAGAAACGAAGCTAGGGATTATTCCTTTCACTAGCTTTTATTTCAAAACAAAAGATGATGGCTTGCTGGTTTTTCTATTCAATTTTGTGTGAGATTTTCACCATGAGACATGGCTAAACTCTTAATCTAGTCAAGATCAACTCGACGATGCAGTCCCAATTATCTGTTAGATCTAACTGATTTATTACTTATTCATTTAATTCATTAATATTTGTGCATTCTCTGTTTTATATTCTTGTGATTATTTTGTTAGTTCAATGTGAAGGGTCTGATATTCAAAATAACCTAATAATCTACTAAATCCTTAATTGTTTAGTCGATTAATATTAGTGATGACTAATGTTAACACACATTAGGGGAACGTACAATCTAACTTAAATAAACCCTCGTAGCGTGTTTGTTGATTAGGGTTTGGGCTTTTCTAATTCTTAATACAATTGGGAAATTAAATCCTACAGTCATACCTAAGATTATTTCCTAGTTAGAGGTAATTAATGGTCATACTTTAATTATCTGCAAACTAAAGAAAAGTTGGTCGTTAGAGCTTGTTGACAACTATAACCAATCAGTTAATAAATTGAATGAAACATCTTTGCATCAATGATCGGATATATGGACTGTGTTTGAGAAGTTGAATCTTTGGTTAGAGTTTATCTATTATAAATTTTGTTCTTGCTTATTTTAGTAAGATAGCCAATCCTAAATCCAAAATTCATGAAAATGAGAGAAATGCTTAAATGATTGGAAAACCAACTAACAATAAGTTTTATTAGGAGAAAAGTCTGATAAAAAAGTCCATTACAGTAACCCTAAACATATTATTTACAGGTACAAGAATCCTATTCTTAAGAGGAAACAAAACACACTAAAAGCTCTAAATAAAATAAAACTATGAATCTATCTCGAACAATATCGGCGCCCATCATAAGACCCATTAGAAAATCTAACACCATCAATCCATTATTCCAAATAATAACAAAAACCCTACCAAAACACATAAAATAACAATAAAATCATAAAAACAACCCTAAATCTGAATTAAAGAATTGCTCCTTGGGGGCTGGGGGAATGAGTACCGTATCAGACTCCCCCACTTAATAAGAACTCGCTTTCGAGTTCTATAGAGAATGTCAATAAACAAGCAACAAGAAAGTCAACCAATGATCCTCCCACAAATCTTGTAAAGCTATGCTTGCGATGAAAACTCAACACCCAATTATGATTATAGGAAACTGATGAGACTCCAGAAAAATTGCAAAACTGACAATGCCTCCACCTTTGTTGATCACAACAAGTTTTATGAAAATAATCAATAGGAATAAATTCTATGAACAATAAGAAATTCAATTTTCTTGGTTTCCATGAGAAAATAATCAACAGGAATAAATTCATGAAACGAATTTTCCTCACGAAGATTAGTACTTTCTTTGTTCCAAAAGTTATTGTATCCTTCAAATTACCAAAAAAAAAAAAAATCAACAGGAGTCGGGGCAGCTGGTACATAGTTTGCAAAAATTTCTTTAGCCTCTAAATTCTTGAATTTGTCAAACCCCTCAATCTCTATAGTTGTAAAGTCAAACTCATTCTCAGGTTCACAGTAGGGGAAGATAAGAAAAACTCTACCTCAATATATTCACCGTTTGGTCTATAGATATATTCATGTTCATCTTCAACCTTGGATTGTTCACCATCTAACTTGCAGATGAATTGCCTCATCTCGTCCTCGAATTACTATTTGGCATGCTCAAGTTTTACTACAATGGTAGGTGTTATTGCTAGATGGATCTGATGTTACTGCTGAGTGAACTAGTCCTAATTCCTATAGATCTGAGAAGTATGGAAACTTGAGGAAGATACCACAAGAACATTGGAGCTGTTAGGAGCATATCTCCTACCTATAAACCCATGGTTTTGTAGATCTCCTATGGTACTCTTTTACTCCACACGTTCAATGTAGATCTTCAAAAAGTTCCTCTAGATGATACCAACTTGATTTTAAATAATTTGAGAAAAATCTGAAGCTTTTTAGTCCAGGATAGAGTGCATCATCGATCATTGTAGGAGAAGCTTACTCTGATACCACTTGATGCGATTGCTGATGCGTGAAAAGCAAAGGGGTCTCTCGAACACTGTTCCTACTAGAATCGTTACACGAACAATATCTAACCACGAATCCATGATTCATGAAAACGAGAGAAAAACTCTCAAAAGATTGGAAAACCAATCAAAATAATTTTTATTCGAAGAAAAATCTAATAAAAAAAGTGCATTATAGTAACCCTAAACACATTTATTTATAATTACAAGAATCCTATTCTTAAAAGGTAACAAAACACACTAAAAAGCCTAAACAAAATTAAACTATGAATCTGTCTTGTACAATGTCGGGCACCCATCATAGAAACTATCAAAAGACCTAACACAATCCATCCATTATTTCAAATAATAACAAAAATCCTACAAAAACACATAAATTAACAATAAATTCATAAAACAATCCTAAATCTGAATTAAGGAATTGCACCCTTGGGGGGCAGCGCGTACCATATCAAATTCTCCCAATTAACAAGAACTCACCCTTGAGTTCTATAGAGAATCTCAATATATGAGCAACAAGAAAGTAAACCAATTATTTTTCCACAAACCTTGTAGAGCTAATGCTTGTGATGAAAATTCAATACCCAATTATGATCATTGGAAATAGCATGAGACTCTAGAAAATTGTAAAGCTAACAATGTCTCTACCTTATTGATGACAACAAATTTTATCACATTTCCATGATCAACAAGAAATTCAATTTTCTTAGTTTCCACGGGAAAATGATCAACAGGAATAAATTCATAAAATGAATTTTCCTCACCAAGACTAATAGTATCATTATTCTGAAAAGTTACTGTATCATTGAAGTCACTGAAAAACAATTCAACAGGGGTTGGGGTGGCTGGTACGTAGTTTGCAAAAATTGCTTGAGCCTCTAAATTCTTGAATTCATCGAACCCCTCAATCTATATAGTTGTAGAGTCACACTCGTTCTCAGATTTGCAGTAGGGGAAGATAAGAAAAATTGTTGCCTCAATATCTTCGCTATCTGGTCCATAGGTATATTCAAATTCATCTTCGATCTCAAATTCTTTACCATTTGACCTACAGATGAACTCCTCTATCTCGTCCTTGAATTGCTTTTTTTATGCTCTGGTTTTACTACAATGGTAGCTATTGTAGTTGGATGGATTTGATGTTGCTATTAAGTGAATTGGTCCCAATTCTCACAAACCTGAGAACTATGAAAACTTGAGGAAGATACTACATGAACATTGGAGTTGTCAGGAGCAAATCTCCTACCTGTGCACCCATGATTCATAGATCTCTTATGGTAGTCTTTTACTCCACGTATTCGATATAGATCTTCAAGTTGTTGCTCTAAATTGTCCCAACTTGCTTTTAAATGATTTGAGGAGAATCCAAAACTATCCAGTTTAGGGCAAAGTGCATCATTGATTGTCACAGTAGAAGCTTGATATAATACCACTTGATGTGGCAGAGGAAGTGTGAAAAGCAAAGGGGACTCTCGAATGTCATTCCTACCAAAATCATTACATGAACGATACCCAACCATAAATCCATGATTAGTGAAAATGAGAGAAAACTCTCAAACTATTAGAAAACCAACAAACAATAAGTTTTATTAGGACAAAAGTATAATAACAACCCTAAACACACCTATTTATAGCTACAAGAATCTTGTTATGAAAGGAAACAAAACACACTAAAAGCTCTAAACAAAATAAAACTATGAATTTGGCTCGGACAATGTCGGGTGCCCATTGTAGGACCCATCAGAAACCCGACAACATCTATCCATTCTTTCAAATAATAATAAAAGCTCTACCAAAACACATAAAATAACAATAAATTCATAAGAACTGTCGCGCCCCATTTTTTTGATTGAATGGAAAAGAGGGAAAGGATTTCGATTTTTGAAAAAGGAAAGGGAAAGGGGTCATGGGACTATGAAAATGCGACGGTTTGGACCCAAAAACAAAAGTCTAGAAAAGGGTTTTTTAGAAAAAGTTTGGAGTCGCCACTTGGTATGGAGTTTAGGTGTACCAAGTCACCCAAAAGTTTTGATTAATGAAAATAAACAAAGAAAACCCTTTAGGCGACTCAGTCTTTGAAAACTAGAAAAAGGTTCGGGTCCGCTTGAAAGAAGGAAGGCGAAGATTGATGTTACTGCTCTAAGGCACCTTCTAACCTAGCCAAAGCTAGTTGCAAGATTTAGTTGAAAATTTCCTATTTTCTAACTTTAAAATTTATCACGTTTGGATGTTGTCTATATGGATGCAAAACCTAAACCTAATGTTGGATCGAGAGGGGCAAATGTCTCCTTGAGGTGTGATTGGAATTGATCACATTAGTTGTGTCATCCAATTTTGATCCCTCGAGGAGGTCACGAAAAAATGCAAATGATGAGACTCAAATAAACGGAAAGTAGGGTTTTCAAAATGCAATCTTTATAAAGTATCAAGAGAAAAGAAATTGGTCTTTTGAAAAGGTCAATTCTAAATGCAAAAAAAGAACTTGAATTTCCAAAAAAGATACAATTTTAAGAAAAGTGGCCTTTTAACTTTGAATTGTTAAAACATGAAAAAGAAAGTTAATTTTTAAAGAATGGTTTTGATAGCTTTTAAAATAATGCACATGTATGTCCTAAAGAGGAATAATGCAACATAATGGGTGCGGGGGACTAAATTCGTGACTTTGAATCTTCCTTTTCATAGAAGGAAATAAAAGCGTGCTAAGGCTAGGAAGCCATACTGCTTTTCCCTAATTAATGCCTTAAATGCACTAATCTAAAAGAAAACTAAATGAGATGTTTCACATACGGTGGGATAATAGTGACATGCAAAATTGGAAGAAAACTCTAAAAGTGAAAAGTGTGTGAAATTTGTATCTAATGCATGAATGGCGTTTAAGGGTCTAGCATTGGACTAGCCCTCGTCAAAGGTTCTCACTAACATTGGATTAGTGAAAATCGGAAGGAAGGCCACAACTAGCGTTGGACTAGTGTGGTGACGTCAATATATTTACACCATAAACATGTAGACATGATAATAAAGCAAATAAACATATAAAACACATAAACACATAACACATAGGCATAATATCTAAATGCAAGGCCCTAGGAAAGCAAATAAACACATAATCATGCAAGCATGCAAAATAAGCATATAAAAACTAATTATTACATTGGGGGAAACCTAAATACATTCTAAGGGAAGAAATTGAAATAATAATCTAACTATTACATCTTCTAGAATAAATACACTTTTGCCAAATTAAACCTATCTATTACAACTTGGCATCCAAGGCCTCAAATGATTTACTCAAAATTAAATGACATAAATAAAGACTAGACATGAATAAAAGCAAAGGAAAAACTTAATTTAAAACATGCAAAATCATGCAAAAACACATAATAAGCACATAATAGGGGAAAGAAGTTACCATCCCTTGATATGAGGCCTTAATGAATCCTTAAATGATGAGGAATGATTATCTAAGACTCAATGTCAACAAAAGGGATCAAGGTACCAATTTAAAGGAAAAATCAATCAAAATTCAAAGAGAGGGAATCTAACATATTCGCAAGCAACACGATAATACTAGGAAATAGAGTAAGATTCGGAACAAAAGAGCGAGAAATATCAACGAATACAAAAAGCGAGAGGTTACAGCGGATCGAAAGCGGATAAAGCAACCACGATCCAGCGTTACAGGCAAAATCAAAGTCCAGATGGGAAGCGGACGGAAGCGCGACTCAGCGAACCAGCAGCGTCTCTTACCATCTTCAAAATACCGGAAGATTGCTTCCAGTTTTGACAATATCACGATAAAATCCTCGAGGCAAGGGGATCGATTTAAACATCAAATACCATTCGATCATGTCGAGAACAAGCTAAAATCGAAGAAACGCCAAATCTTAAGCATCAACATCATCAAATAGACAAAAAGGGGAAGGGAAGAAGCGCCGGGTAGAAGCGGGAGGTTACGCGGACTAGCTGTAACATCAGCGTTTCTTCACATCTTCAAGTATTCAAGCAAGCGGAGGGTTACTGCTGAAGTAACCGCGCAAGAGGTCAGCGTTTCTTCACAACTTCAAACATTCAAGAGGAAGCGGGACCGTTGAAGTTGTCAGCATAGTAGTCCGTTTCTTCACATTTTCAAAGCGAAGAACATTTTTCAGAAATTTCTCGGGAATCACATCATCACGAAGCATCAAGCGTCTAATTTTAAGCGTAAAACAAGTCTACTAGCCTTACCAAGGCTTTATAAACAACATGCTCATATAACAGTGATAATCATCATCAAATATCCCAAACTAAAGAAAAACTACTCAAGACCTTGGTTCCACCAAAGGCCCAAATCTCGGATAATTTTACGATCAAAAGCGGTAAATAGAGGTATAAGTATGTTACCTAAATGGAGCTTGAATAAAACCGAAGGAAGGGCCAGAAATTCAAGAATAATCTCCTTTAGTGTGAAACCCTAGCTTTTCTTTTTCTTCTTTCTTTTCCTTTTTCTCTCTAATTCCCCGTTTTTCTGCTTTTTCTCTCTCAAAGCTCTCTAATTGCCTCTTTCTCTCCAGTTTCCAACCTCTTTGTTAAATCCTAATCTAGGCTATTTATAGCCACTCAAACCTAGAACTAAGGGTTTTGATGTTCTTGGGATGAGGTGAGCTAATTTTGAGCGTTAGATGAGTTGTTAGGGTTAAGGGTGAGTTGGGGAATGTTTAAATAGGTTTCTTATCGTTCAAGCATCGAAAATTACAGCTGGAAAAGGATGATCGATCTTACGGAAAATCCAGCGTCATTTTTTTTTACGATCGGTTCATGGACTAGTTCAGCGTAATTGAGTCGCGTTTTTGACTTCTTTTTTTTTTTTTAAGAAAAACCTACAAAAGTGAGAAAATATGTTAGAAAATTCAAGATAAATAACTAAATATTAATAGATAAAAACATGGAAAACAAAGAAATAGTCAAAATTTGGTGTCTCTGACTTGCCTCTTTGTACGAGTTTGAAGAAATTCTAGACAAAGGCGTGTTAAATACTAGTTTTGCTAGTTGTATCTAAACCATTGTAAATAGCGGAAGGATTATATTGCCAAATTTCAAGCTAAAAATGCATAATGTGACCGAACTGTGTAAAGTTGCCTCACATTAGACATGAGAATCGGTCAAGCGTGGTTCAAACAAATGAACCATGATGAAATGAGTCTAAATTTTGTAAAATTCGAGCGGAGATAGAAGAGGTGCCAGTGGTGAGACTCATGAAATTTAATTTTGAAGAAGGGGGATAGAAGGGTGCAGGCTGAACTCTTATGAGAATTTAAAGATCAAGAATGGGGATAGAAGGGTGCAGCTGAAACCTCCTGTGAGAAATTTAAAGATCAAGAGCGGAGATAGAAGGGTGCCAGTGAGGCTGAAACTCCTGTAATTAAAGATCAAAACGGAGATAGAAGGGTGTCCAGTGAGAGAGGTAGAAGGGTGGTGCGTGAGGCGAGAAAGACCTCATATGAAATTTGAAGAAGAGGGATAGAGGGTGCAGGGGCTGAGACTCAAACAAAATTCAAGTGAAGAATAAATAGAAGGGTGCCAGTGAGGCTGAGACCTCCATGAAATTTAAATGAAAACGGAGATAGAAGGGTGCCGTGAGACTCATGAAATTAGAAGAGGGATAGAGGGGTGTTCAGAGGTGAACTCATGTGAGGTAAATTGAAGAATGTGAGATAGAAGGTGGAGGCCAGACCTCAATGAATTTAAATTTGAAGAGGAGATAGAAGGGTGCAGTGGGAACTCATGAGAAATTCTAGGAAAGCGAGGGGGATAGAAGGGAATTACTGGAGAGGAGTCGAGACAGCAGAAATAAGAAGCTGAGGGGATAGAAGGAATGCGAGGGTGAGACAATGACCAGTTTAAATTCTTTCCAAATTTAGACTATTGGGATTGGACCCAAGCACGAATGACTAGATGGGGAAAATACAAATATCTATTGATTGGACCAAGCAATGATTAAATATCTTGTTGGTGGGATTGGACAGAGCTTGGTGACAAGATATACTATTGATGGGATTGGACAGGCACGAATGACTAAAGAACTATTGATGGGATTGGACCAGAGCACGAATGACTAAACATACTATTGGTGGGATTGGACGAGCCTGAATGACTAGATGAAAATATAAATGCTAGATTGCCAGACTTTGAAAAATAAAACACAAGTTGTTCAAACATGATAAATATAAAATGCCAGTAATGATACACTCGATGAAATGGTGCAATTCTGATTTTTGATGATTTTTTTTTTTTTTTAAGAATTGATAAATTTTGAAAAATTGAAGAGTGTAACTGAACCCTTTCCTCTGCAGGGTTGGAACAAATCCACATATGTTGCCATCGTCTTGATCGCAAACCTTTTTTCGGCAAAATTAATCTAGAAAACATTATCCAAAATTGGAGAGCACTTCTCTCAAAACAAAATTGCCCGATTCAGACTCAATGCGTTAACCCTACGAGAAGTCATGAAATATTAACCAATTAGTCCATGGAAATTCAATTCTCTCTTTTTTTTTTTAATCATAAAGTGTAAAAAACTCTTGTGATCCATTTGACCATTAAATGACTAAAACGTATGAAAATCATGCAATGAAACACATTCATCAGATATTCATGCTTGTGAAACATTGCTTGTTTTCAAGTGATAGGAAATATTCATCAAAAGCAAGTTAGGGGATTGAAATAAACCATGTGATTTTGGAAATCCAAATCCTCATAAACCAGGCAAAACATTATTATGCAATTATTCAATTTGCATCAAATACTCATAATATCAAGTAAAATAGAGACAATTATACCTCAATTTTAACAATTCAAACTTGATTTCTCACTTTCACCAAATTTTGCAATCCAACGACTCATATAGTCAATTCAAACTTGCCTTTTCCATATTTTCTCGATTTTACTGATAAAAGGTTACTAAACACATCCTTTTATTCAACCTTGCAAAATGTCTTTTGGTTGAAAATCAACACTTTTAGGTGAAGACTCGGTTACTTGACATATGCCTTCTTGCTCAAATAGTAAAGATGTCTTTTGTGAAAATCAACACTTTTAGGTGAGGTTCCGGTTACTCAACATTTTACTTGTTCAAACTGCTTTGCATACTCATAATTTAAGCACCGTTTTACATAAAGTTAACATTGGTAGATACTAAACCTCCGGTTACTTAGTACTAGAATCATTGGGTAAATTTTGGTTCTCACTTTGCTTTTTCTTGCTTTTCTTTCTTTCTTTCTTTCTTTTCTTTCTTTCCCTTTTTTTTACATCAATTGAAAAGGATCATTTATAACAATATCAATCATTTTCTTGTAAAATCAATAAAGAAGAAATCTCATTTAATGGGACAACAAGCGAGGCATAATTTTCCCTATTTTACAAAACATACTTTCTAAAATGTCAATGTCTTAATCACATAACAATTATTTCCAGGTAAGATGGAAAAGGATTTTTAGCATCACATGGGCTTTATTTGAAGGATGAAAGCAATTGCAATAAAATTGGACATTTGCACCCTTTTGAATCAAATTTTGAAAAAACAAATCAATTGTGGGCAAATGTGCAATTTAGAAAAGTTTTTTTTTCTTTTCTTTTTTTTTTTTTCAAACATAAATACACATAAGAGCCAATTTAAACAAATATACACATTCATGCAAACAAATGAATCAAAGTATTTCTAACAGTTAAACCTATGTCTAAAAGCGGGACACAAGATCAAACAAAAAGAAATAAAGCAAGAATGGAATAAGCGCAAATCAGGTGGGTTTATCGACCCTCACTCCATTGCCTCGGTGGCCTCTTAGACGAGGCTGCTTTCAGAAATGTCGAAACCGCCATGTTTTGAAGAAAGGAATTTGAAAAGGAGGCGTGGGTTATAACACCTAGTAGTGTCGCATTATGAAAACCCGTTTCCCAAACTTTCAGAAGGCACTTGTCCTTCCTCAATTTTGCAATTAATCAATTTTCAAAATGATTTAATCATCTGATCTAGACATGACTCAAAATGAAATTGGTCCCCTGACTTGACCGATCGGTCCACTTGTCCCTACTTCTCGCAAAAGAAAAGAAATGGTAAAAGCAATATGCGCCGCCACCGTTTGACCCTTTTATCTCAAAATAGCCCGTAAACATGAGTTCTTGGACGTCGATGAGCGGTGTTAACTGAATTCCTTTTTGTTTTACCGGTGCAAATCTGCTCTGTCGTCTTGCTTCTTTCTGAACCCATATCACCCATTCCTTCATGGTGATCTAAGAGGATTGTCCTTTAATGAAAATGCCCTTTTGATGAAAAATATGTGCAAAATTTGGAAAGGAAAGAAGATTTATTTTGACATCATGACCATGAATGCTAAACATGACATTTTAAATCAATAAAGGACAAATGCTAGGAAAATTATTTAACACAAAAGCGACGCACTTGACCCTTTTGGAGATCATCTCCTTGGAATTTGCTGACGGCAAGGGAGTGCTTGATATAAGGTAAATCCTGATAGATGTAATCACCGGCTTGTCTTGTCCCATGAACTTTTCCTTTCCGTTTGCACTGTTGCTTTTCAAAACTTGCTTTAGTATCCTTTCAGATTTGCATTGAAGGCGTGATAAGGTAGTCTAATGAAATGGACGGACTTAAACTAATTTAGTCAATTTAAACATGGTGGCATTGGTGAGACAATCCCGACAAAATTCAGGAGGGAATGTATTTGCATCATTGCCTTTTGATTGAAAGTTCTTTCCAAATTTTTACAAAAGTAAGGGGTCTATAATACTAGGCTTTTACAAGGGGTTTGAGGGTGGTGTAGAGGCAGGTTTAAACTTGAAAAAAAAAATTTTTCTTTTTTTTTTTTTCAAAAATACAAAAAATTGCCCCAGTGTGGGGTTTGTGATTCTCAGAGGGCTTTGCTAAATGATTAACCGTTCTTTTATAGGCTCAAATGGGAGAATTGGGGGTTTTGAAGTGTTTAAATGAAAAGGAAGAAGGTCGGCTGTTCAGACCACCCTTTTGCGGCAATTTCTAAAGAAAACTTTGCTCAATCATATGAAAAATCTTTTACACATGTCTGAATTGATTGGTTGAGGAAAAATCTGTCCATCCATCTCCATGAGAACCAACGCTCCTCCAGGTAGCACCTTTTGAATAACGAACGGCCCTTGCCAATTCGGAGCAAATTTCCCTTTAGCCTCTTCTTGTATCGGAAGAATTCGTTTCAAAATCTTGTCCCCCACTGTGAACCTGCGAGGTCTAACTTTCTTGTTATAAGCCCAAGCCATCCTCTGCTGGTAACATTGCCCATGACAGATGGCATTCAACCTTCTTTCATCGATCAAAGACAGTTGCTCATGACGTTGCTTAGTCCATTCAGCCTCTTCCAACTGAGCTTCCATTAGAATGCGCAAAGATGGGATTTCAACTTCAGCAGGTAATACCGCTTCCATCCCATACATGAGAGAGTAAGGTGTTGCCCGAGAAGTTGGTTGCAGTCCTATATGCCATCAAGGCAAAGGTAACTTTTCATGCCAATCGCGGTGGGTTTCGTCATTTTGGATGATCTTCTTCAAATTCTTATTTGCGCCTCCACTCCATTCATCGAGGTGTAAATAGCTGAGTTTGGTGTTTGATTTTGAACTGATTCCACCTGGGATTGACCATGTCGTTGTTGAGGTTCTGGCATTATCTGTGATCGAGTTTACGCACTCCAAAGCGAGATGATGTTGTTTTCATGAAATCTGCTACTACTTTCTTAGTCGCGTGCTTGTAAGATGTAGCTTCCACCCATTTAGTGAAATATTGGTAGCCACTAGAATAAAGCGGTGCCATTCAAAGCGGGGAGGATCAATAGCTCAATTCACGTCCATTCCCCACATCGAACATGGCCAAGGGGCGGTGAGTGCTTCGTAGGAGGGGCATGTATAATGTCACCATGCAATTGGTATTTGACACACTTTGAACAAAATTTACAGGTCATGCTCCATAGTAAGCCAAAATAACCGTTCTCATGATCTTCTTAGCCAACAAGTGCCCATTCATGTGTGGCCCACAAACACCGCTATGTACTTCCTTCATCATGTAATCGACTTCTTCTTCATCAACGCGCCTCAAAGCCCTAAGGTCGGGCGTCTTCTTGTAAAGCACCTCACCATTTAAGAAAAACTTTGAAGATATCCGGCGTAAAAACCCTTCGGCTGAATCTGCTCCGGTGGGATAAACTTCGGTTTTGATGAATTCCTTGATGTCATGGTACCAAGGGTGACCATCGAAGTTCCCTGTGACCGGAACAATGCGGGGCTTCTCTTGGAGTTGGATCTGTATGGGCTCGATCACTAATTCATCTGGATGTTGGATCATTGAAGACAAAGTAGCCAAGGCGTCGGCAAAGACATTGCGAGTGCGAGGGACGTGTCTAAGCTCCAATTCTCTAAACCTCTTGATCAAATTGAGTAGGCTACAGTGATACGGTATGATCTTTGAATCCCGGGTTACCCACTGTTGGAGAGTTTGATGCACAAGTAAGTCTGAATCGAATACTATCAAATCTTTGATGTCCATATCTAATGCCATCTTTAATCCAAACATGCAAGCTTCATACCAGCCATGTTGTTAGTGCAAGGAAATTGTAGCTTGGCTGCGGCGGATAATGCTTTCCCTGGCGACACAAGTGCGGCTCCGATTCCGACCAGAAAGAATTTGAGGCACAGTCAAAAATAACCTCCATCCTTGATATTGCTCAGCCATATCTTCCACAGTACCGACAAACAAGATCTCTTCATCAGGAAAATAGGTGTGCAAAGTGGTAGTTCCTCCGTTGGGTTCTACGCTAAGTGATATTGCTTGTCCCTTAATTGCCTTTAGCGTGGTAAAGACAATATCAAATTCAGATAACATCATCGCCATTTAGCCATACGTCCGTTGGCATTGGCTTCTCAACAAATACTTGAGGGTCGAGCGGAAATGAGATAAGTGGTGTGGCGGGTGGTGATGCCTTAATTTTTGAGTTGCCCATGCCAAAGCACAACAACTCCTCTCGAGAAAAGAGTAGTTAGCCTCGTAAGTGGTGAACTTCTTACTCAAATAGTAGATGGCTCTTTCCTTCTTTCCGATTCATGCGTGTTGTCCCAAAACACACCCGGCTTCATGAGCACGGATAAATACATGATCGAGGAGGCCTCACGGCGTTGGTGGTACTAGGGACCAGGGGATGAAGCAAATAATTCTTGATCTTATTGAAGGCTTGTTGACAGTCTTCATTCCAGTCCATCGGTGCATTTTTCTTTAACAGTTTGAACAGGGGCTCACACGTAGATGTTAGTTGTGCTATGAATCTGCCAATGAAGTTTATCTTTCCTAGGAAGCTTTTCACATCTTTCTGGGTTTTCGGGGTTGGCATATCTCGGATCGCTTTAATCTTTGCTGGATCTACTTCTATGCCTTTCTTGCTGACAATAAATCCTAGCAATTTACCAGCGGGAGCCCCAAAGGCACATTTTGCAGGATTCAACTTTAAATTGTACTTCCTTAATCGCTCAAACAGCTTTCTCAAATCAATCAAATGATCTTCAACTCTTTTGGACTTGATGATGATGTCATCAACATAAACCTCCATCTCGTGAATCATATCATGGAGCAGGGGTGGTCATGGTTAGGCGATAGGTAGCTCGCATTTTCAAACCAAAGGGCATGACTTCGGTAGCGAAAGTTCCCCAAGGTGTGATGAAAGCAGTCTTCTCTCGGTCATCCTCGCCATCAAAATTTGATGATACCAGTGATCTCCAAAGGATTGATCTCATGTCCAGCAGTGTTGTCCAAGAGGATGTGAATGTTGGTAAAGGAAGTCATCTTTAGGGCTAGCTACGTTCAAATCTGTAATCCACACACACGGGACCTCTCCACTCTTCTTAGGAGCTGGGGCAGGATTTGAGAGCCATATAGGGTAGTGTGATACCATGATAATCCTAGCCTTGATTGCTTAACGATCTATTCTTTTATTTTGAGACTCATGTATACGGTTTAAACTTCTTGTTTTCTTGGTGACATATTTGGATGGTAGGCGTCGTGGACTACAATGTAGAAATCCACGGCATATCATCATAAGACCATGCAAACACATCTTGAAACAAAGTTAAGAACTCAATCATCTCTCTTCTTTGCTCTATGTTCAAGTGAATACTAACTTTGACTTCTTTAATCTCGCCTTAGATCCAATGTTAATGATTTACATTTCCTCTAAGTTCGGGTTTTCCTCATATTGTTCAAGGGTCTTCGAAATAGATTCATACTCATAATCTCCCTCGGTATCACTTTCGTTTTGAAATTCAGATTCTAAAACTCCATATTCATGAGAGATATCAAGACTGCAGTCATCAAATTCTAAAGTGGTGATATCCAAAGGGTCAAATGATATTATTTGAGGCCATCTGAAAAGAAATAAAATAAATGTGCGAAAGTAAAATGAGTGGAACATAACTAAAGGACAAAAGAGAAATTCCATTTCATTTAGCAAAGAGCAAGATGACAGATAGTAACATGGAAGCATAATTAAAGACATAATTTTAAACAAGCAAAAAGTAACATAACAAGTGCATTATTTTTTTGAAGACATGATCGATATTAAAGCATGATTCATTTCTAAGGACAATCCCCAGATTTACGAAACCTCCTCAGAGTAGGGACAATCGGCAGCCAATTTTGCATGGCCTCTTGAGGAATCAAAGGAAACTCCACATTTTGCTCGGGATGGTGTCGGGGTAGCCCGACAAGCAGTTGAGATAATCTGTCTCTATATCCTCGTCGGACTTTTCTTCTTCAACCTCGATATGACTACTCCAGGCGAGGGAATGTGCGGTCTGAGGCGGGGATGTAGATCTTGTCCCTTCCTTCTCAGCTTGCTTGTGCCCTCATCTCCTTCTTATCTTTGGCGGTTGGATGAAAACCGAGTCGAAAGTGTTCTTACGTGTTGGCATTTCAGCCGGCTCGGAATTCCTTGCAAGTTTTCCCAAGGCCTTTTCCCGTCTTAAATCCTCCTCGATCATTTCCTTGGCCATCATCACACTAGCTCCAGTCAAAACATGATTGACGGCGATTTCCCATGGGGCCCACCCGAAAC
Organism: Gardenia jasminoides; assembly: GCA_013103745.1. Classification (NCBI taxonomy): domain Eukaryota; kingdom Viridiplantae; phylum Streptophyta; class Magnoliopsida; order Gentianales; family Rubiaceae; genus Gardenia; species Gardenia jasminoides. The sequence goes on along the minus strand of CM023099.1, from coordinate 10,269,205 downwards.
TATGTACGTATGATGAGGGGAGACTAAGTTTCTCTTGATGCTTTCATCCTTGGATCCGGGGTTGACAACCATAGTGCAATCATCTTCGGCAAACACGGTGATCAGCTGGTCCTTCATGGTGAACCTCAGTATCTGATGAAGAGAGGAAGGCACCGAACCAGAAGTGTGTATCCAAGGTCGCCCCAACAAAATATTGTAGACGCTGGTCCTATCTATTACTTGACAAGCCACTTGAAATTGGGCAGGTCCTATCTCTAAAACCAGGTCCACCTCTCCCATAGACTCTCTCCTTGCACCATCGAATCCTCTTACTATAGTAGCTGACGGACGTAATTTGGTGTCGGACAAACCTAGTTTTACAAGTGTGTTCCACGGGCAAATGTTCAGTGCCGATCCATTGTCTACTAGTACCCTTGCAACAACCTCATTGTATGTACAAAGCCTTGTTATGCCCTATTCCTTGACAGGGATCCTGCGTCGAGAAGTAAATGTGATTAGCGGCCAGCGTTTTCAATGACATGTGAGAACTTCTCCACAGGGAGATCCTTAGGCACTTGAGCCTCATTCAAAATCTTGAGGGCGCTTCCCTATGAAGTTGGGCGTCAAAAGCGATTCAAGATGGAAATGCGGGCATCTTATCAATTATTCCACAATCTTGTACTTACCGTTTCAACATTTTTAAAAATTCAAGGTCTGGCATCGGTCACGGTGGCTTAGGTGGCATGGGACTCTCGACTAGTTTACGGATTAGTAAGGACTCTTCGGACCTTGTGATGGCAGTCACCCTTTCCTCCATGTCCTTGTTTTCAAAATGCAGGGATGGTTCATCGTAGTTCCATGGCACTTCTTGCAAATTGTTGACAGGCATTTGTTCAGGGTACTCAAGTATGGCCGGCTCTGGCAATTCTAGAATGAAAGGTTTTTCAGCACTGCATGACTCAGAGGGGTCCATCTCTATCACAAAAGGCTCTTCTCTTCTTACAGACGGTTGATTAAACTTTCCTTCAAAGATATCTTCCATATTCGTGGTCAAGAACTCCTTAGCAGACAGAAGTCTCCTTTCTCTCAAATGATCCACTCCCATTACCTCACTTTCCTCTTTAATGAATTGAGTAGGGTCAACAAACTCTTCATCCACACTAATCACTCCAACGGTATTTTTATGCTCCGGGAGAGGGTTTTTATTGACGTTCGGCCCTTGCTCATTCCTTCTTCAAAGAACTATGTCCCCAGCATCTACCATGTCTTGAATTTTGTGCTTCAAGGCCCAACAGTTAATCGTTGAATGTCCCGGGCTTCCAGAATGGTAGGTGCAGGCAGTGAGGGTCGCAGGGAGGAGTCCTCGGGGATCTGATTTGGGAGATGCAGTGGATTTTCCAGTGACCTTCAGCTACTCATACAGCTGGTCAATGGGCGGTCGGTGCTTCAAAGGTTTTCTTTTTGCATTTCATTATGTTGAAAAGAATTTTGGAGGATTTTTGCGGTCTAGGAGCATAGTTTTGTGAGGGGTAGGAGATAGGTTGGGAAGTTGAAAACAAAGGTGGGAATTCAAATGAATAGGTGCAGGGTGAGGCATTTGGGTGGCATGATAAGCAGGGTTGATGGTAGGGATAAAGGAGTATGAGCTTGAACTAGTTGGGTTACTCCGGGACCACGGGCACGAAGGTGGTGTGATCCCACACAAAAGCGAGCTTCCCTTCTTTCTTTTAAGCGGAGTTTCCTCCCACCACCATTCTGTCCTTGCAATGCTTTCAATTCTTTGTTTGAGGCGGTCACATTGTGATTTTCCAGCTTTAACAAATTCATCATTCCTCAACTTGTTGACAATTGTAGCAAAAGAACTCCCAGTCATTGGAAAATCTCCTCAAAATAAGGGGATCATGAGCCTTAATGAAAGTATGTACAATCTCCTCTTCTGTCATGGGAGGCTCAACTTTAGCAGCCAACTTTCTCCACCGCTTGGCATATGACTTGTGATCTCGAGGGCCTTCTCTTGGTCCCCTCAAGCGTGGTTACAGTGGTGCTAGTTCACAATTATACTCATCTTGCTTCACAAAAGCGTTCGACAAATCCAACCAAGAATTAATTTCACTTTCGACTTGGTTTGAATACCAATCAAAGCATCCCCTCCGGACTCTCGAGGAACGAGCGCAGGCAAGTTCTCATCATCTATCGGTTTGCCGGTTTGTTGGCAAACATCTTGAGGCGTCTTGGGGTTACGGTTCCGTCATACTTGCGAACTTGGGGGTCTTGAAACCACGGGCAGCTGCGTCGAGAAGCAGGGCAAAGGTGCGTCATAATCAAGACCACCATGTCGGTTTAGTCCACGATTTTCCTCATGAACTCATCAAATTTATCCAGCCTTTTACTGCAAATCTTTGTCAACCGGTGCAATAAGGTCATCCACGGTCTTCCTTGGGAAGTCGGATCCCACACAAAAGGTTGATGGTGTGGTATTGAGGCTCGGAAGGTGAGTAGGCATGTTTAGAGTGATCGAGGTGAGTATGAGGGTTTGTCTTTTTGGTTGGGCTTAGTAGGATGTAATGGGGTGGGAATGTGGAAGATTGGTATGGTGATGAGAAAGGGTGACATCGTGTGGGTTAGAAGTAGGTGGGACAAAAGTGGTTTGAATAGTGGTCAGGAAAGGGAGTTGACTATCTGTCACAAGGGGGTTGCTAACAACGAGTCCCTGTTCATTCGAGACACCTCCTCTATTATTATTTGCCACCGGTGATCAATTATCATGCCTTTATCGACCATCTCGGCGTTCATCTCATTAAACCTTCCCAATATTTCCTTAGCGGGCTCCAGGGCAGCAAAGTCGGTGAAGTGACCAAAGCGTTTCTATCGAGCCTTACGTGCGGAACTCATGTTCTGGACTGCTTTGAGCTTTTGCTTTTAAAGCGGTATGGGGACTTCTGCGTGAAGCTATTTTAAAAGTACCTGAATCGGAAAAAAAACATATTTTAGAAACTTATTTCCAAAGGGGAGCTGCAGAAATTAAAAGAAAAAAGAAAAAAAGATGGAGTTAGTGATTGTTTATATAATTCGGATGCATGTCCTAGAGGGGAGCCCTTTTGTGCCAAGGGTAGGCCTAGCATGATGCAATACTTTCAAGGTGGGGCCCGTTCATCAAACTTGAAATCGGACACTTGTGAAATGATGAAAAAGGTTCTTCATTAACAAATTCTAAAACATCATAGTCTACATCATCTCTTGAAGGCGTTCTTGTACAAAGCCATTGAATTTTTCAGCCTATCTATTCTGACATCTTTTGGTTCTTTAGAGTAGGGGTTCCTCGCGCTTGATCATATAGTTACGCACATTTCCGTTTCAAGTCTTGGTTCTTTTCTTGCATCTCCTCATACATCTTCTTGTTCTTGTGCCAAATCCTTGTTTGCTTGTGCAGGATTGCTTCAATTGTACATTCTCTATCCTTTGCCTCAATGACCGCCATGGTCTCTTGATTTCATCGGTGTCCCTTATTTGTCTTCCATCCACGATTCCCAAGACAGTCTTCATACTGAGGTGTGACCAGAGCCAACTGTTTATGTTGTGGAATGTAAGCAATATCCTTGTCGTTAGACAATGTTCCCCATGCTTGCGTGATCGGTACCTTCATTGGAATTTCAGCTGGACAGATTCCCTTGTCAAAAATGATAGTGAAGTTGGTCAAATCTGGTAGAGGCGGTAGTCCTTGAACGCGTCCCAACTGTCTCAAAAATCTCTTTGGAGTGTAGCTCATAATGCCTTGAGTTCCTAGCAACGGTATAAAATCGGAGGATTTGGTGCGAAGAGTCGGATCGAGGCAGTCCGTCCAGTCTAATACCCATCTAACCTTGTGATCGGCGTATTCAGAAAATCCACCCATTCGGCAGCATTCCTCGGTAAGTCATTCCTATCCACTCTCTTGTGATGAGTAATCAGCCAATTGTATCCCACTAGAGGCAAACTATCAGGAGCGGGCAGTTGTCTTTTGAAATGCTCCATAGCCCATATGTGTAGAATTCGGTTCGATCCATGGAAGAATTTCACCCCCTTTTGGCAATTTGTGCAAGCTACGAAGATGTCTGCTATCACGGTCGGTACTATAGAGTCTCGTCGATTTCCAATCCCATAGAACAGGTCATTCATAAGTTTGGTGATCTTAAAACCAATTTTTCCGTCTCTTCTTGGAAATAAGTAGATCCCCGCCATGACAAATCCATATACCCACGGTCTTTTGAGCTCCCAGACAGCTTTGGAATTGAACGAAAAATCTTTGGCATATTTGTCAAATCCATCTCTTGTAGCAAACCTATCAAACAAAAACCTCACATCTATACTCTGATCTGATCCTAGTACCACAGATTCCTTTAATCCAGTGAAACGACAGAACTCAGCCTTTCCAGAAGCAACGGGGAATATCACTGCAGTACCCTTTACTGATAAGTTAAGAAGACCAGATACCTCTTCAATGCTCATAGTAAATTCCTTATTTCCTATCTTGAAGGCTGAACCGCTAGGATCCCATAATTGGATTAGAGCCTCTACCAAACACTCGTCAGATTCTATGTCCTTAAAATCCCCAATTGGTCCGAGATAGGCCCCCACTTGATTGATCTCGCCTGGTGAGAGAAGTCCGGGCCACAACTGAATTTCCACTTTGGGCATTGCAGGTTGTTTGATACGTCACGGGTCTATCCATCTGAATCACGTCAACTGGGTCAAATACCTTACCTACAGGCCCCACCTATCCAGTTTTACTGAAATTTAAACATGAATCTCCTATGAAGGGTTATGTACCCAGGAGAAGTAAGGTGGACATAATCCTATAATGGGATTCCCTAAGTGGCGTTCCCTCTATGGTTAATGCATGATGCCAGTTTATTAAAGCAAGTAAGGGTGCAAAATGAAACATGGCCTATAGGAGCCCCATTTGAACGTCGGGGTAAGCCTAAAATGATATGCAATTACAATTCAAATGCAAAATATAAATTTAAACGTGCAATAACCTATCTAGAAGGATGGCTTGTCTTAAAAGAGTGTCAGGACTCTTATTTTCTAAAGTTTGTGAAATGCAAGAAAAGAAAGACAACTAAAGGTTAGTTTAACCAACAGATATCACATAACACGTTGGAGCAACAAATTGCACAAAAAATAAAGAGGGGTGGAATCCCTCCTCTCGTGTCTAGTGATCACTAATAGGGTAAGGTAGACTCTCCCCTAGGCAATTCTAGCATGGATGCATGAGGTTGAGCTCACTAATGCATCTAGACTCGATAAAGGTTACAGGCTCCCAAACCTTCAGACCAAAAGGCAAAAAGTCATCAATCCAAATGCCTCAAGTCGGTGGTTCGGTGATCCCTAGACATTGCTACGTTGCGTCGTGCCACGGCCACATGTCCAAGTGGATCGATCCTAATCCTAATAGGGAAGAGTGGCGTGACAAGCCACTAAAAGTAAAAAAAAAGTAGGGTCAAAGTAAAATAAGTATGTACGTATGAAAGTGATTCCCTTTGAGAGGAGGGATTCAAACATCAAACATTTTCGAGGCTCTAGGGTAGATGCATACCTACCCCCAAATGCAAGGCGCGGTACAAATAAATAAATAAACAATAATTCATTCATCATGTACGCGATGTGTAGGGAGTGTTTGCTCGGAAAACCCTAAAAGAGAAAAGAAAAGAATGCAACCTAAAACATCAAATGTGATATGTAAGAAAGTTAGAAAAAGAAATAATCAACTAAATCAAGTGCTTTCGGACCCTCTTAGGAAAATCCAGTTAGAGTCATGGCATATTTTTTTGATTGAATGGAAAGAGAGGAAAGGATTTGATTTTGAAAAAGGAAAGGAAAGGGGTCATGGGACTATGAAAATCGACGGTTTGGACCCAAAACAAAAGTCTAGAAAAGGGTTTTAGAAAAGTTTGGAGTCGCCACTTGGTATGGAGTTTAGGTGTACCAAGTCACCCAAAAGTTTTGATTAATGAAAATAAACAAAGAAAACCCTTTTTAGACGACTCCAGGTCTTTGAAAACTAGAGAAAAAGGTTCGGGGGTCACAGTTGAAAGAAGGGAAGGCGAAGATTCAATGTTACTCGTCTCTAAGGCACCCTTCTAACCTAGCCAAAGCTAGTTGCAAGATTTAGTTGAAAATTTCCTATTTTCTAACTTTAAAATTTATCACGTTTGGATGTTGTCTATATGGATGCAAAACCTAAGCCTAATGTTGGATCGAGAGGGGCAAATGTCTCCTTGAGGTGTGATTGGAATTGATCACATTAGTTGTGTCATCCAATTTTGATCCCTCGAGGAGGTCACGAAAAAATGCAAATGATGAGACTCGAATAAACGGAAAGTAGGGTTTTCAAAATGTAATCTTTATAAAGTATCAAGAGAAAAGAAATTGGTCTTTTGAAAAGGTCAATTCTAAATGCAAAAAAAGAACTTGAATTTCCAAAAAAGATACAATTTTAAGAAAAGTGGCCTTTTAACTTTGAATTGTTAAAACATGAAAAAGAAAGTTGATTTTTAAAGAATGGTTTTGATAGCTTTTAAAATAATGCACATGTATGTCCTAAAGAGGAATAATGCAACATAATGGGTGCGGGGGACTAAATTCGTGACTTTGAATCTTCCTTTTCATAGAAGGAAATAAAAGCGTGCTAAGGCTAGGAAGCCATACTCGCTTTTTTCCCTAATTCGTAATGCCTTAAATGCACTAATCTAAAAAAGAAAACTAAATGAGATGTTTCACATACGGGGTGGGATAATAGTGACATGCAAAATGGGAAAGAAAACTCTAAAAGTGAAAAGTGTGTGAAATTTGTATCTAATGCATGAATGGCGTTTAAGGGTCTAGCATTGGACTAGCCCTCGTCAAAAGGTTCTCACTAACATTGGATTAGTGAGAAATCGAAGGGGAAGGCCACAACTAGCGTTGGACTAGTGTGGTGACGTCAATATATTTACACCATAAACATGTAGACATGATAATAAAGCAAATAAACATATAAAACACATAAACACATAACACATAGGCATAATATCTAAATGCAAGGCCCTAGGAAAGCAAATAAACACATAATCATGTAAGCATGCAAAATAAGCATATAAAAACTAATTATTACATTGGGGGAAACCTAAATACATTCTAAGGGAAGAAATTCGAAATAATAATCTAACTATTACATCTTCTAGAATAAATACACTTTTTGCCAAATTAAACCTATCTATTACAACTTGGCATCCAAGGCCTCCAAATGATTTACTCAAAATTAAATGACATAAATAAAGACTAGACATGAATAAAAGCAAAGGAAAAACTTAATTTAAAACATGCAAAATCATGCAAAACACATAATAAGCACATAATAGGGAAAGAAGTTACCATCCCTTGATATGAGGGCCTTAATGAATCCTTAAATGATGGGAATGATTATCTAAGACTCAATGTCAACAAAGGGATCAAGGTACCAATTTAAAGGAAAAATTAATCAAAATTCAAAGAGGGAATCAACATATTACGACAACCTGAGATAATACTAGGAAATAGAGTAAGATTCGGAACAAAAGCGGGAAATGTCAAGAATACAAAAGCGAGAGGTTACGCGGATGAAGCGGATAAAGCAGCATAACAGGTCAGCGTTCTGGGCAAAATCAAAGTCAGATGGAAACGGACGGAAAGCGGACTCAGCGTAACCAGCCGCGTCTCTTACCATCTTCAAAATACCAGGAAGATTGCTTCCAGTTTTTCAGACAATATCACAGATAAAATCCTCAGAGGCAAGGGGATCGATTTAAACATCAAATACCAGCATTCAGATCATGTCAGAACAAGCTAAAATCGAAGAAACGCCAAATCTTAAGCATCAACATCATCAAATAGACAAAAAGGGGAAGGGAAGAAGCTGTCGAGGTAGAAGCGGGGAGGTTGGGTGGCTGTGTAACATCCAGCGTTTCTTAACATCTTCAAGTATTCAAACGAAGCGCGGAGGTTCTGAAGTAACCGCAAGAGGTCCGCGTTTCTTCACGACTTCAAACATTCAAGAGGAAACGCGGACCGTTACGCCGTGAAGTTGTCCGTGCAAGTAGTCCGCGTTTCTTCACATCTTCAAAGCGAAGAACATTTTTCCAGAAATTTCTCGGGAATCACAACGACATCATCACGAAGCATCAAGCGTCTAATTTTAAGCGTAAAACAAGTCTACTAGCCTTACCAAGGCTTTATAAACACAACATGCTCATATAACAGCTGATAATCATCATCAAATATCCCAAACTAAAAGAAAAACTACTCAAGACCTTGGTTCCACCAAAAGGCCCAAATCTCAGATAATTTTACGATCAAAAACAGTAAATAGAATATAAGTATGTTACCTGAATCGGAAGCTTGAATAAAAACCGAAGGAAGAGGCCAGAAATTTCAAGAATAATCTCCTCAAGTGTGAAACCCTAGCTTTTCTTTTCTTCTTTCTTTTCCTTTTTTCTCTCTAATTCCCAGCCGTTTTTCTCTGCTTTTTTCTCTCTCAAAGCTCTCCTAATTGCCTCTTTTCTCTCAGATTTCCAACCTCTTTGTTAAACCCTAATCTAGGCTATTTATAGCCACTCAAACCTAGAACTAAGGGTTTTGATGTTCTTGGGATGAGGTGAGCTAATTTTGAACGTTAGATGAGTTGTTAGGGGTTAAGGGTGAGTTGGGAAATGTTTAAATAGGTTTCTTATCGTTCAAGCATCGAAAATTACAGCTGGAAAAGGATGATCCGATCTTCTGGAAAAATCCGCGCGTCATTTTTTTCGCTTCTGATCAGGTTACGCGGACTAGTTACGCGGACTCATCCGCGTAATTGGTCCGCGTTTTTGACTTTTTTTTTTTTTTTTTAAGAAAAACCTACAAAAGTGAGAAAAATATGTTAGAAAATTCAAAGATAAATAACTAAACATTAATAGATAAAAACATAGGAAAACAAAAGAAATAGTCAAAATTTGGTGTCTACAAGAACGATCCTAAATCTAAATTAAGGAATTGCGCTCTTAGGGGGCAGTGCGTGTTGTATCACACTGCACGATGACTTCGAGCACATAAAAGCCTTTATCCTCAATTAGTAACCACTTCTTACTCTTGATGATACCAAATATTTTAAACTCAGAGGAAACTCTTGTGGACACATTTCTACTCCACATTCCACTGACACAGTTTTTGTCACCCATATAGTGAAATCTTCACCTGATGCTATCCTGGATACTCATTTCCCTAGAAAGTCATCTTCTTCAAAATGTTGCAACTACTGTCACCAAATTGGACATTTTGTTTTGGACCATTTGATTAAGGTATGTCGCATTTGCCAAAAGAAAGGTCTTTATCATTTCTCCCAACATTGTCCTTAGAATTCAAACAAGTCTTGTAAGAAAAGTGATCTTTCTCATGTTGTTGCTACTACCTATGCATGTTCTGATTCTACCTCACCAGTAGTCCCGTTAAGTGAAATTGAATTCACTGTTAAATAGGTTTTGTTCAACTCTATCCCATCCACTGCCTTGTCTGTGACTCTAAGTACTTCTTATTTTGATTCTGCATGTTGCAATCATATAACTTCTGATCCTACTATTTTCTCTATTAAACAAGCTCATCCTAATGCACCTACTGTAAAAACTGTGAATGGATCTTGTTTGCATGTTACTTATATTGGAAATATTTCCAAATCTAACCTTACCCTATCTGATACCTTCTTCGTTCCAAAGCTCTAACTTAATCTATTGTTTGTTGGGCAACTTTGTGATTTTGGACATCATGTTCTTTTTACTCCTTATAGTTATATTGTGCAAGATCCACAGATAGGATAGAATCTTGGGATTAGTCGTAAGATTGATTGTCTTTTTGAGTTGGGTCATCTTCATCTTCTTGTGTCATTATTCACTCCACCCCAATCTGCTGCATCTACCACAACTACTCAATTACTAAATTCATGGCACTCCTGTTTGGGTCATGTTTTTATTAGTCATGATCATTAGTTTCCCAAGGTCATTTAGGATCTTTTAAGGATGATCATTTTGATTGTTTTTCTTGTCAACTTGCCAAAAGTCATACTTTACCATTCAATGAAAGTGATTCAGTTTCTTCTGCACCTTTTCGATATAATCCATTTTGATATTTAGGAACCTTCTTATTGTGCAATAATGGGTGGATCAAAGTATTTTGTTGTATTTGTTGATAATTATTCCTCTATACATGACTTTATGATCTTTTACATCATAAGTCAGATATGCCAAAGATTTATTGTGAATTTGCTCTTATGATCAAAACTCAATTTCCCTCTATAATTAAGATACTCTGCACAAATAATGCCATGGAATGTAAAGAATCATCACTTCTTCAAATTTTACATTTGAATGGTATAGCTGTTCAATGTTCTTATCTAGGCACCTCTTAACAACATGGTCAAGGAGAAAGAAAATATCATCATATTCTTGTACTTTACTTATTTCTTCTTCATTTTTTGAATTTTTTGGGAAGACGTTTTTTTGGACAACTGTCTATACCATAAATAGGATTCCTTCTCCTGTTATCCAAAGCTAATGTCTTTTTAAACATCTTTTTGGGTTTTCTTTTAACTTCTCACAACTTAATGTCTTTGGTTGTGCCTGTTTTGTTCTTCTCCAACCTCATGATCATATCAAGTTAGAAGCTTATGCGCGTTTGTGTTGTTTTCTTGGATATGGGATTGAACATGGTTATAAAAAGGTTGCAGATTTTTCATCAAGTTATCTTTTAGTAGCATCAGATGTTTTCCACTTGTCCAAATTTTGCCTACCTTGTATTCGCCTAGAACCTTTTTCACTAATCCTTATGTTGATTCCTTTCTTGATGCTGACTCAGAGATATCAGTCAAAAAACTTAGAAGCCAACATTAGATGACCTGTCTAGTTCCCAAATTCCTATCACATCTAAAGATCCTGTCATAGAACAACCAGAATCCTCAAATTCATCAGTATTTGATCCTTGTAGTCTCAATAGGTAAGAGAACCTTCTATTTTCTTTCATGTTTTTCATTTTTTTTCCTACTATACTTTCCCTTCATGAGCCTACGTCCTATCAAGAGGCATATTCGAATCCAGTTTGGCAGCAAGTTATGAAAATGGAATTACAAGCTCTTGACAAAATGCATATATGGGACCTTATAGACTTGCCCCCTAGAAAATCTACTATTGGATGTAAATGGGTCTATAAGATCAAAACTTAATAAGATGGGACTATTGATAGGTACAAGACTTGTGTAGCTGCTAAAGGTTTTACATAAGAACATGGCATTGATTATGAGGAAACTTTTGCTCATGTTGCTCAGATCACTATGGTTCATAGTTTGCTTGGTGTTACTGCTGTTCGACAATGATCATTGTTTCAAATGGATATAAGAATGCATTTTTGAATAGTGATCTTGTGAGGACCTATATTTTTTTTTATTTTTTTTTAATGTCAAAACTATATGTATACATATATTTCACATCAATTTTCCTTATTTATTTGGAACATTTCATAAGCATAAAATTTTCAAAGTTTCATTTTGCATAGTTAACCTACCTTGATAATTTCAATTTTTGACTGTGTACTTTTTGTTCCGAGTTTATGGTTATCTGTTTGAAAGTTTAGGTATGCCATTGAAGTGTATAAGTGAGAGAAGTTGGGATAATAGTGACACGTTGTGTAACTTACCCTTAATGTGCCATATAAGGTGAAATCCTATCCATTACCAAAAGTCAACAAACCATTAAATGCTTAAATGTTCAAAAGTCAACAAAACCACAAAAATCTTCTTCTTTACCCTTCTCTTGGCCGGCCACCCTACCACTTCTTTCTCCAATTTTTCATCAACAAAAACCATCACCAAGATTCATCTAGACAATCACCACCAAGTTTCATTCAATCACTAAGGAAGTTAGAGTAGTTCTCTTCTCCTTCTACTTGAAGCTTCAAGACATATCAAGGAGAGGCCAAAGCTTGTATCACTTTTGTACTTTTGGAGGTAGTGGCTTCTCAACCCTAATCCCTTAGTTTTCATTAGCTTCTAATGGATTGGTTGCAGCTTTCTTTAGTTATCCTTAGTTTTCCTCTGCTTTCCTTAGCTTATTTTCGTTGGCAGCTTGTTGTTCTTGAGGATAATTTGTTGGTTTGGAAGTTAGGGTGGGCTCTATGAACTCCCAACCCATTTGATGATGGTTTATGTAGTATACATGTGTAAAGGGTGTGTTTTGGCTGAAAGGGAAATGACTAGCTATGATTTTGAGACTTGGAAAGGAAAGTGAACAAAATTTCCAGATTTGACCTTGAAAACAGGACACTCTTTTTACAGTTGGAAACCGACCTTCCCGTGGGAGTCTATGGCTGAAACTTGACAGGATTATAGTCTATAGTTAGAAGAGTATGTGTACCAAATTTGGTGTCAATCCAATGTGTATTCGATCTCCAAATGATTTACCAAAGTTGGCCCTGTGAATTTGGAAGTTTACTTCGTCAGGAAGCCTGACCCATTCTGTTCTAACGGCTGTCATTTCGCGCTCGAGAGTCAAAATCAAGTGCCGTCAGCGGCATTTGAAAATAGACTTGAAGAGATTTCTAACGGTATAACCCTTGCACACTAACTCCATTCGTACGAGTTACAGTGATTCTTTGTTGGTCCCGAAATGCAACCCAAGAATTCAACTCAAATTGTTCAAGAAAACAAGTACTCAAACAACCACAATAATGATAAATATAAACAATCTTAAACCACAAAGAATAAAGTAACAAAAAGGTAAAAGGAATTCAAACCAATCAAACTCCCAAGCTTCTTCCAAACTTGGAGTTGAATTCACCAAATAGTTTCTTCAATTGATGATGACACTAATCAACTTGTACAAGTGAAGGATCACTCCTTCCTCACCCCAAACACCCTTTGGTTGAGCAAAGGAGTTTTACTACTCTCCAAATAAACCCTCAATTAGTTACAATTGAAAGCTCACCAACCAACTAAGAACTATTTTACAAGTGAGGTAACCTTCACCAAGGTTTTACCACTCCAAGTGATAGGCTCACCTTCACCAAGGTTTTATGCCTCCTATAGAGTAACCTTCACTTGAGCAACCTCACAAACCCAACTTTCCCCACACCTATACAACAAACAAAGAAGATTTCTACCCAAATATTCACTTGTAAGCTTGTATTTCATGTAGGCAAAAGTCTTTAATCTTCTTGAACTTGTGGGTATTTATAGAGTGTGAGAAATGGCCTCAAGAACCTCTCCAACGGTTAAAAATATGGCTGTTGAAAAATAGCCGTTGGACCTATCGGACGTCCGATACAATGTTATGCGTCCGATAGGAGTGTCCGACAGGTTCTTCTTAACGTCTGTCGGACGTCCGATGGGTTTTGTGCGTCCGATACAAGCGTCCGATAGGTTGCCGTTCTTTATCGGACGGCGATGCATAATTCTGCGTCCGATAGCTTTGCGTCCGACCGAGAGCTTTGATTTCATCTTTAATTCTATCGGACGTCCGATGATAATGATGTGCGTCCGATAGAAGTGTCCGATAAGTTAACATCTTCTCAATTCATCTTGAATTGATTTCTTTTCTTTTCCAATGAATCAAGGACCTGTTCTAACAAAGTTCTCACATAAAAACATTAGTCCAAATCATCATTTTATTTTGTTATCATCAAAACCTAGGAACAAGGCCAACAATCTCCCCCTTTTTGATGATGACAAACCAAATGATGATTTTGCAAGGGAATAGAAAGAAACTCCCCCTCAATAAGAAACTCCCCCTCAATATGAGTTAAAATGATTTAGAAAAAATCATAATCATCCAACAATTTAGAAAATCATCCAACAATCTCCCCCTTTTGTCATCAATCAAAAAACATATTAACTCCCCCTCATTTAGTCATTCAAACTATTTAACAATTCAACCACATTTAAACTTCAAATATCACAATACCAATATCATCAATATCACAATACCAAAATAAAGGAACAAATACCAATACCCAACATTTAACAATTCCAACAAAGTACTTAATGAATTATAGCCCAAAGTTTTTTTTTTTTTTTAAAGAGAACATTATGAATGAGAGTTAGTATAACATGATCTAATAATCCACATAGATTTCATGCCTTTTCTTATATTTTTTTTCACATAGCAATCATTTTGCATATGTCCAAATTGGCAACAAAAATGACACATAATACTAGAATCATTCACAAAAGTAGGTTTAATAAATTTAGTTCTTCTTTTTCTAGAAATAATAAAATCATTTTGGCCATGTAAAATATGGTTTTCTTTTCGTTGTAAAACATTTTGTTTCTTCTTTTGGAGAGAAGTATTCAAATCATTAATTCTTTTCTTTAAAAGATTTTGTTCCTCCAACATTTTTTCATAAAACTTTGTTTTATTTTCCAACTTCTTTTTCAAATCATTTTTGCAATCAAAATCAATTTTGTAATTTTTCAAATCATCATTTTCTTTTTTTCAAATTCTTATTTTCTTGAAAAAGTCTAGAATTTTCTTCCAATAAAGTATTTATTTTTATTTTCAAATCCTTATTTTTGGCATAAGATTCTTTCAAATTTTTATGCATTTTGATCATAAGAACTTGCATATCATCATTATCATCATCTTCATCACTAAGAGAGTGATTAGAGTTTACCTTATTATCTCCAAATGCCATAAGTGCCATTTGGGTTGATTCTTCTTCTTCTTCCATTTCTTCATCCCAATTGCATTCGTCCCAAGTAATTTTGAAATTCTTGAGTTTTTCTCTTCTATCATTGCTTGCTTTTCCTCCTCTAGAGCTCCTTTTATTTAGAAGCTTCTTCAATGTTCTTGCCATGTTATTTAGCTTCACATCTTCATCATCTTCTTGTGAGGCCTTGAATGCTATGCCTCTCTTGATCCATGCTTCATCATCTTGTGCTTTTAACTTCAACTCATAAGAGGTTAGTGAATTCACAAGAGATTCAATAGACATAGAATTTAAATCTTTTGCCTCTTCTATAGCGGTGACTTTATTTTCCCATTCTTTTGGCAAGGCATTCAAAATTTTTCTATTTTTCTCACCCAAAGTGTATACCTTGTCAAGCAATTCAAGATCTTTAGTAATATCATTGAATCTACAAAACATTTTATCAACATTCTCATGAGGATGCATTTTAAAAGATTCATATTGAGCAACAAGCATAGATTTCCTTTGTTCTCTAACATTGTCACTCCCTTCATACATATCTCTCAACTTATCCCATACTTCCTTGGCCGATTTGCACCCTTTTACTCTAGTAGATTCATTTGCATCTAGGGCATTGTACAATACATTCATGGCCTTGGCATTCAAAGAGAGATTAAATCTATCTTGAGCACTTAATTCACTTCTAGTTTTAATTCTATTTCTACCGGTTGTTTCATCTATAATTGTAGCCTCATAAGGTCCTTCACTAACAATAAACCATAATTCTATATCTATAGATTGCAAAAATATTTCCATTCTATCCTTCCAACAAATATAATTTATACCATTGAACATGGGAGGTCTAACAATGGATTGCCCTTCTAAAAACAATACATTATTGGTTGCCATCTTTACTCCTAAGCCGATTGAGCTTAATCTCAAGGAGACCAAGCTCTGATACCAATTGTTGGTCCCGAAATGCAACCCAAGAATTCAACTCAAATTGTTCAAGCAAACAAGTACTCAAACAACCACAATAATGATAAATATAAACAATCTTAAACCACAAAGAATAAAGTAACAAAAAGGTAAAAGGAATTCAAACCGATCAAACTCCCAAGCTTCTTCCAAACTTGGAGTTGAATTCACCAAATAGTTTCTTCAATTGATGATGACACTAATCAACTTGTACAAGTGAAGGATCACTCCTTCCTCACCCCAAACACCCTTTGGTTGAGCAAAGGAGTTTTACTACTCTCCAAATAAACCCTCAACTAGTTACAATTGAAAGCTCACCAACCAACTAAGAACTATTTTACAAGTGAGGTAACCTTCACCAAGGTTTTACCACTCCAAGTGATAGGCTCACCTTCACCAAGGTTTTATGCCTCCTATAGAGTAACCTTCACTTGAGCAACCTCACAAACCCAACTTTCCCCACACCTATACAACAAACAAAGAAGATTTCTACCCAAATATTCACTTGTAAGCTTGTATTTCATGTAGGCAAAAGTCTTTAATCTTCTTGAACTTGTGGGTATTTATAGAGTGTGAGAAATGGCCTCAAGAACCTCTCCAACGGTTAAAAATATGGCTGTTGAAAAATAGCCGTTGGACCTATCGGACGTCCGATACAATGTTATGCGTCCGATAGGAGTGTCCGAGTTCTTCTGCGTCGCCGGACGTCCGATGGGTTTTGTGCGTCCGATACAAGCGTCCGATAGGTTGCTTCGTTCTTTATCGGACGGCCGATGCATAATTCTGCGTCCGATAGCTTTGCGTCCGACAGCGACCAGAGAGCTTTGATTTCATCTTTAATTCTATCGGACGTCCGATGATAATGATGTGCGTCCGATAGAAGTGTCCAATAAGTTAACATCTTCTCAATTCATCTTGAATTGATTTCTTTTCTTTTCCAATGAATCAAGGACCTGTTCTAACAAAGTTCTCACATAAAAACATTAGTCCAAATCATCATTTTATTTTGTTATCATCAAAACCTAGGAACAAGGCCAACATTCTTGAAAGATGACTGAAAATCCTGCCTGCTTTCCTGGATTTTGTCTCAGCAGTCATTGACTCGCCAAAATTTACTTCCTTACTTTGTTACTTTGCACTTGATGTTTCTCACGAATTTTAGAGAGTTGAATTTAGTTAGCTAGGAACTGAATTGGATGGCTGGAAATTGGTTGGTATGGATGAACTCCAAGTTTTACTTTTTGTTTAGATTTTCTGTCCGAATTTGGTTTGAATATTCGAATATGATGGAGGCTGTATTAGCTTTAGCACAAAACATGAAAGTTGTAGATAATTGAGTGAGGATTCTACCTATAAATTTTCAGATTAATCGGAGCACTGTATCATGTAAAATGACTAAAATGCCCCTGATGCCCTGTTTCTGTCAGAAATGTTTTTTTTGCTACTGTAATGGGTCATTTTGACCAGGAATATGAATGTTTTTGCTTTTGATGTCTCTTAAGAATTGTAGCCTTGTATGTTAGCTTTCCAACGCCTTTGGAATTTCTTGATTTGGATTTGTGAGCGCAGAGTTATAATCGTTTGAATCAAACCTGTCGGAAATCCTGATACTGAAATTCCTGGACATGTTTCCGCACTTTTGACCTAGAAATAGTGAATCTGGGTAAAAATGACCTTCATGAAAGTTATAGCTTGTTCTCTTAGCTTCGAAACGGAACCTCATTCACTTCAATCTGACACTCGTACCATGATCTATGGTCAAAATGGCCAGAGGTGTCAAATCTGCCTTTCACACCTTTTAGTGTATGTTTTCCATTTTCGTTCCGTTCTTGTCCGTTTTCCATCTAACGCCCATACTTGTGCTCCTTTTGCTATTTTAAGTGTTTATAAGCATTTCTCGAGAGTTTAGTTCATTGAGTATATGCACGACACGTCATTTCACATTTGAAAATGGATTTTTCCAAATCTTACGAGATTCATTTTAATTGGAAATCGAAAGGTTAATTGTTTGAATTTGCATATCTCAGGGGATTCCGTGGACCTCAAAGAACGTGTTTGGTCTTCTAAATTTTCTCACTTGCTCTCAACTGTTGGTGAGTGTTCAAGTGCTTGTTACTGAATACTTGGTTTGGTGAACTTCGTTTGGAAAGCATGCTTGTTTGACTTGGTGAGTGTGTACTTTATCGCGCTCACCCTTGCTTGAATTTGCTTGATTTGAAGTCGTTAAGTGCTTGTACTTGTGCTTGTTCTTGACTTGATAAGACCAAACGGTTGCATGTACCACACTCGAGTGAGTGGGAGGTGCCTCTCCTCCCGTTTTGGTCGGGTTCTAGTTAAGTCGATTGGAGCGTAGTCTCGTCGACTCATTTACCAAGCGGTAGTATGTACCACACTCTATAGAGTGGGAGGTGCCGCTCATCCCGACTTGGTTTGATATTAATGGTATTTTGATGCATTTACCAAGCGGTAGTATGTACCACGCTTTATGGAGCGGGAGGTACCGCTCATCCCGACTTGGTTTGATGTTATTACTATTTTGACGAAGCGGGCAGTGGGGTATAAGTAGGCGGGTGAGAGTAAAGTGATTTCTGATCGGTGAGATAGTGGTTGTGGTGTCAACATTCCTGCTGAAACTACTTGGGACGGACCGAAGTGAGATGTGGAAAATGGCGAAGATGGAGCAACGTATCCTTTTATCGTGATTACTTTATATTGTCTTATATGATTTCCAAGTTTTCCACTGTTATTGGTTGTCAAGAATTGTTATCGCTTTCACCTGCTTGTGCATGCATTCTTGACCTCACTGGGCTTTGCTCACCCCATAAGCTTTGTTTTCCTTAACAGGTCTGGAAGTGGGGCACGAGAATTGAGGAACCTAGTTCCCTTGCTGGATTTCCTCTTAGTACTTTTGTAGGATTTCCTCTTTTATATAAGATTGAAGTTAATGAATGATTTTGACGGTTTATAGTATTTTGGAGTTGTTATCAAGGTTTCCTGGATGGAATGTTGGGGCTTGTATTTTGTAAATACTTTTAACGATGGTTCCATAAATGAATGTTTGAGTCCTGGCGAGAGTTGGGCAGGCGGTCCGCTTACCCCTTTGGTTCGCCTTAGGGGAAGTAGGGCTGTCACTGATCTTATTGAGGATTCTACATGAAACCACCACTAGGCTATTCTTATCCAACATATAAGGTTTGTAAACTTCATCAAGCATTTTATGGTTTTAATAAAACTCCTAGAGTTTGGTTCTCTAAATTTAGCTTTGGAGTCTACCAATTTGGGTTCAGTCCTAACCTGTATAAGTTAGCACTATTTCAACATTCCAATAAGTGTGATACAATTTTGGTCCTCCTATATGTTGATAATATGATTATTACCGGCGATGATACTGATGGCATCAATGAATTAAAAACTTTTCTTTATCAACATTTTGAAATGAAGAATTTGGGATTTTTGAGTCACTTTCTAGGACTTGAAGTCTCGTCCAACTCAGATGGTTACTCTCTAACTCAGGCTGAATATGCTTCTTATATTCTTGATCGAACAAGTTTAACTGACAGTAATGTTGCTTCTACTCTTCTAGAAGCTCATGCACACTTTGCTTCTCATGATGGATCTCCTTTTTCTGATCCTAGCCTTTATTGACAATTAGTTGGAAGTCTTGTCTATCTCACAGTAACTAAATCGGGCATTACATTTGCTACTCATACTGTTAGTTAATTTATGGCTGTTCCAAATCACTCATTTTGATACTGATTGGTCTACAAATCCTACAGATAGACGATCCATCACAGAAAACTATTTCTTTCTTGGTGATTCTCTTATTTCTTGGCAGAAAAAAAAAAGCAAATAGTCACTTCTCATTTGAGCATTGAGGCTAAATATCATGCATTTGTTGATACTACTCAAGAGTTTATTTGGCTTTGTTGATTACTTGAGAATATGGAAGCTTCACATTCAACTGCCACTATACTTCATTGTGACAATTAAAGTGCTACTCAAATTGCTCATAATAATGTATTTCATAAGCATACTAAACATATTGAAAATGAATGTCATTTTGTTCATCAGCATGTTGTTCGAGGTACTATCCTGCTATAATCAGTGTCTTTAGTGAATCAAACTATGACATATTTACCAAAGCTCATCTTCCTGGTTGTTTTCCATGATCTTATATCCAGACTCAAGTTGATTTTAGCTAAATTATCTTGAGATTGAGAGGGGATATTATTTTTAGACGTATATCTTGTTTATATAAACTAAAAATCAATCATATCAATTAGGAATCAATTAATAATATTTGTACTAATTGGCACAATCAATCTGTTAGAATTGATCCTAGGTTTTGTTGATAACAAAACAAAATGATGATTCGGAAAAATGTTTTTATGTGAGAATTATGTTAGAACAAGTCCTTGATTCATTGTTGAATAAAAGAAATCAATTCAAGAAGAATTGAGAAGGTTTCAACTTATTAGACGCAAGGATCGAAGGGTGAACAGAGGTTCGGACGTCCGATAGATTGAGAAGGAAATTGAGATGGCTACTGGTTTTGTCGGACAATCGTTTCGGACGTCCAATAGTTTACGACAAACCTTCAGACGATGCTTTCGGATGTAGGACAAGGGTTTGGACGTCCGACAGATTGACTGGTTTTGTAGGACGGTGGGTTCGGACATCCGACAGGCAAAGGTTTGGACGTCCGACAGCTCCAACGGCTATTTTTCTAACAGCCATATTTTTTACCGTTGAAGAGCTTCTTTATGCCGTTTCTCACACTCTATAAATACTCACAAGTTCAAGAAGATAGGAGACTTTTGCCTACATGAAATACAAGTTTACAAGTGAATATTTGGGTAGAAATCTTCTTTGTTTGTTGTATAAGTGTGGGAAAAGTGGGGATTGTGAGGTTACTCATTTGAAGGAGTAAAACCTTGGTAAAGGTTGCCTCACTTGTAATAGTAGTTCTTATTTGGTTGAGTGATCTTTCAATTGTAGCTTGTTGATGGTTAACTAGGATAGTTGTAAATTTCCTTGGCTCAACTAAAGGCTTTTAGGGTGAGGAAGGAGTGTGCCTTCACTTGTACAAGTTGGTTAGTTTCACCTTCAATTGAAGAAGCTACTAGTGGAGTTTATCCAAGTTCGGTACAACTTAGAAATTTGGTTTGCAATTCTTTCTATATTTCTTTTCATTATTGCTCAATTGTGATATCTGTGAGGGCCTCAAAATTCCATTTTATTTGAAAAATATATAATAATATTTATTTTATGTCTATTCACTAAAATGTGAGTGAATTTATGCTTTGAATTATTATTTACCAATTTATATGATTTTCCAAGAATTATTTGTCGGTGTTTAGTTTCGGACAAATTAAGCACTAATTTTTGTTTCGAAGTATGAATAGTGACTTTAAGATGAAGCCGAGCATATGTAGAGATATTACAGAGATATTTTTAAGATTGGACAGTGTCAGAATGAGATAAACCAGTAAAAGTTAGAGTGTCGTACGTTGACGCGACAAAAACTATTCCTTAAAATAGGGGTAACTACACTTTTTGTCCCCTTAAAAGCCTGTTTCTTGCTTCTTTGCTCCCTCATTTTTCAGCCACAACTTGAGAGCTTAGAGAGAGAGGGAGGCCGAGCTTAGAGAGAGAAAGGAGAGAGAGAGTTCAACTTGTTTCTTCCATCTTCTTCTTCCTCCAATCTTCTAAAGTTGTAAGACTCCATTAGAGGGCTTTAGCTCTTGATTCTTCTTCCTTCCTTGGCTGCCGAGAGAGAGGGAGAGAGAGAAAGGGTGGTCCGAAGTGGGAGAGAGAAAAGAAAGAGGAAGAAAGCTTTCCTTTGGTTGGTTACTTCTTGATCTCGAGCTTGAAGACGGAATTCCTCATCAAATCAAACGAATCTTGGGCTAAGGTTGGAACTTTCGGAGGTGCTAAGGTTGGGAGTGTCATCCCTGAGGAGAACTCACGAGATCTTGCTTGATCTTGTTAGATCTAGTCAGATCTGAAGGTATAAAACTCAAACTTCCTAGATCTAGCCTGATTAGTGTTAAATGTAGTAGATCTATGGTTTTTTTTGCTAAGAATGCTTATGTATGAAGCATTTGAGTTGGGCTCTTGATTCCCAACTTAGGTAGTAGACTTGAGGTGACTTTTAGGTAGAAGAGTTGAGGACCTGATTGTGGTTACGTTTGTTGTTTATGAGATGAGATTATTTTATGGTTAAAAGTAGTATTTGTTAGTGAAAATTTTGAAGGAAAAGAGTGAGAGCTGGCCGAACCTATGCCTGGAAATTTTGACACTTGATTTCGAGATTTTGTGATGTTTTGTGGTTAGATTTTGCCTAAATAAATATGTATTATATTTGTTTATGAGTATATGTTTAGATAGAGTTAAAATCTTGAACTTTAATGGTGAAAAGTTGAGTTTTCACTAATTGTTGGGTAGATATGCTATTTGGATAGATTTGAGGGTTTTGAAATGTTTTACCCATTTTTTATAAATTGTGAACATTGAGATTTGGTGAAAATTGTTCTAAACATGTGTTAAAACCTCAATTTAAGTGAGTGTTAGGTTTAAACTAGAAGGGGTGATTTTCGAGGTGAAAGACCTCACTCTACGTCTTTGTTCTAAAAGTTTAGAAGTCGCGAGTATGGAGTTCATCGAGAGAGTATTTTGTTTAAATGATGTATCGATTTGAAAATGGAATCTTTTATGATGATTTTCGACTCAAGTGACTACTTTTCACTCGAGTAAATTTAAAGGATTTGGGAGGAATTTTGATAAAATAAATGAATAAACTATTTGAGTTTAGTTTTGCTATTTGTGGGGCGAAACTTATTTCGTCTTTTACTTGATCATAGGAAGTGGGGAAGAGTTTGAACCAGATCCTAACCTGGATTGTCAGCTGTGATTAATTGGTGAGTGTTCCAACTCCTTTTCAAATGAAATCTTGTAATTGTTTGCCAATGATTAAATTGTTAAAATGATTTACTGTTATTTTCAAGCGAAATGATTTACAAGTGAAATAACTTATGAAGAGTTTGTGAGTTTCCCTGCATGTCATTTGTCTTGATTCGCAAATACTAAATGAGATAGTGATTTATTTATGTGATTTTGAAGCTGTGACTAAAGATAAGTTATAAGTTGAATATGTGTTGTGTTTTGAATTCTTGACTTGTGTTTGTTAAGCAGAAGTATGTACCACACTCTAATGAGTGGCAGGTACCTCTCATTCCGCCATATATGATAAGCGGTAGTATGTACCACACTTAATGAGTGGTAGGTACCTCTCATCCCGCTTTGATAGTGAATCTTGAATATGTCGATTGGAGCGTTGTCTCGTCGACCAAATATGTTAAGCGGTAGTATGTACCACACTCAATGAGTGGTAGGTACCTCTCATCCTGCCTTGATAGTGAATTTTGAATAAGTCGATTGGAGCGTTGTCTCGTCGACCATACGTATTGAGCGATAGTATGTACCACACTCTAATGAGTGGGAGGTACCTCTCATTCCGTCTCAGTATCTTATGAGTGATTGAATCTGAACGGTAGTATGTGTCACACCCAATTAGTGTGGGAGACACCTCTCATCCCGTCTCGGTACTTATGATTTGATTGAAGTGAATTGGTAGTTTAATTATCATCCGAATGCTTGAATGCGTATATCTTTTGTTAAGTGTACACAAGTGTATTCTCGAGTTTTCTCGCTGTAACACTTTTAAGTGAATCATACTTTTGTAAGTGATCTTTAACAACTCAACTATTTTGCAAAAGTGCTACTTGATTCAAGTGTTATGATTTTGACCAAATATGAATTTGCTCATTTTTTATGGAACTTCACTGAGCTTCTAGCTCACCCCAAAAATGTTTATTTCCCCTCCACAGGGCTCGAGGCAAAGGAAAGTAAGTGTCGTGATCGTTCTTAGAGTGACTGGTTGGATTATTTCGGGTACTATTTGCAATCATGGAGTGTTGGACTTTTAGTGTAATTGGACTAAATGAAAATGTAATTATTATTTTGGAGATTTTGCTTTGTACTTATTTGATATTTGTAATGTGATTGAGGAACTGTAGTGAGTGTATGTTTTGTAGCTCGTTTGACTTGTGGTATGTAAATTAGTGGAGTATTTGATAAATATTTGAAATTGGCATTGTAATTCGTTTAAGGACTGTATCTATTGAAGTTCAAACTTTAATTTGATCAAGGAGTGTAGTGAGTCCTGGCGAAAACTAGGCAGGCGGTCCACGGATACCTTAGAGTACGCCCTAAGGAGAAGTGGGGCTGTCACAATATCTTTATTGTGCTTCATTTGACATATTTTTGTGCATACTTGAGCAATAGTTTGTACTTGTTTTATTGGGTGAATTCTTCCTATATTTGATTGTTTTGTTAAACAATCTAATTCACCCCCTTTTGGTTGCATTTGGGACCTACACAATCAATGATTAGATTAGATGCTACTAGATTATTGTAAACTATCTTGATTCATTGTATCTCTTGTATCTCCCTACTTGTAAATATAGGCCTTGTATATTATTGAGAAGTATGGAATACAGTATCAATTCCTCTCTTTTATGATGTTTTCATATGTAAATTGTTTAAAGATTCCAGACTTGACTTCGTGTTGAGAGTTAAGAAGACTCGTATATATTGCCGTAGGATGGTAGGAGCAGGGGTAAAGACTAAAGGCATTAGAAATAAAGCAATACTCCAATGTTATTCCGTTAGCTTTAGCAATATGGTAGGACTCAGGGAAAAAGTTTGTATTTTATGTATTATTTTTTTGAGAGAAGTTTATACTTTCCATTAAAAGTTAGAGGAGCAAAATCAATTTTAGAAGGACACAACTAAAATCTTCATTTTATTGATGGAAATACTTCAAATTTTAATTCGAATTTTAATTGTTCACGGAGCAGCTGACTACACTAGCTGCTCTTTGAAGTTTTATTTGTAGCTTTTAGAATTGGTCTTTGCTCCTCGTGCTAGAAAATCATGAATTATCTTAGTTGCAACTTGCAACTACTTTTAATGGTTGATTAAAAAAAGAGTCACTCCATTGCTTTTCTGCAACCAAACCTATTAATGGAAGTAGAAGTCCAATTCTTGAGCTTCTGTAGATGTATTTCTTTGAATTTGTTGCGTTCCAACATTTTCATTTCCTGCTAATGTTTCTCATTATGTTTGAGGACATAAAAGTTTTTTGGAATCTGAATGCTCATGTTATATATGCTTACCCTTTTTATTTTTTTATTGATTTTCCTATTTTGTAATCCATCTACAATCTCTATAATCAGTCTATCTTTTCCGATATATTCCAAGATCAATCATTTATTTGGAGATACAAGTTTAGTTTCACAATTGTTTGTTTTCAAATTCAGAAATAACATATGCTGGGTTTTTTATTTTTTTAAATTAATTTTGCATGGGGAGAGAATGTTAACGGAATAAAAATAGCCTACAAGAAGAAGACAAAACGAGCACCAAAGGGAAAGTAGCAGCAGCAGCAGGAGTAGTAGTTGTAGTAGCAGTAGTAAAATTAAATTCTAAAACAAAACCAGCCATATGACCAGCTTAAAAACTATCGGATAGCTAAGAATCAAAGAAAACTTTACATTTTTTACTCAAAGACTTAGAATAGTCTTTACATTTTTACATTTAAAAGAAACTATCAAAGACTTAGAATAGTCTTTCGTTTACTCAAAGAAGACTTCTCTCTTCCAGCGTTTAGTTACAAAATCAATTCGAGACTTTACATTTTTCTAAAAGCTAAAGACTCAAGTCAACTAGACTGCTGTAGGAGGTGGGGCAAAGATCTAGGAAATAAAGCTTATCATGTAAACGTCATATGCGTGGAGTGAAACTCTCAGGTCTTAACTCTTACGTAGGGAAACATTGGGAGGCTTCTACAGATTAATATAGCGGTTTCTACTCAATCTGTTGGTATTAGTATGACACAAGTCTACAAGGTGTTAGAAGAATGGTTTTGACGGACGCGAGATCCAAACGGCTGTGAGAAAACTGTTTGGGTTGGTTTTGTATAAAATGCACAAAATGTAACTCTATTTGCACACAGTGTAACGTACTTTTATAACGTATAACTATAGAACAAAATTTTATGGACTCCACAAATAGTATGAAAAATGATGTACAAAACCTTACATTTTATTTTTTGGGGCAAATCTTGGTTCCCTGCTCCGGTTTTGACTGCCTTGGCAATGTGAAAGTGAGGTTAAATAAAAATATAAAATGAAAAGGACATATTGTCAACAGGCAACTTGGTAATGCAACTATGTCTCGTGACTAGATGGGCATGAATAAAAGCTAAAATAAGAGATCCATTGTCTTGAGTACGGACAGAAACTCGGAGGAGGAAGAAAAGAAATGGCGGGCAATTTTTGGCAATGTTAGGATGCACATTGACCTAGTGTGTGTTTAGGTATCTTATTTTAACAGATTCAAAAAATTATAAAACTAATAAAATACTTAGAGAAAAAATTTTATTTCAATCACAGCAGGCCAAAGGCTTAATCACAGGACCACAAATTAGTTATTGTAAAACAAACAAGTACGCAAGTGTTTAATAATTTAGTAAGTTCATACAATGGGACTAAGTTAGTGTGTTTGGATATAAGAGATCCATTGTCTTGAGTACGGACAGAAACTCGGAGGAGGAAGAAAAGAAATGGCGGGCAATTTTTGGCAATGGTAGGATGTACATTGACCTGGTGGAATAACAAAAGTCAGTGTGTTTGGATATAGATGATTTGAGATAATTTAAAAAAAAAAAAAACACTGTAGCATTTTTTTTATGTGATGTATATGTGATAAAAAGGTGGTTGGAAAATGTATTGATGATGCAAGCAAATAAATTTGGTAAATAATTTGGTATCCAAAAAAAACTTGTGTGTTTAGGTATCTTATTTTAACAGATTCAAAAAATTATAAAACTAATAAAATACTTAGAGAAAAAATTTTATTGCAATCACAGCAGGCCAAAGGCTTAAATCACAGGACCACAAATTAGTTACTGTAAAACAAACAAGTACGCAAGTGTTTAATAATTTAGTAAGTTCATACATTGGGACTAAGGTCCTTTCCAATCTGTTTTCCCACCATACCAAAGCCTTTTTTTTTTTTTTTTCTTTTTGCAACTATACTGGAAGTTAAAGTTAATTTAAAAGAAGTACAAGTAGCTATGTGGCTTTTTCTTTTTTTGGGTGGGGGGGGGGGAATTGGCTAAGTAATGTGAAGCATTATGTAGTAGCGCATCATCTTTTATTAAAAGTCACATTTTAGTCATCATATGAATTTTATAGATTTATCATTCATTATTTTTCAGTAGTATATGGTAAGTAGAAAATCACTATTGAATCTCTTTAAATGGAAAAAAAGGATGCTAGATTAAATATTGAAATGTGAGGATAGCAAATGATTTTGAGTCTTTGATATCACATTAATACATATGTTAATTATCTAAATGTTTATTGGGAGAAATTGGAGGAAAACTATACTAGAGAGGTGCTCAATATCAATACTAGTCAAAAATAGTATAGTCATAAAAGATATAAATAAAAAAGTTATAACACAACATGTTAATAGGAATAAAAGCTTTGCTAGTATTCACCAATCACGAATTGAAACTAAAAAAAAAAATATCTTAATAGTAGCAGAATAGAATAAGGGAGTCGAAACTCAAAACACATGGATAATTGGAATAATATCTTAGAGCTATAAATGTGTCGATTAAATCAATCTTTTAGTTTTCAAACTCAATTGATTTAAGTCATCGAGTTGAACTTAACTCACCTTGTTAATGTAACGTGTCAAAAATTATATTTGAACTTGACTCACTAAAGCTATCCTGGGATTGAACTCAAGTTTGAGCTTATTTCACGACAAAAATGAGTTGAATATCTTATCCAACTATGCAGTTTAAAAAATATAACCAATTTAATTTTCATGTAGAATGAGAAAATTTTCACCAAAAGTAAAAATATTACCAATATTTAAACAAAATAAAATCCTAAACAATCAAGACAATATATATATATATATATATATATATATATATATATATAGATACACACATAATTACTAAGAAAAATTAGTAATATTAGCTTGAATAAATGTACAAATGAGTTTATATGAGTTTAAACAAACTTTTCATAAGTTGAACAAAACTTGGCTCATTTAGAAATGAGTTTTATTTAATGTTTGAATTTAACTCATTTAATTAAACGTATGAGTTGAACTTGAGTTTTATATAATTCAAACCGAGTTGAGCTCGTGAACTGCTCACTCATTTAACAGCTCTAGATATCAATTAAAAATAAAAATTAAATAAGATGAAGCTGTTGTTAAAAAAAAAACATAGTATAAAGGATTTTTTTCATTTCTTAAAATCAATCAACCAAATTAAGGAATAATACTCAATGTGAACTAATTTTGCTATTCAAAAATGTGCATCGATCTTTAGCACTATTACAATGACCCATGCCACTATTAGCATGACTTATTGGTTTCAAAAACTAATCTTTTATTTTTCTATTTTTCTCTTTATTTTTAACAAATATTGATTTCAAATAACTAAAACATTAAATAAAAACTTTGAAATCAAATAGAATAAAGATAATTAATTGATGAACAGTGATTGAATCTTGCTTATCCTAATTACTAATGGCAAGTCAAACTATGAGAGAAGGAGATATATTAAGGAATATAATATGTGTTTATACTTTAACCAAAAAACATAATCCTAAAATCTAAACATGCAAGGAAATAATAGTAGAACATAGATGCACTTAAACCTTAAATATTTGTTGAATAAAAAAAATTAAAAAATCTAATTAATGATATAAGAGATTATAGTCTTATCGTATAAATAAAAAATTATAAAAGTAAAGCTAATTTGGGTGATAATTGTTTTTCCAATTAAAAAAATCAATGTCCGGGGTAATTGTTTTAGTTTGTTGAAAGAAATAATAAAATGAAAACCAATCAAAAACTTTCCCCTGTCCGTGCTTATATCGATACAAAGCTGGCTTATAATAAATTGCAAAGAATGAAAATTATTTTGAATTTTAATTATAGTAATATATAATTGAATCAGCTGTATACGTGTCCCTCAAATCCCCTTCATGTCATTTCTTGATGGGTCCAATGGACCTTCGCAACAGTTCTGTGTATCATTTTCACGTGGGTTCCGCTAAACTGACTCAACACACCCTCGTCACGCGGAACCTGTACGAACTGTTTAGTCCACCGGTAACAAAACCATCTCACATGCTTTCTCTCACGTCATCAACTCTGCACGTGTCCTCCATACAGGTATTTCATACATCTTACCAATGGATTGGTAGAAACCGGCTTACCATTTTGTAGAATTTAAACATTGGACTTTTTCCTGGAGGAGTCCTGCGTCTATATCAAGTCAATTAGCAAACCAGACTTTTACATGATAGGGGAGAACACGGACTTTGACATGATAGCTGAAACATGGACTGAAATTGATAACAAGAGACGACTTAAGTCATCTCTCGCTAAAAATTAAGGACTCATCTAGAAGCAGGGTTGAAGACCTGAGAAACAAGAGCTTACTATGTAGAGAAACAAACAACTAAGTAAATAAAGCTTTGTTACTTTTCTCAAACACTAGCAGTTTTTATTTGGTAAACTAATGAAATTTGGGCCAATTCTGGATAGTTTATTCATTCAACTTGTGAATAGTTTAAGTATCATAGTGAGACTAATTTTGGGAAAGAAAATATACATCATATGTAACGAAGCATAAAATGCAAACATGCATCTACGTCAAGTAATTGGTCACTCACACGGACTTTTGCATGATAGGTGAGAAGATGGATTGAGGATGATACTGAAAGACAGACGATCTAAGTCATCTCCAATCAGAATTGTTTTCTTGGATCTTCAGCTCTATAAATACCTGCAAGAGTGCGACAATTGCCATCAGCTTTACAGCAAAAGTTTTCTCTTAAGATTTTCATGGTGACATGTATCCAGCAAATATGTCAATCTTGAATAATTCCATCTGTCCAATTAGTTTAGTTTTTGTACGCTTGGCCATTCTGCACTTGCTCTCCAGTTCTGGAATTAATGCTGCTTCTGATCAAATGCATGCAGCAAGTACTGGCAGTGAAATGGAAGCTCTTTTAACATGGAAAGCCAGTCTTGATAGTTATAGCCAATCCCAGTTGTCATCGTGGTCGACGTCTTCTGCCAGTCCTTGCAGTAGTTGGGTTGGAGTTCCATGCAACAAAGCTGGTCGAGTATCGGTAATTAACATCACTAGTTCTGGCATCAAAGGTACACTTGATCATCTCAACTTCTCGTCTCTACCCCATCTAACTACAATTGATCTTTCTCAAAATGCACTCCACGGGACCATTCCATCCCACATTGGGAACCTTTCTAGACTAGTCTATCTTGGCTTGGATGGAAATCAATTGTCTGGTGCCATTCCAATTCAAATCAGCCAATTAACCAATCTTAGGTCCTTGTACCATTCCAATAACTCATTCACTGGATCAATCCCTACTTCTATTGGCAATCTGACCGACCTAACCATGCAACACCTAGGAAGCAACAAACTTTCTGGATGGATTCTAGAAGAGATTGGGAAGCTCAGATTTCTGACTCGACTCTCTTTAGCTAACAACATGCTCACAGGTCCAATTCCTCTGTCTATTGGGAGCTTAAGTGACTTGACATTGCTCTTTCTCTCCCAAAATTATCTTTCAGGGCCTATTCCCAAAGAAATTGTAAACTTGACAAAACTAAATGAATTGTATCTTGTTGGGAACCAGCTATCCGGTCCCATTCCAGAAGAGATTGGGAAGTTTAGATTTCTTACTAAACTCTGTTTAGCTAACAACTGGCTCACAGGTCTCATTCCTCTGACTTTTGGAAACTTAAGTGACTTGACTTTGCTATATCTTTACCAAAATTATCTTTCAGGGCCTATTCCCAGAGAAATTGGAAACTTGAGAAAACTAAATGAATTAGAACTTTCTCGGAACCAGCTATCAGGTCCTATTCCAGAAGAGATTGGGAAGCTTAGATCTCTTACTCAAGTCTCTTTAGCTAACAACACGCTCACAGGTCCAATTCCTCTATCTATTGGAAAATTAAGTGACTTGACTCTGCTGTTGCTTTTCAATAATTTTCTTTCTGGACCCATTCCGGAAGAAATTGGGAACCTCTTATCCCTCGAAAATCTTGAATTTGATGTTAACAATCTCACCAGCAAGATTCCCAATTCTATTGGTAATCTGGTAATGTTATCTCGTTTATCCCTTTCTGGAAACAATCTCTCCGGACAGATTCCTTCAGCCATAGGAAATTTAACCAAACTCAATCACTTGGATCTTTCTCAAAATAACTTATATGGGGCTATCCCTCCCGAATTGGGAAAATTGAAGTTACTGGCTTATGTTAGTATTTTCCAAAACCAGCTAAGTGGTGCTCTCTGGATGGATTCAACAATCTTACACATTTAAATGTAGCACTACTGTGAGAACCCTAGAAAAAAAAAAAATTCAATTAAGAGCACCATTAATCATCTAGTGCATTATTTCTCCCAAAGTACTCAATTTCGCGTGTATTGCATGGTTTAATTTAGGGTTTCATTTTTCATGTTTTATATGGGCAAATGCATGAAACTTATGTGGAATAAGTGGGTCACAATTTGCATTAAGGGATTTGATGGCAATTAGCAAAGATATCATCCAATTCATGGCCAAGATTTAGCCACTTGTCAACCCATCCTTAACCCCTTGACTTAAGACTTCTATTTAAACCTTCCATTTAAAAAATTTGAACTAAATTTCCCTCTTCTCTTCTCTCTCTTGGCCGGCTACATGAAGAAGAAAAACCCAAAACCCTAAGCTAGAAATTGGTGGTTTTAGTGAAGGAAAAACAGCTTTAGGTAAAATCCAACCTAGATTACCACTTAAACCTCAAGTTTTGTTGCAAGAAGTGAAGTTCCTTGGTGGTTTTCCTCACTCTTCTAGCAAGGTAAAACCTCTCTTATCTATGCTTTAATGAGTCTTAAATTCTAAGAGGATGTTAGTTAGACATAATTAATGTGCTTATGGTTGTTTGGAAGGAAGGATTATGGAAGGAAATCTTGAGTTTGATAAGTAGAGTTTGGGTTTTTATTGTAGACAGCCAAGTGTTTGATGAATTGTTTGTTGATTTGTGATGCCTTGATGATGGAGTTAATTGCTTTTTTAGCATGTTAAACACCTTGTTAAGTGATGGAAATGACTTTAAAGAATTGATTGAAGAAAATGTTCTAAGGCTGAATTTTCACAGGAAATCAGAAATGGAAATCAGTCCACTTCCCGAGATTACTGTTGGATGTAGAAAATGATTTAGCACCCGAACCTTATACCGTTAGAAAGCCCTATGAACCTAGTTTTAAACGCTGCTAACAGAGTTTGATTTCGATTTTTCTACGTCAAGTTATGGCTGTTTTCCCGAGACTATTCGATCAGCCTGCAGCCATTCCGACAGTTTTCTTGCTTCTCTGATATTTGCCATTTTAACTATGAATAAGCGTGAATTGATATCTGACCTCTTCATAAAAGTTGTAGGGCTATGTCTTAGCTTCGAAACGCCATATAGTACACCCCAATCTGATAAGTGTGGCCACAGTTATGATCCAACTTCTGAAGGGCGGCAAAGCTGTCACCCTTAAATCTTTACTTGTGAATCCTCATTCTTCACTTTCCACTCTTCTTGGTTCAT
This sequence comes from Gardenia jasminoides, assembly GCA_013103745.1. Lineage (NCBI taxonomy): Eukaryota > Viridiplantae > Streptophyta > Magnoliopsida > Gentianales > Rubiaceae > Gardenia > Gardenia jasminoides. The sequence goes on along the minus strand of CM023099.1, from coordinate 10,236,778 downwards.
TATGCCTTTTTTCCCGTGCCATAACCTACTTGACTCATTGTTCTCTTGTAAATATGACATTTCCCCTTGTTATACACCCTTGATTTGAACTCGATACATTGTGACAGTTTGGATTAGCGACTTAAGTGACGATTAGCATGTGTATTTTAGTTGACCTGAGTTTGGGATAGCCAAACCTAAATGTCTCTCATTTGCTTGTTATTAGGCCTTGACGGTGGACGAAGGGAATCTCGGAGTAGATACTTAAAGTTGTTTTGAGTACAAAGGTGAGTGTTCCAATGCTTGTTTACTTGTTAAATGTGACTAGTTAGATTATCTGATCTTGACCTACTTGATTATGTGAACTACTTGAAATCTGTTGGCTTGAACACTTTCTTATGTTATTATGATCGAGACGAGTGCGTACCTTATCACACTCGATCTCTTTTACTTGAACTGTATATCCTTGATATCATGATACTTGTGGATTTGGCCCTTGTCTATATTTGATCAGTGAGTCGTTTGGGTAATATCCCATCGACTAATCTGTTTAGAAGCTTGTTTACCTGTGCTTGTTAACTGTGCCTGTGAAATGGCCACTTGTGTGATATCACAAGGGCAAATATTGTTATCAGTTCCTAGGACTCGTGATCGGAGTCCACCCCATCGGCTCATTGGTCGAATCGAGCCAGTTAGGGCTTGGTCGAGGAGACTAATGATGCCCTTGGATCCTGTTTATTGCTTTTGGTATACTCGAGTATTACCTCCTGTGTTGGTGTTCGGGCCCGGTAAGGTGGGAGAATCGGTGAACGGGGATGTCTGGTGAGTGGGGTTCTACTGGACATTAATTCTTGCATTTCCTTGGTTGACGGAGTGTCAACAGACTTGGATCAAGCTGCTGCCGTGGAACTTGGCTCCTGAGAGTCACCTGTATCCTTTATATTTAAATTGTTATTTAAGTGATCCTTGTGCACTGATCTTCCAGTAAGAGAAGCTTGAGTGCTGAACTCCTTGTGAGCACTGATCTCCGAGTCGAGCGGCTTGAGTACTGCATGAGCACCATCTCCTGGTTGACAGTGCTACTGTGATCATCCCTGTACTTATACTTGAAATTCCAAATTTTATGCGAATGTGCTAGTGTGATTATTTATCTAAAGTTTTGTGGTGCAAATATGCTAATTGCTATTTGCATGCCTGTCTTTTGGAACCTCACTGGGCTCTTAGCTCACCCTATTTTCCCTTTTGTTTTCCTTAGCAGGGGGATTTGCTTGAGCTCAGGGTTGGAAGTACGTGCGAGTAGTATAAGTTTTGTTGTTACTTTTGTGTAAGAGATGATGTACTAGTAAACCCTATCATGGATAAGTTTAGATGTTGGTCTTGTATCCTTAATTCCCTGATGAATTTTAAGTTTGAATGGTGGTGTTAAACTTATGTATCTATGTTGGGTGACTTTTGAATTTGGAAGATTTTAGTTTTATAAGTTTCGAGTTGTTGGTTTATATTGGCTATTGAGTCCTGGCGAGAGTTGGGCAGGCAGTCCGCTAACCCCCATTGGTTCGCCTTAGGGGAAGGTGGGGCTGTCACAACTACTCTCTCAAAACTATCTTACTGGTCATTTACCCCAAAATACATGCATTGGTAGCTCACTGACGAGGTTCGTAGCATCTGAAAATGACTTTGTCGGTGCATTGCCAAGGAGCTTGAAAAATTGTTCTAGTTTAAGAACTATTGGTGTCGCTAACAACCAACTATCAGGAAATATCTCTAAAGAATTTGGCGTCTATCCATATGTGGAACATATTAGTTTAAGGAACAATAAATTCTACGGTGAGTTGTCTTGGAATTGGAGTGGCTATCTGACTTTGACAGAGTTGCGGATCTCGAATAATAATCTTTCTGGCAGAATACCATCTGGGCTTGGAGAGGTATCTCGTCTGCAAATACTTCATCTCTATTCAAATCTCTTGCATGGGAAGATCCCAAGAACTTTGGGGAAGTTGACTTGGTTGCTTCAGCTTAAGCTGGACAGTGTCGCGCCCCATTTTTTTCGATATGGTATGGAAGAAGATGGAAAGATTTCCGATTTTTATTTGTTTTTGAAAATGAAAGGGAAAGGGGTCATGGGACTACAAGAATGCGACGGTTTGGACCCAAAACAAAAGTCTAAAAAAGGGTTTTTAGAAAAAGTTTGGAGTCGCCACTTGGTATGGAGTTTAGGTGTACCAAGTCACCCAAAAAGTTTTGATTTAATGAAATAAACAAAGAAAACCCTTTTTTAGACGACTCCAGGTCTTTGAAAAACTAGAGAAAAAGGTTCGGGGGTCACGGTTGAAAGAAGGGAAGGCAAAGATTCGATGTTACTCGTCTCTAAGGCACCCTTCTAACCTAGCCAAAGCTAGTTGCAAGATCTAGTTGAAAATTTCCTAACTCTAACTTTAAAATTTATCACATTTGGATGTTGTCTATATGGATGCAAAACCTAGACCTAATGTTGGATCGAGAGGGGGCAAATGTCTCCTTGAGGTGTGATTGGAATTGATCACATTAGTTGTGTCATCCAATTTTGATCCCTTGAGGAGGTCACGAAAAATGCAAATGATGAGACTCGAATGAACGGAAAGTAGGGTTTTCAAAAATGAAATTTTTATAAAGTATCAAGAGAAAAGAAGTTGGGTTTTTGAAAGGATCAATTCTAAATGCAAAGAGGAATTTGAATTTCCAAAAGATGCAATTTTAAGAAAAAATGGTTTTTTGACTTTGAATTGCTAAACATGAAGAAAGGAACTTGATTTTTAAAGAATGAATTTTGATAGAGTTTAAAATAATGCACGTGTATGTCCTAAAGAGGGATAATGCAACATAACGGGTGCGGGGGACTAAGTTCGTGACTTTAAATCTCCCTTTTCAAAGAAGGAAATGAAAGCGTGCTAAGGCTAGGAAGCCATACTCGCTCTTTTCCCTATTTCAAAGGGTAATGCCTTAAATGCACTAATCTAATAAAAGAAAAACTAAATGAGATGTTTCACATACGGGATGGGATAATAGTGACATGCAAAATGGAAAGAAACTCTAAAAGTGAAAAGTGTGTGAAATTTGTATCTAATGCATGAACGGCGTTTAAGGGTCTAGCATTGGACTAGCCCTTGTCAAAAGGTTCTCACTAACATTGGATTAGTGAGAAATCGAAGGGGAAGGCCACAACTAGCATTGGACTAGTGTGGTGTCGTCAATATATTTACACAATAATTATGTAGACATGATAATGAAGCAAATAAACATATAAAACACATAAACACATAGCACATAGGCATAATATCTAGATGCAAGGCCCTAGGAAAGCAAATAAACACATAATCATGCAAGCATGCAAAATAAGCATATAAAAACTAATTATTACATTGGGGGGAACCTAAATACATTCTAAGGGAAAAATTCGAAATAATAACCTAACTATTACATTTTCTAGACTAAATACACTTTTTGCCCAAAATTAAACCTATCTATTACAACTTGGCATCTAAGGCCTCCAAATGATTTACTCAAAAATTAAATAACATAAATAAAGATTAGACATGAATGAAAGTAAAGGAAAACTTAATTTAAAACATGCAAAATCATGCAAAACACATAATAAGCACATAATAGGGGGAAAGAAGTTACCATCCCTTGATATGAGGCCTTAATTGAATCCTTAGATGATGGGCATGATTATCTAAGACTCAATGTGAACAAAAGGGATCAAGGTACCAATTTAAAGGAAAAATCAATCAAAATTCAAAGAAAGGGTATCTAAACAGATTACAAGCAAACAGATAATGATAGGAAGTAGAGTAAGATTCGGAACAAAAGAGCATGAAATATCAAGAATACAAAAAAGAGAGGTTACGCGGACCGAAGCTGGAAGAGCAGCAACACAGCAAAAAAAAATTAAAGACTGAGAGGAAACGCGGACAGAAACGCGGACTCAACCGCAACACAGCGTTACGCAAAAAATCAAAGATCGAGAGGAACGCGGACTAGAACGCGGACTCACCAGTAGCGTTTCTTCCCATCTTCAAAATATCGGAAGATTGCTTCCAGTTTTGAACAATATCACAAAACAAAATCCTCGAGAGGCAAAGGGATCTATTTAAAGCATCAAATATCAGCATTCGAGATCATGTCAAAACAAGATAAAATCGAAGAAGGCCAAATCTTAAGCATCGCATCATCAAATAGGCAAAAAAGGAAGGGAAGAAGCCGGGGTAGAAACGGGGCATTGGGGCTAATGCGTTTCTTCACATCTTCAAACATTCAACCGTAAACGCGGATCGTTACGCGAGATAGTCCGCGCAAGAGATCCGCGTTTCTTCACAACTTCAAACATTCAGAGGAACGCGGACCGTTACGCGAATGATCCGCGTAAGTAGTCCGCGTTCTTCACATCTTCAAAACGTGAAGAACATTTTTCCAGAAATTTCTCGGGAATCACAACAAGATCATCACGAAGCATCGACGCCTAATTTTAAGCGTAAAACCAATCTACTAGCCTTACCAAGGCTATATAAACGTAACATGCTCATATAACAACACACAAACATCATCAACTATCATAAAACATCAAAACATAGTCAAGACCTTGGTTCCACCAAAAGGTCACATTTTGACAAGATTGACCGAAAAAGCGATAGATAGGGTATAGGAAGACTACGATTCGAAGCTTGAGAAGAGCGAAAAGAAATCCCAAAATTCCAGAAAATCTTCACAAAAGAAACCCTAGTTCTTTCTTTCTTTTCTCTCTTTTCTCCTTTTACTTTGATTTTCGATCGTTTTCTCTGCTTTTCCTTTTCTCTCGACCTCCTCTTCTCTCTTTCTCTCGATTTTCCTCCGATTTCCAACCACTTGTTAAACCCTAATCTAGGCTATTTATAGCCACCCAAACCTAGAACCAAAGGTTTTGATTTTCTTGGGATGAGGTGAGCTAATCTTGAACGTTAGATCAGTTGTTAGGGTTTAGGGGTGAGTTGGGGAATGTTTAAATAGGTTTCTTATCGTTCAAGCATCGAAAATACAATTGGAAAAGGATGATCCAAGCTCGGAAAAATCAGCGTCATTTTTTTTTTCGCTCGACTAGTTACGGACTCACCAGAATCGTTTTATGACTTTGACTTTTTTTTTTTTTTTTTATTTTAGAAAACCTACAAAAAATGAGAAAAATATGTTAGAAAATTCAAAGATAAATAACTAAACATTAACAGATAAAAATATAGGAAAATAAAAGAGATAGTCAAAATTTGGTGTCTACAGCTTGCCCCTCTTTGTCTGAGTTTCGAAGAAATTCTAGACAAAGACGTAGACACCAAATACTTACCTGGTTTTGCTGGTTGCATCTGAACCATTGTAAACAACAGGAATATTAGTTTGCCAATTTTTCAAACTAAACAAGCATAATGTGACCGAACTCGGGTAGAGTTGCCTACGTATCTCGACATGAGAATCAGTCAAACGTAGTTCCAAGCAAATGAACCATGATGAAATGAATAATCGAATCTTGTAAAATTCGAGAACGGGATAGAAGGGTGCCGAGGTCGAGACTCACCAACGTAAATTTAAATTTGAAGAAGGGGATGAAGGGTGCCGAGGTCGAGACTCACCAAATGTAAACTTAAATATCAAGAAAGGGGATAGAAGGGTGCCGGTGAGACTCACCAATGTAAATTTAAATTTGAAGAAGGGGATAGAAGGGTGCCGGAGGTCGAGACTCACCAATGTAAATTTAAATTGAAGAACGGGATAGAAGGGTGCCGGAGACTCACCAACAAATTTAAATTGAAGAATGGGATAGAAGGGTGCGAGGGTCGAGACAAATTTTAAATTGAAGCAAGGGGATAGAAGGGTGCCTGGCGAGGGTCGAGACAGCAGCCAACAGAAATTTAAATTGAATTTTCAAATTTAGACTATTCAGTGGGATTGGACCCAAGCCTGAATGACTAGATGGGAAAATACAAATATGCTATTCAGTGGGATTGGACCCAAGCCTGAATGATTAAATGTACTGTTCAGTGGGATTGGACCCGAGCCTGAATGACTAAACAAAAAACTATTCAGTGGGATTGGATCCAAGCCTGAATGACTAAACAAAAAACTATTCAGTGGGATTGGACCCGAGCCTGAATGACTAAACATACTATTCAGTGGGATTGGACCCAAGCCTGAATGACTAAAATATATAAATGCTGGATTGCCAGACTTTGAAAAATAAAACACAAGTTGTTCAAACATGATAAACGTAAAATGCCAGTAATGATGCACTCGATGAAATGGTGCAATTCTGATTTTTGATTTTTTTTTTTTTTGACTTGAAAAGCAAGTGATTGATAGGAACAATGACTTTTTCTTCTCTTTTTCTCTTTTTTTTTTTTTCAAGAATTGATAAATTTTGAAAAATTGAAGAGTGTAACTGAACCCTTTCTTCTGCAGGGTTGGAACAAATCCACATATGTTGCCATCGTCTTGATCTGCAAACTTTTCCTGGCAAAAATTAATTTCGAATGCATTATCCAAAATTGGAGAGCACTTCTCTCAAAACAAAATTGCCCCAGTGTCAATTGCATCGTTAATCCTGCAGAAGTCATGAAATATTAACCAATTAGTCCATGGAAATTCAGTTCTTCTTCCCTTCTTCTTCTTTTTTTTTTTTTTTTTTTTTTTTATATAAAGTGTAAAAAAAAACTCTTGTGATCACAGCTGTTGACCATTAGAATGACTAAAATGTATCAAAACTATGCAATAAAACACATTCATGAGATACTTATGCTTATGAAGCATTGCTTGTTCTCAAGTGATAGGGAATATTCATCAAAAGTAAGTTATGGGATTGAAATACACCATGTGATCCTGGAAATCCAAATCCTCATAAACCAGGCAAAACATTATTATGCAATTACTCAATTTGCATCAAGTACTCATAATGTCAAGCAAAAGAGAGACAATTATACCTCAATTTTAACAATTCAAACTTGATTTCTCGCTTCCACCAAATTTTGCAATCAAACGACTCATATAGTCAATTCAAGCTTGCCTTTTCCATATTTTCTCAGATTTTACTGATAAAAAGGATTTACTAAGACACTTCCTCTTATTCAAATTGCAAAAATGTCTTTTGACGCGAAAATCAACACTTTTAGGTGAAGACTCCCGGTTACTCGACATATGCTTTCTTGCTCAAATAGTAAAGATGTTTTTTGACGCGAAAATCAACATTTTTAGGTGAAGATTCCCGGTTACTCAACATTTTACTTGTTCAAACTGCTTTGCATACTCATAATTCAAGCACCGTTTTACGCGAAAGTTAACATTTGTAGATGCTAAACCTCCGGTTACTTAGTACTAGAATCATTGGAGTAGAATTTAAATTCTCACTTTTGCTACTTTTTCTTGCTTTGCTTGCTCTCTTTTTTTTTTTTTTTTTCAAATGGAAAGGATCATTTGCCAACAATATCAATCATTTTCTTGTAAAATCCAATAAAAGAAGAGATCTCATTTAATAGGAAAAAATTGAGGCATAATTTTCCCTATTTTACAAAACATACTTTCTAAAATACCAATGTCGCAATCACATAATAATTACTTCCGAGTAGGATGGAAAAAGGATTTTTCGCATCACACGGGCTTTTATTTCAGAAGGATGAAAACAATTGCAACCAAAATTGGACATTTGCACCCTTTTTGAATCAAATTTTGAAAAACAAATCAATTTGTGAGGCAAATGTGCAATTTAGAAAAGTTTTTTTTTTTTTTTTTTTTTTTTTTTTTTTTTTTTTTCAAACATAAATAAGCACATAAGAGCCCAATTTAAACAAATATACACATTCTGATGCAAGCAAATGAATCAAAAGTATTTCTAACAGTTAAACCTATGTCTAAAAAAAAACAGAACACAAGATAAAACACAAAAAAGAGATAAAGCAAGAATGGAATAAACTGCAAATCAGGGGGGAGTGGGTTTATCGACCCCCTCAGTTCCACCATCGCCTCCGGTGGCTTCTTGGACAGGCTGCTCAGACGGAATGTCGAAGCACGCCACATTTCAGAAGAAAGGAATTTGAGAAGAACTGTGGGTTATAACACCTAGTAGTGTGCGTATGAAAACCCGTTTCCCAAATTTTCCGAAAAGGCACTTGTCCTTCCTCAATTTTACAATTAATCAATCTTCAAAATGATTTAATTATACAATCTAATAAACATGACTCAAAATAAAGCTGGTCTCCTCGACTTGACCGATCAGCCACTTGTCCCTACTTCTCTGCAAAAGAAAAGAAATGGTGAAAAGTAATAATAACGCCGCCACCGTTTGACCCTTTTATCTCAAACATCCCGTAAACATGAGTTCTTGGACGTCGATGAGCGGTGTCAGCTGAATTCCTTTTATTTGGCGGTCTGCTCGTCGTTCGCTTGCTTCTGAACCCATATCACCCATACCTTCATGGTAATCTAAGAGGATTGTCCTTTGATGAAAATGCCCTTTTGATGAAAATATGTGCAAAAGTTTGTGCAAAGAAACAATTTTATTTTAAAATGACATCATGTCCATAGAATGAATGCTAAACATGGCATTTTAAATCAACAATAGCCAAACTCAGGAAAACCATTTAAAACAAAAGCGTCGCATTTGACCCCTTTGGATATCATCTCCTTGGAGTTTACTGACGGCAAGGGAGTGCTTGATATAAGGTGAACCCTGATAGACGTAATCACCGGCTTGCCTTGTCCCATGAACTTTTCCTTTTTGCTTGCACTGTTGCTTTTCAAAACTTGCCTTAGTACCCTTTCAGACTTGCACTGAAGTTGACTGATAGTGAAATAGACAGATTTAAAACCCAATTTTGTCAATTTAAACATGTTTGTTAAAATGGTGGCATCAGTGAGACAATCCCTTCTGACAAAATTCAGATAGAATGTATTTGCATCATTTGCCTTTTGATTGAGAAAGTTCTTTTCAGAAATTTTTTGCAAAAAGATGGGGGTCTATAACACTAGGCTTTTGCAAGGGGTTTGAGGGTGGTGTAGAGGCAGAATTTTTTTTTTTTTTTTTTTATAGAAAAATTTGCCCCAGTTTGGTCCCCCTTTTTTTTTAATGTTTTTTTTTTCCAAAATACAAAAATTGCCCCAGTGTGGGGTTTGTGATTCTCAAAGGGGGTTTGCTAAATAATTAATTGTTCTTTCATAGGCTCAAACAGGAGAACTGGGGGATTGAAGTTTTAAACGAAAAAAGAAAAGAAGGTCGGCTCTTCCAGACCACCTTTTTGCATAAAATTTCTGAAGAAACCTTGCTCAATCATATGAAAAAATTTTTTACACATATCTGAATTGATTGGTTGAGGAAAGATCTGTCCGTCCATCTCCATGAGAACCAATGCTCCTCCAGGTAACACCTTTTGAATAATGAATGGCCCTTGCCAATTCGGAGCAAATTTCCCCTTAGCCTCGTCTTGCATCGGAAGGATTCGTTTCAAAACCTTGTCCCCCACTTCAAACCTGCGAGGTCTAACTCTCTTGTTATAAGCCCGAGCCATCCTCTGATGGTAACATTGCCCATGACAGATGGCATTCAACCTTCTTTCATCGATCAAAGACAGTTGCTCGTGACGTTGCTTGATCCATTCAGCTTCTTCCAACTGAGCTTCCATTAAAATGCGCAAAGATGGGATTTCAACTTCAGCAGGTAATACCGCTTTCATCTCATACATGAAAGAGTGAGGTGTTGCCCCAGTAGAAATCCTGATTGCAATTCTCCATGCCAAAAGGGTAGTTTCTCATGCCAATGTCGGTGTGTTTCGATCATCTTGCAAATGATGATATCCAAGTTCATGAGATATCAGAATTTTCGTCCATCAAATTCCAAGAAGATGATGTCCAAGGGTCAAAGGTTTTTTATTCATAATCATCCAAGAGCAAATAAATAAATGTGCGAAAATAAAATGAGTGGACCATAACTTGAAGGATAAAAGGATTCCATTTCATTTGGCAAAGAGCAAGATAACAGATAATACCATGGAAGCATAATTAAAAGCACAATTTTAAACAAGCAAAAAGGTGAAATAACAAATGCATTGTTTTTTGAAGAAATGATTGACATCAAAGCATGATTCATTTTTCAAGGACAACCCCCTCAAATTTACCAAAACCTCCTCCGAGCAGGCAGACAATCGGTAGCCCAATTTTGTGTGGCCTCTTAAGGAATCGAAGGAAACTCCACATTCTCCGTAGGATCGGTGTCAAGGGTGACCCCGACAAAACAGTTGAGATAACCTTGTCTCTATATCATCATCAGACCTTTCCTTAAATGATCCACCACCATCCTCATCTTCTTCTTTAATGAACTGAGCATGGTCAACAATTTCCTCCTCCACACTGATCATTCCAACGACGTTTTTATGTTCCGGGAAAGGATTTCTATTGACGGTTTGGCCCTTGCTCATTCTTTCTTTTCGAACTATATCCCGCATCCACCATGTCTTGAATTCTATGCTTCAAGGCCCAACAATTAATCGTCGAATGACCCGAAGCTTAATGGTAAGCAGATGGCATGGGATCATACCCAACAGGGGTCCCTGGGATACAGCTTTGGGAGGGACAAGGCTAATTTTCCCAGCCTTCAACCTGCTCATACAATGGTCAATGGGCGCCCAGATCGGTGAAAGTTCAAAGGTTTTCTGATTTTGCATTTCATTAGGCGGAAAAGAATTTTGAGCAGGATTTTGTGGAGCAGGTCTAGGAGCATAGTTTTGACGGGGGTAGGAGATAGGTTGGGAAGTTGAAAACAAAGGTTGGGGGTCCAAATGAATAAGGCGGGAGCGAGGCATGTGATAAACAGATGGTAGGGATACTGGTAAGTATGAATTTGATTGGTGGGGTGGTCAACTCGGGCCTGAAGGTGGACTCTGATCCCACACAAAAGTGGCTTCTCCTTCATTCTTTCTAAACGGGAGCTTCCTCCCACTGCCATTTTGCCCTTGCAATGTCTCCAATTGTTTTGTATGGTCACATTGACAATTTTCCCGATTTTCACAAACTCATCATACTCCTCCAGCTTATTGACAATTGTAGCAAAAGAACTCCCAGTCATTCGAAAAATCTCTTCAAAATAAGGCGGGTCATGCTTTGATGAAAGTACGAACAATCTCCTCTTCTGTCATGGGAGGCTCAACTTTAGCAGCCAACTTTCTCCATCGCTTGGCATATGACTTGTGATCTTCTGAGGGCCTTCTCTTGATTCCTTCCAATGTTGTTCGTGTCGGCGCCAACTCACAATTGAATTCATACTGCTTCACAAAAGCTGTTGACAAATCCAACCAAGTTTTGATTTCTTGAGATTTCAGGTTCGAGTACCAATCCAAAGCATCTCCTTCTAGGCTCTCGGGGAACAGACGCATAGGCAAGCTCTCATCATCCACTGGTTTACCAAGTTTGTTGGCAAACATTTTAAGGTGCGTCTTAGGATTCCCGGTACCATCATACTTGCTGAACTTGGGGGTTTTGAAACCCATAGGTAGCTGAACGTCAAGAAATAGGCACAGATCATCGTAATCCAATCCACCGTGTCGGTTCAGACCTTGGTTCTTCTTTATAAACTCCTCGAACCTGCCCAATCTCTTCATCAGATTTTTGTCGACTGGCATGACAGGCTCCTCTATCTCTGGCTTTCCTTGGGAGGCAATGTCCCATACAAAGGGTTCCGTGTTATGAAGATGAGGCTTGGTATGACTGGGAGGTATGTTTAAGGTGATCTGGGGTTGAGTATGAGGGTTTGCCTTGTTGGTTGGGCTCATCAAGATATAGTCAGGGTGAGTGTATGGAAAACTGGTGTTATGGTGAGAGAAAGCAATCTCATGAAGGTTAGGAATAGGTGGAACAAGGGTGGTTTGAATATTGGTCGAGAAAAGGGGTGTATTACTTGTCAGCGGAGGAATGCTAACAAAGCGTTCATGACCATTCGAGGTACCACCTCCACTACTATTGGCCACCAACTGATCAATTACACGCCTTTGCGCAGCCATCTCGGCACTCATCTCATGAAACCTTCCCAATACTTCACTTAACTGAGCTCCCAAAGCAGCAAAATCTGGCGAAGTGACCAAAGCATTCCTATCCGAGCCTTCTGGTGCAGAACTCATGCTTACGGGCTGCTTTGAGCTTTTACTTTTAGATCGGGTAACGATGGGGCTTCTGCGTGAAGCTATTTTTAAAGTACCTGAATGGGAAACGAAACACTTTAGGAGCTTATTCCAAAGGGGAGCTGCGGAGATTTATTTGAAAGAAAAAAAGAAAAAGAACGAAGTTAGTGATTGCTTATATAATTCGGATGCATGTCCTAGAGGGGGACCCTTTTACGCCAAGGGTAGGCCTAGTATGAAAAATGCAATCCTCTGGGGTATGCACCATACAATACCTGATGGGTCCGATCACTCCGTTGATATGCGATTAGTAATTGGTCCACAGGGTTGACCAAAAGAATATGCACTGTTTGGGCATTATGAGGACGAAGTTCGAATGGATTCATTACTTTAACTGATACGTGAAGAGAGGTTAAAGGTTGATTTAGCATGAAAAGGATTATTCTTGAAGGAATCGTAGTGCCTTGACTAGCCTTGAGGGAAAAATGGATCTAGTTCAAATGGATTGGACGGGATTGATGGTTTACCCAAAAATCGAATGGGTTCATTGCTTACCTGTAACTCCACATCTCCATTTTATTGGCAACACACTAGCTCATAAGTCTTCTAAAATCAAGATTTGGCCTTGATAAAAATTATTATCTCAACAATGAGAAATTATTTGTGACTTTTTCGATTTAGTGTCCTTATGCATGGGATTTTACCAACTTTGATAAAATGGCCAAAAAATGATTACTAGAGGTTTATATTCTAGCATGTGAAGGTCACTCCATATCTTTGGATGCCATCATAGAAGGGATCGGACCCTACCTTACCTTGTGCATTACCCCTTTGGATGTTACTGAAAATATAAACATGCAAGTCTCATTGGATTATATATCCGAGACACAAGGGTGGTTTATTCCTAACATGGGATTCCCTATGCGGCATTCCCTCTATGGCTTATGCATGATGCCATTTTATTAAAGCAAGTAAGGGTGCAAAATGAAACATGGCCTATAGGAGCCCCATTTGAATGCCGGGGTAAGCCTAACAATGATGTGCAATTACAACTTAAATGCAATATACATAAATTCAAACATGCAATAGCCTATCTAGAAGGATGGCTTGTCTTAAAAGAGTGCAAAAACTCTTATTCTCTAAAGTTTGTGAAATGCAAGAAAAGAAAGACAACTAAAGGTTAGTTTAACCAACAGATATCACATAACACTTTGGAACAACAAATTGCACAAAAAATAAAGAGGGGTGGAATCCCTCCTCTCGTGTCTAGTGATCCTTAATAGGGTAAGGTAGACTCTTCCCTAGGCAATTCTAACATGGATGCATGAGGTTGGGCTCACTAATGCATCTAGACTCGATAAAGGTTACAGGCTCCCAAACCTTCAGACCAAAAGGCAAAAGGTCATCAATCCAAATGCCCCAAGTCGGTGGTTCGAGTGATCCCCTAGACATTGCTACGTGCACGTCGTGCCACGGCCACATGTCCAAGTGGATCGATCCTAATCCTAATAGGGAAGAGTGGCGTGACAAGCCACTAAAAGTAAAAAAAGTAGGGTCAAAGTAAAATACATATGCACGTATGAAAGTGATTCCCTTTGAGAGGAGGGATTCAAACATCAAACATTTTCGAGGCTCTAGGGTAGATGCATACCCACCCCAAATGCAAGGCGCGGTACAAGTAAATAAATAAACAATAATTCATTCATCATGTACGTGATGTGTAAGGAGTGATTTGCACGGAAAACCCTAAAAGAGAAAAGAAAAGAATGCAACCTAAAACATCCAAATGTGATATATAAGAAAGTTAGAAAAAAGAAATAATCAACTAAATCAAGTGCTCGGACCCTCTTAGGAAAGTCCCCAGTGGAGTCGCCAAGCTGTCGCGCCCCATTTTTTTTCGATATGGTATGGAAGAAGAGGGAAAGATTTCGATTTTATTTGTTTTTGAAAAAGAAAGGGAAAGGGGTCATGGGACTACAAAAATGCGACGGTTTGGACCCAAAACAAAAGTCTAAAAAAGGGTTTTTAGAAAAGTTTGGAGTCGCCACTTGGTATGGAGTTTAGGTGTACCAAGTCACCCAAAAAGTTTTGATTTAATGAAATAAACAAAGAAAACCCTTTTTTAGACGACTCCAGGTCTTTGAAAACTAGAGAAAAAGGTTCGGGGGTCACGGTTGAAAGAAGGGAAGGCAAAGATTCGATGTTACTCGTCTCTAAGGCACCCTTCTAACCTAGCCAAAGCTAGTTGCAAGATCTAGTTGAAAATTTCCTAACTCTAACTTTAAAATTTATCACATTTGGATGTTGTCTATATGGATGCAAAACCTAGACCTAATGTTGGATCGAGAGGGGCAAATGTCTCCTTGAGGTGTGATTGGAATTGATCACATTAGTTGTGTCATCCAATTTTGATCCCTTGAGGAGGTCACGAAAAATGCAAATGATGAGACTCGAATGAACGGAAAGTAGGGTTTTCAAAAATGAAATTTTTATAAAGTATCAAGAGAAAAGAAGTTGGGTTTTTGAAAGGATCAATTCTAAATGCAAAGAGGAATTTGAATTTCCAAAAGATGCAATTTTAAGAAAAAATGGTTTTTTGACTTTGAATTGCTAAACATGAAGAAAGGAACTTGATTTTTAAAGAATGAATTTTGATAGAGTTTAAAATAATGCACGTGTATGTCCTAAAGAGGGATAATGCAACATAACGGGTGCGGGGGACTAAGTTCGTGACTTTAAATCTCCCTTTTCAAAGAAGGAAATGAAAGCGTGCTAAGGCTAGGAAGCCATACTCGCTCTTTTCCCTATTTCAAAGGGTAATGCCTTAAATGCACTAATCTAATAAAAGAAAAACTAAATGAGATGTTTCACATACGGGATGGGATAATAGTGACATGCAAAATGGAAAGAAACTCTAAAAGTGAAAAGTGTGTGAAATTTGTATCTAATGCATGAACGGCGTTTAAGGGTCTAGCATTGGACTAGCCCTTGTCAAAAGGTTCTCACTAACATTGGATTAGTGAGAAATCGAAGGGGAAGGCCACAACTAGCATTGGACTAGTGTGGTGACGTCAATATATTTACACAATAATTATGTAGACATGATAATAAAGCAAGTAAACATATAAAACACATAAACACGTAGCACATAGGCATAATATCTAGATGCAAGGCCCTAGGAAAGCAAATAAACACATAATCATGCAAGCATGCAAAATAAGCATATAAAAACTAATTATTACATTGGGGGGAATCTAAATACATTCTAAGGGAAAAATTCGAAATAATAACCTAACTATTACATTTTCTAGACTAAATACACTTTTTGCCCAAAATTAAACCTATCTATTACAACTTGGCATCTAAGGCCTCCAAATGATTTACTCAAAAATTAAATAACATAAATAAAGATTAGACATGAATGAAAGTAAAGGAAAACTTAATTTAAAACATGCAAAATCATGCAAAACACATAATAAGCACATAATAGGGGAAAGAAGTTACCATCCCTTGATATGAGGCCTTAATTGAATCCTTAGATGATGGGCATGATTATCTAAGACTCAATGTGAACAAAAGGGATCAAGGTACCAATTTAAAGGAAAAATCAATCAAAATTCAAAGAAAGGGTATCTAAACAGATTCTGCAAGCAAACAGATAATGATAGGAAGTAGAGTAAGATTCTGGAACAAAAGAGCATGAAATATCAACAGAATACAAAAAAAGAGGTTACGCGGACCAAACGCGGGAAGAGCCAAACACAGCATGCAAAAATTAAAGACCGAGAGGAAACGCGGACTCAACCAGCAACACAACCAGCAAAAAATCAAAGATCAGAGAGGAACGCTGACTAGAAAGCGACTCAGAACCAGCGTTTCTTCCCATCTTCAAAATATCAGGAAGATTGCTTCCAGTTTTCAATATCACAAAACAAAATCCTCGAGGCAAAGGGATCTATTTAAAGCATCAAATATCAGCATTCAGATCATGTCAAAACAAGATAAAATCGAAGAAGGCCAAATCTTAAGCATCAGCATCATCAAATAGGCAAAAAAGGGGAAGGGAAGAACTGTAGAAACGGGATTGCAATGCCAGCTTTCTTCACATCTTCAAACATTCAACCGAAACGCTGGATCGTTACGCGAGATAGTCCGCAAGAGATCCGCTTTCTTCACAACTTCAAACATTCAAGAGGAACGCTGGACCGTTACGCGGAGTGATCCGCGTAGTAGTCCGCTTTCTTCACATCTTCAAACGTGAAGAACATTTTTCCGAAATTTCTCGAATCACAACAAGATCATCACGAAGCATCGACGCCTAATTTTAAACGTAAAAACCAATCTACTAGCCTTACCAAGGCTATATAAACGTAACATGCTCATATAACAACACACAAACATCATCAACTATCATAAAACATCAAAACATAGTCAAGACCTTGGTTCCACCAAAGGTCACATTTTCAACAAGATTCACCGTGAAAAACGATAGATAGGGTATAGGAAGACTACGATTAAGCTTGAGAAGAACGAAAAGAAATCCCCAAAAATTCCAGAAAATCTTCACAAAAAAGAAACCCTAGTTCTTTCTTTCTTTTCTCTCTTTTTCTCCTTTTTACTTTGATTTTCGATCGTTTTTCTCTGCTTTTTCCTTTTCTCTCAGCCTCCCTCTTCTCTCTTTTCTCTCAGATTTTCCCTCCGATTTCCAACCACTTGTTAAACCCTAATCTAGGCTATTTATAGCCACCCAAACCTAGAACCAAAGGTTTTGATTTTCTTGGGATGAGGTGAGCTAATCTTGAACGTTAGATCAGTTGTTAGGGTGTAGGGGTGAGTTGGGGAATGTTTAAATAGGTTTCTTATCGCTTCAAGCATCAAAATACAAAAAAGGATGATCCAAGCTTACGGAAAAATCAGCGTCATTTTTTTTTCGCCGATCAGGTTACGCTGGACTAGTTACGGGACTCACCTGGTCCGCGTTTTATGACTTTGACTTTTTTTTTTTTTTTTTTTTTTTTTTTTTAGAAAAACCTACAAAAAATGAGAAAAATATGTTAGAAAATTCAAAGATAAATAACTAAACATTAACAGATAAAAATATAGGAAAATAAAAGAGATAGTCAAAATTTGGTGTCTACAGACAGCAACAATCTTTCGGGCAATATACCATCAGAAATTGGTCAGCTGTCTAGACTTCTAAACCTTAGTCTGTCAGCCAATAATCTTAGTGGCTCAATTCCAGTACAAATAGTCAATTGCACACAATTGCTGGATTTAAACTTGGGCCAAAATGCACTCATCGACAGTATTCCTTCTCAAATAGGAAATCTTCCCTCACTTGCGACTCTTGATCTCAACCAAAACATGCTGGAATCCAAATTGCCACCAGAGCTAGGCGAGTTGAAAAGCATTGAGATGATGAATCTTGCGCATAATAGGATATCAGGTTCCATCCCAAAAAGCTTTGATGCTTGCTTCAGTTTGATTTCCATTGATATATCTTACAATCAATTGGAAGGTCCTCTCCCCAACACTAGTGCAGTTCAAAAAGCTCCATTTGATGCTCTGAGAAACAATAA
Organism: Gardenia jasminoides; assembly: GCA_013103745.1. Classification (NCBI taxonomy): domain Eukaryota; kingdom Viridiplantae; phylum Streptophyta; class Magnoliopsida; order Gentianales; family Rubiaceae; genus Gardenia; species Gardenia jasminoides. Next base: position 10,219,065 of record CM023099.1, on the reverse strand, counting down.
AGGTTTATGAGGCAGTGTTGCTAGGTTGAAGCCTTGCTTTCAATCAACTCAAAAGAAAACTAGTAGAACGACAACTAAAAGAATGGTCTTTCTAGTTGTTGCTCCAATACTAGCAACCATATTTCTTTTGATCATGGTTGTGGGCATCTTCATTCGTGCAAGGTCACATACCAGAAGCATGGAGAATGAGCCTCAGGAATTTACTATAAATATGTTCTCTGTGTGGAGCTTTGATGGGAAAATGGTCTATGAGAACATCATTGCTGCAATAGAGAATTTTGATCCGAAATACTGCATCGGAGAGGGAGGATTTGGAGGTGTATTTGAAGCAGAGTTGCCAAATGGTCAAGTGGTTGCTGTCAAGAAACTTCATGGAACAGATGGTGACTTGAGAAGGCAGAAAGATTTCGTGAATGAGATCCATGAATTAACAAACATAAGGCATCGCAACATCTTGCAGCTGTATGGATTCTGTTCACATGCACAGCACACTTTCTTGGTTTATGAGTTCTTGGAAGGGGGAAGCTTGATGCACTTGTTGAGCAATGATGAAACAGTTGCCACGTTCAACTGGATCAAAAGGGTAAACATTGTGAAAGATGTTGCCAATGCATTGTCTTACATGCATCAAAATTGTTCTCCTTCTACAATTCATCGAGATATATCTAGCAAAAATATTTTGTTAGACTCTGAGTATCAAGCCCATATTTCAGACTTCGGTACTGCAAGAATCTTGAGGCCTGATTCATCTCATTGGACTTCATTTGCTGGAACATATGGTTATGCTACCCCAGGTATAATCTTCTTTGCTCAAACAAATCTAACTTTCCTCTTTACTTTGTCTTTTCCAACTTAATCCATAGTTATATAAAGCTAGCATGAGGAAAGCTATGTATGTTTTTGGATTATGATTTACTATAAAGGGATTCATCTGCACCAGACTATGAAGTGATTATTGTTTTTGTCAATTGCAGAACTTGTTTATACCATGGAAGTAAGTGAAAAATGTGATGTTTATAGTTTTGGAGTATTAGCTTTAGAAGTGATCATGGGAAAGCATCCAGGTGATTTCATACTGTCAACATTGTCGGCATCATCGTCTACTTCAACGGCATATGATATGCTGCTGAAAGACATTGTGGATCCTCGACTTTCATATCCAAGTATGCAAGAGTCGAAACAAATGACCTTGGTGGCAAAGCTAGCATTGTCATGTATAGAACCCAATCCTCAGTTAAGGCTGACAACGAAGCCAGTGTGTGTCCAACTGTTGAAAGAAATACCATCTCAATTCAACGTATTCTCGATGGTTACAATTGGACAATTGCTGGACCTGCAAATGACAACCGTTTGAGCTTCTCTCGATAAGTATCTTTCCTTCCTCCGTCCGAAGTTTCAAAAATTTGTTGTCTGCAACTCTAAATTTGAGGTAAATTTTACTTTCATCCCTTGTAAGGAAAAATAGAAATATTAGTTTCAGAATGGAGGGTGAACCTCTAGTTAGTGGCGGTGCTGTGTTCACTACAAGGATCGCAATTATACCCCAAGATTTCTGAAGAATTATAAAATAACCTATAAATAGTCTAGATTTTTTAGTATGTTCTCGTTTTTGCCCCTTGAATTTTCAAATATTTAATCTCTCCCCACAATTGCCCCTCCAAAAGTATTCAATTTTCAAATTTCCCTCACCAGTTTTATATGGAACTCTAAAATATCACATACTACATGGTGCTGTTCTTATTTCTTTTTATAAGTAGTTTTTTCATTTTGTAAATTTTATTTGCTTAACATTAAACTTCTCTTATATGTTTAATCGCATGAATTGCAAGCAAACCAAATATTCATTTGACAGTTTGAATATATTCCATTATTAACTTATTAAAATGTATGTCTTGCAGCTTTATGGGTAATATTAATAATTGGGCAATTGTATATTATTAGATGAACTAATAACTACAAGACACAACAAATCACATAGACTATTTTTTATTTTATTTTTCTAATGTTGAATTGGCGTGTACCTATTAATTTATAGTGAACACTTGTACCAGAAGTCTACAAACTATACGTAGGGAGTGTGATATAAAATTATTAGAACCCTTGAGTAAAGGTTCTGTTTCCGCTATAGAGTCAGAATGTTACTTAGAGTGTATTTCATATTCAAAACTTGATACCAAGGTTTATACATTCCTAAACTGTAACTCTTCTAATACTGGATATGATACTTTGAACAGCTTGAACCAGGCTCTGGCAGTGGAGCACAAAAGAAAGCATCTGGGCTACATCACCAGTGACCGAATAGTTTAGAATTGTGCATCAGGAAATGAATAATGCTGAAGATATGATATAGCTAGGCATGCTTGTGTAAAGAATTCTATTTGGATGTTTGATCAGTAAGACCAAATAATCTTCTGTTTTCCCTGGCTAGGGACATATATCACAAAGGACTAATATTGGATGGTGTTTGCATAAATTTCTAGTTAGGGAAAATTACTTCTGTTGTGTGTTTGACAAAAGCAAATATGGCAATGATCATAACAATGCAACAAATATAGCCTTTTTCAACTGTTCAGTACTGGAACTGGAATGTGCATATATAGTCTTTTTCAACTAGAACTCTTCTCACATGTTAGTATGTGAAAGCATAAGAAACTCCAGCAACTAAAAGTTTACTTATTGGGAGAAGCTGCAACAGTAGGCAGGTGACCTTCATCCTCCTACAGTTGCAAGAATGCAACTATATCTACATTTCGGGAAAGAGAAATTTGGAAAGAAAACTACAGAAGAAAAAGTGTTACAACAATGCATATTTTTTCGACTATGTCTACTTATTGGCTAACATGAATTTGATTAGTTATCAATGACTTGTTGCAAACACAGAAAGTAATACATATAGATGCATCTCTAGAACCATACTGGGACTAATGCTTTCAGCTCACTATATGTGTGCATTTATTTAAGGTTTTTATGTGATTTCTGGTAAAAAATTGAAGCAAGCAATTAATTGTGTTCAATATCATATATAGTCCCTTAATTGTGAAATTTCCTAGAGATAATAGGAATGAGGAACTCAAGGATGAGGTTTTTCGGATATGTTAAGTGTTTCGATTTTAATGAGTAGAGGATCTGGTTGCAAAATCTTCTAGAATCATGTTTATGGAGCGTATATAATCCCTCTGACAATGATGTTTGTGTTACCCACCAAAAGTATTTAGATTGAATTGAAGGAACCATATTTGAAGTTTTCTTTCCGAGAGACATGCTTTCCATCATCTTGTTCGGAATTTTAGGAGTATTTGAAAGTCTACTACCTATAAAATCAAGTTCCAATCGCTTGATTCAAAGAGGCATATTGGATTGATCTATTACTATTTGAATATTTAATCCAAAAGATTTAGAATACTCTATATATCAATCACTTGTTTGCAGTAACTGAAACATATTTTTTTTAATTTCTCATTATTGTTCAATGACAAACTGTTTCCTATAATCGTTGTAGTTTTAGGAGGCTAAGTTATGCTAACAATTAATAAATGTACTATGAGAGAATTACTGCATTTTTTTTATTGAAGGTTACGTGCCTTTGTAGTTATATGGCCGCAAATTATCAGTGCGCACTACATTTTCTATTTTGTTCGCCCACTTCTAGAGTAATTAATACCTATTTGTTGGTCATGCATTACCTAAAGGCCTCATATTCAAGGGCGGAGGCAAATAGAGTTGAGGGTGGGCAATTGCTCCCCCTCCCAACTTTGAGAAAATTTTATTTTAGGCATGAAATTTTTGAAAATTTACAAGTTGCTTTTCTATTTGCACCCCCTAAAATATTTAAAATTATCATTCTTATCATATTTGGCCCCCAATATTTTGAAATTCTCTTTCTTATCTACATTGTCCCCTCTAAAATTTTTTAAATTGTCTTTCTTATTTATATCGGCTTCCCTTAATAAATCAAAATTTCTTAATTCTTACACTTCACAAGAGTGTTGGATCAAATTAAAGTTAGTTATTGACGCAAATCCAAGAACAAAGTTTTTTTGACATTTCTAAACTACCATTAAATTATAGCACAACTTAGATATCAAAATATAATTTATAACCAGAAAAGTATGTTTAACATAAGCATATTTTAATTACAAATTTACTATGATTACATTTAGTATGGTGCCAAAGTTTAAGCCTGCTGACTTTAGGTCCTGACTCCGCTACTGCTGATATTGATGCATGAGATTCAACTACATAGAAAAAAGAGATGAAAACAGTTCCTCTTGTATTTTGCGGCAAAGGTCTTGTATAAGTTAACCATTAAAGGATAAATTATAGAACATCTGCTTTGGTGGTTGTGTTGTGGACTAATTTTTCAATAAAACACTTTTTAATAATTTGTCTAATTGGCCAGTAAGAGCATGAGTTAAGTGTGACAAATGCAAAACATCTGCTATTGTATATGCAAAATGCATATAGCAAGTAATTGTATAAATCTATAAAAACAAATGCACAAAACAACCTATGACAATGTCTCCTTTCAGGAGAGCACAATTTTCAAACCTAAAGATTGCATTTCTTATTTTGATTTGTTTCCTAGAAAACTTCTCCATTATTCTTAAATCTTGTACAAGATCGTGTCTAGCCACATAAAAGTGTTCAACTACGTAATTTTTAGATTTAAATTTATTCTGATTTCTTTTGTAGTAAAATCAAGACAATGCTATTATATTTTTTCTCATAGCAATGGCTCGATAAGTGGATTTCATATTTTTGGGTGGAAAACGTTCAAGGTGTTAAATTTTTTAGCATCATAGATTTTTTACCAGCAAGTTCCCAATAATTTATTTGTGATGATATTAGAATTCCATTTGTTGTTAGCGCCACTCAATCTCTTTTACAATTTTTCGCAACATATAAAAAATGAGTATTATACACAATTTATTGATCATAGCATTAAATTAATTTTAGCTCTTGAATTTTCCAAGCTAGAGTCAGGAAATATTTTTCCCTGCCATAGCTTAGCTTCTTTCCTTGTGGAAGACGTACGCTGGCGCCAAATTGTCACCCAACGTCTGCTATTTATATCAATGCCAGGGGCCGCGTTAAAGAGTAGGCGGGTGCTGTTAACTGCATGGAAAACGCCCACTGCTAGGTGCCTAAGAAAAGTAAAAATTATAGGTTATCTTTCCCAGAAAATGTCAAGAATTTGACATCAAATAGATTATTGTTATCAGTAGTCTTCAATATAGTTTTTTCTAAGCAAATTTTATGTCTGAAATATATGTGTGTATGTAAGTTTTTTCTTTTTTTTGGTTATGTGTATATAAGATAACATGAAAGATCATCAGTACCTTTCTTCTTCCTTGTTCTGCCTTGATGCAAGCTCCTAGGCGTGAAATCATTCAGTGGTGGGTCTAGAAATATAATTCAGTGGGGGCAAATATAATGTATAAATATAACCGTCCAATTATTGAAATGCACATGTTAACCAATAATATAAAATATGTACATAGTTACTATGTAGTAATAATATGAAATATGTACATAATTTATAAATTATGTACATAATTACTATGTAGCTTTTTTTTTTTCCATTTTGCAAATGTCAAATGAAGAAAAAACAATTTTCGTGATTTTCAAACTACAGCTAAGAAATTAACAAAGCATTTCAAATGGTTTTGTAATTGAAAACATATTGAAAAGGAAGCACAGAAGAGTGAAGGTAAAGTTGAGTTTTTGTAATGGTTTTGATTAAAAGTGAGAGGTAAAATGTTCAATTATTTATTATAAGTTTGTTGAATTAGGATTTTACCTAAATATTTTATTAAAGAGCGATAAGCAATAATCTCTAAATTGTAGGTACATATATTAAGGATTTTGTTAGGATTTAAAAGTTGTGGGAGAAAGTGAACAATATTATCTAATTCTCAATTTACACATATATATTAAGGATTAATTGCCCCCACTGACCCCACTATAAATCCGTCCCTGAAATCATTGATAACACTTCAGGCAAGAAATCATCATTCTCAATTGGAACGGCTACATGTGTAAATAATTTTTCCAATTTATTCCACTATAATTCTACATTGAATTCGATACTATCAATTCCAGTTGTTTGGTCAATAGCTGAACTAACTCCTCAAAACAGCCATGAGTACAAATAGCCCACTCCAAATATAAATATCTCAAAAGTCCAACAAAATATAAACAGCCCAATATAATAAAAAATCACCCAAAATTTTAGAAAACCAAACTATGACAGTTATATTAGGAACAATATGCAGCAATTTCGCTAGTAAATCAATTTCTAATTCTAAATCACACACACGCACACAAAAGGCCAGTGATAGTGTCCAATACACAAGTTTGAAAGATACAGTGGCTTCCAATTGATCCAAAGAGCTACTAGCATACGCCTCACAGGCCTTTGACACCACACAGCACGCGTGTATGTGTGTAGCTTTTTGCTTGTTCAAGACTACACCAATTTGTCGATGCTTCTTTCGGCATCAAGTGGACCTTAGCAAGAGAAATTTGAAGAAGCAAAGAGATACTAAGACTAAAAAAATGAAAGTGACAACCTCCATAAATAAAAACTCTTGTACAGAAAAAATGATTATACCTATAAAATATGACTAGATGTTAGAAGATTAAATAAGAGGAGCCATTCCATCACTCTTTTCTCAACCAAGCATAGGATTATAGGATCATTTTAAAGAATACAAGCTAATCAATTTTGTGTTATTTTATGATAAGTAATCCATTCCTATATCATTTCATAAACCAAATGAAAGCAAATACATGTTCTTTTTTTCCCTTTTATTTTATTTTATTTTATTTTTTGACATGAGCATGCTTGAATATGTGGCTTCAATTTAGTGAAAATTATATGTAAGATTACTTCCTGACTTAAAAAAGTCTTTCTTCCTAATCAAACTGGACCTATTAAGTCTAATTTTTTTTTCTTTTCTTTTTTTTTTTTGGAGATGGTTGTTTTTTGAACAAGTTTCGTGAAATTGAGCAAGAAAATGTAATGCACTATTTTTAGAGCATGAATGGTGAATCATCTTATAATCTTGCGCAATGGTCCTTGTTCTTTGTAACTTCACCTCAGCAAAGGCATTATTTTGATCTTGGATTGTGACATTCAAGAAAGCAAGAGGCAGAAATGACGAGCGCAGGGCATCCATATAAATTAAGTTCAAATCCACAGTCAAGTTCTATATTTATAAATTTCTAAATACTTCACACGCGATTTTCTACAAGTATACAAGTCGAGATTGAGTACAGATTTTTAAGGATCGATCTCACAGGGAAGTACAAATAATTACTGGCACTACTAAAACTTCTCTATTATTTAGATAATCAATAAATTTCTGAAAGTAAAATTATGCTAAAAAAATCAAAACTCCTTAGGTCATGGAATCCCTTACTACTCATACAAGTGCAACTCTTGGATCAATAAACACTACTACCTTGGCTAGTCATGGCGTAATTTCCTAATGCATGTGATACCCGCTTTCGCCAGCGTACCAACCATACCTATAGCTAATTTATTCCTACTGTCATTGTTATAAAACTAACTAAAGGCTCATTAGGTTTATGAAACTCTATGAACAAGTCACTAAAGCCATGAATGTGCACCTTTACTTTTGTAAGTGTACTCCCTAGGTTCAACATTTTCTTAAACTAGTGTTAAATTACAATTTTTATTGCAAATCTAACACCTTTAGATTATCACAATCAATGGCTAGTCAATCATGATTAGAAAAGTAAAAGTGCCAAATAACTTGCTCAGTATAATAGCATCAAATAGCCAAGAAATCAACACAAAACAATCATAAAAAGTTCAACCAAAACCTAAGGCATAAACTTTAGAAACGGAAGATAAATAGAAAATCCAAACATGTATTATAAACAAACAAGAAATCCAATACAAAAGAGAAAGTGATAGGATAGATATCACTCTTGTTACATGAGATCAAACTCTTCATCTTTACTCCTCAATCTTCATTCAAATCTAGCTATAAACAAGAGAGGTTAAAACTATACTATACTACCTAATCTATATTAAACTAGTCTAAACTAAAGAAAGTAGAAGAGTTATACTTTTGATGGTGTTCTTCTCCTCCTCAAAAAGCTTTTTTTTTAGTGCCTTGGAGGCCCATACTTATAGAGAATTAAACCTCCAAGCAATCATGTTAAAGTCGTGCAACTTGTGTCTTGAGATTCCAAAAGAATGCTTCTCCAACTTTCCATGCTTTTCTTGGGCAGAATCTATCGAAATCTTTCACCAAAAGTAATCAAAAAGTTAGTGTGAAAAGACTACAACTTGCTCTACAAATTGAGAGGTGAAATATGGATCCGAGGGCTGGGTCTAAGCTCAGATCCACCCCTTGGATCACATCTGGGCTTTGATCCGAATGGATCCAAACTTGGATTTTACTACCCTATTTTTTCATCAATTCAAACTGCACATTTCTTCATGATGCAGGCTGAATTAGCACTTGAGCAAAACGCAAACATTGTATAATTGAGTTAACTTTCCAAAGTATCAAGAATCATCTCAATCGAACCACTGTAAGTTGAGAATTATCCAAAATATCCTTAACTAGTCAGATCCTTTATTTCACGTTTTACAGCTTAAATGTACCTCTGATGTTTCAATTTTTGACCATGAAAATGTATTAATTGGATCTTGATATCTCATGATGTTGTAGAGTTATGTCTTACTCTTAGTTTCAAAATGCCATAAGAATCACTTCAATTCAACACATATAGCTCAAGTTATGGCTAAAACACCAAAATGTGCCAAAGCTGCCACTTTCTACTTGACTTGAACTTGCTTGCTTTTCATCATTTGAATATTTTGCATTTCATGTCCAATTCAAATCATCAATAATCATCTAAATATCTTCTCAATTCATGGCATTTAATAATCCTACAAAAGCAACATAAAAACAAGCATTAATCCACTCAATTTTACTAATTAGCAAGAAAACTTCACTTGGAGAATTTTTCACTAAAAATGCATAAAAACACCTAACCAAAACTATAAAATAACATAAAATTACTACCAAGTAACACACTAATTATAGTTAAAATAAACTCTTATCAAATTCACCCACACTTGAATCATTACTTGTCCTCAAAATAGGAAATACAATCCAAAACAATAATTCCAATTTTACTACCAAATTAATTTAACCTCTTTCAACTAGGTAAACAATCATCATGCGATCATTCAATTTTCCTCAAATACTCATAATATCAAGCAAAAGAGATGCCATCGTACCTTAATTCCAACACAGCTAATTCAATCTCTAACCCTAACCTAATCTCACAGACGAGCAACTCATATAGTTATGTATAGTTTCCTTTATCCACAACCTCCTCAATTTCAAACTTAAAGAGGGATTTTATTCATTGTTACTAATACTATCATACTCAATTTGTAAATGCGTCTTTTGACACGAAAATTGACATTTCTAGGTGAAGACCCCAGTTACTCAACACCTCACTTATCTGAATTGCTTTGCATACTCTTAATTCAAACACCATTTGACACGAAAGTTAATATTTTTAGATGTCAACCCCCAGTTATTCAATACAAAATCATTAGAGTAGAATAATATCTCTTATTCTTTTTTTCTTTCTTTTTTTTCTTTATCTCTCTAGAAGCAATGACCATAAAGAGAGAATTGCTTTTTATGATTATATCAATCACTTGCTTGTAAAATTAAGTAAAGAGAAGAAATCTCATTCAACATGTAGAATACAGGCATAATGATCTCTATTTCACAAAATATAATTTCTAAAAGGCAAATATCTTAATCACATAATAACTATTTCCTAATCAATTGAGAAATTCATTTTCCAAAGCACATATAGATTTTCAACATGTGGAAGAATTAAAATGCAAAAGGTTTGAATAAATTGGCACTTATCTAACACAAAATAGCAAAAATTTCAAAAAAAAATTTGGGCTCTAGTGAAATGTAGGAAAAGATTTTGGAAAAATTTTGACAAAATTTTCTCTTATAATTGGATGAAACTTCCTACCAGCAAATCCAAATTTAAATGAAAAGACCACAATGCAACATTTCCAAACACAATTCTAATATTCCTAATGCATTTAAATCCACAAAACATCATCATAAGGCACAAAAATGACAAGTTCATACATATATTCCCTTCCTCCACACTTAAACTCCATATTGTCCTCAATGTGGTAAAAAGAAAAGGATGAAATTAAGAACAATACTCCTCTATAAAGGTTGCCAATATCCAAATCCGGTGCCAAACCAATAAGAACAATTGTCAACTTCTCTCCCCCATTCCAAATGGTCCCAGCTGCTGTGCAGACCCAGAATATATATAGTAATAATAATAAATAAATAGATAAACTATTTCATTTTTTCTCAATCTAACTGAATTGTATCTCGTGTACTCTGACAGGTGCCGAACCTGTGCAATAATAAATATTAAAAAACCCAATTACCACCTCAATTAATTACAGAGTAATTCTGAGTACTGGAGCAGGGACTCCGGATGTGCAATGGGTTACTGGCTTCACCCTGATTCCAAGGAGTATGCTAAACCCGATATACCAGAATTATCTTTGAGAAAATATTAATTTGTAGTAGTGGCAAGTAGGGTCGTCTCCTCAGGGAACGGGTAGGAAAAATGTTTCTTTCTAGATCACAGTAAATTGGGGGGTTGGATGGGATAGAACTAGAAATAAAATAAATAAAATTAGAAAATAAAAATGAAAACACCAATTAAATAAATCACCAGAAAACAAATAGAGAATAATTTAATAGAAATAGCAAGTAATAAAATTCTATCCAAAGGAACAACTTCTCAGGCACAGTCCAATCAAATAATCATTGATGTAGAAATATTTCATTCAATTGTCATTAGGTTAATTATAGCTACCAACAAACTCTGACAGCCAACTTTTCCTTACTTTTTCGACAGCCAAGGCATGACCGTTAACTGCTTCCGTAACCAGATAACAACCGTAGGTACGACCATAAGAATTTAATTACCCAGTTGCATTAAAAGTTAGAAAAACCCAACCCTAACCAATGAACACGCTAAGAGGGTTCATTTAAGTTAGATCTTACGTTTCCCCAACATAAAACCAATTATGGGGGTCGCCACTAATTATTAACTAAATGAACAATTACGGATTCAATTCAGTTAATTTGACAATAGTCTATTAAGTTAAATTAAATATCCGGCCATTGACATTCAATTAACAAAATAACCTTTAAACAATTAATCCAGGAAACGTATGAATAGTAACCAAATTAAAAGAACTAATAAAGATTTGATTAGATCTCACAAATAGTATGGACTGCGCATTCGAGTTGCCCTTTGAGTAGACGAGAGATTTAACCGCTCCTCATCGAGAATCGCAACCAAGAGATATTTTTGAAAATTGCAATTATTGATTGATTAAAAGAAGAAATAAAGGAACGAAAATAAGAAGAAGAAACAAAGGAACGAAAATAAAGCTTCTAGACCAATCGAAGGACTAAAGTTTGGCAGCCTCCAATCAAGTCTCCAAGCGAAGTCTGCATAGCCCCCCGTTCCAAGCGATAGGTTAAGCTATAAATACCAAAGGTTCTAAGCTTCCCTACCTAATTAGGACTCAAAGAGTTCAATTCCTCCTTGGAAACTAAACTACTAAGCAATAACAAAATAATGAGGGAAACCAATTACAACTTTCCCAAATAAAAGGATTTTTGACCAATTCCCAAAAGTGAATCAAATCTTGTTTCCAAAGAAAATATATTCCGTAGGATTTCTTCACAAAGTCCTTCTTCACAGCAAAATATAGCGTGCCCGCGCCTTATTTGGAATTGGCTTCTGGAATTTTCACCACAATTGCACTTTTAACCTCCAAATAAGTCCAATGACCTAAATCAATGCCAAAAACCAAATATAAGTGGAATTAAACAATTAACACAATACTTAGGCGATAATTAAGAGGAAATATCCGTAAATAATGTGCACAATTGAGGACTTACCAAATTCCCCCACACCTAGACAATACTTGCTCTCAAGCATTCTCTAATCCAAAACTCAAACTCAAGACAACAAACATAGAATAGCATAATAGATTAGCACAAATATTCCACCTTTCTCAACAATCTCATCAAAGTCAGGATGTTCAAGACTTGACAATTCTCACATGGAAAATAGTGTATGCACTCAGCACTCAAGATGTTTAAAAAGGGACATGTACATCAAATCAACACCATAGAAAGACATTGCCATAAACTTGCTAATCTATCACATCTCCACCACTGAATATGAATTCAAATGCAAGAATCAAAGGGTCTTTAACAAGGGTTGTAACGGGGCTTAGGGTAAAGGTTGGACAAAAAAAGGTTAATTTAGGTTGCATACATCAAAGAGAATACCCAAACGTCCTTTGCATGAATTGAAATATCATCTTCATTCACGTAGTTAGCTCTTAAGTACGACAACAACTCCCAAGCATAGCCAGTGCATACAAAACAAGGGGATTGACCCCCTATCAAAACACAGTACTTATTTACAAGAATTCTTTACTATGAAAGTTGGGTTGAAATCATTTGAGATTTGTTGGAGAAATATTCAGAAATTTTTATGGAAGATTTCTGCTTGGTAGCTGAATGGAAGCTGAGATTTTCAGCTTGGATTTCAAAATTTTTGGTGATAATTTTTAGCTAAAACTTGTTCAAAACACCTATGAGAATTTAAACTACAAGTGAATGTTGGATTGGAACCAAAATCATGAATTTTTAGTGGTAAAAGTTTCACATCTTCAAGTTGTAGCAAACCTGGAAATTTTCGCAGGTTTCACTGAGCAATTTTGGAAAAATAGCTATAACTTGGTGTAGAAAAATCAAAACTGAGACCTGTTTATTGCGTTTAAAACTAGACTCAATGATCTTTAATTAATATAAATTTCAGATTCTGGTTCAATTTCTATCAATACCAGAAAATTTTCAAATTTTGGTGTAAAACCAAACCTGTTTTGTTTTCTGCTTTCATGACAACAGTGAATTGGACCTAAAATTTGACTTGCCTATGAGTTGAATTTTACAAAAATGTCTTCTAGAATTTTTTAGTCTTTTGAGTCTATTTTCCAATGGTGTAATTTTTATAATTTTTCAACCTATAGAACTCATGTTATGTTTTTTCAAAGAATGTCGCCGGTGCTGGAAAAGATTTCGAGCAGAGCCGAGAATAGGAGCTGCTTTGCCCTTGCTTTCAAAATTTTGTAGTGATTCTTGGTGAAGTTTAGCTCAATAAACATTATTAGATGGTAACCTTTGAATGTGTAGGTGATTTGAGCAAAAATGTTTTATTTTTAGAAGTGAAAAGAGGAAAGTTTTGAACCCCTATTTTGCTGGAAATTTTGGATAGCTTGTTGTCCGATCCTAAGCTCAAGCAAATCCCCCTGCTAAGGAAAACAAAAGGAAAAATAGGGTGAGCTAAAAGCCCAGTGATGTTCCAAAAGACAGGCATGCAAAATAGCAATTAGCATATTTGCACCTCAAAGATTTTGATAAACAATCACACTAGCACATTTGCAATAAAATTTGGAATTTCAAGTATAAGTACAGAGATGATCACAGTAGCACTGTCAACCAGGAGATGGTGCCTATGCACTACTCAAGCCGCTCGACTCGGAGATCAGTGCTTACGAGGAGTTCAGCACTCAAGCTTCTCTTACTGGAAGATCAGTGCACAAGGATCACTTAAATAACAATTTAAATATAAAAGGATACAGATGGCTCTCAGGAGCCAAGTTCCACAGCAGCAACTTGATCCAAGTCCGTTGACACTCCGTCAACCAAGGAAATGCAAGAATTAATGTCCAGTAGAACCCCACTCATCAGCCATACCCGTTCACCCATTCTCCCACCTTACCGAACACCAACACAGGAGGTAATACTCAAGTATACCAAAAACAAGAAATAGGATCCAAGGGCATCATTAGTCTACTCGACCAAGCCCTAACTGGCTCGATTCGACCAATGAGCCGATGGAGTGGACTCCGATCACGAGTCCCAAGAACTAATAACAAGATTAGCCCTTGTGATATCACACAAGTGGCCATTTCACAGACACAGGTAAACAAGCTTCTAAACAGATTAGTCGATGGGATATTACCCAAATGACTCACAGATCAAATATAAGCAATGGCCAAATCCACAAGTATCACGATATCAAGGATATATAGTTCAAGCAAAAGAAATCGAGTGTGATAAAGTACGCACTCGTCTCGATCATAATAACACAAGAGAGTGTCCAAGCCAACAGTTTTCAAGTAGTTCACATAATCAAGTAGGTCAAGATTAGACAATCCAACTAGTCACATTTAACAAGTAAACAAGCATTGGAACACTCACCAAGCAAGTCAAGCAACTCAAACACTCACGCCTTGATCACCCTCGTTACCTCCTTCGAGTCCTATGTATATTCAACGTATACCATCATCAACTCAAGCAAAACAAAATAAATGCAACCTAATCAAGTGCAAAAATAAACGCTACTAACTAATGCATCTCACTAGGAAATTCTAGGGCGATTCAAGTCACAAAATGATGAAACATTGAAGGTTTAGTGGATTCACAAGTCAAGTAGATATTTAGAATGAAATAAATGCGCAAAGATTCAAGAAACTTCAAGGTTCAACCAAGAGCAAGTTTATGACAAAACTAGAATTCGGGTGTATCAGTGGCCACTGTGCAGTCTTGGGAAAATGGACATATCTTGGAGTAGAAAAATCAAAATTGAGTGCCGTCAGTGGCGTTAGAAACTAGACTCATAGGGCTTTCCAACGGTATATGGCTCAGCTCCTAGTTTGTTTCCTATCACTACCAGAAAGCCTGGGAAGTTGACTGTTTTTTCATTTCTGATGAGGTGCAGGACAGAATTTTCTGTTCAAAAGTTGGTGTAATTCAAGAGGTTTTCACCCTTCAAGATAGATTGATTTCACTCCAATTTGATACACAAATGTCTTAACAAGGTTTCTCAACAAGGATTAGTGAAGATTGAGCAAGAAGAAATCACAAAATAAGAGGAAAAGAACCACAAACTTCTTCCATTTTTCTTTAAAGTTCAAAGTAACTTCTACACCTTTCTAGCATGCATATGAAAGAACATCAAGCACTTTCCTCAATGGAATAAGCATCATAGCCTAGTGATTAATGTTAATCCAAATATCAAACACCTTGTAGGCATGAAATCAAACCCATATTCAAGTTGCAACTACAAGCATTCAAGCCCAAAAACTAGGTTACCATGCATCAATCTTCCATAAACATCACCAACAACCTTCATGTAACTAACATAAAAAATCATAGAACTAGGGTTTTGGATAGAAAATACCTTATCAAACCAAAGAAGTAACTCTTCACATAACCAAAATCTTTCCCTACTAAGCTTGAGGATTGATGACTAAGAGCTACTAACTTCCTCCCTTTGATTTCCTATTAAGCTAAGCAAGAAGTTGGCTAGGTTTTATGATGGATTTTCTCCTCTCTTTTACCTCCCTTTTGGTTCGGCCACACCAAGGAAAAGATGAAGAAGATGTGTGTTTAAAAGGATAAGTTTGGAGGGAAAAGAAGTCATCAAGTCAAGGTTTAAATGCTAGGGCGACAAGTGGCAACTTCTTGGCCATTAGCTAACAAAATCTCACTTAATTGCTTTCTAACTCCTCTAATTTGATTTGGTCTCCAATTAACACCAACATACCCTATTTTCTTAGCAATTAAGCCATGCAAGAAATGCTCACTAATTCTAAAATGGAATTTTTGAAAATTCATTTATTCAACCAATGAAGAATGCACTTAGTGAAAACATACCACAAATGCACTAAAGAAATTTATATGCACTTGAATAAATTAAAGGGTAATGTATGCATGAATTTTATTATTATATATTTTTTCTTTTTCTGGGCTCTCACACTCGGGGCCCCAAAACCCATTGGTAAGTCAATCGAATCGCAGCCAGCATTTAGGTACTGGTGGATGAGATTTGATGAACCACGGAATAATGATTTGTGTTCGCTGGACTTGGCATATGGATTTGTCTACTTGAGTGAAATCTTGAAATATTCGAGTATTGCCTTTAATATGTTTCGTGTGCGGGCTCGGTTGGGGGTGAAACGGTGGACGGAGATTGAGTGAAGCAGAGATTCTACATGGACTTTGGTTCTCATGAGTTGATGGAGTGTCAAAGGATAAAAACTGCTTCTGAGTACGACTGAAAAGCATGAAAGTGGATTAGTTCCTGAGAGCTCCCGTATCCTCCATTGAATGCATATTTAGTTCCTTCTGTGCTCTTACGTGAATACTATTGATATTTTCCTTGCTATGAGTAAATGTGTAACCTTTTTCATTTACTTGTTTTCCTGCATGCTTTCTTGGCCTCACTGAGCTTTCGCTCACCCCATTAAATTTGTTATTCCTTAACAGGAACTTGAAGTGAAGAAGTTGGTGAAACTAGTTTTGGCGAGCTTTTGTCTATTTTCGCTAATGTACTTGTTTTAGTTGTTTGACCCTTTTGTAAGTGTAAACTTGAGATGTACTCACAATAGACGTTGTATTGGATGAAATTTGCACTTTAAGCCAATGACACTTATTATATTAAATAATTTCTTTGCTCGATGGTTTTAAATACCCTTGAATCATTGTGAATCCTGATGAGAGTTAGGCAGGCGGTTCGCCAATTGTTAGGATTCGTCCTAATGGAAGGTGGGGCCGTCACAAGTGGTATCGGAGTTTTAGATTTCAGATCACTATAGTGTACCCTATATTTCAAATTTAGGATGCCGCACTGTGGGACTCACTTGAATTGCTCGAAAGTTACTTCCAATACGATGGTGGAATGACAAAATTGAGGAATTGTATAACATTGTATTGATGTTGTATTGAAGTGAAACATTATGTAAAAGATTAGTAGCGAATGATTGAGTAAGACTTGAACTATCATTGTAATTGTAGGAATGGAAGTAATAGGCTATCAGAGATGAGAAATAGAGGATTGCTAATTAACTTCTTATATGATGGCTTTGAGCCAAAAAAAATTTTTCAAAGGAACTAAATACTTTTTCCACCTATTTACTTGCTAGAAAATTTCCCGCTCCGAAGTCTAAAAGAAAATTGAGATGTACTGGTTTTATGTTCACAGTGAGAGTTGGAAATGACACATATATGCTTCAAATACTTTATAACATATCAATCTTTACATGTATGTGAATTCCACTAGGTTTTTTTTTTTAATGAGAAATTGGTGAGCAATTGGTGAATTTTGCTAGATTTTTTTATGTGACGAATAAGTTGAAGTTTTCCAATTGTAAACTGATATATTTTTGCACATAAATTTGCCCATATTTTGAACAAGAAACCCTTGAGTTTTGAAGGAACTACAAACTTGCGTTCTAGAACTGTAAATCCTAAACTTGATGAGATTTTATTACTTCAATTGCTCTTCTTACATTTTAAAAGCTTATTTTGGGGTTTGTAAATGAAATTCCTGGTTTTCAAGGAGAGAACGTATCTCGAGGTACAAGAACTGAGAGGACATTAAGGATGTAAAGTGATCGTGTCCGAGAGGTTGCAGTTAGTGTAATCACTGAACAAGAGTGGACCAATGATTTTGTGAATAGTTCTGGGAGCCTAATAACTGCATTGACTAAAGAAAAGACAACTAAAAGATAAAATGGAGAGGCTAAAGTTTAATAGAGTGTAATGGCAAAGGTTATGACATGGAGGATCTGAGTGCTGAATTTAAGGCTGAACAAATTGAAGAAATTGGCATTATGAGTATTGTCATGGCCTAGGCTAGTAAAACCCTGGTTAGGGTTTCTATCAATGGTGGTTTTATTTGAAATTTGATGCTTGTCTTGAATGTGTATTCTAACAATACAAACTTGCTTAATTTCTAATATATTTGGACTTGTTATATAATTACTCGTATCCATGTGATTACATGCATTAATCTTGTGTAATCTGATAATTGTATTTTAGATTATGATTGATTAGCATTGCATCTATGGTTACGTGATCCTCACCCTTTTGTACCTATATTGCCTTAGACTTGTGTGAGAAATGGAAACCGGAGAATGACGTTGAGGATATAGATAATATAGGAGTACGATTTAAAAATATATGCCGAATACATTGGTGTCTAATCACGAAGTGAGTTAGTCATGTTTAGGTTGTAAAGTTAATTGGTGGTTCACTTTAGTTCACGAGATGGCTAGATATTAGTAATAATGATTTGGTATTCGATCTACGCTTGAACATACCTGTGTGTGTAAAGATAATCAGGGTTTAAGAATTGTAAACTTTTATTCATGTGATGGTGAAAGATTTTTATCCTACGATTAGTAGTTAAGATTCAATAATCCATGAATAAAGGGAATGTAAAATGGTTCTTTGAGTTTTAGATATAAGCTAAATAGCTTATGGGAAGAAATTTAATCTAGTTTTGATAATGGACTTATTGTACTTGACTTTAGGAAAAATACTCAGTGTTTCACGTTTAACCTCATACTCTAGTTTTATCTGTTACGTGCGAAATTTAAATGAAAAAATGAACTCAAAAGTTTTCAATTCAATATTGTATTTCTTCACCTTTCTAGATATTGATATTTAAATTTGATATAAACGTGTTTTGGGAGCAATTTAGTATTTGCAACCCTACTTTTCTTGTTTAAGTTCTTTGGATACTTCTTGTTTACAGTGTTCTCATGAAACTCGAGTTATTAGAGTGATTTCCTTTATTAAAAAAAAAGTTTTAACCAAGCCTTTTACATCCTCACCATCTTAACCTTTTCAATTTAAAGTTAACTAAGAGTGTCTTTTTGCAAACAACCAAGAATGCAAGAATTCATTCTTGTGAGCGTTATTTTGATAATCTTACACCCTCTTCTTAAAATTTTGAACATTTTGATTTTTGATATAGAAAGCTATAATTTTATCTTTATTGGAGTGGAATGAAACCAAGAGCCCTATTGTATCTAAGGTAAGGTTTGAATTTATAGGAGTAAGTTATGATTAGTAGAGTGGCGAAGTTTTGAAAGTTTATGGGTCTACTAACTCCGACTTAGGGACTGTGATAAGATATTACTGATTTTAAGGTTTATTCTTTAGAGTTTTGATATTTGCATACATTTGTATGGAACTGGATGTGATTGTTGAAGTTAATTGATTACTTGAAATTTCTCTCTAAACGTTTTGAAAGATTAATAGGGTTGAGGTCCAGTATAACAAATTTACTGCGTTGTTAAGATCTTATAGAATTTGATATACGAGACAATAAAGTTTATTGAGAGTACTTAAGGACCATTGGAGTATTGAGGTAAAGATTATATGATTTGTTCTTGGATTGGGAATGAGTAGACTGACAATTTCTAAGGTGATCCTTATTACCTTTGATTAGCTTATTCATGAGGTACTTGAATTTGTGAACACGCGTGAAAAGATTATCACTTTGACTCATTTGAAAGATTGAGGATATACGGTTTATATTCTAGTATGGAATAGATTTTACAATTCTTAAGAGCGAGATGCAGAAGAGATATCTAGAGTTTTTCAAGCTAAGGATTGGAATGTCGAGGATGACATTCACTTAAGGGGGGAGAGTGTGAGAACCCAGAATATATATAGTAATAATAAATAAATAAATAAACAAATTATTTCATTTTTCCTCAATCTAACTGAACTGTATCTTGTTTACTTATTTACTTATTTAAAGATTTGATAATGATTTTAGCCTTAATGATTTTATTACTTGTTACATGTGAAAGTTCATGAGAGGGATAAATGTGACTTTAGTGAAGAATATGATGAAAAATTAGTGAAAAGTGGGGCTTTAGTGAAAAGAAATTTTGGAAATTAAGGTTAGTAAAGGAAAAGTAAAGAATTGAGGGATATGGAAGAAACTCACTACACAATTTTGACAAGTGGCACGACCTCTACCAAGTATTCAAATTCTTACCTTCCAATCTTTTCCAACACAGCACATTTTGTTAATACAATTTCATTTTCTCCTTGGCAAAAAGAGAGGGGGAGACCAAATTTGATAGGGGGAAGGAAGGGAGAAAAAATTTCCATTTTCCTCAAATCCTTCCCTCTCTTCTTTCTCTCTCTTTTCTTTCAATACCTCTCTTCCTCTCAATCTCTCTCTTGGCCGAATTGCTCCTCAAGAAAGAGGAAGAGAAAAAGCTCTCCATTTCTTGACACCAACCTTGCAATCAAGCCCCCCAACTTCAAATCCACCTTGGATTTTGTCTCATCATGGAAGAAGAGGGTTGATTAGTGAAGGATTTGGAAGAAATCTTGAGCTTCATTTTCTAGGGTTTGGCTTGGAAGAAGGTAATTAGCTAAAACCTATAGATCTTGTTGGATTCTTGGTAGATCTAAGTAGTCTTTGCTTGTTTAAGCAAGATTTGGTGATGGGTTGTTTAAAGACCCTAACTTTAGGTAGATGACTTGAGGTAAACTCTAGGTAGAGAACTTGAGGAACCTTTATGTATGTTTGTGATGGATGGTATGTAATATGAATTCTTGTAGTTTTTTTCTTCATGCTCAAAGGAACTAAAAGACGTATATGCTAGATCATTTCTTTTCTCCTTTCCCTTGCTTAGTGAGTTGATCTTTTGGTTTTGGTTAGATCATGTAGTAGTTTTTCAAGTTATTATTATGATATGTGATGCTTGGGTTGTATGAGTTGAGTTTAGGGTTAAGACTTGGTACAATATTGGTGATTTACTTGTTAAAATTATAGGCTATACCTCTTGACATGTTAATGATGAGTTATTGTAGTTTTGTTATGAAAGTTGGGTTGAAATCATTTGAGATTTGTGGGAGAAATGTTTGGAAATTTTTATGGAAGATTTATGCTTGCTGGCCGAATGGAAGTTGAGATTTTCAGCTTCGATTTCGAAATTTTTGTTGGTAATTTTTAGTTAGAACATGTTCAAAACACCCTATGAGACTTTAAACTACAAGTGTATGTTGGTTTAGAACCCAAATCATTAAGTTTTAGCGGTAAAAGTTTTATATCTTCAAGTTGTAGCAAACCTGGAAATTTTTGCAGGTTTCACTGAGCAGTTTTGGAAAAACAGCTATAACTTAGTGTAGGAAAATCAAAACTGAGTCCTGTTTCTTGCGTTTAAAACTAGACTCAAAGATATTTCAATGGTGTAAATTTCAGATTCTCTTTCAGTTTCTATCAATACCAGAAAATTTTCAAATTTGTGTGTAAAACCAAACCTGTTCTGTTTTCTGCTTTCGTGGCAAATGTGAATTGGACCTAAAATTTGACTTGCCTATGAGCTGAATTTCACAAAAATGTCTTCCAAAGATTTTTAGCTTTTTGAGTCTATTTTCCAATGGTGTAAGTTTTGTAATTTTTCAACCTATAGAACTCATGTTATGCTTCTTCAAAAAATGTCGCCAGTGTTGGAAAAGTGTTAGAGCAGAGGCGAGAATGAGGGACTGTTTTGCCCTTGTTTTCAAAATTTTGTGGCGATTCTTGGTGAAGTTTAGCTCAATAAATATTGTCAGATGGTAACCTTTGAATATATGAGTGAGTTGAGCAAAAATGTTTCATGTTTAGAAGTGAAAAGGGGAAAGTTTTGAACCCCTGTTTTGCTGGAAATTTTGGACAGCTTGCTGTCCGAGTTTTGGGCCAATTTTGGAGCTTTGATTTTCAAAATCTTGAGGTTGGTTTTGCGAAAAATTTGCTCAATAAACTTTGCTAAACTTCCACTTAGATATATATTTGTTTTGGACCAAAATGATGGTGTTTAATTGGTGAAAAGGATTAAACTTCTTGGGTTGTCAATGATGGAAATTTCTACCTTTGTCGGCTTGAGTTTGGACTGGATTTTGCCCCACTTTTCCCCAATGTTATGGGTTGTTTAATTGAACTTTTGCTCAACTAATGTTGTTAAACTTTCGCCCTTCTTTATATGTTCAATCCGGATAGAATTGATGTCTTTAAGTCGCAAATGATGAATTTCTTGTGACTTGTTGCTAGTTAAGATCTAAGGGACTCATTTGCCACCATTGATATCAGGTGATCAAGGTAAGCTCGAGAGCAATCTTGAGGCGGAAGTTTGACGACTTTCTCATCTACTTGACTTGTTAATTCTTGGTGAGTGTCAAGTGTATGACTTGATGCCCTACTTGATCACATTCATGAACTTGTTACATGCTTGAATGAGAATCTTATTAATGGATTTGATGAAACGGGTGTGTACTTTATCTCACCCCCTTTACTCTACTTGATGCTTTCTTGCTTGTACTTGAACTTGAACTACTTGTGCTTGTGATTGCTTGTTGAGTGGTGGTTTGATTCCTCGACCTACTTGTGTTCTTGAGACCCCAAAACCCATTGGTAAGTCAATCGAATCATAGCTAGCTGTGAAATCTTGGTGGATGAGATTTGATAAACCATGGGGTAATGATTTGTGTTCACTGGATTTGGCATATGGACTTGTCTACTTGAGTCAAATCTTGGTATACACGTGTATTACCTTTAATATGTTTGGTGTGCAGGTCCGGTCGAGGTTAAAAGGACGGATGGAGATTGGTGTGAAGTGGAGATTCTACATGGACTTTGGTTCTCGTGGGTTGACAGAGTGTCAACGGATAAAAACGGCTTCTGAGTATGACTGAAAAGCATGAAAGTGGATTCGCTCTTGAGAACTCTTGTATCCTCCCTTGAATGCATATTTAGTTTCTTCGGTGCTCTTACGTGAATACTATTGATATTTTCCTTACTGTGAGTAAATGTGTTGTCTTTTTCTTTTACTTGTTTGCCTGCATGCTTTCTCATTGAGTTTTCGCTCACCCCATTAAGTTTGTTATTTCTTAACAAGAACTTGAAATACAGAACTTGGTGGAGTTAGTTTTGGCAAGCTTTTGTCTATTTTCACTAATGTACTTGTTTAAGCTGTTTGATCCTTTTGTAAGTGTAAATTTGAGATGTACCCACAGTAGACATTGTATTCGATGAAATTTGCACTTTAAGGTAATGACATGTATTATATTAAGTTGTTTCTTTGCTCGATGCTTTTAAATACCCTTGAATTGTTAATGAGTCCTGACGAGATTTAGGTAGGCGGTTCGCCAACTCTTGGGATTTGTCCTAAGGGAAGGTGGGGTCATCACAGCTCCGCACTTGATTAGAAAATCCAACAACTAAAACTAGAACAATCACTTTATTTATTTAAGTATTAAGCATTATAAACTCCACC
Source organism: Gardenia jasminoides (assembly GCA_013103745.1). Taxonomy (NCBI): domain Eukaryota; kingdom Viridiplantae; phylum Streptophyta; class Magnoliopsida; order Gentianales; family Rubiaceae; genus Gardenia; species Gardenia jasminoides. The sequence goes on along the minus strand of CM023099.1, from coordinate 10,195,793 downwards.
AATTAAAGCCATAAGGCTCATAATTGGAAGAAGCTGCAACTATAGGTGGATGACCTTCCACCTTCCTATTGTTGCAGGTAATAACTGGATCTACTTTCGAAAAAGAGAAATTCAAAGGAAAAACTACCAAAAAAAAAAAAAAAGAGTTACAACAATGCAATGTTTTCGATGTGCTTAGTTATTGGCTTGATTAGTTATGAATGACTTGTTGCAAACAAAGAAAGTAATACACACAGGAGATCTCTAGAATCACACTGGAACTAATGGTTTTTTTTAGTGTTTCTATTTTAATGAGTGGAGGATCTAATTGCAATTTTTTTTTGGCATCATGTTTATGGAACATATATAATTCCTCTGGCATTGATGTATATGTCTCCCACCCAAAATTTAGATTGAATTGGAGGAACCATATGTGATGTTTTTTTCGAGAGATATGCTTTCCATCATCTTTTTTGAAATTTTCAGAGTATTTGAAAGTTTACTACATATAATATCAAGTTGCAATTGATTGATTCACAATTGCACATTGGATTATTTTGTTACTCTTTCAATAGTTATCCAGAAAGATTTGAAGCTTCTTAATTACGACTGATAAGTACTCGCCGAACCATGCAAAGCACAGACTACATTTGATTCAACAATCAGGATTGGCACAATTCTTGAAGAAAATTTTTTAGTGTCAAATTTGACATATTCATATTCTCATGCTTGTTATAATTTAGGAAGGGGCTAATGTCCAACCAATTTGAATTCTTACTTTGTACAAGTAATGCTAATGGTACTAGTTATCAATACATCCAAAGCATGGATTTAGGGTGAAAGGGTGTGGATTTAGCTAAACCCACCCTATAATCTATTAAGTTCTTAATTTGCTATTGCTATTTTTTCATGAACCTACCGCATGGTGAAAAAAGCTGCAACAAACGCAATCTTGAAGTAGCCAAGAATCCATTCAAATCACAAAGATCATGCTTTGATTGAACATTTGACATTTGCTCTTCAATCCAATTCATAGCACCCAAATTTTTTCAAGAAAACATGGGGCAAAAAGTTTCAAGTTCAAAGTTTGTAAAATATATTTTTTATTCTCTTTCCCTCTCCCTATTGGGATACACAAGAAAAAGAGAACAAAATGGAAAATCAAGAGCAAGCTATGAGAGAAATCTTTTTCTTCGATATATTTTAAGAAAGTTGCTGCTACCCCAAATTATTGAAGATTAGGCCCCGTTTGATAACCCAATTCAGGTCTTAATCTTAATGACTTCGGACCTTAATGGTGTTAAGACTGTTTGATAACAAAAAATACTACATCTTAATGATTAAGTGGATCTGAATTGCCTAGACAAAATGGAGTCCGAAAAATAAGTGATAAGTTTATCACTTATCACCACTTAATAAAAAGTACGCTCAGATGTTAGGGTTTAAATACAGTTTTTAGGACATAAATAACTCTTGCCAAATAAAACACAATCACCTTATTTTTTTCCTCTTCTCTTTCTTCTACCGTCTTTCTTCTCTCTCATTCTTTTCTTTCCATCATCGTTCTCAGTTTATCAACCTCTTCTCCATTTTTTTTTTTTTGGGTCAGCCTTCATTCTTAAGAAGTTCACTCATTGAATCATTCAATTTTTTAACATAAAGGTAAGTATTAACTTTATGCATATGCTTTATTTCTACGGTGTAGTTGTCGTTCATACTCATATTCAATAAAAATCTATGCTTTATCTATGTATTTGATTTATACAGTTAATGGAAAAATAATATTCCATGAAAGAAATAGAAGAGTAGGCAATACAAACTAACTAGAAAAATAATCTTTGTAAATGAAGAAATTGTGGTATAAAATGAGCAACATGCTAAAGATAACCCAGAAAATGTTGAACACGGAGGAGGATCTCGACAAGTTGATCAAACTTTTATGATCAACTTGCGTGAGCAAATTAAAAATCAACATTTTTATCTTTTTTGATTAATTGTATTTATAACATTTGATAGACTAGCATTTATTTTATTGAATAAATTTGTTATATTATAATTTTATTTTCATTTTTAGCTCATTCTTTTTCCTTTTTTATAATAGTTCATTCTTTTTCTAATAAATAATTCTTATTTTTTTGATAATAGTTCATTCTTTTTTTAATAAATAATTCTTATTTTAAATAAAATTAAATCATATGTACGACTAGTAAAATATACCAATATAGATCATTTATAAACAAGTCAATATATGGACAAAATTGTAAAATACAAGAAATTCGGCATTCAGTCATCTATAACGAAATTTGTATTAGATTCACCACTTAACAATTCAGTGACTTAATGAATTCAGACTTCAGATTTCAGATCTCAGATTTCAAATTTCAGATTTCAGTTTTATGAAACGGGGCCTAGCTCTTCAACCAAGGTTAGAACCTGAGTTTAAAATAAGAAATCCAAGAATGAATCTGATTCCATGATCAAAGTTGAGACATTGAATCTATCTTTTCTTCAAAACTGTTGCACAATAAGTAGTTTAAAGTTTTAAAAATTTATGAGATGTCCTTTTGCTTCTCTTTTCTTCTCCCTATTGGGTTGCATAAGAAGAAGAAAACGCAATAGAAAATCAAGAGCAGATTGGCGCCGTTGCCGGGGACTGGTGCTTGAATTATTTTCTCAAAAAAAAATTTTTTTTTTCTCCTTTATTTCTCCTCTATTTTTCTTACTAGTTGATGGCTACTAATTTTCAATATTTTGGTGATAGATTGGACTTTATTCCTAATTGGGTTAATGAGAGCTATTATCTTAGTGATCCTTATTCAGATAATCTGGCTTTTCCTATGCAACAATTGAGTGATGAACAGAAACCACAAGTCAACACTTGTAGAATTTGTCAGTTGGATCATCTGACTGACAGGTGCCCGCTACTTCAAGTTGACGTGGATGATCTAATTGGTGATGTTGGTGTATTCCAAAATCCATCTCCACCAAATTTTGATACTTATCAAACACCGATGTTTGATACGTATTCAAATGTGTATGGTCGAGAATGGTGGGATTACTCCAACTATAGTTATAGAGTGAATCCAATATGTCAATCCTCATTCTCTAGTGGGGGGAGTTTCTTGGAAGATCTTGTTAAGAGTTTGGCCACAAGCATTGCTCAACTCCAACAAACCACTGCTCAGTTTCAGCTAGAGACAAGGACAAGCATTCGTAATTTGGAGAATCAAGTGTGTCTACTAGCAGCTACTTTAAGCCAAATGGCGTCCCGGAATTCTGAAAAATTGCACTCAGAGACCATTGTCAATTCTGAACCAGATATGAGTGCAATTACCTTGAGAAGTGGTGACGAATGGCAAGAAATTCAAAGGGAAGAATCTACTTATGTGGTTGAAGAGCAAGCTGAAAAAGAAACAAAGGGATCCCAGCCTCTAGTCTCTCCAGTCGAAAAGTCCAATGAAGAAATTCCAACTGTGGTGACATCTCCTTCATCCCTAACTCTTATCTCTCATTCTATATTTTCTGTTGGTGAGATTGATTTTGTTATACCAGAAATTTTTGAGTTTCATGATAGAGATAAGTTAGGAATTGCAAAAACTATTAGGTTGTTGATTGATCTTGATGAAGGAATGAGTAAAGGATTAAAATCATTGCTTGCATGCTTGAAGCCATCTGCTAGTCAAAAGAAGAAAGTAGCTCATGTGCTTAAAGATTTCTCTATTTATGATAAATATCATGAGTATGAGAACGATGTAATGAAAAGAGCTATACGATTTTATCCTCCATGACCAAGCATGGAAATGTCTAGCCAAAGACATTAAAGAAAGGCGCTGCTTGGGAGGCAACCCAAGAATTTAATTTTTCGTTCTTCTCATCTTTAGGTTTTCCTTTATTAATAGTTTTTTTTTCCCTTCAATTATCTTTGAGTATGTTGCAGTGGTAATAGGCAGAAGACTTTAGCTTCTCTGGCGTGCCCACGCCAGAGAGTTTGTCTGAAGGCAATGCAAAGAGATGATGATCAGAAGACTATTGCTTATCTGGCGTGCCCACGCTTTCTAAGCGGATGTCAGATGCTCAAGTCTGGGTGAGACTTAGAAGACTTTGGCTTGCAAGGCGTGCCCACGCCTTATAGGCTGATCTCACATCAGTGCAAGGGAGCGATAGGCTGAAGACTCATGCTTCTAAAGCGTGCCCACGCCTTACAACGGATAGGGTGTATACCCAAAAAAAAAAAAATCTCTTTTATTCTAATTCTTTCTATCTTATTCCTTGCAGCATCCAGTGTCCGTATTCATTGCCTACTGTGGTTCTCAGGTCTCTTGTGCTCCAAATTTCACTGATGATTGGACATCAACTCAAGCATTTTCATCCTTTAACCTCCTCCGGTGCTTAATTTTCTAATCAGGGAAGTCATCTTATTTTCCTTTTACTCTTTATTTTCATCCATTGAGGACAATGCCTGATTTAGGTGTGGGGGAGGGGATATTTTCTCAGATATGTATTTTTTTCAAAAATTTTTAAGTTTTTCACAATTTTTTGCAATTTCTTAGGATTTTGTTTTGTTGTGAAAAGCAAGAAAGATGCAAGTATGATTAGTGAAATTTTTGCTAGCATGAGTATTATATTCTTTTTGCAATTGATTCAAATGATGGATGTACAAGATTTGACAAATTTTTAGCGATTGGTGAGCTTTTGAGCCTAACAAGCATACTATTCATAAATTGCTCTAATTTCTTTCATTGAGTGATATCACACATGGTTAGATTATTCTAGAACTTGCTTTGTTATGCATGTCGAGATCACATTGTTGAATTTGATGCACGAAAATGATAAGGGCACTTAGGTTTAACCCCTTTTGACTTTCTAAAGACCTGTCCCAATTATATTTTCCCCTAGTTGACCATGTTTGAGCCTAGACCTTTTCTTTGTTCAATAACCCATTGTGTTACCCTTAATCCAATTTTTTGTTTGTACCTTCTTGTTTGAACCCTGTGTCAAAGGAATGCCTTAATTTTATTGCATGATGATTTCAATTAATGGTGCAAGAGTATGGTTGAAGCTAGCAAGTGTGTTTATGTTTCATTATTAGCTATGTCTTGTTGGAAAAAAAAGAAAAAAGAAAAAAAAGCAAAAAAAAGGGAAGAAAAAAAAAGAAAAAAGAAAAAAAAAGAAGAGAAAAATAAAAAATGCAAAAAGAAAAAGAATAGAAGAAAATGAAAAAAAAGAAGTTGTGAAGCGTTCATATATATATATATATATATATATATATATATGTGTTGTATTGTGGTAGTTAAGCAAAGTTCAGATTGTGTTATCACTTGCAAAGCTTAACTTGATATGCTTTGGAGGACTCGTGCAAATGAAGAAGGTATTTGAACTCATGCAATGGGTTGTTGGTATTTCCTTTGATGTGTTTGGCCTAAATTTTCATTTTTTTTATCCAACCCTTTACCTAAGCCCCATTACAACCCGCATCAAGACCCTTTGATTTTTGTATTGACTTCATATTTAGTGGTGGAGATGTGATATATTAGCAAGCCTATGGTAATATCTTTCCATGTTAGTGATTTGAGCATATATGTCCCTTTAAACACTTTTGAGTGGTGAGAGATACACTAATATCCATGTGAGAGTTGAATCTTCTACATCCTAATTTTGATGAAGTTGTTGAGAAGATTTGATACTTGTGTTAGTTTATTATGCTATGAAATACTTGTTATCTTGATTGTGATACTGAAATGCTTGAGGACAAGCATTGTCTAGGTGTGGGGGAATTTGATAGGGTGATATTTGTATATGTTAAGAGAGGTTATTTGGGCCTAATTTCTATCATTTATTGCGTTAAGAATGGGGTTACTGCTTATATATGAGTTTTGTGTCCATTACAGGTGGTTGGTATGAAAAGTGGAGTTTATTGGCAAAATTCCAGAAGACTTATACTTCCAGGACGTGCCTGTGCCAGAAAAGGGAAGCAGAGCTGAGTTGGTGATTGGAGGAGATGAATTCTTGGGCCTTGTGCTGATATTTTTGGAGAATATATTGGACGTCAATTCTGAATAGGAAACGTCTCTTTAAGGAACGTGAGCAGTGAATTAGGAAATGAAGTCCTCCTAATTTGAAGGCCAATGCATAACCAACTCACTTTCCTTATTCTATTGGAATACCAAAACGAGTAGGCGGGTCTTTGGACGGTAACAAGCTGGAGGAAAATTAGGAACGGTTTCCTGAGCTTTGAAGAATTCCAAAAGCATACTGGACGAGGATTTCTTGCTTTCCCTCGGGCCCGACAAATTGGAGACTATATATATGAATAGCTTGCTGTCGGAGAGAAAACTTCATCATATCTTTAGCCTAGCTTTTGTTTTTCTGTTTCCTTTTGATTGTTTCTTTGTGTGCCGCCGTTGACTACAAGAGACTAGTAATTTCATTCTGCTTAAGCTTTTGTTTTTAGTCTTTATTTTGTTTTTGTTTCCGTCCTTTCACGTGTTCTAGTGGCAGACAAGCATACTTGGTTAACTTTTGTTTTAGTTTAGTGGTGCCCGTAGTCAAGAACAATACGTCTTCAGGCAGTCTTGTTCCTTTGTGCTATTCCGTTTTCCCGTTTTTGTTTTTCATGGAATCAATAACTTGCATGGAAAAGATGTCAAGGCGTGGCTAATTCCTTCCCTAGTTAAGGAATAATCAAGGCTCGGGGCACCACAACTGTGAGATCGTTTTGATTATTAATTTTAATTTATATGTTCATGGGTATTTAATTATTCTCTGTTTTCAATTAATTATTATTTGGGTTTATTGGGTAATTAGGCCTGTTATTCAATTGTCTAAATAATATATAGTCAATTAGGTGTTGGCTGTCTTTAAGCAACCTAATTATGGCACACCAGACAATTTCATCACCGCAAGTGGTCTAATTTGTATCGGGGATAATTAATCTAGCCTCGCTTAACCCGCATGTGTGTTAACCATCTAGAATTGGTCTTTCTATTTCCTAATGTCAGACATTAAATCTTATGAGCATTATCTAGGGTTGTCCAGTTCACAAGAGGGTAGTCTATGAGCGTCTCTGGGCTACTATAAAATTAAGGAAAGATTGGTGGTTGGGCGCGTCGCTTGACTACTATAACCAATTTATTCATGAACATGTGAATATCTGTTTGGGTCTATGATCAGTTGTGTGCACCGGTGCTAAGATTAATTCCTTGACTAGGTTGTTTTAATTAATTGTTTCTTGTGTTATTTGATTCTCGCATACTTACTTAATTTAGAATTTCAGTTTTTATTCCTTGTTAATTAATTGCTATCTTTTCCAAAACCCCCCTATTTCTCTGTAGAAAATAAATCACCCAGTCCCTGAGGATACGACCCTACTCTCCATTATACTTGAATTCATATTTCTAGAGTAGGTATTTTATTTTTGGCGGTTTGACACCCACCAAGCGACGCGCCCAACCACCAATCTTTCCTTAATTTTATAATAACCCAGAGACGCTCATAGACTACCCTCTTGTGAACTGGACAACCCTAGATACGCTTATAAGATTTAATGCAGTCACAGCATTAGGAAATAGAAAGACCCAATTCTAGATGGTAAACACATATGCGGGTTTACTGAGGCTAGGTTAATTACTCCTACGATATAAATTAGACCACTTGCGAGGCGGTGAAACTGTCTCGTTTGTCACTAATTAGGTTGCTTAAAGGCGACGCGCCAACACCCTAATTGACTATATATTATTTAGACAATTGAATAACAGGCCTAATTACCCAATAAACCCAAATAATAATTAATTGAAAACAGAGAATAATTAAATACCCATGAACATATAAATTAAAATTAATAATCAAAACGATCTCACAGTTGTGGTGCCCCGAGCCTTGATTATTCCTTAACTAGGGAAGGAATTAGCCACGCCTTGACATTGTAACAGCCCCACCTCCCCCTAAGGCTAACCAGAGGGGTTAGCGGACTGTCTGCCCAACTCTCGCCAGGACTCAAGCATTCAAATCATTTCTAACTTAAACGTGCAAATCTTCTCCAAATAATAAAACATTAATACTAAAACGGAGAATAACATTTAAACTTAAAATTTACAATCATCCAAGTCACATGGTTACAACCCTCGAGCCAAAGCTCATACATTTCCATAATCTTAAAATACTAAACATCACAAAAATATATACAAAGTGTCTTCGCACTTAAAACCAAAAATCCAAAAGGTCAAGACGTTAGCCTTAACTACGCCTCGGGATTCTCTTCACCTGTTGAGGAAAATAAAAAGGGAACGGGGGTGAGCTAAAAAGCTCGTGAGTTTTCAAAATTCATGCACAGGCAATTAAAGCGGTAAAATTGCAAGTAAATAATTAAAACACATAAATCAATACAAATAACACGCAATGAGGATACAGGGGCTCTCAGGAGCCAATTTCCATTATCACGAGCAATTATAGTAGTCGACACTCCGTCGACTTTCAAACCAAGTAGACGACTCTTCACGCCAACTCCAACCACCTTACTCCCCCTACCGGGCCCGCACGCCACAAACTCAATAATATACAGTAAACAGGAATTACTCAAGGCACACGACCAAGAGTAAGTACATTTCATGTTTTTTATTTCCCGAGTCCAATACATGCAAAAATCAAGTTTCCGACTCTACAAAAAGGGAGCAATAAAGTATACTCGCCTTTGAGTGAGCGGTCCATTAAAAATCTCAATTTCACACTTCAAGCAATTAACAGGTCAAGAAGCACGTAGATATGCATCAAGCAGTTCAACGAAAGCGTTTAACATGCATTGAAAACTCACCGACAAAGTAGGTCTCGGAGTTCAAGTTTGGATCACTCGTAAAATCAGCACTTTGACCTAAAAATGATTAAAAGAGATCAAAAATTAGTTTTCTTACTCGATGGCGAAGTTTAAAACGAAAGGTCGAAAGTTCGACAATTTTTCCTACTTGAGCTGAAAACTTTGAAGAATCATAACTCAAGTTTTACAAGTCAGAATTCTGCTCATTTGGTACCGTTGTAAACCTCTTTCAAAGCTCTAAAACTTTTCAGAAAACATCAAATTGAAATTATGGACGAATTTTGCCCAGATTTCGGTTGAACATTCTGCTACAGTAGGTCAACAGTATCCGTCAGGCTGGTTATCCAGCATATTTTGAAAATCCGTCAAAAATTAAAGAAAATTAATTAACCTCTGAAATTTATACACAATATAGTCCTACATATGAAGTTTCAACAGCCACTGACGTAACTCAATTCCGACATCCGAGCATGAAATTACAACAGTGCAAACAGAGGTCACTCGAAATTCTGCGTTTCTGGGTTTTCGAAACTACAGGGCAGCTTTTAAGTGGTTATTTGAGTGACGAATTCAAGTCCAAAAATTGTCAAATTTGGCACACTAACACTTCCATGTATCAACTAGATTCACACCAAATTTCAACTTAAGATACCACCGGGAAGACAGTTTTCTATGCGCCTCAATTTCGTCCAACTCATGCATTCAAATCTGGAAAATTTTCTCCTTCACTTGTGTCACTTAGTTCATGCCTCAATTCACTTCCAATTTGCCTAATTTTCGAAACTAAGCTAGTATTGAACTTCCTAAGCCTATTTATGATCAAAAATGGTCACATCTTTTGGCAAGAATATCACAAAATAATCCTCAAAATTCGGACAGCATAACCCCTCATTTTCCAGCTTTCACTTTGCAACTTAGCAACCCTCATAACATCAATTCTTAAAGAGCTTTTTATGGGGCAAAATAACAGCTTAACATTCATCACTTAAACATCAAATTCAGCCTCTTAACTAGCCAAAAATACAGCCACGAAATTCAAGGAAAAATCAGAAAATTCAACCCCCAATTTTCCTCTTCCTTAGCCGGTTCTCCCCTTGGAGTTTCATCCCACTTTTAACCACCATCATTACACATAATACACCTAGATAACATCATCTAACCATCTAACAATCAATTTCACACATTTGGTGGGAATTCAAGAGCCCACCGATTTTGCCATAAACATCAAATTTCTCAATAATGAAACTCAACACTTCACACAACACATTCATCACCAATTCAAGGTTCCATGAACTCATTAACCACCCAACTTCTAGTTATCATGCTTGGAATTCAAAGAAATTGGACAAGAAGGAAATTGGTAGGATTATGTTGGCCTTGTTCCTAGGTTTTGATGATAACAAAATAAAATGATGATTTGGACTAATGTTTTTATGTGAGAATTTTGTTAGAACAGGTCCTTGATTCATTGGAAAAGAAAAGAAATCAATTCAAGATGAATTGAGAAGATGTTAACTTATCGGACACTTCTATCGGACGCACATCATTATCATCGGACGTCCGATAGAATTAAAGATGAAATCAAAGCTCTCTGGTCGCTGTCGGACGCAAAGCTATCGGACGCAGAATTATGCATCGGCCGTCCGATAAAGAACGAAGCAACCTATCGGACGCTTGTGTCGGACGCACAAAACCCATCGGACGTCCGACAGACGTTGAGAAGAACCTGTCGGACACTCCTATCGGACGCATAACATTGTATCGGACGTCCGATAGGTCCAACGGCTATTTTTCAACAGCCATATTTTTGACCGTTGGAGAGGTTCTTGAGGCCATTTCTTACACTCTATAAATACCCACAGGTTCAAGAAGATTAGAGACTTTTGCCTACATGAAATACAAGCTTACAAGTGAATATTTGGGTAGAAATCTTCTTTGTTTGTAGTATAGGTGTGGGGAAAGTTGGGTTTGTGAGGTTGCTCAAGTGAAGGTTACTCTATAGGAGGCATAAAACCTTGGTGAAGGTGAGCCTATCACTTGGAGTGGTAAAACCTTGGTGAAGGTTACCTCACTTGTAAAATAGTTCTTAGTTGGTTGGTGAGCTTTCAATTGTAACTAGTTGAGGGTTTATTTGGAGAGTAGTAAAACTCCTTTGCTCAACCAAAGGGTGTTTGGGGTGAGGAAGGAGTGATCCTTCACTTGTACAAGTTGATTAGTGTCATCATCAATTGAAGAAGCTATTTGGTGAATTCAACTCCAAGTTTGGAAGAAGCTTGGGATTTTGATTGGTTTGAATTCTTTTTACTTTTTTGTTACTTTATTCTTTGTGGTTCAAGATTGTTTATATTTATCATTATTGTGGTTGTTTGAGTACTTGTTTGCTTGAACAATTTGAGTTGAATTTTTGGGTTGCATTTCGGGACCAACAATTGGTATCAGAGCTTGGTCTCCTTGAGATTAAGCTCAATCGGCTTAGGAGTAAAGATGGCAACCAATAATGTATTATTTTTAGAAGGGCAATCCATCGTTAGACCTCCCATGTTCAATGGTATAAATTATATTTGTTGGAGGGATAGAATGGAAATATTTTTGCAATCTATAGATATAGAATTGTGGTTTATTGTTAGTGAAGGACCTTATGAGGCTACAATTATAGATGAAACAACCGGTAGAAATAGAATTAAAACTAGAAGTGAATTAAGTGCTCAAGATAGATTTAATCTCTCTTTGAATGCCAAGGCCATGAATGTATTGTACAATGCCCTAGATGCAAATGAATCTACTAGAATAAAAGGGTGCAAATCGGCCAAGGAAGTATGGGATAAGTTGAGAGATATGTATGAAGGGAGTGACAATGTTAGAGAACAAAGGAAATCTATGCTTGTTGCTCAATATGAATCTTTTAAAATGCATCCTCATGAAAATGTTGATAAAATGTTTTGTAGATATAATGATATTATTAAAGATCTTGAATTGCTTGAAAAGGTATACACTTTGGGTGAGAAAAATAGAAAAATTTTGAATGCCTTGCCAAAAGAATGAGAAAATAAAGTCACCGCTATAGAAGAGGCAAAAGACTTAAATTCTATGTCTATTGAATCTCTTGTAAATTCGCTAACCTCTTATGAGTTGAAATTAAAAGCACAAGATGATGAAGCATGGATCAAGAGAGGCATAGCATTCAAGGCCTCACAAGAAGATGATGAAGATGTGAAACTAAATAACATGGCAAGAACATTGAAGAAGCTTCTAAATAAGAGAAGCTCTAGAGGAGGAAGAGCAAGCAATGATAGAAGAGAAAAACTAAAGAATTTCAAAATTACTTGGGACGAATGCAATTGGGATGAAGAAATGGAAGAAGAAGAAGAATCAACCCAAATGGCACTTATGGCATTTGGAGATAATAAGGTAAACTCTAATCACTCTCTTAGTGATGAAGATGATGATAATGATGATATGCAAGTTCTTATGATCAAAATGCACAAAAATTTGAAAGAATCTTATGCCAAAAATAAGGATTTGAAAATAAAAATAAATACTTTATTGGAAGAAAATTCTAGACTTTTTCAAGAAAATAAGAATTTGAAAAAAGAAAATGATGATTTGAAAAATTACAAAATTGATTTTGATTGCAAAAATGATTTGAAAAAGAAGTTGGAAAATAAAACAAAGTTTTATGAAAAAATGTTGGAGGAACAAAATCTTTTAAAGAAAAGAATTAATGATTTGAATACTTCTCTCCAAAAGGAGAAACAAAATGTTTTACAAAGAAAAGAAAACCATATTTTACATGGCCAAAATGATTTTATTATTTCTAGAAAAAGAAGAACTAAATTTATTAAACCTACTTTTGTGAATGATTCTAGTATTATGTGTCATTTTTGTTGCCAATTTGGACATATGCAAAATGATTGCTATGTGAAAAAAAATATAAGAAAAGGCATGAAATCTATGTGGATTATTAGATCATGTTATACTAACTCTCATTCATAATGTTCTCTTTTAAAAAAAAAAAAAAAACTTTGGGCTATAATTCATTAAGTACTTTGTTGGAATTGTTAAATGTTGGGTATTGGTATTTGTTCCTTTGATTTTGGTATTGTGATATTGATGATTTTGGTATTGTGATATTGATGATTTTGGTATTGTGATAGTGATGATAATGTGATATTTGAAGTTTAAATGTGGTTGAATTGTTAAATAGTTTGAATGACTAAATGAGGGGGAGTTAATATGTTTTTTGATTGATGACAAAAGGGGGAGATTGTTGGATGATTTTCTAAATTGTTAGATGATTATGATTTTTTCTAAATCATTTTAACTCATATTGAGGGGGAGTTTCTTTCTATTCCCTTGCAAAATCATCATTTGGTTTGTCATCATCAAAAAGGGGGAGATTGTTGGCCTTGTTCCTAGGTTTTGATGATAACAAAATAAAATGATGATTTGGACTAATGTTTTTATGTGAGAATTTTGTTAGAACAGGTCCTTGATTCATTGGAAAAGAAAAGAAATCAATTCAAGATGAATTGAGAAGATGTTAACTTATCGGACACTTCTATCGGACACACATCATTATCATCGGACGTCCGATAGAATTAAAGATGAAATCAAAGCTCTCGGCCGGACGCAAAGCTATCGGACGCAGAATTATGCATCGGCCGTCCGATAAAGAACGGCAACCTATCGGACGCTTGTGTGGACGCACAAAACCCATCGGACGTCCGACGCGTGAGAAGAACCTGTCGGACACTCCTATCGGACGATAACATTGTATCGGACGTCCGATAGGTCCAACGGCTATTTTCAACAGCCATATTTTGACCGCTGGAGAGGTTCTTGAGGCCATTTCTTACACTCTATAAATACCCACAAGTTCAAGAAGATTAGAGACTTTGCCTACATGAAATACAAGCTTACAAGTGAATATTTGGGTAGAAATCTTCTTTGTTTGTAGTATAGGTGTGGGGAAACTTGGGTTTGTGAGGTTGCTCAAGTGAAGGTTACTCTATAGGAGGCATAAAACCTTGGTGAAGGTGAGCCTATCACTTGGAGTGGTAAAACCTTGGTGAAGGTTACCTCACTTGTAAAATAGTTCTTAGTTGGTTGGTGAGCTTTCAATTGTAACTAGTTGAGGGTTTATTTGGAGAGTAGTAAAACTCCTTTGCTCAACCAAAGGGTGTTTGGGGTGAGGAAGGAGTGATCCTTCACTTGTACAAGTTGATTAGTGTCATCATCAATTGAAGAAGCTATTTGGTGAATTCAACTCCAAGTTTGGAAGAAGTTTGGGATTTTGATTGGTTTGAATTCTTTTTACTTTTTTGTTACTTTATTCTTTGTGGTTCAAGATTGTTTATATTTATCATTATTGTGGTTGTTTGAGTACTTGTTTGCCTGAACAATTTGAGTTGAATTTTTGGGTTGCATTTCGGGACCAACAGATTATACCTCTCTTAGGTTTGCAAGACCTCAAGAACGAAATGCAAAATGAAGCCCACAATGTCCTCTTCCTTAAGTTCTTTGTCCAAGCCTCAAGCTAGTGCAAGTTTAGTTGAGTTTTAAGGGAGAAAATGGAAGGAATTTTTGATGAAGAACAAGAGGAAGAAGGAAGAATGAGTTCGGGTGAGAAGAGAGGAGAAATGGAGCAATTTTGTGCAATTTTTCTTGAGGAATTAATGGGAAAAAGGGAAGACAAGACATGAGTCTTGTCTTACCCCAAAAGTCAAAGTTGGCATAGTGATCTTAATTAGCCATTTGGAGGGAAAATTAATCACTTCATTTGGCTTGAGATTAAGGGACAAATCTCGATTAGGAGAGGGGATGGAGAAGTGATTTTTAAGTGATTGGTAGGAATTTAGTTGAAAGCATTAACGATTAGATAGGCTTAAAGTGGTTAATCCAAATCTTAACTAAAAATTTCAAAACCCTAATTAATCACCTTCAAAGACCCAAATCCAGTCATTTAATTACACTTCCCAACTTATCAGTGATCATCTATACTTATCTCCACTAGTTTACTCACAGTCCGAATTTACCTCGAAAAATGTGCCTTTGACATTTTACCACTAATAAATGCTTCGAGACGTAATTAACAGGAAAATAGAGTTAAAATTAAATGAGGCATTATAAATGAGGAAAAATCGAATATCACAATATAATTAAAGAAATAATTATATAAATAAATAAATTTTCAAATTTTTGAAATTAAAATAAAATAATTTTTTTTTCTTTGAAATTAAAAATTAATTAAAATATTTTTATTATTATTATTTTTTTTTTTAAAAATTCGAGGCCGTTACATTCTCCCCTCCTTAAAAGAATTTTGTCCTCAAAATTCACACTGACTCATGCTATGCAGGCGGGTAAATCACCTAGAATCATAGTTAACAGCCATCAAGGAGTAGCAATTCATTTCACTGTTCAAGCTCCAAGCTCTCCAATGCTATAGTAGATCCAACTTACTATCCAAGATCTTCACAAGACACGCTACACCCAAAAGAAACTGTTATTTCTTAGTGTCTCTAAGACCTTCAGGGAGTCCGTGGTAGGATCTAGTTCCTTTAGCAACTCTTCACTTAATGTCTGAGGTTTCCACTCCTTTCTTTCCAATGGTCAGCCGTTTCTTTTTGGCATTCTATTTCCTGTTGAAGAATCCCCATATTCTCGCACATCTCTTCTATACTTCATCCTATTATTTCTACGGAACCTTAAGTAATAACTTGTCAAATATGTCATAATATCTCCATTAGCATATCCTAATTTGAAATTTCAACTCTAATTATAAGGTCTAAGTTCTTTCCAACCCGGTGCAATGCTCTTATGATTAGCAAGACCCTCAAAAGTCATTCGATAGAGATAATGCTTCCATTCTTAGTTAGGTCTACCTTAAGTCCTTTCTTAGAGATTACACAACCTAGGAAATACCAAGATTCCTTATAATTGATCAAGCAATCCTTCTAGGTGAAATATTTCCTCTTAATGATCACTTCATTCGAGTCTCGAAAGTCCACTCATAACTTTATACTTCCAATCTTTTCTCAACAAAAACATAGGCGCCTTCCACGGCGGTTCACTTTCTTTCATGTATCTTATTCCTAATAAAGCGTATGTGGGCTACCCCAATAAACCTTTTTCCCAATGGCACGTTTGAACTTCATTTATTCTCGGGCATACCTTATAAAGAAAGGCCATATATCTTCATGTTTCCGTATGAATAGGTTTTCTAACTTGAATTCCCGATATAAGAATAGATAATGCTAGCTTACTTTTCACATCTAGCTAATTAATCCATTCCTTAGGTTACTTTATACTCATTATTTGCTAAGTTCACCGTATCGGCCAATCATTCTCCTCTTGTTTGCCCAAGATTCACAATTTGCATGAATTATACTAACACTTATACACTAATCCTTGGAGGAAATCTTAACGTCCATATCGTAGAGTAAACGATCACATTCCATTCCTATATCATTCGTGAAACTAGGGTTTACTCCAACATTAGGTGGCTCTAGGGTCAATTAAAACTCTAATTAAATGATTCGATCATGCAATTTAAAACTCGAGTAAAAAGATATATTTTCAATAGAGAACTAAGTTTACAAAAAGATTCTCGAACTCAATTTGCCCAAGATCATTTATTGGCTTTCGATTTTCAATATGAACAATGTTAGAAATGACCTAGTTCTTTTGTCCTAAAGGACCAATCCATGTTTTTGTTCAAATCAAGTTAAATCATAATTTGCGAAATATCTTCGAAGGATTTAATGTATATAGGAGGTATATATGGTAAAACACTAATTTAAAACTTCAAAATAAATGTCAGGATACAAACTTTTCCTTCATGGCTCCAGACTAAATTTTCTTAGTAAGAAACTTCGAATATCTCTCTTTTTTTTTTTTTTTTACCTCAATCATCGAGATCGATTTCAAATTCCTCAAATAAGTTTAAGAAGGTTAATCATGCAACTCAAGGCATGAATATTAAAACACATATTTAGTATAATAGTATGTACATGGAAAATACTTAAAAGCATTCCCTCAAAGTTTCAGGTTAAAAGCTATATTCGGGAAAAATGTACCTCCTAGTCAAATATTCTTAAGAAAGTTAGATAGTCGTGCAAGTTTGTTTATACATAAATTTCGACCCAAAAATCTTTGCCACCGTTCATCTCCAAGTATTAACTCCTATGATATATAGAGATTGGTCATTTACTTTCCAATTCCAACTTCTATCCATCACTAGGATTCTATGGCATCACGCGAACCCACCTATCAAACCTTCTCCCAAGGTTCCTCATCTCTCTTAGGAGTATACGGTTGCCAAACCCACACCCTACTCCTCAATCTCGACCTCGATCTCGGCCTCGTCTACCGTCTATAATCTTTATAGAAGGTAGACATTTTTAAACGGAGATACGAAAATGAAATGCAATAAAATAAAATAGAATAAGGGAGGATGAGATATATTGAAATAACACCAAACACCAAAATAAAATAAACAATTAACAAGTTAAATTTTGGAAACTAACAAGAGAATTTCTTAGAATCAACCAAATTGCCATACATATATATACTCCGAGAGAATCAAGTACTTCACAGTGGCATGTTTATTACAAAAGGACACACAAAATCATTTTCACGGCCATTTTACTAAACAAAAACACAATAATGAAAGCGATAAATAAACATGCACCCACAGAGACGAGAATCACCCTAGTGGTTACTCTTTACAAAAGGGTTAAAACATGTCCATAAGACCAATCACAAGATATATATAAAGCAATCATTAGGGGGAACCTTACTAAATACGCATCTAGGTCAATCAATCATAACACTAGTAGATCTAATCTCCTACTTCAGTTTCGCCTCAGATCAAGTATTAGGGTCCCATTAGATTACACAAGACTATCGATCAATCTTCCCTTCCATAATCCCTCAGTCATAAATTGACTTCAGTGTTCCAAGAGGTTTCAACTCTAAAAGTCGACCTTGATTTCGTAAAATATTCATGCTTAGATACGAGTTCCAACTTACGGGTTTGCACTCTCATTTTCAAACTAAGACCCTTGTCGAGCCAGAACATACGTAAAGTAACAATGTATATATAAAGTTTATAAAAATTAATGTAGTTACAAGTGGCGAAAACTTTCAAGGTTAAAATCTTCAACTTCATTCAAAGTCATTAAGTTTTCTTCGAGTAAATAGAGTAATATGCCTTGTGCATACTCAGACTGTTTTATTACAAAAATAAGGTGTAAGATGTTTTGTAATTCTGTCAAATGTTGAGTTTAAAAGTTAGTAAATCTCTCTTCACACCTCAGGTACAAAGTTGCCAAAATTTTCAAAATTAAAACACTTCTTGTCTTCCAAAACCGCCCCCGTTTCTTGTACAAATCATGAAAACTCAACATGCGTGAGAAGGTGAAATAAAAGGATGTTTAAAATAGACCGAAGATACAAAATTTAAAACTTCACGAAAAACAAACAAGGAAGCATCGAGTAGAACACTTTCTCACTATTTCTTATTGAACCTCAAAGTCACACATCACATAATAGCAAATAGAGCTTTAGAAGGGTATCTCTTAACCATCCATCAATTGGTTCACTTGGAAATTTAATATCTCCCCGGTCTAAGATTTCTTAAGTACTAGCCACAATAGAGACTCTCGATTCAATACCAACCACAATTAGGAAGGGGTTATAGTTATTCATATTCTTAAGAAGATCTCTTACTAGCACACATCTAGAATTAAAGTCTTAGTCCCTCCATGTCAATTCCTATCAGTTTTTCCATTTTTCTCATCCAGTCATCGAGTACCAAGCTCATCTTTTCAATCAAGAAACACTCTAGCACCACAGGCCGATATCCTAAACAATTTTAAGCCTAGGATACACTACAGAAATCGGCAACCTAGGGCTCTGATACCACTTGTAACAGCCCCACATCCCCCTAAGGCTAACCAGAGGGGTTAGCGGACTGTCTGCCCAGCTCTCGCCAGGACTCAAGCATTCAAATCATTTCTAACTTAAACGTGCAAATCTTCTCCAAATAATAAAACATTAATACTAAAACGAAGAATAACATTTAAACTTAAAATTTACAATCATCCAAGTCACATGGTTACAACCCTCGAGCCAAAGCTCATACATTTCCATAATCTTAAAATACTAAACATCACAAAAATATATACAAAGTGTCTTCGACTTAAAACCAAAATCCAAAAGGTCAAGACGTTAGCCTTAACTACTGGATTCTCTTCACCGTTGAGGAAAATAAAAGGGAACGGGTGAGCTAAAAGCTCGTGAGTTTTCAAAATTCATGCACGCAATTAAAGCGTAAAATTGCAAGTAAATAATTAAAACACATAAATCAATACAAATAACACGAATGAGGATACAGGGCTCTGTGAGCCAATTTCCATTATCACGAAGCAATTATAGTAGTCGACACTCCGTCGACTTTCAAACCAAGTAGACGACTCTTCACGCCAACTCCAACCACCTTACTCCCCCTACCAGGCCCGCACGCCACAAACTCAATAATATACAGTAAACAGGAATTACTCAAGGCACACGGCCAAGAGTAAGTACATTTCATGTTTTTTATTTCCCGAGTCCAATACATGCAAAAATCAAGTTTCCGACTCTACAAAAAGGGAGCAATAAAGTATACTCGCCTTTGAGTGAGCGGTCCATTAAAAATCTCAATTTCACACTTCAAGCAATTAACAGGTCAAGAAGCACGTAGATATGCATCAAGCAGTTCAACGAAAGCGTTTAACATGCATTGAAAACTCACCGACAAAGTAGGTCTCGGAGTTCAAGTTTGGATCACTCGTAAAATCAGCACTTTGACCTAAAAATGATTAAAAGAGATCAAAAATTAGTTTTCTTACTCGATGGCGAAGTTTAAAGCGAAAGGTCGAAAGTTCGACAATTTTTCCTACTTGAGCTGAAAACTTTGAAGAATCATAACTCAAGTTTTACAAGTCAGAATTCTGCTCATTTGGTACCGTTGGAAACCTCTTTCGAAGCTCTAAAACTTTTCAGAAAACATCAAATTGAAATTATGGACGAATTTTGCCCAGATTTCGGTTGAACATTCTGCTACAGTAGGTCAACAGTATCCGTCAGGCTGGTTATCCAGCATATTTTGAAAATCCGTCAAAAATTAAAGAAAATTAATTAACCTCTGAAATTTATACACAATATAGTCCTACATATGAAGTTTCAACAGCCACTGACGGAACTCAATTCCGACATCCGAGCATGAAATTACAACAGTGCAAACAGAGGTCACTCGAAATTCTGCGTTTCTGGGTTTTCGAAACTACAGGGCAGCTTTTAAGTGGTTATTTGAGTGACGAATTCAAGTCCAAAAATTGTCAAATTTGGCACACTAACACTTCCATGTATCAACTAGATTCACACCAAATTTCAACTTAAGATACCACCGGGAAGACAGTTTTCTATGCGCCTCAATTTCGTCCAACTCATGCATTCAAATCTGGAAAATTTTCTCCTTCACTTGTGTCACTTAGTTCATGCCTCAATTCACTTCCAATTTGCCTAATTTTCGAAACTAAGCTAGTGTTGAACTTCCTAAGCCTATTTATGATCAAAAATGGTCACATCTTTTGGCAAGAATATCACAAAATAATCCTCAAAATTCGGACAGCATAACCCCTCATTTTCCAGCTTTCACTTTGCAACTTAGCAACCCTCATAACATCAATTCTTAAAGAGCTTTTTATGGGGCAAAATAACAGCTTAACATTCATCACTTAAACATCAAATTCAGCCTCTTAACTAGCCAAAAATACAGCCACGAAATTCAAGGAAAAATCAGAAAATTCAACCCCCAATTTTCCTCTTCCTTAGCCGGTTCTCCCCTTGGAGTTTCATCCCACTTTTAACCACCATCATTACACATAATACACCTAGATAACATCATCTAACCATCTAACAATCAATTTCACACATTTGGTGGGAATTCAAGAGCCCACCGATTTTGCCATAAACATCAAATTTCTCAATAATGAAACTCAACACTTCACACAACACATTCATCACCAATTCAAGGTTCCATGAACTCATTAACCACCCAACTTCTAGTTATCATGCTTGGAATTCAAAGAAATTGGACAAGAAGGAAGTTGGTAGGATTATACCTCTCTTAGGTTTGCAAGACCTCAAGAACGAAATGCAAAATGAAGCCCACAATGTCCTCTTCCTTAAGTTCTTTGTCCAAGCCTCAAGCTAGTGCAAGTTTAGTTGAGTTTTAAGGGAGAAAATGGAAGGAATTTTTGATGAAGAACAAGAGGAAGAAGGAAGAATGAGTTCGGGTGAGAAGAGAGGAGAAATGGAGCAATTTTGTGCAATTTTTCTTGAGGAATTAATGGGAAAAAGGGAAGACAAGACATGAGTCTTGTCTTACCCCAAAAGTCAAAGTTGGCATAGTGATCTTAATTAGCCATTTGGAGGGAAAATTAATCACTTCATTTGGCTTGAGATTAAGGGACAAATCTCGATTAGGAGAGGGGATGGAGAAGTGATTTTTAAGTGATTGGTAGGAATTTAGTTGAAAGAATTAACGATTATATAGGCTTAAAGTGGTTAATCCAAATCTTAACTAAAAATTTCAAAACCCTAATTAATCACCTTCAAAGACCCATATCCAGTCATTTAATTACACTTCCCAACTTATCAGTGATCATCTATACTTATCTCCACTAGTTTACTCACAGTCCGAATTTACCTCGAAAAACGTGCCTTTGACATTTTACCACTAATAAATGCTTCGAGACGTAATTAACAGGAAAATAGAGTTAAAATTAAATGAGGCATTATAAATGAGGAAAAATCGAATATCACAATATAATTAAAGAAATAATTATACAAATAAATAAATTTTCAAAATTTTGAAATTAAAATAAAATAATTTTTTTTTCTTTGAAATTAAAAATTAATTAAAATATTTTTTTATTATTATTCTTATTTTTTTTTTTTTTTAAAATTCGAGGCCGTTACAGACATCTTTTTCATGCAAGTTATTGATTCCATGAAAAACAAAAATGGGAAAACGGAATAGCACAAAGGAACAAGATTGCCTGAAGACGTATTGTTCTTGACTACGGGCACCACTAAACTAAAACAAAAGTTAACCAAGTATGCTTGTCTGCCACTAGAACACGTGAAAGGACGGAAACAAAAACAAAATAAAGACTAAAAACAAAAGCTTAAGCAGAATGAAATTACTAGTCTCTTGTAGTCAACGGCGGCACACAAAGAAACAATCAAAAGGAAACAGAAAAACAAAAGCTAGGCTAAAGATATGATGAAGTTTTCTCTCCGACAGCAAGCTATTCATATATATAGTCTCCAATTTGTCGGGCCGAGGGAAAGCAAGAAATCCTCGTCCAGTATGCTTTTGGAATTCTTCAAAGCTCAGGAAACCGTTCCTAATTTTCCTCCAGCTTGTTACCGTCCAAAGACCCGCCTACTCGTTTTGGTATTCCAATAGAATAAGGAAAGTGAGTTGGTTATGCATTGGCCTTCAAATTAGGAGGACTTCATTTCCTAATTCACTGCTCACGTTCCTTAAAGAGACGTTTCCTATTCAGAATTGACGTCCAATATATTCTCCAAAAATTTCAGCACAAGGCCCAAGAATTCATCTCCTCCAATCACCAACTCAGCTCTGCTTCCCTTTTCTGGCACAGGCACATCCTGGAAGTATAAGTCTTCTGGAATTTTGCCAATAAACTCCACTTTTCATACCAACCACCTGTAATGGACACAAAACTCATATATAAGCAGTAACCCCATTCTTAACGCAATAAATGATAGAAATTAGGCCCAAATAACGTCTCTTAACATAAACAAATATCACCCTATCACAGATTATGAAAAAAAAAATCCTTTTCGTTGGTATAATTTAAGAAAGTTGCTACTGTCCCAAATTAGTGAAGATTAACTCCTCAATCAAGGTTAGGACCAGAGTTTAAGATATGAAATGTAATAATAAATGTAACTGCCCATCTAGGTAGGGATGAGAATCAAAATCGAATTGAGTAATTCGAAAGTATGAAATTAGAAAATTTGAAATTTTTGACTTGATATTTACCAACCTAATTCGATTTCAGATTACTAAAGTCTGAATTGAATTCATTCCAATTTGAAATTGGCAATTTAGAATGTACTCAAATTGCCGGAATCAACTCAGCATCAGTAGATAATAAATTGACAACGCAACTTAAATTTAGAATTCAAAGCTAGCCAAATCAAAGATCAGTACTCGGTAGCAAATTTAAGTATCGAGTACGAACTAAAACTTATGAATCAAATTGTCCATACTCCAAATTGGCAAATTATCCACACTCCAAATACTTAAGAATTAAGCATCAGCAAATTCAAAGTACAAAACCAAATTGTCTTAATTGCAGAAAATAAATGAAGGAGTTGTTAAACTGTGAGGGACTCAAAATTTTAATTTTATTTTAAAATGCATAATAATATTTATATTATGATTATTCACTAAAATATTAGTGAATTTATGCTTTGAGTTATTAATTTCCAATTTAGAGAAATTTTTGAGAATGATTTGCCGGTGTTTGGTTTCGACCAGTTTAAGCGTCAATTTTTGTTCTGAGACTTGAATAGTGATTTTAAGATAAAACCGAGCATATGTAGAGATATTACAGAGATATATTTAAGGTTGGACAGTGTCGAAATGAGATAAAACAGTAAAAATTAGAATGTCGCGCTTCAACGCAACAAAAAGTGGTCGTTTGACCACTTTTCCCTAAAACAGGGAAGACTACACTTTTTGTCCCTTAAAAGCCATCTTTCTTGCTTCTTGTTGCTTCATTTTTAGCTACATTTAGAACTGAAGAGAGAGAGGGAGCCCGAGAGCCTAGAGAGAGAAAAGAGAGAGAGTTTGATCTTTGTTTCTTCCAACTTCATCTTCTTCCTCAAGCTTGAAGGCTCCATTGAAGGCTTGGTTCTTGTTTCTCCTCCATCTCTTGGCTGCCGTGAGAGAGAGAGAGAGAGAGAGAGGGTGGTCCATGAGAGAGAGGAAGCAAGGAAGAGGGAGGAAAGCTTCTTAGTGTTTGATTTCTTCTTGTTCTTGAATTTTGGCGAAGAAAGCAAGCAAATCCTTGGAAAACTTGAAGGATCTCGAGATGTCTAAGCTTAGAACATCATTCGTGAGTGGAACTACACTAGATCTTCCTTGATCTTGCTAGATCTGAAAAGATCTTGAGGTAAAATACTTAAAACTCTTAGCTTTATCCTTATTAGTGTCAGATCTGTAAATTCTACGGTTAATTTTGCTAGAAATGGTTATGGTTAGAATATTTGAGTTGGGCTCTTGAATTCCCAACTTAGGTAGCGGACTTGAGGTGACTTTTAGGTAGTAGACTTGAAGACCTGATTGTGGTTGTGATTGATATTCGTGAAATGAGTTCATTTTATGGTTAAAAAGTAGAATTTGTTGTTGAAAACAGTGAGGGCTGGCCAAACCTATGCTTGGAAATCTTGATGTTTGATTTCAAAATTTTATGATATTTCTTGAAGAGATTTTACTTAAGTATATATGTATTATGTCCGTTTATGAGTATATGCTTTAATAGAGTTAAAATCTTGAACTTTAATGGTGAAATGTTAAGTTTTCACTGAATTTTGTGGTAAATGTGTTATTTGGACAAATTTGAGGGTTTGAAATGTTTTAGCTAATTTTCATGAATTTTGTGATTGAGACTTAGTGAAAATTGTTTGAAAAATGTGTTAGAACCTTGGTTAAAAAGTTTGGAGTTGAGTTTGAACTCAAATGAGTGATTTTGAGGTGAAATACCTCACTTTATTTCGTTGTACTAAAAGATTAGAAGTCGCTTGAATGGAGTACATCGATAGAGTGGTTTGGTTATTTGAAGTCTCAATTTGGAAATGGAATCTTTTAAAATGAGTTTCGATTCGAATGACTACTTTTCGTTCTAGCAAAATTAGAGGAATTTTGTGAAGAATTTTAATAAAAAAAATGAATAAGTTATTTGAGTTTAGTTTCGCTATTTGTGAGGCAAAACTTATTTCTTCCTTTTACTTGATTATAGGAGGTGAGGAAGGATTTGAACCAGATCCCACCTTGGAAAACGAACTTTGCTATTGTGGTGAGTTTCCATGCTTGTTATGTGATTATGTGAAGTTGATCTGAATTGTACTTGGTTATGTGAGGTGATGTGAAAACTTGGTTTATCAAACCATCAAATGGGGTAGTGTGTACTTTATCGCACTTACCTCTATTTGAATGGAAAATTTATAAGAATGTTTTGATGTGATTTAAGAGTATTTGATGTGATTTATGTGCGTATGAAATTTTGGAAATTCTTGAGACCTATCAGTGAGTCAATCGCCTTGAGCTGTAGGTTAGGCCTAGGCCGAGGTGAAATGACAAGCCATAGGATTATTTATGTGATGTGTGCTCTGGACTTGGCGTATGGACTTGTCCCTGATGGAAGAGCACTAATTAATTTATGTGCCACTAAATGGGAGAAAGTGCTACACCGTTAGGGCGGTAGTCACCTCTTAGTCCATATCAGTTATCTTTTATGTGTTTGGAGTCGGGCCCGATGAGGGTTTGGTGGAGTAAGGAAAAGTGGAGGTCTACATGGATTCTATGAAAGTTGACGGAGTGTCAATTACTCGGAACATGATCGAGTTTCGTGGATCTTGGCTCCTGAGAGCTCTCGAATCCTACCTTTGTATTGTTAATTGCTTTCCTTATTTGTTTAATTCTAAATTTGAATTTGAAGCGAAATATCATATGTGTTATGTGCTTTGTATGCCCTTTTGGAACTCACTAGGCTTTTACTCATTCTTTCCAATTTGTTTTCCTTAGCAGGGACTGAGAACCCAAGTGAAGGCACCAACCATTAGAGTTAGGGCTCACTTTTGTATCTGGTTTGTGAAACTTGAATTTATAAATTTGAGGACTTTTGTATTTTGAGACTTTGAATGTTTGATAAAGTACCTTGTGTATTTTGGGATTGTAAGGTTGAAGTAAGATGTTTGTGAGATATCGTTCGGTTTGGATTTATGATGGTATTTTAGTTTGATAAGTTAGTGACCTTTGTATGAGTGAGTCCTGGCGAGAGTTAGGTGGACGGTCCACTGATACCTTAAGGTACGCCCTAGGGAGAGGTGGGGCTGTCACATAAACTCCTAAAGCAAGTAAGCAGTCAACACTCAGAACTAATTTTCAATCCATTATCCATGTCAAGTCGACTTGTCAAAGATCAATGACGGTAGATTCAACTCCATTCTTCACCAAAGGTGCAAAAACAGCAAGTAAACATATTAATAGGTAGCAGATGTTAAAAAATTAAGTGATAAAAATGAAAAATGATAATAGTATACCAGATTCAAAGACTTCAAGCTCCTCTAATATTTCTTCCACATTAATTTCAAAAGTTGCTGATTTCAGCCAATCTTGAGTGCATATAAGGCCTCGAACAATTTTTGGAGTTAAAGAACTTCTAAAAGTATCAAGAACATGTCCTCTGGCATTGAATGCAGATTCAGAAGCAACAGTGGAAATAGGAACAAGTAAGACATCTCAAACCATTTGTGAAAGGATTGGAAATCTGATACCATTAGCCTTCCACCATCCTAAGATATCAAACTTAACATCATCATCTTCACGTTCTTCATTAAGGTATCCCTATCTCCAAGTTCCATTTTTCTTTTCTTAAACTCCATGTTGTACCTATCATTAATTTTTTTTGAAACATCAAAAAAATCTAAATGCTAACTACTACTTCAAGATTCATCGAACAGTGAAGAAGATGAAGAATAATAGGTACTAAATGCCAAAAAAGAGCTCAACATCTTATATTCATTTAACATCCATTTGCCATTTTAGCCACAACCTTACCATCACTATCCCCATACATTTTCATAAGAACAAAATCAAAATATTCATACTTGGCCCTAGGATCAAGCATAGTAGTAATAAAAATTAGGGTAAAAGATAAAAAAACCCCTTGTGATTTGGCTATCCCACAGAAAGGCCTCTCGTGGTTTGGAATCATACTAATCGGCCCTTATGGTTTGAACAGATGTGAAAATTGATGGAAAGCATCAGAACTAACGGGTTTGATGTAAACGTACTCCAAGTGTAGGTGTTTATGAGGGTAAACACCAAAAAAACCCCCTGTGGTCAGACTAATATACAGAAAAGCACTCTGTGGTTTCAAGTCATATATTTTGGTATCTGATGGTTTGAATTAAGGTGAAAATTGGATGGAAACCGTTAAAACTAATGGTTTTGAGTAAAATGGCATATTTACCTATTTTCCTAATTTATTCTTCACTATATATATAGAAAATGTGTTGAAATTTTTATTTAAATCCTTACAATACATAATCTAAGAAAATAATGCAATTTTAAATTTTATTTTAAATCCTTACAATATATAGTAAGAAAATATTAGAATTGTAAATTTCAAATTTAAAGGTATCAACTATTTTCCTAATTTTTTTCACCATATAAAGGTATTATTATTTTCCTAATTTTCTATTTTAAATTCTTACAATAGATCCTCTAAGAAAATATTGCAATTGCAACCTTTTTTTTTTATTTCTATTGATATATTTTAATTTTTATCTAACTTGTTTTCTATAAATTTGGGGCCAATTTAGAGTTTTATTAAGGTTTGAGGGGCAAAATAGGCATATTAGGTTACATTTGCTTTTGAGGTACATTTAGGTCAAAATCGCTACTTTTAATGATTTCCGTCCAATTTTCACTTTAGTTCAAACCATGAGATACTGAAAGATATGATTTGAAACTATAGGGGGTTTTTTCTATATATCAATCTAACTTGAGGAATATTTTCTATTTTTTACCCTTAAGGTAAATCTATCATTTTAGTCAAAACCATTAAACGGTTTCCATCCAGTTTTCACCTTAATTCAAACTATGAGATATCGAAATGTATGATTTGAAACTATAGTGGGCTTTTCTGTGATGTACCCTAAAAATTAACATGTCCGTCTTTTCAATTCTCCCCCAATATTTATCATATTTATCCGTCATATCCCTTGCCATTGCACTCAATTTAGAATTTTCACTCGCAATCATCTCCTTTAAGATCCCATTTATGTGACTGATATCATTAAAAAAGCCACTTGAAGTCACATATTTAGTTCCAAAAACTTTTAGAGTTAGATCATAAAAATTTTCTACAAATAAGTCCATAAATCTAGCCTTTTCCCGGTCTAATTTTGTTGGCAATGACTGCAGTTCCTAATCCATAAGGGGATATTGTTCCTCAAATCTTACAAAAGCTCTTTCGAATCTTTGGGCAGTGTCTAACATAATGTATGTTGACCACCTAGTATAAACATCTAGGCTCAACAGTTTTTTACATTCAATTTTTTCAATTTCAGCATATTCTTTAAACTTTTTTAACCTAGAAGGTGATTGCTTAACATATCTCACCACTGATTGAATGCATTCAATCGATTCTCCAATTCTTTCCAAACCATCATTGACAATAAAATTCACAATATACGCAACACATCTTGTGTGCATCCAATTATTCGTTTCAAATCGGTTGATGTAATTCTTACACATTTTGGTGTAAAATCTTACAAATCTAGTGTAAAATTGAATTTTTCAGTTCATATAACTAAATTTATGTAAAATATAATATTACATTAACATTGTAAGAATTTACATTAATTGTTCTTATAATTACACAAACTGGTTTGAATTAGACAATTTTCTAAATTGTACATGAATATTAGGTGTTATTGGGCTCTCTTACCTCAAAAGTTAGCTCAAGAAGTAAATAAATTTACAACAAAATCAACTATAGTTGAATAAGCTTAAAAACTTTGGAAGATTGAGCCTTTGAATAGATTTACTAGACTTGAACATGCATGAAATATACGTTAAGATTCCAGACTTGACTTTATGTTGAGAGTTAAAGGCCTGATCTAGATTGCCCTAGAAGTTGGGATAAAGACCAAAGACCTAAGAAATAAAGCAATAGTCCAACTTATTTTGTTGGTTTTATCAATGCTGTAGGACCCCGGGAAAAAGTTTGTGATTCATCTATACGTTCTACAATCAGTCTATCTATCCCCACATTTGCAAGATCAGTCATTTATCTGAAAATACATGTTTATCTTAAAGAAAGGAGAAATGATTTTCGGGGGGAGATGGAATAGGGCATCTAAAACCTTTTTTTTTTTTTTTTAGCTTTTTTTTGCATGTTTGAGAACAGAATGTTAAAGAAATTATAATATCCTACGAGAAAAAAAGAACAAGAATTGAGATCGAAAGGGAAAAAATAATAATAATGTGACAAAAACAAAATTGTTAAGTGTTGTGCGCTGTCATCCAAATGCTAAGCTCAAGAGCTATTATTTTTGTACACAATTTTTCTACTGATATCAAATAAACTTAAAACTCTCTCTCACGGCTCGCACATTGCGGCCACTAATGGAAGATTGAGACTCTCAATGGATATAGTAGACTTGAGCATGAACGTAAATTATGTATAGATTCCAGACTTGACTTTGTATTGAGAGTGAAAAGACTGATCTAAATTGCCGTAGGAGAAAGATTCCAGACTTGACTTTAATTTGAGAGTGAAGGACGGATCTAGATTGCAGTAGGAGTAGGGCCAAAGACTGAAGACCTCAGAAATAAAGCAATATTCGGATGTTATTTTGTTGTTTTCAGCAATTTTGAAGAACTCGGGGAAAAATTTTGCATTGATGTACTACATTTCTGAGAGAAGTTTGTACTTTCGAGCAAAAGTTCGAGGAGTGAAATCAGTTTTAAAAAGGCACAATTGAAAATTTTAATTTTGTTGACAGGAAATGCTTCTTGAAGTTGTATTTGTTGTTTCCAGAATTTGCCCTTCTTCTTCACTCTACAGAATCTTTGGTTCGGCAAGAAGATTTTGAAGAAATAAAGAGATGCTAAGAATAATAAAATGAAAGTGATGACCTTCATAAATTAAAAAGTCTCAAATAGAAAAATGATTATTCCTATAAAAAAATTTAATGTAAAGGTAGTTATTGCATATCGTGCCTTATTCAGCTAGATGAGATTGCAACAATTTTATTTTATTTTTTTGGTATAAACCACTGGTGTCTGCATCCATTTTAATGTTTGCGACTAATCCTGCTCAAACCGCATCGAGTCTCTTGTTGGAGGAACTCTCCCAACCTTGTTTTTTTCATTGCCATGAGTTTCGAATCTAAAATCATATAGTTAAGGGATGCAAATCTCTTTCACTTAGACCAACATTGGTCAGTGGGATTGCAATAATTTCTTCACATGGGATGGGCAATACAAGAGCAAATGTGAGGAAATGTCCATTCCCTGCTACTGTTTCTCATCATATTTGAGGATGTGATTTTTTTTTTTTTTGTTTTGGAATCTGAATGCAAGTGTTGTATATGCTTACCAATTTTTTTATTGCTTTTCCTATTTTGCAATCCGTCTACAATTTCTATAATGAGTCTGTCTTTCCCCAAGATTCCAAGATCAATCATGTATTATCTGGGAATCTAGGTTTAGCTTCAGATTTTTTTTAATTAAGAAAGAAGATATGCTGTAATTTTTTTTTTGTTAAATTAATTTTACATGGAGAGAGAGAATGTTAAAGGATTAAAAATAGCCTACAAGAAAAAGAAACACCAAAGGGGGCAAAAATAATAAATTGACTAGACCAAATTCTGAAATAAAACCAATCATATTCGAACAAGCATAAAAACTATTATAAATTTGAGAATCAAAGACGACTTTGCTGACTAAAATAAATTCTAAAACAAAATCAATCATATTTGGGCAAGTTTTAAAAAAATGAATTTTAAAGTTTATGCCGTTCAGAGGGTGATGAAAATCTTTGAATTTTATAGTAAGCCTACCCTCTCCTCTCTATATTGTGTGCTTATGTTGTTAGGCCAAAAAAAAAATGAAAAATATATACTACGGGAAAAAAATTGCAAGACCAGATTAATTAGTGTTCTCATACTTTGGAAGTCAACCATCCGGTAGTCTCGAAACGAAAGTGATGTTCAATATTCTTCAATGCAAAAAAAAAAAAAACAAAAAAGGATAGAAAGGACAAAGATGTTCACCAATGAGCAAAATTCCATATTCCCTACTTAGAGCAAAGATTTTAATCTTCTAGGCAGAATTAAATTACTAAGATTTATTATCTTGGGTATACCGAAAGTAAAAGTCCAAAACTAGTATTACATCCATAGCCACAAGGATTATAAACGAGGCAGTCAATTTTAAGTATCATAACGAGACTAATTCGGGAAAGAGAAATCTAAATCATATGCAGGGAAACACAAATTGCAAAACATGCTTATATGCTTATATGGTCATACCGAGAGACAGACGACTTAAAGTCATCTCCAATCGGAATTGATTTTTTCATTTTCGACCCTATAAATACCTGCACAAGTGTGGCAATGGCCATCAGCTTTACATTAAAAATTCTCTCTTAAAAATTCATTGTGACATATATCCAGCAGCTATGTCAACCCTGAATTATTCCACCTGTCCAATTAGTTTAGTTTCTGTATGTTTGGCCATCCTTCACTTACTCTTCTGTTCTGGAATTAATGCTGCGTCTGATCAAATGCATGCAGCATCAAGCACTGGAAGTGAAGCGAAAGCCCTTTTAACATGGAAAGCCACTCTAGACAATTATAGCCAATCCCAGTTGTCATCCTGGTCGTCGTCTGTCAATCCTTGCAGTAGGTGGGTTGGAGTTCGATGCAACAAAGCTGGACGAGTATCGGTGATTAACATCACTAGTGTTGGCATCATAGGTACACTCGATCATCTCAATTTCTCATCTCTACCCCATCTAACTACAATTAAACTTACTCAAAATGCCCTCCACGGGACCATTCCATCCAACATTTGGAACCTTTCGAGACTAACCTATCTTGACTTGGTTTCAAATCAATTTTCTGGTGCCATTCCAATTCAAATCAGCCAGCTAACCAATCTTAGGTTCTTGTACCTTTTGAATAACTCATTCAGTGGATCAATCCCTACTTCTATTGGCAATCTGACCGACCTAACCATGCTACACCTAGGAAGCAACAAACTTTCTGGATGGATTCCAGAAGAGATTGGGAAGCTCAAATCTCTAACTCGACTCTCTTTTGCTAACAACACGCTCACAGGCCCGATTCCTCTGTCTATTGGGAAATTAAGTGACTTGACTCTGCTGTATCTTTTTAATAATTTTCTTTCTGGGCCTATTCCCAAAGAAATTGGAAACTTGACAAAGCTAAATGAATTATCACTTGTTGCGAACCAGCTCTCAGGTCCCATTCCAGAAGAGATTGGAAAATTCAGATCTCTTACTAAAGTCTCTTTAGGTAACAACACACTCACAGGTCCGATTCCTCTATCTATTGGGAACTTAAGTGACTTGACTCTACTTGTGCTTTTCAATAATTTTCTTTCTGGGCCTATTCCCAAAGAAATTGGAAACTTGGCAAAGCTAAATGAATTAGCACTTGTTGGGAACCAACTCTCAGGACCCATTCCAGAAGGGATTGGGAAACTCAAATCTCTTACTAAACTCGTTTTAGCTATCAACATGCTCACAGGTCCGATTCCTCTGTCTATTGGGAGTTTAAGTGGCTTGACTCTGGTGTCTCTTCACCAAAATTATCTTTCCGGACTGATTCCTTCTGCTATAGGAAATTTAACCAAACTCAGTCATTTGGATCTTTCTCAAAATAACTTATATGGGGCTATCCCTCCCGAATTCGGAAAATTGAAGTTACTTGCTTATATTAACATTTGCCACAACCAGCTAGGTGGTGCTCTTCCAGATGGATTCAACAATCTTACACATTTAAATGCGCTACAGCTCTGTCAAAACTATCTTACTGGTCATTTACCCCAAAATATTTGCATTGGTAGGTCACTGACCTGGTTCGTAGTATGGGAAAATAACTTTGTTGGTGGTATACTAAGGAGCTTGAAAAACTGTTCTAGTTTGAGACATATTGGTGTCCATAACAACCAACTATCAGGAAATATCTCTGAAGAATTTGGCGTCTATCCATATGTCGAAGATATTAATTTAAGCAATAACAAATTTTTTGGTCAGTTGTCTTGGAATTGGAGTGGCTATCTGACCCTGAGAGATTTGAGGATCTCGAACAATAATCTTTCGGGCAGAGTACCACCTGGGCTTGGACAGTTATCTCGTCTGCAAAAAGTTCATCTCTCTTCAAATCACTTGCATGGGAACATCCCCAGAAGTTTGGGAAAGTTGACTTTGTTGCTTGAGCTTAAGCTGGACAGCAATGATCTTTCAGGCGATATACCATCAGAAATCGGTCAGATGTCTAGACTTTTAAATCTTAGTTTGTCGGCCAATAATCTTAGTGGCTCAATTCCAGAACAAATAGGCAATTGCACACAATTGCTGGATTTAAACTTGAGCCAAAATGCACTCATCGATAGTATTCCTCCTCAAATAGGAAATCTTCCCACACTTGCAACTCTTGATCTCAGCCAAAACATGCTGGAATCCAAATTGCCACCAGAGCTAGGGGAGATGAAAAGCATTGAGACAATGAATCTTTCGCATAACAGGATATCAGGTTCCATCCCACAAAGCTTTGATCATTGCTTCAGTTTGATTTCCATTGATATATCCTACAATCAATTGGAAGGTCCTCTCCCCAACACTAGTGCATTTCAAAAAGCTCCATTTGATGCTCTGAGAAACAATAAAGGTTTATGTGGCAGTGTTGCTAGATTGAAGCCTTGCTCTCAATCAACTCAAAGGAAAACTAGTAGAATGACGACTAAAAGAATGATCTTTCTAGTTGTTGCGCCAATACTAGCAACCATATTTCTTTTGATCATGGTTGTGGGCATCTTCATTCGTGCAAGGTCACAAACCAGAAGCATGAAGAATGAGCCTCAAGAATTTACTATAAATATGTTCTCTGTGTGGAGCTTTGATGGGAAAATGGTCTATGAGAACATCATTGATGCAATAGAGAATTTTGATCCGAAGTACTGCATCGGAGAGGGAGGATTTGGAAGTGTATTTAGAGCAGAGTTGCCAAATGATCAAGTGGTTGCGGTCAAGAAACTTCATGGAATAGATGGTGGTGACTTGAGAAGGCCAAAAGATTTCGCGAATGAGATCCGTGCATTAACAAACATAAGGCATCGCAACATCGTGAAGCTGTATGGATTCTGTTCACATGCACAACACACTTTCTTGGTCTATGAATTCTTGGAAGGGGGAAGCTTGATGCACTTGTTGAGCAATGATGAAACAGCAGCCGCATTCGACTGGATCAAGAGGGTAAACGTTGTTAAGGATGTTGCCAATGCATTGTCTTACATGCATCAGAATTGTTCCCCTTCTATAATTCATCGAGATATATCTAGCAAAAATATTTTGCTAGACTCCGAGTATCAAGCCCATATTTCTGACTTTGGCACTGCAAGAATCTTGAGGCCTGACTCATCTCACTGGACTTCATTTGCTGGAACTTATGGATATGCTGCTCCAGGTATACTCTGCTCAAACAAATCCAGTTTTCTCTTTGCCTTGTTTTTTTCAACTGATCCATAGTACATAAAACTAGCATGAGCAGAGCAATTTATGCTTTTGAATTATGATTCAATACTCTAAAAGGATTCATCTACAGGATGAAGTGATTACTATTTTTGTGAATTGCAGAACTTGCTTATACCATGGAAGTAAATGAAAAATGTGATGTTTATAGTTTTGGAGTATTAGCTTTAGAAGTGATCATGGGCAAGCATCCAGGTGATTTAATATTATCAACATTGTCGGCGTCATCGTCTACTTCAACAGCATATGATATGCTGCTGAAAGACATTGCGGATCCTCGACTTTCATCTCCAAGTATGCAAGAGTCGAAACAAGTGACCTTAGTGGCAAAGCTAGCATTGTCATGTATAGAACACAATCCTCAGGCAAGGCCGACAATGAAGCAAGTGTGTGTCCAGTTGTCGAAAGAAATACCATCTCAATTCAACGTATTCCCAATGGTTACAATTGGACAGCTTTTGGACCTGGAAATGACAAATGTTTGAGCTTCTCTGTGTAAGTATCTTTCCTTCCTCTATCTAAAATTTCCAAATTTTATTGATTGCAACTCTAAATTTGGGGTAAATTTTACTTTGATCCCTTGTAAGAAAAACTAGAAATATTAGTGTCAAAACGGGGGTGAACTTAGCCAGGAGCAGCGCAACGTTGACTCCAAGGATTGCAATTCTACTTTACGACTTTTGAAAATTTATAGAATAACCTATAAAAAGGCCAGGGCGGTGCCGGGCGGTGTTTACTCTAGGGATTGCTACTAAACCCCGAGATGTTTGAAATATTATAGAATAACCTATAAATAGTCAAGATTTTTTAGTATGGTCTTGTTTTTGCCACCTGAATTTTCACAATATTTAATCTATCCCCAATGCCCCTCCTAAAGTATTCAATTTTCAAATTCCCTTCACCAGTTCTATAATGGAAATCTAAAATATCACATACTACATGATGCTATTCTTATTTAGTTTTATAAATCTATTTTTCACTTTGTAAATTTTAAATGCTTTACATTAAACTTCTCTTGTTTTTTAATCACATGAATTGCAAGCAAACCCAATATTTATTTGACAGCTTGAATGTATTCCATTATTAGCTGATTGGAATGTACATCTTGTAGTTTTATGGGTATTATTAATAATTGGGCAATTGCATACGGTTCAATGAACTAATAACTATAGGACACAATAAATCACAAGTCATAAACTATTTTTATTTTATTTTTCTAATATTGTGTTGGTGTATGTCTATTAATTCATAGCAAACACTTAGTCATTCCAAAAGCCCACAAACTACATATAGCAAGTGTAATATAAAATTATTACACCACTTGAATAAAGGCCCTAACTCTACTTTTGAGTTACAGTGTTATAGTAAAACCTTTATGAATTAACAATTTTGGGACCATACAAATTCTATTAATTTAAAGAGGTATTAATTATTTATTAATTAATAATTTATTAATTTATTGAATGTACTTACAATTTGGAGGAATACTCGTTTAATCAACTACAGTTGAATTATTCAACTAATAAAAGGAAGCTAAAAATAACATAAACCCTTCCATATAAATTTCATTTACAATTAAAATTTAATTAATTTAATTGTGTTAATTTCTCAAGTTTAGAGGATATTGTTATTAGCATCACTCAAAATCCTGCTAATCATGAAGTAAGAATCATACAATAGCTTTGGAGTCTGTTACATGGAAGGAAGCACTCGAAGTATCAATAACTCTTCATAATTTCTTATTGCACTATGAGAATTCAAGTCTAGAACTTTTACTTGCAACACAAAAAATTAGGGATGAGATTCAAGTAGATTTTATTTTTAAAAAATAATAATAGACTCATATTTTAGAAAAATATGATATATAATCTTATTGTATTATTAATTTATGACATGAATGGGATCAAAGGGCAACATAAGATTTTTTAAAAATTATTGTTTTATTATTTTATCGAAATTACTAATTTAGCTTGTCAGCCCAAGTTTGGACTAGGAAAAAATTATTTTTTTATGGATGTTGTTAATTTATCAAGTATTAATTTATAAAGGTTCTACTATACTTAGAGTGAGTTTCATATTCAAAATTTGGTGCCAAGGTTTATGCAACCCTAAAATGCAATCATTCTAATATTGGATCTGGTACTCTGAACAGTTTGGGCCAACCTTTAGCAGCGGAGCACAAAAGAAAGCATCTGGACTACCTCACCCATGGTAGAAAAGTTTGGAAGTGTTTTGTACATCAAAGTTTGGAAGTGTTTTGTACATCAGGAAAGGAATAATGCTGCAGATTTGGTATAGCTTGCCATGCTTGTATAAAGAAATTTATTTGGATGTTTGATCAGTAAAATTGAATTGTCTTCTATTTTCCCTAGCTTGGGACAAAAATCACAAAGGACTACTATAGGCTGGCATTTGCACAAACTTCTAGTTAAAGAAAATTAATAAACTCTTCTGTTGTGTGTTTCAGAAAAGCAAATATGGCAATGATCATAATAATGCAACATATATACAGTCTTTTGATTGTGCACTGGACCTTCAATGTGTGTATACAGTCTTTTAGCTATCATCTAGATTTCTTAACACTTATTCATCATTCTCACGTATTAGTATGTGAAAGCACAAGAAACTCCAGCAACTAAAACAAGGATGATCTACATTTTGAAAAGAGAAATTTGAAAGAAAAACAACAGAAAAGAAAAAACTCTCACACCAAGGCGTTGCTTTCAACTGTGTTTATTTATTGGGGAACATGAATTTGAATCATACTAGGTCCGTGTTTTTAGCTCACTAACACGAATAGTTTTGAATATGTGGGTGCTTATTTATGATTTTTATGTGTTTTTAAAGAATGTTAATTGTGTTGAATATCATATATTGTCCCTAATTGCAAAATTTACTAGAGATAATAGGAATCTGTAGCAGGAATGAGGAATTCAAGAATGAGGTTTTTTTTGGCTCAGTTAAGTGTTTCCATTTTAATGAGTGGAGGATCTGACTGCAAAACTCTTTAGAATCATGTTTATGGAGCATATATCGTCCCTCTATCAGTGATGTTTATGTCTCTCACCAAAAGCATTTTGATTGAAAATCATATGTGAAGTTTTTTTGGAGAAATTTTGATAGAGTTTCCCCTTATAATTAGACGAAACTCCCTGCCAACAATCCAATTTTTCAACAAAAATGCCTCAATGCAACATTTTCAAGCACAATTTCAATATTTTTAATGCATTTAAATGTACAAAACATCATCACAAGACACAAAAAATGGCAAGTTTACAGATATTCCCATCCCCCACACTTAAACTCTACATTGTCCTCAATGTGGGAAAAGGAAAAGAATAAAAGTAAGAACAATACTCTCCTAGAAAACTTGCTCATGTCCAAATCCGATGCCATGTAAGGAAATTGCAGCCAATGACCAATCCACAAAATCCTAAAATAGAAAAGCCAAGAAAAACAAAAGTAAGATGACAAAATAAGTGAAATGAAACTACAAGGTCACCCATTCTTAAAGTATGCCAACACTTCCATCAATTTTCTAAGGGTTTTGCGCTCCGAGGAGGAATAGGAGAAGAAATGAAGAAGATTGGCTTGGATCGTGCTATATATGGATAATTTCCAGAAGGATCCAAGGTCGGATTGGGAAAATCAGGCCTGGATCACCCTTCTGATATCGGAAGTTTATCCGAACATCGGATCCGAGAACTGCATCCTGGATCTAAGTTCGGATCTGTCTACCCTGATATCAGAAGTTTATCCGAGCCCTGAATCTGAAGACTTCATCTTGGATTTGAGCTCGATCTGTCTGATTTTGCATTTCTATAGAATTTTTAGATCTGACAATTTTTTCACCAAAAA
Organism: Gardenia jasminoides; assembly: GCA_013103745.1. NCBI lineage: Eukaryota > Viridiplantae > Streptophyta > Magnoliopsida > Gentianales > Rubiaceae > Gardenia > Gardenia jasminoides. The sequence goes on along the minus strand of CM023099.1, from coordinate 10,157,489 downwards.
TTAAAACTGCAACTTCCAATATAACTTTTACAAATTCAGCACCTCCTTCACATGAAAATAAACCAAACACAATTTCCAACCATTAATAACACATCAAAAACACCTACATTGCAAATTGAGGTACGGAGTTCTTTGATCAATCTAACTTGAACACTCAAAATGCAAGCGTGATGTTTCAAACAACTCAAAGGAGCATCAATCAATCTTTTCAATTATTTTGCACATGCTCATGCATAAAAGTCATACAAATAATATGTTTAGCACTCTATCAAGAATTTCATGTTCTTTAAATTTAAAAATGAGATTAAACTTCTCTTTTTCAGATTGGTCTGCTATGCCTATGGATGAACGTTTCTTTCGACTAGCGAACCCTACAAAACCAACAAAATAAACATACTTCAAAGCATGCATTAAACATGAAAAAATAATAAAATGAATTAAACTAACACGATTGGGTTGCCTTCCAATAAATGCTTCTTTGTAATCACTAGCTTGATTATTAATCCTCTTTATCAAGGAGGTTTTATCAAAAAATAATTCATCAAATTTTGATGCGGTGGATCAATAAATAGTGGCTCAACTTCATGAGCCCTATATTCACATGATTTGAGAATTAGAAGCGGCTTACCTATTTCAAACAATTCATAGGTATTATCTTGGATTTGCAATACTAGAGACGATGTCAAAGGCATGTCGGTGAGACTTTCTTGGATGATAATACCCTTAGAATCTATATTTTTGAAACACTCGTCAAGATGGATTAAAAATGAATCATTCATGAGTTCTTCTTGAAGTTCAAGGTTAGTTCCAAAGACGTTATCAAATGAAGTGGATATATTATCAGTGAAACAACAAGTAAAATCATCCTTATCATCAAAATATAATTCCCTTTCACAACATGCTCACTATTCTTAATAGGGTCAACTTGCATATTATTCGACAAAATAACTTCTCACAAAACATGCAATTGGTCTTATATTCTACCAAGATGAGAAGCTAATTCATCTATCTTTTGCTCAACCCTATCAATGATCAGAAATTGCATTAGCTAGCCTTTCTATAGTCAAATTTACTTGATTAGCAAATTTTTCTATAGCAAACTCCCATTCGTTCTTTTTCTCCTGTATGGCTAACTCCTAAGGCAAAAATCATTTGTTAACCTTTCAATTGCCAATTCTCAAGATGGCTTTGATTCATATTGAACACATTGGGGCTGGAAATAATCATAAAAACATGAAGAATTATTATAAGCACATTGATTATCTCAACCATAAGCACATGAATCACCCCAATTAGCATTGTATTGATCAAAACAAGGATTGCAATGTCCAAATTCATCATATTAATCAACATTTTGTACTTGCCTACATTTATAAGTTGCATGATAACCTCCACACAAGTCACGAATCACATAATTAGAATTAAAAGTATTCATATTCCTCTTTTGTTCAACCATATTTGTAGTGGTATCCAATTGAATTTTGAGTGTTATATAATCAAGTTTAGCCTTTAAACTCTTTAAACCATCTTTAAATGACATACTCCTTGGTTACCACCATATGTAGAGCTTTGCATGTAGTAACGGTCCGTTGCTAAACTTCTATTTCTCATGCATTGATCTCCGAAATGGCCTACCCTCTTCAGTTCCTAAAAATACCTTCAAGCACCTCAAAAGCGAAATTAGTGAAGAAAGAAAGGAACTAAAACACTAACACAAGAATAAAACATATAACATACAATACTAAACAAACATACAAGAAAATTAAACACAATAAGTACAAGAAAACAAGTAAAATGTCTAAATTAATAAAATTGCTCTTCACGCTGATATTGCCAAGAATCTCTCTGGCAATAGCGCCAAAAACTTGACAAGGGCAGAGCATGCTTACATATTAAGCACAAACCATTAGTCAATTTTTATATTTATTGTAAGGCCCAAAGATAACCTAAGAGGGGGGTGAATTAGGTTGATTAAAAATTAATCAAGTTATGATACCCCTTTTTCACAATAAGAAATGTAACCTCTTTATACAATCAAATTATCAAGGAAGGAACAATAGAATTCAAGAAAAATAGAAGATATAGCAATAAAGGAATCGTAAAGTAAGCTGTAAATAAGAATGAGAGTAATCAAACTAATTTTCTTCCAAACTCCTCTTGAGCTTGAAGAACAATTCTCAACACAAGCAACTTTAATTTGACGAATTTCAACCAATCTTGTGTACAATGGAAGGCTCACTCCCTCCTTGCCCCAAGCAACACTCGATCAAGGTAGGAAGTCTTACAATCACTCGGATAACCCTCTCAAAACTACACTATTGAAGAATTCACTCACAATTGAAAAGCTTGCACACTAGTTCACACTTCAAGAACTACAAATCTTACTAGAAGAGTATTTTCTTGCTAAAATTACTCTTAAGAACTTGTATTCTAAGTGTACAAAAGTTACTTTGAAATTCAAACAAGGATTTATTTTAAGGAGACCAAAAAGTGCCTTGATAATGGTTATCAACGGATAGAAGCCAGCTAAAAAGTCAACTAGCCATTGGATTTGTCGGACGTCCGATACAATGTTATGCGTCCAATGCCATCGTCTGAAAGATTGTTTCAATCTTTATTGGATGGCAGATGCATTTTTCTGCGTCCGATGTAACCTGCGTTCGACACTAGTCAGAGAGCTCAGAAAATTTCTTGAATTTGATCGAACGTCCGGTAATGTTGATACGTATCCGATACGAGTGTCCGATACTCCCCCTATCTATCAGACGTCCGTTGCTTCAAGTTGAGTGTCCGATGGAGAGTTTTCGACTTTTATCGGACGTCCGATACGTGCTATCGAGCATCTGACAGAGTTATTTCTTCTTTTGACTGAGTTCTTCAATTGCATCATTTTCACCAATGACCTAAACTACCATAATTCTCAATGGAAGACATTAGATTGAATTTTCAATTGTTTTGTAATTGTCAAAATCCGGGATCAAGATTTACATTCTCCCCCTTTTTGATGATGACAAAACAATTGAATTCATTTGACAAAATGAAAACTTTTGATAAAGAAAACATGTATAACTCCCCCTTACTTGGTGAATCGTACACAACTGATATTTTGAGCATAACTTATATAAATCAAGCATTCAAACCATTTGGCCAAATCCAAGCCAATTAACCATAACTCTCCCTTTCTAAAACAACTGATAGATCATATCAATCTTAATACATATCAATCATAAATGAATCATCAATGAATCATGATCCATTCTCCCACTTTTTATCATCTCAAAAATAATAGCTGGTTGAAAACGAAACCATACCATCAAATATGCCAATATGCCATCCAATATGATTGATAGCATCCAAGTTCAATAATTCCAATCCCAATATACCAATAACAGTACCAGAACCCATCATTACCATAACCAACATACCAATATGAAATCTTCAATACCAAATGTTTCACAATTTTAATATTAGAAATCTTCAATACCAAATGTTAAAAACAATTGTCCCAATACCAATAGCATAATACAGCATTATCAAGCATCAGCATCATAATCATCATTATCAAACATATCAGTACCATAATCATCATTATCAACCATATCAGTACCACAATCATCAATACTATTGAGAAAAGAACAAATTAACTGAATAGTTGAACACAGAGGAATGAGTTTAACATCTAACATTAAATTAAAACATTCAACAGTAAATAAGAGCGACAACAAGGTACTTAAGAGATTATACACTTCATGCATTGTCAAAAAGGGAACAAAAAACAGAAAAGATGCATTCTAATGGTGAAGCGCAATTGATCCTAAAGTGCCTAAAGAGTGAATGTAGCCTTAGGTCCAGGCCTTCTTCTGGTAATGCGAAATGCAGAATGGTCTTCCTCTTCAGTTTCTTCATCATCATCATCTTCAGGTTCAGCAGTAGCTGGTTCTTTGCCCTTCTCAGAGGTGGAGGGATCACGGTGAGGAGTCTAAGAATCTGTGACTTCTTGAGTGCCAAGAGTGGGGTCTGGACGTGGTTCTTTTGCATGTGAAGCATCCTCAACCATAGCAGTAGAAAACAAAAGATTTTTTTTATCCAAGAACTCAGATTGCTGCTCAGGAGTCATGGTGAGCATGATACCATGTTCAAGAAGAAAAACATGATCTTTAAACTCTTTGAGCAACTCAACTACTTCAAACTGAGAAGGATTGGTTTTAGAAGAGGATTTTCTAGGATGAATTGAAGAACCAGGAGTGAAACGAAGTGATTGTGTGGTGCCAGGAGTAATAGTGTATTGTGACCACGTTTAGAACAAGACTCAGAAGCTACTTCTTTGGTACACCACTAACTATCAAAAAAGCGTAAATTTTTTTTTCAAAGTAGAATTTAGTGAAAACAGAAGTAAAAGTGTCCTTAGGACATACTCTAGTAATAGAAATTTTGAAATGTTCAAAGATTCGGGTTAAAAACTTTCCATAGGACAGCTTCTTTCAAATGTCAGTACTCAATTTCAACAAAAATTTACACATGATAAAACCAAAGTCCATGTGAATTTTTTCAACAAAACAGTAGAACAGATATAATTCCATAGTGTTTGTATCAGTACGATACCCATCAGTAGGAACTAAAAGGTTTGAAATGATGGAGAAAATGATCAAATTTTTGGGAGAAAGGTCCTCTAATTTAGCATCAGCAGGAGCTTGGGATGGAGATTGAAAATACGTCATTAGTTTTTCAGCATTAAAATGATTGATGGTTGTCAGATTTTCTTCATAAGAGAAAAAAATTGGCAATTTTACTTCTACAACCAGGTTCTATAGAAATTTTCAAAATCTCATTCACAACATCAGGATCAAAGACAAGATCTACTACATTAACACGCGATCTTAATTCATTACGTTTAGAGCCTTTCCTAAGGTTAGCAAAAAACTGATAAAGCATTTCAGGATAGCAGACATTAGGCATTGTGATAATGTGAGACCATTTCTGGAATTCAAAAAGTTTAAGAACGGAGTCAAGATTAATTCTACGAAACTCAGAAGGGTTGATTGATCTTTGAATGATGAAACCTTTTTGCGAAATGAATGCAAACTTTTCCTTGGCTTCATCATCAATAAACTGAGGTAATGGAGAGGGTGGTGAGGAAACCGGAGAATCTGTCTGAGTAGTCCAAGGTTCTTGGATACTTGCAAAACCTTTTTTTCTTCCTATTTGAAGTCCGTTTAGCAATAGGAAGTTGCACTTCTTCATACCCGAGAGTACGTTTGCGTCCGATAGCTGAAGACCCTCCCTGAATTCGAACCATTGTGATGTGTGTGTGTTTTAAGTAATGAGTGAGATGAGAAATGAGATGCTGAGAACTAAAACTGCTATTTGGATGAAAATGTCATGATCAATCTGCTCAGAAAGTGAGGAAGATCAGTTTTAGGGTTTTTGAAGAAATTTGGGATCGGAAAGGATTGTAATTCTTAATGTGAAATGTTGACACAGCACGGTTTGCAAAAGGCTTATAAAACAGTTTGTGCTGTCAATTTTGGAAGTTGTTTCTTGAGAAGGTGCGAATTTGAATTTGTGTAAAACAGAGAAGTTGGAAGTTGTACGTCCAAAATAAAGAAGGTTGACTGATAGAAATAAGAGGAAATAGCCTTATAAGCTGTGACTATTGATGTGTCGGACGTCCGAACGAAGTGAAGCGTCTGATACATCCATCCGATAGAATTTTCTGGAAAACAGCTTAGAACACTGTTGGACATTCGTTCATCTGGTATTGGACATTCGTTCATCTGGTATCGGACCTTCGATAAAGTTTGACAAAAATTTTTCAAGAGTTCTTTTCTAAAATTCCCAATTTCGATCTTAGATATATAAATTGATCTAGAGGCAAAGCTTTTGTGAAAATATCAACAATTTGATCTTTTGAACAAAGATAATTTACACAAATCTCACCCTTTTGAACAAGATCACGAATGAAATGATGCTTTATGTCTATGTCATTTGTTCTAGAATGTTGAATGGGATTTTTTATCAAATTTATCGCACTTGTATTGTCACAATAAATAGGCATATTATCATACAACAAACCAAAATCATTCTAGGTATGCTTCATCCATAATAATTGAGCACAACATGCACTAGCGGCTATGTATTCCGCTTCGGTTATAGACAAAGAAATAGCATTTTTTTTTGCTAAACCAAGATACCAAGCAATTACTTAGAAAATGACATGAACCACTAGTACTTTTTTTTATCTATTCTACATCCACCAAAATTAGCATCCGTATATCCACATAAAGCAAATTCATAACATTTAGGATACCAAAAGCCAAAATTCAAAGTTCCTTTCAAGTATAGAAAAATTCTCTTAACGGCATTTAAATGAGATTCCTTAGGACAAGATTGAAAACGAGCACACAAGCAAACGGCAAACATAATATCCGGTCTACTTATGGTTAAATAAAGTAGGCTTCCGATCATACCTCTATATTTCTTTTCATCAACACTTGTACCTTTTTCATCTTTGTCAAATTTGGTAGATGTATACATTGGTGTACCAACTTACTTTGAATCCTCCATTCCAAATCTTTTGAGGAGTTCCTTTGTATACTTTATTTGATTAATGAAGGTTCCTTCTTGAGTTTGAAGGACTTGAAGTCCAAGGAAAAAATTTAATTCTCCCATCAAACTTATCTCAAATTCATTTTACATAATAGTACAGAAATCCTTGCACAAACGTTCATTAGTAGCACCAAAAATAATATTATCAACATATATTTATACAATAAGAAGATCATTCAATTTTTATTTTGCAAAAAGAGTGGTGTCTACAATACCTCTTTTAAAATCATTTTCAATCAAAAATCCACTTAAACGCTCATACCAATCTCTAGGAATTTGTTTTAAACCATACAAGGCTTTTAAAAGTTTAAACACATGATTTGGAAATTTATCACTTTCAAAACCGGGAGGTTGATCCAAAAAAACCTCTTGATCAATAAAACCATTTAGAAAAGTACTTTTAACATCCATTTGATATAATTTAAAACCTTTGAAACAAGCAAATGCAAGAAACATTCTAATAGATTCTAATCTAGTTACGGGAGCAAATGTTTCATCAAAGTCTATACCTTCTTCTTGAGCATATCCCTTAGCCACTAATCTAGCCTTATTTCTCACAATTTCACCTTTATCATTTAATTTGTTTCTAAATATCCATTTTGCACCTATAATGGGGTGATTTTGAGACTTTTCAACTAAAGTCCAAACATTATTCTTTTCGAATTGATTTAATTCCTCTTGCATAGCTAGAATCCAATTATCATCTTTCAAGACATCATTGACATTTTTAGGTTCTAAATGTGACACTAAAGCAAAATTGTCAAATAGTTGTTTTGATGAGGAATGAGTTCTTACCTTTTCGGATGGATCACCAATAATTAGCTCTTTGGGATAATTTTGAATAAACTTCCAAACTTTAGGAAGATCATTGGATAGATCATCATTCTTGTCTTCTTCTTCTTGCACTTGGTTTTCTTGAGAGCTATTTTCCTTTGAGTTTTCCTCCATTTCAGCATTGCTTTCTTCTTGGAGTGTAAGCTTCTCAAGACCTTCTTGAATACCTATATCATCATCCTTGCAAGTACTTTTGGAAGAATCATTGTTAGATTCATCAAATGTAATATGTATAACCTCCTCTATAACAAGAGTCCATCTATTATAGACTCTATATTTTCTTTTGTTTTCACAATAACCCAAGAAAATAGCTTCATCGGTTTTCTTATCAAAATTTCCAAGATGTTCATTGATATTTAAAATAAAGCATTTGCACCCAAAAACTTTGAAGTAGCCAACAATTGGCTTTTTACCAAACATTAATTCATAAGAAGTTTTGTTCAAAATTGGTCTTAAGAGAACTCGATTCATTACATAACATGCCGCATTCACAGTCTCGACCCAAAAATATTTTGGAAAATATTTTGGCAAATCATTTTCACTTAACATAGTTCTTGCGGTTTCACAAAGTGTTCTATTCTTTCTCTCAACAACACCATTTTGTTGGGGGTTTTTACTATTGAAAACTCATGAGTTATTTCATTGTGATCATAAAATTTCGAAAAGCCACAATACTTAAATTCCGAGCCATTATCACTTCTAATTTTGACAATGTTTAAGCCAAGCAAATTTTGAACTTTTGCAAACAAGGAAACAAAATTTTTGAAAGTATCATCTTTATGAGCAAGAAAAACTGTCCAAGTGTATCTAGAATAATCATCAACAATTACAAGACAATATCTTTTACCACTCAAGATAGCAATTTGTATAGGACCAAACAAATCAAGATGTAAAAGGTCCAATGGTCTAGATGTAGAAACACACTTTTTGAGTTTAAAAGAAACTTTGGTTTGTTTACTCAATTGACAAGCATCACAAATTTTATCTTTTTCAAATTTGATTTTAGGCAAGCCTCTAACAAGCTCCTTTTTAGAAATTTCATTTAACACATCTATATTGAAATGACAAAGTCTTCTTTGCCACAACCAAGGATCTTCATTTGAAATTTTAAGACATTTAAAGTTAGAAGAATTAATTTTTTCAAGAATTACAACATAAATGTCATTGAATCTTTTTTCTTTGAAAATGATATTAAACTTTGAATCAAGAACTAAACATTCATGCTTTTTGAATAAAACAAATAAATCTCTATCACATAGTTGAATAACACTAAACAAATTATAACCTAGATTATCAACCAAGAGAACATTATGAACAAATGTTTCACCATTCTTACCAACATCTCCTACTCCAATTGTTTTGGCTTTCATGTCATCTCCGAAAGTCACTTTTCCACTTGATTTTGACTTGAACTTAATGAATTGTGATGGATCACCGGTCATGTGCCTTAAACATTCACTATCTATGAATCACTTTGATTTCTTTATGACTTTCTCCATCTTCACCTACACAAGAGATGAAAAATTTTGTGCCCTTTAATTTTTGGGTCCTTGATGGTTAGTATCATGTTTGACTAACCACATACATTTCATGCCTCTTTTTATGTTTTTCTTCACATAAGAATCATGCTTCAAGTGACCTTCTTGACAACAAAAACTACACATAATAGTAGGATTGTTCACATGGATTGGTTTAATAAATCTTACTCCTCTTTTTTATGAATTGTGAATTCATTTGCACTAAAGGTTAGTTTTCTTTCATAAGCATTAAAATGAGGTTTCAATTTATTTCTTGCAAAATAGTTTTGTTTCTTATGTTTAAGGATCATGTCTAGACTATCCATTCTTCTTTTCAAGTTACTTTGTTTTTCCTTAAACATTTCACAAAAACTTGTTTTTCTATCAAGTTCATGTTGTAACTCAATTTCAGCTCTTATCAAACAATCGTTGTCATATTTTAGCTTTTTGCTTTCTTGAAACAGATTTGCATTATCTTGCAAGAGAAAAGTAATTTTCTGTTTTAACTCTTTATTCCTAGCATAAGATTCTTTCAAGCTATCATGTAATTTTTGAACAAATGACTCAAGATCATCATCATCATCATCACTTTCAGATTGAGGGTTACAAGATGTTACCTCATTGTCCCTAATTGCCATGAAAGCTATTTGAGCAGATTCTTCTTCCTCTTCAATTTCACCTTCCGAATTGCATTCATTCCAAGTGATTTGGAAGTTGTTGAATCTTGACTTCCTTTCATTCTTTATTTCTTTCTTCTTCTTCGTTCGACAGTCAATTGCATAGTGTCCAAGCTGTCCACATTCAAAGCATTTATCTCCTTACTTTTTGTTTGCATCTTGTCTTCCCTTGTATCTTGTGTTGAATTGGTTGGGCCTTTGATTGCTAGGTCCTCCTTTTCTAAATCTCCTTTTGTTGAGAATCCTCTTGAAACTTTTAGTGATGAGGGCGAGATCACTATCATCACCATCCATATCTTCATCATCCAATGAGATCGAATCATCCTCATCTTGGGATGCCTTTAGAGTAATGCTTCTTTTTGCTCTTGCATCTTCTTCATCCTGCACTTTGCTCTTAAGCTTTAACTCATAGGATGTTAGAGATTTTATAAGAGATTCAATGGACATTGAGTTCAAATCCTTTGCCTTTTCAATGGTAGTCACTTTACTTTCCTATTCTTTAGGTAAAGCATTCAAAATTTTTCTGTTTTTCTCACCTAGTGTATAGTCCTTGTCTAACACTTCTAAATCTTTGATGAGATCATTAAATCTACAATACATTTTATCTATATTTTCATGAGGCTTCATTTTGAATGATTCATATTTGGTGACCAAGATAGATTTCTTTTGTTTTCTTACATCTTCATTACCTTCATGAATTTCCCTCAACTTATTCCAAATTTTCTTAGCTGATTTACATCCTTTAACTCTAATGGATTCATTTGTATCTAAAACACTATATAAAACATTCATGACTTTAGCATTAGAAGTGAGATTAGCTCTATTTTCACGAGTTAATTCATTTCTAATTTTTAGTTTAGGAACATGAGTAATAGGATCATCAATGGTGGCAGTGTATGGACCTTCATTAACAATAAATCACAAATCAATATCAATAGATTATAAGAAGATAATCATTCGTTTCTTCCAACTAACATAGTTCGATCCATTGAATATAGGTGGTCTAGTTACCGATTGTCCTTCAACAAACATAGCATTGTTGGTTGTCATCTTCACTCTAAGCAGTTAAGCTTGATCCTAGAGACCAAGTTTTGATACCAATTGTAAGGCCCAAAGACAATTTAAGCGGGGGAGTGAATTAGGTTGATTAAAAATTAATCAAGTTATGATACCCCTTTTTCACAATAAGAAATGTAACCTCTTTACACAATCAAATTATCAAGGAAGGAACAATAGAATTCAAGAAAAATAAAAGATATAGCAATAGAGGAATCGTAAAGTAAGCTGTAAATAAGAATGAGAGTAATCAAATCAATTTTCTTCCAAGCTCCTCTTGAGCTTGAAGAACAATTCTCAACACAAGCAACTTCAATTTAATGAATTTCAACCAATCTTGTGTACAATGGAAGGCTCATTTCCTCCTTGCCCCAAGCAGCACTTGGTCAAGTTAGGAAGTTCTACAATCACTCGGATAACCCTCTCAAAACTACACTGTTGAAGAATTCACTCACAATTGAAAAGCTTGCACACTAATTCACACTTCAAGAACTACAAATCTTACTAGAAGAGTATTTTCTTACTAAAATCACTCTTAAGAACTTGTATTCTAAGTGTACAAAAGTTACTTTGAAGTTTAGACAAGGCTCTATTTAAAGTAGACCAAAAAGTGCCTTGATAATGGTTGTCAATGGATAGAAGGTAGCTGAAGAGTCAACTAACCGTTAGAACTATCGGACGTCCAATACAATGTTATACGTCTGGTGCCATCGTCCGAAAGGTTGCTTCAATCTTTATCAGACGGCTGATGCATTTTTCTACGTCCGACACTGGTTTGAGAGCTCAGAAAATTTCTTGAATTCGATCGGACGTCCGGTGATGCTGATACGCATCCGATACGACCCCTGTCTATCTGACGTCCGTTGCTTCAATTTGAGTGTCCGATGGAGAGTTTTTGGCTTTTATCGAATGTCCGATACGTGCTATCAAGCGTCCGACAGAGTTGTTTCTTCTTTTGACTGAGTTCTTCAATTGCATCATTTTCACCAATGACCTAAACTGCCATAATTCTCAATGGAAGACATTAGATTGAATTTTTAATTGTTTTGTAATTGTCAAAATCCGAGATCAAGATTTACATTTATAAATTTCTAAATACACTATATGCTATTTTCTACAAGTATACAGGTCGTGGTGAACCATACAGTATTAAGGATCGATCCCACAGGGAAAAACGGATAATTACTAGCACTACTAAAACTTCTCTATTATTTAAACTATCAACAGACTGCTAAAAGTAAAACTATGCTAAAATGTGCAAGAAAATAGCAAATAAAAGCTCCTTAGGTCATAGAATTCCTCACTACTCATGCAAGTGAAATTCTTGAATCAATGAACACTACTATCTCGGTTAGTCATGGCGTAATTTCCTAATGCATGTGATACCCCTTTTTGCCAGTATACCAACCATACCTGTAGTTAATCCATACCTACTTTCATGGTTATGAAGTTAACTAAAGGCTCATCAGCTCTATAAAATTACATGAACAAGTCACTAAAGCCATAAAGATGCACCTCTACTTTCTTGAGTATACTTCTAGGTCTAACACTTCCATGAACTAGTGTTAAACTCTAATTTTCATTACAAATTCAACACCTTAAGTTTATCACAATTAATGACCAGTCAATCATGATTATAAGAACAAAAGTTCTGAATAACTTGTTTAAAATAATAGCATCAAATAGCCAAGAAGTCAACACAAAACAATCATAGAAAGTTCAACCAAAACTGAAGTCATAAACTTTAGAAACACATAATAATAGAAAATCCAAACTTATTTTATAACCAATTAAAAAATCCAATGCAAAAGAGAAAGTGATAGAAAGATATCACCCTTGTCATATGAGGTCAAACCCTCCATCTTTATTCCTCAATCTTCACCCAAATCTAGTTATAAATAAGAGAGGATAAAACTATACTATACTACATAATCCATACAAACTAGTCTAAACTAAAAAAAAAAGAGTAGAAGAGCTACATTTTTGGTGGCGCTCTTCTCCTCTCCAAAAAGTCTTAGAAATATCTTGAAGGTCTTTATTTATAGAAAAATCAATCCCAAAAACAATAATGTTAAAGTTGTTCAATAATGTCCTTGAGATTTCAAAATGTTGCTTCTCCAACTTTCCATGCTTTCCTTGGGCAAAACTAGCCGAAATCTTTCGCTAAAATTAGTATCTGAATGGATCCAAACTTGGATCCCACTGCCCTATTTTTGTATCAATTTGAACTGTAAATTTTTTCATGATAAAGGTTGAATTAGGACTTGAGCAAAACATGATATTTGTAGATAATTGAGTTAGCTTTCCAATGCATTAAGAATAAACTCAATTGGTTCTCTATAGATTGAGAAATGTCCAAAATATTCTCGACCGATCAGATTCTCTGTTTCACTTTTTACAACTTAAATGCACCTTTGAGATTATGATTTTTGACCATCAAAACGTGTTAACTGGATCTTGATGTTCTCATAAGAAATGTATAGATATGTCATAGGTTCAAAATTCTACAAGAATAACCTCATTTCAATACATATAGCTCAAGTTATAGCCAGAATACCAAAATGTGTCAAAACTGCCACTTTCTAGTTGATTTGAACTTGCTTGCCTTTCATCATTTGAACATTTTGCACATCATGTCCAATTCAAATCATCAATAATCATCCAAATATCTTCTCGATTCATGAAATTTGATGATTTCATCATTAAATCCTACAAAAAAACAACATCAAAACGAGCATTAATCCACTCAATTTCACTAATTCATAAGAAAATTTTACTTGGAGAATTTTTCACTAAAAATACATAAAACATCTAACTAAAACTAGAAAATACCATAAAATTAATACCAAGTAACACATAAATTATAGGTAAAATAAACTCTTATCAGATGTATCAATTTCTGAGAGTGAACAAATATGTGATATATCAACTAGTACTATTTTGTAATTGCAAGTTATTGTTCATCATTAAAGAAATTCTCAACAACTATTTTTGTTCATTAATTACTAACAATTAATTAGTGCCCTAACTACTTAATTGATTATATTAATTTTCAATAGGGATAATTTTAGAAACCTCTCCTTAAATGCCCTAAACATTGTTTTCCCATCTTAAATTTTATTGCTTCAAGTAAAAATGACATGCTAATGCTTCTTGTTTCCTTTTATGTGTAAAATGGTAAAGATTTGAAAAAATAGTCATTGTAATTCAATACACTAGTTATTGATCTAATTTTATAGAAAAAGTCAGTTACTATTTATTTTTAGTTCTTTACTATTTGCACTCATCTTCCTTCATTTTTATTAATAAATTTTTCATTCCTTTACAATACAATTTTTACACAAGTATAAAGCGCATTTGTGAAATAAAAGTTTCATCTCTCTTCTCAAAGTAGTTTTTTAATGTTATTTTTTTTTTATCTGAACTGATTTGTTTTAATCTCATAGGAGATTTTTGTAATTTTATAACATTAAGGGAGGTGAGTGAAATTGTTAAAAATCTCATGGGAGGTTTCTAAAATTAACCCTTCCAAGAAAGCAAAAGGCAGAAAAGGTGGCGTTGGTGGCAAAGTTGGCATCGCCATGTATACAATCACAATTCTCACTTGAGACCTGATCAGGGAAACATGTTTCGGGGACGAGGCCTCACAAGGAGAGAGATAAGATGTAGGAAGGGAAATTTTTTTCCCCTTCATAGTTTCTAACATACTTCACCAAGGAAAGAATGTGAGAACCCTAGAAAAAACAATTCTAATTGGTTGCACCATGAAATCATTAAGTCCATTACTTTCCTTTAAGTACTCTATTTTGTATGCATTGCATGGCATTAATCTAGAATTGCACTTTACATGTTTCATGTAGCCAAATGCATAAAATTTATTATGGTATTAAGTAAGTTATATTCTAAATTAAGAGATTAGAAGATAATTGCATAGATTTTATTCAATTCTTGGCCCAAATTTGACCACTTGTTAACCATCCACTAATATCTTGACTTAAGCCTTTCTATTTAACCTCTTGTTTTCAAAAATTTGAACTAAAATTCCCTCCCTTCTCTCTCCTCTTTGCCGGCCACAATAGCAAGGAAAAACACAAAAACCCTAAGCTTGATCTAGCAATTTTAGTGAAGGAAAACTACTCCAAGTGAAAACCCTAGGTTGGATTACTACTTAATTATCAAGTTTGGAGGAAAGAATTGGAGACTTTGGGTGGTTTTCTCTCTCAACTCTCAAGGTAACTAACCACTTATCTATACTTTAATGATCTTCAAATTCAAAGAGGATGCATGATTAGTTGAGTTTAAAGTGTTTGAGGTTGATTAGGAGGAAAAGTTGTGGAAGAATTTCTTGTGTTTGGAAACTTGAACTTAGACCTTTGTTTTTAACCTCTATGTGTTTGATGAAATGTCTAAAGGTTTGTGATATTTTATTGATGACTTTATTTAAGTTTTCAGCATGTTAAACACCCTACTCAGAGTTGGAAATAATCTTAAAAGGTTGATTGTAGCAATCACGTTGAAGCCAGAATTTTGACAGGAAATCAGAAATGAAATTCAGTGAAATTCTCAAACTTGTTGGTAATTATAGGAATTGAACTAGAGTCTAAACTTTATACCATTAGAAATATTTATGAATCTAGTTTTAAACGCCGCTAACGGAGCTCGATTCTGATTTTTCTACGTCGAGTTATAGCCGTTCTTCCGAGACTGTTCAATCAACCTGCTCCTAGCCTGACAGTTTTCTGGTGTCTCTGAGTTTGGCCATTTCGACCCTGATTAAGTACGATTTGCAGTTCGACCTCTTCATAAAAGTTATAGGTCTATGTCTTAACTTCAAAACGCCATAAAATTTTTCCCAATCTGATAAACATAGCCACAGTTATGATTAAATCGCCGAAGGGCGGCAAACCTATCGATTGTTGCCTTTCTTTCCACAATTGTTTCTCTCATTCCTCTTGACTCGTATGCACCCTTGCCGTGTCCCGACCTACTTAACTCATGATTCTAATATGTTGATAAGATTTTTATTTGTTTACACTTATAATTTGGATTAGTCATCTCGTGGTTTTGTGCATCCAATTTGTAATTGCTATCAAGCAAAGAAAACAACGAGCTTATGCATTAGATCTTTTTTGTTTGGGGTAGCCGAAACTAAATACTTTTCATTTCATTTGCTATTAGATTTGGAAGGAGGAAATAAAGGAGATTTGGGTGCGAGCGCCTGAAGATACTTTGTTTAATTCGGTGAGTGTTCCATGCCTGTTTACTTGACCTACTTGATTAGTTGAAATACTTGAATTTTGTGATTATTCGCTCTCTTGTGATTTGTGGGCCAGTTAATGTGATCGAGATGAGTGCGTACTTTATCACACTCGATTTCTTCTACTTGAAATTCTATACTTTGATATTTGAATCCGTTTGATTTGGCATTTGGCCTATACTTGATTTGTGAGTCGCTTGGATGATATCCCATCGACTAATCTGATTTGTTTGGAGCTCCAAAACCTATTTGGTGAGTCAATCGACTCGAGCCAGCATGGGATTGGTCGAGAAAGTTGACGAGCCATGGGGTATGATATGTGAATCCGGAAAATGGTATACTTGGGTATTACCTAAAATTTTTTTTGTTGAGGTGTTCGGGCCCGGTAAGGGGGTGAAATGGTGGACGATTTTGGTGTAAAGTAGGGATCTACTGTTTTGACTCTGAACGTTGACGGAGAGTCAACGAGTGGTGACATGATCAAGCTACAGGGAATTTGGCTTTTGAAACCCATCCGTATCCTCTAATTGAATGTGTTCAATTTATTTGGTGATTCTTATTGTGATACTTGTTTATTGAGTAAATTCTAATTGTTTACTTGGCTGCATGTTTTGGGACCTCATTGAGATTTTAGCTCACCCCTTTTCCCTTTATTTTTCCTTAACAGGGAAACTTCTTGAGCACGTGATTGGAAGTGCGCACAGTTAGTGTAGACTTTTGTGTTAATTTTGCTTAAGGTTTGTTGTACTAGAAATCCCTATCTTAGTTTTAAAGCTTATCTTTTGGTTTTATAACCTTAAACCCCTGATGAATTCTAAGTATGAAATGTGGTGTGAAATTTATGTAATTATATTGGTTGACATTTGAATTTGGAGATTTTAGTTTAGTAAGTTTTGGGTTGTTGGTTTTTGCGTTAGCTATCTAGTCTTGGCGAGAGTTGGGGAGACAGTCTGCTAACCTCTTTGGTTCACCTTAGGGGAAGGTGGGACTATCACAGTTGGTATCAGAGCCTAGGTTTAGAGATAATCTGGGTAGATTAGAAGTTTTGACCTAAGTTTATATAAGTTTGATCTTGAGTTAATTAAGTGAAAAATTTTGTTTGTCCTTGTAGGTCATGGAAGGAAACGGTAGAGAGGGTGGAAGTGAGCAATCTTGGAGATGTCTCCCGACTGTTGATTATGAGGTGAAGTTAGGAGGACCAGTTCGGTTTTGGAGCCCCGCTAGTCGAACCAGGCGATGTGATCGTTGCCAGAACTACTCCTACCCTGATCATGTGGTTCAGTCTTGGACGAGAGGCAGAGATTAACTAATGTAAGTTTTTGGGACCAAGATGAGATGGAAAGGATGAGGGGAATCATAATTATGCAAAGGAATAGGATCCAGGAACTTCAGGAGGCTGTCTTAGAGGAGCAGGAGCGTACTGATGCTATGCACCAACAGGTGCAAGTTGTGACTGAGCGTCTTACTAGGATCTTAAAAGTAGGTGATCGAACTGAGGGCATTTTACTTGAGTGTCAATCTTTACTTGGCGAGGTAGTGGACGTCAATTTGGAGGACATGCATCGTTGTGATAACATCCCTAAGAACGCGACGTCTGCTTGCTCTGTTGGAAACTAGGATAGGGAGTTGTGAGCGGCCAACTATATTTTGACCCATGAGAAGGGTAGTTAGGAAAAACCTTAGTAACTATTGTGTGGTTTGGTATGGTTTTCCTAATGTACTTTTGTTATAATCCTGCTACTTTCCTTATAGGATTTCTTTTGTTTGTGATCTATCTGGGTATGTAAAATAATTTTGCTATGTGATATATATATGAGTGGATTGCGTGTGAATATATGTAACATTTCCATGTGTTATAATTTTGTGATTACTTACATATAGTTACGAATTCCTTTTGAACATGCATTTAATTTTGTACGTGCATTCGACCCTAGACTTAAAAAAAAATGGAGGGTAGACGTCGAGGATGAGACCGTGGACGTGGACTCAGACAACCCCAAAATCAAGGGGGTGATCATGAATCGGCCGCAGGGGATAATCGTGAACAGAGGGTCGATGCCAATGAACAAGTAGCCACAGCCATCAACATATGACTGACTTACTAACACAGATAGTTGGTCAAAACCCTGGAAATCAATAAGGAAACCCTAGGAATCAATAAGGAAACCCTGGGAATCAGGTGGAAGGAGAAGATAGGGCATTAGAGAGATTTCAGAAATTTTATCCCCCAAAGTTTCTTAGAGAACCAGACCTTGAGGTAGTCGAGAGGTGGATAGAGAAAATGGTTGACACTTTTGCCGTTTTAAACTATACGGAGGAAAGACAAGTTACCTTTGCCATATTTCAGTTAGAAGGGACAGCTCGTGCTTGGTGGAATGTAATACGACTAAAGTGGGAAAAGGAGCAGACCCCGAGAAATTGGGCTAATTTTATGAGGGAGTTTAATGCTAAATACTTTCCACCGCTGATTCAAGAAAGGAGAGAAGATGAGTTTATTAAGTTTCGTCAGGGTATTCAGAGTGTGGTCGAGTATGAGACCTAATTCACTAGACTTTCTAAGTTTGCGCCTGAGTTTGTGGCCACTGAGCAGAAGCGGATAAGGCGCTTCATTCAAGGGTTAAACGTTGAGATTCAAAAGGACTTGGTGATAACTCAAATCAATACTTTTGGCGAAACTTTGGAGAAGGCTCAACGAGTGGAAAGTGTCAAGCTGTAGGTTAGAACATTCCAAGCAAAGAAACGAGGTGCTCCAGGTGGTACTCAACAAAACTGTGCCACCTCCTAAGTTTGGCCGAGGGGCAGGTGGAGGACTATTTCCGGCGACACCAAGAGGGGCCCCATCAAAAGGGGTTCAAGGTGAAAGAGGATCACAAAGAGGTGCCTCGCAAGGAGGTTCTACATCGACTCCTCGCATAAATTATGGGTACTGCGAGAAACCAAATCACATGGAGGATAACTGTTGGAGGAAGGAGAGAAAATGCTTGCGCTGTGGGAGCACCGAACACCAAATTTCATCCTGCCCTAATATGCCCCGTCATGGGAGTGCAGCCCCACAGTCTGGTATATCAAACCCAAAACCTAACTAATCAGCTGTAGGTGGGAATAGACCTCGAGTCCCTGTTAAGGTTTATGCTCTGGATCAATGCCCGATCCCCGAGTCATCTGAGGTGATTGAAGGTACAATCCCTGTATTCCATCACTTAGCTAAGATTTTGATCGATTCCGGTGCCACTCATTCTTTTGTGAATTCTGCTTTTATGTGTAATATTGATGTTATATCTATTAGACCACCCTATGATCTGGAAGTTAGTACACCTACGGCTAATCAACGTCTAGTCACAAGTACAATCTTTAGAAATTGTGAGATTTGGATAGGGAAGCAAAAATTGATGATAGATTTGATAAGTCTAGACATCAAGGGGTACGACATGATCATAGGAATGGATTGGCTAACTCACTACCATGCTCGGCTGAATTGTAAGACAAAAGTGGTGGAGTTTTGTATACCAGGAGAGGCGACTTTAAAGTTAGATATGTGTGGTAGGTTAGCCTCATCTGCACTCATTTTTAGAATTCGGGTGAGGAAATTATTGAATAAAAGGGCACAAGATTACCTAACTTTTCTAATTAACACTCCTGGAGATAAGGTAAAATTAGAAGACGTCCTAGTAGTCAATGAATAACCGAAAGTGTTTCCTAATGAGTTAGTGTCGTTACCGCCAGAAAGGGAGATAGAATTTAAGATTGACTTGATATCTGGGATAACTCCTTTATCAAAAACCCCGTATCGAATGGCACCTGCTGAACTCAAAGAATTAAGGTTGCAATTACAAGACTTGCTAGAGTGAGGGTTTATCCGAGAAAGCGAATCTTCGTGAGGAGCTCTAGTTTTATTTGTGAAAAATAAAGATGATAGTTTGAGGTTATATATTGATTATCGTGGGTTGAATGATGTGACCATGAAGAATAAGTATCCATTGCCACACATCGACGAGTTATTTGACCAATTGCAAGGGGCCGTGGTATTTTCTAAGTTGGATCTTAGACAGGGATATTATCAGCAGCGAATTAGGAAAGAGGATATACCAAAAACTGCTTTTAACTCTATATACGGGCATTTTGAGTTTGCAGTAATGCCTTTTGGCTTAACTAATGCCCCAACTGCATTCATGGATTTGATGCACCAAGTCTTTAAACCCTATTTGAATCAATTTGTAATAGTGTTCATTGACGATATCCTGGTATATTCTAAGACTCGAGAGGAATACGAGCAGCATCTAAAGATAGTTTTGTAGACCTTAAAGGACCATCAATTGTATGTCAAATTCAGCAAATGTGAGTTTTGGCTGGAACAAGTATCTTTTCTCAGGCATGTGATTTCTAAGGAGGGAATCTCCGTAGATCCGACAAAGGTGGAGGCCGTTACCGAATGGAACCAATCAGAAAATCTGACGAAAGTTCGTAGTTTCCTAGGTTTGGCGGGGTATTACCGTCGGTTCATTAAGGATTTTTTGAAACTTGCAGGACCTTTAACTGATTTGATAAAGAAGCATGGCAACTTTGTTTGGTCCTCTAAGTGTGAAGCTAGTTTCCAGGAATTGAAGAAGAGATTGATCTCGACACCAATTTTAGCTTTACCCAATGGGAAGGATAGTTTCACCGTATATACCGATGGTTCGAGGGAAGGTTTGGGGTGCATGCTAATGCAGAATGGAAGCGTGATTGCCTATGCCTCGAGAAAGTTAAAACCCACGAATTGAGCTACCAACCCACAACTTGGAATTAGCAGCTGTTGTTTTTGCTTTAAAGAAATGGAGACATTATCTGTATGGAGTGGTTTTTGAAGTCTATACGGATCATAAAAGTCTTAAGTACCTATTTTCTCAAAAGGAGTTAAATTTAAGACAGCGTCGATAGATGGAATTTTTGGAAGATTATGACTGTACGATTAACTACCATCCCGGGAAGGCCAATATGGTAGTAGACGCTTTAAGTCGAAAGGCTCAAATAGCGGGATTGATGATTAAAGAGTGGGATATGTTAAAACAGGTCTGTGAATGGAACCCTCGCCTTAAACGCCAAAAGATGATGTTTGGAACTATCACAGTAAAGTCCATCCTACTAGATCGTATCAAAGAGGTTCAGAAAGGTGATCTTGCAGTACAGAAGTGGAAGGAAAAGGTAGAAAAAAGAGAATTACCCAATTCTAATTTGAATCTCGAAGGAATTTTAAGATTTCGAGACCGAGTGGTTGTGCTCAAGGACGAAACATTGAAAAAGGAGATTTTGGAGGAGGCTCATCATTCTAAATATACAGTACACCCCGGTAGTACCAAGATATATCAGGATCTAAAAGGGTTATATTGGTGGGACAACATGAAGAAAGAAATTGCTCAATATGTTCAAACATGTCTCACTTGCCAACAAGTAAAAGTTGAACATCAAAAACCCTCTGATTTGTTACAACAACTTGAAATACCTGAATTGAAATGGGAGCACATTACGATGGATTTCATTTCTGGTTTGCCACGAACACAAAGACGTCATGATGGCATTTGGGTAGTGGTCAATCACTTAACCAAATCAGCTCATTTCTTGCCCGTGAACATGAAGTACTCCATAGAAAAATTGGCTCAACTGTACATGGGTAAAATTGTAAGGCTGCATGGGGTGCCAGTTAGTATAATTTCTGATCGAGATCCTCGGTTCATATCTCGATTTTGGCAAAAACTACAGGAAGCTTTAGGGACCAAATTGAACCTTAGCACGACCTAACATCCTCAAATCGATGGACAATCAGAAAGAACCATTCAAACCCTGGAAGACATATTGAGAACATGTGTTGTGGATTTTGGAGGTAGTTGGGGATAGTACATGGTATTGGTGGAGTTTGCTTATAACAATAGCTACCATTCGTCTATTCAAATGACACCGTATGAAGCTTTATATGGAAGGAAGTACCGATCACCAATTTATTGGGATGAAGTAGGGGAGAGGAAGATCTTAGATCCGACCACAATGCCTTGGATGGAAGATGCACGAGAGAAGGTCAAGGTAATATGTCAGAGACTTCAAACCGCCCAAAGTTGGCAAAAGAGCTACGCGGATAACCGAAGAAAAGATTTGGAATTTGAAGTTGGTGACAAAGTGTTTCTTAAGGTCACACCACTGTGAAGTGTCACAGCGGGAAAAGGAAAGAAACTTCAGCCAAGATACGTCGGACCTTTTGAAATTCTCTAAAAAGTGGGTAGTGTGGTATACCGACTCGATCTACCATCAAGTTTATCCAGGATTCATAATGTTTTTCATGTCTCAATGTTGAAGAGATACCATCCGGATCTGACTCATGTTTTAAAGTCAGAAGAGATTGATATAGATGAGTCACTAACCTATGAAGAGAAACCTGTACAACCCTTGGATCGAAAGGTAAAGGAATTAAGAAATAAGAGAATTACTTTAGTGAAAGTCTTGTGGAGAAATCATGGAATAGAAGAGGCAACTTGGGAAATGGAGGAAGAAATTCAAAAGAAATATCCAGAACTGTTTACCAATGAAGGTGAGAATTTCGAGGACGAAATTCTTTTAAGGGGGAGAGAATGTGAGAGCCCTAGAAAAAAAATTCTAATTGATTGCACCATGAAATCAATAAGTGCATTACTTTCCTTTAAGTACTCTATTTTGTATGCATTGCATGGCATTAATCTAGAATTTCATTTTACATATTTCATGTAACCAAATGCATAAAATTTATATGGTATTAAGTAGGTTATATTCTAAATTAAGGGATTAGAAGATAATTGCATAGATTTTATTCAATTCTTGGCCCAAATTTGACCACTTGTCAACCATCCACGAATGTCTTAACTTAAGCCTTTCTATTTAACCTCTTGTTTTCAAAATTTTGAACTAAAATTCCCTTCCTTCTCTCTCCTCTTGTCCTGCCACAATAGCAAGGAAAAACACCAAAACCCTAAACTTGATCTAGCAATTTTAGTGAAGGAAAACTACTCTAAGTGAAAACCCTAGGTTGGATTACTACTTAATCATCAAGTTTGGTAGAAAGAATTGGAGTTTTTGGGTGGTTTTCTCTCTCAACTCTCAAGGTAACTAACCATTTATCTATGCTTTAATGATCTTCAAATTCAAAGAGGATGCATGATTAGTTGAGTTTAAAGTGTTTGAGGTTGATTAGGAGGAAAAGTTGTGGAAGAATTTCTTGTGTTTGAAAACTTGAACTTAGGCCTTTGTTTTAAACCTCTATGTGTTTGATGAAATGCCTAAAGGTTTGTGATGTTTTATTGATAGCTTTCTTTGATGTTTTAACATGTTAAACACCCTACTAAGAGTTAGAAATAATTTTAAAAGGTTGATTGTAGCAATCACGTCGAAGCTGGAATTTTGACAGGAAATCAGAAATGAAATTCAGTGAAATTCTCAAACTTGCTGGTAATTATAGGAATTGAACTAGAGCCTGAGCTTTGTACCATTAGAAAGATCTATGAATCTAGTTTTAAACACTGCTGACGGAGCTCGATTCTGATTTTTCTACATCGATTTATAGCCGTTCTTCCGAGACTGTTCAATCAACCTGCTCCTAGCCTGACAGTTTTCTGGTGTCTTTGAGTTTGGCCATTTCGACCCTGATTAAGTACGATTTGCAGTTTGACCTCTTCATAAAAGTTATAGGTCTATGTCTTAACTTCAAAACGCCATAAAATTTTTCCCAATCTGATAAACATAGCCACAGTTATGATTAAATCGCCGAAGGGCGGCAAACCTATCGATTGTTGCCTTTCTTTCCACAATTGTTTCTCTCATTCCTCTTGACTCGTATGCACCCTTGCCGTGTTCCGACCTACTTAACTCATGATTCTAATATGTGGATAAGATTTTTATTTGTTTACACTTATAATTTGGATTAGTCATCTCGTGGTTTTGTGCATCCAATTTGTAATTGCTATCAAGCAAAGAAAACAACGAGCTTATGCATTAGGTCTTTCTTGTTTGGGGTAGCCAAAACTAAATACTTTTCATTTCATTTGCTATTAGACTTGGAAGGAGGAAATAAAGGAGATTTGGGTGCGAGCGCCTGAAGATACTTTGTTTAATTCGGTGAGTGTTCCATGCCTGTTTACTTGACCTACTTGATTAGTTGAAATACTTGAATTATGTGATTATTCGCTCTCTTGTGAATTGTGGGCCAGTTAATGTGATCGAGACGAGTGCGTACTTTATCACACTCGATTTCTTCTACTTGAAATTCTATACTTTGATATTTGAATCCGTTTGATTTGGCATTTGGCCTATGCTTGATTTGTGAGTCGCTTGGGTGATATCCCATCGACTAATCTGATTTGTTTGGAGCTCCAAAACCTATTTGGTGAGTCAATCGACTCGAGCCAGCATGGGATTGGTCGAGAAAGTTGACGAGCCATGGGGTATGATATGTGAATCCGGAAAATGGTATACTTGGGTATTACCTAAAATTTTTTTTGTTGAGGTGTTCGGGCCCGGTAAGGGGGTGAAATGGTGGACGATTTTGGTGTAAAGTAGGGATCTACTGTTTTGACTCTGAACGTTGACGGAGAGTCAACGAGTGGTGACATGATCAAGCTACAGGGAATTTGGCTTTTGAAACCCATCCGTATCCTCTAATTGAATGTGTTCAATTTATTTGGTGATTCTTATTGTGATACTTGTTTATTGAGTAAATTCTAATTGTTTATTTGGCTGCATGTTTTGGGACCTCATTGAGATTTTAGCTCACCCCTTTTCCCTTTATTTTTCCTTAACAGGGAAACTTCTTGAGCACGTGATTGGAAGTGCGCACAGTTAGTGTAGACTTTTGTGTTAATTTTGCTTAAGGTTTGTTGTACTAGAAATCCCTATCTTAGTTTTAAAGCTTATCTTTTGGTTTTATAACCTTAAACCCCTGATGAATTCTATGTTTGAAATGTGGTGTGAAATTTATGTAATTATGTTGGTTGACATTTGAATTTGGAGATTTTAGTTTAGTAAGTTTTGGGTTGTTGGTTTTCCATTAGTTATCGAGTCCTGGCGAGAGCTGCGCAGGCAGTCTGCTAACTCCTTTGGTTCGCCTTAGGGGAAGGTGGGGCTGTCACAAAGAAGAAACATAAAAAGAAATAGGGAAATCTCTCTTGATTTGGACTAGGATTTTTTTGCCTATTTTCTCTGAAATTTTTGGGAGCAGTTTGCATCACATAAATAAAATGGAAATGTTATATGCAAAGCTAAACAGAGGACAAACGGTGTTCTAGATTTGAGCTTTGTTTTCTGTTTTCCTTTATAATGCCAAAACAATGCAATTTTGGAAACTCATTTAAGTGGCCATGTGTCATTATCTCATCCATTCATATGTGACTTTTAATCCTAGCCATGAACTTGGAAGAAATGGAACTTGCGAGGCCTCATTCACACAAGTTTCTGCCAAATATTGAAAGAACTTTCTGACAATTACTGGAAGTAGAATTGATAAATTCTTGAGTTTTTTTGAGTATCTTTCTTTAACTTTGTTTGTTGCCTTCCAATATTTCCATTTCCTGCATGTTATTACTATGTTTGAGGACATAAAAGCTCTACGCAATATTGATGCTCATGTTATATGCATACTTTTTCACTTTAATTGCTTTTCCTAATTTGTAATTATTCTAGAATTCCAATCATCAGTCTATGCACCCCCCAGCCACCCAGCCCCACCACCAACACAAATTCCATGATCAACCATTTATTGGGAAATTCAAGTTTAGGAATAATAAAGGAATTAAAATATCCTAAATAAGAAAAAAAAAAGGAATGAACACAAAAGGAGAAAAAAGAATAAAGTAACTATAATAAATTCTACGACAATCAACCATATTGGAACAAGTCTAAAAGCCATAATTTTGCACGAGGCATCGGCACCTTTCAATTGGATCGGCGTCTAGATTGCCGTAATAGGGTACTTCTATTTAAAGATATGATGCCGTTACTATAAATCCAACCATTAAATGAGGGACTTTGTGAGTTTTAATCGTAGGATTTTAAAGTGGCTGTAACCACAATTGGGTACCTCCATTTAAAGTTATGATGCCAATATTATAATTCCAAACCGTTAGATGAGGGACATTGTAGGTTTTAACCGTACGATTTTAAAGTGGTCGTAACTGTATAAAGTCATTATAGCTATACCTTAGCACAACAAGGGCAACCGGTAGTAAGGAGTAGGTTTTAAACGGATTATTTTCCGTTGAAATTGGGAGCGAGCGTATGCACTCTGCACGCATGTAAGAAGATTTATACGAGGCTGCACACCATTCCATCAACTCATATTCTGGTAATTTTCCTCAATTCTAGTAGATTTGGTAGAATTTCCTCATATTCTATGTGTCTCTTTTTGTTTTTTGTGAAATATAATTCGAATTTAAGATAAAGAAAACTGGAATTATGGGAATGTGGGAGTTTGGATGATTGTATAGAAGGTGTTTGTGCTAATGCTTGACTCGACCGAGAGACAATAGTTCAAATTTATGCTCTAATACAAAAACTAGAGGGACGGAAGAGCTCTTGGAATTACACTACTATTAGCTAATATTTTGCACTCATTTGATTGGGAATTGCCTCTTAGGATGAAGAAAGAAGACAGATGCTTTGCCTTGTCTTACCATGAACGAGAAAAATTATCAGAGGCTTGTGGTTAAACTCATCTTTAGTTGTAAATTCAATTATTAATTATCGTGAATATCTCAAAAAAGATTCACTTTGTTCATTTAGCATCTTTTAAAGTTGAAAAAAAAAATTTTGACACCGAACAAATTTGATGTTTGGCTTTAGATTGATTTTCATTAAGCATGTAAGAGTACTAATTGCTGCACGTAAGCTGCACATGGATATTGTGGGAATGCAAACTTAACTTTCGTATGAAGTCCTTGGTAGTAGATTGTTGTGACTAAGCATAAATATAACTTTTTTTTTTTTGCTTTTATTTATGACACAGCTACATTTGAACTTCTCTTCTATGATGGAAATGTAAAAAGGGACGCCATTTTGAAGAAAAAGTCTCATTTGATTAAAAGTCTCTTTTCTTAGATACAATCTGAATACTTTTTAACTTGCAGAAAAAGTATCTGATTGCAAAAATTTGATTGTTCTTATGTTTACTGAAATGCAATCACCTTGTCATACTTCCAAAATGGATAATGGATAGTCTTTTGGGGATATTGTGGTGTCTGATTGCTAGAGGCCATAGGTAATTGACTATTCTTTGTAGTGGTAGCTACATATATTTGTCAAAAGAAAAAAGTGTGCAGAATTTATTTGAGATTGTGCATCATAATTTTGCCAAAACACCCAAGTAAAACATATACTGTTGGATTAGTTCCCTGAAGTTTATTTTCCAATGATTGCACGAAATTAATGGGAATGGTGAAAAGTTGAAAGAGCTAAGGGGTGAATATGGGGAAGATGTCCATAAGGCCGTAGCAAATGCACTAATGGAATTGAACGCGTACAATTCTAGTTGAAGATATCCAGTTCCTGATATGTGGGACTCTTGGAAAGGAAGAAAAGCTAGCATATTGCGTTTTGGTCTTATTCATTTGGATTAGTTTCCTCTATTTACAGGCTAAAGATCATGGGAATTAAAATTGCCTTACCTACTGTGTTTTCTCCTTACTACTCTGGATTAGTTTACTCTATTTTCAATTGTAGTTAACGGCAAAATATATAATGAGTAATAAACGATTTCAACTCATTTTTCACCGCAAGAACTGTGTGGTACAAATCATATCATTTGTACCCAGCTTCTTGTATGGAGACAAACTTGGGTGCTTCAGCCGATTTAATCTTATATAACCTAAACATGAAACTTGTTTCACTGTACTACCACAGGATTCATTTGCAGAAAGAACGCAATATGATTAGTCTACTTGTAGCCAGAGTATGATTAGTCTAGTCGTATATGACTTCAGCTGCTAACATGAGAATTTGATATGGTTATATTCAATATTTGACCCTTGGATAGGTTCTCAATGAGCACAGGATAACTTTATATATTTTACTACTTACGGCTTCCTATTAAAATTGTGAAACTAAAGAACAAATCTGTTAAGTCTTAAATTACATGGTTTATTTGTGGACATTTTCCCTCAATTATGGCTTAGATATGGTTTTAATTGCTTTATTCTACTCATATTTGATTTTTGGTATTGATTTTAGGTTCTTGGAATTAATTGAAGATTAAAAGCTCTATTTTTGGTGAAAATTCCAGAAGACCTTCAAGGATAGGGCGTAGGCGCGCTACATTGGGCTGTGAAGAAGAATCTCTGTGGAAAAAAATCCTGCGCCTGATAGTTCCTACCATTGGTGGAAGATTTTATTTATTTTCAGTAATTAGTTGAAGACCCTTTTAATTAGGGATTTTTAGTAATTGGTTTCCATTTTTTTACTTTATCATTGCTTTTTAGGAAAATAGATTCCAACTAGGACTAGGTTTCCTAAGTGATTAGGAAAGCGGAGGTTTATACTAATTATACATCATCCAACCCGCAGAGGAGAGGAGGATTCGACGGACAAGCTCAAGGGAAAATACTTCATCGTTTCTTCTCTTCTGCGGATGGTCTTGGTGATTGATCATGCAATTTAGTTAGGCAAAGACTCCTACGGAGATTATTTTCTTTCGTTTGCTTTTCCTTGTGATTAGTCACGGCTTTGTGACTCAAGAAGAAGGAAACTTGGTGGCTGACTTCACCTCCACGTTGACTTGGAAGTTTTATATTTCAATTCATTATTTCATTTTTCTTCCTCGTTGCTTCTATGGTTGAAAATATCTCAAGCATTTGTTGGATGAAATTCTCTATGAGAAGCGGCTAAAACCCTCGTCTACTCAAAGGGCAACTCGAAGGCGCGGTCCAGAGAATTTGTGAGATCTAATCGAATCTTCAACCTTTCTCTTAATTTGTTATTATTCGTACGTTTTCTGGATTAATTGATTGAGGGTTATTTTGTTAATTGAGTATCAACGGCCGGATATTTAATTTAACCTAATAGCCTACTGTCAAATTAACTAATTGAATACGTAATCGTTCATTTAGTTAATATTTAGTGGTGACCACCATAATTGGTTTATGTTGGGGAAACGTATGATCTAGCTTAAATGGACCCTCTTAGCGTGTCCATTGGTTAGGGTTGGGTTTTTCTAGCTTTTAATACAATTGGATAATTAAATTCCTATGGTCGTACCTAGGGTTGTTATCTAGTTAGAGAAGCAGTCAACGGTCGTACCTTGGATGTCGCAAAAGTAAGGAAAAACCGGTTGTCAGAGTTTGTTGGCAACTATAACTAACGTAGTAACAATTGATTGAATTATTTTTGCATCAGTGATCAAGTGATTGGACTGTGCCTGAGAAGTTGTCCCTTTGGGTCGAATTTCATTACTTGCATTTTTTAAATTAAATTATTCTCTATTCGTTCTCTGGTGATTTATTTAGTTGGTATTTTCATTTCTCATTTCCTTATTTTATTTATTTTATTTCCAGTTCTATCACATCCAAACCCCCCATTTTCCTGTGATTTAAAAAGAAACAATTTCCTACCGTTCCCTGAGGAGACGACCCTGCTTACCGCTACTACAAGTTAATATTTTCTTAGAAATAATTCTGGTATATCGGGTTTAGCATACTCCTTGGAATCAGGGTGAAGCAAGTAACCCATTGCACATCCGGAGTCCCTGCTCCAGTACTCAGAATTGCTCTAAAATTAATTGAGGTGGTAATTAGGATTTTAAACATTTATTATTGCACGGGTTCGGCACCTGTCAATTTTTGGCGCCGTTGCCGGGGAACGGTGTTTTGGTTAATTTGTTTCTTTTTAGGTTATTTGCTTTTGATACTTGGTACTGTTGCTAGTTTATGCCACGTTCTTCTCGTACAGGTGAGTTGACTTACGATCTTGAGGTAGAGAAGACCGCCCGTAAACTAAGAAAGGAGACCAGGGAGCACAGGCAAGAATTGTTGGCCACTACATTTTCGGGACCTCAACAGACAGAATCTCTAATCGATCAATCAAGTGATTCCGAAGAAGAAATGAACATGGTCAACGCTCCTAGAACACTAAGAGAATTGGCTGCTCCGGATCTCACTCAGCAGCCCCTGTGCATTACATTTCCAACTCTGGCTGAGAATACTTCATTCGAGTTGAAATCTGGGCTAATCCATCTTTTGCCCACATACCATGGTTTGTCTGGTGAAGAGCCCCACAAGCACATTCAAGAGTTTGAAGTGATATGTTTCAGTATGAAGCCTCCTGGGGTCACTGAAGAACAGATTAAACTCAGAGCGTTCCCTTTCTCCCTCAAAGATGGAGCAAAGGATTGGCTGTACTACTTACCTGAAGGTAGTATCACAACTTGGGCACAACTGAAAAAGAAGTTCTTAGAGAAATATTTTCCTGCATCTCGGGCTGCAAGTTTGAGGAAAGAAATATGCAGTATTAATCAATATCCCGGGGAAATTTTATATGACTATTGGGAAAGGTTCAACAAGTTGTGCACTAGATGCCCGCAGCATCAAATTAGTGAGCAACTGTTGATCCAATACTTTTATGAAGGACTTCAATCATCTGACAGGACAGCCATTGATGCTGCCAGTGGGGGAGCATTGGTAAATAAGACACCAAGGGAAGCTTGGGATCTCATTGAGGAAATGGCAGAAAATTCTCAGCAATTTGGCTGTCGTGAGAGTAATCCCACCTGTAGAGTCAATGAAGTAGAATCTCCATCTGTTCAACAGCAGTTGTCCGAGTTAACATCTGCCATTCGACAACTGGCTACGAGACATGCACTCCAAGCAAAGGTCTGTGGGATCTGTACAAACACCGGCCACTCCACAGATGCATGCCCTACTTTGCAAGAAGATGGAGTGGAACAGGTTAACATGGCTGGAGGCGGATTCGTGCCCCATAGGCAATATGATCCATATTCCAACACATATAATCCAGGGTGGCGAGACCACCCCAATTTCAGCTACGGGACCAAGTCTCAAAACTCATTTGTGAACCGTCCCCCAGGATTTCAGCAATCCTATCAAGCAAACTCTCAACCTTCATCTACAAATCCTGGAAGCTCTCTAGAGGATATTGTAAAGAATTTAGCCACGAGCACTGCTCAACTTCAGCAGAGCACTGCTCAACTTCAGCAGAGCACTACCCAGTTTCAACAGGAGACTAGGGCAGGTATGAAAAATTTGGAGTCTCAAATGAGTCACATGGCTACTGCAATCAACCGGCTGGAGTCTCACGTTTTTGGGAAATTGCCATCACAGCTTCAGGCTAACCCCAAAAATGTCAGTGCTATGACATTGAGAAGTGGTAGAGAGGTGGAAGGGCCGAAGTTAAAGGAGCTGAAAAGCAAAAATGAAGAAGAGATTGAAAAGGAGATAGAAGAGGAGGGACACATTCACACAGAGCCCAAGGTAACCTCTAATTCTTCAATTCCGGTTAAATCTAATTCACCTCATTTTCCTTATAGGTTGGAGAAGATGAAGAAGGCAGAAAAGGAGAAAGAAATCTTGGATGTGTTCCGGAAGATAGAGATTAATATCCCCTTACTGGATGCAATCAAGCAAGTACCGAAGTATGCAAAATTTTTAAAAGACTTATGCATCCATAAAAGGAAGTTGAGAGGTGATGAAAGAGTGGTGGTGGGAGAAAACGTGTCCACTGTACTTCAAAGGAAGCTCCCACCTAAGTGTGGGGATCCAGGTATGTTCATCATCCCCTGTAAAATTGGAAATTCTAGAGTTAGAGGTGCCATGCTAGATTTAGGGGCATCTGTTAATGTGATGCCTAAATCTATATTTGATTCCCTAAATCTAGGCCCATTAAAAGAAACAGGTGTGATAATTCAATTGGTTGATTGTACTAATGTTTATCCTGAAGGGTTAATTGAGGATGTTTTGGTTCAAGTTGAGGGATTAGTTTTTCCTGCTGATTTTTATGTGCTTGATATGGATGATAAGAATTCTCCAAATCCATCACCTATTTTATTAGGGCGACCACTTATGAGTACTGCCCAAACTAAGATTGATGTTAATAAGGGTACACTCATGATGGAATTTGATGGAGAAATTGTTTATTTCAATATTTTTGATGCAAATATACATCCTACTAAATCTCATTCTATATTTTCTATCAATGTAATTAACCCTATTGTGCAAGAGGCATTTCAGTTAAATGATAGGGAAGATCTAGGAGTTGCGGTGGCAAAGCATCGTGAACAAATAAGTGCAGAATCCAAACCATTGTGCGCCCATTTGAGGTCATTTCCGAGTCAAAAGAGCACCACAGTTCATGGATTCAAAAACTACTCCATCTATGAAGGCTATCAGGAACATATGGAGTAGACCATGAGAAAAATGGAAAATTTTCATCCCCCTTAAGCACATGACAAATTATGTCTACCCAAAGACGTTAAAGAAAGGCGCTACTTGGGAGGCAACCCAAGAATTTTACTTTTTTTTTTGTTTTGTTATTTCTTGTTGCTTAATTTTGATTCTTCCATGTTTCGAGTTCTTAATTCTTATGTTATGTCTTTTTCTTGTTTTAATGCAAATTTTGTGTTTGTAGGCCTTGGGTGTGTGTGCCAAAACTTTGCTTAATGGAGTTTTTCGTTTGACTTGGACAGAAGACTTTCATAGTTAGAGCGTGCCTTGGCATGGGAGGAAAGTCTTCTGGTCACATTTTTGTCTACACAAAATTTTTGGACAGAAGGGTTTCCAGGTTATGGCGTGCCTTGGTTGTAACGACGGAAGTCTTCTGCCCAAGAGTTAAAAAAAAAAAAAAAAACGCAAGGGATGGACAGAAGACTCTTCAAGTTATGGTGTGCCTTGGCTGTAAGGGGGAAAGTCTTCTGCCCACAACTAAAAAAAAACTCCTCACGGGTGATCCGAAGACTAAGGGTTCTAAGGCGTGCCCACGCCTTACCAACTATCACCTAGGAGATCTTGCCGCGCCACCCCCAAGTCATAGTTGATTGATACCCTCCTCCGTGATTCAGGGAAGTTTCGTTGTCCCCTAATGCTTCTTATTCTTATTCTTTATCTCTTACATTGGGGACAATGTAAGATTTAGGTGTGGGGGGAGGAATACTTTGGCTTGGTTGATACTTTTCCTAGTTTTTTTTCAATTTTAGTTTCAGTTTTTGTTTTAATGCCTTTTCAACTCTAGTTGCTTGTTGGTGTTCTTTTTTTCGTGTTTTCTTTTTTATGTTTCGTGGGTCTTATGTGGTTGAATTGCAATTAAGAGTAGTATGATGGAAATTGCATGAATAGTCCACTATTTACTTGCAATTGAGTTGAATGATGGATGGTCTTGATATAATATAGCCATTTGTGAGCTTTTGAACCTGAATTAATCATTATTCAAATGTTGCCTTGAATTCCTTTTTGAGTGTAATTATGATACCTAGTTAGATTATTCTAGAACTTGCTATGATATATGTGTCGAGGCCACATTATTGAATTTGGTGCAAGGATATGATAAGGGCAATTAGGATTTACCCTTTTTGGCTTTCTAAAAACCTACCTTGACTATATTTTCCACTAGTTGACCAAGTTGGACCTTAGACCTTTTTCTTTGTTTAAACAACACATTTGATCACCCTGTAACCCGTTTTTGTTATAGACCCCGTTGTTTGAACCTTATGTCAAAGGAGTGACTTAATGTTCTTTTGCATGCGGATATCACGAGTAAAGAAGGTGATTATATTTAGTTAGCAAGTGCTTTTGTGTTCTAATGTTATCAATTTGAAAAAAAAAAGAAAAGAAAAAAAAAAGAGAAAAAAAAATGAAAAAAAATGAAAAAAAATGAAAAAAAAAAGAAGAAAACAAAAAGTGTGGGGGAAGCACGTTTGGAAAAAAAAAGTGCTGTGTTTTGATAGTGGAACTAATCCTTTTGTTTTGTATGCACTTGCTATGCTCGAGAAGTTGTTGTCATGCTGAAGAGCCAATTATGTGAATGAATATGATATTTAAATTCATGCACAAGACATTTTGGAATTTTCTTTGATATTTATGAGCCTGAATTACCTTTTTGTCCAACTTGTATCCTAAGCCCCATTACAACCCTTGCAAAGACCCTTTGATTCTTGCATTTGAATTCATTTTCGGTGGTGGAGATGTGATAGATTAGCAAGCTTATGGTAATGACTTTCTATGGTGTTGATTTGAGTGAACGTGTCCCTATTAAAAATCTCGAGTGCTGAGAGCATACACCATTATCTATGTGAGGATTGTCAAGTCTTGAATATCCTGATTTTGATGGGATTGTCAAGGAAATGTGGATTATTTGTGCTATGATATTATGCTATTCTATGGTTGATTCTGATTTTTGAGTCTTTGAATGCTTGAGGGCAAGCATTGACTAGGTGTGGGGGGAATTGTTAAGTCTTAAATTACATGCTTTATTTGTGGACATTTTCCCTCAATTATGGCTTAGATATGGTTTTAATTTCTTTATTCTACTCATATTTGATTTTTGGTATTGATTTTAGGTTCTTGGAATTAATTGAAGATTAAAAGCTCTATTTTTGGTGAAAATTCCAGAAGACCTTCAAGGATAGGGCGTAGGCGCGCTACATTGGGCTGTGAAGAAGAATCTCTGTGGAAAAAAATCCTGCGCCTGATAGTTCCTACCATTGGTGGAAGATTTTATTTATTTTCAGTAATTAGTTGAAGACCCTTTTAATTAGGGATTTTTAGTAATTGGTTTCCATTTTTTACTTTATCATTGCTTTTTAGGAAAATAGATTCCAACTAGGACTAGGTTTCCTAAGTGATTAGGAAAGCGGAGGTTTATACTAATTATACATCATCCAAGCCGCAGAGGAGAGGAGGATTCGACGGACAAGCTCAAGGGAAAATACTTCATCGTTTCTTCTCTTCTGCGGATGGTCTTGGTGATTGATCATGCAATTTAGTTAGGCAAAGACTCCTTCGGAGATTATTTTCTTTCGTTTGCTTTTCCTTGTGATTAGTCACGGCTTTGTGACTCAAGAAGAAGGAAACTTGGTGGCTGACTTCACCTCCACGTTGACTTGGAAGTTTTATATTTCAATTCATTATTTCATTTTCCTTCCTCGTTGCTTCTATGGTTGAAAATATCTCAAACATTTGTTGGATGAAATTCTCCATGATGAGCGGCTAAAACCCTCGTCTGCTCAAAGGGCGACTCGAAGGCGCGGTCCAGAGAATTTGTGAGATCTAATCGAATCTTCAACCTTTCTCTTAATTTGTTATTATTCGTACGTTTTCTGGATTAATTGATTGAGGGTTATTTTGTTAATTGAGTATCAACGGCCGGATATTTAATTTAACCTAATAGCCTACTGTCAAATTAACTAATTGAATACGTAATCGTTCATTTAGTTAATATTTAGTGCGACCACCATAATTGGTTTATGTTGGGGAAACGTATGATCTAGCTTAAATGGACCCTCTTAGCGTGTTCATTGGTTAGGGTTGGGTTTTTCTAGCTTTTAATGCAGTTGGATAATTAAATTCCTATGGTCGTACCTAGGGTTGTTATCTAGTTAGAGAAGCAGTCAACGGTCGTACCTTGGATGTCGCAAAAGTAAGGAAAAGCCGGTTGTCAGAGTTTGTTGGCTACTATAACTAACGTAGTAACAATTGATTGAATTATTTTTGCATCAGTGATCAAGTGATTGGACTGTGCCTGAGAAGTTGTTCCTTTGGGTCGAATTTCATTACTTGCATTTTTTTAATTAAATTATTCTCTATTCGTTCTCTGGTGATTTATTTAGTTGGTATTTTCATTTCTCATTTCCTTATTTTATTTATTTTATTTCCAGTTCTATCACATCCAAACCCCCCATTTTCCTGTGATTTAAAAAGAAACAATTTCCTACCGTTCCCTGAGGAGACGACCCTGCTTACCGCTACTACAAGTTAATATTTTCTTAGAAATAATTCTGGTATATCGGGTTTAGCATACTCCTTGGAATCAGGGTGAAGCAAGTAACCCATTGCACATCCGGAGTCCCTGCTCCAGTACTCAGAATTGCTCTAAAATTAATTGAGGTGGTAATTAGGATTTTAAACATTTATTATTGCACAGGTTCGGCACCTGTCAAAATCTAATATCATGTAAACACCAAAATTGCATAAACTTATTTTCATATGCTACATTCTTTAGTAATAAATAGTACCACTATGGCACTGTGGGCTTTTGTGGCAATTTATCAAAGGTTTATGATTGTATGCCTTGTAGAAAGTACTTGAGTCCCTAATGCATGTCTTGGATACACATCTCAATGGCAGAAGATTCAGAAACTCGATTTTTGCAATTCAGGTTGAGAGTCCTCTAACAATCGATAAAATCTATGGCAGGTTCATCTTTCTACTAATGTGTATTTGAGAGTTCAACCATATTGATAGTCCTTTTTCTGCTATGAATGCAATTGAGAAACTCTTATTCCAATCGCTGCCAATTGTCTATGGAGTTTGGTTCCAAATCTGTGAGCCAATCAAAAGCATTGCCTTTCAATAAATGAACAAATTGCTTAGCAAGCAAATCACCTCCAGTGCCACTATTGTTATAAGTTTCTACGAAATGCACAACGTGTTGCTTGGGATTGCCCTTACTATCAAACTGTTGAAACTATGGAGGTTGATATCCGATAGGCGCCTTCAAGCTGTCAATTCTTATAGTGTAAGGTTTGGCATATCCACTGTATGTCTTGGTGCTTGCACCAATCGTTCAAATGGGTATCATGAGTTTAATTGGATTTAATGGCCCAAGTTGTAAGTCTAAAATATAATGGACTTTCATAATTGAATTTAACTTAATTTAATCAAGATCAATTTAATTTACTTAATCTTGACTAAATAAATTAAATAATTTTTTTTTGTTTACAAGCACATTTTATAGTACATTCTTAATGGTATATTTATTTGTCATAGTAGCTTTCATATTTAATGATGGTACAATTCTACTATTTAATAGTACAAATAATTTTTGATAAATGTACATTCATTATCAAATGTTTTTATAGCTCTATGACTACAACAAAAATAATTGAATTTTTAAAATCATAAAGAAAAAATTATTTTTTCCCAATGGTTCAATCAATTTCTAGTCGTGGTACATTTTTCTAATTTTGTAGTACAAATTAGTTTGATCGATTGTATATTCACTATTATTAATAAAAACTACTTCTAGCCATTCCTTTTTTTTTTTTTTTTTTTGGTTTTAGACAATATGTCCAAACATCATAAGGTTATCCACCAACACTTATCGAATAAAATGACTTCTCCTAATTTTATTGAAAAAATAATAGTGCAAACGGTATTCTTAAAGATAAGTTCATTGCTGTTGGGAAAAATGCTCAAATTATTTCAATGTAGCATATTCTTTACTAACAAACAAAACCACTATGTACGTTTATAATACAATATGACTTCTTAATAGTATATTTATTTGTCATAATATCTTTCATGTCCAATAATGGTACAATTTTACTATTTAACATACAATACAGTTTTCTTAAATGTACGTTCACTGTTACTGAGTAAAAAGATTCAAATCATTTTCATGTAATGCATTCTTTACTAGTAGATAGTACAGTCATAGTACATTTTCAATGCAATACAATTTTCTAATAGTATATTTATTTGGCATAGTATCTTTTGTGTTCACTGATGGTACAATTTTACTATTTAGCTGTATGAAACAATTTTTTTTAATGTACATTTACTATTATTGAGTAAAAATTTTCAACCATTTTCACTTTAGTATATTCTTTGATAATAGACAATACAACTATGATATATTTATAGTACAATATGACTTTTTAATAGTATATTTATTTGTCAAAGTACCTTTCATATTTAATGACGGTACAATTTTAATACTTAATAGTAACCACTAGAGTTGGTCCAATAGTCAGGAAAGAGGTCTTAGATTTCTACTCGATGTTAGGTTCATGGTTCGAATCCTATACCTAATAATGGAGGGTGGAAAGGAGGTGAGGAGGGATGGTAGGGTATATAAAGTAAACGTTTTCAAACTGCTCTATTCGTCCAAATAAAAGTTGACCATCAAATTCTACCAAAGACAAACCACATAAAAACATAGAATTATTGAATCCCTCCATATTAGTAATATTAACCAGTGCACCCCCACTCCTCTCGTTGCCGCGGAAACCACATTACACTCACCAATAGCCATCCACTGACTCTGCAAATTCATACTAATAGATTCCAATGCCCGCCACAAAGGCCTTCTTTCTACTCAAGTACATTTGGCATAAACAACTGACAAAGGAAAACTACTACTAGACCGAAAAACAACATCCAAATGGACCAATTGCTCCGCATATTCCACATAGTTAATGGTTAAGTGGGATACCCAAAAAATCCAAACCTTAGCATCCAGAAAAGACAAAGCAGAATCAAAATGCGAACGCCTTTTAACAATTTCAAGCTGATGCAAATCAGACATAGGTTCCAAAAGAACAAGTAGCTGAATTGCATTTTCGAAACATATTTTTTGTAAATAACGCAAAGAATCAGTCCATGAAGCACCACGAATGTTCCGAACTATAAAATTACTGGGATCTAATATGAGAACGAAGTGTATACTTAGCTTGACATGATGAGACAGGAGGCTACGTTTGCTGCGTTCGAGATTTCTTGGGACGACATGCCTTCCGTTTTAACACAACTTGGTGAGAATTAGACACAAGCCGATTAAGCAACAGAATGTCCTTTTCATCAACCAAAGCTGTTCTTGGGCATTCCGTATTAGCAAAATTAATACTCCAGAGAAACCTCCACCCGTTGTAAATTATTTACTGATTTCGTTCTCTCAAGCCGAATACCCTTAGACACTCAAGGAGAAGTCAGTGGGGAATAAATACGAACTGCATCAGCCGCAGCATCAATTAAACCAGCATCTGCATTCTCAGCCAACTCCAGCTAAACATCAAAATTATTTTCTGAACACAGTTGAGGTTCACAATCCGAATCCCGATCTGTAAATGTTCCATCAACTAGAGACTGAACATCCAAGACGTTTGCTTCATGAATAACCTCCAAAGATGGTGCTAAAGCAAGTGTATAATTTATAAAGAGGAACAGATATGTGAACACCAGTCCTAGCAACAGAATCTGGCAAGACATGAAAGGAAGTAACTGACGGATGCTGAGGCAAAGCCCGCAAATTCACATCATGCAATGACAACAACAGCTACAGTTCTATATTAGGAACACTGCTCGACTGCGGCACGTCCCTAGAGAAAGATGGAGCAAGTGATATCACCCCAGACAATGGCAGCACTTTCAAATTTTCTTTCTCCGCAGGTTCATTAATCTTCAATGCAACTTGGCATGTGGAGGAGGGTATATTCCCTCCCAGCTCACTATCTGAAACCTTGAGGAAGCAGCTGTACAGGTTTAACCGGACGCAATTAGGAATCTTGTAACACCCCTGACCAATATTGTCCCACGACCCCTCCAAAAGGCCTTGGTCAGATGGGGACATACCCACGACTGGTGATATAGTGGCCAGGATCCCTCCTCCCAACCTCCCTCCAAAAGGCCTCGGTACAATCCACAATCCAAAAGGCCTCGGTACAATCCCCTCAAAAAGACCTTGAATTGTATACTTGAAGTATGATTTGAATTGTTTTACGTGAATTGTAAGCCTTTTTGGAACTCACTGGGCTTTTTAGCTCACTCTTTTCAAATTGTTTTCTTTAACGGGGATCGAGAACCCAAGTGAAGGAGCCAGCGAACCTTTAAGAGTTAGGGTTTGCTTTTGTATTGATGTGACAAACATGGATTGTGATTTCGAGAGCTTTTGTTTTATGAGAAATTGAACGTTTGATGAGTATTTTATGTAATTTGGGGATATTAAGAATGGTGTAATGTGATTGTAAGTTATTGTTGAGTTTAGATTTGAGATTTGAATGTTAGTCTAATATTTTAGCGATATTTATGTGAGTGAGTCCGAGAGCTAGGCAGACGGTCCACGGATACCTTAGGGTACGCCCTAGGGAGAAGTGGGGCTGTCACAAATTTGATTAAAAAAATGGGCATCATAACTTGATTAATTTTTAATCAACCTAATTCACCCCCCTCTTAAGTTGTCTTTAGGCCTTACAATAACAACAATACCTTCAATGAAAATAAAGTTAAAAAATCAAATAACTGTGAGATCTCAAGGAATGTTTGTGGTATATTTTTTGATAAAAAAATAATTAATTAACAAAAAACTTATTGAAAACAAAAAAAGAACGATTTATAGTCTCTGCATTACAGCTATGAAGAACATGAAATCTGTGAGGACCCGAAAATTTATTTTATCTAACCTATTTATTTAATCATTTATTTATTTTCTCTGAATAATTGTTTTAAATCATTTTAATTGCAATTACACCATACATTATCTCATTTTATTTTTTAAAAAAATCTTGTTTAACCTTCAATTTAATTTTTCTATCGTTCAATTGTGGAAAAATAAGAAAACACGTTTTTTGAGGTAAACATTTGGACTGAGAGTGACGTAACCTTGGAGAATAAGAATGATCATTAATAGAATAAGAAAAGCTAATTGAGGGATTAGAAATGAGTGATTAGGATTAAACTCCAATTGGAGCATTTTTTGCCACAAATTCAGGTTGACTTTTGGGCACCATAAAGCAAGGCTTTGTGTCACCTCTTCATTTCATTTTTTTCACTTTACCAAAACACCCAAAATCCTCTCTCTTCTTCCTCTCACTAGCTGAGCTCCCCTCCCCCTCTTCCCCTTTGATTTCACCTTCAAAATCTACTCCATCCTCCATTAAATCCACCAAGAAGCTTGAACAAATCTTCCACCCTCTTCACTTGCACCTTGAAGACCATTTGGCCTTGTGTGAGAACCAATCTTGGGAGGAGAAAAGAAGGGGTCTTGGTGATCTTAGGGTCATATTCAACCTAGGA
The DNA here is from genome assembly GCA_013103745.1 of Gardenia jasminoides. Classification (NCBI taxonomy): domain Eukaryota; kingdom Viridiplantae; phylum Streptophyta; class Magnoliopsida; order Gentianales; family Rubiaceae; genus Gardenia; species Gardenia jasminoides. The sequence goes on along the minus strand of CM023099.1, from coordinate 10,116,550 downwards.
TTTCGTTTGAAAAAGAGAGGTAAATTTGCTCCATCAACCTTGCTCTCTTGATTCTTTTTTATGTAGCTCTAAGTTTTGATAAATTTATTAATGTCATTTTGTTGATCTTGGACGGTGGTGGGCTCTATGAACTCCCACCTTTCTTGTTGTTGGACTGCTATGATGTGTGTATGTGTGCTGGAGTGAGTTCTGATGAATTCGTGGAAGTTAGGAAGTTAGGAAGAAAGGAGGAAGGAAAGTTATGCTGCCGGTTTCTTCCCTAATTTTATGCCCTGTCTTAGCTGCATAATTTCATGAGTCTTGGGACCATTTTGAGAGCTGAAATGCTGGTCTATATGTGTGTAAATTTAGTTGCAAAAATCATTCCATTTGGTGTAGTAAAATCGCATGAAAAGAAGAAGTCAAAATCTGGAAAATAGTCTCTAGTTTGTTGAACTTTGCTGCCCCTGTTTGGTCACTTTGATCACTGCCTTCCCGTATGAGTTTTTTCTAAATTTTGGTACAAACATAGCTTACATACTGAGGTTTATATGTCTAAAATTTGGTGTTTTTTCAGTACCATTTCATTGCTCAAATGATGTCTCAAAACTGCTCCTCAAGTCTGGAAAATCGCAGTATCAGGACTGCTTTTTGCCTCATGTTCAAATGACCATATTTTCTTGCTCGGGAGTCAAAATCGAGTTCTATTTCCTGTGTTTGAAACTAGACTTGAATTTATTTAAGTGGTATAAATTTCAAGGGCTAGTTCGATTTCTGTGAATTTTGCCGAATTTTCAAATTTTGCTAAAAACCAAGACTGTTATGCCTTGTCTTTACTGTTGCAGTAGCTTTGAACTGAAATTTGATTGGTTTATGATTTGAATCTCATATAAATTTTTCTGAAAAGTTTTAGTTCGTTGAGTCTATTTTCCAACGGTATAAGATTCGTTATTTTTGGACTTATAGAACTCAAGTTATGATTTTTCAAAAAATGTCGCACAAAACTGAAAATTCTTCTAAGGAAGCAACGAAAGTTTATAAATATCTTGGAAACATTTTCTAGTTTTCAAACCTAACCTTCTTGATCATTTGCATGCCCTTTCATACTTGGAAAATGGATTTTTTTTTCCAATTTTATGAGATTTCTCTTAATTTGAAATCAAAAAGCTTAATTGTTTGAAAATTCGACCTTGAATGCATACTTAGGTAATTTTGATTTTTCATCTCTCAAGTGATCACGTGGACACCGAGAAGCTTGTTTGATCTCTTGAATTACTCTCACTTGCTCTCGACTATTGGTGAGTATCAAGTGCATGATTTGTTGACTTGCTTGACCTGTTACATGCTTGAATTGATCGTATTATTAAACTTGTCAAGACAGACGTGTACTTTATCTTGTCCGACCTCTCTTACTTGAAATGAACATGCTTGATTGTACTTGCTATACTTGTAGTGACTTGCCTAAACCTGTACTTGTACTTGATTGATGATTGAACATTGTCTCATCATCCTACTTGATACCTGAACTTAATGGGGACGCCCAAAACTCATTGGTAAACCTTTTACCTCGAGCCATAAAGGGTTGTGTCGAGAGATTGGTAAGCCATGAGTCTTTACATATTTTCGTCGGTTGGAGTGCACTCACCGACTACTTGCCTGGGTATACTCGAGTATTACCAAATTACCTATTTTGATGAGCGGGCCCGGTTGGGATGTGAAACGGTGAACGAAGATAGTTGACAAGTAGAGATCTACATGGTAATTATGAAAGTTGACGGAATGTCAACTACTTGGAATGTGATCAAGTTTCGTGGAGCTTGGCTTCTGAGAGCCCTTATATCCTTTATTTAATGTGTAACTAATTTCCTTATTTGCATTCTTACCTAAAAGTTTTGGTTACTTATCTTGTTTAATAAAAGTGTATATTTCTTGATCTTACATGCTTGCATGTTTTCTTGGCCTCACTGAACGTTTGCTCACCCCGTTATATTTGTTAATTCTTAACAGGATGGTGGAGTGAAGTGTCCTTAGAAGAGTAGAATTACCTCTTTTGTATAAGTTTTGTTTCTTGTAAATTTTGACAAGTGTAAGTGTGAATGTGACATGTATTTTTGGAAGTACTTGAATTACACTTGGGTTGTACAAATTGTAAGGTTTGTAGTCTTGGATATGAATCGGTTGATTTCCATTTATCAAGGTTTCTTTTAGATGGTTAATTCTATTATTTTACTTATTGAGCGAGTGAGTCCCGACGAGAGTTTGGCAGGCATCCCGCTGAGACCCTAGAGTTCACCCTAGGGAGAGGTGGGGGCGTCACAAAATCGCAATATTTAGTTTTCTAACTCTATTGGTTATTCATGAGCCTGTTGTGGAATTGCCTTCTAGTACTTACATATATTACGTAAATAATTATAATTCTATACATTATTTGTAATAACTTTATTAACTTTCCATTATTTGTTTTTATTTGAACAGGCCTATAGTTATCACTAAAAGTTCCCCCATGTAATGAAAAGGTTAAAACTCATGTTTCAGACTTTTCTATTTATAATAGAGATTTTGCTATCTATGTCTTTACTAATTGTATTTGTCTTTTGCTATTTTTGTTGGCAAATAGATTTTACATTTATTTATTCTATATTTTTATACTTTAAAGGTTCTACTTCTAAAAAAAAAAAGCTAATTACAAGTGTTTCAGAAGAAATAATCCACTAAATTCTGGTCTGCTGCTTAGCTATATTTGGTATTTAGATTATATTATTTACTTTATTACTTTTACATCTAATTAATTTTCATTTTTGCATTATAAAGGAGCCATCAATGTGTAATGATTGCTATAAATTTCTATATGAATCCTTAGAAATTCTTTTAGGTATTTTGATTTGATTTTACTATGATTTAAACTTGTCAGCAAAGAAATAAATGCTTATGCCTAGGATTTATTTTTTCTAAAAAAATTAGAGCTTTCTTTGTTGCTACCTATGAATAAGTCATATCAATAAATTAACTTTCATTGGTACTAATACAATTGCTTTTTGAGCTTTGCATCTAAACTTAAATCTAATTTTCCTAATGAACATATTTTTACAACTATTGAATCAAAAGTTAGATTGCATTTTATGTAAATGATATTAGAGTTGAAAAGCATACTACTAAAAGGTCTGATAGAAGACCAATGATAAATACAACTTCTAGAAAAGATCATGTTACTAAGAATTTATTGCACCATTTTTAGTTATGTTCCTTTTGATTTTTTTTTTCATTGGATTAGATTATATCTGACAACATCTACAATTTCTTATAACAAACAATTTACTTGTATAACTCTATTATAAAGTTACTCTCTATCTTTTAAAAGCTACTTTTTGACATGCCTACACTATTTTAAAAAATTTAAATATCTACCAATCAATGTGACAAACTGTCACAACACATGGGAATAATTTAATATCACAAATAGACTGCCATAATACATAGGAACAATTTGATGTCACAAAGAAATATTTAAATGACGGCTGGCAAACATATATTCAATAGTAAACCACCACACAAAATGATATCTTGGTCTTCATTTCTCAAAACATGATCTAATACAGTATGTTTATCTTTAAAGAAAATATTGCAGAAAAAGATCATTTTAAATGATAGAAGAATCATAATCTAATCCTACCCATATAATAAACTATACAATCAAGAGGACAACTAATATCTATTTAGAAAAGGCTGCATTATATACATATTTTGCTGGCATGTTAGACCTCTTTATCATATAAACTAAAATAGAGCATTATCCTATTTGAATGAAATTCAATAACTCTACTTTATTCTATAGTCTGTTTAGATATATTATTTAATTTATTTGCATATACAGTAGCAAATATTCCCTACAATAAGTTTCAGACAAAACTAAATCTTTTACATCATCAAAATAGCAAAATAGATTAATAATTGATTTCATAATATTGTTTAACAAAAAAAAACGCTAATTGTCACATCTTGTTTAAATTATCAATAATACACAAAAATCAAGCACATAAAATATTTAACTTTTAATTAAAAGAAAATCAGAATAAAACACAAAAATTAGAGCAACACAAAAGAACTTTAAATGATAAAATACAAAGGTATCATTCGCCCATACATTGTGTGGGTATAAAGAATAGTTTTTACTTATAAGAAACAATGACAACAATAAAATGCGAAAGAAAGTAAAATTTTCTAATCCACATTTATTATTGCCAAAATTTAAAAAGGGAAAAAGAAACAAAATCCCACACCCAAAAAAAGAAAACTAAAATACCAAATTTAAAAGAAAAAACAAAGTAAAAGAGCTAGAAGATAGAAATGACAATTGTCTTCTTCCCTCAATTATTCCTTTTCTATTCTTTTCTAGTTTTTATACAATAAATTATCCACCACTACCTTCAATACATATTATTTGATTTTTTTCAAAAACATGACAATAGTCTTTAATCTTACATTTTTCGCCCTACTGGTTTTTGCATCAAATGATATTTTAAAAATATCTTAATATCTCCTTACCAAACACCCCAACCATTAACTTCAAACATGACAAACAAATTCTCATTTTCACCATCCATTCCATTAGCTATTCTTCTTTAAATCTTCTGGCACTCTCATTCATCTAGAAACTCTATTCATCTTTTCTAACACTCTTTATTTGATGTTGTGAATTCATTCAATCTTGATTCAAAAAATTCTTATTATAAGTCAAATTTTCTTATTATTCTTTATTTTTTACATTGGTATGTTCTTTCCCTACTACTCATGCTGTATTTTCTGTACACAACCTGGAGCATTATCTTCAAGTAAAAAATCTTAGAAACATAACCAACTTGGATAAATTTTTCTAGACTTCGCTAGTTGAGATTCATGTTTAAATAAGGATAAAATGGAACGTGTCATTTATATGTGTATATGTATGTATATATATAACCTATACATATACATTTATGTGTATGTATATATATACATATATAGGGGTTTGATCCCCTGACCAAATCCTAATGGTTACTTTCAATAATTTATTCACATGATATTTTACTTTACTTTAGTCACAGTCAACACATTATATGACAAGATTTTAGTCACATCTTATTTTAATTTGATCACACTCAACAATCTTTTTTTCTCTTCTCTCCTAAACTCTCGAGCGAGAGTCAAACAAGACGGGGGTTAGAAACCCTGAGCTCCTAAAATTTCCCAAAACAGATTCTCCTTTCTTCTCTTTGTTGGCATCACTTTCTTAGCTCTCTCTTTTGTTGCCATATACACACACACACATAAATATGTGTTTGCATGTATGTGTGTACGTATATGTGTGTATATATATATATATATGACTAAGTTATTTTTCTAAATATATGCCAAGATAGCACTTTGTTTTAGTTTGAATCAATTATTTTTAATTATGATTCTAGTTTGAGATGAATGTTTTTCTGTTGGATTTTGATTTTGGTACTTTGTTATTTTAATTATGATCATAATTTGAAAGAAATATCTTGTCTTGAAATTTATTAATATATCTAAATCTACAATTATTATCTACTATTTTATATTCCAATTCATACATACATAGTTATATTTGGGAGTAGAACCATATATGAAATGATTAACCATTTGAAAATACGAGTACCACTACCTCATATAATCCATAACAACCATCCCATTTTCTTTTAGGATGTAAATAAAATAATAGATATCAGTATTTAGATCTTTTGAAACAATTAAAATACTTGTTATTGATATTGTAAAAAAGCTAGTATTAGCTTCTATTTTTTATGAAGGAAAATATTAAATGGTATTCAACTTATTAAAATAGTAGGATGTACAAAACATGTAAATTGACCTATATGCTTTTTTCTCTTTAAATTTGATAAGCCAATATGTTGGATCAAATATGTTTCTCCTAGTACCATGAACTGTTATTTCTAATTTTATATTCTTTGTCTAATTTAATTAATATATTCAGTTCACAATGAATTTAGAAATATCATTCTATTTTGTTCTTTAAAACAAAAACTGTTTCTTTCCTTCTTTTTTTTTTAGGGCTTGTTGTCTTAGGAAACTTTTAATAGATGGACTTGAGTCGATTAGTGGATATTGCTATTCTCATTTTCACATTCTTCTCTTTGATATGGCAAATTCCATGGATAAAATATCACTCTCATTATTTGCTGGTCAAGTACTTCACTGCATATTATATGACATCTTAGTAATAACATTATTTTGTTTTATTTAGAAACAAATGTAGTCATTATGATGGTCATCTTGTCCTCAATTAGAATAGTTATTTTGATACTTAACAAGTGAATTAAAATGGAGATAGCTAAGGTTTTTAAAATTGAAATTTTACCTAGGACCACTATTTGGTTTGAAAGATCAAATCGTAAGATCAATCGATCTTACAATAAAATAAAAAATAGTCATACTAATAATTTTGAAGTTTTATAATTGTAGCAATAAATAATACATTCATGTACAATCAATGTAATAGTATTTTTAATTAAAGTTAAAATTATGCAGTCTAAAATATTTGGAATAGTGTAAAATTTAAATATAAATTTTGAAACTATATGTGACATATTATGAATGCTTTTGATCAAACTAAAGATCTTGTTCTTTCTTATTTTAAATCTAGATATAATTGCTGGACAAGATATTTAGAAAAGTTGACTTTATAGTATATAAATCTTTTAAGTATTTATTAATAAAATAAATGAACACTATGTATTGAGTTAATTATAATCTTTTTTAATAATTACATTATTTTTTATATAACAGGATAACTAAATATGCATACATAATGAAATGTTTCAAATATATATTTTTTGATTAAAAAATGAATATACAATAAATAAATAATTGAAGAAGATTATGAGAGTAGAAATTTATGACAAAACATCTATTTGGGGCTTAAATTTGTAGCCTTATATCTACTCACCTAGACATAACAAAAATAATTAATTCACTTCTAAAGACTCCTCATCATGCTAATTTACCACAATAAAAATTGCAGATATTAACTCTAAGTGATTATTTATAAAACATTATCGTCTTGCTCTAGTAAAACATATGGGTAAATTTTAAAATCATTTAAATTTTTATGGATAAGGAATTAGTGCAAGATATTTATATAAGCAGAGAGCCTATTAAATCTAGTTTTAATTTAGATCTAAAAACTCTTTATTATGCCAATTTATCACACTAAAAATCCTAAACATTAGCACTAAGTAATTACTTATAAGACATTATCTTCGTATTCTAGTGAAACGCATGAGTCAATTCTAAAGTATATCAATTTTTATGAGTAAGAAATTAGCATAAGATATTTGTGTGGAGTCTAGTTTCCAACTCAATAAATGGCATTCAATTTCAAGTTTTCTACATAAATGTATGACAAATTATTAAAATTTATATCGTAATACCTTGAAACAATAGGATTGTATACAACCTTATGATCCAAATTGCAATCCCAGTAATTTTATTTGTTTAAGGCAAAATTTTTATTCTAATAGCAATCTAGATCGAAAGCCATGATCTAAATAGTAGAATCGTATGATTCTATGATTCATATCGCAATCCTATCAATTAAGGTTACAACTATTGGTGTTACTTTTATGTTATCTACCGTACTTATGTGATTGAAGGTTGCAAAACAATGCAAGAAATTCGTAATTCAACATATGATTAGACTTGTAAGTAATATATTACATGTTATCTTTTGGCCAATAAAAGCATATTTAGTGTTGGATTGCAAAGAGTATAATTGGTGCCACAACATTACTCAAAAATAGGCCTTTACTTGCCATAGTTACTATAGTTAAAAAATTAGTTTAATGGAAAGATGAGACAAGTAGAAAAAAATTCTCTACCATTATCACATATTGTAGTGTAAGAAGTTTGGTTGATAATGATACCAATGCTTAGGATGACATAGATTGGGTCAACAAAAAAAATAGATCATATACATCATTTTCATGTTTTCAAATATTAACATCTATGTTTATCTTACCAGTGTGATAATATTCGAATCAACTTGAGAAGACAAATAGGGATGAGATACCAATTAATGTCTTGGAAGTTGAGAATGTAGGTACTCTCATCAATATAGATGATAAAGTTAACGAAATAATACTTATATATTGGGAAAGTAAAAAACCTCTGACCATCTCTAAAGAAAAAAAGATTATATGCTTAATCTATTTATATAATTTCATCAATATTATATACGGCTATAGAAATATGCATTACTTTAAGAATATTGTACTGATTCATCATTTTAAGAATATTGTACTGATTCATCATTTTATCTCATCAAGAGATAAAAGAAATCAATGATAGTGATATATCGAGCATTTTGATTAGGATAACATCTGCCTCATATACTCCATATCTACTTTATAAGCTCCTATATTTCTCGCTATTGCTGCAAGTCAAATATCTAAAAGATCTTTTATATCAACACACTATCAATAATGGAACCAATTATACTCTTAAAAAGTCTTTGTTATATCAATACACTATCAAGTAAGGGAACTAGTCACATCTTTAAAGGTCATTTTATATTAACAGGTTGTGGGGGCCTCAAAATTTATTTTTAATATTGATTAATATTTATTATTTTAAATATTGTTATTATTATCATTAATCTGTTTGATTCTTTTAATATCGTACTCAAACATATTTTCCAGAAAATTTAAATGGAAAATTCAATTTTATTTTTAGGTGACCTAATTTTATTTCACACATATTTTCTCATAGATTTTCAATATTCCGTTTACCTCTTCAACGCCCTTTTAGCATCAATTAGAGAGAAATTGAGAAAACATGATTTTCGAGGTAAAAATTCGGGCAATGAGCGAAGTAGCGATGAAGTGTAAGGATGATCACTCGTAGGTTAAGAATACAATCAAGGGACTAGAAGTGAATTATTAAAGGTGAGATTAAGTAGGGTTGAAACCTTAAAACCTAGTTGGACAAATTTCCTAAAAGTTAGGATTTTAACCTGCGATTGTTTATCCATTTAATTTCCTCCAATTCACTTCAATTCTTCCTTTTCTTCTCTCCCTCTTAGCCGAGATTATCCCTTAATTTGCAGCCAAGAGAGCTAATTATTTTTCCCTCCAAAATTGCTAGCAAAATTACTATTTCAAGTTGGACTTTGACCCTTAAAATTGGGTTTTAAGTCTTGTCTTGAATTTCTTTCATTTATTCACCAAATTACCACTCAAACACCACTATTCTCTCTCTCTCTCTTTGGCCGACTCTCATCTCTCTCTTTTCCCTTGAAAGTTCATCACTTTCTTCTTCCATTTTCCTCCCAAAATCAACCACAATCAAGCATTAATCTTGGCTCAAGCTTGAAGCTTTGGTGTAGAACTTTGAGGAGTAAGCTTTTGGCTGGTTAAAGCTAGGTTCTTGGGTGCTTTCTTGCTAACTACTTGGAGGAGGTAAAACCCTAAAAGTTTCATCTTTGTTCATTCTTTAAATTCCAAGCATGAAATTAGGATTGGGATGTTGATGGGTTATTAGAACCTTGACTTGTGTTAGTTTTGGAATTTCAAGTTATTAAGCTTCATTAATTTGCATTTGTTGATTATGGTTGATATGTGGGCTCTTGGAATTCTCACAAAATATGTGAATTTGTTTGTTAGTATGCTAAATGTGAGGCCCCGTACCACTAATTTAAATTATAAATTGTAAAAATCCCATATTTTCATAAAATTATTTTATAAATTTAGTTTGAAATATTTGATTTCCATATATCAATTGTATCGGCACAAAATTTTTCAAAATACATTTCGCACGTTTAAATTATGCTGTTAATTGCATCATTTAAATTTCATACTCGGGTCTAGGGTCGACCACTAGACATAAGTTTTGAATGTTAGAATATGTATTTGAGGTATGTAAATAAGAGAAATGGAAATCGTAGTATCAAGTCGCGTGAATTTACCTTGACGCGACAAAAGGAGACTTTCTTCCATTTCTTCCATTTTTTTTCTCTCCACCAAAAACCTCAAAAAGTCAACACAACCTCAACCACACAATCACTTCATCTTCTTCCTCCTTGCCGATTTTTCCCTCTTCCTTTCCCCTTCATTTTGTCATCAAAAACTCTATTAAACTTCACCAAAATCAACTCCAAAGCTTCATCAATCAACCAAGGGAGTTTGAGTAATCTTCCATCCTCTTCACTTGGAGCTTGAGGATCATCAAAGGGGGGGAGATTGAACCGGCTAGGAGTTTGGGAAGGGAGGAATTTAGACCCCACAATCTTGAATTTTCCTTGAGCTACAAGAGCTATAATGGCTCCAACAAAACTTTAATTCCTTTGCTTTCATTGTATAGTTTTGGGAGCTTGTAGTTCTTGATGGTGATTTTGTTGGTTTTGAATGATATGGTGGGCTCTATGAACTCCCACCAATCTTGATGATTGGTTTATGAGATATACATATGTAATGGAATGTGTTTGGGATTAAATGTTGTAGCTAGAAGAGTAGGAGGCTTTGAATAAGGTGAAATGAGAGAAAAGAGGGGAAATGCTGCCGGGGTGAATTCAACGAATTCCTCCCCTGTTTTGGGCAGCAGTTTTCGTGAGGTTTTAGGGGTTTTAGAAGCTGGAATGCTAGGCTTTAAGTGACCATTTTTCTAGCGAAAAAACTCTCTCAATTGGTGTTTAAAAAGTACAAAGAATAGAGGTCAAAAACCTGGAATTTTGCTTCTAGTTCTGCCCGCAACTTGCTGTTCTGTTCCAATATAGTTTTGGTCCAAATTTTGCTATCATGTAACCTCCATTTGATTAAGAAATGTAGTTAGAGTCTTGGTTTTGAAAATGGAATGGAATGGGGGTTGTTTTGGATGAACCAAAGGTTGTAAAGGAAAAGAATTTCGTATGCCAGATTTGAACTCCAAATTTTCAGTCAACTTTGAGCACATGGATCACTATCTTCCCGTGTGATTTTTTGGTTAAATTTTGGTACAAATGTAGCTCACATACTGATTTTTATGCCTGCAAAATTTCGTGTTTTTCCAACATCATTTCGTTGCCCAAATGATGTTCCAAAAATGACTCTTTAAAACTGGAAAACTAAGCTGTCAGAACAGCTTACTGACCAGGGTTCAAATGGTAATATTTTCTTATTCGGGAGTCGAAATCGAGCGCCGTTGGTGGGGTTTGAAACTAGACTTCAAGGGCTTTCCAACAGTATATGGCTTACATGTTAAATCATTTCCTATCAATCCTAGAAAATCTGAGAAGATGACTGATTTCCAAGACTGATAACCTGATGTTGTTCTTTCATGTCATTTTGTCGCGCACTTTAGCTTATCTTACATCATGAATCTCGGAACGAGTCCTTCTAGTGATTTGTAGTAATCCGAGTCTAGTTTCCATAGCCATAAGCCTTGCCTCATTTTGATTTTTCTATACCAAGTTATGCTTGTTTTCCCAAGACTGCACGGAACCCACTGTTATACCCGAACTTCAACTTTTGTCGTGAACTTATTCTTGGTCGAACCTTGGTGCTTCTTGAATCTTTGCGTGCTTATTTCATTCCAAACATCATCTTTGAATTGTGAGTCTATTAAACCTTCAATGTTTCATTATTTGGCGACCATGAATCACCCTAGAATTTTCTAGTTTAGATGCATTAACTAGTAGCATTTATTTGCACTTGTTAAGTTACGTTTACTTGTTTTGGTTGAGTTGATGGTTATATACATTGGTTGTACGTAGGGCTCGAAGGTGGTATTGAGGGTGATCAAGGCACGAACGTTTGAGTTACTTAGCTTTATTTGGTGAGTGTTCCTTGCATGTTTGTGAATGAATTGCTCATTTGACATGTTAAATGTTTTTCAATGCTTTTCAATGATTATGTGAAGGGCGAGTGTGTACTTTATCGCACTCGACCTACTTTTCATTTTACTGTTCAACTGTGTGCTTTTCCATTGTTTGTATATTATTTTTACATGACTGTAGGCCATGTGTACTAACACATAGGCTGAACAAGGCCTTTCCCCCTTCGCTATCGACCTATTCGAGCCAGAAGCGGACTCGGTCGGGTAGGTTGGTAACTTAGGACACTGTACGGTATACTTGAGTATTACTACTAGGAGTTATAAGGAGGAGTAGGGGGTTGAGTGATGGACCAGACGGACTACAACTGCCTACAGTGAATACTGTATCCTTTCACTGAGTGTTTTCTCAGTTTATGTGTTCTATAAATTTTATGTTTTCAAACTGAGTTATATTGATCTATTGAGTGCTTAACTGATATATATTGTTTCACTGCTACTATGAGTTTGCATGTTTTAGGATCGCTCACTGGGATTTTAGCTCATTCCTTCCAATTTTGTTTTCCTTAGCAGGGTTTGAGAACAAGAGCCTCCAAGGTTTACTCTAGGATGTTTGGTTTGGAGACTTTAAGCTGTATTTTGATGTAATCATTGTATTGTGGATTATACTTGTGAAATTCTAAAGATATAATCTTTGGTATTTGTAACTTTAGTTTGGACGGTTATGAGCATCTAATGAGGATTTAAGGTTTAAATGTTTTATGAAACTGATGGATTAAAGTTATCTTATTTTTCGAGGTATTTGATTATTTTTGAATTGAGGATTGTACCGAGTCCCGGTGAGAATTTGGCAGGCGGCCCGCCGACACCTTAGGGTTCGCCTTAGGGGGAGGTGGGGCTGTCACACTAAATGATGAAATGTGTGTGCATATGTTGGAATTTTTTGATTGGAAATTGGAGGAAAAACCTCAAGGGAAAACCGGGTAGGAGAGAGAGAGATGGGAGGTTGAAATTTGTTGTTTTTCCCTTAATTTTGTGACTGCATTTTTGTTGGCTTAGGGGCTGATTTTTAATGCTTAAATGTTGAGGTTTAAGTTGTTAATGTTCCCCACAAAAAGCCCTCTAAAAGTTGTAGTAATAATGGTTGATAAATTGGAACCAAAATCTGGAATTTGGAAGATGCTTGCTGTCCGAAATTTTGGGGCTGTTTAGTGCTAAAAATTGATAAAAGCTTTCATCATTTTTGACCACCATTAGGTTTCAGAAGGTTAATACTATCTTGGTTCCAAAGATTAGGGCAATTGATGGTGTTTTAGATAGGTTAGAGGTGTTTAGAAGAAGAAGATCAAAACTTTGTAGATTTGAAGCAAGATTGCTGAGTACATTTTGACCATTAAAAACACTATCTTCCCGTTATATTTTTTGGCTAAATTTTGGTGTGAACATAATCTATATATGGTATAGTTAGTGTACCAAATTTGGTGATTTTTGAGCAAGAATTCGTCACTCAATTGAGGCTCCAAAAACTGCCCTGTAAATCTGGAATTTCAGAAAAAACAGAATTTCGAACCTGCCCTGTTTGGATAGTTATAATTTCTTGCTCGAGAGTCAGAATCAAGTTCTGTTGGTGGCGTTTGAAACTAGATACATAGGGATTTAAACTGTGTAAATTTCAGAGGCTAATTCATTTCCTACAATTTTTGGTGAATTTTCAAAGTTTGCTGGAAAACCAACTTGTGATGTTCTGTTTTTCACTGTAGCTGATTCTTAAACGAAATTCTGGGCAATTTTTGTCTAGAATTTCATCATGGTGTCTTCTACAAAGTTTTAGAACTTTAAATGAGATTTTAAACGGTACCAACCTTGTGAAATTTGGACTTATATAACTTAATTTACGATTTTTCAAAAATTTCTGCTCAAATAGGAAGTTTATCGAACTTACATTTTCTTGAACTAGATTTGGTCGATGAACTAGAAAACTTATTTCCGTTGTTCTTTAATTATTTTAGGGAGTGGTGCTGAGTTGCGGAGTGATCAAAACTTGGACTTCGAACCCTATTTTTGTGGTGAGTTTCCAATGCGTGTTACTTGCTTTAATTAATGTCTTTGCGTGAACGTGTTAAATACGTGAACTTTGAAATTGTTAAACCACTCACTTAAGGAAGGTATACTTTATTGCTCTCTTTTAAGTAGAATAGGTGACCTAGTTGTTTTGCGTGAATATAAACATGTGGAGAAAGTGTTTATAAAACTACTCTTGGCCGCGTCCCTTGAGTAGTAAATGTTAAGTGTTAGGATTGCGGGCCCGGTAAAAGGGGATGTTCGGTGGAAGGAAATGGTTGTAAAGAGCCGTCTACATGGATTGAAAAGTCGACGGAGTGTCGACTACGTGAATTGAACGTGCGAAGTGGACCTGAGCTTCTGAGAGCTTCCGTATCCTACTTGTGTGTTTTGTGTTTACTTTACTTGTTGTAAAAATGTTATTTATCCCGCTTTATGCTTGTGCATGTTCTTTTGGAAATTCACGAGCTTTTAGCTCACCCCAGTTCCCATTTTGTTTTTCCTTAACAGGTGACGAGAATTCAGAGACCTAGATAGGTCTAGTATCTGCTTTTGGTCTTTTTGTCCTGAGTGTGGAAGAATGGATTGTATAGTCTTTTTGGTCTTTTTGTATATTTAACTCGTGGGAATGTATTAGACTATGGATCGAGGATTTAAGTGTTTTTGAGTTAACGATTGTATTCTAAGTTTAAATGTCAATTGTTATAGTTTCCTTTCACTCTCCTAATGTGGACTTTAGATTTATCCATTAGAGTTAGTATTTTCGAATGCTTGAGTCTTGACGAGAGTTTGGCAGGCATCCCGCCAACCCTTTGGTTAGTCTTAGGGGGAAGTGGGGCTGTCACACAGGTGGTCAAGATGAAAAAATCAGTTATGCTTGCAATGGTCCTTCTGCGTCAAATATGTTATCAAAATGAAAGAAATAGTCAACTTTAGTCATATAACTGAGGCAAATGGATTGGTTGATACAATTATCAACATTTCTGATGTTGCTTGCTATTGTAGAGAGTTTCTTATTTACATTCAATCATCCATTACTAAGTTGTTATTAGACAAGGTTGTTCATATAAAAAAGATTGGAGTGAAGAAATATATGGTATACAATATTGATGACAAATGTAGAATGAGAAAGGTTTTCACGGAGACATTAGCTTACAAGTTGCTGCTAAGCTCTAATTGTAAACATTGAACCATCCAATACCAACTACGTTGCTGTTAAATAAGGTTCTTCATATAAAAAAATTCAAACAATGAAATATACGATATACAATATTGATGACAAATATAGAATAAGAAAAGTTTTTATAGAAGTGTTAGTTTATAGATTATAACTAGATTTGGTGCATGAGAAAAGGTTTTCAAAGAGCTTTTGCTAGGAGTAGTTAAGTTTGATGGCTTTGATTGTGCAGGAGAAAAGTGATATTATTAATACTAATATCACAGCATTTGTTCTTGTGAAATTTTATTTGTTTAGGCTAAAAAATGATGATATTGTAGATACTTGGATTATAGATACTTGTTTTTCCTTTTAAAATTTTTGGTGGAAATAGATGTTTCTATTTACTCGCATAATACTTTTATACTTTATTTTTTTTTTTGAGAAAATTCTAAGTGTATCATCCTGGTATTGGCCCTGTCAAATGTAAAAATCAAAGAGCTGCTTTCCTCTATATTGAGAAAAAAAGTAAGAAAAAGTGGTAGTCAATAAGTAAAAGTAGATGTTGCTATTGGTGGAGAAACTACCTTCCATTTTTCTTTGAAAAACTATCAAGTAATCGCAGTTATTATCTTGATCAAATGGTTTGAGTAAGGCTAATGTGAAACCTGTTATAAAATAAGTTGATTGCAACTATTAGACTATTCTACTTCTTGTTTGCATTTTTTTGGTATTGTCAACTTAAGTAAATGTTACGTCTATCTCAGTTAAACTAAACCTTCTAATTGGCCACTTTTTCTACTAGTTGGCGATACCATTCCGACCTCAAATTTGATCGAATATTTGAGACCTTGAAATTGATTTGAGTGGGAATATTGTTAAGGATGAAATGACGAAATAGATTAGATAAGTCGAAATGGGATCGTAGAAGTTGAACTTATCATTCATGTTATACTAGAATAATCGGATCTAGAAATCATATTTGGACTAAAATCTAATTTCACAAGTATTTAGAGTACTCAAACCTGATCTGTTTTGTCAAGTAGTAGTGGGGGAGAAAGAGGGGTGGAAAGGGCTCAAGGCAGAGATAATGAATCTGATTAAAAATTTATGTGATTCACTAAATATTTATAATTTTAAGGAATATATATAATACTTTTAATTGTTTTTGAAGTATTTTCTAACCAATTAGATAATACATATGTTAGTTTTTGATTGTGTAACCAAAATATTTACATATCTATTTGAATATTTCATATATGTTGTTGGTATTCTAATCTATTATTTGTATTTTTGACAATCATAACTTGAGATAATAATGAACTCATATTATAACTTTTTGATGTTTCTCAAAATTGATATGTACTCCTTTTTTTATTAATAAGGTTTCAAAAAACCTATAATGTAGGAGTGACACAACTAATAAATAGTTCACGGATAGTGAGAATTATAACTCAATAACACTATAAACTCACATATATTATGTTTTTTACATATACTTAAATTGATAGATAACTACACACTAAGAATTATGTATACAAAGTACAAGAATTGTGCAAGCAAACAACTTCGTTTGAAGTAATTTATGTAAATTAAAATGATTACGAATATCATATGACACCACATGATGTGAAAATAAAGCTTGAGATGAGCTTTTTTTTTTTTTACCCGACAAAATCTATAAATTGTTATTTGCAATATACTTAACAAAAGTATATTTCTTTGAAAATGAAAACATTTCTTCTTTTGATAGTACTACTACTATTAAAGTATACATGCATATTAACTAATATTAACTTTGATAAATTGACGCACTTCAAATTGAAAAAAAAACTAGAGTTAGTTTGTGGAGATTAATTTAAAAAAATAGTTTTAGTTCATATAAATTAACTCATTTGGCATAAATTAAGAAAATTGAGAAATAACTATATCTTAAATCATTATGTGAAATGAAATTTCACATAAGTTTAAAAAAATTACTAATTGAACGACAATTTTTATTCCATATAATTCACACACACAAATAGATGTATTAAGTGTATCAATTTTTCCTTTACTTATGAAAAAGATCTTAGTAACCCTCATTTTATTTATGAATTATTGTCTATTATAGAAAATTAATATGGTAGGAAATAGAACTATAGGCGAAATTACTTATATAGGTTATAAAGAATTTTGACAAATAATTTGACATACAATATACAAAAAGCATCTTGAGCAAAAATAAGTCAAAGCAACCATCAATAAGTTATGTTAATGTTATAATTTCCTTTTTTTTAATAGGTAAAAAAGCATTTTATTGATGGAGTATGCCAATGTCACAATTTTGTTTAATAGTAAAAAAGTATTTTATTGATGGACCATAAAAGTACACAAGATTAGAAGAACCTACTACATAATTGTCTTGCTATATCTACCTATCTCTAACTACACTTATCAACTTTTGAGAAAAATACCTTGTAGAAAATCTTTACGAACACTAAGTAGTCAATTGTCTCTTATATTCGATATATATTTTCATCCTGTCGCATAACTTTGAATCTCTTCAATATTTTGCATACGATCATCTCAGCATCATAAGTTTTACCTTAAAATACTCTGTAATTCATCTCTTTTTGAATGCTATACTGCTACATCTAGTGCCAGTTTCTTAATTATGTTTGTAAAACCATCCTTCTTTAGATGATGACTTAGCCATTTAATTTCAGTATTCTAGTCATAAGATCCTCTATATATAAAGCTACATTATTGAAATCTAAACCATACATAAGTTGCATACCCAAATTGGAAGAATAAATGATGCAAGATTTACTTCCAACACAATACAATACAATACGTATCTCATCTCAAGTACCACAACCCAATAAAATAGTCTACTCTTCTTACTTAATGTGTTCTTATACAACAGTTGGGATGGATTTTTTGTACAAATATTACAATTTTACTTATGGTGTCTAGACAAACAAGTTGTACCTAAATAAAATAAATAGATATGATACAAATTTTAGACAAAATATTAGTAGTAGTTTTTTGTATAAAACAAAAGGGTTAATCGCACTTTATCCCCTTTACGTTTGGGCTGTTTCTCATTTTACCCCCCAACGTTTTTTTTTTCTCAGTCTATCCCCAATTTTGACGGTCAACTCAAACGGTAATAAACAGAAAAGCGAAAAGACACTAATACCTTTAAGAAAAAATGAACAGACCACATTACCCTTGTCTTACACTCTCTCCTAGTTGAATTTGGAAGCCACATGTGATGGAAAAAAAAAAGAAAAGAAATTAAGGAGACAAAAATCCCTTTTTCTTTTCTCTCGTTTAGTTTCTTCCTTTCTCGCAGCTTTCTCCCTTTTTCGCACCACTTTTACACCAAACCCTAGCAAAATCGAAAGAACTGCAAAATTTGCTACAATTTTGAACAGAGCAAATGAAGTAAACCTACGGCTGAAAGTGCAGAGGAAATTGAAGAAAAAATCGAAGATTGTGGAAGCAAATCGCAGCAGATCGTAGCAAATTGTGGGTTCAACTTTTCAGGTTTTTTTTTTGAATCTAAGAAATTCTTAGTTTTTAAACTTTTATAGAAATAGCAATAGTAGGGAATGGGTTTTTTAATGGCTTAATAGCCTTCAATGTGACGGACAATTTACTGTTTAAATAATGGAGTTGCTGTGGTCCTTTGTTTTCTTGCTTTGTCGTTGTCGGGTAGAGGTGAAAAAGATGGGGGTGAAAAGGATGGGGGTTAGCATCTTTTGTCTTTTTTAATTATTAATTTGCTACACTATTTGTTTATGCTGTTAGTTATATGTTAGACAAAATTAGGGTTTTTTGTGTGAGATAGTAAAATTTGTATGCTTTACATTATATTTGCATGCATTGAAATGTTGCAATTTCGTCTATGTGATTACAGGAAATGGATTTTAAAACCTATGTTTTAAAGGTTCATCACGGAGGTCACTTTGCCCATGTACCAAATTTACAATATGTAGGGGGAAAAGTTCATAATTTCGATGATATTGATCCTGATTTTATGTCCATGGTTGATCTAAGAGATGCTTTTCAAGAGGCTGACATCCCACATGAAACATCAGTGTATTATAGGATTGGAAGTCTTGACCTTCAGGTTGGTCTTAGGCTGTTAAACAGTGATCAGACACTTCTAGAAATGTTTGTGGAAAATAGAATTCAAAGTATTATACAATTATATGTTGGTGATATCCCTGAACAAAATAAGAATGCTGATGAAATTATTTTAGAAAACAGTGCTGAGATTGATGGTGAACAAAATCATAACCCCAATGCTGAATATCCCTTAGATGATGAGGCTGCAAGTGATAGTACAAATGCTTCATATAAAGGTGAGAGAGATAGTCCGAGGGAAGATGAATATGAAAATGACTCTGACTTTGATTTTTTCCTCGATGGGGATGATCTAAATGATGCATGTGACCCTATAGGTGATGTAGGAGAGGATGGTGGTGCAGCAAATTGTCAACTAAAACAACCTGATTATGGTAAATATGTGGATTTGATTGGTGAAGAATATAATGCATATATTGAATCAAAAGGGAAAGGGAAAATGGTTGGTAATGAAGATGTTAGTGATGATGAAATACTAAAACCAATTTATGATTCAAATGATGAAGCTAGGGAGCATGAATTTCCTGAGTTTAACATGGAAAGGGATTTGAAAGATCCTGAGTTAACTGTGGGCAAAATTTTCACAAACATTTATGAATTTAGAGCTGCGGTTAGAATGTATTCGATTCTGAATGGGTTTGAAGTTACATTCACTAAGAATGATAAAGATAGAGCTACAGCTATATGTGCTAATAACTGTGGATGGAGAATATATGCTAGTGGCCATAATGGAAGCAAAGTTACTCTCCAAGTGAAGTCCATTAAAGGCTTGCCCCATGAATGTCCACAAGAGTGCAAATTCCAGGTGGCTGTCCACAAGAACAAGAGTGCAAATTCCAGGTGGCTGTCCACAAGAACAAGAGTGCAAATTCCAGGTGGCTGTCTAAAATGTTCATGGAGGAGATTTCTGACCATCCTAGTATGAAAGTGAAAGGGTTCAAGAAGAGCATTAAGAAGAAGTATAAGATCAACTGTACAAACTCTCAAATGTATAGAGCAAAGGAGAAGGCAGAGGAAGCAGTCAAAGGGTCACAGTCAAAGCAGTATGCAAGATTAAGGGACTACTGTGCTACACTTCTTCAAAGAAATCCAGGTTCAATGGCATTTCTTGTAACTGAAAATTCCAGACTTTGTAAAAGCCCCATCTTCAAGAGGATGTTTGTGATGTTTACTGCACAAAAAGAAGGTTTTGTGAATGCATGTAGACCTGTAATAGGGTTAGATGCATGTCACCTTAAGGGGGTCATGGGTGGGCAGCTTATGTCTGCAGTTAGTAGAGATGCTAATAACCAGATGTTCCCAATTGCCATGGCTCTTGTTGAGTCTGAGTGCAAAGATAGTTGGGGCTGGTTTTTGGACAGTCTTACTGATCACATTGGGACTCCAATGGAAAGAGGATGGGTATTTCTATCGGATAGACAAAAGGTCAGCAGCACTATATTCTTGTTTAATATCCATTTTTCCTCACTCATATCACTAATTCTGTGTTTTCTTCTTTTTTTTTCTGTTGTTAGGGATTGATTGATTGCATTGAGAACAAGTTTCCTGGAGTGGAGCATAGATTCTGTGTTAGACACATGTATGCTAATTTCAAGCTAAAATTCAAGGATAAGCAATTAAGAGATATAATGTGGGCAGCAGCCAGGGCTTATTTACCTAGTCACTATGAAAGCAAAATGAGAGAATTGCAATTAATGGCACCAGAAGCATATGCATGGTTAAGAGCCATACCAGCTAACTTGTGGGCCAGGCACACTTTTTCTCCAAGGACAAAATGTGACTTGTTAAGCAATAATATATGTGAGAGTTTCAATCAATACGTTAAGGATGCAAGGGAGGAGCCTGTTTTGACAATGTTTGAAACAATCCGAAGGCAAATAATGTGTAGATTTCAAGAAAAAAGGGATTGGATTCAGAAGGTAAAGTTTCATATTTGTCCGAGAATTTGTAAAAAGATTGAAGAGAGGAAGAAGCAATTATGTCAGTTTGATGCACTTGTGTCTACTAAAGAGGTGTATGAGGTGACTGGTATGTCAGGAACATTTGCTGTTAATGCAATTCAAAAGTCTTGTTCATGCAATGAGTGGAATATGACAGGAATCCCATGTGTCCATGCATGTGTTGGACTTTTGCAAGACAATAAAAATCCATATACATATGTTGATAACTACTACTCTGTGGAGGCATATAAAAAGGCATATGAAGGAGTTATTATGCCTATGCCAGATCAAGCAAATTGGGTGAAAACAAATTCTGATCCATTACTCCCACCTCATAGGAAGATAGCACCTGGTAGACCCAAAAAAGTGAGAAGGAAGGCTCCATTAGAGGACTTGCATGTTGGGAAACTTTCTAAAATAGGGTTGCCGATTCATTGTAGCCATTGTGGTCATACTGATCACAATGCTAGAAGTTGCAAAGTCACTGGTTGCTTGTTTGTGAGGCAAACGAAATCAAGACATGCACAGGTAAAAGCTAAAATCTACACTTGCTGGATTTTTAATAGCCATATCTAATTTTTATTGTTTTTATATTTTGCAAGGTAGAGGAGTCTACTAAACGAGCTACTGGACTTTCAATTGAAACTAGAGGTGGAAAAAGTGGTAGTGGTAGAGGTGGAGGAAGAGGTGCTGTTACCAATTCTACTGGTGCAAAGGGCCCAACTAGGGGTATGAAGAAGGGCAAGGGTATGGACCATAACAATGGTCCTCTGTCCGGCATTGGTATTTGGAATGGCCAAGGGATATCAACTGCCAAAACTTACATTCCATTTGACTCTAATATGGTAAGTTTTTTTTTTTAATTTACATTTAAAAACTATTGTTGTTGAACTTGCACTGATTAAACACTTCTTCTATTTTGTAGATTCCAAGTGCTTCAAAGACTGACCAACCGTCACCAACCCAACTGGTCAACTTACATTTTTAAAATTTTGCATGCATGTGTATTTTATACATGGTGACTTATTTACTCTTATTGATGATACAGTGGACAAGAACTCCAATAGTTGGCACTCCTTCAAGTACAACTACTGCTGTAACTAATGCCAACCTCCCAACTGCTGCAGCAATAACTAAAAGACCAAGAACTAGTTCAAGTAAATCTAAAACTGGAAGTTCAAAGAGCAATTCGGCTGCTACTAAAACTGGAATGGTAAGGACAAGTTTTTGTATCAATACATATGTTAACACTAGTAATATTTCACTGAAAATACCCATTCTCCATGGATGTAGGTTCAAACCAAAAGGACTAGATTTGGAGAAGCTGTGTTCTCTACCCAAGGATCTTCAAATGCTGCTGGACCTTCAAATTTTTCAGGCACACCTGAATGTGTAGTGCAGTAAAATATTTTGCTGTTTTGGTCATTTGCTTGTTTTGCAACAATACTAAGAATGGCCTATGTTTTGTCTTTTGCCATGCTTTAGACATGTTATACTATCATGTTTTGGTTAATTTCTACAAGAATGGACTTTCTTTGTATGGCCATGTGCACATATGCTAAGATGTGCTGTGATGAATGACTTGCTTACAGTTAATATGATTTTCTTTCATATAAATTTGCTTACATCTATGGTAGATAAAATATTTTTTTTCTTGCCTTTTGCTTCAGAAGTAGAGTACATGTAGATAATACTAGCAATCAAAAACAAAATGGCTAGTATTTTTCTCCATGATGAAGATTGATTAGTTTTGGGAATCATGAGTTGTTGCTGTAGCTCTTGGTTTTCAGCTTGTAAAGCACAGATTTCGGATTGTAAGGTTGCATATCTACGTTTCAACCTTTCATGCTCAGTTGTCAATTCTTCATGCTCCCTTTGTAAGAACATTAGTTTCTCTTTTTGCTCCAGAAGTCTACGTTGCAACACTGCACTTACTTCTTTTGCTTTGGTGCAAACTTCAGGATCTACCCATGCAAAATAACCACATGCATGCTGGTTCTGAATAAAAAAGAAAATATAGCTGTTTAAAACCATTTTTTACTTATTCATGTTTACAGAAAATTTTTAAAAAATAATAACAAATTAGTAATACATGAAATCTTACATTATAATTTGAGCAGCCATAAAATCTTCTTCCCGGGTTTTCCAACGTCCAGGAGGTGCACAATGGTGCCTCTTTACCACATCCACACATTCTTGAGGACAATCTTCCACTGTTATTTGAAGAATTTTGTGACATTTTTTCTAAGTTGAAAAAGAAAAAATTGAGAGGGAGAAGAGAAAGGCATGAAGGAGAAGAAGTCCAAGCATCAGGTATGGTTCCTTTTTATAAAATGATCGAAGGGCATTTTCATCCTAAAAAATGCTGAAATGCTTAACGGTCAAATTGTGAGGGGTATTTTTGAACTGCTCAAAATTTTAACGGTCAAAATGCTTACTTGGACTAGCAGAGGGGATAAACTGAGAAAAAAAAACGTTGGGGGGTAAAATGAGAAACAGCCCAAATGTAAAGGGGATAAAGTGCGATTAACCCAAAACAAAATTATATCAAGATCTAAAGATACCAAAGATCTAAAGAATACTATAAATCTTAAGAACATATAATTACGTTCTAACAATATTTCAAAGTAATAAGATAATATACTTATAACTCCAAGAACATTTGTGTACACTTTCTAATGAAAGATTTGTTATTTAATTGCTTTAAATCTAGATATTATGGTAAGATTTGTCAAATAGAATTACAGAATTCTACACCTAATCATTAAATATGAAAAAACTCAAATACAACAAAAGAAATTGAAAAACTACGTAAAACTCTCACTAGGAATCCTTATGAGAGATGAAGACTCTTATTAGAAAATACTAAGAGAAGAGCAAATCTCACTAGATAACCCCAAACAGACCCCTTAATAGAGGAGAAAATTCTCACTAGAAAACTTTAACATCTTACAACAGACATGAAAAAGTACAAAAAAAATATGAGAAAGAGTTAGACCAATTGGTCTGCCTCCCAAGAAGAAAGATATTCTTTTCGCCAAGAGAAAAAACTAGAGAAATAAATTACAACCGAAGGAATATCGATGGTTATTATTAGTGTGTGGATTGTTAGAACTTATATTAAAAATAAATTGATTACGAGCACTTTCAAAAATAAATGGTTTTAGTTATTTGGTTTCATTATCTAAAATTTCAACAAATCTAATAAGAAATTAAGTAGAAGATAAAATAGTTATATATTATGCTCTTGAAATACCAATACTTTAGTTGTCCAACTAGTTTTTCAATCAATACAGTCAATCAAGTATTGAAGATGCATTCAAATAACACATAAGATTTAATCTTAGTTTGTAAAGGATTCAAATACTTATACCTACAGTTAAATTCAGAAATTGTATATTATAGATTGGGGAAGTATTTCTCTCCTAACCCCTATGACCCAACTAACCCTCTCTTAGTATAGGTTGGTTTATGGACATTGTAGATGTTGCCCATCAACAAAAAGAAAAAGAAAATTTTTGAAGATGCAAAGTTATGTAATTCCAACTATTCATATATTAGTATAAGAATAATGTTATACAATACGAGCTTACATAATTCGTTCTATGCGAGTAGGACCTAATTATTTTCTCTTCCTCTTTTATTTTTGGGCTGTCTCTTTTCCTTTTACTATTAATTTTTCTCCACCTATTACTGCTTCCTCTTTCCTTACCCTCCGTGTGCTCCTTCTTTTCTATTCTTTTCCTTCCAATTTCCTTTCCTTCCCTACTCCTTCCTAACTTCTATTGCATGCACCATAATTGATTTCTATTAATCTGTTGTGCTTGCAGCCTTATTTTTTTCTTATCCATTCTTACTCCCAATAGATAGATTTAATGGCAATTAATACTGATAATGTTATTAGCAGTGGTGGCGGTGGTGATGGTGAGCTGATAGTAGTAGTTGTGATGGAATTAATGGTAATGTTGTTTACATTGGATTTTTTTTTTTTTTAGCCATTGTTCCGCTTATGTCTCTCTTGGTTTTTTTTCTACATTAAGTGGTTGATTATGGTGATGTTTCATGATGACACATGATAATGGTAATGGTATATAGTATATGGGTGATGGTCTGTGTTGAATTATTGGGGTAGCAGCCATAGTGCTTGACTAAATGAAAATGAAATTAAAATAAATAAATAATCGTAATGTCCTTTGAAATCAAACAAAAGCTACATTGGGAAAGATAATAATACCACATCAATGGAAGAGTCATGTCCTGTTGTATATTCGTTTTGGATAGTAGTATAGTTAATATAATTCACCTTTACGTTCTCTTATAATTTCAACATTCTCTTTTCTTTTTGCTTTTTCCCCTTAATTCTAGAATACAACTTATTCAAATAAATTTCTCTCATTTCTTTCTTCTATTGATAGCATCTTCAATCACATTCTCTTCTCCTTTGATTCAACTAATAATTAAGTCTAATATCAATCTAATCTTTTCAAATTTTTAAATCTTATGAACAATTGTAGGCATGTTTATAACCACATATTATTGATAATCATTGTTCTTCTTCTTTGTTCATTTTGTTTAGTGTTTAGAATTGCTTACTAAAATAATATTATGAAACATTTATTCAATGTTTAGAATTGCTAGCCAAAAAAGTTAGATGAAAATTTATTAAACAATAAATTATGTGAAAATTTTTAAAATTTTGATGAATTTGTTTATAGGTAGCAAATTGAAGGATACAAGATCCTTATGACTAGTTTATGTACCCATAGTTATATAGGTAAGTAATTCAAAAGTCTCTTTCTTTAGAAACAAATCGAGGGGACGCCAGCCCTAAATTTTATTTATAATATCAATAAGAACAAGGGGGATGAAACCTAACCTCCAATATAAGAAAAACTCCTTTATCAATATCCATACATAGAAGACCTACAATATTGTGACACCCCACCTCTCCCAAGGGTATCAGCGGAACGTCTACTCAACTCTCGCCAAGACTCACTACAAAATCCAAAATAATTATACAAGCATTCATTCTTAAAATCCTAATTGAGGTCCAATAAAAACTACTAGCTAACTTACAAGAGTAAATCCTCAATAATTTTTATCAAAATTACAATTATATTAACTTCAAATAAAATATACCATCAATTTCACAGTAAATATCAATTCTATACAAAAATGTGGAATCCTACAGAAGAAACTAAATCCTCGATCTACGATCCCCACTTCTAGACTTGTTAAGGAAAACAAATATATTGAGATGAGCTAACGCTCAGTGAGGCTAAGAAAGCATGCACGTAGGCAAGAGAGAGCAATACTTTAACAATTAAGACAATTTAAAGTAAAATAAGTAATATTTCATATAAGGCAATTTGATAACACCACATAAAAGATACAGGTGGACACAGGTGGTAGAGGTGTCTACCGTCCTCAGGGACGTAGCACGTAGCCCCGATCCAAATTTTTGCTTTTTCCCAGAGTCATATCCGGTCCATTTCATGAAATCCGACTTTCAAATCAAAATGTTGACACTCCGTCAACCACACTCTCACATCCTGTAGACACCACTTAAAATCCTCACCCGTCTACTTACACCCCCTGTACCGGGCCCACTCGTCAAAACATGTAAAGTTGGTAATACTCAAGTATACTTTGGTCGGCGAGCGCACTCCAACAGACATAAATACTTTTAAGACCCATGGTTAACCAATCCCTCGACCAAGCCCCTATTGCTGGTCGAAGTGAAAGGTTCCCCGATGGAGTTTGGGTGTCCCCACAATTTTCAATAGCAATAACAAGCAATTCAAGCAGTTAAACATTTAGCAATTCAAGCAGTGGAACTCATGTAAAGGCAATTCAATTATGGTGAACGTGATAAAGTACACTCTCACCTAGGCATACAATCGTACTTTTCAAATCATTTACATTAATTAAAGCATTAATAACATGCACTTGGACACTCACCGAAGTCCAGTAAAACAAGCGAACGAGCAAGAAGGTTAAATTTCGGTAGTCGGGCCAACTTCCGCAACCTCTCGGTCACCTGAGCCAAAACGGAACTATCATTTTCAATTCAAACGGTTAAACTCAAGATTTAACCTAACTCTCTCCATGTTCACCCAAAATTACTCAACTAAAGTTTCTTTCTCAGGCCATAACTCACTCAATATACGTCAGAATTGGACAAGGCTTAAAGCTACGGAAACTAGGTTCAACATATTAAAAATCACTAGAAGATTTCGCTCGAAGATTCATGAAGTAGAATGACCTAACACGAATCAGAAAATCCAGCACAACAACAAAACAGGAAAATCAGGTTGGAGGATGAGCCATTTTTGTGATTTTTCTGGTATTGATAGGAAAAGAATTAGCATGCAAGCCTTATACCGTTAGAAATCTTGTGAAGTCTAGTTTCAAACACCACTAACGGCACTCAATTTTGACTCCCGAGCAAAGAGTTATAGCCGTCAGAAGTACAGGAGGTTACCAAGACTGACGTGAAGACTTCCAGATTTGAGAAGCTAATTTTGAGACAGCATTTGGGCATCGAAATGCCACTGGAAAGTCACCAAATTTTGTACACTCAATCCTCACTAGGTGGAATATGTATGTACCAAATTTGAGCCAAAAACTTGCACACGAAGATAATGTTTTAAATGGCCAAAATTTGCAGAAATCTAAACACTAAACTGCCAGATTTTCTCCTTTTGATTTTCAAACATTTTGCTCAACTAAAACAGCCCCAAATCACTCAAACATTGACAGAAAAGCTCTAGCAGCATTCCTTTATCAAATGAAAGCAAAATGGTAGCAAAAACTTGAATCAAAATGTTTCAAAAATAGGGCAATATTTCGGCACTTGTGTGAAGAGCAAAATTCCAGATTTGATTCTTCAATTTTCACATGCTTTTACCAAACGTTTTTATGCACCAAAAATGCTCATTTTTGCAAGAGGTCTAGCCCTCATCTAGACCATCATTTAGCAGTGAATAACCATGAAATAACGGTGTTAAGGCAAAATGACCCCAAAAGACAAGTGGCAGTTTTGAACATTCAAATTCCAAATTTTAAGCTTTCTTGGAAGAGATTTCGGTTTTGAGCAGTATTTTTGAAAAATCATAACTTGAGTTCTACAAGTCCAAAATTTTTGAAACTTATACCATTGAAAAATGGACTCAATGAACTAAAAATCTTGAGAAGACACTTATACAATATTCAAATCAAAAACCAATCAAATTTTAGTTTAAAGCTACTGCTACAGTGAAAACAAAACATAACAGTCCTGATTTTCAGTCAATTTTGAAAATTTGCCAAAATTTACAGAAATCGAACTAGCCCTTGAAATTTATACTGCTAAAAGAACTTGTATTTTAGTTTCAAACGCAACAAACAGAACTCAATTTTGATACCCGACTAAGAAAATATAGTCATTTAAACATGAGGCAAAAGCTGTCCTGTCACTGCATTTTTTTCCAGATTTGAAGAACAACTTTGAGACATTATTTGAGCAATGAAATGGTACTAGGAAAACACCAAATTTTACAGGCATAAACCTCAGTATGTAAGCTATGTTTTCACCAAATTTCAGCTAAAAACTCACACAAAAAGGCAGCGATCAACACAACCAAACACAGGGCAGCATGCATTTCCTTTTCTCTCGGTTTCCTCCTCTTCTTCCCTCTTTCATTTTTGGCAACTAAACACCACATAAACACCTCACACACACACAATACATCATCAACAACCCCAAGTTCACATGTGGTGGGATTTCATAGAGCCCACATTCAACCAATCAACAATAAAATCTCATACAAAGAACTATAAGCTTTCTTAGATAAAGAATGAAACAAATGAGCAAGGTTTATGGTGTTGAGAAACCCTACCTCTCCTCCAACAAGAAGCTTGGCTTATGGTGGATGATCTAGCTCACAAAACCCCTCAACTTCCAAGCTCAATAACCGGCTCTTCCTCCTCTTCTAGCTGGACCGAATTCACCAAGGTAGCTAGCAAGCTCTTCAAGTGTTTTTGAGTGCAAAGATGGAGATTTTGTGTTGGTGGTTTTGATGAAACAAGAAGAGGAAGAAGATGAAGAGGGCGGCTGTTTTTGGAGAGAAATGAGAGAGGGAAGAACCAGCTATAAGGAGAAGAAAGAAAGGAAATGAGTGGTTGGGGTTGTTTGTTGACTTTTGGGCTTTTGTGAAAAATGGAAGAAATAAGAGGAAGTTGGGTGATTTGACGTAAAGCCACTTTTGTCGTGTCGGATCAATTCACGCGACACGACACTACGATCCCGATTTCTCTCATTTATATATCCCGAATACATGTTCTAACATTCGAAACTTACGTCTAATAGTCGATCCTAGACCCGAATGCGAAATTTAACCATTCAAATAGTTTAAATCGAGAACATAGTTTAAACATGCAAAAATGCATTTTAAAAAGTTTCGTGCCATTACAATTGGTATACAACAATCAAATACTTCAAACTAAATTAATAAAGTAATTTTATGAAAATATGAAAATTTGCAATTTATAAATTAATTTGATGTTAAACAAGGTTTTTAAAATTAAAAGGAAGTAATGTATGGTGTAATTGCAATTAAAATGATCTAAATTAATTATTTAAAGAAAATAAATAATTAATTAAATAAATAAGTCGAATAAAATAAATTTTCGGGTCCTCACAAATATGCTATGGAAGCTAAACTAAAGTAGTGAAAATCTGGATACCCTTAAATGCCAAAGATTCTAATACATCCAAAACTGATCCTTTAACACTCAAAGTTTCTCTTTCACTTTTTTTTTTGTGTTAAACTACTATGATTATTTGATTTTGTGAGAAATTTTTTAATTTGATTACTTACTATTATTTTTTTAGGGAATTTGTGTTCTCTATGATTAAAGGCTACAAGAGATTAATGTTGTGATTTAAAACAGCAATTCCATTGCCTATGACGATATCATAGGCAATGGAAAAGTAAATTTTTTCCAAACTCTATTATTTGTACTATTTAGACTATTTCTTTTTAATTCCTTAATTTTGGGCGTTTGAGTTGAGCATTTTTTTTATGATTTGAAAGCCTTTTCATGCCCTTCTTTATTACACCTTTCATCAACAGTCAATCTCTCCTATGTTACTGTAACAACTGCATGTACTAATTTATTAGTAATTCCTAGTTGATTATTTGTAGTAATAAATAATATATCGGGTTTAATAGGGATTGTACCTGTATTTATGCATTTCTGTTATTTGGTGCATGTTTTGGTTTATTTGTACTTTTATGCAAGAGAAACAAGAATTTGGAAATGAAAACTATCATTTAGATTAATTTCTTAGGCATAACAGGCAATATTGTGAAAGTTGGGAGAATTTTGGTATCGAGGATCAAGGTTAAGCCATTGGAAGCAGTACTTTAAAAAGACAAGAACATCGAATAAAGCATTTTATTTTTAAAGGATTAGGCATAAGTCCCAAGATTTAGGACATAAGCCCCATGAATTATGATTTTTTAATATTAAAAAATAAAAAATAGTAAAAAAAAAGGCCGTACAAGATACAAATAAATATTAAAAATGGGCAAAGTAAAGAAAACCTTAGTTTGACTAGCATAATTGTTTGATTCCATGCCAAAAAATAAACATTCACAAGTGTATGCCAAACACAATCCTTTTTTCCATTATTGTATCCATAAAAATACAAATCACTAAAAATGATGTCATCTACTCTATTTTAGAAAAAAAAGTGAAGTGGAGTCTCTCTATCAAAAGACTTATTATATCCAAGCTAAGATCATAATTACAAAGCTTCTGTAACGAGAGGCTAACTTCCAAGAGTGGTAGTGATGGGGTAAATTCTTTTCAAGAGTGGTAGTGGTAAATTGGTTCTAAAGAATTGAGCTGCTAAATCCGAATTCGAGGGGGGATTTAGTTAAATTCATGAGTTGATGTTAAGGAGGGACTGGGGAGTGAATGACTGGATTATGAATTTGAAGAGGAATTAGGAGTAAGAATAAGAGATTTGAAAAAGAAGAAAGAAACTATCGTATGTTGTTCGAGTTCTAAGAAGATTAGATACCATATGAGGTATTTGAATCATCTAAGGACTCAATAACTTAAATAAAAGGGATTCGAAAGGGAATGCCTTCAATTGAATGCATATAAACCACTCTCAGAGCACTCTAAGACAAATGTCGATACACATCCATGAAACTTTCACCTCCCCATGCAGCTTAAGGGCTTTTCACATGCACCTCATGCCAAGGTACATGTCCCAAAAATGCCTTTAAGAACTAGAGTTGGAAGTGAGAGTGGTGAAGTTAGTAGCATTCGGTCAAGTTGACGAGAAGTAGTCAGCAATGAGGAAATGAGGGAAAGGGTTTTTTTTATTTAATTGCTCCATTTGATTTTTATCATCTTAGTTTTTTCTTTTTCTTAGTTTTTCTTGGGTCAAAATTTTAGAATTATGTAATTTCTTTCTTTTTTGTTTTGGTATATTCAAACTTAAAGGTTGAAATTGTACCTTAATATTATAAACAAAATATGGTATAGAAAATATAATGGTAATTCTGCAGAAGAGGATATGGAGAAACACACGAAGTCATACAAAAAAGGGCTATAACTCATAGTGCTAGCTTTTACAAAATTGGGAATTTTGCCATTTTAGTCCCTAAATATTTTCACTAAAATCAATTTTGTTTTTAATAAATTATTTTATCCAATTTGGTCATTAAACAAGTTTTTTACTTCTAATGTAGGACTTTTGACTGAATTTTACTCAATCTATGTGGACCTACAGGGGTATAATCATTACGCTGATCTAACATTCTACAATTGACAGACAAACTAGAGCAGAAGATCATTAAAATTACTTAACATTCAATTTAGTTCTTGCCCCTTTATTTTAAATGTTAAGCAATTTTAATGATCTTTCTAATTTATTTCGTCTATTAATTAAAGAAGGTTGGGCCAATGTGATGATGTGACGACCCCACCTCCCCCTAAGGCGAACCAAAGGGTTCGACGGACCGCCTGCCCAACTCTCGTCGAGACTTACTATAATACTCTTAAAAGAACAATCACGAAACCCAAAATATCAATTTAAAGACCACAAAGTCATTAAAATCAACCTCTAGTACAAACCAAAAGATTTATTACTCTAGCTAGGTAAACTTGACCACAATAGGTCAGTCATCCAGAATTTACCTTAGATACAACTCAAACTATAAACTATTACCATTTCTCCTCTCAATACAGCTAATTACACTACAAGTACAAGCATTTTCTCATACAGCTCTTTCCTATCTTCACTCATTTGTACTTAGGCCCTATTAAGGAAAACAAACGGAGGATTGAGCTAAAAGTCCAGTGAAGTTCCAAAACATCACATGTAACATAAGTCACTAGATAATAAACAACTTATCAAGTCAATAAGCAAGTCAATATACTGCAAGTATCATTTCGTGAAAATAATAATATAATCATATGCTCACTAGAAGAATAGAGCTCTCTAGGAGAATGTTGCTCGAGCCTCTCGACTGAGAGATCAATTCTCACCAGAAGGACATGCACCCGAGCCTCTCAACTAGGAAAGCCATGCTCCCTAGGAGTTATTTCATTGGCACATTACATCAAACAATAAGAAATAGATCAAAATTAAAAGGATATAAGTGGCTCTCAGGGGCCAAATTCCAGCAGATTTTCCAGTAGCTTGATCGTATCTGACCCGTTGACACTCCGTCAATGTTTGAAATTCAATAATCATTAAAGTCCGTAGAACACCACTTCACACCATTCTCCGTCCACCTCATAACCCCCTACCGGGCCCGAACGCCAAACACTACAAGAGGTGATAAAACTACTCGAGTATACCCAAGCAAGTTTACGTATGGTCGATGAGATAACTCTCCAATCAACTTAATCAAGATCAAGGTATTGAGATGGAGTGAGAGGTGCCTCCCACTCTAATTGAGTATGACACATACTACCTTTTAGTATATAAATCAGATATAGGACTGAAAAGGGATGAGAGGTACCTCCCACTCGGCTTGAGTGTGGGACATACTGCTGCTCAGCACTTATCAATCAAGCACTTAATCAAGTTCAAAGTATTGGGACGGGATGAGAGGTGCCTCCCACTTTAATCGAGTGTGACACATGCTGCCGCCCAGCACTCAATCAATGGACAGGATGAGAGGTGCCTCCCACTCTAATCGAGTGTGACACATGCTGCCTCCCAGCACTCACAAGTCAAGTCTAGGTCATAGTCACACCACAAGTTTTATAATTCAAAGATACAGAATTTCAAGTAAAAGAGATTGAGTGTGATAAAGTACGCACTCGTTTCAATCACATTAACTTATGAGAGCATTTAATGTTCACAATTCACAAGTAATTCAAATGATCATGTAAGTCACATATTCTCAAGTAATCCAACTAGTTAAGTTGGTCAAGTAAACAAGCAATGGAACACTCACCATCCACAGCTCACTTCACTTGTCCATAACAGATATCTCCACTTCAAGCCAAGTTCCAGAATCACAAGTTTTATAGCAAACATTTCATCAAACACTTGATGTGCATAACCACTAGTATCATACAAACATTTTATCAAACACTTGGTAGGCATAAATTTAAACCCTAAGATCACACATATATCATATCTAACATTTCTTCAAACACTTGGTAGGCATAAAGATTCTTGACGAAGATAATCATCAAACTATCAAGTTCCTGTCAGCTTCTAGTGTTTTGGTCATAAGCGGAGATTCACTCATCAGATTGAGATCAATTTTATACCATTTCGAAACTAAGACATAGACCTACCTTTCTTATGAAGAATAGAGATCCAATTGATGCATTTTCATGGTCAAAAATTGAAATCTCAAA
Source organism: Gardenia jasminoides (assembly GCA_013103745.1). Lineage (NCBI taxonomy): Eukaryota > Viridiplantae > Streptophyta > Magnoliopsida > Gentianales > Rubiaceae > Gardenia > Gardenia jasminoides. The sequence goes on along the minus strand of CM023099.1, from coordinate 10,082,575 downwards.
GGTTCAGAAAACTATCTGGTAAAACAGGGTTTTTGGGCAATTAGGGGTATTTTCATCATTTAAAATACTACAGTGTTCCGATTAAACTGAAAATTTGTGAGTAGAAAGTTAACTCAATCCACTACAACTTTCATGTTTTGTGCAAGAGCCAATTTAGCCTTTATCATAGAGGAATTTGCAGCTCAATTTAACATAATATGAAGCAATATATTAAACACTTGGTATGTAACCTAACAAACCTACTTCTAAAGATGCTACTACTAGAAACCTTTCCAAGCAATCTTTCTTTTAAACTTCTAAAAACCTCAAATACCAATTAAACATTCATTAACCTTCATTCCAACATCATCAAGCTAGGGTTTAAAAGAGTTTACCTTGCACCATATCTAGTAAAGAAGTCCTCCCAAGTTGCCTAAAATTCCTTCTACCAAGCTTGAAGTATGGTTGATGATTACCTAGGTGATCTCTCTTTTGTTTTCTCGTTAGTGTAGACACCAAATTTTTACTAATTTTTCATGTTTTCCTACAGTTTTGTTGATTTAATTGATCATTTTTTTTCTACATTTAATGTGAATTTATTTTCCTTATTTACAGGTTCATCCAAAAAAAAAAAAAAAAAAAAAGAAAAAATCAAGAAAAAGAAAAATCAATCAAGGTGATTAGTGAAAAGTAATTTGAAACTTCAAAATATTAGTTTTTTCTCATGTCTTTTATTTTATTTTCGTTTTGTTTGCATTATTCTACTTTATTTTCTTGGTTTTTCAAAAAAAAAAAAAAGAGTAAAATCACATCAAAAGATTTTCTTTACCAACTCCCTCCAACTCTCTATCTCTCTATCGGTTCCATCACTTCACACACATGCACAACAACTCTCAGACAAAAAATCATCTACACCCCTCCAACTCTCCTGACATTTTTTTTCAGCTCTCAGACACACAAGCACAGCACAAATTCCTCTCCCTAACTCTCGGCTCTCTCACATTTTTTGCACACACAACTCACACACAAAAACTCTCTTCCTCACTCTCGGTTCTGGACCTCTCATTGCACACACAACTCACACAAAAAACTCTCCCACACTCAACACACACAACACACAACCACAACACACACACAGCTCTCTTCTTCTTGGCCCTCACTTAACACACACACAAGGAAAAAGAACAGAAAGCAGAAAACGAAAAAAAGAGGACAAGGAGGAGTGAAGCTACTGCCGGGCAAACTTCATCAAGAATCAAAGCCACAAAGCTCACAAAAATCTTGCAACAAGTATTGTAAAATTTCTCAAACTCCTTCCTTTAAAATTCCAACGTAAAAAGCATGTTTCATGGATTTTTATTTTATTTTATTTTTTCTTCTTTCTCTTTCTCATTTCTGGACGTTTATATGCTGGATATATGCTGGACATTGGTGTTGATAAATGACTCTTGGGTTGTTTTTGCTGAATTTTTTGGGCTTGTTTATGTTAGTTTTAGAGGTAGAAATAATGGGTTTACATAATGCATTTTACATGTTTGATAAAATTCCTAGATAAAAAACGGGTTTAGTTCTTGTTAATTAAGTTTTAGTTCCATTGTAGAATTCACAAGGATCGTTTAGACATAAATTTCATGAATTTTGGGGTTGATTTGAGCTTTTTGAAAAAAATTTTAACCGGCTGTAATTTTCACGTTTGTCCACTTTTGGTGCGTGTTTTGCAAAAACTAAGCCCGGAAATGAATTCTGCGCGAAAAATCGAGTGGGGAGGTATATTTTTGGGAATTTTTGTCACCGGAAGTTCGCCGGCGACCGGCGGTCGGCGGTGGTCCGGTGGTGGTCCGGCGGTGCCTCCATGGACGCCGGCGAGCTGCTGCTGCTGCTGGTTGGCTGGAGAAGAAGAAGAAGGAGAAGAGGAAGAAGAAAAGAAAAGAAAAGAAAAGAAAAGAGAAGAAAGAAAAAAGAAGGGTTTGGGCCTTTTCTTTGTTTTTGTTTGGTTTGTTTGATTTTGGGCTTGTTCTTATTTTTATGGGTTTTCGGCTGGACTATGTTGTTTTTCGTTCGGGCTTTAGGTTGCAGGCCCTAGCTTAGTTCATTTGTTTGTTTGGTTGGATTTTTTTGTTTATTTTCGTTGGGCTTTTGATATCAGACTTTGGTTAATTCATTTGGGTCTTGTTGTTGGGCATTTGCTTAGTTTGTTCGGGCTCTATGCATCGGGTTTATTTAATTTCGTTTGGGCCGAAACCACACCAGCCCAATTCCTCAAAATTCTGCAGCCATTCTTTGATCCATTTAAAATAATTTACACATTGGCCCCTATTTTCTCAATCAGTTTCACTTTGGCCCGAAAACTTTTGGTTTCTTTCACTTAAGTCCCTATTTTAATTACATTTTTTGATCCCTCAACTTTATTTTCATTCAAATTTGACCCCCAATCTTTTGGAAAATTCTGTTCAGACCCCAAAAAGTTTCAAATATTTTCAATTACATCCCTAATAAAATGTGACTTTGCAATTTTAAATGTTTCTTTTCTTTAATTATTAAGTATAAGCTTCTCATGTGTATGGTTTCCCTTTAACATTTTGATTTGAGTTATTCATTTTGATTGGCATTTATTTATTAAGGTATTTTAACGTGTGTATTCGTTTTGAGTAAATCGCCCGAAGTTTCCATTTGAGTCACGGGGAGGTATATCTAAACCTTTAGAATTTTCTCTTTATGTGCCTTATGTGTTTTTTATTGCATGAATTTGCATGTTTAAATTTATTTACCTTAGTTTTATTCATTTTAGTCTTTAATCGCTTTATTTAATTTTTCATAATTATTTGGAAGGCACTTGAATGCCAAGTTGTAATAGATAGGTTTAATTTTGCAAAAGTGTATTTATTTTAGAAAATGTAATAGATAGGTTATTATTTTGATTTCCCCTTTTAGACTTGTATATAGGTTCCCCAATGTAATAATTAGGTTTTATATGCTTTATTTGCATGTTTGCATGTTTATGTGTTTACTTGCTTCCCTAGGTTTTGCATCTAGATATTATGCTTATGTGTTATGTGTTTATGTGTTTTTATATGTTTACTTGCTTTATTATTATGTCTACATGTTTTATTATGTAAATGTATTGACGCCACCACACTAGTCCAACGCTAGTTGTGGTTCCTTCCCTCTAACGTTGTCACACTAGTCCAATGCTAGTCGTGACTCATAGAGAAAGGTTAGTCCAATGCTAGACCTTTAGGTCGTTAGAATAACATATTACATATCATTTCATGCATTTAGGGATTTTATTTTTTCATTTTTGCATGTTTATTTCTTGTATGTAAAACATGATATTTAAACTTGCATTCACCTTTTTTGAAATTAGAAAATAGATTAGTGCATTTTAGAGCATTACCCATTGAAATAGGGAAAAGAGCGAGTATGGCTTCTTAGCCGTAGCACGCTTTTATTTCCTTCTATGAAAAGGAAAATTTAAAGTCACGAATTTAGTCCCCCGCACCCATTATGTTGCATTATCCCTCTTTAGGACATATATGTGCATTATTTTAAATTCTATCAAAATCATTTTTTTAAAAATCAAGTTTCTTCTTTTTGTTTAACAAATCAAAGCCAAAACCCATTTTTCTTAAAATTGCATCTTTTGAAATTCAAGTTCCTTTTCGCACTTAAAAATTGATCTTTTCAAAAATTCAATTTCTTTTTCCTCGAGATTTTATAAAAATTGCATTTCTTTTGAAAAACCTAATTTCCCTTTCTTTTCGAGTTCCATCATTTGCATTTTTTGACCTCCTTGAAAGATCAAATTTGGATGACACAACTAATGTGATCAATTCCAATCAAATCTCAAGGAGACATTTCGCCCCCCTCGATCCAATATTAGGTTTAAGTTTTGCATCCATATAGATAACATCCAAATGTGATAAATTTTAAAGTTAGAATTCGGAAATCTTTAACTAAATCACGCAACTAGCTTTGGCTAGGTTAGAAGGGTGCCTTAGAGACGAGTAACATCGAATCTTTGCCTTCCCTTCTTTCAACTGTGACCCCCGAACCTTTTTCTCTAGTTTTTCAAAGACCTGGAGTCGTCTAAAAAGGGTTTTCTTAGTTTATTTTCATCAATTAAAATTTTTGGGTGACTTGGTACACCTAAACTCTATACCAAGTGGCGATTCCAAACTTTTCTAAAAACCCTTTTCTAGACTTTTGTTTTTGGGTCCAAATCGTCGCATTTTTGTAGTCCCATGACCCATTTCCATTTCTTTTTCAAAAAATCAATTTTTCCCTTTTTCAAAAATGGGGCGCGACAGCTTGGCGACTCCACTGGGGACTTTCCTAAGAGGGTCCGAGCACTTGATTTAGTTGATTATTTCGTTTTTCTAACTTTCTTATATATCACATTTTGGATGTTTTAGGTTGCATTTCCTTTTTCTTTTTCTTTTCTCTTTTAGGATTTTTTCCCACGCAATCGTTTCTTGCACATCGCGTACATGATGAATGAATTATTTGTTTATTTATTTGTATTGGTATTTACTTGTATCGCGTCTTGCATTTGGGGTGGGTATGCATCTACCCTAGGACCTCGAGAATGTTTGGTATTCAAATCTCTCCTCTCAAGGGAATCACTTTTATACGTGCATATGTATTTTATTTTGACCCTACTTTTTTTTACTTTAGTGGCTTGTCACGCCACTCTTCCCTATTAGGATTAGGATTGATCCACTTGGACACGTGGCCGTGGCACGACGTGCACGTAGCAGTGTCTGGGGGATCACTCAAGCCACCGACTTTGGGCATTGGGATTGATGACCCTTTGCCTTTTGGTCTGAAGGCTTGGGGACCTGAAACCTATCGAGTCTAGATACATTAATCAGCCAAAACCTCATGCATCCATGTTAGAATTTGCCTATGTTAGAGCCTACCTCACCCTATTAGGTTCACTAGGCACGAGAGGAGGAATTTTACCCCCTGTTTCTTCGCTTTATTTTGAGCATTTTATATTTTTTGATTGTTCCAAGATATTACGTGTTATGTGTTCTTTGTTCAATTAAACTAACCCTTTTCCTTCTCCTGTATATGCATTCACCAACTTTAGAATAAGTGTCCTGGTTAGGCACTCTTTTAGAAGAAACCACCAGTTTAGATAGGTTATTGCACGTTTAAATTTCAGTATGTTACATTGAACTTGTGTATATTGCATATCATTTTAGGCTTACCCCGGCATTCAAATGGGGTCCTTTTTAGGTCATGTTTTAATTATATTTTTGCATCTTTATTTGTTTTAATAAATTGGCATCATGCATTAGCCTTAGAGGGAATGCCGCATAGGGAATCCCATGTTAGGAATAAACCACCCTTGTGTCTCGGATATATAATCCAATGAGACTTGTATGTTTATGTTTTCAGTAACATCTAAAGGGGTAGTGCACAAGGTAAGGTAGGGTCCGATCTTTTCTATGATGACATCCAAAGATATGGAGTGACCTTCGCATGCTAGAATATAAATCTCTAATAATCATTTTTTGGCCATTTTATCAAAGTTGGTAAAATCCCATGCATAAGGACACTAAAGCTAAAAAAAATGCACAAATAATTTCTCATTGATGAGATAATGATTTTATCAAGGCCAAATCTTGATTTTGGAAGGCTTATAAGTTAGTGTGTTGCAAATAAAATTGAGATGTGGAGTTACAGGTAGGCAATAAACCCAGCTGATTTTTGAGTAAACCATCAATTCCGTCCAATCCATTTGAACTAGATCCATATTTCCCTCAAAGACTAGTCAAGACACTACGATTCTTTCAAGAATAGTCCTTTTCATGCTAAATTAACCTTTAACCTCTCTTCATATATCAATTAAAGTAATAAATCCATTCGGACTTTGTCCTCGTGATGCATCAAGTATCACATTTTCTTTTGGTCAATCCTCTAGATTGTTTTACTAATCGCATATCAGTGAAGTGATCGGATCCATCAGGTATTGTATAGTGCATACCCCAGAGGATTGCATTTTTCATGCTAGGCCCACCCTTGGCATAAAAGGGCTCCCCCATAGGACATTCATACCGGTTTTGCAATTCTACTTACTAACTCCAAGTTTTTTTTTTTTTTCTTTTCCTTTCCCTCCTCCCTTGCATTCATAAAAATGTGGGCATTGATAAGAAAGAAACATTTTCTTGATCTAATAAAGTTTTGAAAATTAGAAGTGTTATTTGATTCTTGGGTAGATCCTGCAATGCAAACTATGGAGAATTCATTTGGGGGAAATACAAACTCAAAGCATCTATGAGATTTGTGGCATGGAGGTTTAATGACTTGTATATGAAAATCAATGTTTTTGACATGTTTTGTAAATAAAAAGGGGGGGAAGAATGAAAAGTAGAGGTGTATTTTAGATGTTTTCATTTTTCTCAACATTTGGGCTTTCCTTATTTTGTAGTTTTGTACATATTTATGTGAATTTCATCTTCTCTTGCTTATAAGGAGATCTCATGACGGATTTTAAGAAAATAAGACCAAGTTGAATCCTGTCATGTGTTGAATAAAATTCACAAATTTTTTGCATGCGGTAAATTTGTGGCCTCAGTAATGTAGTGAGAGAGCCTGAATTCAAAATCTCAAATGAGTCACTCGAACTTGTTATCTTATTTTTAGTAACCAAGCAAGATGGTGTTTGGCTTTCAGTTTACTTTTCTGACCCTATCAAGCCTGCAGAATGAATAAATCAGCTACATTGGTTAACACACCCCAAGTTAGGGCAGTTTTATTTTGTAAAGGTTCACTATGGCTAGATCGATTCAACTCATATTCAGTTGAAAGCAAAAATGTTCATTATTCTTAATTGTTTTGAAAATTTGGGATGATGCTTTAGGCATTCGTTTTTGTCTATACACAGATTTTATGATTTATTCTCCCATTTGAGTTATCAAAAGTACAATTTCATTTCAAATAAAAGCCTTGATGATCATACCCCTATTAGAGTGATTTGCAAAGGTTAGAAAGGAGCAGAGTTTCACAATGATTTGTTCTTTACTTTGGTTGTCATGGGACTTGGGAATGATGTTTTGGCCATCTCTTCTACTATCTAAACACTATTTATCCTTTGCATCCCAAGATTGAGCCTGAATTGGTGGTTCGTTTCAATAGCACTTGTGATCGCATCCCCACATTGGGGCAGGAGATTTCAGCATTTTCAATAACAGCAAGGATGCTAAAATTTTGAGAAAGATGTGAAGCATTAAAATTGAGAACAAAATAACACAAAAATCCATCTACCTTTAGAAATCAAGGGTTTTCTTTCTATCATTGATGTTTGGTTTGATATTGGCAAAAATGAAAAGAAGAAAAAAAATGGAAAAAAAAAAAGAGAAGAAAAAGAGAAGGGGTGAAGTCAAAAAAAAAAGTATAAAAAAAGAGGGGGCGGAAAGAAAAAAAAAAAAGAAAAGAGAAGAATATGAAAAAAAAAAAGAGAAAAACTGAGAAAAGCAAAGAGAAAATTCAATGCCAAAATTCCTCCAAGAAGGATGATAGAAGTTATGATGAGATGCAAGATCTTTATGGTCAAATCCCAAATTGGGACAATTTTGAAGGAAATGCGATGATAGGTGCAAATGTCCTTAAAAATCCTATTTCTTTTAGCTATCATCTTCAAGCCACATTACAAGCTCACAAAGTCCATTGCTAACTTATGTCTCATGACAACTTTGAAGTATAGATCAATCTCTAAGAGGTCCATAAATCACTCACGATTGCAAGGTCATAACCTATTTCATTGTGTTTGGCTATCTATTCTTCTTACAAGCCCATGGATTTTATACACTGACTAAATCTTCATACAAATTAAGGGTGAGTAACTTTTGGCTTTCATCAAGAATAGGGTGTTGAATCGATTTAATGCAATTCAGATACAATACCAAGAAGAACCTTGTTGTGCAGTGTTATCAATCATTTCTCTCACCTTCTTTTTTATTTGAATCGACACCTACCTGAGTGATCTTGAAACATGAGCTAGTAAGAAACAGTGGCCTTTTTCCCAAAAATATTGACCCTAAGTGAGGGAGAGATCTATTGCAATTTGATCTAGTTTCAAGAGGTCCATCATGAGTTCTCCTATATGAGTAAGCATGACATTTTGGCTTACTTTTTGTTTGAGTAATATAATTTATATTGTCTTGGATGTCTTTGGTAACAGACTAATGCATTTTTGATATTGCCATTTGATTGCTTTCAAAAAAAAGAAAAAAAAAAAAAAAAAAGAAAGAGCCATGGAGCATTTCTATGATGTATTTGTGGGTATACCCAAGAGTTAAGTAACACATCTTCAAATTTGCCATTCAAAATTTGACTTTTGATAAATTAGCATTTTCTTGAGCAGTAATTATTGCATCATTTTCAAAAAAAAATAATAAAGGAAGCAATTTTTTTTGAGAATTCAAGTGCATATCATATTTTTGCAAGTCCCCTATTGTGTGCAGGTAGTCATGGCTGAGATCCGCAAGAAGCATAAGACAAAATTTACAGATCCAAAAGTCAAGCCCTGTCTATTTGAGGTAGGAGACAAGTTTTTGAAGTGAATCCTTCCAATTCAGCAGGAGGCAAAAGGGAAGTTTACTCCAAATTGGCAAGGACCTTTCATTGTCAAAAAAGTATTGCTTGGAGGAGCACTTGTTCTCATAGAGGTGGATGGACAGGTTTTTCCTCAACCAATTAATTCAGACATGTGCAAAAAGTTTTTCATATGATTACTAAAATTCTTTTAAAACTACTGCAAAAAATGGATTGAAACCGTCCTTCCTTCTTTTCCCATTTGGATGCTTCACCCCTAATTTTCCCTTTTGAGTTTTCAAAATAATCCATTCTTTTCGTTTGGCAATCCATGAAGATCGCAAGCCCCACACTGGGGCAAATTTTAATTCGTTGTTTCTACTTTTGTTAAAAAAAAAAAGAAGAAGAAGAAAAGAAAAATTGCAAAAAAAAAAAAAATTCAAAAAGAAAAAGAGAAGAAAAGTCAAGAAGTCAAAAGAAAAAAAAAAAAAAAACCCAGCCACAATATAACTGGGGTGAATTTGTCAGCCCACACTGGGGCAAATTTTGAAAAAAATGCGATCTCGAAGTTATTTGAAACCCATTATATGATCTACTTTCAAGCCTTAACCTTCTTTTTATACCCCACCTAACCTCGTCACAAAGCCAAATGTTACCGACTTTCATTGTTGCAGTATTTTTGAAAGAAATTTTCTTAATCAAGTGGCAAATGATGTAAATACGTCTTTTCTAAGGCTGTTGGAGAAGATCGTTCCAAGATGCCACCGATTTTCAAAATGTCCGAATTGATAAAGTTGTTGGTAAACTTGTTTGTTCATTTCATGATCTTATTTATCTCTCTCTTAAGGTGAAAACCGAAGGCTTTTTCAAAAAAAAAAAAAAAAAAAAAAAGAAAAAAAAGAAGAAAAAAAGAAAAAAAAAAAAAAAAAAAAAAAGAAAAAAAAAGAAAAAAAGTAAAAGCAAAAAGAAAAAAAAGGAGACAAAAGAAAGAAAAGAAAATGGGTGGGGGTGACCTTAACGAAAACCCGAAAGGGCGTTAAGGTAGGGATTATGAAATGCAAAGGAGTCATCAGTGGAAAGCACGGTGTTGAAGTTTGAAAGATTGGTGACTATGTTCATTTGGATTTCTCTGCACACTGTTATTCTTGACCGACATCAAATTCCAAATGGATGACATAAAAGGGGTCAAAGGTTTTCTTTTCATCAAAGATCACCAGTTTGAATCAGTATCCAATTCTTTTACAATTTTGAGCAGTTGTTCATAAATTCAATAAACATTTTTACTTATTTATTCCATTTATTCATTCATTTATTTTTGTACATCAATTTTGCCTCATTTTTATGTCATTGCATGAGAAATAATATTTTCTATGATTTTTGTATATATCTCATTTCATTTCATTAAATTCTACCCAAAAGACAATCCTTGTAATTTACCAAAGGGTCGTCAGAAGCAGATGATTGGTGATATGCAACTGAGGATGATTGATTGGTATTGAAAATTCAGGGGATTTAAATCGGGTTGCAGAATAGTTCTAAAAGGAACGCGGTGTCGACATCGAGAACTCATGTTTACACGGTTTCAAGGTTAAAGAGATCGACGATGGTGGCATTATCTTGTTATCACTTTTTCTTTTCCTTGTGCAGGTAGGATTATGATCAGTATCCCCACTCTCCCTAAGGATAAAAATGCAGCTTTTGCCTAATTGAGCGAGGCTCACACCGGGCAATTCTTTTGAGGAAGTGACATTCAATTTTGGATAATGCATTCAAAATCAATTTTGCGAAAAGGTTTGCAAATCAAGAGGATGGCAACATATGTGCATTTGTTTCAACCCTGAAAAGGAAAGGTTTCAGTTATACTCTTCAAATTTCCAAAATCAATCAATTCTTTAAAAAAAAAAAAAAGAAAAAAAAAGAAAAAAGAAAAAAGAGAGAAGTCTCTGTTCCTGTCATTCACTTTCTTTTTGACACAAGAAAATAAAAAAAAATCAGAAATGCAACATTTCATTGAGTGCATCATTACTTGCATTTTACATTCATCATGCTTGAACAGCTTGTGTTTTATTTTTCAAAATCTGGCAATCCAGAATTTATGTTTCAATTTATGTTTTCATCTCTCCCACTAGTGTCTAGATTTGGGTCCAATCCCACTAGCAATTTAGACCTAGGGCATATTTGATTTCCCATCTAGTCATTCGGGCTTGGGTCCAATCCCAGAATAGTCTAAATTTGGTAAAACAATTTAAATTTGTTGGTTCTTTGTCTCACCTCCGGCACCCTTCTATCCCTTCTTCAAATTTAAATTTGTTGGTTCTTTGTCTCGGTCTCCGCAGGGCACCCTTCTATCCTCATTTGCTTCAATTTTAAATTTCATTGGTGAGTCTCGACCTCCACCCTTCTATCCCATTTTTCAATTTTAAATTTCTGTTGGTGAGTCTCCTCCGACACCCTTCTATTCCATTGCTTCAATTTTAAATTTTACGTTGGTTCTTTGTCTCGACCTCAGACCCTTCTATCCCCCTTCTTCAAATTTAAATTTCTGTTGGTTCTTTGTCTCGACCTCTTCTATCCCATTGCTTCAATTTTAAATTTACATTGGTGAGTCTCACCTCCACCTTCTATCCCATTGCTTCAATTTTAAATTTCTGTTGGTGAGTCTCGGCACCCTTCTATCCCATGCTTCAATTTTAAATTTTATGTTGGTTCTTTGTCTCAGCCTCCACCTTCTATCCCCCTTCTTCAATTTTAAATTTTACGTTGGTTCTTTGTCTCCTCCGGCACCCTTCTATCCCATCGCTTCAATTTTAAATTTCCTGTTGGTGAGTCTCAGCCTCCACCGGGCACCCTTCTACCCCAATTCTTGGCATTTAATTTTATTCTTGGCGTGAATATTTAAATTCCTGTTGGTGAGTCTCGGCCCACAGCCCTTCTATCTCCGTTCGAATTTTACAAGATTCAAGACTCATTTCATCCAGTTCATTTGTATTTGAACTACGTTTGACGATTCTCATGGTGAGATCGTGAGGCAACTTTTACGAGTTGGTCACATTGTGCATTTTATTATATTAGTTTGATGAGTGATGATCTAACACTCACGTTGTTTACAGTGTTCAGAAATAATCACCGATAGCAGGTAAGCAATTTGGTGTCTACGTCTTTGTCTAAAGTTTCTTCGAAACTTAGACAAAGAGAACAAGTATGACACCAAATTTTTACTAATTTTTCATGTTTTCCTACAGTTTTGTTGATTTAATTGATCATTTTTTTTCTACATTTAATGTGAATTTATTTTCCTTATTTGGGTTCATCAAAAAAAAAAAAAGAAGAAAAGAAAAAATCAAGAAAAGAAAAATCAATCAAGGTGATTAGTGAAAAGTAATTTGAAACTTCAAAATATTAGTTTTTTCTCATGTCTTTTATTTTATTTTCGTTTTGTTTGCATTATTCTACTTTATTTTCTTGGTTTTTCAAAAAAAAAAAAAAAAGAGTAAAATCACATCAAAAGATTTTCTTTACCAACTCCCTCCAACTCTCTATCTCTCTATCGGTTCCATCACTTCACACACATGCACAACAACTCTCAGACAAAAAATCATCTACACCCCTCCAACTCTCGACATTTTTTTCAGCTCTCGGACACACAAACCTGGCAAATTCCTCTCCCTAACTCTCGGCTCTCTCACATTTTTTGCACACACAACTCACACACAAAAACTCTCTTCCTCACTCTCGGTTCTGGACCTCTCATTGCACACACAACTCACACAAAAAACTCTCCCACACTCAACACACACAACACACAAGCACAACACACACACGGCTCTCTTCTTCTTGGCCCTCACTTAACACACACACAAGGAAAAAGAACAGAAAGCAGAAAACGAAAAAAAGAGGACAAGGAGGAGTGAAGCTACTGCCGGGCAAACTTCATCAAGAATCAAAGCCACAAAGCTCACAAAAATCTTGCAACAAGCATTGTAAAATTTCTCAAACTCCTTCCTTTAAAATTCCAACGTAAAAAGCATGTTTCATGGATTTTTATTTTATTTTATTTTTTCTTCTTTCTCTTTCTCATTTCTGGACGTTTATATGCTGGATATATGCTGGACATTGGTGTTGATAAATGACTCTTGGGTTGTTTTTGCTGAATTTTTTGGGCTTGTTTATGTTAGTTTTAGAGGTAGAAATAATGGGTTTACATAATGGATTTTACATGTTTGATAAAATTCCTAGATAAAAAACGGGTTTAGTTCTTGTTAATTAAGTCTTAGTTCCATTGTAGAATTCACAAGGATCGTTTAGACATAAATTTCATGAATTTTGGGGTTGATTTGAGCTTTTTGAAAAAAATTTTAACCGGCTGTAATTTTCACGTTTGTCCACTTTTGGTGCGTGTTTTGCAAAAACTAAGCCCGGAAATGAATTCTACGCGAAAAATCGAGTGGGAGGTATATTTTTGGAATTTTGTCACCGGAAGTTCGGGCGACCGGTGATGGTCCGGTGGTGGTCCTCCATGGACGCCTGCTGCTGCTGCTGGTTGGCTGGAGAAGAAGAAGGAGAAGAGGAAGAAGAAAAGAAAAGGAAAGAAAAAAGAAGGGTTTGGGCCTTTTCTTTGTTTTTGTTTGGTTTGTTTGATTTTGTTCTTATTTTATGGGTTTTCAGGCTGGACTATGTTGTTTTTCGTTCGGGCTTTAGGTTGCAGGCCCTAGCTTAGTTCATTTGTTTGTTTGGTTGGATTTTTTTGTTTATTTTCGTTGGGCTTTTGATATCAGACTTTGGTTAATTCATTTGGGTCTTGTTGTTGGGCATTTGCTTAGTTTGTTCGGGCTCTATGCATCGGGTTTATTTAATTTCGTTTGGGCCGAAACCACACCAGCCCAATTCCTCAAAATTCTGCAGCCATTCTTTGATCCATTTAAAATAATTTACACATTGGCCCCTATTTTCTCAATCAGTTTCACTTTGGCCCGAAAACTTTTGGTTTCTTTCACTTAAGTCCCTATTTTAATTATATTTTTGATCCCTCAACTTTATTTTCATTCAAATTTGACCCCCAATCTTTTGGAAAATTCTGTTCAGACCCCAAAAAGTTTCAAATATTTTCAATTACATCCCTAATAAAATGTGACTTTGCAATTTTAAATGTTTCTTTTCTTTAATTATTAAGTATAAGCTTCTCATGTGTATGGTTTCCCTTTAACATTTTGATTTGAGTTATTCATTTTGATTGGCATTTATTTATTGAGGTATTTTAACGTGTGTATTCGTTTTGAGTAAATCGCCCGAAGTTTCCATTTGAGTCACGGGGAGGTATATCTAAACCTTTAGAATTTTCTCTTTATGTGCCTTATGTGTTTTTTATTGCATGAATTTGCATGTTTAAATTTATTTACCTTAGTTTTATTCATTTTAGTCTTTAATCGCTTTATTTAATTTTTCATAATTATTTGGAAGGCACTTGAATGCCAAGTTGTAATAGATAGGTTTAATTTTGCAAAAGTGTATTTATTTTAGAAAATGTAATAGATAGGTTATTATTTTGATTTCCCCTTTTAGACTTGTATATAGGTTCCCCCAATGTAATAATTAGGTTTTATATGCTTTATTTGCATGTTTGCATGTTTATGTGTTTACTTGCTTCCCTAGGTTTTGCATCTAGATATTATGCTTATGTGTTATGTGTTTATGTGTTTTTATATGTTTACTTGCTTTATTATTATGTCTACATGTTTTATTATGTAAATGTATTGACGCCACCACACTAGTCCAACGCTAGTTGTGGTTCCTTCCCTCTAACGTTGTCACACTAGTCCAATGCTAGTCGTGACTCATAGAGAAAGGTTAGTCCAATGCTAGACCTTTAGGTCGTTAGAATAACATATTACATATCATTTCATGCATTTAGGGATTTTATTTTTTCATTTTTGCATGTTTATTTCTTGTATGTAAAACATGATATTTAAACTTGCATTCACCTTTTTTGAAATTAGAAAATAGATTAGTGCATTTTAGAGCATTACCCATTGAAATAGGGAAAAGAGCGAGTATGGCTTCTTAGTGCGCTTTTATTTCCTTCTATGAAAAGGAAGATTTAAAGTCACGAATTTAGTCCCCCGCACCCATTATGTTGCATTATCCCTCTTTAGGACATATATGTGCATTATTTTAAATTCTATCAAAATCATTTTTTAAAAAAATCAAGTTTCTTCTTTTTGTTTAACAAATCAAAGCCAAAACCCATTTTTCTTAAAATTGCATCTTTTGAAATTCAAGTTCCTTTTCGCACTTAAAAATTGATCTTTTCAAAAATTCAATTTCTTTTTCCTCTAGATTTTATAAAAATTGCATTTCTTTTGAAAAACCTAATTTCCCTTTCTTTTCGAGTTCCATCATTTGCATTTTTCGTGACCTCCTTGAAAGATCAAATTTGGATGACACAACTAATGTGATCAATTCCAATCAAATCTCAAGGAGACATTTCGCCCCCCTCGATCCAATATTAGGTTTAAGTTTTGCATCCATATAGATAACATCCAAATGTGATAAATTTTAAAGTTAGAATTCGGAAATCTTTAACTAAATCACGCAACTAGCTTTGGCTAGGTTAGAATGGTGCCTTAGAGACGAGTAACATCGAATCTTTGCCTTCCCTTCTTTCAACTGTGACCCCCGAACCTTTTTCTCTAGTTTTTCAAAGACCTGGAGTCGTCTAAAAAGGGTTTTCTTAGTTTATTTTCATCAATTAAAATTTTTGGGTGACTTGGTACACCTAAACTCTATACCAAGTGGCGATTCCAAACTTTTCTAAAAACCCTTTTCTAGACTTTTGTTTTTGGGTCCAAATCGTCGCATTTTTGTAGTCCCATGACCCATTTCCATTTCTTTTTCAAAAAATCAATTTTTCCCTTTTTCAAAAATGGGGCGCGACAGTTAGCTAAGCATGAAATCAAAGCTAAAGTTTTGGAGTTTCTCTCTCTCTTTTTCCTCTCTTGAAAATTGGCCAAGGTGAAGACATGAAGATGAAGATTTATGTTAGAAATGAAGCTTTAAAAGTTGGAAGAAATTGGTCAAGTTTTGCTATTGGAACAAGTGGCCATTTTTCATTCCATTTCATCTCATGACTCACAACTTGAGTCACCACCTATTCATCTAGGTTTCATGAATCATCACCACTACATTTTTCTCCTAAAATCTATTTTACATAAAGCTCTCTTTTTGTGTTATCAAAATGCTCTACAACCCTACAACTTATTAAAGTTGTAGAGAATTACTTGTGAAAGAAATAAACCGAGCAATGGATGCAAGTTAATTTGGATGGTAGGAAATAGTTAAAATTTCATGACGTTACAGATGATGCCCCTATAGGTCCAAGCAGATTGACCAAATTTCGATCAAAAGTTCTAAATTGAAAGTAAAAAACTTATTCGACAACTAAATTGGTTAAAATAATTCATTAGGAAGGAAATCAATTTTACTGAAAATGTTTAGGAATCAAAATGGTGAATTTCCCTAGAAAATTTCATAGCAACTCTAAAAAAAATTATTATAAACTATTGTGTATCAATAGCTTACTTGTGAATTCTAAAATTTAAGGGCATGATAAACAAGTTATAGTTGCTAAGTTTCAAAATGTTATAAAATTAAGAATGTTGTAAGTCTTACATTGAGATGTATGAATGCAAAATGACCTTTCCTACCATTCCCCATGTAACGACATAGATTAAGAACCAATTTCAATATTAAACTGCAAAGGACACCAAATAGCATGTTCGTTGTAATATTCAAAGATTATACATTTTTTATGAACTTTATATTCTTACTTTGAAATCCCTTAACTATTTTCAATATTCAGCTGTATATCCTTAATAACAGTGAGATTTTAGCCTAGAATTATTGCCACCTACTTCAGATCTACAATATTTGTTAAATTGTAGATGTGTTATTTCTAACACATGTTTAACCTATCATTGGGACAATAATATGAATCAAATCATGCTGGATTTTTTCTACCAATCTATTAATGAAATTTGCTTATTATAAAAAAAGTTCAGGGTTCTAATATATTTGTGGTCAATTAGTACCAATATTTAGTGTGAACATGTGTTTTCCCTTTTTCAAAATTTAGTGTCTTGACTCAGAAGCTCTAGACTGAATATGAGCATGCAGGCAGGCTTCACATAAAACATTCTAGGATGCAAAATATTTTAAACTGAGATTTGAAGTGCAATGTGAGACTTAATGTTTGAAATTGGAAATGTGATACCAAGGCATTACTTTTCACCATTTTTTTTTTCATTCTATTAGTTATCATACTAAAGTTTAGTGTTTAAAAGATCTTAAGGTGCAAAAATCCCAAATTGATAAAGGTGCAACGTGAAAATTATATACAATTTAAAGTTGTAAATAAAATTATCCTATGTTGATCAGAAATTTGCTAGTTATAAGCTTGAATTTGAGTTCGGATAATGTCAACAGAAATAAGGCACATATTCCGCTCAATCATTATTGGTGATATCTGAGGCTGGAATATCCACACCTTCAGTTGGATAAGTGGAGGATTTACCAACCCAGGTTTTCACAAGTGTTGGCTATTTTTGAAACTCTATTAAAACACTATTGCTTCTCCGAGTAATTTGATGTTTTTTAAAATATACAAATATTAAGATAGTATATTGTAAATAATGATTAGTTATATATCACTTAATCAATTATAGTTCACAAATTATATAATGTATGATGCATTACACTTATATTTATTCGTACATCTTATATAATTTTAAATTAAATGTTTAATTTATAAACGACTTGATTGCTTTCAATGGTGAAAGTTAATGTACTAATACATGAGGCCCCGTACCATCAATTTAATTTATAAATTTGCAAAAATTTCATATTTTCATAAAATTATTTTATTATTTTAGTTGAAATATTTGATTTACATGTATCAATTGTAACGGCATGAAAAGTTTCAAAATGTATTGAGCACGTTTAAATAGTGTCCTTGATTTAATTATTTGAATGTTTAAATTTCGCACTTGAGTTTAGAATTGACCACTAGACATAAGTTTTGAGTGTTAGAATATGTACTTGGGATATATAAATGAGAGAAATCGAGATCGTAGTGTCGCGTCGTGTGATTCCATCTCAACGCAACAAAAGGTGACTTTATATCAAATCACACAACTTTCTTACATTTCTCCATAAAAGCCCAAAAGTCAAACAAACTATTCATTTTCTTCCTTCCTTTCTTCTTTCTTGGCTGCACCTTTCTCCCCCCTTTTTCTCTCCATTTCACCTTCAAGAATCAATCACAAAATCACCATTGAATCAACCAAGGAATCTTGAGAAAACTTCCACCATTCCACTTGGAGCTTGAAGGTGATTTTGCCTTGAGGCAGAGCCGAGCTTAGGAGGGCAGAAAGAAGGATTCTTGGAGCATTTTAGATTCCATTCCACTTAGGGTTTTCACTTGAAAAGGAAGAGGTAGTTACTTCTTCACAATCTTGTTCATTAGACTTCATTTATGTAGCTTTAAGCTTTGATAAGTTCCTTGTTGCCATTGTGTTGAATTTGGATGGCAAACTGGGCTCTATAAAATCCCACCATGTATGAACTTGGGGTTGTTGATGATTTTAATGTGTGTGTGAGGGGTTTTATATGCATATTAGTTGTTAAAAATGGAAGAAAGACAAGAAAGAGAGGAACCGAGAGAGAGAGAGAGAGAGTTTGAGGCCGGTTTCTTGCAGCTTCATTTCCTCAAATTTTTAGCTCAATGATTCCATGTTTCACTTGTTGATTTTGATGCTTATATGATGGCCTAAGGTTGGGAGAAATTTCATGTAAAAATAGTTTTGTTTGATGTTGCAAAATGGATGAGAAAGAAAGCTTTAAAATCTGGAATTTTCATGTCGCAGGGTTGGTGAAACAGCCTTCTTAAATCTGTTGTAACTTGGTGTAGGAAGGTCCAAATTGAGTTCTGCTTGTTGTGTTTTAAAATAGAATCCAAGTTCTTTCAGCAGTATAAATTTAAAGGGCTAGTTCAAATTTTGTGAATTTTGGTGAATTTTCAAATTTGACTGAAAATCATGACTGTTATGTCCTGTTTTTACTGTAGCAGCGGCTTTAAACTGAAATTTGACTAGTTTTCGATTTGAATCTTGCATAAGTGTCTTCTCGAGAGTTTTAGTTCACTGAGTCTATTTTCCAACAGTCAAGACTCATAATTTTTGAACTTATAAAACTCAAGTTATGATTTTTCAAAAAATACTGTGCAAAACCAAAACTTCTTCTAAGGAAGTTTAAAAAATCTGGAATTTGAATGCTCAAAACTGCCGGATGTCTTTTGGGGTTATTTTGCCCTATTTTAACCCCATCATTTCTTGGTTTTCTCATGGTTATTCACTGCTAAGATGATGGTCTAGCTGAGGGCTAGACCCCTTGCGAAAATGAGCATTTTGGGTACATCAAAAGTTTGGCAAAAGCTCATGAATGATAGTTTAAAATCTGGAAATTTTACTCTTCACACTTTGCCGAACTACTGCCTTGTTTTTGGAGATTTTGATTCGAAGTTTTGCAACCATTTTTCTTGCATTTGATAAAAGGGATGCTGCTAGAGATTTTGTGTCAAAATTTGAGTGATTTGGGGCTGATTTAGTTGAACAAAATGTTTGCAAATCAAAGAAGAAAAAATCTGGCAACTTAGTTCCGAGATTTTTCACAAAGTTTGGCCATCTAAAAAGTTACCTTCTAGTGTGATTTTTTGGCTCAAATTTGGTACACACATATGTCACCTTGTGAGGTTTGAGTGTACAAAATTTGGTGATTTTTCAGTGGCATTCTGATGCCCAAATGTTGTTCCAAAACTAGCTCTTCAAATCTGGAATTCTGCCGTCAGTCCATACGAACCCCTGACCTTCTAATGACTGTAATTTCTTGCTCGGGGGTCAAAATTGAGCTCCGTCAGTGGCATTTGAAACTAAACTTCACAAGCTTTCTAATGGTATAGGGCTCACACACTAGTTCTTTTCCTATCAACACCAGCGAAGTCGTAAAGATGGCTGATTTTCCAGCCTGATTTCCTGTTTTTGTTTCTGCTGGATGTTCCGGCTCAATTTAATCCATCTTGCTCAATGAATCTTCGAGTCAAGTCTTCTAGTGATTTTTAGAATGTTGAATCTAGTTTCCGTAGCTTTACGTCTTGTTTAATCCAATTCCGACGTATATTGAGTGAGTTATGGCCTGAGAAAGGAACTATAGTTGAGTGATTTTGGTGAACTTGGATAGTTAGGTTAAATTTGGAATTTTAGCCACTTGGATTGAAAGTGATAGTTTCCGTTTTGGCCCAGGTGACCAAGAGGTTGCGGAAGTTAATCCGACTACCGAAGTTTAATCTTCTTGCTTGCTCGCTTGTTTAACCAAATCACCGGTGAGTGTTCAAGTGCATGTTATTTAATGTTAATGATTTGAAAAGCATGCTTGTTTGACTTGGTGAGCGTGTACTTTATCGCGTTCACCCTTACTTGAATTGAAGTGGTTAAATGCTCGTACTTGTGCTTGTTCCTGAATTGCTAAAACCAAACGATTGTATGTACCACACTCAAGTAAGTGGAAGGTACCTTTCCTCCCGTTTTGGTTAATTTTGGCCAAGTCAATTGGAGCATTGTCTCGTCGACCTCTTTTGCCAAGCGGTAGTATGTACCACACTCTAGTGAGTGGGAGGTGCCTCTCATCCCGTTTTGGTTTATTGATAAATTCCATTTTGACGAGCAGGCCCGGTACAGGGGGTGTAAGTAGACGGGTGAGTGTAAAGTGACGTTTACAGACAGTGAGATAGTGGTTGACGAAGTGTCAACATTTCAATATAAAATTGTGGCTTGGAAGCGGACCAAAGGTGATGGCGGAAATTTCATAAATGTCGAGCGGGCCAATTGTATCCTTTTATATTATCTTCTTTAATTGTTTTATGAGAGTTCTGAGTTTTCTCCTATTTTACTGTTTTAATCATTTTATTATTGCGTTGACCTACCTGCGCGTGATTTTCTTAACCTCACTGAGTTTTACTCAACCCATTAAGTTTGTTTTCCTTAACAGGTTTTGAAGTGGAGTTTGAGGATTGAGGAAAATAGTTTCTTTTGTATGATTTCCACACTTTTGTATAAGATTGATATTATTTGGGAAGTAAATGGTTTATTGTACTTGAAGTTAATATTATTGTAATTTTGATAAAATTATTGAGGTTGTACTCTTGTAAGTTAGCTCATGAATGTTATTGGACCTTAATTAGGGTGTTAGAAATGAGTGCTTGCATTTATATTTGGATTTTGTAGTGAGTTCTGGCGAGAGTTGGGCAAGCGTTCCGCTGATACCCTACGGTACGCCCTAGGAAGAGGTGGGGGCGTCACATAATATGCTGTACTTATCATCTAATTCTAGTTCTATATAAAGTGATAAGAATTTTAATTATTTACTATTATATATTTATATTATTATAGTCATATTACAAATACTAAGATAGTATATTGTAAAAAACTACATATTACTATTATTATTACAACTTACAAGTACATGATATAATATAATACTATATAGTATCTATTATTAATAGCCTTTGGCTTTACCTATAAAATATATTAATAACATATATTATTAATATATGTATCTTAATATATTATATAACTTTGTATACTAATATGGTAATTCGAAAACGGTAATTCGGTTCCTAATTTCGATTCTAAATTTAAATTCGGAATCGGTTATTACCATATTCAAAATTTAATTACCTAATTCCTACCAAATTTGAATTTGATTAATTCAGTATTGCCGAATTCATACCAAACACTGAATACCCGTTTCCAGTTTACCAAATTCATTTCGAATTCGGTTCGCACTGAATCTGCTCTCCCTATCACAAACGAATTGGGTAAATATATCTCATAGACCAAAATTCCAATTCCATTAAATTCAAAAAGGTTTCTTCTTCAAACTTTTTGCAATTACATTTATGGACATTATTGAATATTGAGGGGCGTGGGTGGGGGGGCGGGGCGGGGGAAGCCTTATTCAATCAAAAGAAAATGCAAATATTTTTCTCTAGTTTGGGTACATTGGGCCATGGGAAGGTTCCCTTGGGAATACCCAAGTGTTATGGCCCTCTATAATTTATACGATTTTGTTCGCATAGTAATAAAGATACGATCTCTGGGCTAATTTGTTTGGTTGACTGGGACCACTTCAGCTCTCCCAGGGCTGAGAAATCAAAACACCCTTCCTTATTTTTACTCTATTTCCAAAAAAGCTACACCATTTTATTAAATATAAAAAAACAGCCTCTAATTCTCCAGCTAGTCAACCCTCTTCAAAAAAAGATAAAAAGATAGTTTTTGTTCCCAATATTTGGTATATATTCCAAATGATCCCTAATATTTTGACCAATATATGATTTCATCCTCTAAATTTTTAATTTCAGGAAACTTTAATAATAATACCTAATATTCAAAATCAAATTGCCTTAATCAATAGTTTTTAACTTTGTGCCTTTGTCCCTAACGTTTGAAATTTGAATCAGTGCAATCTTTTAAATTTTAAATAGTAATACTGAATGTTTTAGGATAAAATAGCAAAAGTCAAACTTGTTTTTCTTTTTTATTATATTTTTATTTCATTGGATTCATGCCACCAATTTCGTATGTATTTTATCTTTTTTGCATTGTTGGTCTTAAATGTGTCATTTTATGTGCATGCGTGTGTATGAATGTATTGTTTTGTGTTTATGTATATTTAACTGTAACTAGAACCTGTCATTTGTTCACTTATATAGATTAATTTATAATGAGTTTTATCGTTTTCTCACTTATCTCCACTAATAACTATAGTCAAGATCTCTAAGTACAATCATTTGAAACTTACATTCATAAGTTATTCGAGAATTCGTGTAGTAAAAGTTAAAGTTATACGTTAAGCTCAGAGTTTGCTTCCCCTTCCACTGGACTTTTGTCTTGTATATTAAGTGTGTATTGTTATTCAATTCATCAATTATAACTAACTTAACAAGGAGATGCTCTTTAACTAATGGACATTATCATGCCAATTGAGAATGTTTGAAGGATTTAGGAACAAATATATTATATATTTAATGCAATTCATAATTTTTTATCTTATTTTAAATCAAAAAGTACCGCATTAGTTGAAACTCCAAACTTTAGGAACAAAAAATGCAAATTCAAATTTTTGAGTGACGTCAATTTTATTTTGATTACAAGCTATTTTAATTTTCAAATAGTCGTCTTCAATTTGATGAAAATTAAAACATTTAGGAACTACATTTCTTTAGATGAAAGGGAGAAGTTTGGCAAACATATATTAAAGAAAAAACCACAAGGTTTGTCTAGGTTGTCATTATTTGTCTAAAAAATTTTTTCTTCCATCATCGACATAATTTTCAATCACTTTTTTAATCTCACATACGTTACATCCAAAAGTACTACAGTATTTTTCTTTTTCTTTTTTTAAAAATTATCCTAAATAATCTATTATCCAAACATACTCACAATTGCACTATGGGTAAAATAGGCTTAATTTGATTTTGAATAGATGAGAATTGATTGTACAATACAACAATCTTTTGTGTAACATTACAATCTTTTATGGGTGACAAAATCATAATATTTTGCACGTTGTTATCTTAGGACCTACATTCTCATTGTAATATGGAAGTGTTAGTATATGCATTGTAAGCTACATTTCATATTAGTAATAGTAGGTCAATATTTAGATAGTTGTGGATTTTGTGGTCTGAAATTTGACACAGCACCTTACCAATTTTACGTAATGAAAATATAGCAAAATTTGAACCATTAAATCTACAAGATCAAGTTTATCCAAAATCTTCCTGAATGCCCAATTAGCTGACAACGTATTCTGCGCATTCATGATAAATGCCTGATTTAACAGCTTTTGGTTTTGTCAACTGCTGGTCCATTCTGAGTACCCTTCCTGCGCTTGGAGGATTGTACCGTACTACTCAGCTGCTGTCTGTCATACCCTGTAAACTCCGGCAATATTTGCACTTCCATTTTTTCAGCCTCATCATTCAAATTCCTTTCCTCAAAGGCCCACAAGTTCTCCTGTTTGCAGCCTTAAGGCCCCACTTCTTTGCAATTATCGTTTTCGTTTTTGTAAATTTTGGTCTTGACAGTCTGATTTCTACTTGTTCCAGGAAAAAGAAAATTTTTCAATAGCTTTTTGTTTCTTTTTTTTTTATTATCTTGATTCCGAATAAATCTCGCAAGAATGTTCTAAGCCACACAATCTTGTTGGTATAAAACGTTCTATCACTTTTTATAATTCCACTTACCTTCTAACCATTACAAAATTATATTTTAAACAACACCTATCTCATCCAGAGCCAAAAAATATATTTTGAATTGGCATTTTTCTCTTACAAAATAAAAAATTGGCATTTTTCTTTTAATAATAACTACCCCTATTGAATTTTTACAATTGAATCATACAAGTACAGTATGCCTCTAACATTAGTCATTACCAAAGCCAGGAATTTACAAGACATATTACATTTTGGGGGTAAAAAAAAAAAAGATAAAGTCATGATACAGAGTTTGGATTTTGGAACTTGTAAACTCACACATTATTACATAACTTCTTAAAAGTGATATGGTACCTAGAGTAAGAGGCAAATGTGCTCACGTTTTATATTTGAGAAATTACTAGTATATTAAGTTATGCTCTTTATGGAGTGTTTTTTTTTTTAAATATTTTGTACTTTCAAAAATACTTGTAATTATGAGTTTGTTTAGATAGGTTCTCATTTGAAAAAAGCCATTACTTAATTATATCATGAATAGTTTTTTTTATCATTGTTTTGTTTTTGTAACTATTTTTTATTACATATATCAATCACATCATAAAAGAAGTGGTACAGTGTGTCCTTTTAAAACATTATCTATACTATATATGAAGGGAGAGTTGGGGATTTTGGGTAATTTTCTTTTTCATTTCATATACTTCCAATTTTATCCTTATAAAAATCACTTATTACTCTCACAAATTATTAAAATAAATACTTGTAACTAATATAACTCATCTACAGTTATCCCAACAAAAAGTGACTCTAAGTATTGTAACTATTAAAGTAACCATCGTTTGATGGGCGAAAAGGTTAAAATACCATCATTTGCTTTAGTAATAAAAATTTAATATAAAATTAATTTGCAAGAAAAGTATTTTTAAATTATACACACATTGCGTATATCTTGAGCACTAGTTTTAAATAATCTCCTAAGTCCTATCCAAGCACAGATTCCTTCTCTTTAAACGTACTTATCAAGATAAAAGATATTCTTTATGGTAAAATATAAAAGATTTTACAAAAAGTTCTATCTTTTAAATAAAAACCCATAACGAAGAAAATGTCCAGTCACCTAAAAGGGTTGCGTCCGGTATTTCTTTATTTCTACTTTAGCTTATCAAAATTGCTATTACCAGTATGGAATCTGTTAATTCCACAACTTTCTTGTTTTCTTAGTTGTCATGACCAATGACCCTTGTGACCTGTGATTGTGATGGACTGATGATGATGTAAGACTTCACTGTCTCAGTTTCTGGATTCTTTCCCTCGTACACAAATCTGACAATTTTATCAAGATTCAGATCAATTACTTCACTCCTTTTTTATCAGCCAAAGCAGTTTTGGATTCATTCTCATTGTCTTGGGAATAGTCCTTCCTTCTGATAAACTTTTAGGCATTTCAAAATCCAGTTCAAGAACTTTCATCCCTTTTGACCTTTACCCTCTGATGATTAAAATCCAATAGCCCTTCTGCTCTTTCCTTCTCTATTCTCTGTTGGGCTTGCTTGCATGAGCTTCTGGAGATCTTTCTCTATTTCTTTTGAATTTTTTTTTGAGGGGTAAAGATATTGACGTTTGAGTTTGCTTATTGGGGTTGTCATGTTTGACTAAAGGAAGGATTTTTTTGGATTGGAAGACTGAAAATCGGATCTTCGGATTGGGATTGCTTGTGAATCCCAGCAATATTTGTAGACCAAGAGGTAAAGAACTTATTTTTAATATTCTTATCTTGCTTTTAGTTTATTGGTATTTTTCCTGTTCTGGATCTATTTCTGTGTGAATTTCATGCGGAAAAAACTTGGGTTGGATTCATTTTAATGTTATTTTGAGTCTTATATTGTTTTTTATCCGATCCCAGCGTTGGTGATGTGTTGATTTGAACCGTCGTGGCTCTGGAATTATGGATGAATTCCTTGAATTGGAGTGACAAGGGATCAGTTCTGATTGGTTGGTTTTCAGTATTGATTCCGATGAGGAGATAGTCGGGATTAAAGATTGAATCTCAAATGGACTTATTGCATTGTAAGCATTTGAGATTCTTTGGACTGCATTCGAATTCTCTGGGATGCAAATGTGTCGCTTTGGTTATCATCGTGTTGGTTCTTAGAGCTTTCCTAATCTCTCCATTCTCTGGTTTTGGAGGGATAGAACAGAGCAAGCTGATATTGTTCCGTAACAATCCTTTGGCGCAAATTCTGCAATTACAGATTGGAAAGCAAAAGTTTTTGGAGGTTCCTCAAATTATATGGGGTTTAAATAATCAGAAAATTGCTTTTGCTAGAGCTTGTTTGACTGCTAGATTGCTGAATCGAACACTTCTAATGCCTAGCCTGAGTGCCTCACTCTTCTATAAAGAAGTTGATCTTTTGCAGCCAATTTCCTTTGATAAGGTCTTTCAATTTGAAAGGTTTAACTCTCTCTGTAATGGGTTTGTCCAATTGAGTCGTTTCTCGGATGTTTCAAATAGAACTGATGTTTTCGAGCTCCAAAAGGGAAGTGGTAGGAAGTGGACGGTTGAGAAAGATTTGGATCAGTTAAGACAGTTTAGTAGGCCCCCATATGATGAGTATGAGACAATTCGGATAGTTGGAAAGAATCCATTCCTGTGGCATGATCACTGGCCAGTCAAAGACTATGGCAAGATCTTTGAGTGCTTAGTGTTAGTTGATGAGCTACTTAAAGAAGCAGATAAAGTTGTCTCCAAGATTAGGGAAATAGGACGGCAAGCAAGACACAAATCTGAGCAGCCCCAAACTGGTTTAGAGTCAGAAAGCCGATTGTTGCAACATGTGCCATATGTTGCTGTTCACTTGAGAATTGAAAGGGACTGGATGATCCACTGCAAGAAGTTAGAGCAGCGGTCTAATATAAGTGAAATTTGTAGCAGTAAAGAGCAGATCATTGAGAGAGTGGGAAACATCAAAGGTCTAACTTATCCAACAGTTGTTTACCTTGCAGTTGCTGATAATCTTCTTGAAGATAACTCTATCTTGGATGGTTGGAAAGAAGGTTTGCTTCCTTTTGAGAAGAAAAAGCTGGGTGTTCTTGAAATTTACCAGAAGCACCCATACCTATTTAAATCAGCTATAGACTATGAAGTTTGTTCAAGGTCTGATGTATTCATAGGAAACAGTTTTTCCACTTTTTCAAGTCTTGTAGTTCTTGATAGAACCCAAAAAATGATCAACATGGGGGTTCCAAAACAGTGTGGCACAGATGTCAGGTGGCCCTCTTATGCCTACAATTTACTGGGGAATTTTGAAGGTCCTCGTCCATGGGCAATAAATATGTCTGACTCAAGCCTGCAAGCAATCAGTTATGGCTCTAATCAAGTCTCTTGTTGAATGCTGTGGATCTACCTCTTTTTGCTGTTTCCTTGTGCAATGAGTGAAGATGACTGAATGTAGCTTCTTTTTGAAAAGTTGTCGATGACTGGAGAATCTTAGTTGATAGAGTTCCAAATACTTTTCTTACAATACCTGTAGATGAATTAAGGTAAACAGAATTTCATACAGCATGCTAATGAAAAATCAGTTACATTTGGTCGTAATTCAAGTTTAGGCAGGCTATTTGATTTGATTGATGTTCTCTTACCTTTGTGCATACTCAGAACCATGAGATCTTGATGCAAGATTTAATGAAAAGTTGTAGGACATTTTTGTAATGTAATCAGAGAAAAACTCTGTCAATGATAAAAAAAAAGTCCATTATATCATCTTTGATGTGTTGGAAGACTCTGACCGTGTTTTCGTAAAGTCACCATTCTTTTCTTGGTTATATGACTACCTATATTTGTTTTTTTCCTCCCTCTTAGAATCTGGGAATCATATGCTTTTTTAGAATAGGAATTATATGCTTTAGAATCTGAAATGACCATAACAAAATCCTGTTTGTCTTTACCTAGGCTGGGAGAGCGGTAGATCTTTGTGCGTTTAAGGAAATTGAATCAAATGGAAGTTGCTTTGTTTTGTTTTGCATCCTCTAGAACCAAATAAAGCGCAGAGACAGGCTGTATTTCTGAGAGCTTTCGAACATGAATTTCTTTGCCACTGTGAGATAACAGGCTATATTTCTGCGAGCTTTTGAACATGACTTTCTTTGCCACTGTATGATAGAACAGGCTTTTGTTAGAGCCATATCGCTCTGAATTTGCTAACTTGGATAGAGACTGCGTGAACATTTTGTCTGGATTGTTATTTTCTAAATCTTTCATGAAAATATATACGGTAGCAGTGTGTTGTATGTAAGATAAAAAGGTATTTGAAAAATATGATCACGGAAAGTGTAAAAATATTTTGGTGGAAAATTGATTCCTTGTTTGGATTGCAATTTTCTTGATCAGTTTCAAGAAATTCATTTAGTTTTGCTGTGTTGTAACACAAAAAGGATCTCAAAGGTTAATTTTTTTAAGACATCTTTAACTACTATTGATCTCCTTCATCGGCATTTGTTAATGCTATTGCCTAATTAGTGGAGACAATTATTGTATAGACAATTGGAAAGATTTATATATGGAACATCATTTAATGACGTTAAACAATCCAATTTGAAATTTTTTGTGTAAATTGAATTATGCAATGAACTAGTTAGGTTATTAAAAACCGTTTCAATTCAAAGATTCACTGGTTGAACTAGACAGTTATTCTGATTTAGCCAAAAGAGACTGGTTTTGTCATCCTAGTGGGTTTTAAGGGCTGCCCAGACCGGAATGAAGACTGAATGACGATAACCGGCAGTCCTAACGCGGTTTTAAAACAATGGTTTTGACAATGACAAAAGTTTGAGGATTAATATTTCATTTGGAGAAATTTATATAATCTTTACCTTTACTAGGGGTGAGAATCGAATTCGAAATCGGTAATCGGTAGGGTGAAATCGGTATTTTTTGGTAAACGACCCTAAAAAATACCAACTGAATTCGCATTCGAATTACCGATTTTCGATTTCAAATTCAATTCGAATTCAATTCGGAAATCGGTATTTTACCGATTTACCGAATTTCATAAAACAATTATTTAACCGAATTTCATTTAAAAATACTCTCTACCACCACTATGAAAAAACATGATTCCAACTGCTGTGAAGAAAAATAACTTCAAGATAACCTAATTTAATTAGTACAAAACCAAAAGAACTTTTTACCTAACTAATAATAGTCTAAATGTCTGATACATTATAGCAATTTGGGATACTCGAATCTGAAATCGGTAATTTTTTACCGATTTACCGAATTGAATTCGAATTCGGTCTTACCGAATTGAAACATCTTAAAACCGATTTCGAATTGAATTCGATATATCTTAATTCGGAAAATCCGAATTACTGATCGAATTACCGAATTACCAATTTCGAATTATCGAAATGAAATCGAATTCGGTCTGTAATTCGGTAATTACCGTAGTTGCTCATCCCTAACCTTTACTACGTTAGCATTCATACGATGCAAATATGCAATGCAGCTTACATGACTTTTTTACAGGAAATTTCTTTTAATAATGAAGTATTGCTGGATTCCTGTCGTTTTGGATCCAAGTTGGACAGGTTTGGCCCATAAAATCATTTTAATATACAAAATTTTGCATCAATTCAATATTATATTTTTGCAAAAACTTATAAATTCACCATTCTTTTTTTACACAAATTTTGTTAATCAAATACTAATGCTAAAAAGAGAAATTTTCAATAATTACTTAATTCGTAGGACACTTGTGCTTACAAGAGAAAACAAATGGGCTAATATCAAATCACAATAAATATATGTTATTTATTTATTAAATATTTATATTACTTGGATTTGGATTTAAAGTGAATTGGAACATGTAAATCCCCATCTGATCCGCTGGAATCTAAGTATACAGGTTGAGAGGGAATAGACAGATCCAAACCAAAACTCTTAACTGTGTCCGTTGATAATCCTATATTTGATACTAGAGCAGGCTGGCTCTGCATACACACAATCACTGCCCACCAAATTATCTGAATTTGGTTTTCTAATTATTTTGCAATTTAGATCGACAAAGTTGTATAAATTTATACATTAGAAATCAAAATTTAGACTCATAGCAGCATGTACAACGGAAATAAAAGCCAAGGCATTGACATTATACCCATGGATGCTGCTGATTGACCCAAAAGGAAAAAAAAAAACAATACATTATAATATTTTCCCAAAATGAGTTCAACATATTTGGATGACAAAAGAAGATTAACATTTCAGCTAGACCTGGTCTATGCACAGATCAGCCTCGGTTTTCTTTGTTGGACTTTTCTTCCTGTAGTCTTCATCTAAAGATTATTTGCTAACAGTTGCAGCTTGTTCTATTGGTGAAGCAGTTTGGCAGCAGTGGACTCTTTTCCTGAGCATTCTTCAATGAAGGCAAGGCTTACCTTGACACCATTTACTGAAGTTGAAGTTTCAGCAGAGATACCAAATCTTTTAGGTATTTCCTGAACATTAGACTATCAGATAAGGATTATTCCACAACATATAAGAACTTTGACGAAATTGGGAGCCAAAAGTACATCATTCGTTGTAAGCCAAAAGCGTATCACTCTGTTTACAATCAAAAAAGATTAATGTTATGCTTTTTCTCTCTACTCTACTCTCTTTTCAACATAAAATGGGTCAAGTATCATCAAATTCTGGTCTAATTTGCCATCTTAATCCGCCAAAGAACCTAACAGGAAACGGTACACTTTTGCTACCTAAATTGAATGAATATAATATAAGATCTATCAAACAAAAAACATACCAAAAATAAAAATGAAAAAGTCCGGTCTAAGTTAAAAACAATTTCAATTAACAAATCAAAAGAATAAAACAAAGCTGAAAGGCTTCACTAAAACACATAGGCACAACTAAAGGAACTGACCAGGAAAATAGTTAAATGGAGTAGATCCACTTGGAGCTAAGACTATGTTTTAATGAATCAAAGTAACCAAAAAAAAAAAAAAAGATAATAATACAAATTTCAGCAGTTGACCATCAAAGGAAATAACTAAAAAATAGTAGTTTAACCTGCCTTTTTCTCATATTATACCAAATTCTTTAACATATTCTACTACTGAATAACTTTCTAAATTCACCCATGTATGAAATTCACAAGTAAATAAGATTAAGACAAATTGTAAAAAAAGTAAGGAAACTAACAAACTTAGAAGTAATTAAAAAACCTAAGAGATGCTGACTTTCATTTAAACTCTATAGAACCTCACGGGACAATTTAATTAAGGAAAATACTAATAAATTATGTCAAAAAGAAGAGGAAAAAGATGCCAAGCTTACTATCATTCAGGAGGATAACACAAATTCTTGCCCTAAATCATGCTAAATTCAAAACAATCCTTCACAGGATTAGATATCATAGGGACAGGAGGAGGGGGAGCGGTACGATAGCAGGGAAAAAAAAAGAAAGGAAAAAAAATACAATAAGGAGAGAGTGATTGTAAAAGAATCTAAATGACATACCTCAAGTTACAGCTAGTTAAAGAGAGCACTTGTAGCAGGAAATTAGAAAAAGAGTTTAGGAGCTAAGAAGACTGGATACTGTGAAAAGATTTCAAGATTAGTATGAAACAAAAATTATAATAGTTTAACATACACTTGATAGAGTATACTTTGAGGTTTCTTAACATGCCTCAGCCTTTTGTTTGATAGATAGAAATAATGCATGAGGCAACATTCTGAAACTAACAGATAACAATCAAGTATTTGATAGTTAATATTCAGGCAAAAGTTAAAAAGGAAAAATTCTTCACTCGGAGGTTCTGAGTATGCCTCACTAAAAAATTATCAGATGATCTGAAAGAAAAATCTTTTACTGAAAACTTTTGCATCTCAAGATACATCCAAAAAAAGGAAAATATCACAGCAAAAAGACTGACAAACAAATCACCTATGACCACTATGGTTCAAGCTCCTGTGATTTCCTCAAAAAATTTGATTATAGATCATCAATTTTCTTTCATCAATAATTGCTGGTTGTACATGAATGAAAAAACTAAAGAAAAAGGGAAATGAAAGAAAAGTCTTACCAGAAAGAAGAGCAACTTAGGCCAAGACACCCAAGTTTGCTGGTTCAGATTTTAAAGAATGGTTCATAATCAATACATCATAGAGTTTAGTAGTTACTAAACTATTGGTTCAGAGTATGGAAGCATACCTGAAGCCAGGCTCGTTTCTTTGGCAAAGCCTTGATTTATCTCCTTCAAACCTGGAAGGCAATTCCGATGACAACCAGAAAAACACCGTCCTTGAACAATTATAACTGCCACAAAAGACGTAAAGTTTCAAAGAGGAATATTACCAGAAAGCAGGGGATGAATAGGTAGGACCTTCTGACATTCTGTTTCCTCCCCCCTCCAAGTCTAATATACTCTGTTTCTCGCTCACAGATAAAAGTTGAAGATTCATTATTTTCACGGAGTGCTCAAAGTATAGTAGTGCACATTTTCTAGGCCTGAATATATTGACTACTTACCAGTATCTGACCAAAAGTACCATCCATTCCAATTAATTTCCTTTTTCTTTTCATTTTGATAAACAAATAAATTACTAAAAAAGTTGAATATTTTATAAATCAACTGCACGTAGTAGAGAAAGCACATCAAAATACTCAAAAAAAGTCGACATCTTTTTTATACCTTACAGTATAAGATAAACATGATTTAACAAAAAGCAACATAATAGACTAATAAGGAATTGTAAATAGAATGTATATAAACGAACCTCAAACCAAGCAAAAAGAAACATCAAATATCTTTATAAAGCAAATCATCAAACAGTAAGCATGAAAATGTCACGTTACATTATGACATACCTGAATAGAGAAACTCTTAGTTTAATACTGATCATCAGAGGAGCCAAAATACTAAACTAATTGGGATGAATGTAACATGTGTCTCAGTCCACTCATTCCCTATCTCAATGTTCATTAGACCAGTACAATGTTCTTGAGAAGTCAAAGAACTTCCCACTGAGCTCTATGCACCATGTTGATGTATAAGAGTGTCTTTTGCTTTTTTTCCTTTCTCAGTAACACTTAAATTGGAAGCTCTATCAAAAAAGTGTTCCGTCAAATGAAAGGCATCACTTGTTTTTCTTTTTCTCTTCACACTAAAATGCAGAACACATAGCTATCACCAATAATTAACAAATACAACAGCAAGCAAGAAGTTCGTGTATGTAGCAAGTTTAAAGCCAACCCAAAACAGTCAATTATCATAAAACTAAATACTACCGAAAAGTTGGCCATATTCATATTTGGATGCCTTATAACACTGGATACATCACTGAATGGCACACTAACAGTGAAAAAAATCACCAATGGTTCACCATAAAGGTAGTAAAAGGCATACACACATAACGCCAGAGAACAAAATTTCCAACCTCCTCTAATACAAAAGACTTAGCGGATTAAAGATTCACAGCAAGAAAAACTATACTCGTTGCAAAACAAATGCTTCTCTAAAGCTTTCTTTCCCTAGGCTAAAGCTGAAAATTGAAAAAATAAAAAAAAGGAATTATTAATTATATGATGTATCCATGTTTCTCCATTCTTGTCTAGTTTTTACGTATATAGTGGGAAAAAAAAAAGGAAAAGAAAAGATGCAAATAATTTCTTACCAAAAAGCAGGAAGGAAGACTGAAAGATTCACTCTGTTTCTATCTTTTTGCCCTTCAAAAAACAGGATGCCAGATCCATGATGAAACTTTATATGGCTCCTTGTCTTTCTGCTCTTTGTTTGAAAAAAAGGAAAAAAGTGAATCAAATTACCAATGATGTTTTATGTAATATTTCCAGTTTTGAATGTGCATAAAACAATTTTAAAATAAAAAGGCACAAAAATTTGCCCACCAGAAAGCATCATTAGCAGGAGTTGAAGAACACCTTCCCTGCCTGCTTTCCCTTCCATAAAAAAAAAGTTTGCGAGAAGACTTCTGAGACCTTATATGGTGAGACCCATTGTGGACGATGCTCGTGCAAAGTAATTCTTCGAAAGAGTGAAAGCTGTTCTTTTTACTGAATAAGAATGAATCACAATAACAGCTAGTCATGAAAATATGCTCATAAATTCAGAAATGGAAGGAACTAACTTTGAAGGATTCTCTGAGCCGTAACTGAAGCCCTAAAAAGTTTGTCAACCAAAATAAAGCCCAAGAGGAATTTATATATCAATCACAGCAGATGTGTATTAATCTGTTAATTTGTCTACTATTGTTACATATAAAAATTAACAAAAAAAGAAAGGAGTAATTACTCTCACCAAAGAAGACTCCAGGCAAGGAGAAGCCTAACCTAACCAAAAGCTTCCCATTTCCCTCCTTTGAAGTAGAATGATCATGTGGGTGACGAATTTCTCTAACATGAAATTGAGAAAAAAAAAAGGGGTTGATTTGACAATGAAGAAAGAAGAAGACATCGATCACTCTCTCTGCAAGAGTAGTTCAGAATACATGCAGTTGCAGTTATTGATGTCATGGAACACAAGAGGGAGAATTTTTGGAACAAAGATTTGAAGCGATAATTTCTGGCGGGCAAACCTATAATTGTGGGTCAAAAAGACAGGAAAACCCTCAACAGTAATGTAGTGTTTGCAGTCGGACTCAGATTTCGAAGGGCATTGATGGCACAGGAATGGTTTATGCAGTGGCCTCTCTCCTACATTGTGACACGTGGATAACTGTGGGAGGTGGAGGACTGTGTCTTCATATAGTGGGTAGGAATCCTGATTCTCCTTTTACCCTGTACTACAAAATGCATATTTAAGACGATACTTTTACCCCAAAATCCAAATTCCCTTCATATTAACTTTCATTGGTATTTCTTCACAACGCACCCCTACCTAGATGACGATTGACGATTACATTTTTTGTTTGTTTTATATCTTTTATTCTGCTCTAGTTATTTCATTTTATTTATCTTCAGCTTGATTTGTAATTATTTTGGTAGCAAAACATATCGTGTTATTTCATTAATTAATGTGTACTTAAAGATTCAACATCTAGTACCATACTTTGAACTTTGATCCAATCACGATGATCTCTGTCTTTCAATTTGGGTTTGATTATTGTGATGGGTGACACTGAAGTATGTGAATTCCTCTTTATAGCTTTTACAGTATGTATATATGCAAAACGTATTTATTAAACATGAATATCAAAAGAACTTTACTCTACTAGATTTACTTATTTCATATATTTTTGAGAGAACTAAAACAATACGAAACAATAAATTTTTTTGGTTTCCAACTTCATTTAAACCTTCTCCATCTACTAAATCTTTTCCAGATATTGAAGCTGCAGCCATTTGAAACAATCTTACTTGTTGTAACTTTTTCTTTAAATCTCAATATTACATTTATAATTTTTTTTATTTGTGGTCATCTTATCCTTGGGTTTCTTTATTTTTTCCTTCTTTTTGAGTTTTTGGATTTGTAGAATTCCAGTACAAGTTGTGATCATGTTGATGTCATCTCCATTAGAAAAGTCAATATTGTGAAACTGTATTTGCAAAAATAAGTAGTTAGTAAATATATTAAAGGAAATTATTAGTGAATAACCATCAAATGAGCCAAAGGGAAGGAGATTGAATTGCAGAAGTTATGAAATGTATTGAGTTGTCTATTGGACTAGTCACAAAATTGTATAGATAAAATTCGAAGCCTCGATTATTCCAAAAATTTAAGTGATCAATTCCTGATAAATGGTAAGCTATATAAGAATGGGAAGTTGGGTGAAAATGCAAACAAGTGTATAATTCAGGGACAATTATAAATTTTTCAATACAATTTACAATTAGAATTTTTTTGCTCACCCTTTGTTTTCATAATTAATCTTGTTTGACTACTTAGTTTTACAAGAAAAAATTATAGATATCCCTTTACTACCATTTTAGTAAAATTTTAAGATTTTTTTCTTCGTGATGCTAGAAATTCTTGGGGTCTCACTAATTAGAAATTTTAAACTTTACTGTGTTATTGGCAATTTTTTTTATATAAACTATTATTTCCCTTTTGTTCTAATGCATAAATCATAAGACTCTTTACATTTCTATCTTAGTATTTAATAATCATTTGTTAGTTCCCATAGAAATTATTTGTACTTTGTAGAAATGACTCTCATAGTGATTATATCGTAATTTAGTTTCGCTTCATCAATCTTACTAACGGGGAAGCGTGCTTTTGATCCAATAGATAATGACTGCTTCCGTCACATCTCGAATCCACATTCTTGGACCGGATTTGCAACATGGCACACCGTATCTTACTCTCACAAATATAAGACAACATGATTATAACTTACAAAAATTCACTAAAATTTAAAACTTACAAATGCTAGAGAAATACATACTACATTTAAACTAGTACCACTGCTAAATTCTTATTCTATACTACCATTTAAAAATATATACGGTCTACCTTTCTCTTATCTTCTATTCATATTTGACTCGATTTTGGGATCTGCAAGAAAAGTTATGAAAATATGGGTTGAGCGATACATGCCTATTAGATAATGCGTACTCCTCTGTCGGATCATGTAACTACATACATAATATATTTTTACAATTCCTTTCACACAATTCACATGCACATAGTAGGATAAAAAGAAACATTTGGCAACTTGTCCAAAATTTAAATACATATATTTCACATGGTGAGTAGTATACAGATAAAAAATTTCCATTTGGCACGGCATGAAAACAAATGATATGATCATTTTCACTGAACATACTTGCAAATCATAAACACATCAATCATGTCATCTTATTTCTCAAAACACAGCTCTTACACAAGAACATGCAATATCCGGCTTCCGAATACTCAGTTTAGAGATTAAATCCCTTCTAGGAGGACGACCAATAGGTTTCATGATTAGTGATTGGTCACATGACATGACTTGAGTCAATCGGCGGGACTCTATACCGACTCCATGAGTAGGTCAATTGGTCGGGTTCTATACCGATTCCATGATTAGGTCAATCGGTCGAGTTCTATATCGACTCCATGACCTCTTACATGGTCAGGACTATAGCCCTTACCGACTATTTCATGACTGTTTAGAGCTCATTTCACATGTCACATGCATTTTCTTTCACAAAAATATGCCACTCAATTCATAACAATTTGAATAGTAAAACATTTGAAATAGGCATACATGATCCATTTTTCATATAATAAAATAAAGCATTTACTTGAGAAAATTTCATATTTAACATTTCAAAAATACCGAGGGGTAAGAACAACCTACCTCAAACCGTTGACTTTGTGAGTGTCTCAAAATTCGGATTTTATTTTAAAATACAAAATATTGTTTATATTGTATTTATTCATTGAAATATGAGTGAATTTATGTTTAAAGTGAATATTTTCTAATTTAGAGAATTTTCCAAGAATTATTTACCGGTGTGTGGTTTCGGCCAAATTAAGTATTAAATTTTGTTCCGAAGCATGAATAGTGACTTTAAGATGAAAACGAGCATATTTAGTGATATTACTGATATACATTTAAGGTTGAACAGTGTTGAGATGAAATAAAACAGTGTAAGTTAGAGTGTCGCGCTCAACGCGACATAAAGTGACCATAAGATCACTTTTCCCCGATTTAGGGGATTTACACCTTTTTGCTCCTTAAAGTCAATCTTCTTGCTTTTGAGCTTCACATTTTCAGCCACATTTTTGCTTGAAGAGAGAGAGGGAGGCCGAGAGCTAGAAGAAGAGAGAGAGAGAGATTTCATCTTTGTCTTCCATTTCTTCTTCCTTCCTTTCTTGAAGCTTCAAGTCACCATTGAAGACACTCATTTCCTTCCTTGGAGCAACCGTGAAAGAGGGAAGGAGAGAGAGAGGCTGGTCCGAAATTTTGAGGGAGAAAAGAGAGGAAGATTGAGGCTTGTTCTTCCATTTTCTTCTTCATCCATCATCTTGAAGTTGTGAGAATTTAGTGGAGGATCTTGGCTTGTTCTTCTTCATCCTTGGCTGCCATGTGAGAGTGAGAGGAAGAGGGGAAAGAATAGAGCTTGAGAAGAGAGAAAAAGGAGAGAAAGAAAGCTTTTGAGAGTTGCATTGTCCTTGTTCTTGAGCTTTTTGTTGGAATTCACCATCAAAGCAAGAGGATCTCGAGTTAAGGTTGGAACTTTTTGGAGATATCAAGCTTGAAGTATCATCCCTGTGAAGTGCTCACAAGATCTTGTGTGATCTTGTTAGATCTACTCAGATCTAAAAGTATAAGACTTGAACCTTTTAGATCTAGCTTAATTAGTGTTCAATAAGATAAATCTACGGTTTATTTTGCTAGAAATGTTTATATTTGAAATGTCTTGAGGTGACCTTTAGGTAGCGGACTTGAGGACCTGATTATGGATTGATTGATATTCGTGAAATTAGTTCATCTTATGGTTAGAAAATAGATCTTGTTGTCGAAAATTTTGAAGGAAAAAGAAGTGAGATGGCCGAACCTATGCTTGGCATTTTTGATGTTTGATTTCAAACTTTTATGATATTCTTGAAGAGATTTTGTTCAAATATATTTATGTGGTACGATATTTGTGAGTGTGTTCGGGTAGGGTAAAGTCTTGGGTTTTAAATGTCGAAAAATGAAGCTTTTCATGAACTTTTGAATAAAAAGTGTTGATTAGAAAGACTTGAGGGTTTTGCAATATTTTGGTTAATTTCTATGAATTGCGAATATAAAGATGTAGTGAGAATTATGCCAAACTTGTGTTAAAGCTTTAATTGAGAGCAAGTGTTGAGTTGGTTGTGAAAAAGAGCAATTTTGAGGTGTGAAACCTCACTTAAAATATTGTATTAAAGAGCAGTTAGAAGCAGTGTTTAAGGAGTACATCAATGGAGTGTTATTTTTAGAATGAAATAGTGATTTTTAAAAGATCTAATTGAGTCATCGTATCACGTGTTATGAATGCTTTTCCTTGAGGGAATTTTGGGAAAAAAATATTGATTGAATGTAAGAAATGAAAGTGATTTGTTTTAATCAACGAGTGGGGAAGTGAATCTCAACTATTGTTTTCATTTGTTTTAGGGGGTGTAGAAGGAAGTGAAAAATCAATCCTAACTTGGAAGCCGGACCTTACTATTTCGGTGAGTTTCCAAGCTTGTTATGTGATTATGTGAATGTGATTGAAAGTATGTTTAGATAAGTGATTTGAAGTGAAACATGATTTGTTTTCAAACCGTCAAATGGGATAATATGTACTTTATCACATTTATCCTTATTTGAGTGGAAAATATTTTGAGTAGTGACTTATGTGTGTATGTGTAATGTCGGGAATTCCTGAGACCTATCGGTGAGACCTTCGATTCGAGTCGGAGGCTAGGCCAAGGCCGAAGAGAAAGGTACGAGCCATAGGGTTCCTTAAGTGAAGTGAAGTGTACTCGAGACTTGGCAATTGGACTTGTCCCGGAGAAAGAGAAAGATACAATGTACATACATAAAGTGAAGTGAAGTGAAGTGAATAATGTTTGGAGTCGGGCCCGGTGGGGGTTTGGTGGAGTAAGGAGTAAGTAGTGTTCTACATGGTTTGTACCTGTGAAAGTTGACGAAGTGTCAACTACGAAAAACGCGATCAAGCTTTGTGGATCTTGACTCCTGAGAGCCCCTGTATCCTACCTTGTATTTGTTAATTGCTTTCCTATTTGGTTTATGTCTAAATTCAAGTGAAGTGAAATTTCATATGTGTTATGTGCGTTGCATATTTTTGGGAATTCACTGGGCTTTTAGCTCACTCATTCATATTTGTTTTCCTTAACAGGGCCTGAGAACCTAAAGAAAGGGGCCAACCCTTAGAAGTAGGGTTTACTTCTATATATATGTATTGAGAAGTGAATTATGTGATTGAGGGCTTTTGTACTATGTACCCTGAATGTATGTGAGAAGTACTCTATGTATTTTGACTTGTAATTGGGAAGTTATGAGATTGTAAGATTTGTGAATCCTGGCGAGAGTTAGGCAGGCGGCCCACGGATACCTTGGGGTACGCCCTAAGGAGAAGTGGGTCTGTCACAAATTTGGAGCTATTCTTAACTCGTTCTTAACAAACCCATAATTAATAACAGGTATACATTCATTAATTTACTTAGCTTATTTTTGGTGTAATCCACCTTGCCTTAAACAACTCTAGAAAACATGCTTAGACATTCATTAAAGTGTATTTGAATAGTTTCTTAAAGATAAAAGATTTCTCTTTTTGGAAAGTTTCATAAATTAGAAAGTTTCCCTTTTTAGAAAATTTCTGTAGTTAGAAATTTCTATATTTTGTTTTAATCAACGGAGGTATAATTTTATGATATATGAATAAATGTTATTTATTTGCTTACTCATTCATCTATTACATTTATTTATCTTATATATTATTTATTTATTTATGTATATATATAGTTTATTCATGCGCTCATGTATTTAAAATAATTATTTATTAGTTTATAATAAGTACTTAATCTATTTATCCATTTAATATTTATAAGCATATCTCATTCATTTATTAACATATTTAACTTATTTACAAGTATTTACTTATTTGTCTATTTAGTATTTACTCATTAGTTCAACATTGGTTTGTAGAATATTCATGAGTATAATTTGTTTACTCAACTATTTATTTAAATAATTGTTATCTATTCCTTATTCATGAGTATACATTTATTTGTTCAATATTTAGTTATTGTTTCTATAATCTATTGTCATTTAAATAATTAATATAAATTAACTAATCAATTAACTAATTACTATTAATTAATCAATAATTTAATTGATTACTATTAATTAATCAATCATTTAATTAGTTACTATTACCTACTCATTTAATTAATTATCCATGATTAATTAAGAATTTTCCCTAATTATTGTCAATTAATTAATTATTATTAATTAATCATTTAATTAATTATTTTTATTAATCATTTAATTAGTTACCCTTGATTAACTAAGAATTTAACTAATTACTATTAGGTAATTAATCATTTAATTAATTGCTATTAATTACTTATTTAATTAATTCCCCTTAATCAATTAAGAGTTTCACTAATTACTAATTAATTAATCATTTAATTAATTACTCTTAACTAATTAGGAATTTAACTAATTTCCATTAATTATTTAATCATTTAACTATTTACTACAAATTAATAATTTAATTAATTACTATTAATTAAATAATGATTTAACCAATTAATCTTAATTAGTTAATCATTTAACTAATTATTGTTAATTAACTAATCATTTAGCTAATTATATTGGTTAATCATTTATTTAACTATGTGTTATTAATTAATCATATATTTAACTATTTCTTATTAATTAATAATTTAATTAATTACTATTAATCAATTATTCTCCCATTGATTATCAATAATTAACAATTTAATTATTTCATTAATTAATTATAATTAATATTGTTCATACTAGTTTTATTTCTTATTGGGTTATGCTATTTTATTAATATTGGGTTAGTTAATTTGGGCCTTCATCCAAAACTCTTGGGCCGCACCAATTAAGTAGTAGACCTTGTATTTTATATAACTTGGGCCGAGTAAGTGGTCCAAAGTTTAACAAATTATTTAACCCAACCAAAGCCCAATTCTTTAAATTCCTATAGGCCCAACTCGTAAACCCAACCCAATTTTATTTTAATCCAAACCCAAATTCTGACCCATAAGGTTTTATTTGACCCGATCCATTTCCACAAACCTACCCGGTTGGATCTAACTCATTTGAAAATGGGTCATCTTCTTCCTCCTTTTTTCTTTCTTTTTTTTTCCAGAATTTCTTTTCTTTTCTTTTCTTAACAGAAACCCTAAATCTTTTTTTTCCCTTCTTTTTCCTAACCTATCCTAGCTTGGCGGCCGTTGCCACCATCTTCCACCTCTTTTGCTGCCGGCGATTAACATCAGCAGCCTCCAGCAACGGCTTTCCTCTAGGTAGACGTCGCCAGCTTTTGTCGGGGACTTTGAGATAGAAGGAGGGTCCGATAGCCCTCCTTGGATTCCTTCCATGGCTGAAGCTTAAAGCTTCAGCTGTGGTTCACTTCTTTTTCTTTTTTTTTCCAAAACCACCCCAACAGATTCATCTTCTGAAATTCCAACCCTATAGTTTAATAGTTTTTGCAATCATCTCCTACGTATAAACATAAGATTCCCAAGCAATTTCAAAAAAAAAAATTTTTTTTTTTAGTGTGAGTGGGAGGTTTTGAACCCGAGACCTCTCACTTACACTCCCTCCCCCCGATTAGATTAGGAGTTTGTTTTATCAGATGGAGAGAAGAGAAGGAATTTTACTTGTTTTGATTTGGAATAGGTAGTTTGTGAGCAATCATAATCTAATATTTAGGGATAAGGTGTTTAACCACCCACTATCTAGTAGTACTTGGATAGGAGTAGGATACTAGTTAATTTATCCAATAGATTCAAGAAACTCTTATTTTATTATTTTGATAATTTTGACATTAATAATAAAATAAATTCAAAGATTATATTACCAAAAATTATGGGGTTTCACATTCTACCCCTCTTAAATAAAGTTTCGTCCTCGAAACTCTCTTTTTTCTTTTTCTTTTTTAATTTTATTTCATTTTATTTTTTATTATATATATATTTATATTTAAAAGAAAATAAGATCCTCTATACATAAGGGTTTATATTAGGTAGTTATGTAAAATTTTCAAGTTATGAAAAATTTTACATTTTTTTGACACATTAATAGTGTTAGTAAAACTATTTTAATATTTAGTTTATAGCAAAACATTTATTAAAACCAAATTTACATGCGGACTATGATTAAATTCCTCACTTCAAATGTAACAATTTTTTTTTATATAGGAAAATAAGCCTGATTATTTTGAAGAAAGAAACAAAATTTTTAAATTTGTTGAAGTTCCTAAATTAAATTGAAAATATATATAAGTCTTAAAATAGAGTTTTTTTTTCATTAACAAAATTGTATTTGAAAAAAAATTGGTTAAGCAAGGACTAGTGCAACTAAAAGTGTAAATCACATCATGCATTTATTTCTTTAAATCGAGAGACAAAAATATGAGTCTTAAATTGGAAAAAGAATATTCAGAAAAAACTATTGCCTACTAATAATTTCAAGAAAATCTACTAACTACCTATGTAGAGCATTACTAACTCATTTAATTCCTACTGGCAATTAATTTCTACTCGAATGACTATGAGTTCCAGGTGCTATGAGTCACCGTGGGTCCTCTATGTCCTCGAAATCCTCACTCGCCTCTTGTGTAGCCTCCAGGTTTGCATCATTTTCTACCTCTCCCTCGACTTTCATGGCATTTTCATTTACACCATTGTCTTCATCTTCAGTATCGGGCCGAAATGTATCCATTATCCGAGACATTCTCTACACCATCCCCAACAGCACGGAAATAGTTCCTTTTGTAAGGGTTTCAAAATTCTATTTTTATTGAAAAATAAATAATAATATTTATTTTATGTTTATTCACTAAAATGTGAGTGAATTTATGCTTCGAATTATTATTTTCTAATTTAGAGAATTTTTTGAGAATTATTTACCGGTGTTTGGTTTCGGCCAGTTTAAGTGTCGATTTTTGTTTCGAGACATAAATAGTAACTTTAAGATGAAACCGAGCATATGCAGAGATATTACAGAGATATATTTTAGGTTAGATAGTGATGCGAACCCGAATCTCCAAGCTCCCGCTCTTGAAGAAACGAATAGACGACGCAGCGGAATGATCTATCTTGAACAGGTTATGGGTACAAAAGGGATGGAAATCCTACGACCCCTCTAACCCTCGAGATTGCAAACCTACAAATTGAATCTCAACCCACAATCTAGCGAATTAGCGAACCAAGGAATTTGGTAGAATGGCGCCACAACTCAACGCGATCTTGAATTGATAAGCCTAAACTTGAACAAAGGAACTCATTCACTTTGTATCAAGGGATGTTCCCAAGGAACAAGAAAGAGAAATCTCTCAATTTTTATTACTCAAAGTCTTATGAAAAAACATTAGAGAAGAAGGCTATTTATAGCCTTTACAAAGACTCAAAATCCTAATGTA
Source organism: Gardenia jasminoides (assembly GCA_013103745.1). Taxonomy (NCBI): domain Eukaryota; kingdom Viridiplantae; phylum Streptophyta; class Magnoliopsida; order Gentianales; family Rubiaceae; genus Gardenia; species Gardenia jasminoides. The sequence goes on along the minus strand of CM023099.1, from coordinate 10,038,640 downwards.
ACTTGGACTCAAATTACTAAAAACCTAACCTAACTAGAATAGGCCAACATGGCTCTATCTTTTAGGAAACTACTAAAGAGCTAAACTAATTATTAAATTACCCTAATTCAGACATTGAACCCATGAAAATAACAAAATAAGGAAAATACACGAAAAATGGAAAATCACAAAAAAGTTCGCGACTGGGATTCGCGGGTCGGATCAGCGAGGAGTGGTTTGCAGATAGGTTCGCGAATCTCACAAAATTCACTTCTGACCAGGATCTGTGAGGAAAGGATCCGCGAGGTGTTGGGTCACGGATCGATCCGCGGATCGCGCATCTTGCACCTTCTCCTCATTTCAGCTTCACGCTTCTTCCTCCGCGCGCTTGACCAACGTTTGCCAAGTTTGCTGACCATCCTAGAACCAATTTCTGAATAAAACAATTTGGAATGAATCAACTCAGGGCATTTGAATTTGATACGAATTTGTAAGCACACGTTGGCATCCATGCTCACATCATTCCCTCCCCCGTAAAAGCGATTCGTCCTCGAATCGATACCTGGGTCAAAAACGAAAGATGAGGAATAAATGATGAGGAAACACAGATATTCACCCACTTTACCTAATTGATAACAAGTAGGAAAAGTTTGTACCCCATGCAACATTAAACGACTTGTAACACAACCTAAAGGCACACTAAAATTACTAGACAAACATGTATTAATACTCTTAACACAATAATCACATGACTTAAAGAAAGAAAATGACTCATAAGGACTCAACATTAAACTTGGACATGTAAAACAATTACAACTCTTAAAATGACTCAAATAATTATCAAAATAACTGACAAAACATAAGCAACTAGCATGATCAACTAGCATGACAAAACCCCAAGAACACCAAAAGAACGAAAGAAAGCTGCTGCTCGCTTCTTGAAATCTGAAAAACTTACCCAAGCTGCCTAGCTTTAAATTGTGTTTGTTTCTTGAATTGTTGGCTGAATTTTCCTCCAGAGATTGTGATCCGAAACAGCCTTAAATCTTTCTTGAAAGCTGCGAGCAAATCTGGAAATTTTCTCCCAAGTTTCTTGATCAAACAAGCGTCTTGAAACCTGAAAAAAAATATGGAAAAAAAGAAAACTGAAATTGTCTTGTTTTTCTTGCAACACACGGATCACACACCTTAAATCCTTCTTGTTTGAACCAAAATTCAACAACTTGGAATGAATCAACTCAGGGCATTTGAATTTGATACGAATTTGTAAGCACGCGTTGGCATCCATGCTCACATCAGACAGTATTAGAATGAAAAAAACCAGTAAAAGTTGGAGTGTCACACGTCGACGCGACAAAAAGTGATCGTTTGACCATTTTTCCCTAATTTAAGGAGGACTACACTTTCTATCCCTTTAAAAGCCTTGTTTCTTGCTTCTTTGTTCCCTCATTTTTCAGCCACACTTGAGCTTAGAGAGAGAGAGAGGCAGCCGAACTTGGAGAGAGAGAAAAGAGAGATTTCCCAAGCTTTCTTCTTCTTCTTCTTCTTCCTCGTTTTCCTTGCACCTTGAACATCATTTGAAGGCTTCATCTCACTCGTTGTTGCTACTCATTCCAGCCGTGTGTGAGGGAGAGAGAGATGGAAAAACTTCATCTTGTCCATTTTCTTGCTTCTTGAAGAACTTAAGAGGTCAAGACATCAACTCTTCATTTCTTCTTCATCTTGTTCCTTGAAACTCTATTGGAGAGAGAGTCTCAACTTGCTTGTTTTTCGTCTATCAAAACTGAGCTAGAGAGAGAGAGGAGGAGGGCCGAGAGTGAGAGGGAGAGCAAGGAAGAGAAATGGGTTATCTTGTTCTTCTTCTTGTCTTGAAGTTTTGTGGAGGAAAACACCAAGAACCAACTACATCCTTGGCTAATCTTGAGGATACTTGAAGGTGCAAAGCTTGGAAGATCATCCTTGAATAGACCAACACTAGATCTTGCTTGATCTTGCTAGATCTAACTAGATCTTGAGGTATAACACTTAAATCTCTAAGCTTTAACTTTATTAGTGCTAAATCTTTTAGATCCATGGATTATTTTGCTAGAAATGCTAGTGTTTGAATATTTGAAATATTTGAGTTGGGCTCTTGAATTCCCAACTTAGGTAGCGGACTTGAGGTGACTTTTAGGTAGCGAACTTGAGGACCTGGTTGTTGTTGTGATTGTTGTTTTTGAGATGAGTCCATTGTATGGTTAGAATGTAGGAATGTTGTTGGAAATTTTGAAGAAAAAGTATGAAGGCTGGCCGAACCTCACTGGGAATGTTTTGATATTTGATTTCGAAATTTTACGGTGTATCTTGGCGAGATTTTGCCTAAATAAATATGTATTATGTTCACTTATGAGTATATGTCTAGATAGAGTTAAAATTTTGAACTTTAAAGGTGAAAAGTTGAGTTTTCACTAATTTTTGGGTGAATATGCTATTTGGACAGATTTGAGGGTTTAGAAATGTTTTATCTATTTCTATGATTTTTGTACATTAAGATTTGATGTATAGTGTTCTAAAATGTGTTAAAAAACCATGACTAAAACTTTAGTGTTGGGTTCAAACTCAAATGGGTAATTTTCGAGGCGAAATGCCTCACTTTATTTCCTTGTTCTAAAAAGTTAGAAGTCGCGAGAATGGAGTACATCGATAGAGTATTTTAGTCAATTGGTGTATCAATTTGAAAAAGGGAATCTTTTAAGATGATTTTCGACTCAAATGACTACTTTTTGTTCGAGCAAAGTTAGAGAAATTTTGTGAGGAATTTTGATAAAACAAATGAATAAGTTATTTGAGTTTAGTTTCACTATTTGTAGGGTGAAACTTATTTCTTCTTTTATTTGATCACAGCAAGTGGGGAAGAGTGTGAACCAGATCCTAACTTGGATTGTCGGCTATGATTAATTGGTGAGTGTTCCAACCCGTTTTTAAATGAAAAATCTTGCTATGGTTTGCAAATGAATGATTTGTTGAAATGATTTGCTAGTATTTATAAGGAAGTGATTTACCACCATTTCTAAGTAAAATGCTTTTACAAGTGAAATAATTTATGAAGAATTTGTCAGTATTCCTTGCATGTTATGTGAATTACATGCTTATGTGATTAATACTTGATGTTACTTGACCTCATAAGTGGTAAATACTTGTTCCTAGGCGAGTGTGTACTTTATTGCACTCGACCTAACTTTTATTATACTATTCAACTGTTTATTTTTCCACTGCCTGTATATTATTTGTGCATGACTGTAGGCCATATGTACTTTAATACATTGGTTGAACAAGGCCTTTCCCCCTTCGTTATCAGCCTATTCGAACCAGAAGCAGATTCGGTCAGGTAGGTTGGTAACTTAGAGTACTGTACGGTGTACTCAAATATTACCACTAGGTATTATAAGGAGGAGTAAGGGGTTGATTGACTGACAAGACGGACTGCAACTACTCCCGGAGGACACTGTATCCTTACAATACTTGAACTAATTGTTTACTGAATTATTGTTCACTGTATATTGTTTGTTAAATTAAGTGTTTATGGAACGATTGTTTAAGGACTTACTGTTTCTTGTATCCTTTTAAATGAAAAGATTGTTAAATACTTTCAATGTGAATGTGTAACCATGTTCTCGACTTACACGTTATTCTTTTAAAGACTCAAATGTTTTACAAAATGATATTTAACTCAAGTGTCCATGAATTTGATAAAACATGAATTTTCTTGTTTTCACTGGACATTCACTGAGCTTCTAGCTCACCCCAAAACATTTTAGTTTTTCCCACAGGGCTCGAGACGAAGGAAAGCATGTGTTGTGATCTTTCTTAGTGTTATTGGCTAGATTATTTCTGATACCATTTGTAATCATGGATTGTTGGACTTTTGGTATATTTGGACTAGATGGAAATGTAAATTAGCGGAATGTGTATTAGTGGAGTATCTGATGTAAATATTTGAGATTGACATTGTAATTGGTCTAAGGACTGTATCTATTGAAATTCAAACTTTAATTTATTCAACAATTGTAGTGAGTCCCGGCGAGAGTTGGGAAGGCGGCCCGCCGATACCCTGGGGTTCGCCCTAGGGAGACATGGCGTCGTCACACCTTTTGTTTACATATTTAGTCCTCAATACCTGATAAGCGGTGTCCTTTTCAGTAATTTGCTTACCCCTTTTGTCAGTTAGACGCTCCCAGTAACTAGTCTCGAATCTTAAGTTTTCAGTCTCTGCCCTTCGCTAGAAATTCTCAAGTGTCAGATTCTGGACTTCTCTTTCAAATTTACCCTTTGAAGTCTCTTGCTATGCTCACGTAAGGCATCATTCATTTTTTCCTGGATAAATATCTCATGAATCTTCTCCTCATACATCTTTTTCAACTTCTTGTCCAAATCCTGTGCAGCATCCTCCATCCTTTGGGCAGTCATCATCCAAATTGCACTCGTCTCCCAAAAATAATCTCTTGACTTTTCTATTTACTTAACTTCAACCTTTACGTCTTCATTTTCCACCCTCAAGTGCTTAACATCGTATCCTGTCACCTCCATTGTGTAATGGCATTCTTCACCTAGTGTGACGACCCGAAAAATTTATTTTTATCTGACCTAATTATTTAATTAATTATTTATTTTTCTAGATAATTGTTTTAAATCATTTTAATTGCAATTACACCATACATTACCTCATTTTATTTTAAAAATCTTATTTAACCATCAATTTAATTTTTCTACAGCTCAATTGTGAAAAACGAGAAAAGACACATTTTTCGAGGTAAACATTTGGCCTGAGAGTGACGTAATCTTTGAGGAAAAGAATGATTATTAGTAGATTAAGAAAAGCTAATTGAGGGATTAGAAGTGAGTGCTTGGAATTAAACTCCAATTGGAGCATTTTGACTGCAAATTAAAGTTGACTTTTGGGGCACCATAAAACAAGGCTTTATGTCATTTCTTCCTTTCACATTTTCACTTTACCAAAACACAAAAATCTCTCTCTTCCTCATCTTGTTTCAGCCGAACCCCTTCCCCTATCTTCCCCTTTGATTTCACTTCCAAAATCTATTCCATCCTCCATTAAATCCGCCAAGAAGCTTGAATAAATCTTCCACCCTCTTCACTTGCACCTTGAAGACCATTTGGCCTTGTGTGAGAGCCGATCTTGGGAGGAGAAAAGAAGGGTTGTTGGTGGTCTTAGGGTCATATTCAACTAGGATTTTCATTTGAGAAGAAGAGGTAAATTTGCTCCATCAACTTTGCTCTCTTGATTCCTGTTTATGTAGCCCTAAGTTTTGATAAGTTTATTAATGTAATTTTGTTGATCTTGGATGGTGGTGGGCTCTATGAACTCCCACCTTTCTTGTTGATGAGGTGCTATGAAGTGTGTATGTGTGATGGGATGAATTGTGTTGAGTTCATAGAGTTGGAAAGCTAGGAAGAAAGGAGGAAGGAAAATCGAGGGAGGAAGAAGATGCATGCTGCCGGTTTCTTTTCGAATTTCTTAGCCTTGTTTTAGCTGTGTATTTTTGTGAGTTTCTTGGCTGTTTTGAGAGCTGAAATGTTGGACTATATGTGTGTAAATTTTTTTGCAAAAATCATTCCTTTTGGTGTGGTAAAATCGCATGAAAAGAAGAGGCCAAAATCTGGAAAAACAGTTTCCAGTTTGTTGAACTTTGCTGCCCTATTTTTGATTGCTTTGATCACTGCCTTCCGTGTGAGTTTTTAGCTAAATTTTGGTCAAATGTAGTTCACATATGGAGGTTTATTCCTGAAAATTTTGGTGATTTTTGAGTAAGAATTCGTCACTCAAATGAGGCCTAAAACCTGCCCTGCAAAACTGGAAATTCAGAAAAATCAGAGTGTTGAACCTGCCTGATTTGAATAACTATATTTTCTTACTCGCGAGTCAGAATCAAGTACCGTTGGTGGAATTTTAAACTATATTAATAGGGATTTGAAATGTGTAAATTTCAAGGGCTAATTCATTTTCATGATTTTTAGCAAATTTCCAAAGTATGCTAAAAAATCAGCCTGTGCTGCCCTGTTTTTCACTGTAGCAGTATTTTAAATGAAAAATCTGGGCTGTTTCTGTTTAGAATCTCACTAAAGTGTCTTCTCGAGAGTTTTAGTTCGTTGATTATATTTTCTAACGGTATAAGATTCGTAATTTGTGGGCTTATAGAACTCAAGTTATGATTTTTCAAAAAATGTCCCACAAAACTGAAAATTCTTCTAAGGGAGCGACAAAAGTTGAGAAATGCCTTGGAAACATTTCCTGGTTTTCAGGCGTAACCTTTTGAGTATTTGTACACCATTTCAAACTTGGAAAATGGATTTTTACAATTACATAAGATTCCTCTTAATTTGGAATCGAAAAGCTTATTTGTTTGAAAATTTGCCCTTGAATGCATCATACTTAGGTAATTTTGATTTTTTTCATCTCTCAGGTGACCACGTGGACACCGAGAAGCTTGTTTGATCTCTTGAATTGCTCTCACTTACTCTCAGTTATTGGTGAGTGTCAAGTGCATGATTTGTTGAATTGTTTGAACCTGTTACATGCTTAATTTGAATATGTTATTAAACTTGTCGAGGCGGACGTGTACTTTATTTCGTCCGACCTCCCTTACTTGACCTGACATGCTTGCTTGTATTTGTTGTACTTGAAATGACTTGCCTGAACTGTACTTGTACTTGATTGATGATTGAGTGTTGTATCATCATCCTACTTGCTACTTAAACTTGCTGGGGGCGCCTAAAACTCGTTGGTAAACCTTTCCCCTCGGGCCGGCAAGGGCTTGGCCGAGAGATTGGTAAGCCATGAATCTTTACATATTTTCGTCGGTTGGAGTGCTCTCGCCAACTACTTGCCTGGGTATACTCGAGTATTACCAAATTTCCTATTTTGACGAGCGGGCCCGGTTGGGGGGTGAAACGGTGGACGGAAATGGTTGACAAGTGGAGTTCTACATGGTAATTATGAAAGTTGACTAAGTGTCAACTACTTGGAATGCGATCAAGTTTCGTGGAACTTGGCTCCTGAGAGCCTCTGTATCCTTTATTTAATGTGTAAGTAAATTCCTTATTTGCACTCTTGCCTAAAAGTTTTGGTTACTTATCTTGTTTAATAAAAGTGTATATTACTTGATCTTGCTTATTTGCATGTTTTCTTGGCCTAACTGAGCTTTGCTCACCCCATAAGATTTGTTTTCCTTAATAGGTTTTGAAGTGAAGTTCACTAACCGTGGATCTTAGTTGCTTTCATAGGATTTCCGCTCTTTTGTATCAAGTTGTTTTGATTTGAGCACTTGATGGTTTATAGTACTTGGAGTTAGTACTAATGAAATTCGGATGAAATTATTGGGACTTGTAAATTCAGCTTTTGTATGTATTTTAGTACTTGGAACTTATTTTGGAAATGTAAGTTGAATTTTAGTTCTTTTAAGTAGTTGGTTGGAAATGTGAAGTTAGTTATATTGAGATGGGTGGAAATGTTAATTAAGTTAATTGAGCGAGTGAGTTCCGGCGAGAGTTGGGCAGGTGGTCCGCTGAACCCTTTGGTTCGCCCTAGGGGGAGGTGGGGCTGGCACACCTAAGCCATGAGGTATCTCCTCCTGCAGTGCTGTATTAACTCTCTCAAATTCATTTTCTTCTTCATTTAATTTGATTGTTTTCTTTTGAATTTCAATCCATATGTCCCTTATTGTCCGAATTTTGCCACTATCAGCCATGACCTACAAATGAAAGAATTTCATAAATTTTATTAGTACAATTTCACCTTAAGGTATTACACGCACCTGCAATTTACTTGGCACCATAATACAAAATGACCCTTACCATATCCATTCTAACCTAATATCTACACCCATTAACCAACTCACGTCAACTTTCTTTATCACTTCCATAAATCATAACGATCACCATTCTATTTTTTTTTACCAATCTTATTCCAATTTCTAAATTCATAAATACCTCAATTATCATTCTACATAATTCTAGATCATGAAACCTATACTTTGATACCACTAAATGCCACCGAAATCTCTTATTTCTTTGATCCCACTTCTATCTCATTCCAATTTTCAAGTCATAATATTTTAAACATTTTTTCTTATTACTTGTTTTATTATTATTATTATTATTATATTTTCTTTCACACTCCCATATTATTTAAAACTAAACTCTGATACCACTAAATGTCACGGCTCAAATCCGCATCCCTGGACCGGATTTGTAACGTGGCACGCCGTATCTGTGAGAGTTTACTCCCACAAATACAAGGTAACATGATCATAATTTATAAAATTCACTAAAACTTAAAATTTACAAATGCTAGAGAAATACATACTACATTTAAACTAGTACAACTGCTAAATTTCTATACTACCATTTTAAAACATCTAACGGTCTATCTTTCTCTTGTCTTCTATTCGTACCCGACTCGATTTTGGGATCTGCAAGAAAAGTTATGAAAATATGGGTTGAACGACACATGCCCAATAGATAGTGTTTACTCCCCTGTCGGATCATGTAACTACACACATAATATATTGTTACAATTCTTTTCATACAATCCACATGCACATAGTAAGATAAAAAGGAACATTTGGCAACTTTTCCAAAATTTACATACATATATTTTACATGGTGAGTGGCATACACGCAAAAAATTTTCGTTTGGCGTGGCATGAAAACATATGACATGATCATTTTCACTGAACATATTTGCAAATTATAAACATATCAATGATGTCATCTTATTTCTCAAAACACGGCTCTTACACAAGAGCATGCAATATTCGGTTTCTGAGTACTCAGTTTAGAGATTAAATCCCTTCTAAGAGGGCGACCAATAGGTTTCATGATTACCGATTGGTCACATAACATGCTTTGAGCCAATCGATCGGACTCTATACCAACTCCATGATTAGGTCAATCGGTCGGTCTTTATACCGACTCTATGACCTCTTACACGGTCAAGATTATAGCCCCTACCGACTATTTCATGATTATTTAGAGCTCATTTCACAGGTCACATGCATTTTCTTTCACAAAAATATGCCACTCAATTCATAACAATTTGAATAGTAAAACATTTCAAATAGGCGTACATGATCCATTTTTTATATAATAAAATAAAGCATTTACTTAAAAAAATCATGTTTAACATTTGAAAATACCGAGGGGTAAGAACTACCTATCTCAAACCGCTAACTTAGATCTATTCTTAACTCGTTCTTAACTTGTTTCAAATCTATAATCAATAACAGGTATACATTGATTAATTTACTTAGCATATTTTTTGTGTAATCCACCTTACCTTAAACAACCCTAGAAAACGTGCGTAGACATTCATTAAAGTGTACTTGAATAGTTTTTCAAAGATAAAAGATTTCTCTTTTAGGAAAGTTTCCTAATTTAGAAAGTTTCTCTTTTTAGAAAATTTCCATATTTAGAAATTTCTATATTTTATTTTAATAAATAGAGGTATAATTTTATGATATATGAATAAATATTATTTATTTGCTTACTCATTCATCTATTACATTTATTTATCTTATATATTATTTATTTATTTGTATATATATAGTTTATTCATGCGCTTATGTATTTAAAATAATTACTTATTAGTTTGTAATAAGTACTTAACCTATTTATCCATTTAATATTTATAAGCATACCTTTTCATTTATTCACGTATTTAACTTATTTACAAGTATTTACGTATTCGTCTATTTCATATTTACTTATTAGTTCATGAGTATATATTGTTTACTCAACTATTTATTTAAATAATTGTTATCTATTCCTTATTCATGAGCATACACTTATTTGTTCAATATTTACTTATTGTTTCTATAATCTATTATCATTTAAAAAATTATTATAAATTAATTAATCAATTAACTAATTACTATTAATTAATCAATCATTTAATTAGTTACTATTAACTACTCATTTAATTAATTACCCGTGAGTAATTAAGAATTTTCCCTAATTACTGTTAATTAATTAATTAATATTAATTAATCATTTAATTAGTTTACCTTAATTAACTAAGAATTTAACTAATTACTATTAGGTGGTTAATCATTTAATTAATTGCTATTAATTAATTATTTATTTAATTCCCCTTAATCAATTAAGAATTTCACTAATTACTATTAATTAATTAATCATTTAATTAATTACTATTAATTAATCATTTAATTAACTACTCTTAACTAATTAAGAATTTAACTAATTTCCATTAATTATTTAATCATTTAACTATTTACTACTAATTAATAATTTGATTAATTACTATTAATTAAATAATCATTTAACAAATTAATCTTAATTAGTTAATCATTTAACTAATTATTGTTAATTAACTAATTGTTTAGCTAACTATATTGGTTAATCATTTATTTAACCATGTGTTATTAATTAATCATATATTTAACTATTTCCTATTAATTAATTAATAATTTAATTAATTACTAAATCAGTTATTCTCCCATCGATTATTAATAATTAACAATTTAATTATTTCATTAATTAATTATAATTAATATTGTTCATACTAGTTTTATTTCTTATTGGGCTATGCTATTTTATTAATATTGGGTTAGTTAATTTAGGTCTTCACTAAAAACCCTTGGGCCACACCAATTAAGTAGTAGTCCTTGTATTTTTTGTATCTTGGGCCGAGTAGGTGGCCCAAAGTTTAACAAATTATTTAACCCAACCAAAGCCCAATTCTTTAAATTCCCATAAGCCCAACAGATTTCATCCTCTGAAATTTCAGCCCTATAGTTTAATAGTTTTTGCAATCATCTCCTGCATACAAACATAAGAAACCCAAGCAATTTCAAGAAAACTAAACTTAGTATATATATTTCAATTCAGGCTTGAATTCCATTTCTAAAGATTAGTTACTCACTATGTAAACATATAACAATTAAAAGAATGAATTTTATAATTACTCAAAACTTAATAACGTAAAAGTCGGGTGTGCGTAAAACTTAGTTGTTTAAATTGTGTTGCCCACTTCTCCTGACGGTTGCATATTGTCTTCAATGGGTATGAAAGTTTTCTGGAGTTTGTTTTATCAGATGGAGAGAAGAGAAGGAATTTTACTTGTTTTGATTTGGAATAGATAGTTTGTGAGCAATCCTAATCTAATATTCAGGGATAGGGTGTTTTAATCACCCACTATCCAGTAGTAGTTGGATAGGAGTAGGATACTAGTTAATTTATCCAATAGATTCAAGAAACTCTGTGAGGGCCTCAAAATTTATTTTTAATATTGTTAATATTTATTATTTTAAATATTGTTAATACTATCATTAATTTGTTTGATTATTTTAATGTCGTAACCAAACATATTTTCTTTCAGGAAATTTAAATGGAAATTCATTTTTATTTTTTGGAACCCAATTTTTATTTCACACTTATTTCCTCATTGATTTTCAACATTCCATTTATTTTATTCTAAAATTCGCCCTTTTTGCGTTAATTAGTGAGAAAATGAAAAAACACATTTTTCGAGGTAAAGATTCGGGCAGTAAGTGAAGTAGCAATGGAGTGTAAGGATGATCACTCGTAGGTTAAGAATGTAATCAAGTGACTAGAAGTGAATTAATAAGAGTGAATATAATTAGGATTTTGAAACCTTAGTTTAAGTTGGATTAACCTCCTTGAAACTAGAATTTTAATTAGCCATTGTTTCTTCCACTTAATTCACCCCAATTCACTTCAACTTTATTCCTTTTCCTCTCTTCCTCCTAACCGAGATTAACCGTTTAATCCTTAGCTAAGTGAGATAATTATTTTCCCTCCAAAAATTGCTAGCAAAAGATTACTATTCCCAAGTTGACTTTTGTGTCATCCAACAAGCTTTATGTCTTGTCTTTCTTTCCATCAATTAATTCATTCAAATTAACACAAAACACATCTCTCTCTCTTCCTCTCTTGGCCGAACCATCCTCTCCCCTCTTCCCATGAAATTTCATCAATTTCACCTTCCATTTTCTCTCTAAAAATCTCCCACAAACTTCCATTAACCTTGGTTCAAGCTTGGAATTTTTGGTGAAGAACATTGAGGAGGAGCATTTAGGAGTTTAAGGCTAGCATTCTTGGGTGTATTTGCTAACTTCTTAGAAGAGGTAAAATCCTAAAGCTCTCATCTTTGTCTATTGATTACATTTCCAAGCATGACATTAGGTTTGGGAGGTTGATAGGTTACTAGAACCTTGATGTTTGGTAATGGAATGGAGTTTTGTGATGGTTTTGCAATTTTAAGATACTAAGTTTCCTTAACTTGCCTTTCTTGATTATGGTTGTTGAGTGGGCTCTTGGACTCCCACAAGTATGAGAATTCAATTTCTAGCATGATAAATGATGTAATGTATGTGTATATGTTGAAATTTGTGGTTGAAAATTTGAGGAAAAACCTCAAGGGAAAACTGAGAAGGAAGAGGAAAAATGAGGAAAAAAGTTGCTATTTTTCTTTTAATCTTGTGGCTGTGTTTTTGGCAAGTTTGAAGGCTAAATGTGAGGCTTAAATGTTGAGGGTTAGGTTGTTAATTTGTCCCACACAAATCCCTTCAAAAGTTGTGTAAAATTTGTAGCTTAGTTGGAACCAAAAATCTAGAATGATGAGAGGGCATGCTGCCCGAATTCTTGGACTGATTTAATGCTAGGATTTGATCTAAACTTATATCAATTTTGGCCATTATTAAGTTTAGGAAGGCTAATACTATCTTGGTTTTGAAAATGGGGTCATTTCATGGTGTTTTAGATATGTTAGAAGTGATTAGAAAAAGAGGATCAAAACTTCACTGGTTGAGGCAATTCACTAAGTGAACTTTGGGCGATTAGAAAGCTGACTTCCCGAGGGAATTTTTAGTTGAATTTTGGTATGAACCTAGCCTATATAAGGTAGAATTGTTGTACCAAATTTGGTAATTTTTGGGTAAGAAACTGACACTCAAATGAGGCTTTGAATCATGCCCTATAAATCTGGAAATCAGAAAACTCAGAATTTCGAACTAGTCTTGTTTGAACTTCTATAATTTCTTGCTCGAGTATCAGAATTGAGTGCTGTTGGTGTAGTTTGAGACTTCATACATAGGACTTTAAACTGTGTAAATTTCAGAGGCCAATTCATTTCCTACAATTTTTGGTGAATTTCCAAAGTGAGCTGGAAAACCAGCCTGAGCTGTTCTGTTTTGTACTGTAGCTGAACTTAATACGAAAATCTGGGCAATTTTTGTCCAGAATTTTATCATGGTACCTTCTACAAAGTTTTATAACTTTAAACGAGGTTTCCAACGGTACCAAGCTTGTGAAATTTGGAATTATACAACTCAAGTTACGATTTTTTAAAAATTTCTGCTCAAATTGGGAGTTATCGAATTTGATTTTCTTGAACGAGACTTAATCTGTGAACTAGAAAACTTATTTTCGTTACTCTTTAAATATTTTAGGAAGTGGTGCTGAATTGTAAAGTGATCAAGACTTGAACTCTGAGACCTACTTTGTCGGTGAGTTTCCAATGCATGTTATTCGCTTTAATTGAATGTCCTTACGTGAAAGTGTGAAATACTTGAACTTTGAAAGTGTTAAACCACTCATTTAAGGAGGGTATACTTTATTGCCCTCTTTTAAGTAGAGTAGGTGATTTAGTTGTTTTGCATGAATATATACACACTAGTGGGGAAAGTGTGTATAAAAGTGTTTATAAACTACTCTTGGCTGCGTCCCTTGAGTAGTAAGTGTTTAAGTGTTAGGATTGCGGGCCCGGTAAAGGGGGATGTTCGGTGGAAGGAAAGGGTAGTAAAGAGTCATCTACATGGATTGGAAAGTCGACGGAGTGTCGACTACGTGAATTGGACGTGTGAGGTGGACCTGAGCTCCTGAGAACTCCCGTATCCTACTTGCGTGTTTTGTGTTTTCTTGTTTTAAATATGTCATTTATCCCACTTTATGCCTATGCATGATCTTTTGGAAATTCACGAGCTTTTAGCTCACCCCCGTTCCCCTATGTTTTTTCTTAACAGGTAACGAGAATTCAAAGATCTAGATAGGTCTAGATCTTGATTTTGGTTTTTGTCCCGAGTATGGAAGAATGGATTGTATATTCTTTTGGTTTTCTATATTTTGAACTCATGGGAAGGTATTAGACTATGACTCGAGACTTTAAGTGCTTTTGAGTTAATGGTTGTACTTTAAGATTAGATATTATTTTACAATCTCCATTTTCACTTTTGATATGAATTTTAGAATTATCCTTTAGAGTTAGTATTTTCGAATGCTTGAGTCTTGGCGAGAGCCAGGCAGGCAGCTCGCCAACCCTTTGGTTAACCTTAGGGGGAAGTGGGGCTGTCACAAACTCTTATTTTATTATTTTGATAATTTTGACATTAATAATAAAATAAATTCCAAGATTATATTACCAAAAATTATAGGGTTTTACAGCTTCTCCCTAGTTTTCCCCTAACCCCATGTTTGGTATGTTGGAATAACCTGGAAAGAAAAGGTCTTTCCAATTAGTTCATTCCATTTCAGCGTTTGGTATGGTTCATTTAAGTTAGAAAGCCCTTTCCACCTGGAATGATAATTCCAAATTTTTCCTGAAATCTCATTCCTTAGAAAAATTTGGGGAAAGCTTTTTCCAACTTCATCCTAAAATGACTAAATAGTAGGATGTCAAATTTATCCTCATAAATTTTTTATACTTCATCATGATATTTTGGGCTATTTTTATGTTTAATTAATATTTGAATGTAATTTTTCATAATAATTAATTATCCTTGTAATTAAAATAATTTTTCTTTTTTATTCTAGGAAACAAATGTTTTAAGTTATTTTTTGACTTTTGAACAATGGTGCAAGAATTTTTCTCGAATCTTATCAAAATTGAAAATAGATTAAAAAATAATTATAACTGTTTGACTTCATATAATTTATATTTTACGCTGCTAACTATAATTTGTAGGAAATGTAAAATTTTAACTTAGAAATCTATATATTAAAATGAATTAAATATCACAATTGAAGAATTTTGAAATCAATTCTCATTTAGTTTTGAAGTAAAAATATCAAAATTTCACGTAAATAGATAAACACTATTATAGAATAAATAAAAAAAAGACATATTGTATTTTATAAACTAATCCACGGCAATTAAGTCAAATTTATATTCAGTATTCTATTCTGACACATGAATATTAATTTTATTAAATATTAAAAATTTAGTAAACATTCCATTCTAACTTGTTTACCAAACGCTGGAATAATAAATTTTTTTTCTCATCATTCTGGGTGGAAATGTATTTTGGATAGAAAGACTTTTCCATTCTGGACATTCCCAAACAAGGGGAAAATTTTATCATTTTGAACTTATATGCGTATCACAAGTAAATTTGCCAAATTGATTTAATTCATATTATTGTTCTAAAAGTCGACATTAATTGTTGTAGAGTTTGTCCTAGGAAACTATAAAAATGATTGTTGGAGACTAATGGTAAGTCAACAGATTATAAGCAAAAGTGATTATTTAGTTTAATTTACCTCAATTAATACTACAATCTGTCAATAATCAGCTAATTTTTCATTATTACATATATATATATATATATATATATATATATATAGATGATGTGTATACTTAATTCTGCCTTCTATATCAGGTGTTAATCAAGCCATTATTGATCTACAAAAGAAGTTGTCATCAATCAGAGGTAATGCAAAATCCTTACATGCTAATTGAGGAAATTGACAAGATGAGAAAGACTGTAGGACCTATCTTCTAGAGTAAAATACACAAAAACCCCCTATGGCATCACTGAAAGACATAAAGCCCCCTATTGTTTAATAATACATTAAAAGTTTATAAAAATTTTTAAACATATATAATGAGTTTATGAAAAATTTAGTTAGTCAAAAATTTCAGTGCCAACTCATTTTCTTTTTTCTTCTGTATCTATTTTGTAGATTTGGAGAACTTTCACCTTAAATGGGGCAAAAATTCAAATTTTCAATATTTAGGGTCCGTTCATTTGGATTAAAGATGGCAAAAACACACAAAATCCATTGGGATCCCATATCCAAATTTAATTTGGGTGGGATAGGTATTTAAAATATGGGATTGGGCCTTATTGGAAATATACTCAATAATACCCATTTAAGGTATGGGTTTGTTTGGAATTTATTTGGGATTCCAATAGGTATCTATTAAAATAATAACAAGTGACAAACAATCTTTCTTTTCATTTTTCCCCTCCACTCCACCAGCTTTTTAATTCCCCGTTTTGTTTTCATTTTCCTTTTTTTATTAGTTTCTAACAAAAATGCATAGACATAGGATGCCTTGAATTTATTTTGGTATATTAAAAGGTAGAACTTAAAAAACTTTGACATTTGAAATACTAAGATTTCATTCGGAAAAAAAGAAAGGGAAAAAAAAAGAGCAAGCATGCACTATGTTCTTATTGAGAGGTATTTACTTATTACAGGTATTATAACTTTATATGATCAGCATGAACTCCCAAAAAATCATCCACTTATATGAAGTTGGTTTTTTATAAATTTCGCATTTAGAAAAATTTATTTAGTTTGAAAATTTATTGCAAAATTGATAACGAAGAGTGTACAACTTTTACAAAATTAAACAAACTAACTAAATGATATACAAAGAAAAGTGATGTGAATTGATGACGGATCTAGACGAATATCAAGTTGGAGTTGCGGAAGACACTCGACCCCTCTAACTCGCGGAACTACGAACCTTGAATTTAATCTCAACCCGTAGAACAATGAATTAGCTAACCAAGGCCGTTGGTAGATGACGCCACAATCAAGTGTGGTTCTTGATTGTTAAGTCGTTTGAACACTCAAACTCTCTTAAGTATTCAAAGAAGAATCTCTTAGGACAAGAGACGTGCTATTCTCACAAGAATAAGCTGAAAATTTGATTAATAAAACTTGTTGAATAATTCGTCTATATGAGGCTGTATTTATAGCCTTACAAAGTAACCCTACTACTACTAGGAATCAACTAACACTTAGCTTAGGAAAACTAATCCTAATTGAGCTAGGCTTTGACATCTTAATCCAATTTGGAATTTCGGTCATAAGCTTTATTTACTAACCAGAAATTAAACTAAATTACTAATACTAATTGGACTTGAGTTAACGAAGCCAAAATCAACAAGGCAAGTTGGCCCAACACACTAAGTAAACAACGAAATTAAACACAACTCTAGACGGTCAAATTGAAACCCTCATTCCGAATGTGACTTTTAAGCCAAAGCTAGGGTTTCCGAATGTGAGCGATAAAGTACACGCTCACCAGGCACACAAGCATGCTTTCAAATTATTTACATTAGTTAACATGCACTTGAACACTCACCAATAGTCGAGAGTAAGTGAGAGCAATTCACGAGATCAATCAAGGTTCTTGGTGTCCACGTGATCACCTGAGAGATAAAATCAAAATTACCTAAATATAAATCCAAGGTCAATTTTCAAATAATTACGCTTTTTGATTCCAAATTAAAAAGGAATCTCATGAAATTGGAAAATCCATTTTTCCAAAATTGGAATGGTGTACAAACACTCAAAAGATTACGCCTGAAAACCAGGAAATGTTTCCAAGGCATTTTTAAGCTTTCGTCGCCTCCTTGGAGAAATTTCAGTTTTGCACGATGTTCTTTGAAAAATCATAACTTGAGTTCTATAAGTCCAAATTTTGCAAGGTTGGTACCTTTGGAAACCTCATTTAAAGTTATAAAACTTTGTAGAAGAGACAATGATAAAATTTTAGACAAAAATTGCCTAGAATTTCGTTTAAGAATCAGCTACAGTGAAAAACAGGACATCACAGGTTGGTTTTCTAGCAAATTTTGAAAATTTACCAAAATTTGTAGGAAATGAGCTAGCCTTTGAAATTCACACAGTTTAAATCCCTATGTATTTAGTTTTAAACACCACTAACGGCACTCAATTTTGACTCTCGAGTAAGAAATTATAGTTGTCCAAACAGGGAAGGTTCCAAAATTCTACTTTTTCTGATTTCCAGATTTGCAGGACATGTTTCTAGGCCTCATTCGAGTGATGGTTTCTTACTCAAAAATTACCAAATTTGGTACACCAATTCTACTATGTATAGGCTAGGTTCACATAAAATTTTAGCAATAAATTCAAACAAATGAATGTTAAACCAAAATGAATCCAAACAGTGCTCAAAGCTGGGAAAAATTTTCCAGTTTTGTTCATCCCTCTTTCACCACATTTTTACTTAGCCAATTGAAAATATTTGCAAGGGAGATTTATTACACACCTAGCCCAACCTATAACAAGTGTTTATCATCAACATAAAGCCACAAAACCTGAGTTTAAAGTTGCCAAAACAGAAGCAAGACAGCCGGCAGCAGCTACAAAATTTTTTTTTTCCAAATTCAAGCTTCACATTTTCTTTCCATTACAAGCTAATCTCCTCAATTAACAACAATCATAAAGCACTTATAATCAACCTCAAATCCTTTCCCTACAAGCCACCTCAAGTCCTCTACCTTTGTAGGAATTCAAGAGCCCACATAAACAACCAAACAACAATAATAGCAACTAAAGAACTAATAAAACTTTAAGCATAAAAATAATTAACCTAAAAGACAAGAATTTGTTGGATGATTTTACCTCTAATGGAAGAACTAGAAATCCTAATGTGTTAGTGCTTAGGAACCCTCAAATTCACCAATCTTCACCACCAATAGCTTGGGTTCTTCACGAATTAGCAATCTTCAAAGTTGCAAGGAAATTCAATGGTGGATTGTGCAAGATTTTAGCAAGGATTTGGCAAGAAAAATGGGATGAAACTTGAGAGAAAATGGAGGAGAAGAAGTCGGGTAAGGAGAGAGAAAAAGAATGAGTGTTTGGTGAATTTTTTGGATAATTTTATTAGAGAAATGCAAGAAGAAACAAGGGCCACTCATTTGGTTCAAAAGTCAACTAGTATAAAATGCTTCATGTATGCTCTTAATCGAGTTTAACTCTAATCCCTCATTTCTCATTCCTCAAATTTACATTTCTAAAGGTACAAATGATCATTCTTACTCTCCCAGATTACATCACTCTCAGTCCAAATATTTGCCTCGAAAAAAGTATCTTTTCTCATTTTTCATAATTGAGTGACAGAAAAATCAAATTGATGGTTAAACATAGTTTTTAAAATAAAATGAGGTAATGTATGGTACAATTGTAATTAAAATAATTTAAGTCAATTACTCAAAGAAAATAAATAAATAAATAATTAAATAGACCAGATAAAAATAAAATTTTCGGGTCCTCACAGTAGTTCCGTGAGTTAGAGGGGTCGAGTGTCTTCCGCAACTCCAACTTGATATTCGTCTAGATCCGTCATCAATTCACATCATCTTGGTAATCAGAGCTAGTTGATGGTATCAATATATCCCTTTGTTCTTGTTTATTTAATTAAACACAACTCTAGACGGTCGAATTGAAACCCTAAATCCGAATATGACTTTTAAGCCAAAGCTAGGGTTTCAATCCTTCAAATGCATCTTCTTGAACTTCAATCACTGGGACCCCTTTGAATGATGAATTCTTTCTTGGACAGCTTTCAGTTCTTTCATCAAAAAGGCAATATTAAGATATTTGATTGAGGAAAAAAGAGTTTTTCTTAAAAAATAAATAAAAATGAGATTGTTTGGGTATTTGGACGGCATCAAAATGGACGTAATCCAATTTAGTCCTACCCATATTAGTCCCATGGCTAATATGGGACTAATTGGATGTAGACTATATTTTACAATGCCAACTAAGTCCACCACAAATCCCACCCATCCCGCCCATTTGCCATCTCTAATTTGGATGTAAAAGATTTTCACTGGGAAAACAATTTCAACAAAAGTCATTTTCCATCAAAAATATTTTTGAAATATTTCTATCAATAATATTTCAAACATATCTATCACGCTCTTTTCTTACACCACAACTACCACCATAGACGACCTCCTCCAATACCTCTAAATCTTCCCCTCTGACCAAAAGAAATAAGTGCAATAGCCACAAGAACTGAGATTATTGTCCAAATTAACCATAATCAATATTGAATAATTAAAGATGACAAAATAAAAGATTTGACAAGATAATTTACTCCAAAATTCATTCAGAGATCTAAAAGATCTCATCAATCATCATGACACAAATTGCCAGAGGAATTAATAAGGGGGCTACATCAACAGTTTAGACTCCAGCAAGAAAGAGGGTCGGTAAATGAGCTGAAAAACCAGGTTCAAAGTCAGTAAAGAATTGGGCACTTACTGATGATGTATTGATGTTTGTTTGGAACTCTGCTATTTGGATGAAAAGATGATGTCTTGCCCGAATCCTTGAAAAGGATGGAAAGAAAAGAAAGAAGGAAAAAAAGGAAGAAAAGGAAAGGCGAAAAGAAAAGGCAAGGATTGGGTAGTTTACTAGTTTGGTGGGCTTTTATTGGCATCAACGATGGGAAGAAGAAGACAAGGGAAAGGGAATAAAGAAAAAGGAGGAGGAAATGAAAACTGATGTAATTTGGTTAATAACATAAAATTCTCTCTTTCAATTCACTTGTTACCGATTGTGAAACCAGCTATAAATCACCTTCATAGGGTAGTTATGTGGAACTTTTCAAAGAATTTGGGGGGGAGGGAGGGAGGAGGAGCTCTGTGTCTTTTAGTAATACCATAAGGGGTTCTAAAAATAGGTCATGGGGCCTCTCCAATTCCATTTCTTGCAATTTCACGGATGGGATTAAAAGTGATGATTGGACGGATGAGATAAAAAATTATCAGAACAACATCGTTTTAACAATGGAAAAGAAAAAGAAAAATTATAGTGAAAATAAAGACGCCGTACACATCTTCTTTGGTACACAAAACCCTATTTGTCAATTTCATTTAAGATATTGATGGTCTCTAACAATTTCTTATTCTCTTTTGCCCTGCTTACTAGAGTATGTAACAATCGAAGGGGAAAAAAATTGAAGGTAAGTTATTAGAAGATTTCTCTAGGTTGTGTTTTCATGGGTGGATTGGGATTTGAATATTCAATGTGTTACCTACATTCTACCCTTTAAATTCGAATTTCTCTATGTGATGTTTGTTAAAGATTCAATGCTCTGGGATGGGGGTTGAAGTATTCTAACTCTCTGCAAAATATTGGCCTGACTACTTTCAAATTTCTTGTAAAATTTTCAATCTTTCTTGTGCATACAATCTGGTTGATAAAAGACCTCTATCAAAACTTGGGCCAATGGAATAAATCTTTCAAATTTCTAGATACGTGTATGAGAGGAACTCTAACCAGTCCAAAATTAGTCGGAACCCATGAGTGTCGCTAGAAAGCCAAGAGGGCCAGGAGAGATGAGGTTTATGAATTTTTTTGTTCTGATTTTCTTTACATTTACTTTTGTTGTTTCTTTTAATTTTTATAAAGTGTGTGATTGTGAGCAGGATTGTTCATGTAAGAGTGTTGTTTTCTCTTGGAATTGGCTGAAGCTGAAGTTTCCAGGCGTTGCTTGTTGCAGAAGAAGCCATGAAGTAGAGCCAGGAGTATTGCTCGTTCCCTCATTTGGAGAAGATAATCCATTTCTAGGCATTTACAACTTCAATCTCTCAAATTTCATTTGTCTTTAATTAATTCCCCAGATTATTAAGACATTATAATTTGGTCTCGAAACTTTATTTGTATTGTTCATGTATGTCCTTAGCAATTATTTAGTTATCTTTTGCTTTATTTTTTTTCCATTCTCTAAGTTAAGTTGTAATTAACTTGATTCTTCTTCTTTTTCTTTTTTTTTAAAGAAATGATATGACCTATATATGGGACACAGGAGCATTCAATTTTTGTAAGTTTCTTTTTTTTTTCTTTTCTCTTCTTTTTCATTTAATTACCTTTTGTTGTTATGAAGTGTGATCGAGTGGGTTGTGAGCATGTTATTCTTGTCTTTTCCAACAGAAGCCATGGAATTAGCATCTTCTTTTACATTATTTTTGTGTGTTGTGCTTGCTTTTATTTAAATGTTGTTTTTATGCTAATTCATTGCATGCTATGTATTTAGTAATAGATTAACTCAAATTTGGCCTTAAAATTGAAAGAACAAAAACTAGACTCACAATCAGCTTTGTGGGGAGTATGGGGATGTTTGAGGATAAAACTTTGTCCTTCCCCCTTACAAATGTACCTCCTGAATTCATTTTTTTAATTTCAAAGATCTGGAGTTGTCTAGTCAAAGGGTTTAATTTGTGTTTCAAAAAATGAAAATTTCTTTTTTAGATGACTTGGTAGAAATAAACTTAACACCGAATGATGATGCCAAAATTTTTTTAAAAAAATCTTTTTTCTTAACTTTAATGGGTCCAAATTCATTACCTTTGCCATGTCTCATTTTAGGCATTCTTTCCTTTTATTTTTCTTATTTTAATTTTGAAAAAAAACCCAAAACATTTTAAATTAATCTTTTCTTAAATTATTAAGTTTTCAATTTTTTGAAAAAAATGGGCGCGGCAATTCAACTCCAACCTGAACCTTATGTATTGACTCTCGAGTTATTAATTCATATCTACAATATACACACACCTTCTGTAAAATATGCTAAAATGGTACTTTTCTCGTATAACCAATTTATTTGGGAGGCTTCTTATAGGGTGTACCATCAAGATGAGCAATGTTATAAAAAATTGAGGAAATATTTTTATCACCATTAACAATGATAAGTAGTTTGCATTTGGTGTTTCTAATGCCTTTAAATGAAATAGTCGTACATCGCTAACAAAAGTCTAATGTATTTTTGAATGAAAGTGGATGATAATTTCATAGCGCCCAGAGTCTATAGGTAAAATCGGGTCAATCAATAGTTATTTCTTCACCTATGTTATTCAATTTATACTATCTTGATGTAATATTATAATATTAAGATGTAACTATCAAGTTGAATAGTGTAACTATTCAATATAACAATGTAACTTTAAAACAAATGAAGATACATTATCATCCTTATAAAAAATGGTAGGTGGTCTTCACTAAAAGTTTCTAATATCTTCAAATGAGATAATCTTATACTTCTAATAAAATAATTAAAATACATTTAAACAAAATTGAAATTTTACATCAATAGAAGAATGATTTCGTAGTGGCCTATACACGCTTCTCATGCTTTGGAAATGCGATAAAGTACACGCTCAAATACGATAAATGGTGTTGTTGAAAGAAAAAATAGAACACTTGTTGAAGCCGCAAGAACCATGATAAGTGAAAATGATTTACCAAAATATTTTTGGGCGGAGGCCGTGAATACGGTTTGTTATGTAATGAATAGAGTCTTGTTAAGACCAATTTTGAATAAAACTTCTAATGAGTTGATGTTTGATAAAAAGTCAATTGTTGGTTATTTTAGAGTTTTTGGATGTAAATATTTTATTTTGAATATTAAGGAACATCTTGGTAAATTTGATAAGAAAACCGATGAAGGAATTTTCTTGGGTTATTGTGAAAATAAAAGAGGATATAGAGTTTACAATAGAAGAACTCTTGTAATTGAGGAAGCAATTCATATTACATTTGATGAATCTAATGGCAATTCTTCCAATAGTACTTGTGTAGATGATGATGTAGGTATTCAAAAGGATCTTGAAAAACTTACACTTGAAGAAGGAAGCAATGGTGAAATGGAAGAAAATTCAAAGGATGGTGATGTTCAAGAAAACCGAATGCTAAATGAAGAAGACAAGGATGATGATGCACCAAATGATCTTCCTAAAACTTGGAAGTTCATTCAAAATCATCCTAAGGAGTTAATCATTGGTGATCCATCCGAAAGGGTAAGAACTCGTTCCTCATCAAGACCTTTATTTGACAACTTTGCATTTGTTTAGCATATTGAGCCTAAAAATATCAATGATGCTTTAAAAGATGATTATTGGATCATGGCCATGCAACAGAAGTTAAATCAATTTGAAAGGAATAATGTTTGGACTTTAGTTGAAAGACCTCAAAATTGTCTTATCATTGGCACAAAATGGGTGTTTAGAAATAAATTAAATGACAAAGGTGAAATTGTAAGAAATAAGGTTAGATTAGTGGCTAAAGGGTATGCTCAAGAAGAAGGTATTGATTATGATGAAACGTTTGCTCCCGTTGCTAGATTAGAATCTATAAGAATGTTTCTTGCATTTGCTTGTTTTAAAGTTTTAAGTTGTATCAAATGGATGTTAAAAGCGCTTTCCTAAATGGTTTTATTGATCAAGAGGTTTATGTGGATCAACCACCCGATTTTGAAAATGAAAAATTTCCTAACCATGTATTTAAGTTTTCAAAAGCATTATATGGTCTAAAACAAGCCCCTAGGGCTTGGTATGAACGTTTAAGTGGTTTCTTAATTGAAAATGGTTTTAAAAGAGGCATTGTAGACACTACTCTTTTTACAAAATAAAAATCAAATGATCTTCTTATTGTGCAAATTTATGTTGATGATATTATATTTGGTGCTACTAATGAGCATTTGTGCAAGGATTTTCCACTATTATGCAAAATGAGTTTGAGATGAGCTTAATGGGAGAATTGAACTTCTTCCTCGGACTCCAAATCCTTTAAACAAGTGAAGGAATTTTCATCAACCAAATTAAATATACCAAAGAACTTCTCAAAAGGTTCGGCATGGAAGATTCAAAGCAAGTGGGAACACCGATGTGCACGTCCACCAAGCTTGAGAAGGATGAAGAAGGTACTAATGTAGATGAGAAAAAATTTAGAGATATGATCGGAAGCCTTCTTTATTTAACCGCAAGTAGACCGGATATCATGTTTGCCGTATGTTTATGTGCTCATTTTCAATCTTGTCCAAAAGAATCTCATTTGAATGCCGTTAAAAGAATTTTCCTTTATTTAAAAGGAACTATGAATTTTGGTCTTTGGTATTCTAAATGTGATGAATTTACTTTGTGTGGTTATACGGATGCTGATTTTGGCGGTTGTAGAATTGATAGAAAAAGTACTAGTGGCTCTTGTCATTTTCTTGAAAATTGTTTAGTCTCTTGGTTAGTAAAAAACAAAATGCTATATCCTTGTCAACAACCGAAGCAGAATATGTTGCCGCTAGTGCATGTTGTGCTCAATTACTATGGATGAAACATACCTTGAATGATTATGGTTTGACATATGATAATATACCTATATTTTGTGATAATACTAGTGTAATAAATCTGACAAAAAATCCCATTCAACATTCTAGGACAAAACATATAGACATTAAGCATCATTTTATTCGTGATCTTGTTCAAAAAGGTGAAATTTGTGTAAATTATGTTTATTCGAATAATCAAATTGCTGACATTTTCACAAAAGCACTACCCTTAGAACAATTTGTATATCTTCGTTCGAAATTGGGCATTTTAGAAAAGGAACCTTAAGCTTTTCTGGTAAAAACTTATCGAACATCCGACCCTGATGAATGGACGTCCGACAGTATTCTTGGTCATTTTTCAAAAAATGCTATCAGACGCATTGGTCGGACGCTTCACGACGTTCGGACGTCCGACACATGAACAGTCGCACTACATCAGGTCGTTTCACTTCATTTCCATCAGTCAAACATATTTAATTCGGACGCACTTTTCCTAACCACCTCAATTCAAAATTTCAAATTCCAAGCCAAATTTTCACCATTTCTCAAAATTGAAGGTTCAGACTTCTTCACTTACCTATTGCAGTCGAACTTTCATCATTGTTCTTCCCTATAAAACACCCCTCTTTTCATCCCCAAATTTTATCCGAAATGCTAAATCTTCTTTTCACCTATTTCTGATCTGAAAAATCGATACATTATTACCCAGTTTACTAGTTCATCACTCTGCATATCACATAGACACCTTAGCATCACTACAAGTAAAATGGTGCGCACTCGTGGTGCTTCAACAGCTACCGGACGCAAGAGACAACTGAGGGATGAGGATACTCCTTCTCCAAAGGGCAAACGAACTTCCCAGAGGACCAGACGTGGCTCTGCTACACATCAACAAACTCGTACCACTCCTTCTAATCCTCAGGTTATCACAGAACCTGCTCCTTTACCCAAGTTCATACATTCTGATGCTGAGTCTAAGTTTGCTCTGTTTTCTCAAAAAGGTTTCATCATTCAGAGATCCATTGTCCCATCTGAGTTTAGGAAAATCAATCTAGAATCTGTTCTTAGGTTGTTTGAATTCCAGAAATGGTCTCACATCATTGTTATGCCTAATATCTATTACCCTGACATGATGTATCAGTTCTTTGCTAATCTTAGGAAGGGTAATTCCCGTGATGAGCTTAAATCCTGTGTCAATGGAGTTGATTTAGTATTTGATTCTGATGTTGTGAATGAAATTTTAAAAACCACCATTGAGTTTGGTTGCAAAAGCAAGATTGCAAACTTCTTTTCTAATGAGGAAAATCCAACAAGTTTGAACCATTTCAATACTGAAAAATTAATGGCTTATTTTCAATCCCCTTTTCAAACCCCTGTTGATGCTAAGTTGGTAGATTTGAATCCTAAAAATCTGATCACCTTTTCAATCATTTCAAATTTGCTTGTTCCAACTAATGGTCATCGGACAGATGCAAACAAAATGGAGTTATATCTGTTTTATTGCTTTGTTGAAAAAATCAGAATAGACTTTAGCTTTGTCATGTGTAAGTTTCTGATGAAACTCTCCACTGATACAAGAAAACTATCTTATGGGAAGTTTTTAACTCCTATCTTCGAACATTTCAAAGTCCTTATAAGCGGTGTGTGTCCTAGGGACTCAATCACCTCTGTGTTTTCAAAACAATATTTTGAAAGAAAGAATTTAAAATTCTTTGATGGTGCTTGGTGCACCAAGGAAGCTGCCTCTGAGTCACGTTCAAAGAAAACACATGATGTTCCTCTTTCTCCTAGTATTACTAGAACTCTTAGATTCACTCCAGTTCCATCGATTCATCCTAGGAAGTCTGTTTCTAGGATTTCTCCTCAATCTGAAGTCATGACACTGCTAAATGAGCTCAAAAGTCATGTTCTTCTCCTCAAGCATGGTCTTATATTAACCATGACATCCGACCAAAAATCTAATTTTCTTGACAAAAGAAATCTGTTATTTCCTCCTCCCTTGGATGAAAATCCTTCTCAAGTCAAAGAGTCACAAACTGATCCTACATTGGAGGCTCAAGAGGTGACTGAATCACCAACCCCACAGCGTAATCCCTCATCATTTGAAAAAGGAAAAGAACCAGTTGGTGTGGAAGAGGAAGAGGAAGAGAATGATGGTGAAGAAACTGAAGAAGAGGATGATACAGCATACAAGCTTACCAGAAGACACCCTGGAACTCGATCTACATTCACCCTTTAGGCACTCTAGGATGCACACACACTTCACATTAGAATGCACAAATCTCTTTTTGTTCCCCTCTGCTAATGTTGGAAGTGTATCAAACTATCTTACTACTTTCATTTAAGTCTTTTGTGATTCCTTCGGGAAATCGGCACTTCAGTACTTTTGTTGATACTATTTTCAGTTAATGATGATGAATGTAACTTTCTTTTATATATGTGAGTTGGGATATGTTGATACTCTCTCTTGTTTAACTGTGATTGATTGATTTGTGATGGTAAATGAAATTGAATGTTTTTGGACTGTGTTGCTGGGATGTTGAATATTGGAGAAATGATGTTGGATGTTATTGTTGAAAGTTGTTTGATTGAATCTGTATCGTGTCATTGAATTTGGGCATGATACTACAGATTGCAGTAATGGAACTCTGCTTGAACTGTTGAATGTTGTTGTTAAATGTTGATTTGGACTGAATTATGCTGATACTGATAATCTCTTTTGGATTTGGCATGTTGCAAATGGTATAATACTACAAACACATTTGGTATACTGCAAGCACATTTTTGTTTTGAAAATTTTGTTTATGATGACAAAAAGGGGGAGAAAAAAATGTGATTTGAACTCGTGTTTTTTGACATGTTTAACTGTTGAGTAGTATTGATCGAGTAAGGGCGAGCCTATTAATCATCTAAATTTAAATAGGCATTCAAGTAAGGGGGAGTTTTGAGCTTTTAAATTCAATATTGTTTAAATCACATTCAATTATTTTGTCATCATCAAAAAGGGGGAGAATGTTAATCGTGATCCCGAATTTTGATAATTACAAAACAATTGAAGAAATTGATCTAATATTTTCCATTGATATCTTTGACAGCACAGGTCATCAAGACAGGAAACCTGTTGAAGAAACTGTTGACTGTTGGACGGACGATACCTTGTATCGGACATCCGATAAAACTCGAAACTTCTCTATCGGACACTCAACTCGACGTATCGGACGTCCGGGATCTATCGGACACTTCTTTCGGACACACAACATCCACATCGGACATCCAAAAATATCCAAGAAATTTTTCAAACTCTCTAGCCGCTTTCGGACGCAAGCCATCGGACGCAAAAACATGTATCGGCCGTCCGATCATTTTCATGAAGATTTTCTGAGCTTACTGGTCGTTGTCGGACGCAAAGCCTATTGGACGTAGAATCATCCATCGGCCATCCGATAAGGAACGCAATAGCCTATCGGACGCTAGCATCGGATGCACAACAGAGTGTCGGACGTCCGATAGCTCCAACGGCTAGTTGACCATTCAGCTTCTCCTATCCGTTGACCTCAATTTCAAGGCACTTTTTGGTCTCCTATAAATACAAGCATTGTCTGAAAATCAAAACTACTACTGTACACTTGGATAACAAGTTCTTAAGAGTGATTTTAGATAGAAAATACTCTTTTTGAGTAAGATTTGTTAGTCTTGAAGTGTGAGATCATTGATAAGCTTTTCAATTGTGAGTGAGTTCATCATTTGTGTAGCTTTGTGAGGGTTTTCAGTAAGAGTGTAAACCTTCCTGGCTTGACTAAGTGTAGCTTGGGGCAAGGAGGAAGTGATCCTTCCATTGTACACAAAGTGGATTGAAGTTCATCAAATTGAAGAAGTTTTACTTGAGGAATTTTTCTTCAAGCTCAAGTGGAGTTTGGAAGAAGTTTGGTTTGCTTACTCTCAATCTATTTCTCAGCTCTCTTTTCGAATTTATTGATTGAAATCTCATCTATACTTATTGGTCTTGATTGTCTATTTGCTTGACAAACCTTTTGTGTGCAAAGTTATTATTAAATTTGAAAAGGGGGTAATATTTGACTAGTTCTTAGTCAACCTAATTCACCCCCCTCTTAGGTTGTCTTTGGGTTTGACGTTGAATTGTTACATTACTCCACTTGATAGTTGCATCTTGATATTTTAAAATTACATTGAAATAGTATAAATTGAATAACATAAGTAAAGGAATTATTATTGATTGAAATGATTTTACCTATAGACCCTAAACATTATGAAATTACCATCTTATTGATGTAAAATTTTACCCTAATATTGTAAAGTTACATTGACATAGTATATGTTAACTAGCATAAGTAATGGATAGAATTCATTGAGATAATTATATGCATAAACCACTACGAAATTATTGTTATGTTGATGTAAAATTTTAATTTTTAAAAGTATTTTAATTATTTTATTAGGAGTGTTTGATCATCTCATTTGAAGATATTAGAAACTTTCAATTAAGACTACCTATCATTTTAAACAATGATGATAATATATCTTCAATTGTTTTTAAGTTGCATTATTATATTGGGTAGCTACATTGCTCAATTTGATAGTTACAATATGCAACTTGATAGTTACACCCTAATATTATAAAATCACATCTAAATAGTATAAGTTGACTATTTCATTTAAAGGCATTAGAAACATCCAATGCAGACAACCCATCATCATAACTGGTGACAAAAATATTTTCTCCTTTTTTTATAATTATATTGCTCGTCTTGATGGTATACCCTATGGAAAACCCAAAGAAATTAGTTATGTAAGCAAAGTACCATTTTGGCATACTTTCATAGAATGTGTGTACATAGTGTAGTTATGAATTAATGACTTAAGAGTCAATAGGTAAGATTTGGGTTGGAATTGAATTGTGGCACCCTATTTTTCTAAAAACTAAAAGTTTAAGAATTTAAGAAAAGATTTGTTGAAAATGATTTTAGGTCTTTTCAAAATTAAAATAAGGAAAATAAAAGGAAAAAAAGACCTAATGGGACATGACAAAGGTGACGAATATGGGCCCATTAAAGTCTATAAAAAAGATTTTTTGAAAATTTAGAGACATTTCATGATATTAAGTCTAGATGCACCATATCACCTAAAAAAGTAAATATCATTTTTAAGACACAAATTAAACCCTTTAACTAAACAACTCCAGATCTTTCAAAATCAAAGAAATGAATTCAAGAGTTATGTTTGTGAGAGGGGAAGGCCAAAGTTTTATCCTCAAACATCCCTCTACTCCTAATAAAGTCGATTGTGAGTTTAATTCTTATTCTTTTAATTTGAAGGTTAAATTTGAGTTAATCTATTCCTCAACACATAGCACACAATGAATTAGTATAAAAAGAACATCTAAATAAAAGCAAGCACAATGCAACACAAGCACAACGCATAAAATAATATAAAAGAAGATACTAATTCCAAGACTTCCGTTGGAAAAGTTCAGAGATAACATACTCGCGGCCCACTCGATCACGTTCCATAATAAAAGGTAATTAAAGGAAAAATAAGAGAAAAGAAAGACAAGAAAAAAAGAAAATTACAAAAATTGAATGCTTCTATGTCCCATATTTCGGTCACATCACTTCTAGAGAAAAGAAAAATCAAGTTAATTACAACATAACTTAGCAAATAAAGAAAAGGCAAATTGATCTAAAAGCTAACTAAATAATTGCTAAGGACCTAATTGAAAAATACAAGAAAAGTTTTTGAAGCCAAATTATAATGTCCTAATAATCTAATGAATTAATTATAAGATAAGGGAAATTTGAGGGGCTGAAAATGTTAAATGCCTAGAAATGGATCATCTTCTCCAAATGATGGAAAGAACTAGAGTCCTAGCTCTACTTTGTGGCTTTTTCTTCAACAAGAAGCGCCGAAAACTTCAACAAAACAACATTCTTACATGAACAATCCCACTCACAATATCACACTAACTCCATAAAAATGAAAAGAAATAGAAAAAATTAAATGAAAAAATTAAAACAAAAAAAATTCATAAACTTCGTCTCTCCTAAGCCTCTTGGCTTTCCGATGACACTCACGAGCTCCAACCAGCTGTGGATTGGTCGTAGTTCCTCTCACATACATATATGGCAATTCGAAAGATTTATTTCGTTGGCCCAATTTTTGATAGAGGCCTTTTATCAAACAGATTGTAGACACAACAAAAATTGAAGATTTTACAAGAAATTTGGAAGTATTCAGGCCAATATTTTGTAGAGAGTTAGAATAATTCAACCTCAATCACAAAGCATTGAATCTTTAACAAATACCACATAGAGAAGGTTAGAAGTTAGGTATTACATTGAATCTTCAAATCCCAATCCACCCATAAAAACATAACCTAGAGAAATCTTCTGACAACTTGCCTTCAAAAATTTTTTCCTTGGATTGTTACATACTCCAACAGGCAGGGCGGAAGAGAGGAAGAAATTGTTATAAACCATCAATATCTCCAAACATGGTCTTGTTATTACTCCTCAATTTTCAGTTTTATTTTCCCACTATAAAATAATGTCCCATTGTTATCCCAATAACAAATTAGTCGTGGCTTTATCCTAACTACCCTTTTACCATAACTTAGGGCCTGTTTGGCAGGTGAGTTTTTTGGAAGTAAGTATAAAACTCTACTATAACTTACTGTAGAAGTTGTAGAGAAATTTTTTGGATGCATAAAAACTTTTTGATAGATTTTTTTTCTTTTTCTTTTTTCTTTTCCTTTTCCCTTTCCCTTTTCTTTCTTTCTTCTTCCTCCCCAACCCAGCCGTGGTGACTTCTCTTTTTTTTTTTCCTTCCTCTCTCCCATCAATCGATCGGGAGAGGGGGGAGGGGAGGGGAGAGAGAGGGAGGGAGGGGAGAAAGAAAGGAAAAAAAAAGAAGAAGAAGAAGAGTCCACCAGAGGGTGATGGCCGGTGTCGAGGGTGATGGCCGGTGCCGGTGGTGAGTGTTTTTTGTGTATATTTTTTATGTAAGAAAAAGGAAAGGAATGAAGGAGTTTTTTTGTGTAGTTTTTTGGGTGTGTATGTTAAAAATTTTGGAAGTTTTTTGAGATTCCTGTAGCTAAAGTAGGGAAAAAAACAAGTATTATACAAACTCGCAAAAAACTTGGGGTGCCAAACAGGCCCTTAATCTTCAGCCATGAAATTGAGCAAATGGACACTGCTTGAAATGGAGAGCCTTGGATCCAAGCTGCAACAGCAGCCATTACCACTGCCACCCCCATCATTATATTCATATGGTCCCTTAAGGGAGAGGAGACCCATGACTCAATATGATAATTTCTCACACTAGTACTTATATCATTACCATGATGATAGGTATAGGAGCACAGTTTTAGCTATTCTAACTAGATCATCAGTCATTTTTTTTATAGTTTTATGTGAATTAGCTTCTAATTAATTTTACTTATTACTTACTAGGCATTGATTAATTTTTTTATGTGTACTATACACAGAAACTCGATTTTTGTTGTCTACTATTAGGCACTTATTAGTTGGTTTATGTTGTCAAGTAAATCACATTCATCTCTCTTAAGTTTCATAGCAATAGAAAGAGCTCATTTGATTTTGTCGATAATTTGAATTCTTCTTCTAATACTTAAAGTGATGTGAAGTACATTCACAGAATAGTTTATGCTTAGTTGTCAGGATCGCGATCCGGATTGTGGCTTTCGATTTCGATCCGATTTTGATACGATCCTATCATTGAAAGATATTATGATAAAAATTTTAATAATTTGATCATAATTTTGCATAGAAAATTCTGCTATTTGTTGCATTAGAAATTAGATTCAAAAAACTTTAAAACCACATAATTATGTTATGCTAATTCCTTATCTATAAAAATTGGTGAATATTTAAAAATTGGTATTTAATTGTCTCATTAATAAATACTTAAATGATATACACACATAGACACACACACCTATATAAAGTCAATTTTTCTATCTATCTTGTCCAGTAATTGCATTTGGACTCAAAATTGAGAAAGAACAATATTTTTAATTTAATCAGATTCATTTACAATATGTCACATGTAGTTCCAAAATTTTTATTTAATTTTTAGATTATCCCAAATATTTTAGATAATACGATTGTAACCTCAATTAATAATACTATTATAGTGATTGTACATGAGTTGCACTATTTATTGCTGTATATGTGAATTGCAAACATCAAAATTAGTAGTAAGATTATTTTTTACGATTTTTATAGGATCGATCGATCCCACGATCCGATCCTACGATCCAATCCTACAAAGTAAAAAACGATCCAAGGTAGAATTCCAATTTTAAAAACCTTGAGTTTATGTAATGTACTTGATATGGTTTTACTTTCTAGGGAAAGCATATAATTATTTGTATTTAAGGATTTCAACTAATGGTAACCACTATTTTATATGCTGTAGGCACAACCAAATTATTATTTTTAATTAGTCTGCTCTTGTTACCTTGAAAGATCACATATAATATTTCAATCTTTAATTAATTTTAGTAGAAAATTGGTCCACTTTTTCCTCTATCTATGATAAGATTAGAGTTACTTGCGACTCTAGGCCTAATAGAGTAATTGTCTTAAATATTTCCAACATAGCTTCCTTCAACTATTTTTATAGTCATTTGCTAGAAGAGTTGTCTTATTTTCATCAAATAACTTTCATGGCTTTAACCTCTAACAATTGATGAGAGAAATTTTATCACGATTTTTTTTTCCTTTGCCAAACTTCAAAAGCTGTCCCTGAGAAACAATTCTGTTAATGATGCTCTGTGACACTCCATACATGCTCCATGCTTTAGACTCTATTAAATTAGGTCAGATTCTACATTCACATAATTTTATTGATTGCTTGTCCTAATCGATCTTTTGGATGTAATTCGATTATTGGAATTTTTCCTTATTTTTCTTCCAACTCAATTCACCCCAAGTACCAATTTGCAAAATTCAAATGGGCTCAAAGTTGACATTTTCCTTCATTTTCTTGGGGCTAAATATACAATTTGAACCTTTGAGACTATACTTTAATTTAATCCAAGCTGAAAACCAATGTTCATAGTTATAAGGGGCCATTTTACTAATTTTATCCCATGTTAATCTTATGACCAGGCAAGCCTACAACATTCATCCCAAATCGACACCTCCTGCTCCTTCTTGTCACCCCTATTCCTACCCTCTTTTGTTCAAAAATTAGTTAGGAAAAAGAAAAGGAAAGACATCACGTGGAGAGGAAGGAAGACCAAGAGACTAGATGGAATAGGATAAGAAGGAAAAAATGGTAGGAAAGGAAGAAAGAAAGGAAGGTGCAGCACCCTATTTTGCTGCCAGGAAAGAAAAGAGTGAGAGAAGTAAGATATCAAGGATGGAAGGACGAAGGAGCTGCATGTTAGTTCTAGATTGAAATCATGTAATTAGGTGTAAAGAATCAGCCAAGGAAACATAAGAAAAGATGTCACGCCTGGACCCGCAGGCCCGAGACACGACCTGAATCTTAACAGCCAAACTCAACTATCATGTAATTAGGTGTAAAGAATCAGCCAAGGAAACATAAGAAAAGATGTCACACCCGGACCCGTAGGTTCGAGACACGACCTGAATCTCAACAACCAAACTTAACTATTTGGGTTTCGTCCTTACTAACCTAAAATGGATATCCCAAGTTGAAAACCATTCTTTTTAGACTATTTTAGAGATAGCTCTCGCCCTTAGGTCGACGTAACACTTAGTTCCTTCACTCTTTGTGTAGTTCGACCCAATACCACTGGCTCAATCTCATTCCGTGTAGAGACCACACGGGGTTTGCTCTAATACCGTAATGTCATGCTTCAGACCCACAAGCCTGAGACGTAATTTGAGTCTCAACAGTCAAACCCAACTACTTAGGTTCTATCCTTGCTACAACCAAATGGATATCCCAAATTGAACTTGAGTGTCTAGACTCTAGTTAAGTATTGGTCCGTAGCACTTGATTTTTCCAATGTGGGATGGGGTATCACAAGGTGCAAGGTTTATGGTGCTGCAGACAACTTTGGAACCTTGAGGAAAATCTTCCGTTTAAGGTGAGAAATTTTGCATTAATTAATCAAGCAATTGATATATCTTTCCTTGTAAGTGCTTATATTTGATTTCTTGATGAAATTCATGGAAATATTAAGTGATTATCACCCTACAAGATCTGAAAACAAAGTTTCGAATTCGGAATAATTGTGGTAGAGGCTGCAACCAGGTTTGAGTAGTCTTGTAAAATAGGCTATAACTTGGTATAGAGAGGTCAGAATTACTCATCATTTGTCTTGTATGAAACTAGAGACATAAAGCTTTCCGATGGTATAAACCTTTCAAATTAGTTCTTTGTATAAAGGATTTTGTGAAGCTCCAAATTTAGCTGAAAATCAGCATGGGTGTGGTGGAGCAGCTCCTAATTTGATGTTGTCGTGTTCTTAGCTATTTTCCAATAGGTTCCTTGCAAGATGTTTAGTATCTTAACTTTAGTTTCTATTTCTGCAAATATCACAATTAAATGAACTGTACAACTAAAATCACGACGATTTGAACAGAAATAAATCTAGTCTCGCGGTTAACAGAAATAAATGAACTGTACAGTTTTAGAAAATTGATCATAACTTGGCGCAGGGATGTCGGAATTAGGTCCCGTCAGTTGCATTGAAAATAGACTCAAAGAGCTTTCCAACGGTATAAATGTTTAGCTCTAGTTCATTGTCTATGAACACCTAAAAATCTGACAACTTGGCTGAAAATTGAATCTTGTGCTAGATGTTGCTAGAAACTATGTTGAATTCTCATTGAATTTAGACCATCTTATTATCTAAATTCCAAAATGACGTCTTCTGGGATTTATAGAACTTTAAATCTAGTTTCAAAATCTTTAAGAATTATGGACATACGACTTTTATATTATAACATACGGTGAATTTGGTAGGACTGCTTAAACTGAAGTTTGACAATGATGCTCAAAGTCATGGTATAATCTTGTCGTATATATTGAGCCCTTTGGAATGATAAGTAGGAAATACTTATGTCATTGAAGTTTTGATCCATTTGAAGAGGTTTTACAACAACTCACATTTACATATTAAAGAGTTGGGAAGGAGTTTCATGGTTGCAGGGGTATGCTGTTAGAGCTGGGCAATGGGAACCAAATGACTATAGTTTGACTTAGGAAACTCCGAATTAAGTTCCATTTATTGTGCATAGAACCAAAATCATTTTGCTTTGTGTAAATGTGATTTTTATGGTTTAAATCCTTATAGGTTGAATCCAGTTTGCCATCAAACATGACTGAAAATAATTCTGGGAACAGAATAGCCTTTGAGAAATGTTAATTCATTGTTAGTTTTGCATAGGTTTTGATCTTAATCTGGAAATGATTTCTTCGGGAGACATTTTGTACTTTAATTGAAGTTTCCATTGCTACAAGTTCCATAGCCATAGAATTTTTATAGGTCAAGTTATGGTAATGTGAAAAGCAAAACCGAACTAGCCTGATGGGTTGTGGAAAAAAGCCGCAATAAGTTTAGGGGCAAATATGACGAAGCTATGAGTTGAATCAATCTATGGGTGTTCCATAAAAGTTGTATCATTTTGGGTCTAGTCTCGAATGGTGCATAGTTATACAACTTGCGTGTCTCAAGATGTGATCACTTTAGTACCACTTGGGAGTTATAGAATTCTGCCTAGTTTTTTTTTTTTTCAGGAATTGGTGGAACTCTTCTTTCTTGCATTTTCTTAAAAGCTTTCCCCTATTAAACCTTGCAACCAACTGAGTTAAGGATTAGAACATGATACCAGCAAGCTATGCTAATTAGCCATGTGCATGCTTAGATGGTAGCTCAGACTTTGCATTGCACAATAGCATCTCGAGTTAATTGTAGATGACCAGCCTTCAATTTCGACTGTGGGTGTTTTAAAATAAATCTTTATAGCTTTCAAATTTTAGATTTGAATTCAAGAAGGGAACTTGTCCCCATCTCAAACATGTTTATGAAAATATTGTCATCTGTTTATTGAGTTTATTCAATTAGCAGAATGTTTCCACAGTAAGTACTGAGAATTCGTGCTGTTACTTTAAGCTGGGGTTAGTGGCTTTTATATCCCCTATGATATTTGGGTGGGTTGTATCCCTAGATAGGTCTTGTTTACTTTTGAGTTCTTAACATCCCTCTATGTAAATTAATAACCATCAACATAAGCATTCCCAACCTTGATATTATCCGTAAACACGTACTTTAGGAGTTCATGCAAGATTTTAATGTAAGTTCTTTAGCCATAATTTTATCTCCAATAACTGGAACAATCTCTTAACATGCTAAATTTGTGAATTTATTCTTGGCAGCCTTCATTTTTATTAGCAATTTTAATAGTTTAATTTGCTTGAATGAATTCTTGATTAGTTCTTTCGTTCACTCATGTGGTGCTCATTTAGTTGTCTCAATTGCTTTTAAATTTATCTGTGAATGCTATTGGGTCCCATGGTGTACTTTATCATACGGGTAAATGTTCCTTGATATATTGACATGACTCAATTGGCTATTATAAAATATTTCCATTGAAAAGTTGAATTGTATCTGGAACTACTTGTGCATGAATGTTAGTCCGGCGGTGTATCTTGTCACATCGGACTGAATAGGGCCTTGACCATGTGTGTGTTATTGAGCAGACTAGCCACATTGGCATCACTACCGTCTCAACTCATGAGATGTTTATGGGCACGAGAAGGGTATGTGCAATGTTAAATGTTTTGATATACTCGAGTATAACTACTGGCGGGTGATCACCTAAGTGAAATGTATTAAATGGCGAACGTGGAGTTGGGTGCAATGATGATTGGTGCTAAATGTATTAAATGGAGAATATGCTTGGATGTAATGATTGTTGGTGATGAATGTTTTAGACTGGGAGTAATGGTTGTTGAGGAAGTGAAATACTAAGCAGGGCTAAATGCTACATCTGGAAACAGGTGGGAGCCATCTCTAGAGCCTATATTAGTTCTGTATCCTGTTCTCACATGTGTTAAATTGTTTATTTGATCATTTCATGTAATTGTGCTGATTTGTTAGTATTACTCATCTATTAATTGAATATGTTCTAGAGTTTCTCTTATCTCGATATCTGTTACTGAAAAGTAATTTTGTGAGTAATTTTTGCAAAACTTAAATATTTTACAACAAAAATTATGTAAATTGTTTAGGACCCAGACGATGATCAAGTTGAGGTTGCGGAAGACACTCGACCCTTCTAATCCGGGAAGTTACAAACTTTGAATTTAATCTCAACCCGTAACTTAATGGAGAAGCGAACCAAGGCTGTTGGTAGATGACGCCACAATCAAGTGTGGTTCTTGATTGATAACTCTAATGAACACTCGAAAACTCTCAAGTATTCAAGAAGAAATCTCTTGGAAAAGAGATGTGCAATTCTCACGAGAACAGCTGAAAATTGAATAATCTGCTGTAAGGTTCGGCCAGCCTTAAAGGCTTATTTATAGCCTTACAAAACCAATCCTAATACTACTAGGAAAGCTATAAGCAAACGGCTACAACTTAGCTTAAGAAACTAAACCCTATTCGGTCTAGGTTTGACTATTCGGCCACTGTAACTTATTCACTTAACCAAAAACTAAATGAACTCTACTAATGACAATTAACTAACTAACTAAGCTAAGAAAATCAGCCTGGCTAAGAAACCCTAGGATCCAAATTTAAGCTTGAAGCTAAGCTTTAGGGTTTCATTCCTTCAATGCGTCTTCAATTTGGAGAAGGGTAACAAATCTTTGGTCTTCTTCACTTGGCTTGCCAACTTGTTCTTGATTCTCACGAACCAAAGTTTGCATTGCCTCGTTGAATTCTTTGGACAGCTTTTGCTTCCTCATCAAAAAACCTCACAGGGCATAAGTTCATGCTCTTTGTTTTTATTTTGTTTTCCTTAAGTAAGAGAAATTGGAGGTCAGTGGATCAATAAGGAAAGGTGGGGAAACAAGTATAATTGAAGAGATTATAACTTTTGTATGTAGTTTAGAATGTTATAGTTTGAATGCATTAAAATCTTTGTATTAAGCGCTAAAGTGTAATTCATGATAGTCTAATTTTCTAATATTTTGAGGTTTTAATTTTACCGTTAGCCATGGCGAGAGTCAGACAAACGTCTAGTGATCTCCAAAGTGGGGTTCGGTTGAGTGATCACATGCTCTCGCTCTTCCTCTCTTTGATTTATCAAATTCTGGATTTAAATTGTTGCTTTAGATTTAATGCACAATTCTTTTGGTGGAAAGATTTTCAAGATATTCATAATCTTTCTAAATTTGAAGGGTTGGATAAAGCATCGCAATCTTCAAAATCTCTACAAAAGAGTTTATTAATTTCACAAGGAACCAATGCTGTTATCTTCCAACTGATCTCACATGCCATAATCTTTCGAATCTAAAATAGCTTCATCTATTTTACAACCAGTTGAATGGGCAAATATTATCCAATTCATTAGAAATCAGAATGCTTAAGACTTCAAATATTATCGTTAGCTATATAATAAAAGAATTTGGGAACTTAAACATGCTTCAGATCCTATATCTTGGCATCAACATTTTCAAAACTTACTTTACCTAGAAGATTGGTTAATGCCGAAAAAGAAAAACCATGCACGCATATATGTAAAAATGTTGAGAATGTACGTATGTGTATATGTATATTTTGCTCCAATGTTGATAAAGAGATTTGTAATTTATGTGAGAGGATTCTTATTTAGAAGAGCATTACAATACAATTGTTGAAAGGTTGAAAGTGACAAATATTTCTATCTATTTTTAAGATAATAGCTAGTACATTTTTTGATCTATTAGCTACTCAATTTGACTTGGCTCATGTAAGTCGACATTGATCAATCAACTTCTCATATGTTTGCCAATATATGATACAGCACTGTGT
Source organism: Gardenia jasminoides (assembly GCA_013103745.1). NCBI lineage: Eukaryota > Viridiplantae > Streptophyta > Magnoliopsida > Gentianales > Rubiaceae > Gardenia > Gardenia jasminoides. Next base: position 9,998,501 of record CM023099.1, on the reverse strand, counting down.
AAATACCAAGTCAAATCACATAAATCTGGGAATAGATATATTGTTATGCAAATAAAACGTATATAGGGATTCGGAACCTGGGGACTACATATAGCAAATTAGGTTTTTATGAAAAATTAGGTAACTCCTATTAATGGAAAAGTTTCATGAATAAACTCAAGGACTACCACTAGACGTCTGGGAATAGGTAACAAATCCAATTTTGTGTTAATAGAAAGTTAGGATACGCACAATTAGCATAATAATTTCAATTCCAAAAGAAGATTTGGGAAAGAAATAAAAAATTATGAGGCACCATTGCCATTGGTGATTCAATTATCATTTCTTTGTAAAAGAAAACTCATGATAATTGTTTATTTTATAAGGATTATAAAGCATACTTATTTTGGAGTCTGAACTTAATTCAATTTTTAAGTTAAACTTTGCATATGACCTAAAGTTGAAAGAAAAGAACATTTAATTAAACAAATATTGAAAAAAACCTTAAAATTTAAGGGGCCAAGCTGATGAAAATTTGTCATTTCGACTATCCATTACAAAAAATTAATTAAAATATGGACTTTAATTGATCGCTATCATCTTAGGGAAAGTGATACTTATTCGTCATGAAGTAATAGTTTCAAACCTTGAGATGGTTAGGACCATGTTGATGATGTGTAGAATGGGTTGATTAAAATCTCAAAGTAATTGGGATGAAATAGGACATAAAATCAATAAATCTTCTTAAATATAAACGAAATTGTAGCGAGAAATATTGTAATTAGATTTTAATATCTAATAAAAATATATTAAATTAAAAATTTAGAAGAGTGCATACTTAGCAAAGTATTCTTTTCCTCTTGGCACTTCTTCTATATAAAGAGGTGATATTGCAAAATGAAAATTAAACTATTGTTAGCTAAGCAAATTATGTAGAAAAAAATTTTCAGGTGATTAAGTTAAATTTAACATAGATAGATTGCTTCTAATAACTCTAAGTTGAATTCAAGTAGGATGGCTCATTTAAGGATGATTAGGTTTTTGAAAATAAGAATATCATACAAATATAGGAAGGATCTATAACTTTTAGTTTGAATTATGTCTATAAAATTTTGGTACACAATTTACACAAAAAAAAAGGGGTGTGTCATCCTAATTATGGAATTTGATTTGCATGGATGCTTTCTCAGATTAACCATGGAACTTATATTTTCCTAGAAGTAATAAAAGGCTAGATAAATTCCCTTTCCCATTTGACTACACATATATATCGAGTTTATCTGAGAAAGCATTAGTAGATGTAGTTTCATATTTTTGTAAATCTAACCACAATAATTTATTGGATTACTTTTAACATTAGCAGATATAGTTTCATATTTCTGTAATCTAACCACATAAAATATACGATTTAGTGCAACAATCAATTATCAGTAAATATGGCTTCAATTTGAAAATGAAAAAAGAGATTACAACTAGTCATCGACTACTTCTTGCAAGTATAAAGAGTCGATCGTTTAAGGATCGAATCCACAGGAGCTAGTTAATTTCCTACTTTAATTATTCTAACAAATTGTAAAAATTGAATCTAAAAGAGTTAAATTACTAATCAAGAGCAAAATGAATAATCAAATCAAATAAAGAGTGGTTGAGAAAATAATAGAAGCAAATCTAGGGTTTTAGTTTTTAATTCAAGATTTTGAATTAATTCTCTAGTTATTTTCTTGACAAATTATGAACGCATCATACAGTTGTACTTTAGATCGTCTCTCGTAATATCTAAAGTGTGTGTAATTAAATGTTATGCCACTCTCAAGATCATAACTATTCAATTAAATCTATTAAAATCCTAAGTGATATATTTGCATTATACAAGTCCTAACCTACTCTCATAATTAGGCTAAACATGTCTATCTATTTAGTAAATGGTTGTATCTCCTTTTTCAATTCAATACAAGTTAAAAAAGCATGTTCATGTTGATCAAGCATAAACACGTAGTTAAACTCAAGATAGATAAATCATAACAATGGACAAGAATTTAACTAGAAAAATCAATCAAAAATTCCTTCATAAAAACCCTAACTCTAGAATAAATTTAGTTCAACAAGTTCGAAAGAATTAAAACCCACAAATTCAAAGAGCTAATACAACAAATAAGAAAAAAGTAAAAAACTTCTCAGTTGCTTGTTCCAATCTTCCTCCTTACATGCTCCTTGATTTGCTTGCTTCGATCTTGATTTCTCAAGGAAAAGTTATGAAAAGTTGTTTAAACTAATGTTTTCTAACCAAAAAAATGTCCTAATAAACTCCTATTTATAATTTCTAAAAGTTAAAAGTAATTTCCAAAAGGAATAGGTTTTTTCTAGTCAAAGAAAATAGAACGCGACGAAAAATCTAAGGAAGACCACGTGGAAGACCAGTGCAATGACGGCACTAGTCTTCATGTGTTCCAATTTTTTCCTTCAAGCATACTAACACCAGCGTTATGGCTGGTGCCAGACTTTGCACTTCCATTTTTTGCATTTTTATTGTTTTCTTTCCAATTCCTTTTTCTCCCAAACATTTCTTCCAAAACCTAAAATATCTCTAAATTAGGTAGCATTCCATTCACTTTAAACATATAAGGAATAAATAGTCAATCAAAGACAAACATAAAAACATTGTAAATAATGCCTTATTAAAACTGATTTAGAATCATGTTAAAAGAATCAATATTATATAAGATGGCTAAATACAAAGCATAAACATGCAATGCTAGAAATAGATAATATCTTTGAAATGATCAATTGAAATATAGCAAAGTGAGGCATCCCCCATTGGATGATGCAGTCAAATATATCCAAAAAACATGGCCAAGTATCCAGGATGTAATGAGGTATACACAAGACAAGTGAGGCTAAAGCTAATTGGATAAACCAGCTCTGTGCTAAGCTGATATTTCTTGGGGTATCTTTAGCGTTTGAAGCAATTATTGGATAGCTAAAATAAAGGCAAATATTACATATGACATTAGGATTTGACTGGAACAAGTTTATGAGATAACTAATGTTAAAAAGGCAAGGCAAGCCATGATGAATTCAGTTTAAAGTTATAAGAAAATTATACATGCAATAAACTACATAAAAAATTCAGCTTAAAATTACAATTAATACTCCGATAGAATTTGGGAGAAAATTACAAATGCATCAAAATTACATCAAAAAATCAGCTTACGACAACAATTGTTAGTTACCACTTCATGAGCAAATTACAACTACATTAGAGTAAAATTGAAGAAAATCAATTCAAATGTGAATTTAGGGTAACTTATTGACCTACAAAGTAAAGTTTAAATTGTAAAGTACCAAATTTACCTTGGTGAATAGTGAATCTTCACCGAATGAGGACTGACTGTGCATGGTGGAGATTTTGTCTGTGATGGTAATGAGTAACGATGAGGATAGAGCCAGAGACAGACAGACAAACAAATAGAGAGAGAGGCGTGAAGACTGAGATGTGAGGAGTGTGAACTAAGGAGGACTGGCGGAAAGGAGGACTGAGTAAGGCGTCAAGGTCTAAAAGGAGTGCCAAAGTGGTGCTGACTAGCTGTGCCCCTACAATACTACAATTGGGACTACGGAGGTGTAGTGGGGTAGAGAGCTGCGGTGCAAGGGGTATGGGTAACAAAATAAAAGCTTTAGCCTTGAGGCAATTAGCTAATTAGGGTTTGATAGTGTTCACTAAACTATGGAAAGTTGAAAACCAACATAAGCTACTTGACTTGAGTCACAGACTTGACTAATAATTAATAAATGTATTATATATTATTAATACTATTTGGAAATTTGAATTCAAGAACAGTATAATTTTTTTTACTATATTCAATTTGAATTCGGTGGACATCGAATTGGTAAATTCTAAAACCACTTTTGAACCAAATTCAATACTCTCTAATTCAGTAACCCCGATTTACCGATCGAATTTGCAAATTACTAATTTCAAATCATCAAATTCAAATCAAATTCAGTCAGTAATTCGGTAATTATCATAGTTACTCACCCCTACTTCCACTAGAGGCTCACCATTACCCATAGTGTTGCTCGTCTTTTCCCTAGTCTCCTCCTTGTCACTTTCCTTATAATTAGTGATGAAATTTTTGCATCTTTTGCCCAATAGCTTGAGAATGTGGCAGTTCAGACCTAGGGTCCTATTTTGTAAGAAAACATATTAAGATACATTAAAAACTCTTAAAATAAAATAAAATGAAATGAAATAATAGAGTAGAGACCTCTAGATACCTCTAGACCAGTAAAAAGAAGCACATTTTAATTAAATATTTTTTTGGATAAAAATCTTAAAAATGTGGAGAAGAGAGTTCTAGATCAATAAAACCCTTATAATACAAGGCCTTGAATTTTGTTTTTCCACTCTATCTCAAACAGGGGTAAAACATGGACTCCCCAACATATTTAGCATGCATTTTATGCTGAAAAAGCTACACTTCTACATTTTGTCATCTCCAAATTATCTTCCAATTACATCTAATGTTTTACTTGAATTCTTCTTGATTCAAATTGATCATGAATCAGCAAAACTTGCAAATGCAATAAGTTTTGCATATTAAGCTATTCAAATGCAAGTTTTGGTCGTAAAATAAAACCTATGAAAATAGGAGCTAAAGAAAGCAATTTTCATCCCTTACCTTCCCATCCCCTCCTCTTCCCTATAGGCCCTTCCCCCTTTCTAGAGCTGATCTGGTTGCAGCTCTCTCCTCTCCTTGCTTATTGGCCTTTTCAATCATTCATATTGTCGCTGCTCACTAGGGTCATAGTTAGTCTTTTAGCTCTTGGAAGTTAGAGTGGACAACCAAGCACCCAAGGAAACTAGGAAGGGAGTGGTCTAGCTATCGCACTATTACTGCTATTTAGTCCCCAGCCATAACGAACAAGTATAAGTGGCAAGATTATGATGTGCCCTTCAATGAATACAACAATGGATCTGAAAGATGCGTGGATTGCCTATGAAGAGGAAGAAGGAAGAGGGAGGAGAGAGGGGGGAGGAAGAGGGAGAAGAGAGGAGGAGAGAGAAGGGGAGGGAGGGGAGAGACGGTGGCTGTGGCTGTGGCTGTGGCTGTGAAGGTGGAGGTGGAGGTGGAGGTAGGGAGAAATAGTGGTGATGGTAGTGGGTGAAAAATAAACAAAATGGGATGTAATTAGTAAATATTATAATTTTTTATTTTTGTAAACTATATTTGAAATTATGTGTGTTTTTTAATTTATTTTTATAGTTGTTTTGAAGTGTCACTATAAACTCCAAAAATAAAAATAATTTTTCAAAAAAATGTGCTAATCCAAACGGAGTCTTAGTTGTACTCAAACTAAGAACAATGACTGGCAACTTACTTCAGTTCTTTGAAATACAACTTCCCACGCATAATTGGAGTACTATTATTGAAGTGATTGACAAACACGAGTCACCATTCACAAAAGGTGGAAAGGGCTATCAGCAATACTACTTTGCCATACTTAGGTATAGAACCATTGACTAAGAATCAACCCCATGTTTTGGTATAATTGTTTCTCTCTATTATAATTAGTAATTCTTCTTTGTTATACAACTAGCTTCATTCATGTGAACTTTTTAATTTTGTAAATAGAATCTAAATTGTTGACTATAAACATCATAATCAAAATGTAACGTAATTTGGACATTTTACTTGAGTCCTTTCGAATTAAAAAAATCAATTACAAAATATATTTTCTTATCCTGGCATTTAAAGCGAATAACCAAAATAATGAGCACAAATAGCTAAAGGATACAATGCACTTAAACCCTCTGAAGTTTGCATAATTGGCTACATTCAACTCAATGTTATACATTGATCAATTACCACAAAAGAAAACCAAAAAAAAAAAAAGATTAGTATTTTCATCCCGTATCACTAAACTAGCCCTTTTATTAGAATTAATATTTTCTTCTAATATCTTTTGCCTTTGCAAGGACAAAAAGTTGAAATAGCAATATATGGTACAGACATAGAATTCTTCAACAAATTTATCGAAGTTCATAAAAAACACAATTTCTCTAATGCAAAATTTCAACCTACTATGGGGAAATATTCTACCCATCAAAATAAGCATTCATGAACTATCGACTAAACAACTCTTGTACTAACAACTATGAGAACTTGAGACACCACTCATTTCAGAAGTCTTCGTACCCAAACCAAGCCACTAGAAGAGTAAGCTCTTCCCACGTATCAAGGTATAAGAAGATTTTAGTATAGATTAAATGCAAGGTGGATTCCTATATCATGGAATGAAACTTGTGATTTCTGCTAAACTTATGTTTGACCATATCTTGTATAATTTGTAATACAAGAATTAGAGTATGTTAATTTTATTGATTGGTTAATTCTCTCCATCTGTATCTCATTTTCCCATTTTTGTCTCAACTAGGTCATAACACTAAATGGCAAATTCTCCTTTAACGCCCCTGCAGGATAAATATTGTGCAATCCAGCATACCATGTCAAAAAAATATTATACTAAAACATATTTTCTGACTACTTTCAACTATAGGTACTAAACTCTTATCCATTGCGTAGGCTCTCCCACTTTAGTATTATATAGAATAGATAATTCAAACTAAGAGTGCATTTCATAAAATTGAAGTCTAAAGACTGAAATCTAAAATCTGAATCTGAATTCATTAAATCACTGAATTATTAAGTGGTGAATCTAATGCAACTTTTGTCTGAATCTAAACACTAAATGTGTCATCTCTGTTTGATAATTATAGATAACTGAATGCAGAACTTCCTATATTTTTACAGTTTTATCCTTATGTTGATTTTATTTATAAATGATGCTATTATATTGGTATATTTTACTAGCAGCACATATGATTAAATTTTATTTAAATAAGAATTATTTATTAGAAAAAATGAACTAAAAATGAAAATAAAATTATAATATAACAAATTTATTTGACAAAATTTAAATGCTAGTCTATCAAATGCTATGAATATACTTAATATAAAATACCAAAAATATATTGATTTTTAATTTGCTCATGTAAGTCGATCGTAAAAATTTGATCAGATTGTCGAGATCCTTCTCATTATTCTGCATTTTCTGTTTTGTTTTCAGTATGTTGCTCATTTTATACCACAATTTCTTCATTTTCAAAATCATGAAACCAAGTATCGATAACACCATTTCTTCGAAGATAATTGTGGATGGCTACACATGCAGTTACAATATTCCGTTGGGTTGGCAAAGGATATAGTGCCATCAATTTGAGAATTGAAAATGAGCTTTGAGTACTCTAAATGCACACTCAATTACATTTCTTAATCTTCTGTTTGCCTGATTAAATTTCTCCTCCTTTGTAGTTGGACAATGCCCACCTTGAAAATCAACTAACCAGTAGTGCGTATTACGATAAGGAGTTATGAAACCACATGTAAATGGATAGGCAGCATCACATAAATAATATTTTCCTGCAATAATGTACATTATATTAAGAAGAGCATTAATCAATATTAATTTCCTTAAAGATGATTTTACCTTCCGGAGAAAAAGGAAAATTGCTTGTTGGATCTCACATAGTCTCTGTTAGCGCACTAGAATCATGTGCTACTCCTTTCCAATTAGTCCATACAAATGTAAACACCATATTAAAATCACAAATTGCAAGCATATTTTGGTTGCACTTTCCTTGTCCTCTCCCTCAATAAGGAGTTTTGTTGGTCCCAAATGCAACCTAAGAGGGGTGAATTATATTGTTTAACAAGACAATCAATTATAGCAAGAATTCACCCAATAACGCAAGTACAAACTATTTCTCAAATATGCACAAAAGTATGTCAAATTAAGCACAATAAAGATATCGCAATTGAACAATAAAGAAAAGAGATCTAGAAAGAATTGCAAATCAAAGTTTCAAATTGCACCGAATTTAGATAAAATCCACTAGTAGTTTCTTAAATTGTTGGTGAAGCTAACCAACTTGTACAGGTGAAGCTAACCAACTTGTACAAGTGAAGGTTCACTCCTTCCACACCCTAAAAGCTTTTAGTTGAGTCAAGGAGTTTTACAACTATCCTAATTAACCCTCAACAAGTTACAATTGAAAGCTCACTCAACCAATTAAGAACTACTATTATAAGTGAGATAACCTTCACCAAGGTTTTACTCCTCCAAATGAGTAACCTCACAATACCCACTTTTTTCACACCTATACAACAAATAAAGCATATTTCTACCCAAATATTTCACTTGTAAGCTTGTATTTCATGTAGGCAAAAGTCTCTTATCTTCTTGAACTTGTGTGTATTTATAGAGTGTGAGAAATGGTTTCAAGAAACTCTCCAACGGTAAAAAATATGCCTGTTAAAAAATAGCCGTTGGAGCTATCGGACGTCCGATACAATGTTATGCGTCCGGTGCCATCGTCCGAAAGATTCTTCTCAACGTCTATCGAACGGCGGATGGGATTTGTGCATCCGATGGAGTCTGCGTCCGATGCTGGTCAGAGAGTTTGGATTTCATCTTTAATTCTATGGGACGTCCGATGATGATGATATGCGTCCGATAGGAGTGTCTAATACTTTTCCTGTCTATCGGACGTCCGATACTTCAGTTTGAGTGTCCGATGGAGTGTTCTCAACTTTTATCGTACGTTCGATACAAGCTATCGAGCATCCGACGGAATTTAATATCCTTTGCTCCTTTTGGTTGAGTTCTTTAATTGCACCATTTGCATTAACAACCTGAACTGCCAATATACTCAATGGACAATATTAAATTGATTTCTTCAATTGTTTTGTAATTGTCAAAATCCGGGATCACGATTTACAAGTTTATTATGCAAATGGTATAATAGCATTTACAAGAGTGCCATCAAGTGCACCAATAGCGCCCTTTCATGTAAAAATAAGAAATAGTTAAAATAATGAAAATGATATGAATATCGATTTTTGTATATTAATTTTGAGATTATAATACTTGAAATGCTTCTTGAAGTTTGTCGCTGCTGCCAATTTATATTCGCATTTGAATCAAAATTTGGAACAATCATTTTCTTAGCAAAATTCATCATTGCATTCAAAACTTTATAAAAGTATGTATGCACTGTTCGGGTTGAATCTTGAAATCTTCTTTTCACTGTTCGACTCGTGTGATATTGACCCAAGCTTATAAGAAAAATTGCTATTTTTTCTTCAACAAAAAGATAATGACTATTTCGTACCCAATCTCCATTTCGAAAGTGAATACATAAATTCACAAATAATCATTTTTCCATACGTAACATTTCTACTGAGTGTGCTAGATTTTCACGAATAATTGTATTCACGTATTCAAAACCACTTAGCATTGATCAGTATCCGGTCATCTTTCAGTACATTTTTTCTTAATTCATTTGTGATGAGTAATATTAGCACGATCTTCAATAATTTCTTTAACTCCTTTATTAACACCTGTAGAAATAAAAAATATAATTGATAAAATAAAAGTAATAAGGTAAGCATTTGTATCGATTTAAGTAAAACAATGCTTAAAAAATCAAAAGTAATAAACACCAAATTTTAATAACAAGAAATCTTATCTCCATAAACTACTATAATATAAAAATGATTCCAAATAGAATGCTGCATAGTTTAATAAAACAAAATCCAATATCTAAAAAATTTGACAATATAATTTCTTTTTAATCTAAAGCAGACCTAACTTCTTTCCTATCATTGCTATCCATTTTTTTTTTAATTCTTCAGATTTATCACTCAATCGAACCCATTGCTCTCTGTATGCCTTGTTTTCACAGAAGATACCAATAGCTATGACATAAAAGGGACTATTCTGACCCAATATTTGCATCTGATCTAAAATTTTATTACATTCTTCAACGTTTGGTCCATCTGACTATTCTAATATCTTAAGAACTACCATTAATTGGTTATCAAGATCATCCACTTTCACAGAACTATTTTTGTTTTAGTGCTTATTGTTGGCCTTGTTCCAAGGTTTTGATGATAACAAAATAAAATGATAATTTGAACTAATGTTTTTATGTGAGAATTTTGTTAGAACAGGTCCTTGATTCATTGGAAAAGAAAAGAAATCAATTCAAGATGAATTTAGAAGATGCTAACTTATCGGACACTTCTATCGGACGCACATCATTATCATCGGACGTCCGATAGAATTAAAGATGAAATCAAAGCTCTCTGGTCGCTGTCGGACGCAAAGCTATCGGACGCAGAATTATGCATCGGCCGTCCGATAAAGAACGAAGCAACCTATCGGACGCTTGTGTCGGACGCACAAAACCCATCGGACGTCCGACAGACGTTAAGAAGAACCTGTCGGACACTCCTATCGGACGCATAACATTATATCGGACGTCCGATAGGTCCAACGGCTATTTTTCAACAGCCATATTTTTGACCGTTGGAGAGGTTCTTTAAGCCATTTCTCACACTCTATAAATACCCACAAGTTCAAGAAGATTATAAGACTTTTGCCTACATAAAATACAAGCTTACAAGTGAATATTTGGGTAGAAATCTTCTTTGTTTGTTGTATAGGTGTGGGAAAAGTTGGGTTTGTGAGGTTGCTCAAGTGAAGGTTACTCTATAGGAGGCATAAAACCTTGGTGAAGGTGAGCCTATCACTTGGAGTGGTAAAACCTTGGTGAAGGTTACCTCACTTGTAAAATAGTTCTTAGTTGGTTGGTGAGCTTTCAATTGTAACTAGTTGAGGGTTTATTTGGAGAGTAGTAAAACTCCTTTGCTCAACCAAAGGGTGTTTGGGGTGAGGAAGGAGTGATCCTTCACTTGTACAAGTTGATTAGTGTCATCATCAATTGAAGAAGCTATTTGGTGAATTCAACTCCAAGTTTGGAAGAAGCTTGGGAGTTTGATTGGTTTGAATTCCTTTTACCTTTTTTGTTACTTTATTCTTTGTGGTTCAAGATTGTTTATATTTATCATTATTGTGGTTGTTTGAGTACTTGTTTGCTTGAACAATTTGAGTTGAATTTTTGGGTTGTATTTCGGGACCAACAATTGGTATCAGAGCTTGGTCTCCTTGAAATTAAGCTCAATCGGCTTAGGAGTAAAGATGGCAACCAATAATGTATTGTTTTTAGAAGGGCAATCCATCGTTAGACCTCCCATGTTCAATGGTATAAATTATATTTATTGGAGGGATAGAATGGAAATATTTTTGCAATCTATAGATATAGAATTATGGTTTATTGTTAGTGAAGGACCTTATGAGGCTACAATTATAGATGAAACAACCGGTAGAAATAGAATTAAAACTAGAAGTGAATTAAGTGCTCAAGATAGATTTAATCTCTCTTTGAATGCCAAGGCCATGAATGTATTGTACAATGCCCTAGATGCAAATGAATCTACTAGAGTAAAAGGGTGCAAATCGGCCAAGGAAGTATGGGATAAGTTGAGAGATATGTATGAAGGGAGTGACAATGTTAGAGAACAAAGGAAATCTATGCTTGTTGCTCAATATGAATCTTTTAAAATGCATCCTCATGAGAATGTTGATAAAATGTTTTGTAGATTCAATGATATTACTAAAGATCTTGAATTGCTTGACAAGGTATACACTTTGGGTGAGAAAAATAGAAAAATTTTGAATGCCTTGCCAAAAGAATGGGAAAATAAAGTCACCGCTATAGAAGAGGCAAAAGATTTAAATTCTATGTCTATTGAATCTCTTGTGAATTCACTAACCTCTTATGAGTTGAAGTTAAAAGTACAAGATGATGAAGCATGGATCAAGAGAGGCATAGCATTCAAGACCTCACAAGAAGATGATGAAGATGTAAAGCTAAATAACATGGCAAGAACATTAAAGAAGCTTCTAAATAAGAGGAGCTCTAGAGGAGGAAGAGCAAGCAATGATAGAAGAGAAAAACTCAAGAATTTCAAAATTACTTGGGACGAATGCAATTGGGATGAAGAAATGGAAGAAGAAGAAGAATCAACCCAAATGGCACTTATGGCATTTGGAGATAATAAGGTAAACTCTAATCACTCTCTTAGTGATGAAGATGATGATAATGATGATATGCAAGTTCTTATGATCAAAATGCATAAAAATTTGAAAGAATCTTATGCCAAAAATAAGGATTTGAAAATAAAAATAAATACTTTATTGGAAGAAAATTCTAGACTTTTCAAGAAAATAAGAATTTGAAAAAAGAAAATGATGATTTGAAAAATTACAAAATTGATTTTGATTGCAAAAATGATTTGAAAAAGAAGTTGGAAAATAAAACAAAGTTTTATGAAAAAATGTTGGAGGAACAAAATCTTTTAAAGAAAAGAATTAATGATTTGAATGATTCGCTCCAAAAGGAGAAACAAAATGTTTTACAAAGAAAAGAAAACCATATTTTACATGGCCAAAATGATTTTATTATTTCTAGAAAAAGAGGAACTAAATTTATTAAACCCAATTTTGTGAATGATTCTAGTATTATGTGTCATTTTTGTTGCCAATTTGGACATATGCAAAATGATTGTTATGTGAAGAAAAATATAAGAAAAGGCATGAAATCTATGTGGATTATTAGATCATGTTATACTAACTCTCATTCATAATGTTCTCTTTTAAAAAAAAAAAAAACTTTGGGCTATAATTCATTAAGTACTTTGTTGGAATTGTTAAATGTTGAGTATTGGTATTTATTCCTTTGATTTTGGTATTGTGATATTGATGATTTTGGTATTGTGATATTGATGATATTGTGATATTTGAAGTTTAAATGTGGTTGAATTGTTAAATAGTTTGAATGACTAAATGAGGGGGAGTTAATATGTTTTTTGATTGATGATAAAAGGGGGAGATTAACATTGTTGGATGATTTTTTAAAATTGTTGGATGATTTTTTAAATTGTTAGATGATTATGATTTTTTCTAAATCATTTTAACTCTTATTGAGGGGGAGTTTCTTATTGAGGGGGAGTTTCTTTCTATTCCCTTGCAAAATCATCATTTGGTTTGTCATCATCAAAAAGGGGGAGATTGTTGGCCTTGTTCCAAGGTTTTGATGATAACAAAATAAAATGATAATTTGAACTAATGTTTTTATGTGAGAATTTTGTTAGAACAGGTCCTTGATTCATTGGAAAAGAAAAGAAATCAATTCAAGATGAATTTAGAAAATGCTAACTTATCGGACACTTCTATCGAACGCACATCATTATCATCGGACGTCCGATAGAATTAAAGATGAAATCAAAGCTCTCTGGTCGCTGTCGGACGCAAAGCTATCGGACGCAGAATTATGCATCGGTCGTCCGATAAAAGAACGGCAACCTATCGGACGCTTGTGTGGACGCAAAACCATCGGACGTCCGGACGTTAAGAAGAACCTGTCGGACACTCCTATCGGACGCATAACATTATATCGGACGTCCGATAGGTCCAACGGCTATTTTTCAACAGCCATATTTTTGACCGTTTGAGAGGTTCTTTAAGCCATTTCTCACACTCTATAAATACCCACAAGTTCAAGAAGATTATAAGACTTTTGCCTACATAAAATACAAGCTTACAAGTGAATATTTGGGTAGAAATCTTCTTTGTTTGTTGTATAGGTGTGGGAAAAGTTGGGTTTGTGAGGTTGCTCAAGTGAAGGTTACTCTATAGGAGGCATAAAACCTTGGTGAAGGTGAGCCTATCACTTGGAGTGGTAAAACCTTGGTGAAGGTTACCTCACTTGTAAAATAGTTCTTAGTTGGTTGGTGAGCTTTCAATTGTAACTAGTTGAGGGTTTATTTGGAGAGTAGTAAAACTCCTTTGCTCAACCAAAGGGTGTTTGGGGTGAGGAAGGAGTGATCCTTCACTTGTACAAGTTGATTAGTGTCATCATCAATTGAAGAAGCTATTTGGTGAATTCAACTCCAAGTTTGGAAGAAGCTTGGGAGTTTGATTGGTTTGAATTCCTTTTACCTTTTTTGTTACTTTATTCTTTGTGGTTCAAGATTGTTTATATTTATCATTATTGTGGTTGTTTGAGTACTTGTTTGCTTGAACAATTTGAGTTGAATTTTTGGGTGGTATTTCGGGACCAACACTTATTCCCATTATTCTTCTCAGAATTTATAGTAGCTAAAGAAGAATGTATATCCACGTGCTCTATTTTAAAGTTCACACAAGTTTGCATACAGTTTTCCTTATCATTCTTAAGTAATTTATGCTTGGAAGGCCCCCATGCATATTTTCCAGTTGCTGCGATGCCATCAAACAGTGCTTTCATTTCATTTGGATATTCTAATTGCTTGAATTGAAATTGTTTTGCATCTGGGTTATCCTATAATATGAAACATAATAATGAATTGTAAGTATTTTTACTTACGTGATTAATTAAAACTATATAGTTTGAGAGATTTATCTTGATATATTCTTCCCATTTCTTCAAACTCCAATTTATGGTATTTGTTACAGGATCGTAGTGATTATTTCCTATATTTCCAATTAGTTTAATCCAAACTAAATATATATATATTTAAGTAATCCCATTTATTCTTCAATTGTTTTTGAGTGAAATTTCTATTTATCTCCTTCTTCAGAACTTCTATAATCCTTTCTCATGCTTCTTTTTTCAAAATACTTCCACCAAAATTCTTTGCAGCAACTTCTTCCGAGCACAAATGTAGAAACCTTTTAAATAAAGCTGAATTCTAATTAAGTCTACCACTTTCTTCAAGCTTCATCCCTACACATATAATATACAATTTTCAACAAGTATTACTTGTAAAAATGAAAAAATATATATATATATGTATGCCTGGACAAAGAAAGAAATAGAAGAAGCCACAATATTCTTATTAAGCTAAAAAAAATTATGTAAGAAAAAATAAACAACTTCTCAAAGCTTGAAATGAGAAACACAAGAATAGAGTTGTACACTATATGATTATCATACTACATGATGGATAAAGGAAGAATCTATTATGGATAAAAAAATATATAAAATGCGAAGCCTGGGATTAGTTATTAAATTGATTACTTTTCCAAGAGTTAAGGCCTTAAGGGTGAGTTAGGGAAAAATATGCACTGAGATTATTCCTAAACTTCTAGTGCATAAAAGACACCATTAGCACTAGTTTGACTTCATTCTTTGAGCTACTGCTCTTATTGTTGTTGTATAGATCTTGTTGTTCGTACCTTAAAAATCATACTATCTTCTTGAAAATATGTTTTGCCACAAGGAAATTCTCTCACTATTCCTATCTCTATCAAGGTCCTACTTTATCTAGTGAATCTTGTTCACTATTAATGGCCATTTGGATTGAAATGGTTGAGAAGTGTGGCCTTGAGCAAATATCTAATCTGTTGTAATCTTGAAGTGGTAATGAAAACAGTATGCGTCTGCTCCAACCCCTCTACAAAAAAAATGTGTGTATGCACCTTTTTGACAGACAATGAAGACTGGAGAAAGACTACAATCAATTGTTGACATTCTTGGAGTAAAAATTTTGAAACCTCCTTGAGTAAGTTTGGTATCAATTTCATTGCACCTTATCGTATGCAGCATTTGAAGGAACTAAGTTGACTTCTCTTTAAATTATAAGGCTTAACTGTTGAAGTTTTTAATATTTTCGCGGTCCTTCAGCAGATATTATGACAATGATTTCACCAAATAAGTAAATCCAACTTTTTAATTTTAACGTCATGATTATGACAATGATGACCAGAAAAGTTCTCATTTTACTCTTTTTTGAGTTTTTCTAAAAAGGAACTTATCATGTTTTTAGGAAAAATCATAACTTAAAGTGCAACTAATTTGGAGCCAAATGATCTCATCACTGTCTATACTTTGAGTATAAGAAAAATCACTCGATATTTGTCATTAATATGGAGCCAAATGGTTTCATCACTCTCTACACATTCGACTCTTGGAAGACTCAGTATTGGTGGCTATATTAAGTATCTTCTGTCTTAAGTAATCATTCATATGTACTCAAGTTGCAGTTTGACTTTGCAACTCTGCAAAGTGCTCTATTATCCATTGATCATATTTGACTATCTCCTATCTTCAACTTCATTTGCTTAAGTATTCTCCTAGTACTTCATTGTTGAGCGTATTTCAGAAAGTTCATATATGTTGGCCTGATTAGTTCAATTTTTAGTTTCTTTCTGCATCTAATGAGTATCTATAAGTGAACCTGGTATTACATGTGCAAATCCAATTGACTAACCAGTAGCAGGTTAGGCCTTTTTAAGTGACCCAGTGGTTGAGATAAATATAAGCCAACAATCGCTCCGAAAACTTGCAATTTATTAAAACAAGTGCTATGGTCCTGCCTATTTACTAGAATTTTCTAAAGGAGTATGCACCGACTCTATGTTCTTAGCCAATTAATGGTCCTGTGTACCCAAATTTCTTTACTTGTTTTTTTTATGAAAAAATACACTAAGCTACATAAGAACTCAAAGTATTTCAAGTATTACATCTCTACCCTAGAAATTTGCAAGTGTAATATAAGAAAGCATATCTATTGAATTATATGCAACAATTTTTTTAATGTTCTGATTTTGTTGGATATAATAAGATCCTATCCAGACTTTGATTTATCAAGTTATGTCCGCCAAAACCTGTCTCCAAATCTATCAAATATTCTGATATAAGAAGAAACATCTGGATACTCCGAGAAAAGAATAAAACGAGAAAAGTTTCAAATTAAATGAATAGTAATTTTATCACTTATTATATGGAACAAAATCATCAATCTTCACAAATTGAACATGACATAATAAATAGTGAAGTCAAGCATAGATATTTGCTGAATATGGATATAAACGACAAATGCATAATAGAAATAAAGTGTGACACCCCCACTTCCCCCTAAGGCTAACCAAAGGGTTGGTGGGCTGCCTGCCTAACTCTCGTCAGGACTCAAGCATTCAAATAAACTAACTCTGAAGAATAAAACTAAAATTCATATCAAAAGTGAAAATGGAGACTGTATAATAATATCAAATCTTAAAGTACAACCGTTAATTCAAAAGCACTTAAAACCTCGAGCCATCGGCTAATACATTCCCATGAGTTCAAAATATACAAAGCCAAAAGAATGTACAATCCACTCTTCCATACTCGGGACAAAAACCAAAATCAAGATCTAGACCTATCTAGGTCTCTGAATTCTCGTCAGCTGCTAAGAAAAAATAAAAAGGAACGGGGGTGAGCAAAAGCTCGTGAATTTTCAAAAGATCATGCACAGGCATAAAGCGAATTAAATTACATAATTAAAACAAGTAAAATAAACACAAAACACACAAGTAGGATACTGGAGCTCTCAGGAGCTTAGGTCCACTTCGCACATTCCATTCACGTAGTCGACACTCCGTCGACTTTCCAATCCATGTAGACGACTCTTTACTATCATATCCTTCCACCGAACATCCCCCTTTACTGGGCCCGCAATCCGAACACTTAAACACTTACTACTCAAGGGGCGCGGCCAAGAGTAGGTTATAAACACTTTTATACACACTTCCTCCACTAGTGTGTATATTTTCATGCAAAACAACTAAGTCACCTACTTTACTTAAAAGAGGGTAATAAAGTATACCCTCCTTAAGTGAATGATTTAACACTTTCAAAATTCACATATTTAATACATTCACGCAAAAACATCCAATAAAAGCGATTAGCATGCATTGGAAACTCACCAACAAGGTAGGTCTTGGAGTTCAAGTTTTGATCGCTTTGCAAAACAGCACCACTTCCTAAAACAATTAAAGAACAACAGAAATAAGTTTTCTAGTTTACAAACCAAAACTAGTTCAAGAAAGATTACGTTCGATAACTTCCTATTTGAGTAGAAAATTTTGAAAAATCGTAACTTGAGTTGTACAAGTCCAATTTTTGAAAACTTGGTACCATTGGAAACCTCATTTAATTCTCTAAAACTTTGTAGAAGGTACCATGATAAAATTCTGGACAAAAACAGCCCAAATTTTCGAGTTAAGTTCAGCTACAGTACAAAACAGAACATAACAGGTTGGTTTTTTAGCAGATTTTGAAAATTCACCAAAAATTGTAAGAAATGAATTGGCCTTTGAAATTTACACAGCTTAAAACCCTATATATGAAATTTCAAACGCCACCAACAGCACTCGATTCCATCTCTCGAGCAACAAATTATGACTGTCCAAACAAGGTTGGTTCGAAAACCTGCGTTTTCTGAAATTAAGATTTACAAGGCAATATTTGGAGCCTCAAATGAATGTCTAATTCTTACTCAAAATTCGCCAAATTTGGTACACTAACTCTACCATATATGGTTTATATCCACACCAAAATTTAGCCAAAAAACTCTAACGGGAAGTTAGTGTTTTTAATGCCCAAAGTGGACTTGACAACGTTGATTCAATCCTGCAAAGTTTCGCTCCCCTTCTTCTCATTGCTTTTAACATATCTAAACTACCACCAAATGACCCCATTTTTGAAACCAATGTAGTTTTAACCTTCCTAAACCTAATAATGGTCAAAATTGATATAAGTTTAGATCAAATCCTAGCATTAAATCAGTCCAAAAATTCGGGCAGCATGCCCTCTCATCATTCCAGATTTTTGGTTCCAACTAAGCCACCAATTTTACTTAACTTTTGAAGGGATTTGTGTGGGACAAAATAACAACCTAACCCTCAACATTTAAGCCTCACATTTAACCTTCAAACTTGCCAAAAACACAGCCACAAGACTAAGGGAAAACAGCAAATTCTTTTCTCCTCATCTTTCCCCTTCCTTATCGGTTTTTCCTTGAGGTTTCCTACCACATTCAAGTCATCCATTTTATATAGAACTACATACACTACATCATTTATCATGCTAGGAATTAAATTCTCATACTTGTGGGAGTCCAAGAGCCCACTCGATCACCATAATCAAGAAATGCAAGATAAAGAAGCTTAGCATCTTAAAATTTCAAAACCAACACAAAACTTAATTTCAATGCCAAACATCAAGGTTCTAGTAACCTATCAACCTCCCATACCTAATGTCATGCTTGAAAATGTAAGAAATGAACAAAGATGATAACTTTAGGATTTTACCTCTTCTAAGGAGTTAGCAAAATTCACCCAAGAAAGTTAGCCTTAACCTCCCCAAGAGCTTCCTCCTAAGTGTTCTTCACCAAAGCTCCAAGCTTGCTAAGATTAATGCAAGTTTGTGGGTGAAATTTAGGGAATAATGGAAGAAGAAATTGATGAAACTACAAAGGGAAGAGGGGAGGGGTGGTTCGACTGAGAGAGAGAAGAGAGAGGTGTAACAGCCTCAAAAATTTATTTTGATATTATTACAACTTAATTTTTTAAATAATGTTATTATTATTATTAATTCGTTTAATTATTTTAAAATTACATTTAAACGAAGTTTTAGAAAATTTAAATGAAAATTCAATTTATTTATTTATTTATTTGTTTAATTTATTTCATTTTGAGAAAAACTTAAATTAGCTCTATATTAATTTTTCAGGTAGATTTTCAACATTCCATTCATCTTATTTTAAAATTTGCCCTTTTTGTATTAATTATACAGAAAATGAGAAAAACACGTTTTTCGAGGTAAAAATTCGGGCAGTGAGTGACGTAGCGATGGAGTGTAAGGATGATCACTCGAAGGTTAGAAATGTAATTTGGTGACTAGAAGTGAATTAAAATGAGAGACTAGTTAGAATTTTGAGACCTTGATTAAGATTTGGATTAAATTCATTAAACTTAGAATTTCAACCAATCATTATTCCTTTCAACTAATTCCTTCTAGTTCTGACAAAAATTTTCTTTTCTTCTTTCCCCTCCTAGCCGAAAGTTAGCCCCTAATCTCAAGCAAAATTAAGCCATTTATTTTCCCTCCAAATAGATAAGTTTAGCATTAATGAAAGTTTGACTTTTGAGGCAAGACACTGTCTTGTCTTCCCTTTTTTCTCTTACTCTTAAAAAAAAAATTTGCTCAAAAATTGTTCATTTCTTCCTCTCCCTCACCCGAACTCCCTTCTTCATTTTCCTCTTCATTTTCCATCAACTTTCCTCTTCATTTTCTCACAAAAATCACCAACAATCTTTCATCAACCTTGGCTTGAGCTTGCACTTGGATAAGAAGCTTGGGGTAGGAGCACTTGGAAGCTTCAATTTAGAATTTCTTGGTTGAACTTTGCTTGTTTCTTGGAAGAGGTATAAGCCTAGAACTTGAATTTTAGTCTCTTCAATTTCATTTACAAGCATGATGATAGGTTGGGATGTTGAAAGGTTTTAGAAAACCTTGACTTATGTGTTTGTAAATTTGTATGTGCTAAGTTTCATGGAATGGTTTTGTGGAATTTGATGATTATGGTAAAAGTGGGGTCTTGGATTCCCACTAGCTTGTAATGGTGTTAATTAGCATCATTATTGTTGCATTGTATGAATTTGAGTTGAAAGTTGTTGTTGGATTTTGGACAAAAACCTCGAGAGGAAACCGGTAGCAAGAATGGAATTTTGGGGGTAAAATTTTCTGATTTTTGGCTTAATTTCATGGCTGAATTTTTGGCTAGGTTAACTGCTGGATTTGATGTTTAAATGATGGAGATTAAGCAGTTAATTTTTCCCACAAAAAGTCCTTCATGAATGGTTGCAATTAGGGTTGCTAAATTGGAAGTGAAATCTGGAAAATCAAGGGGCTATGCTGCCCGATTTTTGGGGGTTAATTTGTGATAATTTTTGATAAAAGTTGTGACCATTTTTTATCATCATTAGGTTAAGGGAAGCTAATACTAGCTTGGTTTCGAAAATTAGGCTAAATGAAGTTGATTTGAGGCATGAAATAAATGCTAGAAGTGAAGGATAGAAACTTCACAGTTTTGAATGAAGTAGTTGAGCTCACTTTAGGCACGTAGAAAACTGCCTTCCCAATTGAATTTTAAGTTTAATTTTGGTATGAACCTAGCCTATATATGGAAGTATTAGTGTACCAAATTTGGTGGTTTTTTACCAAGAATTAGTTACTCAAATAGAGCCTAGAACTATGCCCTGCAAAACTGGAAAACAGAAATTTCAGATTTGCCAACCTGCCCTGTTTAAACTGCTGTAATTTCTTGCTCAAGTATCGGAATTGAGTTCTGTCGGTGACGTTTTAAACTTCTTACATAGGTCTATAAACCGTGAAAATTTGAGAGGCCAATTCATTTTTTGTAATTTTTGGTAAATTATCAAAGTGGCCTGGTCGGACAGCCTGCTATGTCCTGTTTTGTCACTGTAGCAGTTCGTTAAATTAAAATCTGGGCTAATTCTGTCTAGAATTTTACTGGGTGTCTTCTAAAAAGTTTTAGAACTTTAAAATAGATTTCCAACGGTACCAAGCTTGCAAAATTTGGACTTGTATAACTCAAGTTACGATTTTTCAAAAATCTCAACTCAAAATGGAATTTCATTAAACTTGACTTGAAACATTTTTAAAAGACATCTATCAAATATTTCTTTACTGATTTGAATTAAAATACTCGTATTTGTCTCAGGTGATCGAGAAGATCCCGAAAAACCCAATTGATCTTGTGTGCTTTTGCCTTGGACTTTTGATTTCGGTGAGTGTCAAGTGCATGATTTATTGAATTATCTGATATGTTTAATTGGATGAAAAACTGTTGAGGCGAGAGTGTACTTTATCGCGCTCGTCCTCTCTTACTTGCCTTGCATGTACGTGATTGCTATTTGACTTGACTGAAACTGTACTTGACTTGACTGTAACTGAGTGTCGATTGGAATAATCCATCGATTTAAAAAGTGATAAATGGGGAGGCCCAAACCTATTGGGGATCCTTGAGACCCGAGCCGGCAAGGGCTTGGTCGGGAAGCTTGGTGAACCTTAGGTACTGTTCTTTGAACTTGACCTATTGGAGAGGTCTTACTCGGTATTGCTCGATGTAGCTTTACCTTTTAAACCTACCTGTTTGGTTTCGGGCCCGAGAGGGTGAACTGTTGGACGGAGGTTGTATTAAGTGGAGTTTCTATGGACTTTACCTGTGTTAAGTTGACGGAGAGTCAACGTTTGAGATGGAATGGATTCAACTGCTTAACCGTGGAAATTGGCTCCTGAGAAGCCCGTATCCTTACCCGTATTGTGTATTTTTTTTCCTGTATGAACTGATCACGGTGCTTGCGCAAATTCACTGTAGATGGAGAGGCTCGAAGAGGGTTCTCCGAACCCAACTCCAAGACTCTTGTCTAATGTGAGCCCTCGATTAGTGATTCCTTGAGAATACAGTCTCCTAGTGAAAATTGCAATAATACAAGTGAATGTTTGATTTACACGTTTTTATATCTGAATTTACTGGCTTTCTTACTTGCTTGATTGCGTGCCTGCATGTTTCTCCTTGGCCTCGCTGAGCGTTAGCTCACCCCAGTTTGTTTTCCTTAACAGGCTTGGAAGTGGGGAACGTAGATCGAGAATCTAGTTACTTTGGTAGGATTTTCATAATTGTGTATAGGTTTAATATTAAATTGCGAAGTTAAAGATTTATTGTACCTGAAATTGATGTTATAAGAGTTTTAATCAATATTACTGAGGATTTACTTTTGTAAGTTAATTATCATTTATTGTTGGACCTCAATTAAGACTTTAAGAACGAATGCATGTATTATTATTTTAGAGATCTTAAAGCGTGATTATTTGAAGTCTATACTATGATTGAGGGTTTATAGTGAGTCCTGGCGAGAGTTGGGCAGACAGTCCGCTAATACCCTTGGGTTCGCCCTTAGGAGAGGTGGAGTTGTTACAAGAGGTGTGTTTTTGTGTTAATTTAGTGAATTAATTTGAAGGAAAGAAAGACAAGACACAAAGCTTATTTGATGGCACAAAAGTCAACTTGGGAATAGTAACTCTTTTGCTAGCAATTTTTGGAGGGAAATAATTATCTCTCTTAGCTAAAGATTAAAAGGTTAAACTCGATTAGGAGGAAGAGAGGAAAAGGAATAAAATGGAAGTGAATTGGGGAGAATTAAGAGGAAGAAACAATGGCTAAATAAAATTCTAGTTTCATGGAGGTTAATCCAACATAAACTAAGGTTTCAAAATCCTAATAATATTCACTCTTATTAACTCACTTCTAATCCCTTAATTGTATTCTTACTATACAAGTGATCATCCTTATACTCCATCGCTGCTTCACACACTGCCTGAATTTTTACCTCGAAAAATGTGTTTTCTCATTTTCTGTCTATTTGATACTAAAAGGGCGAATTTAAAAAAAACATAAACGAATTATTGAAATCTACGAGGAATTAAGGGTGAAATAAGATCGAGTCACCCCAAGATAAAAATAAATTAATTAATTAATTGAATTTTTATTTAAATTTTCTGAAAAATTTGTTTAAGTACGATATTAAAATAATTAAACGAATTAATAACAATACTAACATTATTTAAAATAATAAATTTTAACAATATTAAAATAAATTTTTTTTGAGACCCTCACATCTTTCCCCCCTTAAAAGAATTTTGTCCTCAAAATTCTCACCTTGCTAAAAAAATAATTCTGGATACTTTTTCTGCATTTCATTTTCTACTTCCCAAGTCGCCTCCTCGACGTTATGGTTTTTCCATAGGATCTTAACCAAAGAAATTTTCTTCGTTCTCAAGTCCTTTACTTCCCGATCGAGAATTTTCACAGGCTTTTCCTCATACGAGAGCGTTTCATCCACCTCAAACTCATCTAACCGCAGCACATGATTCGGGTTTGAGTGATACTTCTTGAGCATCGAAACATGAAAGACATTGTGAACTTTCGACATGCTGGCGGGTAAATCCAACTGATAAGCCACTTTCCCAATGCATTTGAGAATCTCAAATGGTCCAATGTACCTTGATTTCAATTTCTTCCCCTTCTTCGACACTACTCCACTCTTCACTGGCTTAACCCGCAAGAAAACTTTATCACCTACCTCAAATTTTAAATCTTTTCTCCTATTATCCGTGTAACTCTTCTGGCGACTTTAAGCCGTTAGAAGCCTTTCTCTAACCAACTTCACTTTCTCATAAGCTTCCTTAATCTAAAGTATAGCAGTTGGGTTAAGAACCTTTTTCTCACCCATTTCATCCCAATAAATCGGTGATCGACATCTTCTCCCATAAAGTGCCTCATAGGGTGCCATTTGAATTGAAGCATGGTAACTATTATTGTACGCAAACTTGACCAGTGTCATGTACTGGCTCCAACTTTCTCCAAAATCCATTATAGAGGATCTTAACATGTCTTCTAGAGTCTGAATGGTCCGCTCAGATTGGCCATCTGTCTGAGGGTGATAGGCTGTGCTCAACTTTAACTTGGTTCCCAAGGTCTCTTGCAATTTCTGTCAAAATCTCGAAACAAACCTAGGGTCTCGATCGGATACAATACTTACTGGAATCCCATGCAACCTCACTATCTCATCCAAATAAAGTTTGGCCAATTTCTCCAAAGGGTACCTCATATTTACTAGTAGAAAATGTGTAGATTTAGTGAGTCGGTCCACTACTACCCAAACGGCATCGTGTCCTTTTTGACTCTTCGACAGACCAGTGACAAAGTCCATAGTAATATGTTCCCACTTCTATTCGGAAATTTCTAAAAGTTGTAAGAGTCCTGAAGGTTTTTGATACTCAATTTTAACCTGTTGACAAATAAGACATGTCTGCACAAACTTAGCTACATCTTTCTTCAGACTATCCAATCAGTACAACCCTTTTAGATCTTGATACATCTTATTACTCCCAAGATGGATCGTATACTTGGACCGATTTGCCTCTTTCAAAATCTCTTTCTTTAATTCCTCATCATTTGGCACTACTATTCTTTCTTGGAACCTCAATACACTCTTTGGCCCTATCTTAAAGTCTCGGGCTTCCCTTTTCCGTACTTTCTCCAGAAATTTTTGCACTACGGGATCTTTTGACTGTGCTTCCTTAATCCGCTCCAACAATCGAGACCTTAGTTCCACATTCCCGAAAATAACCTTTTTCATCCCCAAACAAGGTTTTCACTCGTTCACTTGTTCCAACATTTCCCATTCTTTCACTATCAACCCCACTACTTGAGTCTTGCGACTTAACGCATCGGCCACGACATTACCTTTCCAAGATGGTACTTTATTGAGCAATCATAGTCTTCTAGAAATTTTACTCATCTCATTTACCTCAAGTTCAATTCCTTTTGAGAGAACAAATATTTCAAACTCATCTGATCTGTGAATACCTCAAAAGTCACTCCGTATAAATAGTGTCTCCACTTCTTCAAAGCAAAGATAACCGCCGCTAATTCTAGATCATGAGTTGGGTCGTTCCGTTCATGAGGTTTCAACTTCCTAAAAGTATAAGCTAAAACTTTTTCATTTTGCATCAATACACAACCCAACCCATCCTTAAAGGTATCTGAGTACACCACAAATCCTTCTTTACCATCAGGTAGAGTTAAAACCGGAATCTCAGTTAACCGTTTCTTCAACTTCTGAAATCTCTCTTCACACTTAGGGTTCCAAACAAACTTCCCATACTTCTTATTCAAGTCTGTTAAAAACTCAGTGATTCTTGAAAAATCCTGTATGAATCGACGATAGTAACCAACCAACCCTAAGAAATTTCTAACTTCGGTCGGGTTCTCAGGCCGTTTCCAATGAGTAATAGCTTCCACTTTAATTGGGTCAACTGCAATCCCGTTCTTGAAAATTCTATACCCTAGAAAAGATACATTCTCTAACCAGAATTCACATTTACTGAACTTTACAAATAGTTTGTGCTCTCGGAAGGTTTGTGACACAATCCTCAGGTGTTCGGCGTGATCCTTTTGAGATTTAGAATACACTAGGATATCATCAATGAAGATCACAACAAATTGATCCAAGTAGGGCTTAAATACTCGTTGCATAAAATCCATGAATGCGGCCGGAACATTAGTCAATCAAAGGGCATCACTACAAACTCAAAGTGCCCGTACCTCGAATTAAAAGTCATTTTCGGTACATCCTCTTTTCTAATCCTCAATTGGTAATACTCCTGACTGAAATCTAATTTAGAAAATACCACCGACCCTTGTAACTGATCAAATAATTCATCGATGAGTGGTAAGGGATATTTATTCTTGATTGTCACATCATTCAAACCCCGATAGTCTATACATAACCTTAGGCTACCATCTTTCTTTTTGACAAACAAAACCAGTGCTCCCCACGGAGAGTCACTTTTCCTAATAAATCCCCATTCCGAAAGATCTTGCAACTGTATCTTCAACTCTTTAAATTCGGTCGGAGCCATTCTATAGGGAGTCTTAGAAATTAGCGCCGTTCCAGGCGTCAGATTAATTTTAAACTCTATTGCCTGCTCAGGAGGCAAAGATTCCAACTCCTTAGGGAATACATCAGGAAAATCCTTAACAATCGGTACATCTTCCAATTTCACCTTATCATTTGGAGGGTTTATAAGAAAAGCCAAATACCCTTGAACCCCCTTATTCAGAAGTTTTCTAACCCTAATCCCAGAAATAAGAGCTGATGAAGCTAATCTTCCCTTAACATCCAATCTCAGAGTTGCTTCCCCGGAATACAGAATTCCACTACCTTCAATCTACAGTCCACTTTGGCATGATGTTTGGCTAAACAATCCATCCCAATAATCATATCATACCCCTTGATATCCAAACTCACCAAATTAACTATTAATTTTCTCTCTTCAACCCACACTTCATAGTCTTTATACACCAAACTAGTAATTAGACTTTTATCCCCCGTGGGTGCTCTAACCTCTAGGTCAAAGGGTAACCTAACAGGTTTTATATCTATACCACAGATAAATCCAGGATTGACAAATGAATGCGATACACCAGAATCAATTAAAACTCTAACTAAGCAGTGAAAGATGGAAATAGTACATTCGACCACTTCAGTCGAGTCATGTACTTCTTGATGATCTAAGGCATAAACTCGAGTTGGCACTCTCGTCCTACTCCCCACTACACTAGTTTGACTCTGGTTCAACCTCTGGGTTCCACCTCACTCTCAGAGTTAGGGACAGGCAGATATCTGGTGTTCGAAACTACCACACTTCAAACACTTTCCTTGTTTCTTCCAACATTCATTGGCGGTGTGGTTTGACCTCCCACAGAATCCACAAGTAAGACCGGAATTCGAGGTCTGGCTCTCTTGTGGAGCACTCCTTGCTGGCCCTCTACCACTAACTGAACCTCGAGATGTCCCTCCTTGGGAAAAGATCCCTCTTGAAACTCCCGAGGTGCTAGCCCCACTGGAACCTCTTCCAAATTTAGAAGACGGAGCACTTGAATCTATAGGCCCCCAACTACTGGAAGGGGCTCTCCGTTTCCTGGCATAAAAGGTCTTTAATTGAGCCTTTGCGGTCTCAATCCTTTGAGCTTTTTCGATAGCCTCACTAAAACTATTAATTTGGGCCACCACTAGCCCTTCCTGAATTTTCAAATTCAATTCTTGGATAAAACGTCTAATTCTCCTTTGCTCCATGGCCACCAACTCTGGAGCAAATCTCGATAACTTGGTGAACTGCGTCTCATAGTCTGTGATGCTAAGAAGGCCCTGACAGCACTTGATAAAGTCGCCTTCCCTCTTTTTTTGAACTAAAGGAGGGAGGTACTTAGCATAAAATTTTCGTGTGAAATTCTCCCAAGTTCGAGGGATCTGGTCCCTATCCCACTTTGCCCTAATCATGTTTCACCATAATCGAGCTGGCCCCTCGAACTGAAAGTGGCAAAAGACACCCGTCTTTCCTCGGTGTAGTTCAAGGTCCCAAAAATATCGGTGATACAATCCAACCAACCCTCAGCGGCCTCTGGATCGGGTTCCCCGAAAAACTTGGACAGGGCAAACTTTTGAAAACGTTCTAAGGCCCTGTCTTTGCCATTCTCGTGGCCCCCAGACTGATTAGTTGGACCTCGACCTTGTTGGTCCATCAAACGAGTCAAAATGCCCGTCATTTGATTTATGGCAGTCACCACTTGTTCTCCAATGTCTACTCCTTGTCCTTGACCTTCTTCTTGTTCTTGAGCTACTCCTTGTCCTCAACCTTGGTCAACTATCGACCCTTGGTCATCACCTACATTTAGGGGTTGTCTTGCCCCACGCCCTCGTCCTCGATCTCGTCTACCGTCCATAATCTTTATAGAAGGTAGACATTTTTTTAAAAAGAGATACAAAAATGAAATATAATGAAGTAAAATAAAATAAGGTAAGGTAAAGTAGAACATCATAACACAAAACAAAATAAAGTAAGTAATTAACAAATTAAATTTTGAAATTAACGAGAGAATTTCCTAGAATCGACCAGATTTCCATACATATATTCCGAGGAAGTCAAGTACATTACGGTGGCATGTGTACTACAAAAGAGCACACAAAAGTCGCTTTCACGGCCATTTCACCACACAAAATACAATAGTGAAAGTAATAAATAAACATGTACCCACAGAAACGAGAATCTTTCTAATAGTTTCTCTTTACAAAAAAGGTTAATAAAATCCTAAATCCTTAATACACCTATCCTAATCCTCTGCAGGACCACCAGAAGGGGTCTCCTCGGACGGGTTCTCCTCCTCAGGCTCGACCTCCTCAGAAGGGTCCTCCTCAACCAGCATGTTCTCAAAGGACTCTTCATTGGAAGAATCCTCCCCTAAAGGCTCCTCAATGAAAACATCCGCATTCACTGCGGCCACCGTGTCAACCAGAGCAGTAGTGTCAGCCACAATCCTCGCGGTCCGATCTTGGATCTCATCAGCTACCCTAGCAAGTAGGGTCCAAAACCTCTGAACCCAAGTCTCCAAATCCCGAATCCAACTCTGACGATAGGCCATAACATCCCCCATTGCTGCAACCTCCTCCTGAATATCCTTATTAGCATCAATCAACTCCTAACGCTCGTCGTCAATAACCAACACCACAGCATTCGGGTATGTGTATCTCCTCCTACACGCACATCTCGAGGCCCCTCGACGTGGGGTAAATAGGAGCCGAATTTCACTACACTGCACCCTATATCGAACAGGCCTAACTGGTGACTCGTGACCATTAGCACCCGGTCCACTAGCTCCTGGTACATCATTACCATTTTCCATACCTACAAATAATTCACCACTTAAAGTTAGAAATTTATAATTTTTAACTTTACTAAAATATCAAATTTAAAGTACAAGAAACCATTCTAATGAGATCTGATACCACCTGTGACAGCCCTACTTCCCCCTAAGGCTAACTAAAGGGTTGGCGGGCTGCTTGCCTAATTCTCGCCAGGATTCAAGCATTCAAATAAACAAACTCTAAAGAATAAAACTAAAATTCATATCAAAAGTGAAAATGGAGACTATATAATAATATCAAATCTTAAAGTACAACCGTTAATTCAAAAGCACTTAAAACCTCAAGCCATCGTCTAATACATTCCCATGAGTTCAAAATATACAAAACCAAAAGAATGTACAATCCACTTTTCCATACCCAGGACAAAAACCAAAATCAAGATCTAGACCTATCTAGATTTCTGAATTCTCGTCACCTGTTAAGGAAAAACAAAGGGGAACGAGGGTGAGCCAAAAGCTCATGAATTTCCAAAATATCATGCACAGGCATAAAGTGAATTAAATAACATAATTTAAACAAGTAAAATAAACATAAAACACACAAGTAAGATACGGAAGCTCTCAGGAGCTCAGGTCCACTTCGCACGTTCCATTCACGTAGTCGACACTCCGTTGACATTCCAATCCATGTAGACTACTCTTTGCTACCATATCCTTCCACCGAACATCCCCCTTTACCGGGTCCGCAATCCGAACACTTAAACACTTACTACTCAAGAGGCGCGGCCAAGAGTAGGTTATAAACACTTTTATACATACTTCCTCCACTAGTGTGTATATTTTCATGCAAAACAACTAAGTCACCTACTTTACTTAAAAGAGGGCAATAAAGTATACCCTCCTTAAGTGAATGATTTAACACTTTCAAAATTCACATATTTAATACATTCACGCAAAAACATCCAATAAAAGCGATTAGCATGCATTGGAAACTCACCAACAAGGTAGGTCTTGGAGTTCAAGTTTTGATCGCTTTGCAAAACAGCACCACTTCCTAAAACAATTAAAGAACAACAGAAATAAGTTTTCTAGTTTACAGACCAAAACTAGTTCAAGAAAGATTACGTTCGATAACTTCCTATTTGAGTAGAAAATTTTGAAAAATCGTAACTTGAGTTGTACAAGTCCAATTTTCGCAAGCTTGGTACCGCTGAAAATATCATTTAATGCTCTAAAACTTTGTAGAAGGCACCATGATAAAATTTTGGACAAAGCTGCCCAGATTTTCGAGTTAAGTTCAGCTACAGTACAAAAAGAACATAACAGGTTGGTTTTTCAGCAGATTTTGAAAATTCACCAAAAATTGTAGAAAATGAATTGACCTCTAAAATTTACACAATTTAAAGCCCTATGTATGAAGTTTCAAACGCCACTAACGGCACTCGATTCCGACTCTCGAGCAACAAATTATGTCTGTCCAAACAAGGCTGGTTCAAAAACCTTCCTTTTTTTGAAATTCAGATTTGCAGGGCATTATTTGGAGCCTCAAATGAATGTCGAATTCTTACTCAAAATTTGCTAAATTTGGTACACTTACTCTACCATATATGGTTTATGTCCACACCAAAATTTAGCAGAAAAACTCTAATGGGAAGTCAGTGTTTTTAATGCCCAAAGTGGACTTGACAACATTGATTCAATCCTGCAAAGTTTCGCTCCCCTTCTTCTCATTATTTTTAACATATCTAAATTACCACCAAATGACCCCATTTTCGAAATCAAGGTAGTGTTAACCTTCCTAAACCTAATAATGGTCAAAATTGATATAAGTTTAGATCAAATCCTAGCATTAAATCAGTCCAAAAATTTGGGGAGCATGCCCTCTCATCATTCTAGATTTTTGGTTCCAACTAAGCCACCAATTTTACTTAACTTTTGAAGGGATTTGTGTGGGACAAAATAACAACCTAACCCTCAACATTTAAGCCTCACATTTAACCTTCAAACTTGCCAAAAACACAGCCACAAGACTAAGGGAAAACAGCAAATTCTTTTCTCCTCATCTTTCCCCTTCCTTATCGGTTTTTCCTTGAGGTTTCCTACCACATTCAAGCCATCCATTTTATATAGAACTACATACACTACATTATTTATCATGTTAGGAATTAAATTCTCATACTTATGGGAGTCCAAGAGCCCACTCGATCACCATAATCAAGAAATGCAAGATAAAGAAGCTTAGCATCTTAAAATTTCAAAACCAACACAAAACTTAATTTCAATGCCAAACATCAAGGTTCTAGTAACCTATCAACCTCCCAAACCTAATGTCATGCTTGGAAATGTAAGAAATGAACAAAGATGATAGCTTTAGGATTTTACCTCTTCTAAGGAGTTAGCAAAATTCATCCAAGAAAGCTAGCTTTAACCTCCCCAAGAGCTTCCTCCTAAGTGTTCTTCACCAAAGCTCCAAGCTTGCCAAGATTAATGCAAGTTTGTGGGTGAAATTTAAGGAAGAATGGAAAAAGAAATTGATGAAACTATAAGGAGAAGAGGGGAGGGGTGGTTCGACTGAGAGAGAGAAGAGAGAGGTGTGTTTTTGTGTTAACTTAGTGAATTAATTTGAAGGAAAGAAAGACAAGACATAAAGCTTATTTGATGGCACAAAAGTCAACTTGGGAATAGTAACTCTTTTGCTAGCAATTTTTGGAGGGAAATAATTATCTCTCTTAGCTAAAGATTAAAGGGTTAAACTCGGTTAGGAGGAAGAGAGGAAAAGGAATAAAATGGAAGTGAATTGGGGTGAATTAAGAGGAAGAAACAATGGCTAAATAAAATTCTAATTTCAAGGAGGTTAATCCAACTTAAACTAAGGTTTCAAAATCCTAATAATATTCACTCTTATTAACTCACTTCTAATCCCTTAATTGTATTCTTACTATACAAGTGATCATCCTTACACTTCATTGCTGCTTCACTCACTGCCCGAATTTTTACCTCGAAAAATGTGTTTTCTCATTTTCTGTCTATTTGATACTAAAAGGAAAAATAAACGAATTATTGAAAATCTATGAGGAATTAAGGGTGAAATAAGATTGAGTCACCCCAAGATAAAAATAAATAAATAAATAAATTGAATTTCCATTTAAATTTTCTAAAATTTTTGTTTAAGTACGATATTAAAATAATTAAACGAATTAATAACAATAATAACATTATTTAAAATAATAAATTTTAACAATATTAAAATAAAATTTTTTTTAGGCCCTCACATAAAGTACAAACATAAATTTGAATACATACCATAAAAGATTGAATGCTTCAACATGACAAGAAATTAAAAAAAAATGGAGGAGAAGTTGATAATTCAGAACGATGAGGAAAAAAGAGGAGAGAGAGAGAGAAAGGATGGCAAAAGAAGGAGAGAGATGAAAAAGAAAAGTGATCATGTTTTATTTGGTAAGGGTTATTTATATTCTAAAAAATATATTTGAACCCTAACATCTGAGTATACTTTTTATTCAATGATGATAAGTGATAAGATTATCACTTATTTTTTGGACTCCATTTTGTTTAGGTGATTCAAACCCACTTAACCAATTAAGACGTATATGCCATAACAATCGTTTTCATTTCCTTGAGTAGGTCTTGAGTTGTTTCTTCATCGTCGATTTGAGATAAAACATCTAATAACTTTTTCTTGAAATCAATCTTGCTGGAGCTTTCTGCCATGGGACACTAAACTCTATTTTTTGTTGTTAAAAATTCTTGAATTTTTTCTGTTTCTTTTGGAGTTAAATTCTTTTCTATTCGAAATTTTATTTCTTTGATAGTTCCCACCATTTAACCTTGTATTGCCTAGTAAAAGTATAAATTCCTTGAAAATAATTCTTGTTGAAATTCCAACAAAAAATCCACGGAATTTTGTTCTTGATATAATAATGGAGTAGAACTTGTTCTTCAGAGTAATTCTTGAAAGTTTCATCTTTTACAAAAAGCTTGAAGTCTTATTGGAAGTTGACCGGCATAGTATCAAAGTTTCCTCCTAAATCATGCCACCAGTTATAAAACCACATTGGGACGTCATGATTAATAGCTGGTAATAATTGGATAAATCATGAATGGGAAAATGGCTTGAAATAAAAAAAAATAGCACCGATGGCTTTAATGTAATCATAATAAGTGTATACTGTTGGTTTGAATGGAGTTTTAAATTGAATCTGGGTTTGATATCCTAATATAGGCCATTCATTTGTTTTAAGAATTCACTTGATTGTGATTTTATGATAATTGGCTTGCTCTTTAGGAACATTCTCAGGGAACCACTTTCGAACTTCTATTGAATCTGTTTCTAATAGAATTTTTTCAAAGAACTTTCGAGTTTTGAAAGGAGAAGGAGTAGGACTTGGTAAATTGGAATAGGTTAATTGGGGCCATGAGAGGTTGTATTCAGGCTTCTTTGACATTTCCCAGCAAGAACTCTCAAGTTTAAAAATCTGGAAGTGAATTTTGTTCTCCTTTAATATATTCTATTTCAAAATCAAAATTCGATAATAAAGTTTGCCATCTTGCAAAAATTTGTTTCGAAACCAAATTTTTAACATCCCTTTGTAATACATCTTTTGCTGCTTTACAATCTATTCGAAGTAAAAATTTTTTGTTTACCAAATCATCTTGAAATTTAGAAATACATAAAACAATGGATAAAATTTCCTTTTTTATTGTTAAATAATTTTTTTGAGCACCAATCCAAAAACTAGAATGATATCGGACTAATTGCTCCTTTTGTCTAGAATAAATTTTCGAATCATGCATATGCTCATATGATGTGATATGCTTATTTTATTTAAGAATTCATCCATATCCTAATTCAGATGCATCAGTTTCGACAATCATAAATCCATTAGGATGAGGAATACCTAAAAATGGTAATTTTCGAATTATTTGCTTTATTTTTTGAACGACTTTTGTATGTTCTTGAGTTCAAGATATAGGATTTTTTCTAAGTCTTGCATATAATGGCTCACATATAATTCTTAAATTTTTAATAAAATTAGAAACATAATTAAGACATCTTAAAAGCCTTTGTAATTGAGTTTTATCTTTTATTTCATCTGGGAATTTACTTGCAAATTCTAAAGACCTTCCTATTGGCTAAAAATTTCCTTTATGAATATCATGTCCTAAAAATCTAATTTTTGTTTGGAATAAACTCATTTTTTATTCATTTTGTTTAATTATCTTAAAAAATATTTCTAAATGTTTAAATTGTTTTTCAATTGAATCTGAGAATATTAATACATCATCAATATAAACTATAATGAATGTTGAATACGGATTAAAAATGTCATTCATTATTTTTTGAAATTCTGATGGGGTATTTTTTAAACCAAATGGCATGACTTTCCATTGATATTGTTCGAAAGGAACATTAAAGGCTGTTTTATATATGTCTTCAATAGCAATCTGTATTTGCCAAAATCCAAACTTCATATCAATTTTTGAATAAATAATTGATTCATAAATTCTTTTTAATAAATTTCTTTTATTTGGAATAGGATATCTAATCCATAATAAAAATCTTATTTAAGGGTTTATAATTTATTACTAGTCTTGGTGCTCCTCTTTCAATTCAGCACTATTATTTACATAAAATGTTGAATAACTCCAAGGAGATTTTGAAGGTTCTATTAGATCTTTTTCTAATAATATTTGTATTTCCCTTTTGCAATATTCTAATAAATCAGGATTTATCTGAATAAGTCTAGTTTTAGTAGAAATATTATTTTCATTAAATTCTGGAATGTAAGGTAGTTTAACTACATGTCTTTTCCTATCCCAAAAAGCATTAGGTAAATTTGAATAGATTTCTTTTTTGAATCTTTCTTGTATTTCTCTTATTTTATTCTGAGTCCCTCGATCTTGTAATTTTTCCTCTGTTTTGTTTATTTTTATTTCTTCTTTCAAAAAGTCTATTTGTTTAGAAATATTACATATAATTTTTTCTTTTATTTTGAAGGCAGATTGACAAATATTTACTTCTTTATTGGGGGGGTTCAACAAAGGGAAAATAAACTTCTTGATCCAAAACTTTGGTAGTAATTTCTTTTTTGCTTATAAGTATAGGAAATAATTGTGTTATAAATGGTGTTTCTAGAATAACTTCTTGATGCAGACTCTTTACTAAAATAAAGGTATTTTGAAAATAAATTTTATTTCTACAAACATGTACATTTGATATTTTATAATTAACTTCTAATCTTTGTCCGTTAGCTCCCTTTAAATTTTCAGTGGTTTTTTCAAAATATTTTGTTGGAATTAATCCTTCTCTAATACAATTAAAATCTGCTCCTGAATCTAATAAAACAACAATATCTAAATAAATTTCTTTGTTAATGACTAATTTTACAAGAATATACCATCTTTGAAATTTTGCTTCTTGAATTGTAGCAACTAAATACTCATTAGCATTTACTCCTACATTTTCTTTTAACTTGTCTTTTTCTTTTTCTTTTGATTCTTTGAATAATTGTACTTCTGTTTGTAAAGCTAATAATTGATACTTTATGTCATAATTCTCAGTTCTAATAAGTCTTAATTCCTCTTTTAATTGTTTTACTTCTTTTTGAAGCTCTTGAGTAGAGATACTTATTTGAGGTTGTTTGAATCTATTATAAACTTTTTTTAAATTAAACGGTTCAATATTTTTAAAGTTTTCTTCTTTAATAACTATATCCTTTAAATTTAACAAGTATTCTTTCTTAACATCAATATCATTAATTTTGAAGGATACTGATGTTAAGAAAGAATGATACTTTACGAATACGTATCATTATTTTGAAGGATACTGATGTTAAGAAAGAATGATACTTTAAGAGGATACTGATGTTAAGCAAGAATGATACTTTAAGAATACGTATCATTTATTTTGAAGGATATTAATGTTAAGAAAGAATGATACTTTAAGAGGATACTGATGTTAAGAAAGAATGATACTTGTTAAAAGAATGATACTTTAAGAATACGTATCATTTATTTTGAAGGATACTGATGCTAAGAAAGAATGATACTCCGAAGTTCCTGAACGTTGGCTTAGCCGCCTACACACGTGTCGGTGGCTTACGTTGTCGTGATTGGCTAAGTTGCATACACAGGTATCGAGTTTAGTTGTCGTGATTGGCCTGCCTGCCTATACATGTGCTCGGCTTACAAGTTCCCGAAGGTTGGCTTGGCTATCTACACGTACCGGATTTATGGCCATCATGACACGTGACAACAATTTAGTTGCTGATGACTTACAAGTTCTCGAAAGTTGGCTTAGCCACCTACACACGTATCGGGTTTATGTTGTCGTGATCAACTTAGTTGCCTATACAAGTACTGAGTTTAGTTGTCTTGATCGGTCTAACTGCCTATACATGGACCCGAATTACAAGTTATCGGAGGTTGGCTTGGTTGCCTACATGTACCGGGTTTATGGCCATCGTGACATGTGATAACAACTTAGTTGCCGACGACTTACAAGTTCCCGAATATTGGCCTAGCCGCCTACACACATACCAGTGGCTTACGTTGTCGTGATCGACTTAATTACCTACACACACATACCGGACTTGCACCCACACATGCACCGGGCTTACGGCCATCGTGATCGACTTAGTTGCCTACACAAGTATCGAGTTTAGTTGTCGTGATCGACCTAACTAGCTATACATGTGCTTGGCTTACAAGTTATTAGAGGTTGGCTTGGCTGCCTACACGTATCGGGTTTATGGCCATTGTGACACGTGACAATAACTTAGTTGCCGACGACTTACAAGTTCTCGAACATTGGTTTAGACGCCTACACACGTACCGGTGGCTTACGTTGTCGTGATCGACTTAGTTACCTACACACACATATAGAACTTGCACCCACACATGCACCGGGCTTACGACCATCGTGATTGACTTAGTTGCCTACACAAGTACCGATTTAGTTGTCGTGATCGGCCTAACTACCTACACATGTGCCCAGTTTATAAGTTCTCGGAGGTTGGTTTGGCTGCCCACACGTAACGGACTTATGGCCATCGTGACACGTGACAACAACTTAGTTGCCGATGACTTACAAGTTCCGGAAGGTTGGCTTAGCCGCCTACACATGTACCGGACTTACGTTGTTGTGATCGACTTAGTTGCCTACACACATGTACCGGACTTGCACCCATACACGCACCGGACTTGCACCCACACACGTACTGAACATACGGCCATCGTGATCGACTTATTTGCCATGACTTACAAGTTCACAAATGTTGGCTTAACTGCCTACACACGTAGTAAGCTCACGACTGTTGTGATAGACTTACCTGCCTACATACGTAACGTACTTACGGCCGTAGTCATCAACTTGGCTATTTACATGTGTTCGGCAACGAGCAAGCTCTTCGTTGCTTCGACTCATCCCTCCCCCTCCCAAACTGCTACACTTCTTGGCATGGTCACGGAGGTTTTCCCCGTGACTTTAGCTCCCAAAGGTTGGCTAAGCCGCCTACACAAGCGTCGAGTTTATGGTTGTCGTGATCGACTTAACTGTTTAAACACGTGCCTGACTCACGATTGTCGTGGTTGATTTAGCTACCTGCACACGTTCAGCTATGGGCAAGCCCTTTATCACTGCAATTCGTTCTCCTCCCTCCCAAACCACAACATTTCTCTGCCATGATCACAAAGGTAGGATATTGATGTTAAGAAAGAATGATACTTTAAGAGGATACTGCTATTAAGAATGAATGATACTTTAAGAATATGTATCATTTATTTTGAAGGATACTGATATTAAGAAAGAATGATACTTCAAGAGGATACTGATGTTAAGAAAGAATGATACTTGTTAAAAGAATGATACTTTAAGAATACGTATCATTTATTTTGAAGGATACTGATGTTAAGAAATAATGATACTTTAAGAATACTTATTAGTACTGATGTTAAGAAAGAATACTTGTTAAAATTAAAGGATATAGTTATTAAAGAAGAAAACCTTAAAAATGTTGAACCGTTTAATTTAAAAGAAATTTATAATAGATTCAAACAATCTCAAATAAGCATCTCTACTCAAGAGCTTCAAAAAGAAGTAAAACAATTAAAAGAGGAATTAAGACTTATTAGAACTGAGAATTATGATATAAAGTATCAATTATTAGCTTTACAAACAGAAGTACAATTATTCAAAGAATCAAAAGAAAAAGAAAAAGACAAGTTAAAAGAAAATGTAGAAGTAAACGCTAATGAGTATTTAGTTGCTACAATTCAAGAAGCAAAATTTCAAAGATGGTATATTCTTGTAAAATTAGTCATTAACAAAGAAATTTATTTAGATATTATTGTTTTATTAGATTTAGGATCAGATTTTAATTGTATTAGAGAAGGATTAATTCCAACAAAATATTTTGAAAAAACCACTGAAAATTTAAAGGGAGCTAAAGGACAAAGATTAGAAGTTTATTATAAAATATCAAATGTACATGTTTGTAGAAATAAAATTTATTTTCAAAATACCTTTATTTTAGTAAAGGATCTGCATCAAGAAGTTATTCTAAGAACACCATTTATAACACAATTATTTCCTATACTCATAAGCGAAAAAGAAATTACTACCAAAGTTTTGGATCATGAAATTTATTTTCCCTTTGTTGAACCCCCCTTATAAAGGAAGTAAATACTTGTCAATCTGCCTTCAAAATAAAAGAAAAAATTACGTGTAATATTTCTAAACAAATAGACTTTTTGAAAGAAGAAGTAAAAATAAACAAAACAGAGGAAAAATTACAAGATCAAGGGACTTAGAATAAAATAAGAGAAATACAAGAAAGATTCAAAAAAGAAATCTGTTTAAATATAATAAAATTTTCCCCAACTATCAATATAATAATATTTGGACTAATTTACCCTTGTGAATAATAAAATTCACACTCACTATTACATTACCATAGTCTAGCATAATAATATGATAGAAATGGACTAATTTGTTCCTACCAATTATATAAAAAAATTTGACTAATTTGCCACCATTCATTAGATTAATATTTTTGACTAATCATTAACAAAACTAGACTTTTTATTGATTTCTCCATATTAATGAAATAACTAAAGTGTTAATTTAGCCTTACTAATAAAAAAAATTATGTTTTGAATTAATTCACCCATTTTATTGAAATAAATAAATTTTGACTAAATTACTCTTATTATTAATAAATTAAATTTTTGACAAATTTGGCCCTACTAAAATTCTAAACTGATTTACCCCAACAAAAAATGAGAGTAAATTTTATATTATTTTGGCTCCATTACTTAATTATATAATCATATTTTCTTGATCAAATTTAATTCATAAAAGGTTAGACAAATAAATTGAGACTTGTGAATCCATTTAATAAGGTTGATCTTCGCCTGAAACAAAAAACTTATATGTTGGATCTCGTTTGAACCGCACA
Source organism: Gardenia jasminoides (assembly GCA_013103745.1). Taxonomy (NCBI): domain Eukaryota; kingdom Viridiplantae; phylum Streptophyta; class Magnoliopsida; order Gentianales; family Rubiaceae; genus Gardenia; species Gardenia jasminoides. Next base: position 9,958,981 of record CM023099.1, on the reverse strand, counting down.
AAATTCTCACACACACGTGTATATATATAGGGGTGTGTGTATTATATATATTTTTACAAGTCTAGTTTGGACTTATCAAAATCCAACATGTCTAGTTGTAAGTCTACCAAAAAAGGTATTTCGGCCTATGAATAAATAATTCCATTTCATTCTATTTCCAACCAAATACAGGATAAAGTTATTTTTTAAGATATTTCATCTAACAAAAAAGTTAATCAAATACTGGATAATTATTCATTCGAGAATGATTCAACCAAGATAGTAATTTGGAAATAAATGGGCCCGTTTGGGAGTGAGTTTTTTTGGTGTTTGTTTAAAATTTTACTGTGATCTACTGTAGAAATTATAGAAAATTTTTTTGGATGTTGTAAAAACTTTTGATAGATTTTGTTTTTTTCTTTTTCCTTTTGTTTTTCCTTTTCCTTTTCCCTTTCCCTTTTCTTTCTTTCTTTTGCCCCCCCAACCTATTGTCATTTTTTTTTTTTTCCCTTTCTTCCTTCCTTTCCTCCCTCTCCTCCCTCCCTCCACCGACTAGATCGTGGGGGGAGGAGGAGAGGAGGGAGAGAGGTGAGAGGAGAGGGAAGGAAGGAAGAAAGAAAAAAAAAGAGGTCAAGATAAGTGTTTTTGTTGTGTATTTTTTGTGTAAGAAAAAGGAAAGGAATGAAAGAAAAAAGTTTTTTTTGTATAGTATTTTTGGATGTGTATGTTAAAAACTTTGAAAGTTTTTTGAGAATTTCTGTAGATAAAATAGAAAAAAAATAAGTTTTATATAAATTGGGCAAAAAACTTAGGTACCAAACACACTCAATAATCTCCTCTCATTCGATCTGTAAATCAAATACACCCTAAAAGAAAATATTCAAAGGCAGAAGACTAGTGTGGATTTCCATTGTAGGCATTTATTCTCACTGCCAGCAAAGCTAGCTTTCTTCTCCGCGTCCACCCAGATCAACACTCAGCCCAACAAAAAGGCAAAGGAGAAAGGCAAACCAATCAACAGTAGCCACGTCATCTCCGGTTCGTACCCGGAAAAACCGGTCTACCATCTTTCTTTCTCCAATAAGACTTTTGATTCCTAGATTCGTGTACCCCATGACCCTCATTTTCCCCATTACCAATCCCCTCCAAAATTTCCCCCAAATTTCCCCATCCCAAATCTCCCCATTTCAACTTTATCTCAATCTAGGGTTTAGCTAAACCTTCCCCTACATTCCAGGTGCATATATACATACACAGCTCGCGATTTTGCGTATAATTATCCACACAGCTCCTCTGATTTTCCTGCGAGATCTCCCATCCGGTGAGCTTGCATTTCTTCTCCGTAATTACGGATATTTCTGGTTTTAGAAAATTTTCAGCTTTTTTATTGTTCGAACTCGGTATTGTGTGCGTTGCCACTCGTATATTCGCACGTGAATATGCGCTTGGAGTTTGATGATTTTTTTTAAAATTTATCTATTGGTTGACAAGTGGTTTAGTTTTTGTCTGGAAATTGGGGAAGACTGGAAATTTCTTTTGATTGTTTTCATTTAATTATTGGATTTTAATTTTGGTTGTGCTAGAAGCAGAACTTACCTCAAGTGTGTTGTGAGCTTGTTCGAGTTCAACTTAAAATTTTTTCGTCTATGTTGTAGTGTTTATAGTGGGAATTACAGATGTCAAGTGAAGATTTCACCGTTGCTGCTTAAAGAAAATATTAAAAATGTACATTTAATGTATTTGCCCCCTAAATTATTATTGTAGTTACTTTGTCTTGGATTTCTGTTCGACTATTTCTGCTTGACTAAGTTGAAATTATGAGAATCTTCCTGAGCTTGAATGCTGAAAAAGATTAGTTGATTCTCTCTGATCTTTGAATGTGTTTTTGGCTTCTGCTAGTGGTTTCTTAGAATAGTCTAGAATGAATGAATTATGCAATTTTTTAGTTGCTTATTTTCTGTTTAATGTAGGACATGTCTCGAGCTGAGGAGTTGTGGGAGCGGTTGGTACGTGCAGCACTACGGAGACAAAGGAGGGGTGCTGATGCATACGGCCGGGTGGATGGTGGCATTGCTGCAAATGTCCCATCTTCTCTTGCAAATAACAGGGACATAGATGACATTTTAAGAGCTGCTGATGAGATTCAAGATCAAGATCCTAATGTTGCAAGAATCTGTGAGTATCTGTGTATATGTGTGTCGATTTGCATGCCCTTTTAATTCTAAGAATGAAAATTTGATGGTGATTAACAATTAGCAGACAAAATGTTGCATTGATGTTGTTACTGATAGACTGATGTACAGGCTGATATATGTGTAATTTGATTTCAAAATTCTTTTAGGACTGCAGCTTTGTAGTTACAAATTTGAGCACCAAATGGTAGTTCATGATAAACAGTGGATCACTGTTCCTTTTCAAGAATGACAAACCAGATTATTGCTAATTGAATCAGGAAAGTGAGTCTAGCATCCAAAAGTTGATCAACTTAAATGGACGTTGAAGTGGAAAGTAAAAGTAGAATTCACCTGCTGCCGACTGAATGGAGCTAAGCATTGTTTACTGCCTAAAAGTCAAACTTAGGAAGTTGCCTCCCCCCCCCTCCTTATTGTGCGTTCTAATTTGTAGGGCAAATGTTTACTATGTTCTAATCCCTTATCACATTCTTTTGTTCTTAAAAGGAAAACCACCTTGAGATGGAGGAGGATATGGGCGGTCTCCTAATAGTTTTGTGATATGTACAATCAGACATGTAAGGCATGTGGGGACATGTTTCTAAATGGAAAAACCTAGAGTTGCTAAACTGAAATATGAGCAACAGTACTTACATATTCTAATCACTTACAAAAATTTGCCTGGTGAAGGATGTGGAATGATGATATCTGTTAAGCCTCATTTTGTTGGCGCCACTATTCAAAGTAGGAAGAACAATTAGCACGCACTGAATCTGAAGAAAGAGTAACCCATTAATGAGCTTGCAGGAAATCTGAAGAAATATTATTAGATCTCTTAATTCTTTTGAGGAGATGTCTACGTGTAGAAAGTAACACGAATAGTAAAATAGAATCTCTTAGTAAAGTAAAGCTATTGCTAGCCTTTTTCAGATTAAGATCGAAGGCAAAAGCATAGATGCTAAAGAGTTTAATTCTCCATATGGGTTTCATTTACCTTGGCCTTTATGAATATAGTTTCCGTTAGATTGAGGAATGAACAGTATTAAAAAATATTTTGTGGACATAAATATTCAAAAGTCTGATGATAAATAATAAAAATCTCTTATGCAACCACATGTAAACATTAATGAAAGTGAAATCATCTTGAATGGTTTTCTTCTGTAAAGTAACTCACACGAGCACATCTTCTTTATGTTAAAAGAACTGCAGAACTTGTTGCATAATTGCTGCATATAACCTTATTGTCGCAAATTCCTTGCGAGTCCTATGTGTACAGTTAAGAAATAGAGGATGCACCATGGGATTGACAAGACTTTCTCTGTCCAACTTTAGTTCTTGAAGTGAGAGAAAGCTCAAAAAATACCTAGGTTAATACTTGATATCATAGCTACTAACAAAGGAAAGAGGCTATCAATTGTGATAAGGTTACGTTGTAAGTTATGATGGCTGAAGTTTTGGAACGAGTTGCCTTTGCTAGTGGGTTCATTTGTTCCAGGTGTAATATTCTTTAAGCAATGATGAGCACAAGTCCCAGAAATTTTACTATTAAAATCCTGGCCTTTTGGTTTCATATTGGGTTTCTGCTAAATAAATTGAGCAATCTGAAAATGAGATTTTTTTTAGTACTTGGACTAACTTTTCCTGGCAGCGTCCTTGCCAGCTTAAGTAAGGCATGTTATCTTGAGTTCAAACTAGATCTCCAAGACTAAGTGTAAGCAGCTATGCAGAAAGCATTGGAGAAAATTGAGTGCTTTCCTAAAATGGGCAAACTGACATCTTTCATGATACTGTCAATCCTTTATGGTGAAGCACCAATACAAGTGATAACAAATTCAAATTCAGTGGTTTTAATAAGTGAATGTTCGGAACTTGTTCAAATGTAATAAGCATGTTTAGCAATTCGATTTCTCACTTTCTAAGTGATACTTTGGTCAAAATCACGAGAACATATGTGCTTGTTGAATCTTTCAAGTATGTGTAACATACTGCCAGTGATAAGCCAAAGGAAATTTAAGGAGAAGCTACGTCGAAAGTGACCTTTAGTGGTGAAAATAAAGGTAGAGCTTATTTTTCATAATCTTTTAGTGGTGAAAATAAAGTTAAACCAATAGGTACCTTTAGAGTCTCTCTCTCTCTTGATTTTTGGACTGCACGTAAAGGATAACGTATCAAATAAAATTTTGTATTCGACATAGCTGGGATTAGCTGTACTTATCTGAACGATAAGAGACCTTGAAAGATCTTTATATAGTTGATAATGTTGATGGAAAATCTGATTTTTTCTTTAAATGTAGTGTGTGAGCATGCATACTCGCTGGCACAAAATCTGGATCCGAACAGCGAGGGAAGAGGTGTATTACAATTTAAAACAGGCCTAATGTCTGTGATCAAGGTACCTTTTCCATTACTATACTGTTGGATAATATGTGCTATCACATTCATTTGGAACATGTGGAGGTCATGTGGTTTTATTATTATTATTATTATTAATTCTTGCACTCTTGCTAAATATTTTTTCTTGTTTTGACCATATGGTGACAACTGGGATTCATGTAGTTGGCTTTGTTTCTTCTTAGCATCAACTGTTACAAATGAATTATCACCATTTGCAGAGTACTCTTAGCTATAGAACATTAATCTTTTATTTTCTGTACTTGGAAGTTAATTGTAAGCAGTCTTTTGGAGTTTCTGAAAATAGACAATAGCACTTTGCAGTTCCTGGTATCGGAAATTACTTGAGAAGGTGGAACCTTGCTTCGCGTAGGATCTCACTTTATCTATTTTCATACTATTAACCTCAGCTATGCCAAGTCAATCAAATACATAGAATTTGGGTTCTGGAATTATTTTATTGCTCTACTATGTCTGATCATGTGGGAATGTGCTGCTGCTTTTGGTGATATACTTTTTTGAATGTACTGTCATTTTATTTTAATATATAATTGATGCTGAATGTTCATTACTTATCATAGACTTTTATTAGTTTCTACTTAGTTTATGGTATTGGATATGTAAAATATGCATCTCTGTAATACTGATGGGTGTGCAGCAAAAACTAGCAAAAAGGGAAGGAGGAACTATTGATAGAAGCCAGGATATTGCTCGCTTGCAAGAGTTCTATAAACAATTCCGGGAGAAAAATAATGTGGACAAGCTGCGGGAAGAGGAAATGCAGCTGAGGGACTCTGGTGTTTTCAGCAGTAACCTTGGAGAGTAAGTGCAGTTTGAGTGGATGTTGCGTCTCATACTTATTACCCGTGCTTTCATGCTAGATCTAAAACTCTATATGATTCATCTGCTCCTAGTGTTGCTTTTCTTTTAGATGAGCTTCATATGTCTGCATACATGTAGATTGTGCTCTCGTGTTCTGCTTTCATTATATGGAGCCAACTGTTTATTAGATTCGTTATTCCTGTAAATGATGAATGGTAAGATTTAGCTATGGGAAAATAGAGAATTCTGGAGGTAAGTAATGACTTTTAGGATGCTGTTTTCCCTTAAAGCCCAATTTTATGATGTAGTTTTGCTGTTGAATCCTATTTTATGAATTGCTTATGCAAGCCAAGAATTCATAATCGAAATGGCAGTTTTTTAGATTTTCTTGCATGCTGGCTAGAAGCCTTATATGGTTCCCATGACTGCAATTTTTCAGAATCTCTGTTTTCCTTTGATGACCTGTCTTCCCATGTGTGTGTGTGTTTTTGGGTTGGTGGTGTGGGGAAAATTTTAGTATTCTTTGTCATCAGCACAGACATGAATTAGATGCTGTTAACAAAGTATCGCCTGCCTTATGTAGTGGATGCTTGTGATTGTCTTTCATGTGATTGAGCTCAAGGGTATCGTTTTCCTAAAAATCACTTGAGCAATGCTTTTTGGAGGAACGACAATAATGAGTGAGACACTTGTGGGTGCTATTTATGTTAGAATTATCCACTATGGATGTACTCAGAGGCTTGTTGTTCCTAAATATTGAATCTTATTAAATTTTTTTAGCATATGCCCCAAAATGGATGTATTTTTGGCCGCACAATAATTTTTTTGGGATGCTTTGGACGTAGATTACAGATTTTTCACATGATTGAAGCCATTTTACAATATTTTTGGTTTTAAATTTTATCCTCATACAAACATGTCTTTTCTGCTCTATTGATAATTAGGTTGGAGCGTAAAACTGTGAAAAGGAAAAGGGTTTTTGCAACTCTTAAAGTTTTAGGGAATGTTCTAGAGCAGCTTACAAAGGAAGTCTCTCCTGAAGAAGCAGAAAGATTGATTCCGGAAGAGGTTTGAAATCTTGGTCTTATACATTCTTATTTTGTTTTCAATTTTGGGTTCATTTGGTGGCTTTTGATGTCTCTGGATTATATTTGGTTCTTATAAAACTTCTGCAAACTGATTGTCTTTTGTTTGCATGGATGGAGAACATTTTTTTTGAATCTGGATGTCAGAATATTATTGTCTGGGGGTCTGTGAAATTATGGATAATATTGTTATATGGGTGTTGGATGGACGGAGATTCGTTGGATTACCATTCCAGCATCCTCCTTTAAAGCAAATAGAGCTTCTGATTATGGAGGTTGAACGGGGTGTCCTAGGTGACTCTAACATTTATGTTTTTGCTTGGGGTATCAATTGCTTATTCTTTCTCATTAGTGTGGTTATCAACCATCTTGCTGAAAAGGTTGAATGAGGACAAGTGTTGCAAATGCAATCAGTTAGATTTCACCATTACGTGTGAAAGTTTGGAGTTCTTACTCTGTATTTAGATTGCATGATCATGATGGTGGTGGATTCGTTTTCCTCTTGGTCTCTTCTGGTCTTTTGATTTTCTTCTTATGTCCCTCTCAAATTCAGATTCTTGAGCTTTTTTGTCAATAAACCTTGAACTTTGATTAGGTCTTAGATGATTAAAATATCTTTGTTAATTTATGATGATCATTGATGAGAACATATTCAATAGAGTTTGAGACAACCATTCTGAGGTATAGGAGGTCTGAAAATTGAATCAAGTTTATGCTATTTAACTTGAAATTCGTTTTGAATCATGGTTTCTATACTCTATGTTTGACATTTTCAGGAATTAAGTTTAGCATTTTTTTTCCTGTCGATTTTGGTCAAAAGATTTGTTGGTTTGGTTCAGTAAATTCCAATTCTTAATCAGTTAGTAACTTGTGGAGTAACTTATGTTTCTTGCTGGGACTTGGCCGGTGTTTTCTAGTCAATCTACTGATGTTTCTAACTTGGAGTTGGCATCCTTGTTGGATTATGATTTCTGGAAACTTGTGCCTCTAGCTGATGCATGCATTTTTATGGTCATACAGAATGGAAGATACTGTATATGAAGTTTATGAAATATATCCCTCCAGCTTTGTCGTCATAATTACGGTCAAATGTTTGGCAATTTTTTTTTTGCCTTATTATAATGATTTCCCCAATATTTTGCCAGTAAACTTCTCAGCAAGGGCCTCCACCCTTTATTTTTTGAGTTTTCTGAGTGTCCGTATGGAATCAGGAATTTTGGGGGTGTTTTTCAAAAACCTTACTGTAGCATTGTATGTTAAAATTTTTACTGTAGCATTGTATTTTGGGTGTTTTTAAAAAATTTAAATTTTGTGGGGGTATTTTTAAGAAATTTGCCCCCCAGCCATGACTTGCTACTGAAAACAATCTCTAGCTTTTTGAAATTCTAAAATAAGAGATAAGCTCCAGTTTTTTGATATAGCAATGCAATATCACCTTTTTTTTAACTATCACGTTTAAAATTGTGAAGCAAATGAGATTAAGTGCTATGCCTTGTCAACTTTCCCCGTCTCCTGTGCCATATATAAGCTAGTTGCTAGATCTCTTTTGCTCCATTTGCACATTTCAGGAATTGCTCCACTTATGAGGGAGGAACTGAGTTTTTTAACCAGTAGGTAAAGTAGGAGATTTGAAAAGTTAGACTAATGGCTGTCTCATTTATTTTCAATTAAAGTCATACAAAAAGTGTCAGCAATATTATGGGATGTTGTGGACAAAAAATTTGAGCAAAGTCTTGAGCACTAACAAAATGTAAAATTATTTAGTGCACAATAATCTCCTTTGCTGAACTTGCTTTGCTTTCTGTTTATTAGCCTATCCAACATTTGATCAATTACATATTAGGATTATAAGAACGGATAGTCTTTGTTGATTATAGGACTTTTTAACTTTATCCTACCTCGAATATTACTTAGTTTCTTGTGAGAGCTTATGAATTGACTAGCTTATCAATTGCTACTTATTTGTGTATCGAAAGCTGAACATCAGGTGCTAGGATTTATCTAATAAACTGAGGTATTGAATTTAGAAATTTCCTCTAAATTACAAAACTCCCTTAACCTTAAACTACGCAGGCTACAGTTTAGCGTCAGCAATTGCTCTTGAACCTTGAACTTATTTTCAGTAAATGATGTGATATATCATGTTATGCAGCTGCAAAAGTTTCTTAATGTTATTTCATTGTGTTTTCCATTTCATTAGTCAAGCCTTTTGGTGGTGTTTTATTTCCTAGCCATTTTAGTTGTGGTCCTCAGTTATTCTCAAATACAAACAATCGCTTTCTTTTCAGCTGAAACGTGTTATAGAATCAGATGCAGCTATGACAGAGGATCTTGTTACATTCAACATTATCCCGTTGGATGCTCCTGCTACAACAAACGCTATTCTGCTCTTCCCTGAGGTTGTATTTGTTTCTATTCTCACATGAAGTTTTTGTATTTGTTGGTATTGCTATTAGTTATTGATTCGACCCATTACAGGTCCGAGCTGCATCTTCTGCAATAAAGTACTTCAGGGGTCTTCCGAAGTTGCCTGCAGATTTTTTCATACGTCCCACAAGGAGTGCAGACATGTTTGATTTTCTGCATTACACATTTGGATTTCAGGTTGGTTTGCTTATGATACTCTTTGTAGTGCCACCTGTTTTCTGGTCATGCATTTGAAGTGTTCCAGTCTCAAAGTTTATGAACACATGTTATGATCTAGGTGTTGATCCATTGCTTAACGCTGATTTAATAAAAAGTAATATGTTACTATGGCCCCTTCAATATGTTGTGATGTGTCTTCCTTCTTTTGGATGGTAATTGGAAAGGATCTAGGTGTTGATCCATTGCTTAACTCTGATGTAATAAAAAGTAATATGTGACTATGGCCCCTTCAATATGTTGTGATATGTCTTCCTTCTTTTGGATGGTAATTGGAGAGGTGTTATTTTGAATTTTACTTTGGAAATTGAAATATGGATTACCTTTTAGAGTGACAAACAAGAGGAACAATTAGTTCTAACACTTCAGCAGTTTCTAGCTCTAACTGCTAAGGCGGAATTAGCTGCTTTAGCTATGTTAGCTATGGGAGATACTTTTGTCTTGAGATTGTTGCGGGATGGAATGCTTGAGTGAGTCAGTTGGATGCTTTCCTTCCTTCCTGGTTCCTTGTCTCATGTTTGTTTGATATTTGGAAGCCAGATTTGTTTCTCTAAGTTAACTGCCAACTTTTTGTCAGTTTTGTTCTTTATAAGTTTGTAGCTTTACCTGCTAAGGCGGAGTTAGCTGCTTTAGGTGTATTAGCCACTGGAGATTCTTTTAATATTGAGATTGTTGCAGGACAGATTGCTTGACTGAGTTGGAAGCTTTCCTGAAGCTTCCTTCCTGGCTCCTTGTCTCATGTTTGTCTTTTTAGATCTAGAGAGATGAGCAAATTGACATTTAGAAGCCAGATTTGTTTCTCTAAGATAACTGCCATTTTTTTGTCAGCTTTATTGTATAATGAGTTTGTAATTATTATTTAGTTGAGCTTAGGATTTTGAATGTAGAAAGCTCGAGGATGATGAGTCCAAACAAGACTGGTCTGAAGTTAAACTAAAGAGGAATGCTATCTCAAGGACATAATTGCTTTGGATGGTTTGTCCATCTTTATTTAGATGAATTTTAAATTCTTTTTTAAATTAGTTCTTTGACTTGGGATATCAATGTAGTAACTGTAGGCCTGTGGAATGTGAATCTCAAGTCTCAGGTTTAGAATGATATTATCATTTCTAGCTTCAAACTTTTACTTGTCATCTTTCCAGTATATGTACTCTTCCCAGGCTCAAAAACTGTTTGTCAAGTGTTTTCCCTTTCGCAGGATTGAGTTCATCATTTGGTGAAAACTATACAAGTTATTTTACTTTTGCTTACTTTCCTTTTCCAGAAAGTTGTCTGTTTCTCATGCATGTAGGTGTTGTACTTGGCTTGTCATTATAAGTAAGTGTGGCAAATATAGTTTTGTTAAATATCGAATTTAGACATGTCGTCATATTGTGGATTTGACTCTCTTTGGTACATATAAGCATGTCAATCAGTCGAGCATTAGCTAGACCCAATCCAGATACATCATTTTTTTCCTAGGTTTGGTCTAAATTTTTAAACCCAGACACAACCCAGATCCAGACCCTGAGAAATAATCATGGGCATGGGCAGTGTCTGATTTTGCATGACCCGGACCCTACCCATACCCGCACACCCATGGAACCTTAAATGTTGAATATTTAATAAATTTCAAACAAGCAAAGTTATTTGGTAGTATTTCATGCTGTCATTTAAAAAAAAAAAAATTTGTTCCACCTAACATTCTTGAACATTGTTGGTTTGGTTATTTGAAATTGTAGTTGGATACTCTTTCTGTGTTCTTTGAGTTTACATTATTTTTGATTTAATTTTTAATTGCACATTAAGGAGTATCCATAGATTTCCATTGGAGAGCTGGGTCTTAGATTTTCTTTTTCAAACCGGACCTGGGTATTAATAAATTTTGTGGTTTTTGGCCTGGATCAAGCAGATCCAGCCCAAACCCTACCCATTGACATGCCTAGGTACATAAACACTGCAAAAAGTTCCTCTACAAGCAATTTGGAAACATTCATCATAATAAAGTAAAAGAAGGTTCTGTAATTTAAGTGTGCTTTAAAGAGGATTCTATAGTACTTGAGATTTATTATCCTCTTGGAAATTCCACCGAGAGTTTGTTTTGTCTCTTAGTTTATTTTATGCTGGCTGTTTTCTTTTTCAACTGATGCCTTTTTTGTTTGTTCGTGGTTTAGGCCAATTTGGTTTTAATTGTGAATATTGTATCTTTTGGCAGAAAGACAATGTCTCTAATCAACGTGAGCATCTTGTTCATCTCCTAGCTAACGAGCAAAGTCGGCTTCAAATTCTTGAAGAACCCGAGCCAGTAAGTTAGGCTTGTCACTTTCTTCTTTTATCTTTTCTTTTTCAAATTTTTGAAATATTTTTCCTCAGTTTCTTGATCCTGTGAGCAATTCTGGACCTATATGGGGCAAGTGGAGTCTGCTGCCTACCAAATTTTGAATTTGATCTATTGCTTTTCATTGTTGAAGAATTAACTATTTTCAAATAGATTCTTTAGAAAATTAGAATTTGTCAGCACAAAATAATCCCAAAACCGTCAACTGAACCTAGATTCTGGATATAAGGCAGATTAGATGCTGGTTGCATTGTCCTGCAACTTTTGGCTGTTGGTCAGGGACTAGGTCAAGCTCTAGTTTTTTATTCGATCAGGAAAGTAGTGGCTGCCTCCTTTTAAGGTGTAATTTCCCAGTTCTATCATTATCCTAGTCTTAAAATTTCATTCTATCTTGTATTCTTAGGCTTTGCTAGTCCGTCATAAGGGTTTTTAGACTGTCACCTGATGCCCCGAGTCTAATGCTCATTTATTTTACTGTCTGCACCCTCATGTTCTTAATGATTTTGGGAAAATTGGAGATGGCTCAAGTATCCAATCTTATATTTTGCTAATCTGCAGCTTTGCTGCAAGCCAATCTTTCAATTGTCCATATGCACTTTAATATGTTTCTTCTTGATGATTTTTGTTTGCTCTCTTTCTACAGTAATTCGTCATAGCTCCTGAATCATTTAGCTGCTCCAGGACCTGTAGATTTTAATGTCACTTCAGGACCCAAAACTTTCATATATAAACTTAGGAGACATGGATCTTTGTTCACCTGAACCTTTTGAAACCTTCTTTGCTAGGATGTTTATGTAGGTGCTCCAGATCTGTGTTATTCGCATCAGAATTGGCTTTTTTGAGCAAAACTACGAGTAAGAGCAGCAGAAAACTGTATCCACAACCATTGATTTGTACATAAGCATGTGATGTGGTGATGTATTAATCTTATGTTAAGGAAATGAGGGTTTTCTTTAAATCATCTGTATAAAGTTAAATATCTTTATTAACTTATTTTATTTCTTTCAATTTTGGGTGTAGACTAGTTAATTCTTGTCTTGAGTGTTACAATTTATGACTTTATTCCATGTTTCACCAATTTTTTTGGTCTTTTTCCTCCTTTTTGATAATAGTTCCTCGCGCATGTGATCTAGTTTGGACGTGATATCATACAATGACTGCTGATAAATTGTTGGTCTGATTATTAATGTATAATCTTGAACCTACGATGAAATTTGTCTTATTTGTTGTACAAAAGGATTTGGATTGATCTTCCTCAAAACAACATGCTATTCTATATGTTGCAATCTTTTTATTAAATGTATTCACTACATAGTTACTCAAAGATGTAGTGTAAGTAGCATTCAAATCCCATAATTTGGTCGAAGTATATGTAACACCAGCTGTGAAGGCCGAGGTACTTGATATATTCATTTATTCTGCTTAGTATGTTTCTTATGATGTTCTTATCAACAAAAGATCTAATTTGACATTTGAGCTGTACTTAGTTGCTGTCCCTATTAATTCAGTTAAGCTATAATCTGTTCATGCTCTTGTTTGCTTAAGTCTATTCCTGCTTTCAAAGGATTCATTTGTGTTGTTTCTTTGACGATTGATTTTAGCTTATATTAAGTTGAAGAAAGCTGCTTCTTTTTAAAGCTTCCCATAGGATGTTTCTCAGAACAACTTTCACATTGGAAGATTATAATGGGGGAAAATGTACTTTCAACTTTATGACATTTAACCCCAGTCCATGGGTTGGAAGAGGTAGTTCTGCTATTGAGCTACCAAACATTGGGCTGATTTTGAAGTTTGATTTAGTGTTGCTAAGTATTCCATAGTAGGTGTTGGTTACTAGGTTAATGTTTAGGGCATCTTATGTTTATCTTTGGATTCTCTATTTTGCTTGTGCTTCAGATTTTGGATGAAGCTGCAGTTCAAAACGTGTTTATGAAGTCACTTGAGAACTACATTAACTGGAGCAGATATCTTGCCATCCTTCCTGTATGGGGCAAGTATGTTGGAGTCCATCTGAACATTTTTTATTAGAACAGAGTTTAATTTATTGGTGGGAAGGGGGTAGTATTGTGTTAGTAATGATTTTTCTTCAAACTAGATGCTGATGTCTGAGAATATGTCTGTTCGTTGCAGTTTGGAAGCTCTGAGCAAGGAGAAAAAGTTGTTGCTCATCTCATTATATTTTCTGATATGGGGTGAAGCCTCCAATATTCGCTTTATTCCAGAATGCTTATGCTACATTTTTCATCATGTAGGTTACCTTGCACCACCACGTTACTTTTCTTTTGCCTCTTGTTTTATGTTGGTGTTTTGGCAGAAATGGATTGGTGGGATTGAGATTGTGTTTTCGTGTCTTGCCTGTTGCTACATAGTGTCTAATCTACTTCTATAGGACAATCTTTTGTTCTGATGTTTGGTTTTGTGCGAAATTCTTACTTTGTGTTTTACAACTATGAACTGAATGAACAGATGGGACGGGAATTGGAAGAAATATTGCGCCAGCAGGTTTTACAGCCTGCAAATAGTTGTGCTTCAGAGAATGGCGTGTCATTTCTTGATCAAGTAATTCGTCCTCTGTATGATGTGGTTGCAGCGGTATGTTATCAATTTTTTCTTTTAGTTTCTCTGTCTTCCCCTTCTTTCGGTTTGTAACAAACTATCAGAATTTAGCCGAGCCGCTATACTGTTTCTGTTAGTGATATATGGTGATGATAATGATAATGATGGTCACTAAAGGTGTTCAGTTATAAACATAGCTTTCTTTTACTTTGTTCTATTTTTTCTACCAATGTTTTGAAGCTTGGACTGGATGGTTATCTGTTTCAAAAGGTAACACACTCTGTTAAAAATAGAAAATAAAGGTTGAAACCCTGTCCAAAGGGGCATTTCCAAATTACCTAGCTCAAGAAATAAGAATCTCAATGGTCATTGGAGAATGCCGTAATGGCATCCTAGTGTACTTTTGGGTCCACCTGCTAGTAAATAGTCATGTTATACATTTCGGTCTGGACTACTGTGAAAATGGCATATTCTCTTGCTGGGGTGATTGTATTGCCAATTTCAATGATGTTTTTATTGATTTATAAGTTGGACATGTTATATTGTATCTCCTTTTAGCTGATCATTGTCGAGTAGGACTTTTTGATTTCAATTGTGCATTTGTGAAAAATTTCTTTTGAGTGGCAGTGTATTTCTTCAAAATTGTGTTGTTTTCGGAGTTGTAGAGGTATTGAGATAGGTTAAAAATGTGGGTCTTTTGAATGGAAATAAGATCCATTAAGTGCTGAAATTTGGACTCCAGAAGCATCTCTTGAGCAGTTATTTGCTTAAGTTATGCATGAAATATCCTTTATTGTGAAGTTGATGAGCAGGTTCTTCACTTATAGGTCACGATCCTTCTCCCTTGTCCCCCTTCAAACTGCTGTTCTTTTTTGGTTGACAAATTCCTAATGGAGGCTGGGACAAGATCTGCTCTCCAATGTGTCCAAGTTTTTCTGGATTCAAGCCAAAAAAAAAAAAAAAAAGCCTATAACGATGTTATAGCTTTCTCTTTTATTAGGACCAAGGTGGTATGACTTTGCCATGAAAATGGTAACGGTTAATGAATAATTTCAGCTACTATAACACTGTGTTATGCTTTGGTGTTTAATGAGGGAAAGAGAAAAACATGTTCTGAACACTTAGAAGACCTGATGACTGATTATGAACTACAAGAAACAAAGGATTTTGTGAATTGCATTACCTCTTTTAAGATACCTATTAATCATTTGTTGTACAGGAAGCTGCTAACAATGACAATGGGCGAGCACCACATTCAGCCTGGAGAAACTATGATGATTTTAATGAATACTTTTGGTAAGCTTGATAGATTCATACTTCATATAATTGAGCCTTATTTATTTATTCCTGCTAACGTTATGTTTTTCTAGGTCTCTCCGTTGTTTTGAGCTTAGCTGGCCATGGCGCAAGAATTCTTCATTCTTCCTGAAACCTACACGTAGGTCAATGGTCAGTGATGTTTCCTTTTCTATTGCTAGAAAACAACTTGAAAGTTTTATGCTTTTGTGAGGTGTCACATGGAGAATAGTGCTGATATGGATTCAATTGGCTTATATGATGCTCTCATACAATTTGATTGCCTGTGTGTTCAAGGGAGGCCACAAATTGTTTGAGCATTTGTAAGCACTTTGTGAATAAATAAAAATATAATATGAATTCTTATTGAACACTTTTAGCTTCACTCTAATTCAAAAACTACCACATCTAAGCCTGAGAGTAGATTGTATTTGGATTTCTTATTTTCTAAGGTCAAAAATCAACAATTGGCTAACATGTTTGCAATTAGCTTCATCAGTTTCTGTATTTTGGATGAAAGAAGTTTTATGATTTTGAATTAATAAGTAGGGTGCCTATAGATAAATTATCTTGTACAAGTAATACTGTGAAATGTCTTTGCGCAATTGAATCTGCTGGATTTGAATAAAAATTTTGGGAAGATAGTGCTTAACACGTAACTTTGATCATAAAAACTAGTCATGATTTTGGTGAAACTCATGACTAACTGGAGCCAAGCAAACATTGTACCTGAGCATGAAGTAGAATTTTGTGTTCATTATCAAGTGAACTAGTACTTGAGCCTGATGTAAATGATGTAATCAAGTTTGAATCTAACCATTTTGGAGTTCACTTCAACGTTGCCCCATGTATACATAAGCATTTGTAGCATAATTTTAGTTAACTAAATTTGGTTGTTGTTCTACTTCTGTATGGGGACATTAAGCTTCCGGAAGGTGCATGAGTTGAGAGTTTTTGGAGAACCCAACATATTATAGCTAGTTATTATGCTCCACCTTTAATTATGCAAAATGCTTGTATTTATAGAGTGATAAGTTCGGCTGGGGCTGGCATGGCCGAAGTTTCCTTAAGAATGATAGCATAGCTTTACCTAACTGCAAAGGGAGCTCCAATTGTTTTTAAACCGAGGAGTTTACTGTTGGACATAATTGTATTTTGAACAGATGGATGATTGTCAAGTTGGTCAAGAATTCTAGCTTATTTGTTTGTGATCAAAAGTGCTTTTATCTTTTCTTATTTATTCTTTTGGAGCTTCTCAATAGATTGCTTTCTTGGGTGGAAATGGATGAGGGACTGAGAAAGTGTCAATGATTTAGGAAAGTTATTAGGCAATAAGTAAATATCTGAAGCCTGGTTGTGCTCATAATGGATCATTAATGTCATGCTTCTGTATTTTTGCTTTATTTTATTCAGTTATGCTTAAATTAATGATGAAAAAGCATGGGTGGCAATTTATGTTTTGTTTCCTATGTCAATTTTTGCAGAATGTTTTAAAATCTGGAGGAAGTAAACGTCGAGGAAAAACTTCTTTTGTGGAGCACAGGACATTTCTTCATCTTTATCACAGTTTTCACCGCCTGTGGATATTTCTTATTATGATGTTTCAGGTTATACATGCAACAGCCAAATTTTTGCTTCATTATATCTTTGAAAAATTTGTTTCACACTTCGATTTGCATTCTCAGACCCTGTTTTAATGGATGTTTTAGTTTCTGCCTATGTATTCCTTGTCAAAGTTGGGTCTTTGTATGTTATGCTGTTTGTTGTGTTTTTGTGGTTCATTCTCTTATTTTGTGGTAGTTATGCTTTATTTGTGTTAATTACTTCTTGCAGCCTTTCTTTTTTTTTTTTTTTCCTCTTTTTCCCAGTTTTGAGGTCTGGGTGCTGCGTGCATTCTAGACTTGTTCTCTTTTTGCTATGCATGTGATATGTATTCTATTTGAGTTCGAAATGGATCCCTTTGGCTTTGAGTCCAATTGCTTTTCTTCTTTTGTTGGGCTAATTGTTAAAAGAAGTATTCCTAGACAGGTGGTTTTAAAAATTGATCGGCAACTTTTGCCTAAAATGCTTCTATAAGCACAACTATGCTGTGCCTCTTCTCAGTTGCTTACATAAGCTGATTATAGCATTTTCTGAGCTAAAAACTGTTTTGCAATGTGGTCCTTTGCCTTTAACTACTTCATTTAGCTCATTTGAAATGAGAGAAGCTCATTCTTGGAAGCAGTCCTTTTGATGCTCTGAAATAGCTTTTGGCTTTGTAAAATTTGTAAAAATGCTTCAATTTTCCCCCCTTTTTGTATTTTAAGAGCTCTCTTGATAATTACATTTTGCATGATGAACTTTAGAATGTTTTGAGAAACGAGAATAAGGGCATTAAGATAGCGTCTCCTAGAGTGTTTTTCAGAAGTAATTTTCTTTTTTCAGCTAAAATAGCTTTACTTATAGGTAAAAAGTGAAGGAAAACTTGTTAAAGCCGAGTTTGGCTTTAAAAATCTGGAATTAGCTTTGTTTAGCAAAGGAGCAGACTCCGTGTTCTCTATTGCAACAATGCATTCTATTTCCTATGGTTGAAATAGGTAACTGGGATTAATAGTCTGTCTCTCTCTCTCTCTCTCTCTCTCTCTCTCATACAGGCACTTGCTGTTATTGGCTTCAATGACGGGCAATTTGACTCCAAGACGATACGTGAACTTCTTAGTCTTGGACCAACATATGTTGCCATGAAGTTTATCCAGAGTAAGTTTTCAACTATTGGAGGTTTCTGCTTAATGCTGTTTAAGGGTTTCATAGGTTGAATGTAAAATATTTTCCAAGGAATTAGGATTTAATAGATAATAGTTTTAATGAATCTTTTCTTTTAATTTTCTCATGCATGGTTGGCTTGAAGAAAATGCTTTTTCACACAATCAGAGATCACTAGCAACCATCAGATGCATGCCTATCTTAACTCTGTGTACCAAGTACAGCGTGTATTCTTTTGTTGGCCAACATCAGCAAAGTGTACGGCCATCTCTATGTTTGCTAGCCATGGCACTACCCGATCCAATCCTATTTGACCATCATATCTAAAAGCCTTCACATAAACCCCCCCCCCCCTCCCCCCCAAAAAAAAAAGTGGTATTATGGGATTGCTTACTGGTGAATCACTAATTTATTGGTGAATTTGCATGCAAAGGCAGCAGCACAATTTTTAGTTAAGGTCTACCTTGTCTTTTTTGTTACTGGATTTTCTTCTGAGCAAGGCATGTTTGATTTATCGTAGGCTTAATCACATTAACTAGCATGCTTTGAATAGGAGAAAAAAACTTGTGTAGCTCTTTTATGGAAGTTGTTTGACATTGGATTGGGAAATTAGCTTACAATGGTAAAATATATATTTAGAAAACATTTTCAGTTCAAACAGATGGACTTCATTGGCTTCTTTTGTGGCTGCTGAAGTAGTTTTTACTATTGCAGGTGTCTTGGACATTCTAATGATGTATGGTGCTTATTCTACATCAAGGCGCTTAGCTGTGAGCCGAATTTTTCTCCGTTTCATCTGCTTCAGTTTAGCTTCGGTGTTCATTTGTTTTCTCTATGTGTATGTTTCGTCTTTTCTCATTTATTTCTATTCTTTAAACTTCTGATGATATTCCATGTGATGAGTGTGCATTTTTCCATATTCTATTAAAGTAAGTGCATTTACTTTTAGTTTTATGTGGTTTAATTGCAGGAAAGCTCTTCAGGAGGAGAGTAAACAAAATTCTAAGTCAATTCTTTTCAAAATTTATGTTGTTGTTCTAGCTATTTATGCTGGACTTCATGTTGCGCTGAGTATCATTATGAGAATACCAGCCTGCCATCATTTGGGCAGCTTACTTGATGGTTGGCCTCTAGCACGTTTCATTAAATGGATGCACCAGGTTTGGCCAATGTACTATGCTTTGTTCTTTCTTTGCTTTGGTTAAAGGTGATTATTTGAACTAATATACTTGTTACATTTGTTTCAAGGAACATTACTATGTTGGTCGGGGCATGTACGAGAAGACATCGGACTTTCTCAAGTAAGCACTTCAATTTGATTATCCAGTTAAAATATCCTCTTCAAAGCTAGGTTGTCTTTTTGTTCTAGGAGTTTCAGCATATTCAGGAATCTTATCTGATCTGACTCATTTCTTTTTGGTGCCCAACATATTAAGATGAGGCTGTGAATCTATCTAGTGTTTTTGTGTGAGTGTGTGTCTATGTGTGTGTTTTTATTTTTTTTAATTTTTTAAAGATAAGTGTATATTAGTAATGTATCCTTCCTGGAGGCTGTATATTTGAACATATAGAATTTGTTTTGACGGAAATAAACTGAAGTTACCTTTGCTTTTGTTTTTGTTGGGCTGGGTTGGGGGGGGGGGGGCCACGTTGGGTTTCTCTTTATTGAACTTACTGTTTTTGTACTTCATTGCCTCTCTCCTCATCCCGTGTGAATGCAAAGCCTGCTCCCTTGTACCTTTTTTGCAAAAATTCATGAAAGAGGAGGATTAAAGAACCAGTAGAGCTTCACTGTCTGGATCATCTTGTTTATGCTTTGTTCAATTTGTTGTGTTTTTGTGAGATTGGGACATGAATCGCTGCATGGAGATGATGGTAATGATTACTTTTGCATAGAAGTAGTTCCTGTTCAGTCCACATTACCACCATGGTTAACTTTGTTAAGTATATTGGACGTATTTAAGTATATGGTTACCTTGTATGCTTTGATTTATTTATAGTTATTTTGTGTTTGCTTAATTTCTTTTTTACATCTATCAATCTTTAATCTACCACTTATTTTAAATGTTGAGTCTTGTTGGATTTTGGTTATTGCATCCACAGCTGTCTCCATCATGTTTTCCTTCTTAGTGTCTTCTTTAAATGCTCCTTTTAGTGGTTAAATGGATGCTTTTTCTTTTTGCTTAATTATCTCTTTATTTTACTCTTAGAGATCTTCCTGTACCTGGAGCTTATGTATATATGTAGATATAGACACACACACACACACACACACACATATGTATAGACACACACACAGATATGTTGTTTTCTTCTTGTCATTCCTGGAGGACACAGTTGTTATTTGCACTCTACATAATCTTTTTTCTAATTTCATAAGTTTTCATCTATTAATCATTGATCAATAAGAATCACTCGTTAATCTGAAATCAAATGATTGATGCCTATTTACTCAAGTTGCTTTGATTGATGTCTATGAGTCAAGCCATTTCAATTGCTGGTCAGTTTGAAATGAAATGATTGATGCCGATGTATACAAGTTGTTTATCTTCTTTGGTTTTTGACGTATGAATTCTAGTTCTTTAATCTAAGTCTTTTTCTTGATTTTATTCTTGGCAGTTCTGAGAATACACTATGCATGGTTGTTTGCTGTGGAATTATCTTCCTAGAATATTCTTCTAATGCCATGGTCTTGCTGGGAAAGTTTTGTTGTCGAGTGAATTTAGGGAAATTCTCCACTGATTTGTTGATAAAATTAGACTTTTGTGGCTGTCCAAGCAATCAGAGGTATTAGTTCGATCGAAGGTGGGGAGAAGAAAAATTAGAGAAGTAAAGGAGGAAAAATTTAGAAAGATCCGGTAAAGATTCTAATCAATATACCTGCTAAACAAAGAAGCTGATTATATGAAAAATCAAGATTTTGATAGTACCTAAGAGCTAATTCTGTTGTCTTTAGGCACAAGAGATCTCCTTATAGGTTGTGGTCTATGATCCTCTAAGACACCTAGGAATCCAAATGAACCTCTAATAAGCAGTGCTTAAAATGAAGGAACTCAGGGAATGTCTTGATGAACGCGAGCCACATAGTGATGGGCCTACTCAATTTGATCATGAACACCATACGTTCTGACTCACATTCTCTTAACCATGAGCATCACCAAGGCTTATTAGTTCTCCATTAGGCAAAGGAAGAATCGATCCAATCAGGCAGCGGAAGGATCTATTTTGATCAAGTTATGGAAAAAGTTGATGGGAAAGACCGAAAACCCTAAGACCCTCTATGTTGTGAATCTATGATATAATCTCAACCCACAAGCAGCGATAGATAGAACTTTGGTTTGAATGTAGAAAGGCGCTACGACCAACCATGGTCGTTGATTGATAAGCTAAACTTGAAAACAAAGGAGACACATTCAATTTTGTATCAAGGGTCGTTCACAAAGGAACAAGAAAGAGAAAACTCTCTAATTTTTGGTTCATTAAAACGTCTCTCCCTTTTACAATGAAAAGAGAAGGCTATTTATAGCCAAAACTGTTCTACTGGGACTAATCCGATTTGGGTATGGATTTAGTTACTTATTTCTACTAACTAATGGATTAAACTAAATTAAAGGCCCATTGAGCTCATAGCTTAATGCAAAGATTGGCCATTTATTCACTAAACACGTGAGGAAATAACTATCAACTAACATAAGACAAACAAGGAATGAAATTATAGAAAACACAAAACCCTAGGATTCCGACAATGACCGGCGCCAGTTATAACACTGGACATTGTGCTGGGCTTGTTCTGATGGTTTGTAATAAACTAGGGTGTCTTGAAGTCCCGCGAGGTTTTGTAGCTGGTCTTCCACTGGTCAACGAACCACGGTTGAACTTTACATGCTTCTGAACCATCTCTGACTGGATCACACAAATGAATTGCATCTTGAATTAATTCCTCAAGTCTTTCACCATGTTGGCTGGGAATAGGAAGAATTGTGCATGTAAGATCAATTCCAACAATGACTTTGTGAAGTCCTCCTTGACCTAAAATAAGCCAAGTCAATGCTTGAGATAATTGGCTTGTTTGAATATAGAACTCAAGGCCACTAGACACAGCTGAATTCATATTACCCTAATAGGTGTCATAGTATTCAGGACTCACTAGCTTTAAGTTCCTTAAATTTCCTGCAATTATGAAATGGAACTTAATCCCCTTGACTCTCAAGGTTCTCAAGTAAACAACTCCAATGTTAACTAGTCTCAAACAAACAACTTCAATGTTAACTAGATGTACAATAGCGACTTATGATCCCAAAGACTTATTGAATTGCACCCCCTTAAAGGCAGTTCTATTACCTTTTTATTAGGCTCCATGAGGTCAGCGTCTTCTCCAACCTGCTTGTAGCCATTGCATTGACTGCTTCATTTTTATTTTTTTATTCCTGTATATCACTAATAAGAATATGTAATGGAAGCAAATTGATGCTGTTGAGTTACTTTCTATACTAATCTGTTACATTTTTTTCCCGGAAAATGTGCAGCTCTTATTCTGCTTTAGGCTTGAACAATCACATTTCTCACAGCTGAGGCGTATGAATCTTTGGGAATCTCTGTTTGACTTGTGCAACTGCTTTTCTAAATTATTTGGAGTAAAATGATTGGCGTATGGGGATTTGACTCTATTATTCATGTCTTAGTAATTATGTGAAGTTATAGTTGAGATGAGCATAGCTTGTCAAATACGAAGTTGGCTGATAATGTAGCTTCATTGTATGTTGCTTTTCTTTGCTTACTAACTTGTTAGATTACAGGTACATGATTTTCTGGCTGCTTCTCCTGGGGTGCAAATTTTCCTTTGCCTATTTCATACTAGTAATAGTTTAATTGCTTCTTTTCATTTTGTCATTTGTTACATTGGGAGTGAGCTGTAGGTTTATTGAATACTTTTGTTATCATGTGCAGATTAAGCCCTTGGTTAAGCCGACAAGGCAAATAATAGATATGGTTATAACGGACTATTCATGGCATGATTTTGTATCCAAACGTAAGTTAGTTGACTTTTTCTACTGCCGTATTGATTAGCGTTCTGTTGTTTGGTTGGGATCAAGTTTTTATACTGGCTGTCCAGGCAGTTAGATTGTTTGTGAGGATTGTGTATTATCCTTTTAGTAACCTTTATGTGATCGAGATAGGAGTACTCTGCCTTCATCTCTCTCTCTCTCTCTCTCTCTGTAATTTTTAAAATTTTAAATCAGCTTTGCATTTTCCTAAATTAGGCATTGTATTGGCTTTATCTCATTAACTGTTCGTTAAGCCCTCAATTTGCTTAACGCCAAGGAACTTCTTGCAGATAATCATAATGCTCTGACAGTTGCAGGCTTATGGGCACCAGTGTTTGCTGTAAGTCCTTTCCCTAACATATTATTTCCTCTGGTTTTGTAAATGAAAACATGGTTACGCATGAAAATAGCTAGGTAAACTTGAATACCAAAGTATATTTGGTCATATTGTAATGCTTAGTAGCTGGAGTTGATTGAGGATTAAATATTAAGTTCATTTTTGTGTTAAGTCTGTTTTAATTGTTACTTGTGTTGTTCAAATTCATAGGAACTACTTCTGTTAACATAACAAAATCTGGGCTTTATGTGCTTTTTTCCTTGCTTTATGCTCATGTGGTCCTCCAACTGTGTCTGCCATCAAAATTAAAATTTTTAATAGACAGTAGGATTTGCTTTTAAATATTTTTTAGCTTAAAGATGCTGTAGAAAATTTCTGAGATTATGGCACGGGACTTAAGGCACTTGACCTGAGGTCAGTCATGCAGGCTTCATGCCTGTTACATCTATTGGACAGTTATATGGAGAGAAATGAAGATATACTGTTTTATGTTATTGGCTTTCATTTGAGATGTCAGAAATAGTTATATCTCTGTTTTATACTTAAAAGATTTTTTGCTTTTTCCTTGCAACTTTCTTTTCTGGCTCATACAAAGTTGTTACCAGGACATAAGTTTGGTTGACGCGGATCTGACTGAGAGAATAGACTTCCTTCTTAAGTTTGTCAGTTTGACTTTATTTTTAATCCACTTTAGTAGGATTAAATTTATTGTTCATATTAAGCATATAGTTCAGAAGTTTTGCTGGGAAAATAAATTGCAAATTTTTTGGAACTCCATTGATTTTGTCTTGACCTGATGTTGTCAAACATAAAGATTCTTACTTTGTCTTTGAGTTTGATTATCTTGTAATGAAGCACATGAGATGCCTGTGTCATCTTGGTACCAATATCTCATGCTTCTTTTTGGGGAATTAAAGTGAATTGTTGGTTGGCTTTCACAAGTTGTATAGCTTTTAACTAACCACAGCTCCATGGTTTTTGCAGATGTACCTCTTGGATATCTACATATTTTACACTGTTTTATCAGCTGTTTTGGGGTTCTTGCTTGGTGCAAGAGATCGTCTTGGAGAGGTAAGTACTCATTTATTTCAATATGATACTGTGGATTGTATCTTGAGAAGATACTTTTCAAATAGCTTATTAACTGTTTCTTGATACTATTCAGATTAGATCTTTGGATGCTGTTCATAAACTTTTTGAGGGGTTCCCTGAGGCCTTTATGGATACTCTTCATATACCTCTTCCTGATAGGTAACTTTCCTTTTGATGTTGAAAGTTTGAATTCTGGATACCTTTTTTAATGGTGTATCAAATGTTAGTTTTGCTTTGCAGGGCTTCTCTCCGGTCATCTGGTCAGGTGAACTCTCTTGTTCTGAACTTTTTTGTTCTTATGTCCTTGGAAATTTTTTCCTTTGTTTCCACTTTAAAGCTTGATGACTTGTATGTACCCAAGCAGTATCCATCCTTACAGCTCCATTTCGACTTTGGAATCTGGAGAAAGTTCTCACTGACATCACTTGAATTTTTGAAATGATGTCAGAAGCAGTATCCATGATTTACAGTTCTGTCATTGTTTTCTAATTTTCTTTTTGGAATAACACAAACACTCTTGGAAGGGTATCGGTTTCACAGCGTGCTAGTGCCTCGTATAAAGTGCAGTAGAGGCATATCTAAACCACACATGCAGCACAACTTGAAAACTGCAAAATGAATGCTGCAGACGTGCAATTGCAGCAGTGCAGATTTGTTTTTATTTTATTGGGTTAATTACATTTACCTCCCTTGAGGTTTGTCCATATTACCAAACAAGCCTTGAATTTGACCAAATTACATCTAATCCCCTATCAGTTGGAGTTCTTAAACTCCGTCAATAGGTGTGCTATAATGACAAAAAGCCCCTAGTTCAAAACATCTCAAAAACAAAACCTAAATATAATAAAAGAGCATTCTTTTTAATAAAAAAAAACGAAAATTGAGGAAAGAGACATCAACGCACTGAAGGAAGAGAAAAGTCAAGCAAACCAACTACTGCTATTGCCCATTCCATAGCCTGCCCGTCCTATTGCCCGACTTACAGGACTATATCAGTGCCACTGTATCTTCAAGTACTTTTCATCATCACCACTCATTTTGTTCTTATAAAGTAGAAAGCATTAAACCTTTCCCCTTTCTATGGATGTTTTTCCAATTGCTGAAATAATGGTCTCTTTGTCTCTGCCATTGCTGCTGTCGGCATTCCTCACCAACACTAATTTTTCCAGCTGCCTTCACCAACAATCCGAGACCCAGATTGACTTCCTTCCTCCTCCAACCACTCTCTCTCTCCTTAATATACACAACATAAAAGATGAAATAATCCAAATTTGCTTTTGAGATTTAAAGCATATGTGTTGGTTTTTTTCCCTTCCGTAATAAAATCTGGGTGTTTGTGGTTGTGCCAACTTTTGTCTGAATCTGATATTTGGATCTAGTCTTGTGTTTCTCTACTACCATGGAGCTTTACAATTCTTTGGTGGAAGACATTGGAAAACTTGGGAGAGTTTGACGTGAATTTAAGCTATTTTTCATTAGATTTTGGTGATGTTGAGCTTAATCATGTGATTTTCTTCTGAACATTTAAAACTTGCTGGGGCTACTGCAGTGGAAGGGCTAGGAAGACAAGGCTCTTCTTGGTGTTTACAGGAAAAATGAAGAGGATAACTTGTGATTTGATAGGCATTTTAGGGATTTTATTTTAATTTTGTACTGACATCACACAAAGGAAGTCAACGTTAGTTGACCAATTGCAGGGGTATTTTTGTTATGAACTTTTGGGTTTGGGGGAGCTTTTCATAATTTAGTTAAACCTAAGTGTTCAATTCGTAATAAGGACAAACCTCAGGGGAGGTAAATGTAATGAACCCTATTTTATTTTTACTGAGAGGAGTATGCCTCCCTTGTTTAAAAAATGTGGACATGATGACCAAAATCATTTCCTATTGTGTTATGGCTAAAGTTGACGATCCAAAATTGCTAGTTTGCCAAATCTACAATAGTTTTCTCTGCTCAAGGCCTTTAGTGGTCTTCACCAGCAGCAAATAGTCTAAAATATGCAACTTCGCTGTGACTTGCAATTTGACTTGTGATCATTGCTAATGATTTGAAGTTCCTTTTCAAAATATGGTAGTTCATCTGAATTTGGTTCTTAGGGTAGGTTTTTCAAGAAATGTCCTTTCAGGTCCATTTTCTGTGTGCGATTGAATTGTGTCTGCTATATGATTGTTTACTTTTACTGCTGCGCCTTGTTTGGCTTTGGGACTAAGATTAGAAGGGCAAATTAGGGCTTTGGGCTCATTTTTCAACTTTCTTTTTGGGGTAAGTTGCCTGGTCTTTTGCTCTTCGCTAAGGATCATATAGAGATATGGTAAACAGACATGACATCTTTCCAAGTTTGGTGCAAAATATTATGGATATGTAAAATTAGTATGTTTGGAGTATTCTATGAAGTTGAATATGATTCCTACCAAGTTTTTTGTGTCCTGAATACCATTAAGGCAGCATTATTTACCTGACATGATGAAGGGTGTTGGATGTGTCTGAGTATTGATGTTATGCCATTGTCAATATATAATAAAATGTTAGGTGTGTCTACAAGTTGTCAAGTCTGTCAATATATATAACAAATTTTTTGGTATCCTTCAACATTTTTTTTTCCACATGTAAGTATTTTATAACTATCATGTATTTGCTTGATAATTTTGAGGGGCGTGTATGATAAGCTGTGGGTCACTGTTAAAGTTCTTAAGCCGTATTTACCTGACATGATGAAGGGTGTTGGATGTGTCTGAGAGTGTTGATATTATGCAATTGTCTATATGAAATTTTCAATGATTAAATTTTTATATATTCTTTTTTTTGGGTGGCGTGCAAGTATTTCATAACTACCAGTTGTTTGCTTGATAATTGTCAGAGGCATGTATTGTAAGCTGTGGCTTTTTGTTAAATTTGTTAAGCCTTAATTTCCTGATATGATGAAAGGTATTGGATATGTCTGAGAGTTTTGATGTTGGTCAAGGAGTTGTAGCAATCTTGATAGGGTAGTACTTTAGTGCCTAGTTCTGTTTTGGAAATTAACTCCTTTTGTCACTTGAAGGCTCTGGAGAAAAATAAAGCAGATGCTACTCATTTTGCTCCCTTTTGGAATGAAATTGTAAAGAATCTGAGGGAGGAAGATTACATTACAAATTTGTGAGTACTGTATTGGACTTGTTATTCCCTTCTTAAATTACGTGTAGCTTCTTTTGCTTGGACAGTGTTGACATGATTTTTCACTTTTTGGCAGGGAGATGGAGTTGCTGCAAATGCCTCAAAATTCTGGGGACATTCCATTGGTTCAATGGCCACTATTCCTCCTGGCCAGCAAGGTTGTGCTTATTATATAAATTGAAGCCATTCCCAGATGGATTATTGATGTGCCAATGATGTTTCTTTACCATTTTGCCTAATTTAATTCCTTTTCCCGTCTGTCATAGATATTTCTTGCCAAAGATATTGCTATTGAAAGTAGTGATTCTCATGATGAGCTGTGGGATCGAATCTCAAAGGATGATTACATGAAATATGCAGTTCAAGAGTGCTATTATACCATCAAGGTCATACTTACAGCAATATTGGACGATGAAGGAAATGATGAAGGAAGGAAGTGGTAAATTTATGCAAACCTTCAGAATCCCTTTGGTGTTTTTGCTTCTAGACTGTTGATGCTTCCTCCATTTATTTTTGTTGTTTGTCATTGGTTAGAGGTCACCCTGTGTAGTCGGGGTGGGGGAAGGCAGTTCTTCATGTTCATGGAATGCCAATTTATGAGAATATTGAACATGCTTGTTGGGATTGTCTAATCAAGTTTGGTTTGAAAATGGTAACTTGATTGGCCCTTTTCTTTGTTGCACGCATTGCATCTTTTAATATTTAAACAGATGAATTATATTTTCATAATGGACTGGATTTATCATAAGTATTGTCATCAACTAGCTTCAATATTTTCTTTGTTTCATGCATTGCATATTTTAATATTTTAAGCAGACAAATCATGTTTACATGATGGACTGAATTATCATCTGGATTGTCATGAACTATATTTAGGCTTTTTAAATAAACTTTCTTAGTTGGTTATATTGAGACTTCCTTTAATAGACTGTTCCTATCTGCCAGTTTAAAATGTAAGGTAATATATAGGGCAATGGTTTTTGCTCTCTGCAAGTATTTCCTGGCAGTCAATCACCCTTTCTATTTAATTAAAATGACTTTCCTTTTTTAAAAAAAAAAAAATTATTTTCCAGCAGGGGAGTGGTGGGACTGAAGAAGTTTTTTTTTGGGAGGGGGGAGGGAGGGCGATTTGAATCCAGGACCTCTAATTCCTAGAGCCTCAACCTTAGCCACTAGACCAAGGCCTCCTTGGCAATTAAAATGACTTAAATACCCATACCAATTAATTTAAATATCAAAACTATCCAAAGATATGGCAGACATATTTCCTGAATATTTGCTAAAAATAGCAAAGATCTTGACTAGAAAGTATTAAAACTTGGAATAGAACATCAAATAGTTTGAAGTTGACTTTTGATGAAACTGCATAGAAGTTCCTTTCATGTCCGTTATCTTTGATGCGATTCTCTGTTGTTTGTCCTTTTAATGTCAGGGTTGAAAGGATATATGAAGATATTCGAGAAAGCATTGTCAACAAAAGAATTCATGATGACTTCCGACTGGACAAGTTGGCACTAGTCATTCAGAAAGTTACCGCTCTAATGGGAGTACTGGTATGTATTTACATGGTTTCAGCATTGATAGAGATGTGCATCACAGGTCAGCTCATCATTAGTTGCATGTATTTTTTTAATTGTTGGATGCAAGAGTAACTTTTGGTGACTTGTTTCCATGTTTGGATATTTCCTGGAGCTCCCTATATGTCCTCTTTTCTTTTACAGTATGAATTACGCTTTTAACTTTTTCCTCAAGCATATTTGTCATATATCCATTTTCTCTCTTCTGGTGAACCACATTTCTGAATACGTGCTGTTGTTCTTTGCATCTTTCTCAGACAAATGCTTTGCTATTTTTCTGTTCATTCTTGTGAGAAAGTAAATAGCATAACAAGGAATCAAGGACCAAGGGAAGTAAATGAATTGCTTTTGCATCCTGTGGTTAATCATTTAAACCCTACTTGATATTGAGAGAGATGAGTGCTGGGGCAGATTGAATTAACAAATTCATATATCTCGTTATACAATCAATTGGGTTTTCGACACAACTTGTCTCACTGAAGCAGTATTCAAGCTATGTCAGGTTACAAAATGTTGTGTGTCCTTTAGTTCTATGATATGTTTTTGCTTAAAATTTTGGGATTTGAAAGAACGTATTTTCGGAAATGATAATTTTATTGTGTCAGTCCACTTTTTGAGAATCCTGTTTCATAGCAGGTCTTATTTCCGGTTTTGTTGAGGATTAAACAACATAGTAGGAATATTGGCCAGAAAAATGAGTTATGTTGACTTAAAAAGTTGAGGAAATTGATATTGGATTGCAGAATGTGATATTATTCGTAAACTTGGTGGTGGTAGAGTATTATTACCACCTTTGGCTTTTACAGAAGCTGTCTTGTGGGTACATGGATAACTTTTAAGCATAGAAGTTTGATCTCAGAGGGGAACTAGTTTATTTTTGCATATCTGGGGACTAATCTGTCACCTTCAACTTGTATTTAGTGGGTAGGAATCGGCACAATGGTACTTTGTCAAATATTATACTTGACTCCCTCTTGTCAATGGGAAAAGAAGAATTGACAGTGACCTTGGAAAGACCGGTACATTTCTATGGTTTGGTCCTAACTAGTTTTTTTATGCATGGAGGTATTTTGATGCTTAGGGATTAAGTACATTAATTGATGAAATAGCTGGTGTTACATAGGTCGTGAAAATTGTAACTGTATGGAAAGAGTTTATCAGCATACAATGTCAAACTGTAGCTTATGTTTCAGATCTTATCCAGACGGATGCTTTTTTCACTGCTGTTCTGACTTAGCTGTGCAATTAATGTTGTAATTACTAGCTGCAAACTAGAATGTGTTGTACCTGTCCATTCAAGACTCTTGGATACGCTTGGAAACTGGCTCAAATCCCTTAAAATTTTGACTTCAGTACACTCATTTACTAGTGAATTGTGTTTAATATGGTTGTCAACCAATTTCACATTGCATTGTTTTGGACTTTTTTGCTTCCTAATGCAGTGATCATAAATATCTTGAATTTCGTTTCATGTAGAAAGAGGATCATACACCAGAATTGGAAAGTGGGGCTATCAAAGCTGTCCAAGATCTTTATGATGTTATGCGCTGTGATGTCCTTAACATTAACATGAGGTTTGTTACCTACTTAGATTTTTTTTTTTCTTTTCAGATTTTTGGCCCTTTTTCAGTATGCTATAGTTGTTCTATGATTTCCATATTTTTATTTTCAGAGACAACTATGAGACGTGGAATGTCTTGTTAAGAGCAAGGAATCAAGGTCGTCTCTTTCAAAAGTTGAAGTGGCCTCGTGATGTAAAGTTGGTAAGTAGCAAGTAAATCCACTTCTCAACTGCGTTTTATGTCTTCATGAACCTCTTAATTCTTGATATCCACAGAAAGTGCAAATCCGAAGATTATATTCCCTTCTTACTATCAAAGAGTCAGCTGCAAATATTCCAAAAAACCTCGAGGCTAGACGCCGGCTGCAGTTCTTTACAAATTCCCTTTTCATGGAGATGCCAGTGGCCAAGCCTGTCCGTGAAATGTTATCCTTCAGGTATTACAAAAAGCCTTTTTTTAGGTGTCCTGGGTTTAAAAGTTGTAACGCTGACTAAATCCCTCATTTCATTTACATGCAGTGTGTTCACACCGTATTACTCAGAGATCGTGCTTTACAGCATGTCTGACCTCCTTAAGAAGAATGAAGATGGGATTTCCACTTTGTTTTACCTTCAGAAGATATATCCAGGTAAATGTCCATTCATAGTGTGCTCTGTTGCAATCCCTACCATCATAGATTCAAGACCTTCATTAGGGAAATTTCAACTATGGTGAATCTTAGTGTTTTAATGGCCTCTGTTACAAAGTTTGTTGGTGTGTCAGATGAGAGTACAGTAGTTGGTGTCGTGTTGGAGGATACAAAAGTTACTTGAGCACTTTTAAGCTTCGAATTGGAAATTTATTACTTTTAGAATGAATACTTCGACTAACTAACATGCCTTGCTTACCAGCACTATGGCATCTTGGTCCTAGTCCGTCTCTACTTGGCCTTCCAAGGTGGGAGGCTTTACTTAAATCCAACTTACTAAGTTAGAGCATGTTTGAAATTTCTGAGTTGGAATGGCTCTTGTATCTGCAGCTAAGTAGGTTTATGTTCATCAGCAGGAAGAGTCTGTGAGTATTTTGCTTAATGTATATTGTTGAACTTTTATTTTGCCTTGGTTGAAAAGATGAAAGTCGAGGAGGTAATTGTGCAATAAGTGCACTAATATGCTATCCTTTACTAATGCTTAATAACACTAAATTGTCCCCAGAAAAGTGCATGGTCTTAGTTTGTGAATAGTTCTTTGAGTTCATTAAGGTCCCAAAAGCCCCACATATGCTAAAATGTACTAGTGATTTTTTACCAGATGCGACACATCTCA
This sequence comes from Gardenia jasminoides, assembly GCA_013103745.1. Taxonomy (NCBI): domain Eukaryota; kingdom Viridiplantae; phylum Streptophyta; class Magnoliopsida; order Gentianales; family Rubiaceae; genus Gardenia; species Gardenia jasminoides. The sequence continues at coordinate 9,926,909 of CM023099.1, read as the reverse complement.
TGCCATACCAATTGCACACTTGTTAATCTCGGTGCTTTGTGATCAAATCAAAAGTCCATAGGATAAAGCTCCCTACCGTCTCTAGAAAGGGCTTTTTTATAAAATTAAAAAAAAAATTTCATGAGTTCATCACATTTACTGTCATTTTTGTCCTACATCTTATGACTTAAAAACACTGAATGTACCTAACTATGCTTTGTACTGGACACTAATTTGGTATATCTCTTAATATATCCAATTTGCTGAATGTGGAATCATTTCCATATTTTCATTTCCTGGAAGTGAGGTTGGCTTTAGTTTGGGTTGCTGTTAGTTAGCGCAGCACTTTTTTTATATTGTGCTCTCTTGTTTACAGCACCTATTGGTACTTGGCTGTTGCGACGCATCTTTTTGTTGTGTTTTGTTCTGCTGATCTTATTTGAAATAAAGGTTGCATTTCTAAAGGAAAATAGAACTTTACAATTGCTAAACAGTGTTTGCAATTTGGTATGATGATATACCTCTCTATGAATCATGCTGACTGGAATTTTGGATAGGTGATTTAGATCTTTTTCTAATGTGGATGGGAATCCGCTTTTCATTTTTCTTGTGAAAATTATTTTAAATTTTCAAGTTTTTAGTTTGCCAAGTAATTGAGACAGGAATTGCCTTTAAAAAAATATGTTTCATCATTCATTTGGGCTTTTTCCCATGAATATTTGAGCTTTTTGTACAGATGTGTTTGCAAGTTTTAATCTATTACATAAACATGTTTGAGGTGATGGCTCTTTGTTTTGATAAGCCTACTTGAAAGATGCTTTTGTATATCTTTGTTGCATGTCTTTTGCACTTTGGATCTTATCTGGCTATTATAAGAAGCTTTTCCTTCAGAAAAGAATTGTAGTAGCAGGTATCATGTCAACTAATGAGGTCATTCTATGTTGCCTGGTCTAAATGTTTATTATCTCTTGTAGTTCCTCAATAAACATCAACTTGACCCAAATTAGGTGTTAGTCCAAATGTTCCTTTTCTTTCTTGTCTATCTTTTCCCTATGCTATCTATACTTTGCATGTATGTGGAGCTGGGACTAGGAGCTGGTTAGTGTGGTCTTTCACTGCCTCACCACTGTAAGGATGCTCTAAAGAAAATTTTGAAAAACAGGTTGAATGTTTTGAGAAGTGGTTTGAGAACCAGTAGGTGTGTGCATGAGAGTAGTGATGTTGGGAACAATGATTGCTGCCATCATTAGTGAAGATTGGGAGCAGACACAGCAAAGTGAAAGACTTGAACTTTTAACTGTATGAAGAAAAAAGCAAAATTAAGAACTTCAATATTTAACCCATGAGATTTTCAGTTGTTCAGTTTTTTCCTCAATTGTTTTGTTAACTGTAAATCTCTTTACTCTGATCGTAATTTTTAATGTAACTTTAGTCATGTTAAATCCAGATTCAAAATCTTTCCTTAAATCCAACAGACCCCAATAGTATTGCATGAGTATTTGAAGTTGTATCTGTATACCTGTCCATGGGTCAAAAGTTTCCACTTGTCATTTTCTCATATAGCCTGTCCATAAATAGTTTACTGCATTTTCCCATCCTATAGTGGTTGGTGCCTCCTGCACTAGGTTTTTGGAATGCTTGTTTGTCAATGAAAAAAAAAAAACTGGATTATAAGTGAATCATTAGATAGCTTATTAATTATTTTTGTTGCAAAAGTATATTGTGGGTACCAAGACTTTTTAAGCCTAACTTTTAGGTTGACTTCGAAGCCCATTTTTTATGATGAAACTTGTTTTGCAAATTTTGTTTATGATTATCATTTCCTTGAAAGTCCTTGCTATACTCATTATTCAGAAATCCTTAAAACATATTTGTCTTTTTATTTTTCTTGATCTTTTATGCCATATGGTTTAATTTTGTGTTTAGTTGCTTTGCTCTCTGAGGATCTTCTAGCCTATTTTATTTGTTACATATTTCTAAATTATTGAATACAGATGAATGGAAAAACTTTCTTGCTCGGATTGGCCGTGATGAAAATGCATCTGAGTCAGAACTTAATGATAATGCAAATGACATCCTTGAACTTCGTTTTTGGGCTTCTTACCGAGGACAAACATTGGCTAGAACTGGTACTTTCTCCTTTCAAATCTAGAAATTTTTTTTTATTCTTTCTTATTGGTCTGTGGCTTTCCCCATGGCTTATGAATGTTTTGGCTAGTTGGTTTGTTATGGAGCAGTTTTTTTTTTTTTTTTTTTAAAGTACCCATTACCAGTGATTGGGTTAGGAAGAGGATAAAAGGGTTGAAGAGATTACAGGATTGAATTTCATGTACGTGAGACAGTAATCAAGTGAATATAAATGGAGGAAGCAGAGATTTTAGCATATGAGCAAATGTTACCAATTCTAATATCAATATACCCAATGAGCTGTTATTATGTTGAAGAGAAAGAAGCAAGTAAATTGCGTAGAGTAAATTAAAACTCAAAAGGTGAAAGCAAGAGCTCATTTTGAACTTAGGTTGTTATTGAAGGATAAAGTTTGAAAGGAAGAGGGACTAGAGTAGATGGGGGCTTGTCTTGGGGGGGCCCCCAATGCTTTCTTCCACAACTCTTTGGTTTTTTTTTTTTGGGGGGGGGGGTGTTTGAGGCGTGGCAAGCCATAATAAGCTGGAAATACTTAATCCAGTATGAGGAACTATTACTACTGAAGGATTTTAAGGGTAAGGCGGAGGGCTCAGTAAGATTTAGACTGGGTGTTTTAGGAGTTCAGAAATAAAAAATGATCTCTAATTGAAGAGATTTTAGAAGGAAAACAGACGCACTAAGGAATTTGATTGATAAGATTAACATCCAATGTATAGCCTCATGAAGAGCGAAGAAGCTATAGTTTTGAACATCCTTGTCTATTACTTGCACATATATGTTTCAGATGTTTATGCTTTCTGCATGACATAGCTATGAATGTGTGTACCCATTTGCTTCTGTTTGAAGGTCACAATTATTTTCCAGAACCTGGTCCTGGGTATGCTTGCATAACTTCTTGGATAAGGAATGCTTATTTCTCTTCTATTTGGTGATATCCTTGTTTGATGTTGCTCACTGTCCAATTGCAGTACGGGGAATGATGTACTACAGAAAGGCTCTCATGCTTCAAGCCTATTTGGAAAGAATGATGGCTGGAGGTTGGCTAATCTGAGAACACATAGATTTGTTGTTTTTGGCTTGCTTGGCTAGATTTTTATTGTCTGTTAGTTGTGCTCAGATGTGGAATCTGCAATCTCCAAATATGAAGTTAAGGATATTCAAGGCTTTGAGTTGTCTCCTGAGGCAAGAGCTCAGGCAGATTTGAAGTTTACATATGTAGTTACATGTCAAATATATGGAAAGCAGAAAGAAGAGCGAAAGCCTGAGGCTGCTGATATTGCATTATTAATGCAAAGGTGGAGTATTATGTGTCTATACGATGTGATGCATCTATTATTGATTGCACTTGCTGTTACCTTTTCTGTTTGATTTGGTACATCGTTGTCTTAGCCCTTTGGTCCTTAGCAGAGCCACTTGGGTACTCTTGCAACTTCCTCCTTTGGTTCTTTCCCTCCACCCATAAACATCATTAATCTCTGTATCTACATGATATGCACTACATCGGATATTCTTGACCTTAGTTGTTTGTTCCCTTATCAGTTTGTTTTTCTTTTGTATACCTTTGATATAGAAATGAAGCTCTTCGAGTTGCCTTTATTGATGTGGTCGAGACTCTGAGGGATGGTAAAGTACATACTGAGTATTACTCAAAACTTGTAAAGGCTGATATCAATGGGAAGGATCAGGTTTTGTTCTCTTCCTTGTTTTAGTATTTTCTTGATTTTTAGGTTTTTTGTTCTCTTTGAACTGAAAAGATGTAGATGAATTATCTGGTTTGATCCTGAATAGAGGAAAAAAGCAATGCTCCAAAAACTGTTATGAGTGTTTGAATTTATTTTTGTTGGAGAATTCGTAACAGTATCCTTGTTGGTTCCTTGTGTCAGCAACTTGGATATGGTGGCTTTGGATGCTTCTTTATTTGGTTTATTTCATGTACTTTAAAAAATTAGAAACATGATTTGAATTTACATTGAATTTCATTAATCAGTGTGTCATCATATTAAGGCATCTACTCCATGGTGAATATTTTACCATATAATCTGTATGTAATATTTGGAAGATGAAGGGTAGTGAAAATTATGAAGAGATTTAAGATGCTGAATCAGAATGGGTAATGACATGTACAATTTTAAGTTTTGCAGTTGCAACTATGAAATGAATTATATTTTTTTGATCAATTGTCAAATTGCTGTTATTAATTGGTAACTGCAAGATCATTAACCCTAGATACAGAGGATGGTAATACAGGAGGTGATGACTATGGTATATTAATTATGTCAATGTGTGTGTCTGTTATTACTCTAGTTGCTGTGCTGTCTTAGTCAGCTTCTTGTTTAATTGACTTGTTTCTGCAGTCTCTTCTGGAAACCGGCAAACCTTATCTCGTGGCTCTTTAGCTGCACTATGATCTGCTCAAATGCTTTATAACAAAATTCTCTTATGTTAACATAACAAATTTTAAATTCTAAGGTGTTCCCTTCTAATGGAAATGCAGGAAATATATTCTGTAAAATTGCCGGGGAATCCAAAACTTGGTGAAGGGAAGCCTGAAAATCAAAATCATGCAGTTATCTTTACACGTGGAAATGCAATTCAGACAATTGACATGAATCAGGTAAGACGTATCTGTTTCAACAACTGCTGACAATTTCTGCACCGGGCCCTGCAAATTTAACATCTATTTCAGAAGCATAAGTTGCAGATATAACTGCAAATGAATTTGCCATGCAATGTTAGTATGTCTGGACATCCCAGGAAAAACTTGACAATGTAGAGTCATGCATAAATTCGTAGTGCAAATTGAAAATTTAAAAACTCACTCTTATTGAGCTTTGAGGATTAATTGCTCCTACCGCTGGTCCATGTGGTTATGCAACAGAGAAGTATTGTTTTGACATCAGGAGTCAAAATTAATTCAGCTCCAATTTTGACTTCAGATGATACCTCCTCTGCTGGCATGCTTTCTCTCCACTGACTTTGCCCCTTCCTCGCTTGTGCCCAATCTTCTTATTCTCCCTCTCCTCCTGATTCCTCTTGGGATCCCTCTGAGCATACAGCCAAGCTGCTTCTCCTCCAACTAGACCTAGCTCTGTCCTTCCCTCTGCCCTCTCTTCTACTCACCCTCATATCTGCCCTTCTCAAAATATTGATTACAGGGGTATTCATCAATATTGATTTTGACCATGAGCACATGAACTGTTGGATGGAGGTGAATTAGGATCAGTACAAGTTGGCTGTATGTTTGTTCCATGTCTGAAGAAGTGGGCACTAAGTTTTTGGGGTGTCCATGTACCTTTGTAGTGTCTGCTTATCCAGTAGGGAGGAGGAATTTAGGTGCGTGGAAGAAGAACAACATATAGAAAAAGGTGGGGGGAAAACGGAATGCAAGAAGTGTCAGAAGTTGTATATCCTGTGCAAGTTGCATCTGAATTGATGTGCAATTGCACTGTGTGTGAGGTAAGGATTGTTTAATGTGTTAGGTTTCTGTGTAAGTTTCAAGTTGAACCGCTCAAAACATGGAGGAGAATGGGCATAGTGGAGAGAAAAAGTACCATTAGAAAAAGGGGATGATAAAAGGTGTTTTACTGTGACTTGGGAAGGGGAAGCTGATCACCGTAGTTGGTGATACTACTTTTAAGGTGTTGCAGACAGCATGCACCCTTGGAGGTTGATGAGTTTGGGAAGGGGAACAGTACGCATAGGTGCTGCTTGTGGATGTGTTGAGGTGTTACCTCTCTCAGTGATGGGGAAGGAAAGAGAGCTGAAGAAGAAAAGGGAAAAAGAACAAGAAAGAAAGGTAAAGAGTGAAAGATTTGAAAACCTTTGGAAAGCCTACATTGATTAAAACTGATATAACAAACAATCATGGCATGAAAGGCAACAGATTATGAGATATATGCCTGATTTCAGAGGTAAGTGTAATGAGCCAAACCATAGGAGAGGTGCCTGTAAATTCAACAAACCTCAGGTGTTCAAATTGCCTTTAGTTCAGGCCAGTTCATCATGGAGATGGAAAGCAGCAGCTGACATGCTTATTACTTTGTTTTTCTACCATTTATGTGGCTGCTTTTTATCTTCTTTTGCTTGGTCTTTTCTTGTTGTCACCTTGGCTTTTGATATCTCATTTACTTTTTTTTTAATAGGATAATTATTTCGAGGAAGCTTTGAAAATGAGAAATCTCTTAGAAGAATTCCATGGTGATCATGGGATTCGTGCTCCAACTATTCTTGGTGTTAGGGAGCATGTATTTACAGGAAGGTATTTCTGAATTCAATGTTTATATGGTGGCGTTCTCTTGTATTGCTAACAATCAGTTATTAAGTCTTCACCAAATGATGCAGTGTCTCTTCTTTAGCGTCATTCATGTCCAATCAAGAAACCAGCTTTGTGACACTTGGTCAGCGTGTTCTGGCCAAACCTTTGAAGTAAGATCCTGTTTGTTGTAAAATTTTCTATTGTTTATGTGCATGATTTCCCTTTTTTCTTATATCTGCTCCTACTCAATTGGAATTCCAATTTGTCTTATAGGGTTCGAATGCACTATGGCCATCCAGATGTTTTTGATAGAGTTTTCCATATAACTCGAGGTGGTATCAGCAAAGCCTCTCGTGTAATTAACATCAGTGAAGATATATATGCAGGTAATACTAGCTATGCTTGGCAAATCGCCACTGCAGAGTTCATTTTATGTTTCCCTATGCTGTGGACAACTACTTTTGAAAAGGAATTTAGTGTCAGACATGCATTCTAACTCTCTTATCTTCCATCTGATTCTATTTTAAACATTTGCTGTATTTTGTGTAGGAGTTTGATTTAGCTTTAGAATCTTCAAGCACCATATCAGCAATCTTCAGAAAAGATTGACACTCTGAGATGCCTAGCATCTTTTTCTGGGTGTTTTCTATGGCTTAAGGAGTTGGAGACTTAAGAATGATTAGATTAGCTACTTAATGGAAACTTTCAGGATGATGATTATATTTAATTTTTGGCCTATGAGTATTGTAGTAATAGCATATTCTGCATGATGGAGCATGGAACATTAATATATTCCTTTATGATTCTGGTCCATATTTGTATTATATTTGTGAATTTCAGTGGGGTTCTTCGAGCATATTAAAATTTTCCATTACATTTACTGATTTTTTTGCTATTTGCATATGCTTTTGCGATGGAAGATTTAGTATTGCTATAACAAATGGTTGATTTATTGCTTCTTGGTGGTTGAATAGTTTTGGTTATTTCTTTCAAGCTTTTTGAGAGATCTGTTATACATGCATTTGAACATGGGGATGCATTTGTTCTTTTTTTATCTGTGTCAAGCAATCTTGCTTTGCTTACACTATGCCAGCTTGTTTTTGTCTCCCATTGAACATTGCTCAGAAGGCACCACTGAATTCTCCTTGAAGCAATAGTTGCTCGTTTTTTCTTCGTGTTGCTTGTTGAATGTTGAAGAACTCGAGGACTTCCATTATAGCTAATTTCTGCAGTTGTTTTTGTCTGTTTATGTTATGGACTTTATTTTGAAGTTTCTGCTCCAAGTTGATGGGAACTATTCGTTATTTTCTTTGGCTACTCCAAAAAGTGAGATGTGATATGTTGATTCACTCAGTGGTATTTATATGTACTGGACTGATCTCAACAAACTACTAAACCAATTTGCTGAATAAGTTCTAGATATAGTTTATCATTGTGAGTACTTCATTTTTCAGCAGCATAAAATATTGTGTTAGTGTTTTTTCTGTCAATTCGTCATGTTCTGTGTTGTCTGCCTTTTGCCTTTTGATTTGTGAGCCAGTATGAGATTTGGCTAACTAGTTGTAAGTTAGGGCAAAGGAATGTCTTCTATAACAACATGCAAAGAACAAGACAAAAAAATTTCCTTTGTTGTCTTTTTTAAACATGCTGTAATATGCAGGATTCAATTCAACCTTGCGTCAAGGAAATATTACCCACCATGAGTACATCCAGGTAATATATATATGTATATATATTAAAGATGAAAACTATAGAGTGATGAGTATATCTAAACTGAGGTCTATATAGGTTGGCAAAGGAAGAGATGTTGGGCTCAATCAGATTGCTTTATTTGAAGGCAAAGTAGCTGGTGGTAATGGTGAACAAGTTCTTAGCAGGGATGTCTACAGACTTGGACAGCTCTTTGATTTCTTCAGAATGCTGTCATTCTTTTTCACCACTGTGGGCTATTACTTTTGTACCATGGTAAGTCCATTAAGTTGTTGTATCTTAGCCTGTATTATGAGCTCATTAGCTCAAGTTTTAGTTGGTACCTGAGCCAATTGCCAAATTGGTGCTTAATCTTAATGCCAATTTGGGGTTTGGGAGGGGATGAGAATGGTGCATTTAACCTTTAATTTTGCAAGTCAGTACTGATGGAGTTTGGAATCCAAATATGAAGTTTGTCAAACATATAAAATATATGGTTTTGTTTCCTATCTGCTTAATTGGAACAACAATGACAAAAGGCAACAAAATGGATCCTTTTTCTCCATTATGGCTGTTTTAATTCAGCAATGCACTTCTTTCTGTAGCACAACAATTCTCTCTAAGCCTGCTAAAAGATAAGCATAATTACAGCTGTATAGTACGCTCTTATTGGGGTTCTAACCCTTGTTTGCAGCATGTGTCTTGTTAGTTCGTGTTTGCCTGCTTTATCTTTTTCCTGTTGAAGTTGCCCATATAATGCTTAGAAGTACTGAATACAGAATGTGCAAAATAATTGTACAGTGCTGTGAAACCCATTATGGCGTGCCAATTTGTTATTTTAATCCCTTCTTAGAATTGAAAAGGCTCATCTTGCAGACTGGACTAGGCAAATGGTTACAAAATGACCTTCATGTCTTTGTAGTAATATGGGTTATGTTGTCTACTGCTTTTAAGCTTGTCATGCAAAAAATGTCAAACTTGTGATATTTAATGCCTTGTAGCTATCCAAACTGGACTCAGAATTTGTTCGTCTTGAAAATTGCCAATTCTGGCCTTGTGTGTGATAGAGGTTTATAGTAAGTATAATAATGACTTGGGCTTGTCTCAAGAATGATATTTGGCACTGCATGAGTACATTTGATATTGGGCTTCCTCGTGTGTTTGCTTATTAAGTTGCTTGGCAATGGAGGAGTGACAGCAATTGATTGTATTTTTGTTTTGAACTCGCACATACCTGAATCTGATGTCTAAAATCGAAAGTAAAATCGAATTTCTAAATAGATGTTAAAAAGCTCTCTGCACCTATTACTCCAAATGGTTCATTTGAAGCAACAAGATATTTCCAGCTCCTGCATAATTTAATTCCTTTACCCATTATGTTGATCCTTTCCAACCTTTGGAGCATCTATTCACTCCTCTCTGGTCTATCTTCACTCTGATTTCTACATCTGTTCTCAACTAAAACACACCTAAGAGCAATAAATTTGTTTTCCTGTTAGGAGTTGCCCCTAAGCAGGAATACAATGTTTACATTATTAGCAAAATTATGATTCACACTACATCTTATCTAACTGATTCGTAAATCTGTGCAGCTGACAGTGTTGACTGTGTACATTTTTCTGTACGGGAGAGCATACTTGGTAAGTTCTATGAGATGATGAATTAAGCTTGTGCATTGCTTAATGGATATGAAGCAATGACCTGTGGACAGTCCTTTTTTATGTATATATGGTTTCCTGGAGATTTACTGTATGTATGTGTTGACGTTGTCATGTAGAAAATAATTTGCATGGGTCTTTTCTTTGTTATGCATGTTTTTATCTGATTTCATGCGAATTTTAGCTTCAGGGGGTCCTTGATCAGGGAAGTTTGTTTTCCACAAATTTCCAGGACAAGTTCTTAAATGTTTTTCTTTTTCTTATGGTACTCATGAAACTTTTCTTTCAGGCTTTATCTGGCGTTGGCGAAACCGTTCAAATTAGAGCCAGGATATTAAACAACACAGCTTTGAGCGCTGCCCTCAATGCTCAGTTTTTGTTTCAGATTGGTGTTTTTTCTGCAGTACCAATGATTTTGGGCTTCATCTTGGAACAGGGTTTCTTAAGGGTATGCTAATGATGTTTGTCATTTACAATCAATACCCAAAACTCTTCCTCCAAAAATGAAATTCTTTGCAGGATGGTGAATGCACTCTTGTAAACTGATAGCCCCTTTTAGAAATGTGAAATATGAAATTAGGTCTTCTATTGGATCTCCCGCTAGTGAAATCTTTATTTAATGTCATGGTGCAAAGGGCATCAGCACTGTTCTGCGAATACTCTGGATATTGATAATTATGGGAACCATTTTTTTCCACATCAGCCCTGTTCTATCTTTTCAGTATTCCTTTTTCTTTCCTTGGGCTGTGCTTAGATTCTGTTCATATCAAATGGGTGGAGGGTTGGAAGATGGTTCCCTTTGTCCTTTCTTATTCTCTTCCCTCACTTGGATGGTACATCATTTTCCTTAGTTTTTGTAATGCTTGAATGACTGTGCTTGCTCCGCCTTGGTGCTGCCATGCTTCATTTATCTGTCGATCCAGATTGTTTATTGCTTGAATACCCCATCTTTATCCAAGCTATGGATCTGGTATTTTATTTACAACCTTGAATATTAAAATTATCTGTTGTCCTTCTTATCACAGGCTGTCGTGAATTTTGTCACTATGCAATTTCAGCTTTGTACAGTCTTCTTCACATTTTCATTGGGAACAAAGACTCACTACTTTGGCCGTACTATTCTTCATGGCGGTGCTAGAGTATGTTCTACTGAGTATAATCTCTGCTTGTTTGTTGTCTCTGGTTAAATTTCCTTTAAATTCATCTATATTTCTGAACAGTATCAAGCAACTGGGAGGGGATTCGTGGTTCGACACATCAAATTTTCAGAAAATTACAGGCTGTACTCCCGTAGTCATTTTGTCAAAGGGTCTCTCTCTCTCTCTCTCCCCCCCACCCCCCCAATATGTAAATAGATGTCTGTTCGTGTTTGTGCGTTTGTTTAGTGACCTAAGTGGTGATTTATTATTTATTATTTTTATTTTTTGTTTTTTCAATTTCAGAATGGAGGTGGTAATTTTGTTGGTGGTATATCTTGCATATGGATATAATGAAGGAGGTGCAATAGGATATGTTCTTCTTACTGTTAGCAGCTGGTTTATGGCTATTTCTTGGCTTTTGGCTCCATATTTATTCAATCCATCAGGATTCGAGTGGCAGAAGTAAGTATTTGCTCACTTAACCTCACAGAGGGTTTAATTCCTCTTATATTAAGCTACTACATTTTTATATGGTTTGCAGGACAGTAGAAGACTTCCGAGATTGGACGAATTGGCTTCTTTACAGAGGTGGAATTGGGGTTAAAGGGGAAGAGAGCTGGGAAGCTTGGTGGGATGAGGAGCTGGTAAGATATCTGATTTTGGACCTTATGGTTGATATTCTTTATTTGTTGGTCAGTTATGAACTCGATATGGTTGGTCATTGAAGATGATATATATTGGGAGTTATGCTATGTCAAACATTAACTTTTTATCATGTCTGACATTGTTCCTTATGGTACCTTATCAATTGTATTATATTCCTTTGAGGAAGGAAATAGAGTCAAGGCGAATTCTTGTATTTCACATATATGGGGAAAAAGAATGTTTTGTGCTTGTGAAGCTTTTTGTCAAAAATGGATGTTAGATGTTTTTATCATATTTCTTCATGTATTACTATTGTTACCTTGTTAGCTAATAAACTTGGTTGGATCACTACTGGGTTAGGTTGTTGGTCTGTTGATAAACTAAATCATTTTTGAGACTATATAAAGCAGCTGTGTAGCAGTAGAATTGGAAAAGCACGTAAAAATCCCATTTGTGATGCAAATTTAGAATGGAGTCCAATCTTATTTCAAGTCCTTGTTGTAACCATTAACCTAGAATGATAGGGTAACTAATTAAATTCCATGTGGTAACATAATCAGATTACTTTCTTTTTCCAGTGCTCAGCATCTGATTTATACCATTTTATTATAGTTACAGTTCTACTGTCTTTTAAAGACCCTAGAAAGTGAAATAAGAAGAAAAAACCAAAATTTCCTGACCTCATGTTTCCAAAACACGTGCTTGGTGTCTATGAGTATGACGTACAAGAAAGCGAACTCCATTGTGATGGGAAAGGACGGAAGTTTTGTCATGTTAGCAAAACTTCCCCAGTAGTTGATAGGTAAAAAAAGGGAAAGAAAATATTTGAATGCTTTTACCTTGTATATTTTATGTCAATGCTTTTGTTCTGGTGGATGTAGACTTGTGAGCTTTGGTAGATACAACTTTCTTTCTTTGTGTGCCTTTCAGTTCACTGGATCTCTTTTCTGCACATCTACTTTTCCTAACTCCATGTACTGAACAAAATCTTTTGTTTCATCATAATTTTTGCCTGCGTTCTCATTCTTCTCTGACCTTTGGTCCAACTCTTTTTGCTTTTGCAGGCTCATATCCGAACCTTTAGGGGGAGGCTACTGGAGACAATTCTTAGTTTACGCTTCTTCATGTTCCAATATGGGATTGTTTACAAGTTAAACATACAAGGATCAAATACATCATTGGAGGTAACATTCTTAAATTGGCTTTGGATTGGGTCAAGATATTTACTTGCTGTTTTCTTTTTCAATTGAGGTCTTCACTCTATCAAATTAGAGCTTAATGTGCCCAGAATAATTTACATGAATAAAGGATTGGCCGGATACATATCTTTGTATGGGATAGGCTCACTTTATTGGATGTGTATATTACTCAAGGAAACAATTCCATATATGTGTTTTGGCATACAGCTGGTTTAGGCCCTGTTTGGGGTTTGGGTGCTTATGCTAAAAAAGTACTTTTGGAAGATAAAGGCACTTTTAACGTGTTTGTTGAGCATCATTCCTAGAATTTAAGACCAGAGCTTTTGGCCATTAAAGCACTTTTGGCATAAGCTCAAAATTGGTGCTTTTAGAGCAACTTTTATGTTTCAAAAAAAAATTAACTTAATTTTACTATCAAATAGAAAAAGTACTTGCACAAGTATGCACCCGAACAATATGATTAAGCACTTGAATAAGTACTTTGACAAACAACTTCACTAATTGAAGTGCTTCTTGTAAGCCACTGCAACACCAAGCAGGCCCTTAACCAGTGGCTAGCAGGAACTGGGTTTTGTATATTAAGTCATGTGGAATTGTGGATGGTGGTTCTATCTCATGCATTGGAGGGAAAAGGAGCTTTTTTTCATCTGTATTGCATTATAATGCATTAAAATATTAGAAACTTCATGGAATTTACTTATGTTGTAATCCTTGACACATACTTTTTTTTTTTTTAAAGGGTTGCTGCAGTTGTTGCGAACAGACGAGAGAAGCGTTTTGCTTGGCTTCTTTTTTTGTATCTTAGCTTTTATTTTTGAAATCTAAGTATTAATAAAGCCCAAAAAGAAACCATCTTGTGATTTTTCACTAATCAACATTCTGTAAACTATATTTCTTGGTGTCTAGATACATTATGCCAAAATTGAGTGTTTGGCAAAAGCATGGTGGCTAATTTAGCTAATCCCCCTATTTCAAAACATGTATCAACTTTTTTAAGATATATATCAAACATGGAAACTAAGGCTAATGGAACTGTAAAGACTTTAATGCAACAGATTCTGATACCCTAGAATTACCAGCCAAATGGTGCTAAATAAACTTTGTATGTGTTTACTACCTCCTACATGCTAGAGAGTGTAGTTCAGAACCAACCAATGGGTGCAAAAGATCTTCGGACATTTTTAAAAGGAAAATACATAGTTTATATTATGGGGAAAGGGGAAGAATGTTGAACATAGGCTACACGTGTTCTAAGTGTCACTAAGATTCTTCTCTTAAGGTTTTCATAATAGGAATTATCAGAGTCAGCAGTAAGCCTGTTTGAAATCTTATAGTAGCTCAATGACTTTACCACTAGTTAGCATAAGAGATATACGACTTCCTTTATTACGACACTGTGATGACAGTTTTCACTCCTTATTCTTTGAATGAAATTCAGAATACAGCGCCATCCAACATTTCTTAATAGTTGTAAGTTCCAAAAGGTCAATATGTTCAGTTGTTATTACCTGTGCTAACAGAGGCTGGTACCTTGTTAGCCATCCATTATACTCAACTAGAGGCCATGATTCTTCTGTACTTCTAGAATTAGATCTGGAAAACAGTGAACTGCAAATTCATTGTTATATCTATGTGATGCGCTTTTTACCCTGAAATAGTTGATGCTATCTGCTGCAAGGTATTATGGAATCTATGTATGTTTAATTCTAGTGACTGGTGTTCATGAATCCTAACAATAATGTCCAGGCAAAATGCAAGATGCATGGTGGTTATGTTTTCTCCACTGGGAAACTAATATTTCAGTAAAGGCGATTTGGATTTCTAAGAGAATTAAGAGCTCTTGTGACCTACTTTCTTGGTGTTGTTTTTATAGAAATTTTGTCCTTCAATGCACTCTACCATAAACTAATTCAATTCCATTTTTCACCTCATGAATTTGATACTTCTTGTAGGTATATGGGATTTCATGGGCTGTGTTTGCGGTGCTGATAATTCTTTTCAAGGTCTGCTACTGAAGCTGAATGGCTAATTGTTGAACCTCTTAAATAATGTGGTGTAGTAAATAGATTCTGAGTTTCTGCTGTTCACTGGGTTGTGCAGGTATTCACCTTCAGTCAGAAGATATCAGTTAATTTCCAGCTACTGCTGCGCTTTATCCAGGGCATCTCCTTTTTACTTGCATTGGCTGGTTTAGCAGCTGCAGTTGCGGTTACCAGTCTGTCTGTTTCGGATGTATTTGCTTGCATCTTAGCTTTTCTGCCCACTGGGTGGGGAATTCTTTCTGTAAGTCTATATTCATATGGGTCTTCATATTTCACTTTTTACTCAAACATCTAGCTCAATTATTTTCTGTCTATTGCTGCATTGCATTGAAAATATCATTGGATGGGAAAAGCATCCTTGTCATTGGAAATTTAAGAGGAATAATAGATAGACACAGACCCTTGTAAGTTAATCCCCATAAATACAAGATGGATAGAAGAAACTTATCCTGCTTAACTGGAGGATCAACGTTGACTGTTGAAAGAAAAAAACCAATTATTTGGTGAGTGCTAACTTGAGGTAAAAGATGAGTGTTTCATCCCACATCAGGAGTGAGTAAGGTAGTGCCCTTAGATTTAAGTGCCATGGGAGCACCTTCCTATCACCAATTGGCTAGATAGGTGTTTCTCATGGGTCCCGCTTAGGTTTAGCTCCCTTAGTGACCTTGAATGCTAATCTAACTATTAATTGTTGACTTTTGAAAGAAAAAAAAAAAACTGGAGGATCAACGTGATATGTGATCGAAGGAATTTAATTTGAGGGTAAAAACAACCTTTTCTGATATACATTCTTAATCTAAGATGTTGGGAATTTTATGCCTCTGTTTCTACAGCCTTCAACTGCTGGACATGATTTATGATCTCCTTAGCGTCTCAGTCATGTTAGCACATCTAGGCACCATTCTCAATGGACAAACAAGACATTAGCTTTCTGACGTACTGGACACGGAATGTGATCTTTAATTCTTAAGTCATCAGCTTTGATGTAAATGTCAAATTCAGAGTATGAACAGTTGAGTCATTCCGGCTAGAGAGGATTTGTTTGTGGTCTTGTATGGTCTTATGTAGATTAGAAATGGAAAGAATAATAGTACATACGATTAGAAATGGAAAGAATAATAGTACATATTTGTCTCTATTCCCTTGAATTTGGCAGCACTTCTAGGGTTTTATTACATTATATATCATGTATCTCTTTGGGGCTTTCTGATTGTCTATTTGGATGGTAAAAACATCCTTGTCATCAGTAATGTGAAGATGGTTCAGACAGCAATTGAATAGAAGCTAGACATCAGTATTTAGAGATTGGTGGTATCGTCCATAAATTGTGTTTGCCTACATCTATTCGATGTAAGACTATCAGCTGATTCCAGTTGGATATGCTATAGAAAATGAACATTAGTATTGGCAAAAGGGGAGATGTCTTTTTATGTTGGTTATCTTGAGGTTCGGAAACCCCCCAACCCCCACCCCACCCAAAAAAAAAAAATTCAAGAACTTTCAGCAATGGAGATCTTATCTAAACTCTTCTTTGTGCCAATCAAAATTATGTCTTTGGTGTCCTAATTTATTCTGCTGCTTTACCAGATTGCTGTAGCATGGAAGCCTGTGGTGAAGAAGATGGGATTGTGGAAGTCTGTTCGTTCAATTGGCCGTCTATATGATGCTGCGATGGGGATGCTGATTTTCATTCCTATTGCACTTTTCTCGTGGTTCCCGTTCATTTCAACATTCCAAACCCGACTTATGTTCAACCAAGCCTTCAGTCGAGGGTTGGAAATCTCTCTTATCCTTGCTGGAAACAATCCAAACTCAGGCCTGTGATGGTGTTCTCATGCTGTCTGACATTGAGCGTAGTCATATATATAGTGGAAGACTACTGTGGGCGTTTTCCTTTCCACAAAATTCTGTAGGTACATTTTTGTTTCTAGCTTTTAATCACCAGCTTTCCTATTTAGTGAAACCCGTTGTAAATTTATGCTGTAAACTTTTTCACAGATGAGATGCAATTCAGTTGCATTTCCTGTATGGTAGCCGTCTTTATCATTACTTTTTTCTCCTTTTCCCTTTTTTGGTTTATAAATGGATAGTTAAGCTACCCCAGACATCCAGTTGCACCAATTGCTATATAACTGAATGCACGGGTCTACCAACTCTTCAAATCTGACCAGTGCAACTTCACTTGATTCCTTCCTACAAATGAACCTTGTAGATTTAAAACGAGCACAGGCTCTGTGAATCGTTGGTTGTATACCCCAAATAATAATAATAATAATAATAATAATAATAATATAAAAATCAAAGCTCAAACATGCGGTTTTATAGAAGTCGGAAAAGGGTGGTTGCATCTTCTATTTACTATTTGATCAGTATCATTCAACTGTGGTGGTAATAGAAAATGACGGTTGAATGCCAAGAGCTCGAATATGTACATGACGGAGTGCCCTATTAACTGCTGGTACTGTTTTAACCGTTGAGAAATTAAGTTGTTGTTCCACAGTACTCGGTAACAGTTGAAGTTTACAAGAATCAGCCAAATTAAGGACCGTTTGATAATTTAATTTAACATTTAAATTTAATACGTTCAGATGTGTTTGATAATTAAAAATAGAACATTTGAATTAATTAGGTGGTACTGAATTTTAGGTAAACTTTGCTTTCAAAATTAAGAAATAATTTATTTAATGTGACATACATTTAGATATATTAGATTTAATATTTAATAATTTAATTGCTTAAAGGATTCGAATTTCATTTTCACTTTCCATGCTTCAGCTTTTATCAAATGCATCTAAAACTTGCTTGGGGGGCATGGTTTACCAATACTATACCTTCGTAAAGTACGACAATGGCTTTTTTCTGTGTTGCCAAGTTGTATGTACTGATGTGCACCCTGCCCGGTGGCTATGCGCCTTTCTGTACTTGGGTGTTCTAATTGGTATAATTGATTCCTTTTACTCCAAAAGATTATTCCTTCTGTATAATGGAAAAGTCATTTAATAGAATAAAGCTGTTGCTTGTTTCTTCAGACTTCATCAAAATGATAGCTTCATAAGTAGTTGGAAAGGGCAGCCTAGAGGAAACTTTAGAAACATGATTCTCGCCTTACTTGATTTGAATGATTGGTTGGACAAGATTATTTTTTATTTAACCAATGAATCTCATATCTAGCCATACAAATTTGGGATGATCGAAGCACAGTGCAGAGTAATCTTGTTCTTAGTCTATAAGATCTCTCCAATAATCTCACAAGCTGTAAAAATTAGTGTTTCGTCATCCTCTCTTGATTTTATAGATTAATACCTCAGTAGAGAAATTAGAGAGAGGGAATCTAGAGGTGAAATGAGGAATTTCAATTAACATGTATATAAATAAATTTGAAACCATGGATCATCGGCAAATTTTAACTCCAAATCTTTTTAAACAACTTAGGGACTTTATTTGGGAATTTGATATCCAAATTTAATGAAAATTCTCTATCAAATGCACCATTGATTTGTCTCTCAAGATTGCTATTTTCTAGATCCTTTGTTATATATATATATATATATAAATAAGTGGTTTGATGTATGTGAAATTAAATGATAATTGAAAAATGTGGTAAGCATAAAAGTTTTTCTTTAAAAACTTCAATCCAAACAAGGTAAAATTGCCATGTTATGAACTTCTAAAAACATAAACTACTAAATATTTGCAAATATACGTTTTGCAAGTTTTGATGACTTAAAAAGGCTTACCAATTCATTTAACTGTATTTTATCACACAATTTAAAATGAAAAATCTGCTTTAGTAATCTGATCCATCTTTCATTTTTTCTCAGTTGTTTGCTTTCTTTCCTGCTTTTCCAAGTGTAAGAATATACTTCTCTATTATTATTTACCTTTGGAAAGTGTAAGAATACATCCAAATATGAAAACGTTAAAAAAAAAAGAAAAAAAAAAGGAAAAGAATGGCCCTTTCGTAAATACTAAGAAATTCGGAGGGCGGTTCCGAACCTAATCGGATACCTGTGTCCAATGCCACCCGGAACTTTGCTTGGATACCACGCGTCCTTCAATCTCAGCTGTTCATTTCGAATCCTTACATCTTAGCCGTCCAAGCTTCCAATCCACCGCCTATAAATTGTCCCTCTCACCCCTTTAATCGCCACAACAAAGCGTCTGTCGAAGAAGAAATCAAACTTTTAGAGAGAGAAATTGAACAAATCTAAAAAACCCATCAAGAACTCCAGAGAGAGAAACAGGAAAATTCGAAAAATTAAAGTAAAAAAGTTTTGGGAAAATTTCGTTGATTTGCACCTGGGGGGAGAGAGAGAGAGATTGCGATTTCAAGCTGTCAATTTCCCTGTAGTTCGTCGATTTGTGACGGAGATTTCTGTATTTGACCTAAATTTCTTTCTTCTTCTTTTTTTTTTTTTTAAATTTCTATATTAATTTTCGAATTTCGCAATTCAAACAGTTAATTTCCGTTCTTTAGTTCGTTTTTGGTTGTGCTTTTGTTTGGATTTCTTTCTTGTTAAAGAAAATTTGTGGTAAAAAAAAAATGAATGAGCAAGCATCGATGATGAATCAGCAGCAGATGATGAATCCACCGCCACCGATGATGAGTGCACCGCCGCCGCAATTGATGAATCCGCAGCAATCACAAGCGCCGCAGGTAATGTTTTCATCAGCATTGAGATTTGATAACCGTAGATTTCCACGAAAGCCTCATAATCGATTCGTAAAGAGGAATAATACTAGTGGTTTTGGTAGAGAGTCTCAAAAATTTCGGTCACGTTCACAGATGCTCATGAATCCACCTCAACAGCAGCAGCCGATGATGAATCGGAGCTATGGAATGTGGGGTCCACATCCGCAGCCCAGGGATCTTCAGCTGAAATTCCAAAACCCTAACCCTAATGCTATGAAAACCCAAGGTGGTGGTTTTGTTTCTGGGAATAAGGCTCAGTCTAAGCATCCTTTGGGGCCGCGGAATAATTGGAAGGGGAAAAAGGTGAATAAACTTGACAAGAGAAAGGATCTGGGTAGGAGAATGGACAACCACCTGTTAATGGGTGGTGGTGGTAGTAGTGGTGTTGGGGGTATTCTTGGTGGTGTTCCTGGAAATGTTGGTGGTGGATATCAGCCTCCTAATTTGAAGGATTTGCAGCATCAGAATAGGGTGAAGGCTCGGAAGTTTTTTCCCAAGAAGTACTATAACTACAATAACAACAAGGGTAGTTACAATAGGGGTAAATTTGCCCCGAGGAACACAACATCCTACTTAATTCGTGCAAAAAAGAGTGGTGGAATTGCAGAATTGGTTTCGCCATGCCCTGTAACTCCAGCTGTTTTGCCTACTCCAATATTTTCACCTTCAAGGGAGGTTTTGGTTGATATGGCTAAGGAGGAATGGGGTGTTGATGGCTATGGGTCCATGAAGGGTTTGATTAGGCTTAGGTCTCCTGGGCATGAGGGTGAGGGACACGAGGATGATGAGGAGGAGGAGGGAGGGTCTAGTGAGAGTGATGTGGAGGAACACGTGGAGGTAGAGAGGAGGTTGGATCATGATTTGAGCCGGTTTGAGATGATTTATCCGAATTATGGGACTGCTGGTGGAGTGGAATATAATAACCTTTTGGAGAACCGGGTGGATGATCAGGATACCCACATAGCACAACTTGAAGAAGAGAATTTAATTTTGAAGGAGAGGCTGTTTCTGATGGAGAGGGAGCTGGGGGATCTGAGGAGGAGGTTGCAATGTTTGGAGAGACAGAGTCGTAGTGAGTATATTAATGAGGAGGTGGTAGAGAATTCATCTGAGAATGAGAGTGAGAGCCGTGGTGGAGCACATTCGCTTGAGGACAATAATGAGGAAATGGCAGAAGTAAATCTGGAAGGGGACATGGATGCAAAAGTGAAGGAACCTTTTATTAAGAATGAGGATAGCATTACAGAAATTAGAGTTCAAAAAGAGAAAAAAGATGAAATCAAAGTTAATAGGGTACCAGAGGATGAAGAGAATTGGAAGGTTGAAGTCTATAAGAATGGGGATAGCATTACAGAAATTAGAGTTCAAGAAGAGAAAAAAGATGAAATCAATGTTAATAAGGTGCCAGAGGATGAACAGAGTAATGATGAGCTTCAGGTTGACGCATTGAAGGACTATAATGTTTGTGCTAAAGCACCAGAAAATACCCCTGCTGGAGATTTTTGTATGGTCGAGGTTGCACACACTGGGAAAGGATTTGTTGAAGAGAAGCAGCCTAAGCAAGAAGCAGCTGAAAGTGGGGTGGAGAAGAGCATTGACGAAGGTGACTTGACTGATTGTCCCTCGTTGATGTAAGTCTCTTCTTCGTAGAGTTCTTTCTTCTATTTGCTCTAGACACATGAGCTGCTGGAAAAGTGGTTGTAAATAATCCTTGACTGTTATTGTTCAGTGGACTGACGTGTAATGATAGGAGTAACTGCTTTGATCTGTGTTTTGTAGCGGCCTTAAAACTCTTCCTTAGTGCACAGGTCTAGTGTTTCCCATGTGTCCCTTATCCCCCCACCCCCACCCCCACCCCCCACTAGCTTTTAGGTTCTCTTATCTACTTCCTTTTGTTTTAAGGTAGAAGGTGGTTTGAGGTTCACAAGTAAATTTGTAATATCTATTGTCGGACATAACGTGTTCTGTACTTTCACTAATTTTATTTTTCTAAGGCATTTGTATTAACTATGTTGTTTAATTTATCATTCAACAATTCAACTTTCACGTGTCGTATATGTCATCACGAATTCTGATTTTCATTTTGCCTTTCCCTGATTGTTATTGGTTAATTTATTTCTAGCAAAGACAAGATAATTCTTTCAGATGCCATTTTGTGATTTGGGTATGTTGTGCATCATTTACTTGTATCAACTGGGTTTTTTCCATTGAAGCATTCAACTTACTAAGCTTGGATAACTCATATTTGAATTGATTGTAGAATTGAACTGGATGAAGGTTCAAATTGCCAGTAATATGATGCTTGGCCAGGTAGAAAATGTCAGATAAAGAGCTTGGTCAGCATTTGCTGTCTGACAGAGGCTCTGCTCTACATGCATTGGCCTTTGCTTTTAAGGAGCATGACTGAATGCTTTTAATCACAGCTTACTTGGATGAGAAATTGTGGTGTTAATGATAGTGCGATTTATCAGCTAATTGAAATAGGAAATTTTCTTTTGTCAAAATGTTGTAGAAAATTATCAGTGAATGCTAATTTTGCACTTGATTGAGTGGTTTTTTTTTTTTTTTAATACTTTTCTGTGGACAAGAGCTGTTTTTTTAAACTCTTTTATGAATAAAAAGCTCTTTATTGTACATACATAAAAAGCTCTTTATTATACTTCCTGTTTGTTTGGCAGTGTTAAGGAAATCCTTATTTCTAATGAAATATATGTTGGTCGCTCTAATTGATTATTCCGTGCTTTGAAGAGTTCATGCTGTGAAAGACTTTCTTCTTATCAAATACAGGGGATGGTATGTAATCAGTGATACATGTTGTGAATGTGTCTTACTCTCTGTGTTTTTCAGTGTCTTCTGAGTTGACAGGAAACCATGTCTCCACGTGGCTTGTGCTATTGAAAAGGAAAATAGATTTCAGTATGATCAATTAACAACATTAGCAAACTACTTGTTGACAGTTCTCTGATTTGGGAATTAATCTGTCTGTAATATAGCAATTAAGTTCCAAGTATAGAACTCTGAGAAAATAGCTCTGAAAACCACTTGTGGGACTTTTTGAATTATTTATAAAGCATGTACCTCTATATGCAAAGGATTTTGTCTCTGTCCAAAAAAATCCATATAAGCATCCAGATATTTGAGTTCTTTTTGCGGAATATTGCAAACTGTTTTTTATAGACTATTAAATTTAATCCACAGGTACGTGCTGAACTATTACATAAGAGCTTTTTTGGGAAGTCAAGCATATCTTTTGCAAATGGCTTCATATATCATATGGCAAAAGAGTGTATGCTCTTACCTCTTTATGCACATTGAATTATGTTGTACTTGATCCTATTGTTAAAAATTGAGTTTTCTTTTTCTTTATTGTCTTGTTAAATCTGTAAGGGGAGGGGCAGAATGCAACCATGATTCCAGGTCTATAGGAAGAACTGCTGTTGTTTTCCACCATTTACTAGCCTAGCAGACGGTCTCACCCCCTAATACCTATGTTGTTGGTTCTGTTGCCACAACAGATCTTCATGTGGTGAGTTACCCTGGAGGGCTGGATATTGCTGATCCTTCTTTCACTGGTATACTTTCAATTCCTGTGGATGTCAGTTCTTAGCTTGTTCTATCACGTCCTTGTTTACTACTGATAGCCAGTTGGAGCAAGATTGGTTTATGCAAAGCTAGCTGACGGGAAGAGAGGTCGAATGTACACATCAGCATGATGCTATTGCAGTAGGGGGCCATTTGTAATCTTCATCAAGTAAGTGGAGCATAAGAGATCTTTATCTACTGCTGTGGCTTGGAAAATTTGCAAAAGCAAAGCATGGGGTACTAGTGAGCTAATAAAAGCTTATAGTATACAACTAAGTAATTAACTAGGTTCCCTATGCGTATATACATTTTTGTGCAGTTTTCTGGTGCTTACAGTGTAGGCCCTCTTTATGAGGTAAACTCTTATTTAAGTTGTTGCAACTTGCAAGTTGAGCCTTCGTCTACATATTGATACTCAAGATTTATCGGGAAATACAATGTAGAGTCCAAGACTCAGGAGGTTTCTTTCTTTGTTTTTTTTTTTTGTTGGGGGGGGGTTGTGTGTGTGTGTGTCTGTGTGTTGGGGGGTTGGGTTGGAATGGAAAATTTGGTATGACAGTGGCATTTCCTCCAGAGTCCCTTCTCTTGTTTTCGTGGTGGTGGAAATTGATTAGGTGGGCTGTGACGGGGGATTATTCTTTCAGGTTTTCAGTCGGGTGGGGTACAGAAAATTTGCCTTTTGCCTGAAAGACCAGAACTCAGATATCAGGATGACATATGGCTGAAGATTAAAAATCATTGCCAAGACTACTTTGATTGTACTATTTTTAACTCTAGAGTAAGAGTTATGCTAGATCAGGAAATTTGTTAATGGCAGGTTGGCTGCCAGCCTGTTGATTGAATTTTGTCCCATGAGCCCCCATCATCCTAATTAGTGAGGGTTTTCTGGTGTTGTGTTTGGTGAGAAATTTAAGTGCAAATTTTTAGGTGTTTCGCAAAGGTAAATAGTTGTATTGTCTTTTTTTTTTTTTTTTTTGGTTTCACTGTGTCATAATTTTCTCCTTTGCTGGATTTTTCCTTTGAATTAACAGACAAAAATGATGCATTGACATCTTCGTTTGTTGGAGGTCAAGAAAATAAGGGCTATGGGCAGATGTTGCCATTAGAAGTCAAATCTTCAATGTTTGATGATAAGTTTTTAATCTTTTCATCAAGTCTCTTGGGGGATGTCCACGGGTCGGATGTTTAACCAGTGAACCAAAATATTGATTGCCAAAAGTGGATTAGTCATTTTGTGATCTAGGTCTACTGATCTGGATATCATGATATTTAGATGTCAGCATGGCTGGATCAAACTGATATCTGATTCGTACCTAATTTTTAAATTTTCTTTGAAAAAATTGAAAATTTCAAAGATAAAAGACAACTACGGCCTCAGAAGTATCATATAAGTGATGATGTACTTAAATATTAGATTTTAACCATAAAAAAGAAAGTTTGAAGTTGAAATTAATCTTCTTTTTTTTTTTGCAATAATTTTTACCCTTATTTTGAATCAAACAACTAAGATTAGATATTCATCTACAATTTTTTTATTCGTAAGTTATATGACAATATGTTTAGAAACTTAAAACCATATTCAAAGAAAGTATTCTTCTGAAAGAGCACATGAAAATAAAAATGAGGGAACAAGAGATAAAATTATTATAAATTTGTGAATTTAATGTATAAAAAAAATTCTTAAAAAATAAAAAATATCGTGCCCGGACGTGACTCGTTGGTTTGCATATGATCCGCTGGATCGAATTTTTCGGATAACCGGTCAGGTTGCACACCCCTGCCCTAAATTCTATAGGTACGTGCGTCGTATTTTCCGTTTCGACCAAATACGCTCCCTGTGGACTGGTTTCATATTGTGCAGGAAGTGATTCTTTTGGCGGAAAGGCTGCTCTTTTGGCCAAAAAAATAAATAAATAAAAATAAAACACTAGAGGTTGCGCAATTTGTTTCAAGTCTGCTACTTTTTGCAATTATTTATTAATATGAAAGCATGCAATCAATTGATTGTAGGCGGCCGCCTCCTTTTTTCTTTTTTTTTTTATGGTTAACTTTGAAGGGTTTAAAGAATCAAATCATATACTCAACTATAGATCACTTGCATTAAAATATTCTGGATAAGAACGACAGGGGGCAAAAAAAAAGGTCAACATTGTTAAACAACAAATTCTGGATGAAAACGATGAAAAGAACATGCTAATCTTTTGCAATAATCAAAAGCCTCCTGCAAGGATCGTAATGCTAATTTTTTACAATAATCAAAAGCCTCCTGCAAGGATCGTAATGCTAATTTTTTACAATAATCAAAAGCCTCCGGACAACACAAGCAAGCAATTTGAGATTGAGAGTCCAATTACATCCCCCATTTGCGTTTCCTAAGCTTCCGCCACCTTGTTGATCCACCATTATTTATTTATGCGCTAAATATAGGCCATTCAGTTGCGAGGTTCGTTGGTCACAATACTCGGTACCGTCCAACTAATTTTCTTCTTGTTAACAACATTCACTGGTTGAGTCCTGGCCTTGTCTCGGATGTTGTGTACATTCATCTGGTAGTCCAGAAAATCAGGGCCACCTGAACAGCTCCCGTGCCTCTTAAGTTTTACTATCGGGAAACAATGGTATAGTAATTCTTTGCTCAAAATTAAATGGGGGAAAAAAAAATCTTCAGCCAGGCTTCTAGAGAGTTTTATGCTCTTGGTGTGAATCAATACCCAATTGAGATAAGATTCAGCGTACTTTTTAGCAATTGTGCAAATGATTATTCGTACAAGTAAACAGGGGTTTAGGATCTCAAACTACTATACATTACCAAGGGAGGATACCAATGGATGTTGATGCAAGTGGAAAGAATTTATATCCTTTGATCATGAGATCTGGAGTTCAAAACTCATGGGAATGGAAAAAATACCGCTCGAGAGTTTCCCCAAGTAAAGTAACCCAACGCGGATTGAACATGATTAAGTTTTCCGCGATAAAGGGACCCAACGCGAATCAAATAGGATTAGTTGCACACCGTAAAACGGATGCGACACTTGCAGTTTGTATCGAAAAAGAAAAAAATCCATAAAATGGATGCGACATCTGCAGCTTGTATCGAAAAAGAAAAAAATCACCAAGGGAGGATGAAGTATCCCTAGAAAAGGAAGGGGAAGGCCACCGAATGACTAATCATCAGCCACACAAGGACAACCAGAGCAACCAGTCTTAAGCAACAGTCTCGACTCTCGAACCCATCAATCGAATCCGGCAGCATGAGACAAAGTAGTACGAGTACGTACTCATGAACTTACTCAGGAATAAGAAAGAGAAGGGAGGGGGGGGGGGGGGGGGGTGTGTTTGGGGTGCTTCCCTGTGGTAGTAATTGCGAACATCTTTCCTCCTCTTAGGGTGCACAGTTTGCTTACATGCCACCTTAGACGCGTCTCTCTTTCGTAGTTTCACGCTGGCCTCATGATAATGAATGAAAGTCAGACATTGGTACAATCTGATCTCTTCATCATCTTGTCTCATTCGATGTGCTGCATATTGTTCTAGGACAGAATCTGTAAGGAAATGGCAACAAGATTACATGCATTGTGATGCTTATGAGTTCGGTAATGTCAAAAGTTAATCCTTTAAACCTATAAAAGTGGCAACCAACATGTGAAGAGTGATTAGGTTATGGTACTAGAGAGTGAAGTCGCTGGCAGAAGAATCGATAGTGTTAGCAGTTAGGGTATGGCCAGATGCAAGTTCCATGGTGGGCTTACCAGTAATGCTATCAGAAACCACCGTCGGTGCATATGAGATTGCTGCCGAACTACTGGCCAGCAACTACAGCTAGTTTTCCTGTCAAAACTGAACACAGTGATGACTGTTGAGGTAGAAGACGTCGTGATAATTGTGCAGTAAAACTTGATTGCATTACTGCCATCATTGTTGGCGGTGTGAGATCTAAATTTGCAGAAAAATACTTGACAACGCTCAAAAAGCATTTCATCTAAAACCAGCAGCAACTTTTGCATATGTTCGTTAGAAAAACTCAGCACATGAAACACAATAACTTGTTAGTAAACATCCGCTTTTAAAATCCAGAATTTAAATTCTTCAGTTAGAACAACTTTATCAGGTTCTGAAGTCCTAAATTAAGGAATGACCTGGTGCATACAACATTATGGCTAATAAAAATCAGCAAGTATAAGTGATTTATAGTCTATTTGCTTCGATGTACAAGGTTTTCCCAAGAAAATTTTTCCAGCGAAGTTATTTTCCTGAAAAATCTTTTCCTTTTCATCATTTTTCAGATGTTTAATTTGTCTATAAAAAATACATTCCACATGCTTTTTCTTCTACTTGTGAACTCTTGAAAATTTTTTCCCATTTCAAAATATTATCTCCTTTTACCACAAACTTCACTTCTGATTTATTGTAATCACTTTTGATTTATTGTAACTACGTACTTCTTCCAATGAAAATTGAAAAATTCATCACCTCTACTTAGCTTTATATAATCTTAGTGAACATATACTAAGAAATTTGTCCTCCTGCGAAATAAATTCTTCGTTTGAAATTCATTACCAATCGCATGCCACGCCTACATTGCCAAGTACCTTCACTGCTCAAAAACTTCTCTAAACATTAAAGACTCTCCCAATTATTCATAATTAATTACTAGAGTAACCAATTTCCATGTCAAAATTGATTACTAGAACAAACAATTTCCAGCTCAAAAAATGAAATTTCACCGCAATGTTTTTTTTGCCCCACTCCAAGAAGTGGTTCAACCATTAAGCACTGTTGGCTATAGGGATAAAATAATTTTTGTAACAGTAGTCAAGTATGGGGATGGGAATGTAGCATGCATGAAAATTATGAAAAAGAAGACAAAATGTGGGTGAACGTTCATTTTTCAGACTGCTAGCTAATGGCTGCAGTTTGCCGTATTCATTTCCCGGCAAGCTCTCCTCCAAATTTCAGAAAAGCAGAGCTAGTTCCTAACTACTCAAAAGCTCTACTCTCCTGACTCCACCTAATTTAACTATCAGGACAACCCCTTTCCTTTTCTTCCTCAACCAACCATCCAATATGCCTCCTTTCCCTTTGATTCTCCTCTCTTCATATCCTGTCTCCAACATACCAAAGACGGAACATGCCAATCATGCAACTCCAAAGGCACTGTTTTAGAGAACCTCGCCGACTGACTCATGAAGTCAGTCCTGTTTCTTGATGGACTTGTCATGACTTCGATTGTTCTGCATAATAATGCAAGACGCTCATTCATCAAATTTAGAATTTGTTCCAACAATAATGTACTATCTAAAGCAACAAGCTAATGTCATTGGATAGATCCAATTATACCATATTACTAGTATCAGTCAAGAATTGAGACATTTCACTATCTAAATCAACTGGTACCAGTTAAACATCTTAAAGAGTTCAGACCAAACCAACTCACAAACACACTAAGAGGGAACAACAAAGAAAGAAAGAAAGAAAGCCAGAGCTGCTATTGTACATTGTCTTCTTCAGCCATCAAGAAGCACAAGCAAAGGAGAAAAGAGTAAAAGGGCCACCTATTTATGCCTTCAGTTCTTCTATATAACCAAGGCAACAAATCATGGATCCTTCAAAAAAGTTGAAACATACAGATTTAAGAATCTTTAGAAAAATGCAACCATGCAGCATAGGTGACTACGGATAATTGTCTCAAGTCACACAAGAAACTATTGGTAGAAGAAACCTGCGAATGATAATAAATAAAGGGAAACATAACCTTTTGATCCTACCTCTGTTTCTCTTTCCCCTTAAATTTACGTAGCTAGGAAGTTATGGTAGGATAAACAAAATGGAAGTACATATAAGTACACCTAGGCTAAAAATTAGGTATTAACAGCCCAAGATGAACACATAATTAAATTCAAAAATTAAGCCAAATGACCCTTAAAAAATCAGAAAGAGCTATTTAAATTCAAATATCAAAAACCAAATGCACACAAAAATAAAAATTGCAACTAAAAGCATGCATAAGCATATGCAACTTGTTCAATAGGAAAAGGCCAAGAAAAGTAAACTAGAAAGCAGAGGCTCCATAGAGATTGATCTAGCATGCAGCTAATTTTAAAGTACAGATGAACTACTGCATTCACTACAACATTCATTATGTTTGAAGTGCAGCTAAAGTACTTCACCCAACATTGGTGTCTCTTTTTTGAGAAAATCTGCAGATCATTCTCAATTGAGTCCTGGTAATTAAAATTTGACATGTCAATTGCAAGTAAAAAAATGGACAATAAGAGACCTTTCACAATTTGGAGCAATAACAGCACAATAGCAGATAGATTGTTTTCCCTTACCATTTACTCATTAGGGAATTTTATATTTCAGTCAACATGACAGGCACTAGAGGCAGGTAAACAATAAATTGAATGAAACCCATGAAGTAACTAATAATGAATAACTACAACATATGTTTCAAGACAACTCAGATGAAATGGTTAGGAAAGCCTGCCATTGAAGAAATAGCTAGATCATTATGCATCTTAAGTTATCCATCACAAAGCCATTTAAACAATCAAAAGAAACGTCCACACAGAATAATGAAAAATTTCATCTTCTCTTGGCTCCATACAAGAGTGCTAAAGGCAATTTTTCCTCGCAATGCAAGCGGACTTTGGTCAGTTAAAATCAGATACTACATGCTTCCAGACAATAGAAGAGGGAAAAGCATAGATACTAGGTTGCAAAGACTATAACAAGCGTAAAGCTTCAATTGCCAAACTCACCATTGAATTACTCCAATTAACAGACTGAACAAGTATTCCTACAATAAAGGAAAGAATCGCAAGTTCAAATTATATCTAGATATTGGATACTACGTAACAAAGTAATAGGTTGCAACTTGCAAGGTGGCCTTCCAATTAATGGCACAACTATCAATGTGAAAAACAACTTAAGAACAAATTTTAATAGTCATAGAAAAAGATTCAAGCATGAGTATTAGCCTAGACTCTCCAAATTGAGAAGAGAAAATCCAGGTCTGTGTGAAAAAACAAAAAAGAATCAAGTATATTGTTCAGTTTGAGCAGACAACACTCTTAAAAAACTTGCAAACGCCTTAACTTACCCTTTACCCCAACTCCAAAACATAAACCCAAAAATTTAAGTTCACTAGATAAGAATCCCAACATTCAGTATTCATATTGCTCAGAGAAACCAATTACAACTGTATACATCTAACAACGATCTTCTCAACAGAAAGGCAAAATCAAACTCTAAGGACACCAATGGAATGATAATTTACAGAAAAACTATTGAAATTTATTAAATCCTCAATCAATTTGGTAAAAAACAAGCATGCAAGCCCAAACCCTTACCTCAATGAGAACCATCAGAAAAGGGGAGCAGAGGATTTTGCCAAAATTCCTAGAGATTTGAAGAGTTCTAGAGGAAGAAAACTAAAAACAAAAGAAAACATTTTTCAGAACAAAACCCTAAATCCTCAGTGAAATTAGTGCCACAATTCCCAAGAATTACAGCAACAAAATAAAGAATTGATAGAATCCTAGACTGGAGCCGTCAATTTTGATCAAATTTTTTTTGGAAAAATTGTACAAGATATTCAGGATAAAGCCCTAAATTAGAATCTCACCCAAGGCATGCCACCGGAGTTGGAGATGGTTGCTGTTAGAGATGATCCCGCCATTGGTAATCTCTCGGTCTCTCCATCACTCACTCTCTGTGTCTTTAACAGCGAAGTCTTCATTTTTTATGGAATGTGGGATTTGCGAGCTCTATCTTGTGTAAGTGTAGAAGCCATGCATTTTGACAAATGAAAATAACTTCAGTAAGTCAAAAGGGTAAGTTATTTTCCATCATATGAACTAAAATATTTGCCCCGCATAATTTTTTTCCCAAGATAAATGATCACCAAACACTGGAAAATGTGGAAAATATTTTCAGGAAAACATTTTACATTGAAACAAACACACCCTTAGAGTTAATAGGATAATCCATTGCAAGAGTCATCCATCCCCAACACACTCATCTTTTCTGATAATGTACAATAAAACCTCTAAATCAAGAAATTCAGAAACCAATAACATCAGTTATTATTATTATTATTTTTAATCATGGCATTTCCTATGTGATCTATCACCAGCTTTATAGTCTAAATAAACTATAGTATGTTTGATTGTTATTCAAATGTATCTGCAGGTGCTGGTGATAGTAAAATAAAGCAATAGAGATATTTAGAGTAACAAACACTAATATTCTGAAAAATAGATGTGAAATGGAGCTGGTAGCATGGAGAGGCTATGAGGGTTGCACCAGTATAATTCATGGCAATGGTCATAACTTTGGTTTTGATGCTCCTTGGAGCAGTAAGACTATCACTTTTTCAGGAACTTCAATGGTTTCGACATTTACATACAGAGTAGTATAACCTAATCCACAAACATTAGCAATGCCCTATGCCTACCAATAAACAACTTCTCACGTTGCTCCATGTCCAGCTCAAAATAGCCATGAAACAGCAAGCACCTAGCATATTCTTACCACAACTTGTCCACATAAGAAATTACAATCTCTAAATAAATAAAACTTCCAATATAGTAGCCACACCTTTGCACTAGAAAAATAGACAAATGAATAAAGAAATCTTTGACATTGTCATAGCACTAATTAAGTTTTCAGTTTTTTTCCTCAAAAGAAGCAGGTTGGCATAGTTTGAATGTCAAAATATTGGTTAAAATAACTACTAGAAATATGAACCTTTGTAAAACGATGCTACATTACTTATGCTAGCATGTTGTACAAAGAAAGCCAAAAAAATAAAGGAAAAGAAGGTTTCCTTGGGTGAAGTTCAGCACACCTACCCATTAAGAACTTTCGATTGAGGAACTAGTCCTTTTAACTTTGTCACAGCTTGAATATGTAAACTCTCCAGAGCCCATAATCGTGCATGTTTACCATTAGAGAATCAAAGAGTGATAATATTGTAAAGGGATACTCTCCAAAAGAATATTGCCAAGAAAATGCCATTCCATAATCAAATCAGGCTGGCAACTAAGTTCTCTGACTTTGTTCCCTGTCATTTGTATATATTAACCAATATTAGCTTCTAGAATTACTTCTTTTAAAAGAAAAAGGCCAGGAAAGGAAGAAACTGTAGTCATATGACTACGCTGATATAAGAATGAGATTGTTTAGACAGAACACTTTGCAAGAAACACAATGAAAGATAAACTATGAATATTAATTCCTGGGCAAATTTGCCCTTCTTGGAAAACCCAAAAAAAAAAAAAAAAGGCATCAAACCAGCATAAAATCCACTACAGAGTACTTGAACAAGGACCCAAAGTGCGAGAGAGAGAGAGAGAGAGAGAACCTTCAGCAGAAACAGTAAGAAACAGTAAGAAACAGTAGTTGAACAAGGATCTAAGTGCAAGAGAGAGAGAGAACCTTCAGCAGAAACAGTAAGAACCAGTAGTCCTTAGATCAATCTATACAAATGCTCTACAGCAGCTTCAAAAACCATACTTCCTTTTCTTCTGGCCTTTACTGGTAGAAGAAGAACCTAAAGTATATGGTGAATTAGCAAGCTCTCGTGGAACAGCTGCGCCAGATGATTTCAGGATTTGAACCAAATCTCTAAATAAGTATTTGTTCTCCTCATTTACAAATACCATGGCCGAACCCTCCTCTCCCAATCTAGATGCCCTTCCAATCTGGTGGACGTACTCCTTAATGGAATTTGGCATGTCAAAAACTATAACTTGCTTCACACACAAGAGATCAATCCCTCGGCCCAATACCCCAGTGGTCACAATCACAGGGACTTCTCCAACCAAGAATGATTTCAAAATTTCTCTTCTTTCCTTCATTGATTTTTCTCCATGAATTGATAAAGCTTTTATTCCAGTGGAGATTCCTATTGCTTCAGAAAGGAGATCCGCCCCAATTCGTGAGCTCACAAACACCACAACTGGTGGCTTAAAGTGTTGCTTGCTTGTCAATATGTCAAAAAGTTTTTGCTTCTTCTGCTTTGACTCCACCCATATTGCCACCTGCTTCACAGCTCCAGTTGGTTTATTTGGCTTTCCAACTGAAATCATGGTCAAATCTTTCACTATTGAGTTTGCCATCTTCTGCACCTCTTTCGGAATTGTTGCAGAATACATCAATACTTGAGGTTGAGATAGAGCCCTAAAAATCTGCATTACCTGCTCGTGGAATCCCCTTTCCAGCATGCTATCTACTTCATCAACAACAAGAATTGAGACACTGTCTAATTCGATATCATGCTTGGTTAGAACATCGATTAGTCTTCCTGGAGTTCCAACAATCAATGAAACACCCTGCTGGATGCGATAGAGTTGCCCTGCCATGGCATCACCACCAATCACCAATGCAGTTTTAAAAGGCAAACCCTTCCCAAGCAACTTAGCTTGTTCCTCAACCTGTATGCAGAGCTCTCTAGTTGGTGTAAGAACCATTGCCAACGGTTTTCTCTGACTATGATGCTTGTCAGCATTAGATTTTGCACAATAAGAAACTATTGGAACCAGGAAAGAACCAGTTTTGCCAGAACCAGTCTCAGCTGAAACTAGTAAGTTTTGGCCAATCAATGCAGATGGAATTGCTTGCATTTGGACAGGAGTTGGCATTTCAAATCCTGCAGCTTCCAAGTTTTCAAGGAGCTTTTCAGGAAGATTACACGAAGGAAAAGACAGGATTGGTGCAGGAACAAGGCCTCCCCTAATGCAAATTTCAAGTTTTCTCCTTAGCAGTTTAGCTTGGTCACTAGTTAGAGAACTGGCTTCAGATTTATCATTCGTTTCTCGAACATAATAACATTCATCAGTTGCTAGCAGTTTAACAGGAGACAGGCAAGGAACAGGTGGTCGTGATTTTGCAATCCGATCAAGAAGAATCCTTTTACATTCGAGGCTGCAAATATCATCATCAGTCTCATCACAAATGTATTCACCATATCTACCACAGATTACACAATGAGGTTCCCCTGGCAGGGCTTCTCTTTGGTTCCAACACCGCTGTTTCACATCATTGTCAGCAGCAGAGGCTAAAACGGCAAATGAATGAGCTGTCAAGCCTGACTATTCCATCAATAACTTTACTGGAATCAAGAAAAAAAATAAAGCAGCCAAGTATCTAAAAATATCAGCTATAACGAATGATTGACACACCACAACCACATGCTGATCACCATTTCGGACTACTTTGCATCCACAAGAATATTCACAGCCTATCCAGAAAACTAGCATGAATCTGAAAACCCTACAAAGTTTTAGTTAAAAAAAAAAAAAAAAGCTGCAACCAAACTAGAATCAAACAAGAAAAAATACAAAACAACTGCAAGAAATTCTTACCAAATACAAAACAACTGCAAGAAATTCTAAGCAATATAGTTTCCTTCTTAGGCAAAAATTTTGATCAATAATTTCTCTGATAAAATTATATCTCCTGTACCAAACTTGCCAAGACACATTTCACATACTGAAAATACAAGAAATTACCAACAACCCTTTCTCATTTCTTTATTAAGAAAGCTATTTGGTCACTAATTTCTCAAACAAAGTTATGATCTTGGCAAAAATCATTGAATATGTAGAAAATTAAATAATATTCAGGAATTGAAAAAAGAAGGACAGTAACAACAATTTGCCCATAAACAAGCTTAATTGCATGAGGGATTCTGTTCACCTACCTGAAGGTTCACTAGAATTAGCTGATTCTCCATTTTCCATCCTTCAATCTTTCTTTCTTTCCTTTTTCAGTTATACTAAAGAAGCCAAGCAAGGTAGTCGTCAATCCGGGATTTTGCCCGACCCAATTGAGTTGTAGCTCAGAACTGCAAAACCCGCACCGGGAAATGTGAAGGGGAAAATTTGCCTGACAAGGATAGGGAAATTCCAAATTGGACGATATTAGAAACCTCCTTGAGGCTTCTCCTAGTATACCACTAGACGCTTTTGACGTTTTTAAAAGATAACACTTACCTCCCATATTAATTATAAAAAGATCATAATAACCTTTCCTGGATACATAATTTACATACCAAATAAATGGAGGTCAAAAATTAAAAAAGAAATAAAAGTCACTTTATTATCTTTCCCTTTTTTCCAACACTCTCTTACTCATTTTTTGTATGACTATGCAATTTTTTATTTATAAATTATAATAAGTTGAATTTTATTTATTTTTTACTTTTTATAATTGTGATAGGGCGGGGTGATTTCTTTATTTACTTTGAGTTGATTTTATAATAATCAATATAATTTAAATGTTTGAGAATGAGTTGAGAAGAAGTTGGAAAAAAAAAATATAAAATTCATAAGAAATCGATTTTGAGCATATATAGTTAAATTGGTGCAAGTAGAAACTCTTTTCAAATATATATATATTTTTAATTTATACTTTTATCGCCTATAGCATTATGATGTAGCAGCATTACTAGAGATTGTTTTTAAGTGATGGTTTTCTTGAATTAAACAAAGTGATTTAGAAGTATTCTTATTTAGCAAGTAAAGAGGTAGTTTATGATTTTTTTAAAAATTTTGTTATACAAATGACAAAAGTAAGGGAGGTAAATAATATTTTTAAAACCTTAGAGATATCAGATGATATTAAAAAAATTCTCAGTTTCTGGTCGCAATCGGCGATCGGATTGGGGGAGGGGGGAGGGGAGGGGGAAGGAGAGAGAGGGGAGGGGAGAGGGAGGGAGGGAGAGAGAGAGAGAATGTGGAGGGGTTTTTAATTATAAAAATACCTCAAATAAATTTTAAAAATACCCCCAAAAATATCTCAAATAAATTTTTATTTTTAAAAATGTCCCAAAAATACCTAAAATTAATTTTTAATTTTAAAAATGCCCAAAAAGTATCCCAAATAATTTTTAATTTTAAAAATACCTCAAAAAATTATCCAAAATAAATTTTTACTTTTAAAAATACCACAAAAAATTATCCCAAAAACACCCTCAAAAAGTTTTTGAAAGACAGCTATAGCTGTTTTTGAAAGACAGGTACAGTAGTTTTTCACATTCCAAATGCTACAGTAGTGTTTTTGAAAAACAACTAATCCAAACGGATCCATAATATTTCTAAGTATAATGTTTATTTCATATGTGTATCTGTGTTTAGTAATATATCAAGAGCAAAAAGAATAAGAAATTACAATCAACAAGCAAATATTAAAAATAAAAAGCATGAATATAGAATACAAAACACAAAAATAAGTTGTCTTGTACTATATTCAGAGCCCTTCGTTACTAATAAAACTTAATATAGTATTTTTGTGTTGATTATTTCATTTATTTGGTCTAATTATGCACCTTCTTATAATCACTAAGTTGGGGATTGCAACATTTGGCAGCATAGAACCCATCTTCCTTTACTAACCAATTGCAATATAAATTTTTTCTAAGTGGCCTGAATTATTCACAATAACTATATGTCAAATTGTCACTATTAACGACAGGTCGTCAACCAATCAAAGATAAGAATACCTACCCTAATAACTTAAATTCGAGTATAGCGTGAGTAGGGTCGTCCTCACAGGGATTGAGCTAAATTATTTCTTCTAAAGCAATAAATAAAAAGGGAATTTTTAGAAAATTAAACTAATTAATTAATACTAATAAAACTAATTATAAGAATAAATTAAATCTAACGAATGACAATGAATGTTCTAACAAAAAATTCAACTTTTCAGATACGATCCACATGACTGATCATTGATGCAATAATATTTCAATCACTCATTAATAGATTGGTTATAGCCATCAACAAGGTTTGACAGCTAACTTTTCCTTACTTTATCGGCGACCATTGCCTATTTTCCTAACCAAGAAACAACCCTACCTACGACTATAGGATTTAATTTCCCAATTGCAATAACAACTAGAAAAACCCAATCCTAACCAATAAACACGTTATGAGGGTTTATTTAAATTAGATCATACGTTTCCCTAATGTATGTAATGTTAGTCACCACTAATATTAATCGACTAAACAATTACGGATTTAGTAAATTAATTTAGCAATAGATTATTAGGTTGCTTTGAATATCGGGCCCTTGACATTCAAATAACAAAACAACCATAAGCAATTAAAACAGAAAATGTACGAATACCAATGAATTAGAAGAATAAATAAAAATCAATTTGATCTCATAGATGTTTGGGAAACTCGTCTTCAAGTTGATCTTTGACTAGAAAAGATGTCTAGCCACTCTCATGGCGAAAATCCACAAAAATAACAAAAATAACAAAACTAGCCAGCGTTCCTTTTGCTCTCGTTTCTCCCGAAGAGAAAACAAAGAAGAGTCTGATGAGAGAATGGAGAGAATCCTATGCGAAAGAAAACAAGGAATAATATATGATGGCCCGTCTTTCTTTCCTAAAAAATAGTACTAGTAGTCTATTTCCACTTTGTTTTCCCTTTTTTTTCCGTTTCCTGAGTCCTCGCAACTTCTTAATAGGCTTTTCCTTCCTGATTGAATAAAGTCTATCTAGAAATAGGAATCTTTGAGATTTTTGGAAACTCCCACGTGCAAATAATCTAGACTGTCCAGGATTTGAAAGCAGGAGTTAGATGCGCCCACGCCTAACTACATGGAAGTCTTCTGGAAAACTATTTTTTAGGTCTTTTTTGTCTCCAATTTCGGCAGTTATCACCAAACACAAAAATTAAGCATAATCCACCAAGTAGTGCAATATTTAGTCTAACTGATTAGAAAATATTAACAAAATTAACGACTAACATGCACCTTATCAATTAATATCAAAACTTATATCTTGTTTTCCCTACAAAAAATGACAAAAGAATAGAGTACTTCTGAAAGGTTTCGATATCAAAACTTATATCTTGTTTTCCCTACCAAAAATGACAAAAGAATAGAGTACTTCTGAAAGGTTTCGATACGATACGCCAATGGAAGTCTTCATTTTTGCGAAGGATATGAAATCCTAAATCATCATCTTTTGATTGACAATGGATGACTAATTCATCATTCGGGAGATCACTAATCACATGAATATTATAATGTCGCAAAGCTATAACTATGGGTGATATTTGAATAAGGTGAAGGCAAAAGAAGTAAAGAAAACATATACATGTTTACAATGATAGCCATTTTCGTTAATAATGTGTGTTATATTTCAATTTTATCAAATTAGCTCTTAATAGAGAGACAATGTAGCATTGGTTATTGTCGATGCATTAATGAAAGAACAGCACTAGAATTAAATGTTTGACCTTTTTTGGCAAAAAAAAAAAAACAAGATCTTGTGATTATTTAAACAACCACATTTATTGCATTAATAACGAGATAATAGTAACATAACACGGTTTGACTTTTTTTTATTTAAGAAATACAAGTTGTTTTTCGTCTCTAATACAATGCTATAATATAACATCATGCAAGAAAAATAGGAATGAGCTAAATCTACATTACTTTATCATTAGTGTGCATATTCGATGCATTGGTGACTTATAATAATAAATCTTGAACAAGGTGTTGATTAAAAAAGAGAGATATCAATTTTGTCCCTCAGTTATGTATACACGTTACATTGGAAGGAAAGGGAATGATACTTATCCAAACTCCTTTTAAATATTAGGGATAAACTACTAAATGATATGGATATTATATTTGATAAATAAGTAGAGTTTCTACTGCAAAACTAATTTACAATGCATGTAGTTGCGCAAAATTTTTTTAACTAATGTCTTTAACACCCTTCTTATATTGTTTTATCATACATATGTACATACATGTATACATACATACACACACATATACATGTATGTATGTATGTATATGCATGTGTGTGTACAGGTTGTTGAGTTGGCTGTTCTAACATTCTGCTAAGTGGACTATCTATCTTTTTACCATAGACATATTTAATGTTTGTGTTTTTGGCTTTTTATTCTTTTTCTATTTTTTGTTAAGAATAAATTCTCTTCCTCTTTCACTTCCTTACCCTTCAATTAATTTATTGGTTTCCGTCTTATGTACGTTTGTATTTTTCAGTGTTCAGATCTCATTTTGATAGTTGCTTAGTTTGCTACACTAAAATTTTGGCCTTAGTGACGTCCAAGTGGATTATATATCTTTTCGCCATAATTAACTGAATTAATTCCTTTCCTTTTTCACTTCCTTATTTTTAGCAACTTTGAATCAATTTATTAGTTACTACCTTGTGTACGTTTATATTAATTCAGGAGGTGGGGTTATGAGTGATCATGAAGGGAAATTAATCCTTGCTTTTCACAAAGAGTTTGAGGAGGCTAGTGTCTCAACAGCTGAAGCTATGGCTTTGGAATTTAGTCTCTTTCTTTCGTATTATCGCATGGTATACCAGATTGTGACATTGAAATGGATTCTTTAGCATTAGCTTCTATGCTAAATTTGGGTACTAACACTTCATGGCTATATATTGTGCAATGTAATAGCAAGGATCCGATCAAGGTTTCGTGAACATGAAGTCTCCCTATAGGTTCTCACTCTTAAACCCTCCCTTTTTCCTTTTTCTCGTTAATAAGGTTTGGATCAAAAAAATCAAAGAAGACAAGCACCTCTGCTACACCTAGCAATACCCTGCGGAAAATGAAACAATTTAAATCCATACTACAGTAGCAGTAAAAATAAGCCAAGCTCCCGAGTCCGAAAAGCCCACTAAACCAGCAGATCTCGGCTAACTCCAGGAAACAACTCCCATTATTTCTGTCATGTATCCCCCGATGAGCAATCACTGTTTCTGTTATCCTGATGAAGCAAACTCA
Source organism: Gardenia jasminoides (assembly GCA_013103745.1). Taxonomy (NCBI): domain Eukaryota; kingdom Viridiplantae; phylum Streptophyta; class Magnoliopsida; order Gentianales; family Rubiaceae; genus Gardenia; species Gardenia jasminoides. The sequence goes on along the minus strand of CM023099.1, from coordinate 9,887,096 downwards.
ATCCTTATCTTAACAGTCTGTAAATATTACCTTAGACATCAGACAGCTACTAGCTTCATCCTTAGTCACTCCAGTAAGCAACAGAGCTAGGACCTGTAAATATGCTTTATGATCACAAGTTTATTTAAATATCTTTCACCAAAGCAGGACTTCTCAAGCACCATCACACTTAGGCCCCGTCTGATAATACAATTCAGCACTTAAACTTAATGGATTCAAATCTTAACACGTTCAGACCATTTGATAACTGAAAATAGAACATCCGAATGAATTAAGTAGCACTGAATTTTCTGGGCAAAACTTGCTCCCAAAAATAAGTGATAAGCTATTCACTTATCACTGAATGTAATATACATTCAAATGTATTAGATTTAGCACTTAACAATTCAATCACTTAATGTATTCAGATTTCAGATTTCAGACTGCAGTTTTATCAAACGCACCCTTAGCATCATCAAACTAACATCTCAACAAATAACAAACCAAAAAATTGTACGCATATCATTCAGCACTAACATCAGGCTCAGGGCATCCTCACGCCTCGCGCAAGGGAAAATCGTCTAGTATGCACGTATGTGATTAAAATAATACGTGCATATCTAGATATACGTGTGTGTGCGTGTGTGTGTGTAATGATAAATATTTTAAGATGCACATTATTATTTAATAAAGTGTGCATTATTGCATATATATGTCTACATAAGGATATTTTAGATATTAGAATGGAAAATAATCTTATTAGGTTACGTAAATGGTAATTTTCGCACCAACAAATTTTAGAAAAGTTGAACCCAAACTATGAATTTGGCTTCCCTTTTTTTTTTCCTCTTTACAATTTTTTTTTAAATTTGAAAAAGAAACCTTTAGGAAGTAAATTTATTCTGACATATTATTTAGCCATATTTTGGGAAGAAAAAAGAAAAAATGCAATTCAATAGAAAATGCTAATCGAATTCTAAAAAATTACACTATTTGACATGGACAATTGTTTAAAAAAAATATATCTAGAAGCAATTTATATTAGAATCGTTATAAGGTTCATTATAAGTATAGTTATACAAATTTTTTATTATGTGTATACATATGTATACATGTACTTTGAAATTAGAATAACCCCTGTACAATATTAGAGGCGCAATTGTTTTGCAGCTTCCAAACCACGCCCATGGAAGGATGCCTGCTGCTTTACTTGATTAAGGCGTGAAGTAGCTATGCAGAATATTCCACGCCTCTAAAGCAGGGCCATAGTTATATGCTTCCGTCGTCTATTGATCCAGCTTCCATTCGCAGACAATGCTGTCCAACCTCAACAACCATGTCTTAGCAATCCTAGACAAATGCAAACACCTCAACCACCTTAAACAACTTCAAGCTTTTCTCATCACCTTTGGCCACTCCAACACTCAATTCTTCGTCTTCAAGTTGGTCCGTTTCTGCACTGTTAAGCTGTCAGACATCACTTACGCACGCTTGATTTTTGATCACCTTGATCCTCCCAATTCACATCTCTATACAGCCATGATCACAGCTTATACTTCCCTACAAGACCACCATTCTTCCCTTTTTTTGTACCGTGAAATGGTCCGAAATAGCCAGGAAATGCCTAACCATTTTATATTTCCTATAGTTTTGAAGTCGAGCCCCGTAGTCGTTAAGCCTTATGGGACCGAAATGGTGCATTCCCAGATAGAAAGTTCTGGTTTTGGGAAATATCCAGTTGTGGAAACTGCTCTTTTGGATGCGTACTCGAGGTTTTCGGCTGATATTAGGATTGCCCGGAAGCTGTTTGATGCAATGTCTGAGAGGACTATTGTCACCTGGACAGCAATGATTTCGGGCTATACTAGAGTTGGACAGATCGGCAATGCGGTTTTGTTGTTTGAAGAAATGTCTGAGTGTGAAAGAGATCCGCCATTTTGGAATTCTATTATTGCAGGGTGCACGCAAAATGGATTGTTTTCAGAGGCTATTACGTTCTTTAGGAGGATGGTCTTGGAGGAAAAGATGAGTAGAAGGAATAGGCCTGATCAGGTTACGGTTTTGTGTGCACTTTCAGCATGTGGGCATAGTGGATTGCTGCAGCTTGGGAAATCTATTCATGGTTATGTGTATAGGAATAGTCTTGGTTTGAATAAATTTGTTTCCAATGCTTTGGTTGATATGTATGGGAAATGTGGGAGCTTGAAAGAGGCAAGGAGAGTTTTTGATCGGACTCAGAATCCGAGTTTAACATCTTGGAATTCTATGATAAATTGTTACGCTCTCCATGGTAAAAGTGAGAGTGCTATTAGTGTTTTTGAAGAAATGTTGCAACAAGCGGATCAAGTAGAGCCAGATGGAGTGACTTTTGTCGGGCTATTAAATGCTTGTACTCATGGAGGATTGGTTGACCAAGGGCGTCATTATTATGACATGATGGTTCAAAGGTACGGAATTGAACCTAAAATTGAGCATTATGGTTGTTTAATTGATCTTCTTGGACGAGCTGGTAAATTTGATGAAGCGTTGAAAGTTATATACGGAATGAAGATTAAGCCGGATGAGGTTGTTTGGGGTTCTTTGCTCAATGGATGTAGGATTCATGGACGACCTGATTTGGCTGAATTTGCCGTCAAGAAGTTGATTGAGATTGATCCTAATAATGGTGGTTATGTTGCAATGTTGGCAACCTTATATGGGGCAATGGGCAAGTGGGATGAGGCACGAGAGTTGAGGAAGACGCTTATGGAGCAAAATGCTTACAAGACACCTGGTTGCAGTTGGGTTGAGATTGATAATCAAGTGCACCAATTCTATAGTGTTGATAAATCACATCCAAGGGCAGAGGAGATTTATGCAGTTTTGGAATGTCTGGCAGATTCATATTGACTACAATCACTCAGGCCTTCTGCTGACATAATTTAGACAGGTAATGTGTGTAATTTTATAGCTGCTGCTCTTTTATTATCTTTTTGTAATTCTAGATAGCTAATTCAGTTAGAGCACACTTGATTTGTGGATTGGGATACAAGTTTAAGACATTCGCATCTTTGATGTTAGTGTTCTGACATAGATATAGTTATTAAGTTTAGCTTATAATACTTCTTCTACTTCTACTCTTCAAAGGTTATTTGCTCCTCCTAGTTTTCCATTCTCCCATCTCTGGAAAATGATACATTGCCAGTCAATCTTTGACAGTGTAGCAGGTCTTGCTACCCTTAACAGTTGCAAATATGTCTTCGACAGTTCCCTGATGTTGGAATTAATCTGTCTAATGTAGCATTTGAATACAGCCTCAATTTCAAGTACAGAACTTGTGGGACTTATTTCAAATTTGTAATTATTGAGAAGGAAAACATATACCTCTGCATGCAATGCCTGTATTAGCTATCAAAAAATCCGAGTATTTGATGACTGGGGTTCTTTTGCCTATGCAACGGAGTAACAAATTTGTTGCACTGGATGCCTTTATACTGTGATTAGATTGTTTATGTGGTAATAGTTCATTGGTTAATTCCAATTTCCTAAAATCTACAGAATCTAAAGGCATATGCTGAACTCGAAAAAAGCTTTGGTAACTTGAGCATATATTTTGACGAATGGCTTCAATTGAAGATCATTTGCTTCGAAATTGGCAGTTTGCATGCTTGGTAGTTCTTTAGTGCTATTACATCAAAAATCGCCTTGGACTCTTCCAATGATGTTTTGAAAATTTCACGTGACAATGAAGTGTGATTACTTTCTCATCTCTACCGTGAGTACTTGAATCTATTGGTGAGTTGTCTTGTTGCTATATTATCTTTTTGTCTTAAATCTGGAAGAGAATGGGATTCCAGGACTTTAGGAAGAACTGCTTTTCTTCTTCATCCAGTTGCTAGCCTGGTGGACAATCATTACCTTTAGTAATGAGATGTGCTGTAGATGGCAGTTTCTTACTACAGCACATCTCCTATGGTGAGTAACGAATCTTTCTCTGTTGTTTTTTGATGCTCATTAGATGCCAGTTCATAACTTGTTCTGATGAAGTTGTAGCCAGCATTTGTGGCCAGTTGGAACAAATTTGAGTTCAGTTCACGCTGACCTAGCTGAAGTTGATGGTCAAAGGATATCAGGGTAATATTACTGAAAAAGGTAAATATATTTGCTAGTTTATATTAAAGCCAGGTAGGCTTGGTCAGGCATTGCAATATGTTGAAGACAATATTCATTCAGCCACATAGGTGACTTGTTGAAAGATTTAGGAAATATATGAGGTCCTTCCTTCACGTTTTTTGAAGGATTTTAAGTTCTCTAATTTCATAGGGGATGCACTTGTAACATTTCATCAAATAAGTAGAGCAGCTGTAATAGTTTATTATCTACTTTTATGAATTCTGAGGAACGGAAAACTGGAGAAGAAAAAATTCAGTACTGAGCTAATAAAAATTTATAGGCAAGTAACATGTGCTATTCCTTATTTGCTAGATGCGGTTTACTGAAGGTTACTTTTATGTCCCCTGTATCCTCATTCTCAGTGGGAAACTCTTTTAAGTATGTGTTGCAAGTCTAGCCTTCTGTCATATGCTAGCACTTTCAATTTTGTCAGAGTATTAATGTAGCATTCACGGCCTCTCAAAAAGAAAATGGTAGTATGAATTTGAAGTGATGTTTGGGAACCAGAAGGGTGGTGAGGCATTGTTGGCAAAAGGATTGATAGAGAATGGTTCCTTGCACTGGGATGGTAAAGTCTGCCATGATTGTGGTGTTTACCCGACAGTTGCTTTTGTTGTTTCGGTGGTGGTGGAAAGTTGATTGGACTGGTTCTTTTAGAATTGCAGTGTTGGATGGTGTATAGATTTTTGCTTTTTCCCTGGAAGAGCTGCATGAAAAGAGGTTTTCCAACAAGGAAACTTTTCAATGGTAGGTTCACTGCCAAAATGTTCTTTGATTTTATCCTCTAACGAGCCAATCCTTCTCGTGTAAGTAGGGTGTTACCAGACTTTGGTTTAGCCAGAGATTTTAGTCCAAACTGTTAGGTGCTTCATAGTCAAATAACAACATGTGGATTCCTATGATATTCCTGGACCCAGGACAGGAACAGTCACCAGGAAAACCGTCCCGAACGGTTTTGTATAAAAGCACAGCATGTAACTTTACTTGCACAAGGCGTAACTCATTTTTCACAACATGTAACTATAGAACAAAAATTGTGGGCCCCACACACGGTGTGAAAAACAATGTACAAGAAATGATCTGAACCACATTTTTTTTTTGGCCAAATCTGAGCCACAACCGTTCGGAACCGTGACCTTCCCTGCCCCAAATCCGATATTCCTAAGCTTTCCTTTATCGAGTATCATGTCATGCTGTTGCTCCCAATTTTGTTTGAATTAACAGGAGGAATGACACGCTGACATCTTTGCCTATAAAGAAGGAAGAAATGAGGATTCAAGGGCAGATGTTACCACTATTTTATGACATTAAAAGTGATAATTTGAACAATGATTTTTTAACCTTAAAGTTGAACTGAGCCTAGCTCCATGTGGATGGTAAGGTGGGAGGAGTTGTAAGTAAGATCTTGGGTTCAAATCCTCTAATTTATCCAAAAAAAAAAAAAAAAAAAAAGAAGAAGAGGGAGGCGTAGCTCCATACGTAAATTTCTATGTCAAGTGATACAGGTACTAAGCACTTTGTATCAGTGGATTTTTGAACAAAAAATTAACTCTTGTTGTTTGTCACACGTAAACATTTTTCCAAAGGACAAAAGTAATGTTGGCATGTAATTCTAATTTCCAAGATAATCAGTTATGTTTCATGGAAGATTTTATGAACACTCCTGATTCTAAAATTTTTATAGTAGACATATTTCAAATAAAAATTTCTACAAATAGCTGCTAAAATAATATGGATTTTAATAAATTAACAAAAAAAAAAAAAAAAGGAACCGAGGATCTCAATGACCGTGTTTGAGTAGCCAAAAGAACAACAGGAATATGCTAAAAAATTTGTTCCAATTCAGAGAACTGATAGGGAGTTTAAAGAGACTCAAAGACAACCACTTGAGATATAGAAAGCACAAGGTGATTGGCTTGAATACAAAGAAGCAATAGTGAGACACAGAAGAGGATACCAGAAACACCAAAAGCTGAAATAGCACAGCAGGGAAATAGAGATGGAGATAACTCATAACTTCTTTCAAATCAATATAGCTGTGAAAGCTTAAGGAAAAGGCAGCCAGATGGGAATTGGAGTTATAGCAGCAAATGACAACAATCAAGTGGTAGCTCAATGGGCATTGAGGGAATACAGATCAGGAGACAACTTGCCGGACAATGCTGTGGCTCAAAAATTTGCAGTAACCAAGGCAAAAGAACAACAGTGGAGGAGAATCAAGGTGGGAGTTCCACAACAACACCTAGTGAAGATGATAGAAGCTAACAAATCCAAAGATATCAGGCTTTATTCACACATAGAGGACTTTCATGACTTAAGCTTTATGCTTTTGGAATGCTCATTTGTTTTGGCTAGTACTGAAAGAATAGATAGAACTTGCAGCATTAGCTACTATGCTATAAGCATATCTTTTGATGAGTAGTGGATTAACCCCAGTGTCTTAATGCACATGTATAGCTATAACTGAGCCTTTACTCGCTAAGTGTATAGTTCATACACATTTTCAATAAAATCACTTATTGTTTCCTGAAAAAAAAAATAGTTGCAGCTGAAACGTATAAGAACCTGTAAGAATGGCATATCTGTCTTGCAGGGTTTTAAATTATACACCAGTCTGAAAAGCTAGAAAGAAATCCCTAGTAGAAAAACAGGGATAGAATTCTATAATTTACATAGACAGAAGAAATCATTACTTTGGATGCTTCTTTGACGAGTACAGACGAAAGATTATAGTACCACTGAACAGTGTTGATTGCTAATTGGCATAACCAACAGCTTACATAGGAATTATGGACCAACGAATTCGGGGTTATCTACTTGATCTTCAGCTGAGTTGCTCTTCTCTTTCTGTTTGATCTCACCAAAGAAATAGGAAACAAAGCCCCAGAGAGAAAGGACAAGAGCTAAAATCTTTTCTGCCTTGAAACTTTCATTGTAGAAAAGAACAGCCAAGACTTCTGTCACAGGAAGCATGACAGCAATTATAATACCAGATAGCAAAGACGATCCGCAGAAGGTGACTCCAACAGCACCAAGGAAGAAGCATTGCCAACTTATGGCAGTACAAACTAGCACCACATAGAATTTTAGTTGTCCCAGTTCATAGCTTTTTGCGTCCCTTGAAATTGCCTACAAATAGAAAACACAAGTTTTACTGGAGTTTTAATTTCCATACAAGGTATTTATACCCAAAAGGTTGCTTGTCAAATTGTATTTAAGACAAGTATTTACTTAGTTGCCCAATAAAGGATATTTGGTTTCTTTAAGATCAATTGAGATTCGCAGGGCTACAGATAGTCATATACATGGATCGTCTGAGTTCATGTACTTCAAAAATTGAGCTGTCATAATCCCTTGAGAAAAAAAAAATAAGCCTGTTTTTATGCAGTTTTATACATAAATCGACCCGAAACATCAGTCTGCAATTAGTCAGGTAGACTGTCTCTACAATTGGTTTGGTGCAGTTACAAAGAATCTACTAACCAAAATTCTAACTCATGTAAAAGCTGATTTTGTACTATCGATTCTTGAACGTCAAATTTTTTAAAATGACACGTGCTCTTTGTTTGGTGCTAAAAAAGTTAATGAAATGAATGCATATATGTTTTCCATGGAAGTTTGATTTTCTAGTGACAAAATCACCGTTATATACTTGCATGATTATAGTTCAGGAATTATAGTAATAATCTCAATATTTCAATTGTCTTTTTTTCCTGCATGAAAAAAAAATAGCCAGCAATCAAAGTCCAAATGCAGCAGCATACGATTTTGAGATTTGACTTTTTAGGTCTAAAAAGTCCAGAATCGAAATACTAAATCAAAAGGTAAAACCTAAAATCAGATATCTAGAATGAGAACAAGGGTTTAAACTCTAAACATCATAACCAATTAATGCTGTCATTAGGGAACCTAATTCCTTGTGCCATCAATAACTAACCCAAAAATCAAATTAAGCAGGATGCACAAGAAAGTTGTGGAAAAAAAAAATTATTCTAGGAATTAACCATTGACTCAAAATCCAATTTTTGTTTTTAAATTCTAAGTTTTGCTTGTGAATGAGCAAGAAGAAGTAAGAAATTACCTGGAAATCATTATTTATGAGCATCCCAATAGTGCAGACAGCGGTAGCAAAGAAAGACATGACCAACTGAATCTCCATAACAAGCGTGAAACTAATAGCCTTCTTGGCCTTCATATCAGCCAACTCTATCAAAGGCAAAACAAATCCATACAAAGCCGAGGCCGCAAGAGTCATAAAAAACCCCACATAATAATCCCTCTTCGTCACGCCCTTTGGCCGATCACTGCCACTGTGGAGCGCCAAGACAGCTGCTCCAATCGTCAACAGAACAACCGCATTTATCGAATAAGGCGTAAATTTCTGCCTGACGAGAATAAAAGCAAATAATGCTGTGAAGGCCAGCTGAGTAGCAATAACAAGAGCAGAAGTGGATACAGGCAGCTTTGCAATACCCTGGGCGTACAAGAAATCATCCACACCAGTTAGCACTCCAATCACGGCAAAGGCGAGGAATATTCTCCACGTAATGTGGAACAGTTTTGCATTGGACCCTTGAATTTTGCGACGATTGAGGTAGGCAATGAGTAGAGGGATAAGCATGAGAGGCCAGCCCCCGGTTTCCAACCAGGCCGAGAGCCATATTCTTTTGCCTCCGTGGATGAAGTAAAGACGCATGATTAAAGGGCTGCCTGTGACTCCATAGGCTAGTAGGAAGCAGTTTAGGAATAGGAGGAATTTTTTCCTGGCCTGATAACTGCTTGCTGCTTGTTCTTCTGCTTCTGCCTGGGGTTCCATGATCATGAAATGGGTTGCCAGTGTGGTTGAGAGTCCGTCCGGTTGTATACAGTATGCAGCCAAGATATGCACGCATAACTTGAAATGAAAAGGAAAGCTGTGTTGTGCCACATCACTTGAAATAAAAAGGAAAGCTATGATTATGCCACGTCTTTTTCCTCACGTCACGTAAAAAATGCTGTGAAAAGTACTTAATGATAAATTATAAATTTCACTAGAAAAATAAAACGGTTGATGCCCTTCACTTACCATCTTGTGAAAAATTTTGAATCTTAAACTTTCAGTAGTTTTTTCAATTCAGCGCCATCAAATTGCTTCAAGACCTTTTTTTTTTTTTTAAACTTTTTCCACGGATTGAAATATAAAAGACTTCCTTATCCATATTTCCTCTAGCCTTCTCTATGTTGCTATGTATTTTCAACTAGCAATAAAAAGAAAAGAATCACCAAGCAACATGGCAAATTGAGAGCACGTTGAAATAGACATGTTAACAAGATAGTGTAAGACATAAAGACTCCTATAGTCTCCATTCAATTATTTATTTGTTTGTTAGAAATATTTTAGTTTAGTTGATTTAAGCCCCCTTTCTTGGATATGTATTTGCCTGTTTGTTTCCGGCTGTGTATTAATTAGGATGCTTATCCAATCTGTCTAATCTAATCTATCTTAAAAGCGGCAATTTTCAATGTAATTCCAATTGGTATTGAATTGAACTGCTCAATTATTTTGAATGGAACATTTATTTTGACTGGAATTGCTGTGGGTTTTTTCCAATTGGAATTGTAATTGTTCTTCAATTTAGCAGTGGATTTGGTTATTTGGTAATTTAGAGCAATTGCTGTGGTTTATTCCCAATTGGAATTGTAGTTGCCCTTGAATTCAACGGTGCACTTGAGCGGTGGAATTATTTTGATCGGGACATTTATTTTTATGGATAGTAGGTATTTGGTAATTTAGATGAAATTTAGTGGCTTTTTGGTAGTGAACCGGTTAATTTGTAATTTAGAATAATTGGGTGGGTTTCTCATAATTTGGCATGCATCACGAAATGCATGAAGACACCACGTGGAGGGCCATGTGTCAACGCAATTCATGGGCCTTTTTTCCTTTGCACACCGAAAATGACTAAAGGCAGAAACTACAGCTTATTCGCCCTTGAAAAACTCCACTTCTCTTCAACTTCCTCATCTCAGGCATTTTCTTAAAATTGCTCAACTACATGCCTACCTCTCAAATTGCCTCCTTCTCTTTTAGTCAAAGCTCTACTCACTAATTTTAGATTATCCCTTGTTACAAATGCCTATCCTCAAAACATTAGCTATGATAAGAATATTTTTTGATTAATTGGCAATGGAGGTTGGCCGAAATTTGGTAGGGCAACCTAACTGTTTCATTGTAACTATTGGGTTTGCAACCATGGCGATGGTGCCTCTTCACCCTTTCCCTATGTCATGGTTCGCACATTTTGCTAGCAGACATGCACATCCGTTACGCGACTGTGCCTGATCGACCAAAGGTGCACTATTCTCGATAGGAGATATAACAGAAAAACTTGGATTGGTAGTAGAAATGCACCCTTTCGTGACTTGTAAGATTAACGCCATATAGGTCATAGGTAATGTTTAGGATCTCTTGTAGAGTGTTAATATGTTTGTTTTAATGTCTAGAAGTATGTAATAAAGTTTAGGACGTGCTGGAATGTTCTAGGCCATTCTTGAGTAGTCTGGAGGTTTGTATATAGAAGAGGAGCCTTGTAGAACTTTCTAGAAACTAAGTGTAGAAGCAACTTGTGTAGAGGGTTCTAGAACCTCTTGACTTGCCTATCCGCACCATTTATAACAATTCTTGAAAAGCAAGCAATAAGCAATCTAAACTTTCCTTTGCCCCAGAACGTTTCTTACTTTGCCGATATACCTAGCTTCCGTACAAAAACCGTGCGACCAAAGGTTAAGACTGAACTAATGATCGTTTGTAGTTAAAGTCTCAAGCATCACTAGTGCCACACGGTATGTATGCTTAGAGAAAAGTAAGCAGCCTGTGACATACCATCATTTAGTTTGGGAGTGTGATGTCTCCAACCTTCAAGTTGAGGAAGAGCACCTCTCAAAAGAGCCCAAGAGGACTATTTTTCATGGTAAGAGGAAACGGGACAAGTCCACGGTACAAGACCCGATGGCTGCATTTGATAAGAGGCTAGCAAAAGTGGAACTAGCGTTTGTGGACCATCATTACCAGTGAGACAAGGTGAAGCAACGCATCGAGCAACTCGACGGAGAGGAGTTGCAAGTGGAGATGCAAAGTGCTCTAATCCAGGCCGTGGATAGGTTGCAGCAAGACAACAAGTCATTGAGGTTAGAGACGGAGACTCTTCGCAATGAGGTTGTTAAGCTCAAGAAGGAGCTCGAGACATTAAGGATGCACATAACAATGAGTGCGAGTGTAGGGGAATCCTCAAGTGTTGGGAGGAGTTGGCAAGACTGAGGACCGAACTTTATGCGTTTCAACTACATGGGGCAATGGGTACCGTTGTAACCGCACCAAGAGCGGAGGTGCTGGCTATAGGGGAGAATGGAATGCCAAATCCCTCAGAACTTCTTGATGGTGATCTGGACGTTCTTCCACCGTTGATTCTAATAGAGGTAACTCGATTGCAAATTCACCAACACTTGTTGAATTGCTTGTTGTTGCTCCAAATGTCTTCTTCTCGTCACTGTTCTTTCAATCTCAAGATCTAATAGAATTACGACTTGGAGGTTCAGTGCATACACTACAAAATACCAAAATAAAAAAATAATAAGTAGAAATAATACTACTAAATGTATAATAGTAAATTGGTACAGTATAGACAAAGAAATTCACAAAATTAAAATTAAAACAAGTTTAAATTATTAAAGTTTGTTTTTGCCCTAATATTATCCAAAGTCCTCAGCAATGGTGCCAAAGACATAAGTTACACTTTTGAATGGTAGAATTTTTAACTGAAAAATTATTAAAGAATTTGTAACTTATTGCGTTTGAATTCAAAATAAACATTTGATATATTTTTTATTAAAATATTCAACGATCCTTCACTTATTTCAATAAAAAAATGTGACATTTTTATTAAAATATCCAACAATAGATACGTTGCTACACCATTTCTTAAATTTTTTTACATTAAGTGTGGGATTTCAATAACACTCAACTGACTTACTCATGTTTTGTTTTTATTTCCAAGGTTTTGTTATTTAAGTAAGAGCTCAAAGCCCTAACTTGCCCTAAAAGAATTTAAATCCCCAACCCACCTTTCTATCTCTTTCCTCTCGTTAACTCATATGAGCTGACACAGGAGATGGCCACACACAAACTCGTAACCACTCATAATTATTAGGGTCAATTGCTATATTGACATTGTTTAGTGAATGACTAGGATTGAGCCAATTGAAATGAATGACTCAAATTGACTTGATTTGATCTGGTTCGACCTAAGCTATTAATTGCATCATTTAGTTGTAGGAGCAAACGTAAAGGTCTTAGATCCCGATTAGTACTTTTTTCTCACAATTACCTATGAAGAATTTGGGTAGGGATAACCATATCTTCAGCTGATAGCCATAAGTTGATCACCAGTTTAAGATTATCTAAAGCATGCTTTCACAGTTAAAGGAGAGGTTTGGAAAATTTACAATGGTGTATACATATTGTAGAGCACATGATTTAAGGTAATTGTTTTAGCTTCTATAAGTGTCAACCTAGATAGTGTGACAAAAGTGGGCAAGGACGGAATTAGGGGGGTGCGCATGGGCAGCCGCTCTCCTAAAATTACTAAAAATTCTTTGGTAGATATGGATATTTACTAAAATTCTACAAAGTTTGCCCCCAAATTATATCTATTTGTTACATAACTTACGTTAGTTGTTAACTATTTCTAGAGTTCCTTTTTGAGTTTTCGAGTGTAAACACAGTTCTAGTAATTCTTTTTACAGCTTTCCTAATTCAAAACAAACTCCTAAAATGTAAACTAGTCAATTATTTCTCCTTAAAATACTATAACAACAGACTAACTAGATTTCATATGTATATGCAGTCCACAAAACAAACAAATTATGATCTCTGTAAAATTGATAATAAACAATTATACAGAAGCAAACAAATATTAATCCAATGGAAATTTGACTTCTGTTACAACTTATTTATATCAGTTAAATAAAAATAAATACCAAGAGTAATAAACTTTTTTAAAAAAATTCATTGATGTATTGTTAGTCCTTCTTTAACTTCCATTCTTGTACTTTGACGCATCGATTTTGTGCAAATTTTATTGTTCCAAGCCAAGTTATTTTTTTATTTTGCTTTAATGAATTTCCCATCATATGTTATGTTCATATATAGATATTCAACCCTATGCTAGTTTCCAGTTTGTATGTAATTTAATGAATAAGCTATTGTTTAATTTAATTTTCTTTTTAACATCTTAGAAAATGATCATGCTTAGTTTTGTCAATTTAGTATGTAATTCGCTAGAACTTAATACATATGCAAACGGTTCAATTTTTAGTTATATTATTTTTATTGAATGCATTTTATTCATTTTTCATTGGTTTAAACTTTCAAGAATTTATTCTCTAATATGATGTATGAATTAATATATAATTATTAGTTAACTAATTAGATTTAATTTTGATATATTTTAGATTATCAAATAACACAGTAAAAAAATGCCTCCAAAACAATTGACTCATTTTTCAAACAGAAACATTCTTCTAAGAAAGATGGTGCTTCTTCTTCTACTGAAACTTCCTTAATTAAGTTATCAATTGTAGAATCAACATTACAAAATATTGTGCCATCAGTAACAGGTATTTTAACTCCCATATTTGAAGAAAAATCTGATGAAATTTTGCAATGTGATCCTGGATTGCATAAATCAATTTGGGATTATAAACTAGAGGAATGAGATGAAATTCAAAGAGCTTATATTAGAGTCGGACAATATCAGCCTCCTATTTCATATTCAAAAGATCTTATTGATAAGAATGGTCACCAATTTTATATTCCTAGTATAAACTTTTTTCGATTGGTTAGAATATTCGCTGTAAACAAATGCTACTTTTTGTCTCCCATGTTTTCTCTTCAATAGATCATCTAGCCGTTGTGAACAAAATGCTTTTATTATTGAAGGATTTTGAAACTGGAAAAAAGTCAATGATGGAATTGTTATTTTCTTAATCATGTGGGGAAAGATCCTAATTCTTTACACAAGAAAGCTGTTGCACAATTACAAGATTTGTAGAATTCCCTACATGTTTAGAAGGCCATTGAGAAGCAAAGTTCTCATCAAGTTGTAAGAAATCATTTGCAGTTGAAGACCTCTATAGATAGGGTTAACCGGTTAAGTGGCTTAATCTCCAAGCTTGTCCCTTAAAAGGTCATGATGAAACTCAAAATTCTGAAAATAGGGTTACTTTTCTTGAATTGCTTGATCTTTTATGCTCTTATAACAAAGATCTTGCATTAATGTTTGAAAATACACCAAAAAAATGCCACATATGATCCACCAAAAATACAAAAAGAAATCCTTTCCATTTTTGCTGAAAAAGTTCAAAATATATCTGTGAAGGAATTGGTAGTGCAAAATTTTGTATTATAGTAGATGAATTTCGCAATGAATCATAGAAGGAGCAGATGGCAATTGTTTTGAGATTTTGTCGACAAGAAAGTTCTTACAAGGGAGCATTTCTTTGATTTGGTCCATGTATGTGATACAATTTCAGTGTCATTAAAAAATGAGATTTTTACAGTTCTTTCTAGGCGCAATCTTAGTATCCAAAATCTTTGAGGTCAAGGATATGATGGTGCAAGTAACATGCAAGGCAAATAGAATGATCTACAAGTCTTATTTGTTCGTAAATATCCATTTGCATATTATATTCAGTGCTTTGCTTATTGTCTTCAGTTGACATTGGTAGTTGCATGTAAGAAAATTATTCCAATTTCTCAATTTTTTTCATATTTGACACTTATTATCAATCTCGTGACTTTTTCAAGTAGGTGACATGACTAATTGAGGGACATTCAAGAAACTATAATTCAAGAACAGATATCCAATGGGAGCTTGATACTGGAAAAGGTAAAAATCAAATTGGGACTCTTAAGAGAGTAGGAGATATTTGATGGGGTTCTTACTATAGTTCTATTTACAGTCTTGTTAAACAATATCAAGGAACTTGCCTTGTTTTACAAAATATTATCTCCGATGGGAACTCCACTCAACTTGGTGAAGTAGACGGTGCTTATGACGTTATTACATCATTTGAATTTTATTTTTGTATTACATCTTATGCAGGATATTTCAGAGGCTAATAAACTACTTTGCCAAGTTTTGCAACTCAAATCTCAAGATATTTTGAATGCAATGCACTTGGTAAGATCCACAAAAGTATATCTATAGAAGAAGAGGGAAAGTGGATGGGATCCTTTGGTTGAAAAAGTGTATTCATTTTTCAATCAAATTCTATTGATATTCCAAATATGGATTCATATTACAAAGCTGGTCGAGGAAGGAATCGTCAACAAAAAATCCTATTACATTGGCACATCATTTTCGTGTTGATTTATTTTTGGGTACAGTAGATTCTACATTACAAGAAATGGACAGCCGTTTCAATGAAGATGTGATGGAACTACTTATTCTGAGTAAAGCTTTGGATCCTTCAAGTGCATACGAGTCCTTCAACATTGGAGATACCTGTAAGTTGGCAAATAAATTTTATCCAAAATATTTTTCTGAGCTAGAGTTGGTGCACTTACTAGTATAAGAAAAACTTTTCAAGACTGATGTTGAAAAAAACTCAACTTTGCAAAATGTGACTACTATTTAGGAGGCCAAATTATGGTCAAGACAAAGAAGTCAAATATCTATACTTTGGTTGATAGATTGATCAGACTTATTTTGACTTTGCCTGTGTTTACAGTAGCAAGTGAGCGTGCATTTTTTGCAATGAAAATCATGAAAACTCAATTGTGCAATAAAATGGATGATGATTTTCTTGCACATTCATTGTTCGCATATATTGAAAAAGGAATAGTTAGAGATATTGAGGCTGATTTAGTTATAGATGCATTTGATCAAATGAAGGAGCGCCGAGCCTTTCGTATGCCTCACATAAATAGGGAATAGGAAGGTAGATAAAATAATATTCTATATTTTCCACTAAATTTTGAGTATGATTTTATAAATTTGAATTTTATTTATAGTTTTAAATTTTTTTATTAATTTATTATACATTGTTTTCTGGTTTATTTTATTATATGTTTAGTAATTTATACCCCAAAGTTAAAATCCTTGTTCCATCTATGAAAGTGAGAACCTTGGTGGACTAGCAAACTTTAGTAGTGAAGATGGAAGGACTGAACATAAAAGTATGAATGTAGGTAATAAATAATATTTGTAAAAATTTAGAGGACAAATTGATAGATAAATTCAAATTTAGGGATGGAAGTGAAATAAGGTAATCAATGACATGAAAAGGTATGCTGTTCCTTGGTTTCTCCTTTTTTTTTTTTTTTTGTGTAAGAAAACACTTGTGTGGGTTCAGCTCAAGTCGCCATCACGGGTCAGGGTAGATCTCAGGGACCATAGGTCGCTTATAAAGGTACTTACAAATCACCCAAACACAACCTTCACATCAGTAGTGAGATTCGAATACACGACTTTTTGTGAGGAAGTGAGTCATTCTTGCCAATTGAGTCAACTTGTGTTAGCTCCTTTGTTTCGCCTTCTAGATGATGGAGTAGAGATGAACATCACTAATAATCAAAGATGAGTGGGCTATGCCAATACAACAAGTAGTGACACCCCTCACCAAATTAAAGGAGAACAGAAAATCTTCTATATCTACTAACAATGAGGTGCTAAGCAACATTTAGGCTGTCGATAAACAGAGATTAGGCTCGGACCAGACCTGAATCTGGTCCATTTTTTCTAGGTATAGAACAAGCCATAGACCCGTTTACTTGAACCCAATCGGGGTCCATTTTATCTATAAATAAGAGGGGCCAGATATAGATTTTACATACCTGACCCGTTTTGGACCCAAACCCAATTAGTATAATTATTTTAATAAAAAATTTATATATTTTATTAAAAGCTACTAATCTACATATTTTAAAATAAACATAATTTTAGATAAATTTATAATTAATTTAATTATATTATTTATATTGCATTAATAAATTTTATGTATAAACAAAATTATCATACTTAATTAATTCTTAAGAACAGGTATACTCGACTTGGATCCGGATCCGAATCCGATCGAGTTTGGATTCAAACCTATATTTTGAGACCTGTCTAGATCCCGATCTGGACCGGAACCCTAGTCTTTTCATTAATGTATTTGGGTCCGGGTCGAGTTCAGGTCTTTTCACATGTTGGGTTCGAGTCCAGAATTACCAATTTTGACTTGGACCCGATCCATTGACACCCCTATGCGACATTACGCATAAGGAGCAATTTATATAATAGTTATATATTAATGTATTTGGGTTTTCAACTTGGAGAAAATTCTAAATTTGTGATGGAAAAAAAAAATTCTACGTTAGGGGTTGTTTGTCCAGAAGTTTCCAAAAATAGGTATTTCGCATTCGTTGAATGCGAGTTACACGAAACTCGCATTCAACAAATGCGAGTTATGCTTTCCCGGCCACCCAAAAATAAAAGGAAAAAAATTGATTTTCCACGTGGAACTCGCATTTGACAAATGCGAGTTTCGTGGAATCAAAACTACCCGGTAGTCACCTTGCCCAGCCTCCCGACTCCCAAATCAATTAAAATCGAAACCCCTGACGAAATTGGAAACTCCACAAATCGAGCCCCAAACACGGCCAATTTCTCAATCGAAGCCAGGGAAGTCATCTTCATACCTGCAATCGATCGAGTAGCTCGCTTTGGTGAAGTGGTGAGGCGGGAGTCACGGTGAAGACCTCTGCTCGTCTCGCCGGACAGCCGGATAGCGGCATTGAAGTCTGAAGCAACAAGCTGAGGTAAGCTTTCCCTCCATCTTCGCTTCATCTGCGCAAATGTTGGGTTTCAAAATTTTTTTTTTTTGGAAAAACGACCGGCCGTAGATAACTGAAGTGAGCAAACAGAATTCACTTAGCTTCTGCCTCCCGAATTTAAGTCACAGAAGGTGAAGGCAGTGACATTGGGAAAATTTTGGGGGAATTAGCTTTTGAACATTTGCCGGATTTGGTGAGGAATTTTTTTTTACGTTTTTTCAGTTGCTATTTTTTATTTCCATTTCTGATGCAATATTTTTAATTTCCGTTGCTGGTGGTAAATTTTTTTTTCCGTTTCTGATGCAAATTTGTTTTTCCCTTTCGGTTGCTTTTTGTTTTCTCACATTTCTGGTGCAATTTTTTTATTCCGTTGGTGTTGCTAATTTTGTTTTCCATTTATGATGTAATTTTTGTTTTCCGTTTGTGTTATAATTTGTTTATGCCATTTCGATGCAATTTTTTTTCCGTTTGTTGCTAAATTTCATTCAATTTTGATGCAATTTGTTTTCCATTTTTTGTTTTTTTTTTTTCCATTTGTGATTTTTGTTTTATGTTGCTTTTTTTTCCCATTTTCTGATGTAATTTTTTCCGTTTGTGTTGCTAATTTTTGTTTCCATTTCTGCAATTCATTTTTCCGGTTTTTTTTTTTTCCATTCATTTTTTGTTTTCCGTTTGTGTTGACCTTTTTTTTTTTTTCATTTGTGAGGCTTATTTTTTTTACATTTCTGTTGCATATTTTTTGTTCCGTTTCTGATGCTATTGTTATTTCCATTTCTGATGCGTATTTTTTTTTCCATTTCTGTTGCATATTTTTTGTTCCGTTTTCTGTTGCATTATTTTGTTTCGCTTGTGTTGCATTTTATTTTTTTCCTATGCGAAAAAAATTTAAACTTTTTCTCAAATGTGGTGTGCATGGACAAGCCAATGTGAGATTTTTTTTTTTTTTATGACAGCCAAGAAATTTTTAACGCCTAAAGCGCTAGGTAGCTCTCACGTGACTCAAATGGAACTCCGGCTCCTGTAAATAAAATGTACGGCCTTGGGATTAAGCTCTATATCATTTGTTTCATTGGCCAAGTTACTCGGGTCTTCTCAATAGAAGAGGAATTATTATATGGTAGCTTCAACAAGACTAAAAGTGATGCACTGTTTCACTTCTGATGCAATTTTTTTCTCTGCGTATGTGTTGCTAAATGTCTTTCAATTTCTGATGCAATTTTGTTTTCCACTTCTAGTGTAAATTTTTTGAATTACATTTTCGGTACTCACATTTTGATTTCTTTTAAAAACTATTTTTCCGGTGAACTCGCATTTGCAAAATATTTTTTCCGTTGCCGGTTCCAAAATTTCTTTTCCATTTCAGTTGCAAATTTTTTGCTTGATGTGAACTTTCTGAAAATGAGTTGTTGAATCCCCGAATGTGGAAAAAGGTCCGGCTTTGGCGAGCTTTTGATTGACATTGCTTTTTTTTTTTTTATGTGCTAATTTTTTTTTTATGCTTTCATTTGCGAAAATAGTTTCAAATTTCTGTTGCACCTTTTTTGCTTGATCTATAGTTTCTGAAAATTAGTAGCTGCTTTGGCGGATGTGAAAAAATTGGTGAAGTACCTCTTCACCAATTTTTTAGGGAAAGCTCAATATTACCACATTGGTATTTTATTTGTTCGTTTCTGTCCCCCCCCTTTTTTAGTTGTAGTTTCTGAAAATTACATAGTCAATTCGTGTGCTTCTAATCTAATTGAGTGTGTGTGTGTGTGTGTTTCTATCTTTCGGTGAAAAAAATTTTTTTAATTGCCGTGGCCTCATTAAGTGAATTAATGTTTTCACCGTTTGTTTGACGAAAGCTGAAAATAAATGCATTGGTTTCTCTTTTTTTTATTTTCCGTTTCTGTCTATATTGCGAAATGGAAACTAGCTTATTGATAAAAAGCCAGCATAATAACATAGAAATAACTACTTTTGATGAGTTTGCAGTGGACTACAGATTAGAATTTTATACTCTCATTAGGAATTCTTCGATAGTATTATTTGTAAATATTTGGCTGAATTTATACATGGCATAAGTAAATAAAAATGATATGGTATTTTCATTAGGGAGAGTTTAAAATTATCGAGTGTATGTTAAGCATATTTGGGGATAGGAAAAAAGTGTGTTTGCTGGCAGCGAGTTTAATCATTTTATAGGGGATACTCTGTCGAAATTAAGATAATTTTTATAGGGGATAGGAAACTTGTGTTATTCGTTTATACTTTAAAAAAAGCAAATTGCTTGTGATTGTAGTTACTAAATTCCTAGGCCGTTGTCTTTTGCCCTTAATTCTAATATTTGATTATTATGTACAATTTAAAACAAAACCGAGCAATGAGAGGTCGGTGGAAACAAATTCCCTATGAGGAAAATATCGTCTATATAATTCGAACTTAGTTGAAAATGTTATAAAAATTGTAAAATATTATAGATAAGTGACATTTTTAAATTTCTATTCCACGGGCTGTGAAAATAAAATAGAATATTGTAGATAGGGGGAGCTGTTTCAAATAAAATAGAATAATGTTGATTAATGTAACCCCAACATCTTGTTTTTATCATTCGATGACTTTTGTTATGTCAATTATTGAGTTCTTGGGATGCTTGCAAAGTAATAATTCTTGTGTCGAATCCACATATATTTAGGGTCTATGGCACGGCTTTATGTTCGCGATTATGTTACGCGTTGGCGGTTTCTTAAATTTCTTGTTTGCTGACTGTTAGTTGTAGTTGCTTTGGGGTTGAGATCCTGCCGAAATTTTGTTAAATGTAGTTAACATAATGTCCATTCTAAGTTCGTTCACATAATTTCGCCATGAAGTGCATGAATTGACACGCATACTCTCCTTCATTTTAGCACATGTGGCTGGAAAAGCATGCTGCTGCACTTATTTAATAATGTCCAAATTTTATTTTTTAGAATTTTTTTCCTTTCACTTTGATGAAAAGTTTGATATGTTATTCTGTTTCAGATATTTGGAAGTATAGGCTCAGTTGGAGGTTGTTTAGCCTTAGAGAAAGCAGGTCCGCTTGTACGTATTGGTGCTTGTGTTGCTTCACTGCTTGGACAAGTAAGTTATGTTATAGAGGCACAGATACGACAGTAGCGTATCTACATTTTATATTTGGCCTTGCATTTATTTTCCTTTACCCTCAAACATGCTACATGTGTCCGGACATGACATTTATTCACCAAATGGTCCAAGCAAACACGCAATATGTGTCTTTTATTAGTACACATTCATGAATGCCTTCAATGTAATTGCATGACATGTTGACTACTTCCTCCTGCTCTATAATGATTGTAAATTGCACAGCTACTTTGACATAAATGCAATGATGATAGGCGTTACCATGTTTTATACTGTTGCAGTTTTACGAGTTAACTTATGCGGCGTGTATTTTCACTCTAGCCATTTAGGCTGTGGGTGTCAGGTCAGGAATGATTAAGGCACCCAAGCTTGAAAGATTAGAATATTTGATTAAGCGAACTGATGTGGGGAGACATGTTACTGCGAAATCTGTTAGTCATTCTTACTTGGAAAAATTTTGTCTGCTGGCAGAGAGTTGTAGTCATTTTATAGGCGAGACTCTGCCGAAATTTTTAAAAATGTTGTTTACATAATGTCCTTTCTAAATTCGTCATCATATTGTAGAATTTTGTATTGAGCTTTCTGTTTCATTTTAGTTTTCTCTATTT
Organism: Gardenia jasminoides; assembly: GCA_013103745.1. NCBI lineage: Eukaryota > Viridiplantae > Streptophyta > Magnoliopsida > Gentianales > Rubiaceae > Gardenia > Gardenia jasminoides. The sequence goes on along the minus strand of CM023099.1, from coordinate 9,865,382 downwards.
AGGGAGTTGGCGACATGTTATAGGGGAGATTCTGCCAAAATTGTTAGAAATCGTAATGTTAACTTATCAGAATTTTTTTATGGGGAGATTCTTCCCCACATCTCCCTTAACTTATCCATTTGTTATTCCTTTCAAATGCTACCCTTTTTTTTAATCAATGCTAAAAATCGGCCCACTGTTATTAACGAATACAATTCAGTATTCATCTATAACAGTAGGTCTTTCTGTTGGCGGTTCTCATACTTCCAAGTATGTATTCATGCAAAATTTGAGTACACTTTATTGTTCATCCTCATTCTGACATATGTCATAATGCCTACCCCTCCGTTTGTAATTTTATAGTTTCCTTTCATATTACATTCTCTTGTTATTGGACTGAAATGGACTTGCTGGCAGGGGGATTTAGTCATATTGTAGGGGAGACCTTGATGAATTTTTTCCTACAAGAACTACGTTGACATTATGGTTTTCAATAGAATCCTTAATAGGCAACAAGTCTTTTTTATGTTAACCAAACATATTAACTTTAGGATTGTAATTCCGTGCTTCTGTCTATTATAACTTTCAACAAAATGCATCTTCTTGATCATCCTGTAACCTCTGTGATTACAGAATTCGGGAACATGTCTGCCGAGCGACCTCTACGAGTATTTTTCTATTGGGAAGGGCAAATACAGGTCCGTGAGGGGTCAGTGTGTTACTTCCCTCCTACTTGCAATCGATCAGTAAAACTGCGGCGTAAAGTTTCGTATGATGAGTTAGTCGACAAAATTTATGAATATATGGGAGTGGACAAGGGGATGTTCAGACTTAGATTAATGCTCCGTCAACCGTGCGGTTACTTGGTATATACTACTTCTCCAATAGTGGATGATGAAACGTTGGAGGATATGTACGATCTGTGGCGTGAGACACATCCGTATATTGCAGAAATCTACATTGAGCAGGGGCAATTTGGCCCAATTCCCTCCGCTCAAAATGTTGGCCCGATGATGTCCCTTTTCAATGCCTGTTCGGATCCAATGCGGGTGCATCGTCCTCTCCACGCGGCTGTGCCCGAGACGAGATCCGCATCCCACCACTCGAACAGAGATATATTTGGGGAACAGTTGTGGTCACAAACCGCAGCTAGTGATATGGGGTATTCTGTGAGCCAGTCTGCTGTACCCCAGCACATTCACAGCCCCCAATTCCATGGTCTTGACTCAATGTCTACCTTTAGTGACCCTACACCGCCATTGCAGCAGTCTCCCCGTGCACACCACTCTAATCCGGGTTCAAGTAACCCAATACCGGATGATGATGATGCGTACACCGGGACAGGCACCACAATTCCTACTTCTGAGAATGAGACCGATCGAGAGGTTGATGTAGAGGATTCAGAGGAGTCCAGCTCCGAGGACGTCCCTCCAAGCGGCTCGGATGACTAGACCGACGTAGGATCGTTCCAACATGACTACTCCAGTCAAACTGGCTTTGCCGATGACTCCGGTCCGTCTACCGAGCAGTTTGGTGGGGCGGCCCAGAATACTGCTTGTGGACAGTTTTATGTTCCACGGGGTCTGACATTTTTTCAAAACCTTGAAATCTACAACGCCGATGACCTTGGTGATGCTGATAATGATTACACGAGTATTCCTATATACAGCGAGGAGAATAGAAATATTTGTTTACACATGCGTTTTGAAAGCAAGCAGTAGCTCGTGAAGACTATCAGGTTATGGTCCATCGAGCAAAATAGAGAGTTCAGGGTTGTGGAGAGTAAGAGGGACACTTGGGTGGCAAGATGCAAGTCATGGTCTGACGGGCCGGGTATCCAAGAGTGCGACTGGTCCATCAGAGCACTTCGGAAGAAGACTCCACGGACTCTGGCAGATTACTAGGTGGACTAGGGATCACACTTGCCTTGGTTCATTGTCCGGCAACAATAACCGAAACTTGACTTCATTGGTTATTGCCAGTCACATTGTTCACAGTGTTGAAAACGATCCTGATTTCAAGGTTAAAAACATCATGTCAACCATAAAGACTGATTTGAAGGTTGACATCATGTACAAGAAGGCGTGGTACGGTAGGCGGAAGGCTATTGATATTGTATTCGGAAGTTGGGATACAAATTTTGCAGAACATCCCAAATACATGCATGCACTTGTGCAGTCAAATCCAGTGTCAGTTGTTACGTGGGTGCACCACCCGGAAAGTAGTGACCGGGTGAAGACATTTAGGTACGTGTTCTAGGCATTTGGACCTGCAATTCTAGCTTTCAGCATCTGCAGACCCGTAGTTTGTGTTGACGGCACTCATCTGCGTGGTGAGTACAAAGGCAAGCTGTTGATTGCAGTGACGCAAGATGCAAACAATCAGATACTTCCTCTTGCCTATGCTTTAGTCGACGAGGAGACAATTGAGAGTTGGGACTGGTTCCTGTACCAGTTACGCTATCATGTGCTTAAAGATCGGTTTTCAGTATGTGTGATATCAAATCGACATCAAGGTATCGTCCGAGCAATGTCGGCACACGACTACTGGCTCGAGCCGGTAGCATTCCACAGATTCTGCCTTCGATATGTGAGGAGCAATCTCATGTCACGCCATAAAGGATTACATCTTAAGCAGTTGTGCTGGGTGTTAGAGAAAGCTCGACAGATGCGCAAGTGGAGGGGATTGAAGCGTGAGATGCAGCGGAACTTTCCAGATGCGTGGGTGTATTTATTAGAAATTGAAGAAGAAAAATGGTGCCTGGCTCACGATGGAGGTCGTCGTTGGGGTATTCTTACTACCAACATGTCCGAGAGTTATAATAATGTCCTCAAGGGGGCACGACATCTGCCGATTCTAGCCTGCGTCGATCTGACATTGCACCGGACAGTTGAACTATTTAAGAAGAGAAGAGCGGATGCCAATCATTGTCGTCATAGATTTTCCCCGAGGATATGGCGACGTTTTACTGTTGCTGAAAAGAAAGCAGGAATGCACAGGGTTGTGGAGTATCATGCCGCAACCGATGTTTACAAGGTTGTGACAGGCCGCCGCATGGATGGCAAAGGGGGAAATGCGCAGAATGTCAAGTACTTGGAGAAAGAATGCTCATGCGGAAAGTGGCTGATGTATAGGCTTCCGTGCTCTCACATTATAGCTGTTTGTAGATATCGAGGGGATAATCCGAACATGCATGTGGATCAGCTATTCACCAAAACTCGGTGGTTCCAACAGTATTCTGGAATTTACAACCCTTTACCGCACCCGGATAATTGGGAGGATCGAGGGTGGGAACTGCAAGGTGATAGCAGCAGATTTATTGCAAGGAAGGCAGGAAGGGTTCAAGCAAGAAGAATTCGTAATGAAATGGACGAGAGAGACCCGCAGGAACCGAGAAGGTGTACTAACTGTCATGAAAGGGGTCTTAACAGGAGGAATTGCCTAAATTTTAGGCCGTGAATAGTTGTATGGATATTAAAGTATTCTGCTCATGATGTACTTTGTACCGTACCGGTCGTTCATTTTTTATATTTTTATTTGCAGGTCTTGTAATTCATATGTTTGATGTATTCGTTGATGTAACTTTAGAGACCAGTTAAATGTTGCTGATTGTGTTACTTTATATTTGTGTATTCAAGGAAATGTGTTTGTTGGCAGGGAGTTTTACTAATATTATAGGGGAGGTTCTGCCAAAATTTTTGGTAAATGTACTTCACGGAAAGGACATCCTAAAAAGAAAGCAAGAGGGACATAGAGTTGGGGAATGTGTAAAAGGGGTTATAATTGTTTATTGTTGTTACACCGGTGCTTAATCCGTAAGATTATGTTTGACTGATTCTATGTTTGTTAAAAAATTGTAAAGTTAAACCGAGGGATTTGTTAACTTACAATTAGTTTAATTTTTTTTTCTTGATAGGATTAGGTAGATATGGCCTATGCGGCACCGCAGTCGGATGTGCACCCCGAACCGTATGTGACTGATATTATTGCGGAGGGGACTGCCCACAGGGCCCATTCCATTTTCTACGGGTATATACCAGGCAATCAGCTCGTTGTTCGCCGGTGCGATAAAGCATTCTGGGACCACAGACCGATCCCTGAGCAGGTGCTCCACTACATCCGCATAGCGGGTTTCGAGGGGGTACTCCTATGCGGCTATCAGCACTTAGATCATACTTTGATCACCAGTTTAGTGGAGAGATGGCGCCCGGAGACACACACCTTTCATCTCCCCGTCGGAGAGGCCACAGTGACGTTACAGGATGTTGAGATCATATGGGGATTACGCATTGACGGACCCCCAGTTACGGGTGTGGATGTTGTGCACACCGTTGAGGAGTGGAGAGGCATTTGTGCGGAGCTTCTAGGATTTTTCCCAGATCCGTCTGACTTTGATGGGGGCCGCCTAAGAGTTAGTTGTTTGTCTGCGGAGTTGGATAGAGGCCTGCCGGCCGATGCTACAGATGAGACATTCAGACAGCAGGCACGTGTGTACATTTTGTTGTTTTTGGACGGCCATTTATTCTCGGATAAGTCCGAGAATAAACTTTCTCTGATGTGGCTTCCACTTCTCCGAGATTTAGAGACACTTGGGGAGTACAGTTGGGGGAGTGCAGTCCTGGCATTCCTGTACCGCTCTCTGTGCACCGCCACTCTTCCTGCGGTTACAGATATTGCAGGACCGTTACTGCTTCTCCAGATATGACGATTTCGCAGTATTTGTCGTCCTAGCTAGAAAGTGTTTTAACATGTTACCTGCAATGAAATAACCCCTTTTCAAAAATGCAGATATGGGCGTGGGAACGGATGCCGACATTGAGTCCCGATCGTGTGCGGCCACTACAGCACTATCCCGGGCCTTATGGAGTTAGGTCGAGTACTAATCTGACATTACATGCAATTCAACTTTAGAACTGCTGTTCCGAATGAGCTACTAACACTATTTATTTTTTCGTAAATTATACAGGTGGGATGTTGGTCTCGACCAACACAGAGTTGTGCGCCATGTCTTGCCAGCTCTTAGAGATCAGTTTATTGGCTTACGTCCTTCTGAGGTACTTTTAGCAATACCCATGAATAGCATGTTTTGTTGTATAAATTATTCTTTCGTGTTATTCGCATGATCGAAATTTGTCGCCGAACGTTGTTTCTGATAAAAGATAGTGAAATACGTAGTAATCATCGGTCATGTCCGGAATCGTTTGGCTCTACTCTATGCGTTGTTGCTTCACGTTTTGTAAAATTTTTCTATTGTTGTGGTGATCATAGTCTTTTGTATTCGTTTTTCAGTTCGTTTGGCTCCCGTATTCAGAGGACATTCTTGCATCCATCCCTACGTACTGTACTGCAGGACGTGACATTTGGAGATCTATCAAGTTCATCATTTGTTGGGAGGTTGTCGAGCCCCATCTCCCTCATCGAGTTATGCGACAGTTCGGTTTGCAGCAGCTCGTGCCCGACTCTCCGCTGGCCGAGAATAATGACGTGCTACATAAATTTAGCCGCCGTGGGAAGAAGAATCAGGATTGGGGCATGGCACACGTGCATTACATTGATGCGTGGACACATCGGCATGGGATGGTGGCGGATGGTACTGTAGTTGATGATACTACTTATGCATCGGATGACTATTTTCGGTGGTATCGTCAGCGGATAGTTATCTACGTATCAAATTCGAGCCGACATCCTCCTATACCCGAGGGGTTTCAGGGCGATAGCGCCAGAGTAGAGTATCTTGTAAGTTTCACAACGTAGTAACAATACACACAAATACATGCATGACTTACATGATTTTAAGTGTTCGTCTAAATTTCCGTACTTACGCACTTCTTAATGTGCCCTTTCTCTGAACAGGTGGATGCTAAGTCGCGTATTCATTACATGGCGCTAGATTCTAAGGCAGCACCCGAGGAGCAGGGCAGGCATCATCTCTGTGCCATCAGAGAGTTTGTAGCTGATAGTTTACAGCATGTTGGGGCAGCACGGCGTCTTGATGTTCGCCCTCCACCTATACCACGTGGCATTCCACGCCATGTTGACCCGCGTCGTGCTGAGCGCGCTCCTAGGAATGTAGGTGGAGGCCAGCATGGCGGTGGTAGGCGTCGTAGGGTGCAGTCCCCGGAGCACATCCCCTAGACAGGAACTGGCGCCAGCGCTATGGCAAGCGATCACTATTGTGGTGGATCGCCTATGCTCACACCCCAGTCGCAGATCATGCATCCGGGTACAGCGTCTAGGTCACCGGTGGCGTTCCAAGAGCCTACACCTATGGCGGACCTAGAACATGGAACCTCCAGTCATCCGCATGGCAGTCCTGAACAATTGGAGACTCTGACTGAGGATTTGCATGATCAGCAGGAGGCACATGAGGCACACACATCGCAAGCGACTCCAGTTGTGCAAAATCCGCCACGTAGAGGAGCTAGGACGCGTAGGCGTAGACAGTGTGGTACTAGTGGACATCTTGGAGGACATTGACCCTGTATTGATTGAGTAGTTTTTTCCCGTTACGTCGAAGTTGGTGCTATATATATTTTTCGTTTGCTCACATCTCAAGGTACTCGACTACGACAGTTTCAAGATACTACTTGTTGCGCTGACCTCGAATTGGTCTCGACTCGCTGGGCCAAATTTCTACAACCTAGCCACACATGCAGTAAAAATTATTAGCGAATTAGATAAAATTATGGATGACTTATAGTACTATTAAAATGAAGCTGCCAAAAAATTCTTAATTTTTTACAAATATCATTGTTCACTGCTATCATGGCGCTAACATAAATAGGAATTCCGTATGCAATATTAAGCCGAAGTTGCGAGTTAATGTACTTTCAACCCTACCGTCTACAAAAATAACCAAAAAATAGCTTACAGATACGTAACTGAATTCAGTACAGGTTTATGGTTTACATGAACCTAATTGACAATAACAATACATATTATGTTTCAAACATGTAATAGGTGATTCATCGTAAACCAGAAATTAACTGAATTTTGCCCGTACTCCGACCTTGAAACCCTAACTTTTCTATTATATAGTTTAGACAATTGACTTAAACAATGTATAAGATGTCTACGAATTTTCCAATACCTGAACGGGAAAAATAATATGTCATACTACTAATTCAGATTTAAATGATAAAATATCTATTAATATGAAAAAATTTAACAACCCAAATGTGTTTAAATGTCGCATGCAAAATATTTAGTTCTGATACAGACAAAGTATTATATAATTTGAAAATACAGACAAAGTAATTAATGATATCCCTCATTAAATTGGTTTGTCAATGGTAATTTTGTAGCCCAAATGACATCGATTTGATCTAAGATAGAAATGAAATTTCAAGTTCCAGAAACAAGGGATACAGTGACAACAGAATTGAATAGGAAGAGAAGGGTTCATTGTATTTCCTCATGCTGTATGCTTGTTGACCAAATTATTATAAGGACATTTTCGATTCAACAGAGTTCAGAGTGAAATCTATTTTGGTGTATATTCCCAACTAATGGTGCCCTTACTACACAAAGAAAAGATGAGCTGCTTTCGGAATCTCATCATTAAAGAGTCGAAACAAAGAGTTTTGTGGCGAACCTTATGCGTTGTGACCCTTGCCTGAAGTCAATACGAGTTTAAGCGATGATGACAACAACCAACTTTGTTGTGAATTGTGACTTGGATCCCAATACAACAAGTAAGGATACATCCCTTGATTATTTAGTCATTCTTTTACGGTAAACAAATTCTATCCAGAATATGTGCATTTTAGTAATCTATTCTATTCACCATCTTATAGAATCAAGCTCTGAAGATAAGATTCTTATGGCTAATCTACAGATTTCTTACCAGCACGTCTTCATACATGCATTAACAGGATGCATAAGCTCCAACAAAAAATGACCTTACTGGTTCGCATTTTGAATTTTGCAGCAGTATCTGCTTATTTTGCATTTAAGGTGACCAATTGTAAAACTTGGTCAAACGCGTTGGCGTTATTTAGGCGTGCACGCTAACTTGCTCACCAAAAGAAAAAAAATTCCTTTCCCTTCAATACCAATTCTCACTACTGTTGTTATTTCAAAAAAAAAAAAAAAAGGCCCGCAACCTGTTCTTATTTATTATTCCAAAAAAAATAAAACCCTAATTTCTTTCGTTTTCTTTCCTTTCTTTCTTTCTTTCTTTCTTTCATTCTTTCTTCCTTCATTTCTTTTTCTCCAAAGCCCCGCAACCTGTTCTTATTTATTATTGCATAGGTTCGACACCTATCAATTTTTTCTAAAATCTCATAATCTAGAAACTTAAGAAACTATAGTATTTCAAATGTCAAATGTTGGTGGGTCAAAAAATAGCAAAGTACAAGATGTTTACTACTGGCAGATTAGTTTTGACCATTAAAATTAGGGATAATATCAGAAACCTCCCCTGAGGTTTCTCGTAATGTCACCTGGCACCCCTATGGTTTTAAAATATCACTCACCTCCCTTGGTAATTGTAAATTGACTACATTAACCTTCACTTGGTATATGATTTACATATCAAATAAATGGATGCCAAAAAATGAAAGAAAAAGAATCAAAAGTCACTTTCTTCTTTTTTTTTTATCCAACATTCTTTTTTATTCTTTTTTTTTGTATGGCGATAAATTTTTTACTTATAATTTGTAATAAATTAAATTATATTTTTTAATTGTGATAATATGGAATATGAATGTAAGATTTTTTTCCTTTGTTTTGAGTTGACTTTTATAATGAATTAGTACAATTTAAAGACTTGGATCACAAGTTGTGAAGATGTTAGGCAAAAAAAAAAAAATTGCTCATAATGAATCAGTTTTAAATATATAAATTAAATTGGTACTAGTATATTTCTTTACAAATATCTTTTTTTTATTTTTAAACTTTTTATTTTATGAATTATAGATTTGTGATATAGTTAGTGCAGTAGAAATTATTTTTAGGTGGTGATTTTTTTTTTAACAAAGTGGTTAGGTATTTTTATTTAGCAAAATGAGCAAAAGGGTAGTTTGGGGTTTTATACATTTTGTTACACAAATAACAAAAGTAAGGGAGGTAAGTGATATTTTCAAAAGTTTAGGGGTATCAGGTGATATTAAGAGAAACCTCAGGGGAGGTTTCTGATATTATCCCTTAAAATTATTTGAGGGAGAAATTTATTTCGATTTTAGAAATTAGGAATTTTTTTAGATTCATTTTTGATCAATGAACACGTCTTCATGAAACTCGCATTTTTTTAAAATTAATAGAACTTGCATTTTTAAGACAGAAATCGCATTCTGAAAATGCGAGTTCCTGCAAATTTAAAAAATCAAAATTTGCTGAAACTCGCATTCTGCAAATGCGAGTTTTATGAAACTCGCATTTACAGAATGCGAGTTCCATGGATTTTAAATTCTATCAAAATCATTCTTTAAAAATCAAACTTCTTCTTCCCGTTTAGCAATTCAAAGTCAAAAATCCATTTTTTTAAATTTCATCTTTTGAAAATCAAGTTCCTTTTTGCACTTAAAAATTCATCTTTTCAAAAATCCAATTTATTGTCCCTTGAGATTTTATAAAAGTTGCGTTTCTTTTGAAAATCCTATTTTTCCTTTTTTTTTCGAGTCTCATCATTTGCATTTTCGTGACCTCCTCAAGGGATCAATTTTGGATGACACAACTAATGTGATCAATTCCAATCAAATCTCAAGGAGACATTTTGCCCCTCACAACCCAACATTAGGTTTAGGTTTTGCATCCATATAGATAACATCCTAATGTGATAAATTTTAAAGTTAGAATTAGGAAAATTTTAACTAAATCACGCAACTAGCTTTGGCTAGGTTAGAAGGGTGCCTTAGAGATGAGTAACATCGAATCTTTGCCTTCCTTTCTTTCAACTGTGACTCCCGAACCTTTTTCTCTAGTTTTTCAAAGATTTGGAGTTGTCTAAAAAAGGGTTTTCTTAATTTAATTTCATTAATTAAAATTTTTTGGTGACTTGGTACACCTAAACTCCATACCAAGTGGCGACTCCAAATTTTTCTAAAAACCCTTTTCTAGACTTTTGTTTTTGTGTCCAAATCGTCGCATTCTTTTAGTCCCATGACCCATTTCTTTTATTTTTATTTTTATTTTTCAAAAAAATCAAAAAATCAAATTTTAACTGAAAAACCTTTTTGAACTAAATACCCAAAACGATGAGTTTCCTTTCCTTTTTCAAAAATGGGGCGCGACATGGACATTGGTGAAAAATCTTGGACCACTCATAGTCAAATTTGGTTAAAAAGAGCATGTTTTGGCTATTGCCAGCTAACTATTTGATAAAATGCTCCACTGAGCCTATTTTCCCCTCGAGAAGTTTTGCGGTTGATGTCCATTTAGCTAGCATTGTGATCAGCATTGCATTGTGTAACAGTTCTTGCGAGTGATTAGCAAAAAGGTTGGAGGGAGGTGATTAGGATAACTGTTCTTGTGAGTGATTATCAAATAGGTTTTTGGGGGGCGGGAATTAGGAAAATTTCATTTTGATGGAGGAAATAATCAAAATTTCATTTTGATGGAGGAAATAATCAAAATTTCATTTTGATGGATGATTTTTATAACATTTTTGCAAAGGTGAAGTAATGACATACTGGGAGTGAGGGAGAGCAAAATTGCTTTTGTGGCATTGGTCGAATGCCCCTGTTACGTAGCAATTTCTAGGGCATAAGGTGTATACCTAGAGGCAAGATGATAGATGTTAGTGAAGAAGTAGATTGTTGTTGTCGCTGGTAATCATTCTTTATTGCAGGAAAAAGGAAAGGGTGGCAGTAGTTTGGCTATTAGGGAGCTAAACTATATACTTTTGGCTTGTAAATCCTTGAAGATACAGCTAGATCAAAAATTTCCCAAGTAGACAATTTGGTAATTTGCAGAGTTAGTATCTTTATTATTCTAATTTTTTTTGGGTAAGATTATTATTCTAATTAATAGATGGAACTTAACAATATTGGAATATTTCAAGCAGCTTATATGCCTGATCAACATTGCCATTCATTTATATCAATTATTTCCAAGGAAACTTACAACATGTTAAGACTCTATGTACCACATACCTAAACCCTAAACACTAAACAAACATTGCCTGGGGATGACATGTATTAGATTTCAGCCCCTAGGCTTAACACCTAAACATTGTTGGAAAAGAATCTAAGAGATTTTATTAATTCTGTGTATTTTCTACAACTCATTCTAATCTATATATACAATTTTCTGGTACACTAAACAAGGAAAGTCTACACCTAATTCCCTTAATTTTAGAGACAGCTTATTTACCCTGATTTCCTCTACTAATTTACCTAAAATATCTCCTAAGATTAGTCTTTCAAGATTCCTTCAATTACTCATTCAAGATTCCTACACTCTCCCTCAAGCTGGTGAATATAGATCTTCCATTCCCAGCTTGACAACACTCTCATGAAACATGTTGCTACACAGTCCCTTTGTCATCACATCTACAAGTTGAAGTCCTGTCGGAACATACGGAGTACAAATCAGTCCACTCTCTAGCTTCTCTTTAATATAGTGCCTATCTATCTCTATGTGCTTCGTCCGATCATGTTACACCGGGTTGTGAGCTATACTTATACCAGATTTGTTATCATAGTATAGCTTCATCGGTTTGCTCCATCGAATCCTCAAGTCTTCTAGGATAATTTTAACCCACAATAATTCACATACCCCTGCTGCCATAGCTTTAAACTCTACTTTAGCACATGACCTTGCTACCACACTTTGTTTCTTGCTTCTCCAAGATATTAAGTTTCCTCTAAGAAATGTACAATAGCCTGAAGTTGATCGCCTGTCGACTGGAGACCCTGCAAAGTCTGCATTTGTGTAAACTGCCAGATCAATTTCAGGACCCTTTTTGAATAAAATTCCCTTCCCTGGATGTGCCTTTAAGTAATGAAGCACTCGATAAACTGCTTGTAGATGAACTTCTCTAGGATCATGCATAAACTGACTAATAACACTGACTGAGTAAGCTACATCTGGCCTGGTAAGTGCGAGATAAATGAGTTTACCAACAAGTCTTTGGTACATCTCTTTGTCCATTGCTTTATCTCCATGAGCCTCACTTAATTTGTGATTCTGTTCAATGGGAGTTCCAACTAGTTTGCTAGCTGTCATGCCTGTTTCCTTGAGCAGGTCCGTAACATACTTCTGTTGAGAAATGAAAATTCCCTGCCTTGATCAAGCCACTTCAATTCCCAAAAAATACTTCAACTTTCCTAAGTCCTTTATTTCATATTCCTTGGCTAGACACTTCTTCAAAGTTTCCTTCTCTACTTCATCATTTCTTGTCACTATAATGTCATCCACGTATACAATCAAAACAGTAACTCCCCCTAAGGCTGAATGCTTGATGAATAGGGTATGATCTCCTTGACTTTGCTTGTAACCATTAGCTATCATTACATTGGCAAAACGTCCAAACCAAGCACGTGGGGATTGTTTCAGTCCATATAATGCTTTTTTTAACCGACAAACGTTGTTTTTGTCACCCCCAATGAATCTCGGCAGAATGCTCATATAAATCTCCTCTTCTAATTCTCCATGAAGAAAAGCATTCTTCACATTGTACTACTGCAATTCCCAATCAAAATTAACAGCCAAGGACAGCAGAATTCTTACTATATTCATCTTTGCTACTGGGGCAAATGTTTCCCGATAATCTACTCCATATGTCTGTGTGTAGCCTTTCGCGACTAACCTCACCTTGTAGCGTTCTAGGGACCCATCAGCATTAAACTTTACTGCATACACCCACTTACAGCCCACTACCTTCTTGTTCTTTGGTAACTCAACTAATTCCCAAGTCCCATTCTTCTCTAATGCATCCATTTCTGCTTCCATAGCAAGTCTCCATTCTTTCTTTGATAATGCTTCAGACAATGAGTTAGGAATAGAGACTGTGTTTAAGGTAGAAAGGAAGCTTTGATGATTCGGGGAAAACTTCTCAAAAGACACAAAGTAAGTCAATGGGCATAGGGGTCTTTTGGTGCATTCTCGGGTTTTTTTCCTTACAGCAATAGGTAGATATAGGTCCTGATCAAGGTTAAGAGGCTCAGAACAAGATGATTTAGAGTTGGAAGGATGGTCTATCGGTGGTGTAGAATTCAAATTTGATTCACTCACTGTTACCTCATTTCCAAAGCTTGGTTCAAAGGATTGTTCTTGCCTTGTAACCACGATGGGATCTCCTTTCTTTGTATACACTTTGTCAAACCGGAACCAGTCAAAGATTTTACGATCTTCTTCCTTTTTTCCTTCTACCACATCAGATTGAGGAATTGGCTCTTGGAATTCAAATTTGGATGACTCAAATTTGGACAACTCTAAAGAGGGAAATTTTAACTCCTTATCTTCAAGTGTATTTAACTTCCCCTGAAGATAAGGGGTGATGAAATAGGGCTTATTTTCAACAAATGTAACATCGGCTGAGACATAGAGTTTTCTAGTAGGTGGATGATAACATTTGTAACCCTTTTGAGTAGATGAGTACCCCACGAAGACACACTTAAGAGCACGAGGATCTAACTTCCCACGGTTCCCACGGTTATGACTATGGACATGAACAAATGAAGTACATCCAAAAACCCGAGGAGTGAGATTAAAGGAAAATCGAATATCGGGGTAGAATTTGGATAGACTCTCTAGTGGACTTTGAAACCCCGAGACCCTGGAAGGAATTCTATTTATGACATAAGTTGATGTGAGTACAGCTTCTCCCCAATATGTTTTTGGCACATTTTGTTCAAACAGTAAGGCTCTAGTGCACTCAAGAAGATGTCGGTTTTTCCATTCTACCACTCCATTTTGTTGTGGAGTGGTGATACAGGATGATTCATAAATGATTCCTTCTTTTTGCAAAAACAGACTCAAGGTTTGATTGAAATAATCACGAGCATTGTCTGAACGAAAGTGCTTTATCTTGGTGCCAAATTGATTTTGAATCATTGCATGAAAAACAGGAAAAATATGACTCACATTAGACTTATTTTTCAGTAAATAGATCCAAGAGACTCTTGTGCAATCATCGATAAATGTGACAAACCACTTAGACCCTGAGATGTTTGGAATAGTTGATGGCCCCCAAATATCACTATGGATTAAAAAGAAAAGAGAAGACGATCGTTTATTACTGATAGGAAATGGAACATAAGTGTGTTTAGCATACTCACAAATATCACAATGAAAAAACTGAACATCAAATCCCTTGAACAAGGAGGGAAACATTATTTTTAGTGTAGGAAAAGACACATGACCTAGATGCCTATGATGTAACCAGATGACATCTTTATTGGAGGGTGAAGACAATGTGGACAGGGCAGATTTACTAAATTCCGGTTGACTTGATGTATCCAAGTAATAGAGTCCATCATGCTCCTTAACTAGTCCAATCCTCTTCCCCGAGTCCTGGTCCTGAAAGTCACAACAGGATTCATCAAATATAATAGAGCCAGTTAGATCTTTGACAAGTTTTTTTACAGAAACCAATTTTGTAGATAATTGAGGAACATGAAGAACATTTTTAAGAATCAATTTTGGAGTAACTTGGACATCTCCGATTCCTGCCACTGTGGTTGTAGTGCCATCAGCAACAACAATCTTTCTATTGGTAGAATAGGGGTTATAGGTTTTGAATTTATTTGAACTATGAGTCATATGGTCCGTAGCACCAGAGTCAAGAATCCAGACATTCCTAAACTCATTGCCTAAAACACTAAACGCAAAAGAGATTAGAGCCTTACCTGAAAGTGTCAATGAACACATACCCTGATTCATTGGTTGGGAATTGTTAGTTGCTGGTTTTTCAACTATCTCTAGCATACTTTTAAGCTTCTTAATTTCCTCCATACTAAATCCTCTAAATACTTGAGTGGACTCTTGAATTGACACATGAGCCTGCCTTTGCTGGCCACCTTTTTGTCTCTATTCACGAGTGGGTGGTTTCCTATGTAGTTTCCAGCATTGTTCTATGGTGTGTCGTGGTTTCTTGCAGTATGTGCACCATAACTCCTCGCGATTCTTTTGCCTACTTGTTTGATTGGTCTTGTCAGTAGCAACCTTGTTCAGTACCAACTGCTGAGGTTTGGAACTTAAAAGGGCTGAATTTTCTATTGGATGTAACTCTAACATAATACCCCTGCAACTTTCTTCTACACGTACCAGGGATATTGCTTCGGTTAGAGAGAGAAATTCTGGCTTGCCCAAAATTTGAATTCGTACAAGATCGAATTCAGAGTTTAAGCCAGCCAAAAAATCATAAACTCGATCCCTTTCTATGAACTTTTTGATAAACAATGCACATTTGCTGCAGTTCAAATCAAGTGTCCTGTAATAATCCAGTTCCTGCCACTAGTTTTGCAGAAAATTGGCATATTCCATCACTGTTTTTGTCCCTTGTTTTGCTTCAATTGTTTTTGTCTTGATGTCATAGATGAGAGTTGCATCATTAACCTTGGAATATGTCTGATGAGGGGCATCCCAAATCGCCTTTATTGTAGGAAGAAACATACACGTATCGCTGACCAAGACATGATCATTGAATCCTCTTCTTCCCATGCTGCAAACCCCGCCGTTCCACTATCCGGTGCTATTTCCAATAGATGGCCCAACTTTCCCTTTCCTTTCAGGAATGTTCGAACCAATTGAGACCACTTCAAATAATTTTTTGCATTTAGTCTATATGCTGCCTAGATGTTTTGAAGCTCTGTTGTGCTCTGTGTAATTTGTTCTTCCTCGACAATTGAAGACAATTACCGCGTTGAGGATGTAGCATCCGCCATGATTGAATAGGATCAAGTAATTGGTGGGAAGGAAAAGATGTATAGTAAAAGGAACAACAATGAAGGCTGAAGAGAATAAGAAAGGAACCAGCAATTAAGGTTGGAATTGACATGAAGCAAATGTGGTATTTTTCCCAGAATCCTGGACGGACTCTGATACCATGTTGGAAAAGAATCTAAGAGATTTTATTAATTCTGTGTATTTTCTACAACTCATTCTAATCTATATATACAATTTTCTGGTACACTAAACAAGGAAAGTTTACACCTAATTCCCTTAATTTTAGAGACAGCTTATTTACCCTGATTTTCTCTACTAATTTACCTAAAATATCTCCTAAGATTACTCTTTCAAGATTCCTACAATTACTCATTCAAAATTCCTACAAACATTGTCAAAAGGATTTCAAATTTAATTAGCTTGCTAATTTTATAAAAATAAGGGATAATTTCAGAAACCTCCATTGAGGTTTCTCATAATATCACTTAGCACCCTTGAGGTTTTTAAAATCTCACTTACCTCCCTTAGATTGACATTTCTTGTAACATTATAACCCCTTTGAAAGAAATGCAATAAAGATAAAACTTTTATTCCAATAATACCCTTGTATTATTCTACTTATGAAGTTTACAACAACAATAAAAAATAAATCAAGGTTAAATTTTGATAAGGTGTAAATTTCTTGATTTAAACTATTTATTTTAGTTGTATTGAAACAAAAGTAAAATTTACACCTTGAAAAAATTGCACCATGAAAAATTTCTATGTATAAAGAGATTATTTTAGTTATCAATGTAATTTAAACTACGTCATGTATTAAAACATATTTTTCAATTTTTTTTGAATTTATTAATTATAACTGTCCATAAAATTTTTTTAAGATGTTAGCTAGTCACTAAATCCTTCTAAGTGATTGATTTTGACTAGATTAAATTTATCCATATCCTTTGTTATCCTAACATGGTCTCGATATAGAGAAATATGAACCGTTATTATATAGCAATTTTTTTAATATACATTTTTTTGTTTGAAAATTTTATTTTTGGTTTGACTTTTTAGTTAAATAGTTATCAAGATCAAGGGTAATGCTGTCAATTTGTGAATTTTGATAGGAATATTTAATTTTATCAAGTGATAAGGGATGTAAGTGAGATTTTAAAAACTTTAGGAGTGCTAAGTGATATTATGAGAAATCTCAGGGAAGGTTTCTGAAATTATCCCTAAAAACAATAAAATGAAAGACGCCAATAATCACCATTCTTGTGGACCAAATGGCCATTTAAGAGAGGTGATCTTAGTCATTGGATTTGAAAGCTGTTGAGACCTTTCTGACTGGTCAATGGTGAATACCGGATAATAATCCAATCTTCCTCTGTTGCAACTTCCAGCCAACAAGAGATGGACTGGGCTTTCGTTCACAGAATCTGGGAAAAATGGGCATCCAACAGTGTTGGTTCTCCAGGCAAGAAAACTGGCGACCTTGTTTCTCTGCACTCTCCATCTCTCTACCTACCGTTCTATTTCTATTTGCTATTCTTTAAGCTCATATACGTATTGATTGAGGTTTTACTGATTCAATTATTAGGGCTTCCTCTGAAGGCTGCTCTGTTGATTAATTATGACCCAACTGGACCTTCTCGCCTCCTATCTACAGTGTAAGCAACACTGAGTAGCTGTTTGGCATGACTCGAGTTCTGTTATGTTCTTTTTGCTGCATAGAAAAGGCCTGTACAGGATTTCTATAAGAAAAAGATGGCTGTTTCTATAAGTTTAATATAGTTTGAATTTAAGACAAAATTGTGATTGAGCTGTTTATGGTGGCTTTTGATCTTTTGGGTTTCAGTGTATATTTTTGGTTTGCATAAGATGTGTGATATTTTCTATTGACAGCATCCTGTAATTTTTTAACAACATTACATAAACATGCAAGTTTTGTAAATTTATGTGTATTGTGTATCATGGAGGGAAGAAATGTATGGAAGAAAATAGTTACAGATTTAGAATGTCCTAACTCTTTATTGGTTAATGCATTTTGACAAATGTGTTATGCTTCTATTGAATATGTATGCCTTAATTACTCATGCATTGAAAAAGATGGGTATTTAAATTTTTTCTATATCGATTTCAATTATTGTGAATGAGTTTGCAATATATTTACTCTTATTGATATAAATCTCATCTTTTGACAAACTTTTTTCCTGCTGTTAAAAATATTCTAGTTGATAGCACTATTCTAAGCTATTGACTCTGACTAATTTATGACAAACACTGATTTCTGCTTTAAGCATCCAATTTCAGTTAATTCATATACAGACCTGAAGTTCAACACATAGTTCCCAGCTGGTGATTTGCAAATCCTTATTGTTCCAATCTGACAAAAGCTATTGACGTGAATAATAATACATTCCTATATACCTATGTGAAGTAGAACTGTTGGCCAATGTTTGTGAGACATGAACTCTTGGTTGCAGTTGACTTATGTTTTCTTTTTTATGCAAATAGGAAATACAAACATTTCTCCACATCAGTGTCAAAATCAGAATTTGATTGTTTTTATTGGTAGTTGGACTGGTGTTGATTTAAATTCCTAGTTGGAAGCACAATAATTTCTATCAGGAGAGATATTGATTAAGGTTTTCTTCAGACTTCCTGATCAGAAGAATGTAATATCCTGATCAGGAATATTGGAGTCTTAATGCTCACAGTTGTTTCACAAAATTCTGGGGGCTTGTTTGCTTGGTTTATTTTGTATGCAGCTCCTTGGTATACTTTTATACAATATTCTGCACATAAATTGCTTCTTCTTTTTGCTTAATCTGAGTAAGAAAACAGTAAAATGCTGGTTTTTGTCATTGTTGAGGGCCAAAAGTTATGGTTTCTATTATGTCTTGACTCCATGTTTGTGCATTATTAGTGGATCATACTAAGGATACGATTCAAGCTTGGTTGCATTATTTGCAGAGTAGAGCAAGAAGGTATGAAAGCAGATCCAATGGAATTGACTCAATTTGTTAATTTTGTCAAAAGAAACAAACTTCAGGCTGAGAGCTTCTTTATTGGACAGAACCAATGTGAGGATCCTGCTTTTATGAATTTATTCCGAATATAATCATTACCTATTGTACTTCTTGTCTACTAGTTTTATTCTGTTCTCTTGGATCCACAGTTAACTTGAACTGTATTGATATTTTACTCTTCATATCAGCCTATCTGGTATATTGCATTCCTTCTCTACATTGGCCAAGTTTCTTCCTACTTTGATGTTATTTTCTGCTCTTCTATCTGAGTGCACTTTATAGTTCATTGGCATGTTCATCTAAATGTTGAAGTAGCATGTGCATGGTTTGCTTGAAAGGTACAATTCCTGAATGAATGAAAATCTTCAGAAGTATTTGCATTTTAAAGGGAAAAACTGAAAGGTATGATCCCTCTGAGAACTGGGTAGTGCTATATTTGTTATGACTGTAAACTATTTATAAAACATTACCTTTTATGGAAGAAAGTACTGTTTGGGACATATGAGAAACTGTTCTTGTTCCTAAGCTGTATTGTCTACTGCTTCCAATATTAATTTAGAGGAACCTGTCGTGGAAATTGGTAACTTGGGGGATTCATTTGAAACATGGTAACCCTATGAGGAATTATTATGAAACAAGAATAAGTTATGGGTCCTTATTTTATTTAGTTGTTTCTAGATAAGTTTTTGAAGTATAGTTGATGAAGTTTTTGGTAATAGATCTTGTCACGTCCATTCATGAGAGCTGGTTCAGTGCAAGATGCATGAACACCTCGAAAGCTGCTGGGGAAGGTGCTATTGTGATGCAGACCGCAGCATTTCTCTTGGTTGGACTGTAAGCATATTGGATCATTCTGCGTACATGTTCATCTTGCTTTCTGGGCATTCTTTTGGTGGTTCTGAATATTCTCATTATCTGTTTTACTAATTGACTTGATATTATTTCTTGGGAGTCTCCATAGATACGACGGTTCCATTGGCTCAGCATCTAGGGCTATGGTGGCTGTTGATCAGTTTGCATTGCAGTTAAGTCGAAGAAACCTTTGAGCTTAATGTGTAATGGTAAGCTTAACTGGAGCACTACATTTGCATATTGCTTTTGAATACGTAGACAGACATAAATAGTGGTTTAAATCACACATCAATAGTGGGTTAAGATATAGTTATTGGCTTTTTTCTTTTGCTGGTGCATGTGCTTTGTATTTGAAGTGCTCTAGCTTGCTTGCAGCTGGAACTTATCTGGATTCATTTATTGATGTTCAGCATTGAAGGTGCTTTCGAAGCAGGTGCTGGAGTTGCTGGGGTATTGGCAGGTGCTCTGGATGTTGGGATATTAGTTGGTGCTGGATGGCAAGTCACTAAGTTGTACCGAGAGTACTGATTCAGGTGTGCCAGGAATCTTCTTTCACTTAGTCAATTACTTGACCACCAAATGGGTGTAAATATAACTTGATATTTAAGTAAATACGCTGCTGAGTTTCCAATGTGATCAGTGACTGGATGCATTGGGTCCAAGCTTTTTGGAGTCAAAACACTTGGTCATCTCCCAACAGTTAGTACATCTGCACCTTGCACGAATGCAGGTTAACATTTCCAGATTTGTGGTAGTGTTCCAGTCCATGGATGTCCTGCTACACCTATAATTTATATTTGAAATTATATTAGTTAACATTTTCTACCAATCAATTTGCCACGTTAAATTAGAATTGTTTGGATGAACTAGAGAAGCTTCTTGGGTTGATGAATTGTTTGCACTTAAAATAATCCCGGGTCCTAATGTTCTGTTGACTGTTTGTACACATGGAGACCTTCCCAAGTGCTGGGTGTTTGAAAAGAAATAGGAAAACAGCGCAGCAAGGACAGTGAAGAGGACACTAGAAGTTGAGCTACAGTTTTGTTTTGAGCAAATGGAAAAAAAAAAAATGTCACTAAATTATTATTGTTTACGTGTTTTTGTCATTAAACCTTTTTTTTTCAGCAAAAAATGTCACTCAGATCGTAAAATTTTCGTTTTTCTACCATTCTGTCTAATTTTGGAGTTAAGGCAGATGGAAAACACATCAATCAACCTGCGCACCTTATTTTTTGGGGGTAAAATTGGTCTCCACAACCTAAGCAAATCCTTCATGGAGTAGTAGCCATCAACACACCATTTTATCTTCTGCCTCCAATCCGCTTTCCTGATCTTGCCCTCCCTTGAGCCAGAGAACACATCATGCAGTTGGTGTTCATCTTTCTGTACCATGTCAACCAAGACCTACCTTGTAGTTATAACGCTTCTTGGGAAAAAGTTTTCCGGGCCTTTGCCTTATTTTGATGCTACAAAATTGTCCAAAGAAAATCAAGCCAATCGAAAAGAAATAAATCAGGATTTTCACTTCATCTTCTCCAAGATCCGTTCCCCACCATCACCGACTCCGTTATCTCGCAACCATTACTGATAGCCATGCTTATCTCGCCGCCGTCAGCTGGATTTATCGGAAGGGGTCTCAATTTCACATCATTTTTTGCAGCGGCTTCTCTCTTTCTTTTATTTTCCTTTCTTCAGCTTGAACTGAAGTAGTGCCCACTGATTAAATTCATCTTTTGGCTATAAAATTCCATATTTTTCAGAATACAAGTGATTGCCTAGAGAAAAGAAATTGATGGTTTTATGAGAGCTCTTTGCCAAGGATAATATATAAGAGAGATGAGTTTGAGTACCAACTGTATCTAGCAAATCCGATGGCTTTTCTTGTGGGTTGAAAAAAATTCTATTTCAGTGGGTTTGAATCTACTTTTTATGAGCAAATTCTGATAAGAAATGAGAAGAGGCAAAATTCCGTTGTTTTGAAAATTAAATATAATTTAGGAACTTGTATATAACTTAGCTGAAATTGCAAAATATTTGATGTAACTACATTAATCCTCAAACATTGCTGAAAATATAAGCAAATTTTCCCTACCGCAATGTGATTTAATGGAGTGTGTGAACTAAGAATTCAAGGACTCTCCATCATTGTGGCTTTGATAAGCATAAAATCTGTACAAATAAATTTGCCTAGGAGTACCTATGCGTGCAGTTGCGTTATAGGCTTTCCATCTAATTTAACTTGAAAATTAAATGGAATGGTAGAAACGAGAAGATTTTACACGTTCAATTACATTTTTGGTTAAAAAAAATTTTTAGTGACAAAAATACGTAAATGGTAATAGTTTAATGACATTTTTTTTTTCATTTGTTCTTTTATTTTCTTACTTGCAGCTGAATCAATATCCTAGAGATTGACATTAAAGTTGCCATCTATCGACTTGAAAATCAATTTCATCCCTATTTCTCAAGGAGTAAAAGCTCCATTTTTCGGTCTTGAGTTTATGTTAAAAACTATAATGTTGATATTAATACATGTTGCATGCTAAAATAATAGGTATATATATTCTACTACATGCTTGGAGATAGTGATGATAGCCGAATTCAGCTATTACTCTGATCAATATCAGTTTTATAGAAGCTTGCTTAAAATTGCTTCATAAACCAATCAAAGGAAGCACGATTAACTTTAAAGTTGTTTAATCGTTAACTGTCACGCAAACTAATTTTAGTTTATATTAATTTTGTGATTTGCTCAAGCGTGAATCAGTTTATAAGCTTAGTCAAGTTTAGTTCAATAAAAGTTTGACTTCGACTCTAAGCACAATTATAGTAGCTATTATTATTAGTAAAATGGGCACCCAATCCCACCCTTTATTTAAAAAGAAAAAAGAAAAAAGATGATGCTATTCCTCCAATATAGCATTCGCTGCTTAAGTTACAGGAAGATCATTGGGAAAGAAAGTAAAAAAGCGAATCATAGAAGTATGAGCCTTTTTCATGCCTTTTATCTATTGGGGCCTCTTTTTTAATTGTTTGTTAATTGGTTGGCCACATGTCTTGTTGTCCATGTCATTGTGGGACCTCAAGATTGAAGTCTCATGGAGACGTATCATCTATGCAAGATTGTACAATTTTTACGGTGGAGTTGATGACTTATTCTACACTTGTAAACTTATTATGAAGTGTCTTAATGCATTTTGACACTGGCCTCAACAGGTGTCAACTTTTGAAAATGCCTAATTGTGCAATTATTTCTTCAATTTTCAATAGTCAAGATTTTAAAGAACTTCCTTGTAATTTTTTTTTTGTTGCCGGCCACAGTATCCAAGTAGGCCCCACTATGGTGGGAAGGCATCTTTCATTCACACCATATTTGATTAATCCGTTGGACGCCCCGGGTAGCACATCTGGCAATGATGGATGAGACTCCCAACTGGGGTAACTGCATACATAAGAATTCGAAATCGAAACCTCACTTAAGCGGAATGAAGTTGCGAACCACTTCAACCAACCCCAGTTGGTAACTTCCTTGTAGTTTACTAAACCAGAAAAGTAGCAGAATTTGGTTTTGGGGTGAGAAGATGAGTGAAGAAAGAGGTTGGATGTCGGTGACGAAGAAGAAATTGGAGTAAGAAGATGTGTTTTTTATCCAGAAATAGCAAGGGAGGGATAGAGGTCGTTCAGTGAAGATTCTGGAGAGGTCGAGGCCGGAGAAGTAGAGGAAGAAACGAGATTTGGGAGAGAGAAGATGACTACTTATTTTTGGATTTTTATATTAGATTTAGGAGCCAAATCTGGTAATCAACCAAAATCTCCCAATATAATCGGGAATTGAGTGTCATCAGATTTTTAGATTTCATTCTAATTTTTCAATACCCATACCTTTTCACCAAGCAATAAATATGGTGGTGATTCCAATTCTTGATTCGTAAACCCTCTCACCAAGTGGCCCCTAAGATTTCTAGTTTGAATTCCATACCAGTTCGGGTTGAGACACATATCTCAATGGGTAAAATCTACAAGCGGATCCTATATAAAATTCGTGAAAAATTAGGAAGCCTTCTCCCTATTTCTCTCTCTTATCAAACTCCATCTTCACCAATTTCCTTCGCCTTTTCCATTCCCCAGCTCATCGCAACTTCCTATTCCAGTTTTTCTTCCCTCCTCTCCTTTGCATTGGATGCTGGACGAAAGTTATAGGAAGAACTCAAAACTATGGTTTCCACCATCCCCGGTTGAGAAAATGTAAGATACATTTGTTTATTTCTAGGTTTTTGTATTTATTATTGAAGCAAGGGTGGCATCGAAGATACTGATTTTCTTCCTTGGTTACTAGTGCATTATTTTTGCCATAGGTAATTAATTGTCTAATTTACCAATAATGATAAGTTTGCAGAGAAAGGATGGTGAATTTAAAGATTTAAAGCTTCTAGAGATCAAGCGGCAGCTAATTATATTGAACAAGGCCTTTTTTTTTTTTTTTTTTACAATTTATTTTTAATAAATTATATATAATCCCCTTGAACTTCTGCATAATGCCATGTGACGGCTTTAAGGTTTCAAAATTGCCACACAACTTCTTCGAGATTCTATGTAAAATGAAAAATGGATGAAATATATAATTAGCTATGGCAATTAGACCACATGCACTCCAAAAGTGTATGTGATAAAATTATAATATCCATTTAATCCCCTTATGGTTTGTATAAATATTCACTTTATTCTCATGTGAATTTTGCACTTATCCATGTAATACTCCTATAGTTTTCTAAAAATGGCTAAGTCATCATTTCATGTAGCATTTAAGTAAGGCACTATTCACATTTCAACTAATGACGTTACATAAGCCATGTTCCATTAAATTTCCAGTTTACATAAATCATAAGGGTGAAGCAGATATTTTAAAATATTAGGGGATTATGTAGCAATAGATGAAACCACAGAAGGTTATTAGTAATTTACCCTTTATTTTTATGTTTTCAATTTGATATTTACTCTGTCTTTTAATGTGTGCTGGGAGAATTAGAAGATACAATAGTTTACCATATGGGAACTAATACAAGTGAACTGCAGTAGCTGTTTTGTCATAGGAATTTTTCTTCCCACTTTGACATGTGCTTTTCTTGTAGACTGTTTTCTATTTCTGCCAGTACTGTTATCTTAAGTAGCATAACAGTAGCTATTACTCCTTTTAGGTATGATAATATTAAGCACTATGAAAAGAAGGCATCATCTGCTGAAACTGCCCCATGGCCAGAAGGCTATTATTACCCATCAGATGTAGCAAGGGCGTCTGTAGGTGAAAAATCAGAAGCAGAACCTTTTTTGTTTTTTTTTTAAGGTATGTGTGGATTTCAAACTCCAGATCTTAGCTCTTGCAACCAACCAAGAAGTATACGTCTTCATGCGTAACTCTTAACATACAGAAGAAGTGGGGAATGAAATCGATTTTTTAATGTGAAGTCATGTATTAAGTTTTTCCTTGGTTTCAAGTGGACAGAAAGGCTGCTTGGGATGTATACCTTTGTGTTAGTGTTTTATACACTCTCATTTTGCTTTCTTTTTTATCGATATTTGAGCAAACCAATTTGCAATTCACCTTTCAGTTCCCTATATGTACAAAGACAAAGTACTTGAACTTTCTGGTAACAACAAATGCTGCAAGTGCAATTACTCAATGGTAAAGACCAAAAAACCCAAATGCCGAAAGTACTAAGAATCAGATTAAATTACCACTACACTTGAACCATCTTAAGACCTTAGGTGGCACTATGAACAGCTCCTATTAGACCAGATTTCTTGTTTACATGTTACACCTAAGTCATATTCTCAAGGCTTCCAAAGATGCCAACTTTCATCCGACTAGCTTATAGCTGCTTCATCAGCCTCGGAAAGATCAGACAATGTTTCAAGATTCATTTCTTCCTTTTCAGCATTGGCATGTAACTGCTTTCTACCTTTAAGGGCAGACTCATCAAGCTTTACCAGAATCCTTACAGGTTTATTCATTAACCTCCTCGTGAAATCAAGGGCCTCGGGTGGCATTGTGGCTAAGAATACACCAACCTGAATCTTGGGTGGCAAGAGTTGGAAAATATCATAAATCTGAAACAAAGAAACTAATGTCATCAGACATGAGTTAGGAAATATAAGACAGAAAAAATGAAAGCTTTTTACAATAAGGCACGACATTGGTCCTCAGTTGACAATTATTATATATGCAAAAAGTTAGTAGTGGAGATAAATTTTCCAATATACATATAAGAGAATCAATGTGTCGAAAGAAACAAGTATGAATATGTCAAGTTTGCAGCAGAAGCCAATAAACTGCACCACTTTAAAATGGGAACCTGATTCTTGAAACCTCTGGAAATCAGTTCATCAGCTTGATTCAGCACAATCATTTTGACATAGTCAGGGCCAAGTGACTGTCTCCTTAACATGTCAAATATGCAGTCAGGAGTGCCAACAACAACGTGAACCCCATGGGAAAAAGTGCGCTGATCATCATGAACACCGCCACCTCTCTCACAAGCATGAACCTTCACGGAAAGATAGCTACCTAGAGAATGCATAACCTTCTCAATTTTCATCGCAAGCTGAGGGCAGGGGACAAGAACAAGTGCCTGACAGTCAACCACATTGTAGTCTAGCTGCTGGAGGATTCCTGCACATAGAGTTGCTGTTTTTCCAGTTCCAGATTGTGCCTGCTGAATGACGTCCAGTCCCTTACAGATGGGAACTATTCCCCTTTGTTGAATAGCAGATGGCTTTTCAAAACCTTTGGAAAAGAAATCACTTTCAGTCAACATTTTGAGGAAAACTATCAAATTAGCAAAAATAAGAAGCTCACACCCTCCAGACAAAATAAAAGACATATATGCACATGATCCAAAAGCTGTTAACCATATCACACATAAGATCAGCTCGGAATGAACAGAGCAGAATACACACAAGCGCCATAAGACATATTTGAGCATTTGAAAACAATGTTGTAAACTTGTAATCAACAAAAGGAATCGACCATTGGCTAAGGGAATTATGTTGTCACCTAGTGTTCTTTGGAAATAAAAAACGTAAACCAGTATAGTAAGTCATTTCGCTAACGGAGTTATGTAGAAGCTAACAGGACCAACAAAAGAATACAACTTTGATTTGAACCACCATATCTGGATATTAATATTCTTGAACAGGTAAAATGGCTGATTAAAATTTAAACTATATTTGTATCTGTTTAAAACTTTCTAAAGAACCTTATTGCTTGTCCATAGATTTTCTGAGTTAACTTAGGATATACTTATGGTAGCTGCATTCGTCATAGCAATATGTGAAATCTATAATATTTAATGCGAAGTGTATAAATTTAAGACATAATCAAAGCAGCACAAGATACGGATCCAACCAAACAGATCTGGAACTGATTATCCAGGTCAAACATAAATACAATTGATACGCCAAACAGCAGGTTAGAACAACAACCTACCATGAGCATAAATGCCCCTGAGAAGGCTCTCTTGCAAACCCATGGACTCAAAACTATCATACGCCTTATCTACGAACTTAAAAAATCCTCTCCGTCAGCATTAAACCTGTGCAGATGGAACAAAAAAGCAACCACCACTTGACATTATTATGGTTACATAATTATTGGATAATCGAGTCTCAATTACCAAACGTTTGGAGGGATGTAGAACTGGAAAATTATGTATTAACCAAGAGCATCCAAAATAGAAACTAAGCAGGAACTCAGAAGTTTTTATTTTGTTTTTGTTTGCAAAAGAGAGAGAGATGAAGGAAATAACATACAACTCAGTCATTTTGGCATCACATTGACATGCATCAAGTTGATATCCCTCTGTTGCAAGGCCAATCATGACTGCATAATTAACAAAGTAAGTACCACTTCAGTATACAGCAATGGCATGAACTTTCTAAGGCTGAAGAGAGATGCAATTCAAGAAATAGATAACAATATATCCAATCCTTATAGAAGAAACATCAGGCAACCAAACCACAAAAGGAGATGTGCAGGAAAAAAGTCATTATCTGCGTCTATAAACATAAATCTAAACTGATGACAGATAATCATAGAAGAGGTGGAATGCATAACAGACAAGAAATGACCTAATTTAGCTACTGTCAATTGAAGCACAAGTCTTGAATCTAGAATGATGTACACAACTCTGTAGACCTAACAATTGCAACCTGAATTTTTTCCTGATGAACTGTTTGGCTTCAAGGGCTCAGATATTTTCGGATTCCAAAGATTTGAACTTGCACTCCAATCTAAATGCAACATCATCTCTGATGCTTCCAGCCAATGCAAATAACCTTGCCCCCAGCGCTCTTTTCCAGTATTATCATAGACATGAAATTCTATCTTCTTTAGATGATGCCCAAAACTGCTGAACAACTGATTTCTTAGCTCGGTTACGAACTTGTCATACGAGAAACTTTTGACTGGAACATAGTTGAAATCAACCCCCCAATGCAGGACAAAATGCTCAGGAAGATAAGCCGCAAACAAACCATCAAGAAAAGCTAAATGACACGCTAAATCTGCTCGAAATTCTCTTAAGGAATATTGAATATCAACAGGATGAGCAGCAGAAGTTGGAATGTCCCCAAAGCTGGCATGTTCAGAAAGAGGATCTTGATGAAGTAAAATCTTTGAGGGGTTGAGAAACGATAGCAACTCGTTTAATTTCAGAAACCATGAGACATCAGTAGACAACAAATTGCAGCCGTAAATACACAAATCAGACACGCAATGCTGTGGGAGAGCACCTTTAAAGGAGAACTTTTCCAAGGTTGTTGGTGTAACAGTAAATTTCGTGGTAATGATATTTGGGGCATCAATCTCTAATTTGATGGATGACTTTTTAGTGTCTAGCCAAAAAGATATGTGCTTCAGTGAGTGGCTTGTTAAATTGATCTTCTTAAAGCCATGGCACCTATCGAGTACCAAAACCTCAAGCCTTGGAAATCTGCTCGTCCAGTCATCAAAAAATGTCTTTTTAATATATGCGCGGACGAGAATCATTTCTCTCAAATTTTGAGATGCAGGCAATTGAAGAAGACGTGATCTTGGAATAAAATACCTTATCGTCAGGCTTTCAAGGCTTGGAGCATCAACCTCAAAACTTAGGTTTTTCCCACCTAGATGATACATATTTAGCTTCTCTAGCCTTGGAAGATTGACCAACTTGATCCTGCTGAGATCCTCACAGAGTTGAATATCCAAATTATGAATTAATGGGCAAGCAGAGACTAACAATCGAAACACCTCGTCTTCAATGTCGACATGTACAAGTCTCAAAGACTTGATATTATTAAACATGAAAAAATTCCCACCATTAAACAACTGGTTACAAGGAGGAAACCGGCAACGCTCAAGCGCTAAATCTGTTAACGACTGAGCATCTCGGAGGATGCTTCCGGGCAGGACATATTTAACTTCATCAGTCGTGTAACGATCTCGGTTGGACAGGACAAGTTTAAATGCATCAAATATATCAATTCTGTAACGACCTCGGTTGAAAAGGAGTTTGAGGTTTTTCACACCTTTCTTCACTGCTATTTCGAGCCATTTGTCTACGGTGGCAGCAGATTCTTCATCACCTAGATAGTAAATGTCGAGTGTAAATTCCTGTATATGTTCAGCTTTGTAATTTAGCAACGTTCTGTTAACGTGATCCTGGAACCTTAATCTACATTGTCTGCAATTGCCGCCCTCGTCAAAGTCCCTCGTACTTTTACTTTCTCGATGAAACGGATGAAACGCAGCTTGCCGATCAGAAAACTTCAGTGCAGGGCAAGTCTGCCATGCGTGGAGCCAGTCTTTAGATAAGACACTGACTCGGATTTGGTCTGTGGCACTGAGAAAACGTAATACATGATGGATGATGCCTTCTGGCAAGTATCTTGATTGCTCCATGGCGTATTTGACGACGAATTGAACCCTGAGGTAAAAAGAAATTGAGAAAAGATAAGATTTAGGAAGACGACTGCAGACTATTTAGATGCAGAACTCAGAAGTACTCTCATGCCCAACCAACTTGTACCGGGACAGCCAAGTCCTGTTTGGTTCTTGGGGTTGGAAGCCACTCACGAACAGGAAAGTAGTTTTCCGGGAAAGTGTTCCTTCTATTACTAAAACTGAGGTCCTGTTTGGTTGTTAGGAAACTGTTTCTTCTGTTACTAAAACTGAGGCCCTGTTTGGTTGTTGGAAACCGCTGAGGAAAAGGAAAGTGGATCGAGCTCCTCCATTACCCTTGTCTCCATTTTCCCTCAATACCTCTATTTCTCCTCAATATCTCTTTAAATAAGAAATACATATATCAAACATTATTTAATGATTGAGATTGATTTATTTTAACCATGTTTGCTTAACCAGGGTTCAAGATAAGAGTTTGACATCATTAAGTAATTATTTTTTTACTAATAGAAACTTCCCATCTTACTTAGTGGAAATCCATGAGGTGTTTTAAAGGTTTTATGAATGTGTCCGAAATTTGGAAGACTAATCCATGTTGAAAATAAGATAATTAATATTTATTTTATGACACCCATATTTTTCTGTTTCTTTCCTTTAACCCTAACAAATATAAAACTAAGAGCAAATCGCGCGAAATGTAATTAAACTATTGCGATGTGATGATTCTGGTTACTAAACTATTTTCTTAACCAAAAATGTTATTAAACTAATAAAATCTGTAGGGTTTAAATCACTCCGCCTATTTATGCTTTCAAACGATACAGAAAGTCACAATTTTCCTTCTTGTCCTTCCTTGAGTTCAGATCTATTACTTCTACCATTTGTTTGGTAGATGAAATTAGAAAACAAGATGAAATCAGGGTTGGATTCTAAAGAAGTATGGGGAAATTTTGGTAACCAAGGAAAAACCAAAAAGTTAGCAAAAAGTGGAAGAAAATGGAAAATCCAGTTCTTACTGGGTCTACGAGTTTTCTGCCAAACCTGATTTTTGACTAGATTTGACCAACTTTTTACTAAGCG
Source organism: Gardenia jasminoides (assembly GCA_013103745.1). NCBI lineage: Eukaryota > Viridiplantae > Streptophyta > Magnoliopsida > Gentianales > Rubiaceae > Gardenia > Gardenia jasminoides. The sequence continues at coordinate 9,834,686 of CM023099.1, read as the reverse complement.
GCTTTTGGATAAACTCGAACTAGATTGATACCTGATTTTTAGTTTAATCGGTCGAATTGGCTGATCCGATCTGGAGTTTCAAAACGCTGGTTGATAGCCATAATCTGATCACTAGTTCAAAACCATATCTTGCACTTGATAGCCATAATTTGATCACTGATTTAAGATCCATCGGGAGTATGTCTTCATGGTCAAAGGAGGGGTGCAGAAAGCTAAAAAATGGTGTACTAGAAACTACATGTTCTATGGCAACTGTTTTAGTTTCGTCACTTGCCAACTCAGATATAGTGGTAGAAAAGCTGTAACTGTTTTTTTTAATCGACTTTTTTTTGGGGGGTGTTCCCAACTTACATCGGACTAATCCCCTGCGGCTGCAACTTGGTAGACCAATAAACTCCAGCAGTGAAGGTAGAACTTAGATGGACTATATGTATTTGGGTTTCCAATCCATGGATTTACCATTCGTACTAGAATCCACACATATTGCAACCGGAACATTTCGCTCCACAACCTGTTGACTTTGACTTTCTATTGCACATGGCTTTCAGTGGCGTTGCTTGTCTATAATTTAGTGGATTATTTTCGCCTTCCACAACTTTCTATTAATTTGTAAAACATACTACAAGACTTACGCAATTTAAAATTTTAAAATGGACTATTGACATCACTCCATGTAAAGAGATAATTTCAGAAACCTTCCGTAAGGTTTTTCTCAATCACACCTAGCACTTTCAATGTTTCTAAAATCACACTTAGCACCCTTAGAATGATAACCTTTATGATAGCCTCTTTATGTGAAAATAGTATTAGAAAATGTATTTGGGAGAGAGACAATTATATTCTTCCACTTTTGCAAATTTGCAAGTTGATTTTTGAATTTTAGAAGATGAAAATAAAAACAAGTTGATTCTTTTTTTCTTTCTTTTCACATATATTTTTTTACATAGAAAAAGGCAAGAAAAAAGAGAAAAAAAATTAAGTTAGATTATATAAAAAGAAAAATGCCATAAAAATTGTGCACATTCTGGGCGCTTTGTGTATATGCAATTGAAGACGGGCTTTGAGATACTTAGAGAATCTAAACATAGAAAAGCTTTCACTTTTTTAGCTTCAATTTTCTCTTATTATCTGATTTAATCCATAAGAGATAAGGGAAAAAAAAAAGGTCAAAATCATTCATTTAATGAACGAAAAGGTCGGAGAGCAATTGAAATCATGAAAAAAAAATATGTATTGAATGTATGTATAGTGGTGTTCAATTATCAAAAATAAAATTTCTGAAAAATTGGTTAACAAATAGGATTTAGGTACAGATTTTATTTCCTTTCTATCTAAAACTTTGGCATATATCTTATAATGGTCATATGAATTACCAAAAATTACGGGATTCAGCTGCCATTACACTTGCACCTCCTCAACTTCTAATTAAAATTTTCAATCCTATTTGTTTTTATTTTTATCTTCTAAAATTCAAAAATCAACTTGCAAAATGGAAAAAGTAGAAGAATATTAAAATCTCCTAAAAACATTTTTAATACTATTTTTAAATAAAGGAGTTGACATGTTATAAATATGTGATTTCAGAGACTTGAGGGGTGTTAGACGTGATTAGGAGAAACCTCAGGGGAGGTTTCCAGAATTATCTCCTATATAAATGTAAAGCCATTGATGAATAGGCAAATTCCTCAAAATATTGCTTGATTGGGAAAAAGTCCAGATTTTGTTGCTATTTTTTTTTTCTGAATCAAGCGGTGTTGCATATGTAATGTGTGGCACTTGAATTGATTTTTTGTTTTTTATTTTTTGTGAAAAATGCAGAGGCCCTTAATTATTTTTAAAAAATTTGTGTACTTGGTGCCACACATTACAGTCACAAAACTTTCTCTGTCTCTGGTGCCGCACATGTAATGTGCAGCACCAGTCACAAAGGCAGATACACGAAGTTTAGTAGTATAAAAAAAAGAAAAAAAAAGGAATTGTAGTAGTAAAGAAATTATGGTTATGATTTAGGGTTTTGGGTGGTAATGTTTTAGGGTTTTTGGATTTAGGGTTTGAAAGAGTAGTATTTAAAAATAAATCCATGTCAGAAGGGGAAAAAAATATTATGTAGCAATAAATCAAACTCCCACCCTAAACCTTAAGTTCTTTCGACGTTGATTTATTTGTTTAAATTATCTCCCTAAACCCTTGACCCTAAACCATAACTCCCAACTTAACCCTAATATTCACAAGCACTCCTTTATTAAATTCTCGAACTTGATGTATATATATTACAACTTTTATATTTTCAGAATAAACAAAACTTTTTTCCTAATATAACTCAAATTTTTTTCATATGGCATTCAAACACACTGGGTTTTCCAATTTTATCAATTCAATAAAAAAATTTTCGGTTAAATTTGATTTATTACTATAAAATATTTTTTTCCCTTCCAACACAGATTTATTTTTATATACTATGTCTTGTAACCCCAAACCCTGAACCCTTAACCCTCAACCCTAAACCGTAAGCCCCAAGCCCTAAACCTTAAAACCCTCATGTTTACTTTTTTTTAACCATAAACCATAACTCCCACCTTAACCCCAATATTCATAAGTACTCATTTATTAAGTTCTCGAATTTGATGTGTATATATATTACAACTTTTATATTTTCAGAATACACAAAACTTTTTTCCTAATATAACTCAAATTTTTTTCATACAGCATTTAAACACTTTGGGTTTTCCAATTTTATCAATTCAATAAAAATTTTTTCACTTAAATTTGATTTATTACTATAAAATATTTTTTTTCCTTCCAACACGGATTTATTTTTATATACTACGTCTTGTAACCTTAAACCTTAAACCATAAAACCCTAAAACCCTATACCCTAAACCCTCAACCCTTAACCCTAAAACTCGAAGCCCTAAACCCTTGTGTATAGTTTTTTTTAACCATAAACCATAACTCCCAGCGTAACCCCAATATTCACAAGCACTCATTTATTAAGTTCTCGAACTTGATTTACATATATTAAAACTTTAATATTTTCAGAATAAATAATACTTTTTCCCTAATATAACTTAAAATATTTCATACGAGATTCAAGCACATTGGGTTTTTCAATTTTATCAATTCAATAAAAAAATTTTCATTTTCATTTGATTTATTACTATAAAATATTTTTTCCCTTTCTGACATGGATTTATTTTTAAATACTACTCTTTCAAACCCTAAACCCAAAAACCCTAAAATGTTACCACCCAAAATCGTAAATCATAACCATAATTTCTTTACTACTACAATTCCTTTTTTTTCTTTTTTGTTTTATACTACTAAAATTCGTGTATCTGCCTTTGTGACTGGTGCCGCACATGTAGATAGAGAAAGTCTTGTGATTGCATGTGCTTCACCAAGTACACAAATTTTTCAAAAATTGAAATTAAGAGCCTCTGCATTTTTCACAAAAAAAAAAATCAATTCAGGTGCCGCACATGGATTCAGAAAAAAAAAAATTAACAACAAAATCCGGACTTTTCTCAATCCAACAATATTTTGAGGAATTTGCCTTGATGAATCACACTGTAGGTTGTTCATTGGGGCTAATCATAGTTTGCCTTCATGATTTAGGAATTTGACCACCTTCAATTTTAAAAATATATGCTTTGTCCCTATGGAATCTAATTTACTATAGAAATATTAAGTCCATCAAGGAAAAAAATGTGTTTAATGATATTATTTATTATCCTTTTATTGCTAAAACTATTTATAGTTTACTATTATTGCCCTATTATTTCTAAAAAAATAATGTTTGATTTTAATAACTATTCTAAGTTAAGAAATAAGGCATATTTGTACATTTTCATGATTTTACTTAAGAATATAATAGTTAAATAATTTGATAAATGAAAAAAGATAATGATATTTGATAGATAACAAGCTTAATATTACCTTATGTTTTCAAAAATTTACTTATCCAATTTATTTTATTATTGTTTTATTTATCATTATTATCCTATTTAAAAGTCTAATAAATTAGAAAATGTATCAGTAATAAAAAAACTAATTCAACATTCACAATAAAATATATTGAGAAAAAAGATTTGAAGCATTCTTTTTGGACTTATCAATTTAATATTTGCTTATGGTGGATGGTATAGAGAATACGTATATATGTTAGCAATCAAAAAGCAATACTAGTTAACTAAATATGATTTCAACAATAATAACAATGATGTCATTCCATTGTTAATATTTGTAACATAAGCTAGTTTTTCACCATAGACAAAGTCTATATTTTTAAGGTTTAGAGTGATAAAGTGTGAGCAATTCTAGAGCTTAGAGGGGCCAAGTTCTATTAACCATTTTTTGTTCTATATGTATAAATTTGTCAGAAATTTTTACAATTCACCCCTTATCCCTCTTCCAACTAGCACATGGAAACAGCTAGCAATGCTATAGCCTGCGACTAGGGGTGTATTGGAGTTGAATTGAGCTCAAACTTGACTCCTCGTAGTCTATGCTCAAGCACAAATTGAAACTCATCGAATATTAAATTTTATAGCTCAATTAAGTGTTCAGTAGCTATGCTTGAACTCGAGTTTGAGCTGTTTAGTAGGAGTGTTCATCGGCCGGTAATTAGGAATTTGGTCAAATATTTTCGTAATTCAGGAATCGATTTTTTAAAACTAATATCTGATTTCTATCCAAACTTTAGTCTGGGAAATTGGATCAGAGAACCATGACGAGGCCTAACCTTGCACTTTTGTTTTACATACTAAGGCCCCGTTTGATAACCTAATTCAGCACTTAAACTTAATAGATTCACATCTTAACCATTTAGATGAGTTTGATAACCAAAAATAGAACATCTGAATTAATTAAGTAGCACTGAATCTTTTAAGCAAAACTTGCTCCCAAAAATAAGTGACAAGCTTTTCACTTATCACTAAATGTGATATACATTTAAATATATTAGATCTAATACTTAACAATTCAATCAATTAATGAATTCAGATTTCAAATTTCAGACTTCAGACTTTAATTTTCAGATTTCAATTTTATCAAACGCACCCTAAGTTCCTTGTTGACTATAAGTATACAGGTAGCCTATGTAGTACAAAGAACCTAGGGTTGATTCCTCGAGGAGCACTCACAAGCACTAGGATGCTAAACTACTCTATTATCTAGACAGTCAACAATTATGTGAAGTAGAAGCTACTTAGACGCAATGTATAACTTAACTAACTGTGAGGATGAACTCAACTAACACACAAGCTCTTAGGGTAATGAATCAACCAAGTGACCTTAACTCTAGCTCAAATGAGTAGGAACTGCTACACTATTTTTCTTGCTAAGGACCAATCTCCTAAGGTATCCGAGACTCAAGTTCACGATGTCTTAAGTGTCATCTACACATGCATTTCCCTACTTTCATGGTGAAATCACAACCAAGATGCCATTAAGTTCAAGATTGTGTTAAGCCCACCTAAGTTCAGCACTACTTTCATGGGCTAAATCAACACGTTCCATCGATGGCACATCCATTATTATCTACCAATTTTCATTGATAAACAACTACTAAAATGGTTTGTAAATGGTGATCAAACATTCACAAATGTTTAAGCAAGCATAGATGAACTAACAAGTAAAAGAGGCAACATTCTTCAACTTATTCAAACCCAAATCAAGAAACATAAGGTATCATCCTGCCCTAGAACTAAGATATTAGCTAGACATGAAGAACAAACAAGTAAATATTAGATCTTTATAAATTTGATCGTGATTTCAACCAAAGAAAGAGAAAGGGAGAAGAAAAGCTTATTCAAATGAAGGGTACAAGATCTTCAAGCTCCAATTCCTCCTTCATCTCCACAATGTCAAGATTACATCAATAGTTCATCCATAGTGCTTGCTAATGTTCCTATTCTAGAGAGAAAAATATGAGAGAGAAGTCAATAACTAAGACTACCTATTGTCTTGGAGTTAGTCTCCCTTAGTGAGCTAGGGGCTTCTATGTATCTTCACAAAGAAGCTTCTCCAAAAATAATTCCCTTCTTTTATTGACAAAAGTTGAAGTGGATATGACATAAAGTGGCCAAAAGCTGACTAAAGTTGATGTTTTGAGCCCAAAAGGAGTTGTAAAGCTATCAAAGAAAATGAGATATGAGATGTCAGCTGCAAATTGCACAGGTTGCGCAAGTTGAAAAATTTTTCTGCTCAAGTATCCAGCGCAGTATTTGGGGCATCATTCACGAAACAGTGCTAGATGCAGTTTTGTGACATTAACATCGAGAGATTTCTGACTTATATACAGCTCAATATCTGGCTCAACTCCATCTATCTGGCGCCGTATACTCTTGCAAATCCAGTGCTACTAAATGTAAATGGCGTTGGAAGTGGCATTTTTCCTGCCAACATGAAACTAAAGAGTAAGCTCCTCTTGGTTTCCCACATAATTTAAAATGGCTCGAACACATCACTAATTATTAATGACCACCAAAACTATCCATCTCCATTGTCTAATCGAACACAATTCAATCACAATCATCCCAAAATATATGCAAAAAGTCTAGCAAAGTATACGCTTTTCAAACCAGTAATTTGGTAATATCAGAAGTCCAAAAAGTCAACTGTGAGTTAAAATATTTTAATTTTTCCTAAAATTATTGTAACAAAATAGTATCCGATGTATTTTTCCAAAAAATTTCAATCAAATTAATTCAAACATAAAGTGATATGTGAAAAAAATAATTGGGTTTCCAATCATAAGCTTTAACTCATATTCTTAATTCTTAAATAACATTGAAATAAACAAGAATTTCAAATTTAATTGTCAAGCTAAAATCCAACATGTTAACGTCCATTAAAAGTTTGCATCAAGAACTGTTGATGATTGACATAAAGTGGTTGAAGCAAACGTAATCCATACAATCACACCAGAAGGAGATGATGACAAATGGAGAAGTAGTCGGTACAGTGAGAATTGTTGTAGTTGTTGCTGTGCCAGAAAATGGGAAGTGCCCTAATCGGTAAAATTGCCGTATTTTGAGATGTAATCTCTAACTGCGGCTAAGTTTCTTGTGCCCTGGACATTTGGATGGAGCATTGAATCCTATGCAATCGACTGGATGTCAAAGAACTGTTGATTTTCTATTCAAAACTTGCCGGCGAATTGTAGCAGGTAGTGGAGGTACGGTGTTCCACCCTGTGCTGCTTTGCAACAACTCGGATGTAGATCAATGGGATCGGAAACTGTTTGATCCTTAGAGAATATAGAGCCTATTCCTTTGACACTGTGCATCTAGGGTACGTAAGGAAGATGTTCTTCGCGTTGATGAAGAATGAAAAATAAGCTCTCGGTATGGTGTACTGTAGCCAACCTGATGACATCACCCCACCCGATTGCAAAGTATCCCTGGTATTAGGTAGATTGGGTGAGTAAATAGTAACCCCTCAAAACCCTCCGAGCGTCTTATATAATATTACTAAGACGCTTGAGCCGCCACGTGGACGGTGGATAGAGGCGCAACGTGGACTCAACCCAATATGTGTGGATGGCCATAATCAGCTCGTAGAGCTGATCTGTGGTGGCCCACTGACTGGGCCGCCTACTGTCCCACGTGCCTGACGCCGGGTACTATTGCCACGTGGCATGATGCCACTAGCTGCTGAGTGCTTTTGTGTGGCCCATGAAATGGGCACCTATCTTTCCCCATGCCGACAGGCACGGGGGGTGTAGTGTCCATTCTGCCACGTGGCTGCTAATGGTCATGCTGGCCATGGATCGTACACAAGTAAATGAGCGCGTTTAGTATCATGTACGCTCTGTAATTCGAATTTGATTTTGCCGAACAGTGCTCGTGGATTGTATGCTAGCTGTAAAGCTAGCATCTGGGCTGTGGATACGTGTTAAGATATAAAAGGCAGTGTGTGTCAAAGTTTGAAAGTCACTTTACGTTTCTAGAATGTTGAGACTGTATAAGTAAACCCATTCACTTGGATGGTATACGAGAAAAAACGGTTGACAGGTACAAAGGCTTTTTTATAGTAATGATGCATTGCGGGATAGATAAAACAATCTATATAGTGATGCATGTAGCTCTGAAAACTGGGTCATTCAAGTTCGTTAAGGAGCTTGATGGGCTCTTCCGTGTGGTGTAGGAGATGAAAGAGATGCTGACAATGAATAGTGAGTGCAAAGGCGAGCTTAATTTGGTTGGGAGTAGTACCACTGGGAAGTGAGGGGATAGTACGTCTTTGGTAGAAGAAATGGATCCTTGATATATCCAGATTCTTGAAGTCAAAAATCAATCAAACCTAATCACGTCCAACCTTAACTTGTGAAATCCAACCTTGGTCGTGGGTTAAGTAGACCGGATTCATGTCAAATTCATGTCCAATTAGTATGTTACCAAATGTGTGTGTTAGTTAAAGCATTTAATTTCTGTCAATAAAGCATCAGTTAAGTAGTTTCCAAATGTGATATACCTTAACCGAATGCCTATGCAAGTTGTTTCCTAATTCTTAAGTAGTTAGGTTAGTTAGTAGCTTCCTAATGTTAGTTTCCTAATTACTTCGTTCTAGTTTCCTAATTTTGTCTAAGGCTAGCCGAATTTAGGATTCCAAGTTAGCCTTGGATTTTGAGTCATATAAGGCTATAAATAGCCAACACTTTCATTATTCAATAACAAGAATTTTTTAGCAAATTAATTTAGAGAGTTATCACTTCTCTAGCTTCTTTGAAGTGACTTGAATACCTTAGAGTTATTCTTTAGGTATTCGCTCGACTTATCAATAGAAGAAGGATGCGAATGCAATGGTACCAGGGGTGTAGGATCCGCAGAGAAGTGATGCACATGCCAGAGTTTAGAATCATCAATCAATTCTGCCAAATGAAGATCATTGCTTGGAATGATAGGGGTGCTAGAAGCACAACTGTTAGAAATCATTTTTTAGATTTGTGTGGTATACACAATCTTTCTATTGTGATTATAACGGAAACCAAGATAGCGGGTTAGGTGGTAATTGGCATGAATCGTAGCTTGCTATTTGATGGATTCGAGGTAGTTGATTTGGAGGGAAGAAGAGGAGGACTTTGGCTCCTTTAGAAAACTAATGAAGTTCAACTTAATATCCTCAACAAGACCTCACAGGAAATCCATGCAACAATTCAGTATCTCTAGATACCCCCTTCTGGCTATTATCTTCAGTTTATGCTAGTCCAGATTAATTTCCCTAATAGAATTAAGCTTCGGGATAATCTTAAGCGTTTAGCTTCTCAAACTTCTTTCCTGTGGCTGTCTTGAGGACTTTAATGAGAAGTTGTCTAATCAGGACAAGTTAGTGGGTAACCCTATAAACCAGTCTCATGCTAGCCTTTCTAGATTCTCTAAATGTTTGCAACTTGTTGGATGTGGATTTTTCTGCTCTAAGGTTCACTTGGCTAAATAATCATTTTAGCTAGTGATTAATTTTTGAACGGATAGATCGAGTTTTCTGCTCACCTGAACGGAATATTCTTTTTCCTGACTTTGCTGTCTTTCACTTGCCTAGGACCAGGTAGATCATTGTCAGATTATGGTTAACCTTTGTAACCTACAAGGAGAGAAAAAGTCTCTAGAATGGAAAAAATTTGGTTGGCTGACCCTACCCTTGGTAACATTATTCAAAATACTTAGCATTCCAAACTACAATTTGATCAGATAATCCAAGATTTCACTACTACAATAGCTGAATGGAGAACCTCCTTCAAGAATATCTTTAAAGAAAAGAGACATTTGCTAACTAGAATTCAAGACATCCAGAGGAAACAACAGTTGTTCTTTTCTACATTCCTTGCTAATCTAGAAACTCAACTCCAAGAGCAATATAACAACATTTTGATTCAGGAGAAAGAGCTCTGGTCAATGAAAGCCCATGTAGATAATGTAATGTGAAACACTAAGTTTTTGCAATCTTCCACACTTCATAGAAGAACATGCAATAAAATCTGTGCTCTGAAGAATAGTGCGGGGAAATGGATAAAAGAGACTAATCTCCTTAGAGACCATATCTCTGATTATTTTAAAGGTTTATTTTCCACTAGCATGGTCTATTCTTCCTTTACTCCAGAAGAATTTCCAGTTATGCAAAGAGTACTTGACCCTCAACTTATGTTGGAAGTAGGTAAAATTCCAACCCCCTTGGAAGTGGATTAAGCAATCAGGGACCTTAAGGCTCCAGATCCAAATGGAATACCAACTACTCTCTTCCATAAGTTCTAGTTAGATACTAGAAGATCAATTTACAATTTCATACAAAGTTCCTTTCTTACTGATTCCTTTCCTCCAAGAATTAATGACACTTTTCTCTGTCTAATTCCCAAGCATAATCATCCAAAAACTATCAAATAGTTTACGATCAATAAGCCTGTGCAACACTTCCTACAAAATTTTGTCAAAAGTTTTGGTGAATAGAATCAGGCCTTTCATGAACTCTCTCATGTCCCCTACCCGAACCAGCTTCATTTCGAGACGAAGGGATGGTAAAAATATTATTATGGTTTAAGAGATCATCCATTACCTTAGGAAGGAGAAAGGTAAAGCTGGAAGTTGTGCTATAAAATTGGATCTTGCAAAGCTTGTGACAAACTGGAATGGAGCTTCATTAAAGAAGCCCTGACCCATTTTGTCTTTCCTCCAGTTTTATGCTCACTCATCATGAAAAAAAGATGTTGAACCTTCACAATCGGGTCTTAGAGTTCAAGCTTTATTCCGTATATCTTGGGTTGCATGTTGACTTTCTTGCAATAAAAGTAAGAAACAAGTGGGATTCATAGGAAATGTAAGCTAGATTGTTTAATTGAAACTTGAATATACTTTAAGTTTTCCTTTGTTGCATTTGATGACTGAAAATCAGCAGGCATATGAAAGCTTTTGCCATAAAAGGTTGATTCACATGTTTGAGCTTTAAATTGGTGGAAGACTTGATGAAAAGTTGTTTGGGTTGCATGATAATTAAAAGGACTTAATTAGATAGCTGTTATGTATTATCATTGGAAAATCTAAAGGCTTCTACTAATTCTCCTACATTTTATACCAAATAAATAGCCCAATAATTATGATAATTGTAACTTGTCTCAGGGGTCGATAATGAGCAGATGGGTAACCTAGAAGCTGAATTGTGAATTTTGTTACAAAGGTGAGTGTCCAAGTGCATGTTAATTTAAATTGACTTGTTGTGAATGAACTTGCTTGGACTTGTTATGCCCCTTAGAAAAGCGTGTACTTTATTGCACTTGAACTCCTCGGAGCAAGTAAATGGTTATTGAATATGATTGATTGAAATTGCTTGAACTTGTGCCTGAATTGTGTTGGATGGAGCATTGACTCGCCAAATTAAATTTGAAATTGTCATGTTGATTGATTGATTGCTATTGAATAAGGACTGCCCGGAGCTAAGTGCTACGTCCGTTAGGGCGGGAGCCACCTCTAGAGTCCACGCCAGTACCTAAATTGTGGGGATGCCCAAAACCCATTGGTGACCCATTCAACTCAGGCCGGTTAAGGCTTGGCCGAAGGGCTTGACGAGCTGTGGGATTGATTGTTTGTCGGTTGGAGCATGTCTCGCCGAATCTGTGTACTTGAGTATTACAGATTAAATTGTCTGGCGTGTGGGCCCGGTAGGGGGTGAAACGGTGGACGGAGAAGGGCGTAAAATGGTGATCCACAGAAATTGTTATTGCTTGGTTGACGGAGTGTCAACGATTGAAATGATGTTCCAAGACCGTTTGAAAAGATCGGCTATGGATTAGCTCCTGAGAGCTCCTGTATCCTTTTAAATGTGTGTTTACTCCCTTCTTGAGCTATATTTGAACTTTATTGCTATCGTACTCGTTTAAAGTAATTGGCACTTTTATTACCACACTTGCTTGCCTGCATGTTTTCTTGGCCTTACTGAACTTACACTCACCCCAGTTTGTTATTCCTTAATAGGAACTTGAAGTGAAGAGTTTTGGTGGCACTAGTCTTGATCAAGCATTGTCTAAACATTTTGTATTGTTTGAGCTACTTTTGAATGTAAGGAAGTACTTGGGATGTACTTAAAGTACTTTGATTAGGAGATGAAATACTATACCCAAATAGTGAAATTTGGTATATTAAGCATTTCTTAATTTTGACAATCTCGTTTATATTTCGAGTTTTCTAGTGAGTCCTGACGAGAGTTAGACAGGCGGTCTGCCGATACCTAGGGTTCGCCCTCGAAGGAGGTGGGGTCGTCACATGAAGAGTATAGAAAATTGAGGGAAGGGGACATAGAAAGGGACAAAGAATAGAATTGTTGTTCTTTTATCCATTTTATTGCATGATTTCTAATCTTTTTTTACTCCCTTTTATATGTAAAAGACTTTTCAAATGTTATAAAAATTACTTTCTCTTTCCTTTTCTTACTATAATTTTATTTTTTTAGTTATTTGTTATTTATATATTTTCTCAGTTGGGTAGAATGATATAAGGCAAAGCTCAAAAGCATATCATTACATTCATATTTTTCAGAATAAAAAAAGTTCAAGGAAAGAACTTTTTCAAGTCATAAGCGTTCCATGTGCGTGGAATTAATTTACCCTTAAGGTTTGCCAGTTTGTAATACCTACCTGATACGCTGAGACAACCTTGTATGGTTCTTCCCAATTGGAATCTAGTTTTCCCAAACTAGTTTGGTGGCTTTCAATGTTTTTTTTTTTTTTTTTTTGAAGACTAGATCTCCAGGTTTAAGGTACCTGTATTTAACCCAATCATTGTAGTACTTTGAAATCTGACTTTTATATTTTGCTGCACTTATGGCTACCAAATCTCATGCTTCTTCTAATAGATCTAGATTACACCTCAATTCTTCTTCATTAGTTTCAATCTCGAAGACTTAAGTCATCGGACTCAGCTCCCCAATTTTTATGAGAACTACTGTCTCTACCCCAAAAGTTAACAAAAACGGAGTTTCTTGCATTTCAACTCTTGGTGTGATGCAATAGGCCTATAGGATTTCTGGCAATTTTTCATACCGTAAAGCTTTAGCTATTTCAACTTCTTCTTTAAGGCTTCTAGAATCGCTTTATTTGCTAATTTTGCTTGCCCATTTACTTGCAAATGTGCCACTGACATGAAGTTTTGTTGGATCTTGAACTCATGGCACCAAGACTTGAATGGGTTTTGGATAACTATTTGCAAATTATATTCTTCCATACAAATTTCTATATGGCCTTCCCAGTTATCGCAGTGAGGGATTCTGCTTCAACCTATTTGGTGAAGTAGTCTACTATTACTACCAGGTTAGAGACCTCTAGATGCCTTGGGGATAGGTTCGAGCAAATCTATTCCCCATTATAAAAAAGGTCAGGGACTTGCAATAGGGATCATCTCGGTGGGTTGAACATGTACAAGATGAGCATTTAATTGACATGACGGGCATCTTTTACAAGTTCTTTTGTATCTTGATATATTGAAGACCAATAATAACCTAACAAGATACAATTCTTGGCAAGTATCCTACTACCTAAATGATTTCCACAGATTCATTCATGAATCTCGCTAAGAATCTAATTTCCTTCTTCTTTAGTTATGCATTTTAACTAAGGCATCAGATATGATCTTTGATACAATTGATCATTATGTACTGCATATTGTGTAACTCTCAATTTGACTTTGCAGGCCTCCTTCTTATCTTGCGGGAGGTGTCCGTGAACTAAATACCTATATATGGGTGTCATCTAGGTCTTGGATGGATTTATTGAGATTACCTACTCTGGTCTTATGCTTCGCTCTTACAAAACTTCCATTAAGACTTCCTTATTTAAATGATGCAGTGCTAATGTGGCCAGTTTTGACAATATATGTTAGCTTGATGATTCTGAATCCAAGGAGCTCTTTGGATTTGACAACTTCCAAATTGTTTCTGGAGAGCTCTCAGCATTTCGTGGTATTGCTTGATTGCTTCCTTCTTAGCCTCATATTCTCTATTTACCTGACAGACTATCAACTGTGAATCAGTATTGATAATCAAATTTTTGCCCTCCATGCATTGGGTTAACCTGAGTCTTGCAAGGAGGGCTTCATATTCTATTTCATTATTTGAGGTTTTGAAATCAAACTCAAAACATGTGTAAGAGTCTCTCCCTATGGGCTGATTAAAATGAGCCTTGCTCCATATCCAGCTTGATTTGTAGCCCCATTAACATTCAATGTCCAAATTTGTTTCTGATTTGAAACTTAAGTTCTAAGTTTTTTCGCTTTCGAGCTCTCTCTTGCATTTCTATCACACCGACTGATCTTACTTTTTGCTTGAGGGTTCGCATCTACCTCTAGCTAGAGGTCTTCGACGCCCTTGGATAAGAAGTCAGCCAATGTTTGGGCATTAATTGTGGTGTAGGGCTTGTAGTAGATGTCATGTTTCCTTAACTCAATGGCCCATTTGACCATTCGCCCGGTGGACTCTGGTTTATTTAATATTTGCAATTAGGGGAGATTAGTTAAGACCTAGATTGGATAAGTTTAAAAATGCAGTCTAAGCTTTATGTCTATGTGGACCAAGGACAAGATGATTTTCTCCGCATTAGTATATCTTTGCTCTACATCATGCAATATTTTACTAACAAAATATGATGGGATTTTTTTTTAATTATTTTGGCGTACGAAGACTGCATTAACAGCTTCGTGACTTGCAGAAAGACAGAGATATAAGGTTTCCCCTAGCAGTGGAGGGATCAGTGTTGGAATAAAGGCCAAGTAATGTTTGACTTCTTCGAAAGCTTTTTGGTAACTTTCATCCCATTTGAAGCCTTAGTGTTTCTTTAAAGTCCGGAAAAAGGGAATTCCTTTCTCTGCAAACTTGGACAGGAATCTTTTGAGTGCTACCATTCTTCGTGTTATTTGCTGCACTTCTTTGATTGTTCGTGGTGGGGGAATTGACAAAATTGCTTGAATTTTTTTATAAATTTGCATCAATTCCATTTTTGAATACCTGTATACTACGAATTTTTTGGAAGTCACCCTAAAGACACTTTTTTAGATTTTGCTTCATGCCTACAGCTTGTAGGATATTGAATGCTTCCCTAAGATCTGTAGGCAGATCTGTCATGTGTTTGCATTTAACCAACATGTTGTCAACATAGATTTCCATGTTTTGACCTATTTGAGATTTGTAAATTTTATTTACCAATATTTGATAGGGCACACCTGTATTTTTCAACCCAAAAGACATTGTTTTATAATCATTAGTGCTACATTTAGTAATGAATGTGACTTTTTCGATAAATTTTTTTTAGGTTCTACCTCTAATATCTGAGCTCTATTCAAAAAATTGATCTTGGGGTGCTTGCGAACACTGAAAAATTGATCCAGCTATGAGATTAATCTTGGATGTTTTCTACTGTTAGGATTAGACCATTAGATTTGCCCAAAAGAAAGCAGTTAATTAAATTAGACCACAAGATCAGTCATGAAATACATAGTTGGTGAAAATTGGACCATAAGATTAGTCCACAATTGTTAGATTATTGCTATTGCGAAGACAAGGTTCGGAGAAGAATGTGGTCAATTGAATTCTAATTATTAAATTCACAAAATGAATGGTCAATAAATTGACATCCAATTGTGTGACTAAAACAGTCTATCTAGGTGTGTGGATTATTGCAACATGAAAAGTGCTTGAAGATGAATAACCAGTACAAAGATATGTTCTTAGAATTTGAAGGGAGATATTGATCGTGATTATGTTGAATCAAATTCGAGAGAGTTTGGTGTAAAGGAGGTAATGTTGGCATATTAAGTCAAAACTGAAAATAAAAATTTCTATAGTATTATTTAACCTTGTTTTAGTCAAGTTAAGGTTTTAGTAATTCTATTTGAATTAAATTATGGTAGTTTATTATTTAGAAATTAGTATTTGATTAGAAAATTTCTTGTAATTGTAAGATTTATTTATTACATCATCTAGTCAATAAATAGGGAGTATTAATATTATTATTGGTTGTGAAAAGTGAAAGTTTAATAATATTGTAATTATGTATGATTATTAATATATTAATGATATTATTCTTCTCTCTCCCACACATTCTTATGTGTGTAAATTGCCTTTCTTTTACCATACATATTGGTTCTATGAAATTTATCTCCTACAGAATTTTTATGATAAAATTTTTATTTTTTTTTGGGTTCTGCATCGATGAATTCAAAAACAAGATTAAGTTTTGACTGAGTCGAGTTTGTTATATCCTGAGCCTGATTTCTCAAACACTAGCTGAGCAGTGACAACCAAGCATGACTAATTTGGTTTCAGCCAACACTTGCCAGAATGAATACGTGAAATTATGCATAGGTATTTAGACTTGGACTAGTTTTATCCCCATGCTATGCATGAGACTTGCACATTTATAAAAAATAATTAATTAAACAGATATGAAATAAACTATGGAAGTATGATATTTTGGGACAGATATGGAAAAATTATTTATTGTCTAAATTTCTAACTCTTCTTGGAGACAGTTTTTGTACCAATTAATCTTTAACATATATTGCACTAACAGAGGATCTAGTAACTGGATGATCATACTTTGAGGAGTTGTAAACGCAAAAGCATTATTTTTCACAATTTAACGTAGTGAAGCAGTGTTGTGTTGCAAATTTTCCTAGAATAAAAAATTTGTAAAAATGTACAATATATGCGGCATATAATATAATGATGATAATTAATTTTTTATATAATAGCAATTATCTTTAATTTTAGTGCCTTTATCTAAATTATTTCTGCTTGTCTACATAAAACCTTAAGTAGCATGTAACCCATTAAATCCTTGGTGGTAATATTGATACAAAATCTATTGTACAAGAAGAAAAACAATTATTTATATGAAATACATCAATTGTTACTTACTTTGGAAAAGTTTATCAAATCTTTTGACAATGTATAGCATCAGTACTAATTAGAAAAAGTATTTATTTATTAAATTAATAATTATAATAGTACATAATAGTAATCTATCTTACCTAGATACTTTATCTATGACGTCATTGCAACTAATGCAAACTTTCTCTTACGAAATATGTAAGGGTTCGTTTGCTTCACTGATTGGATGAGATGGGATGACTTATTCTTGGATAATTAATCCTAGGATTAATCATCGTGGGATTACTCATCCTTGTATTATCCAGTGTTTGATTTATTAATATAGTTGTAGGTTTTGTCTTTCTTGATAAGGATAAAAGAATCTAATAAGTCATTATCCCCTTTCACAATTATCCCTAGATAAATAATACCAACACCATTATCCCCTTTCACAATTATTCCTAGATAAATAATACCAACACCCCCCATGGGATGACTTTATCCCCTCTAGAGAGGATTAATTTAGTTAATCTGGATATCTAATCCAATTATAAAAATGCAACCAAACATTGGATGAGACAGGATAAGTCATCCAATCCTGTCTCATCCTGTAAACCGAATGAACCCTAAGTACTTCCAAGCCACATATCGTACAATGCTCATTTCACATGTCTTTTGTATCAATGTTTTCAATGTATCCAATCATGCAAAAAAAATTGGACCTCTAAACATTATAATTTAGATAAAATAGAATGACAGATTAATAAATGTATTAATGTTATTGTGAAGTAAAATTAATGACTTACATTAGATTCAAACTTTTAATCAACAGTCCATATCCTTTTTGGCATTTGAAATAAATTATGACTTTGACATCAAAAATTCATTAATACATATTCAAACCATTAACTTTTGCGTACAACAGTTATTGGCAATTTTAATAATATTATATGTTTTTATTATTTTTGAAATTTAAATTACAAAAAATGTGTAAAATTTGTAAATTTGTAATATACCAGTGCTGGATATCTACAATTTAAATAGTTGATGTTGTGTTAAAATATTGATTTTATTAAATCGAATTTGTAGCATATTAGTAGATTTAATATAGAGTTTCTTTTTATTTATAGCTAGTGATGATCATAGCATTTCTTTAAAAATATTGAATAAAGGATTCAAAATAATCAAGATTCTTTAGGTGAAGTACCCTTCTGTATTCTTTTGATCTATGACATCTCAATTCATGCATTAAAACTAATTGTAGTGGTACTTATTTAACTAATTTCCAAACTAGTAGCTCAATCCTTGAAATTAGAAGGTCATTAACTTTAAATTCACATAGGATTATATTGTTGTGATTCTTCCATTCTTAAAAATCCTCTGGGAACTATAAAGGCACTTATTAGCCAAAGAAATCATATGTACTGATACATTAGTACAAAATAATAAATAGAAATAATAGTCATAGTACAGTTCCCACTTTAATATAACCATAAATTGACTAAAATAGCAAAATGTCAAAAATATGACGAAGCAAGGTTGCATATAGCGCCAGGCATTTTTTGAAAATGTTACCACAAAATTAACAACATAATGAAACTTATTTGAAGCGGTCTTCAATTATTGATAGTTGATGTAAACGTTTATAAACCAATGAAATATAGAAACGCAGAACTAGAAAAGAGGTGGGATGAGATTGTTGTGAATAGATAGAATTAGTATTTATTATAGAATTTAAGTTGTTTCTATTTTGGATAGTTAAAGAGGTCAAATTTGGTTATACATACCTATATATGCGTGTGTGTGTGGATGTATATATATATATGTATGTGTGTGTGTGCACACATACATACATACATACACATATACATATGCATATACACACAATTGTTTAAATTTAAGTGCTGTTTGTTTGAGATTTGTACAGATAACTAACTAATATCTTTCTATTTTTAAAACTAACAAAGTGTGTAGTGTTATTTGTTGAATACATGTCAAGTTCAACCTCTAAGAACATTACAAACCTTTTGAAAGATTCAAACTTGTGAATAATATATACTAGCATTAATCCTTGTGCTATGCACATGACGTACACTTTTATTAAAAATAATTAAAATTTTAGAATAAATTAGTCAACATTATTTTCATAATGAAAAGCTATCTAAAACCCATATAATTAAATTTAGTTCCATGTCAAATAGACTATGAGGTTTGGCCAAAAAAAAAAAAATTACCAAGATTATTATTTTTTAAATTTCCGATTCTTCTTGAAAGATGTAGGCACTCTTCACACCGATTGATTTGCAACTATGTTGCACTAATGGAGGATCTGGTGATTGAACTGTAGTTTGAAGAGTTGGAATAATAAATGTAAAAGGATGATATTTGCATAATTGTACATAAATGAAATAATCTTGTACTACTCTTTTCTTGAAATGAAGAATGAACTGTAGTTTGAGGAGGTGGATCATTTCTGCTTGTTTATCACAAATTCTATGGGTACGTTTGATAAAACTAAAGTCTGAAATTTGAAAGTTGAAATCTAAATCTATTAAGTTAGTCAATTGTTAAATATTAAATCCAATACATCTGAATGTATATTATACTAAGTGCATCCACAATGGTTTACACCCTTCAGGGTGTAATCCACATGCCACATCAGCATTTCACTATCCCTTCTTTTTATTACACTCTCACCCATAATGGATTATACTCTATAGAGTATAATTGCATGGGTCCACATGCCATATCAGCATTCCACTATCCCCTCTTTTATTATACTTTCTCCCATCTTTTATTTTGATAATGCACAAGTCACATCCCGTAAATAAATAAATTTATTATTTTAAAAGTGATTAATTTTAAAAATAAATTAATGACTTTCATTATTTTTTACTTTTTAGATTTTTTATTTGCTAAAAGATAATATATTAATTTATGATTTTTAATAATATATTTTGTTGCCCTTTAAAAATAATACATTGGTTTTTTCTAAAAAAAATTACGCAAGAGTGAAACAAATACATGACACTTCAAATGTGAAAAATATCATAATAATCCATTATTAATTAATAATATTCTATCTAGTGAATTTAACTCCATGACATAATATTAAAGCTAAATAAAATATAAATAATAATATAATAAATACTAATTTTCATTGTTATTGCCTCCGAACCGTTCCCAAATATGCTCGACCAAATCAGACTAAAGTTGATGATGTACTTCCCGATCACGTAGTTTCGCGTTCCTTTGAAGGTAATGTTGAAAATTTTCGACTGAACCTTGAGTCACCGGGATCGTTGTTTGTTCATCATCTTCATCCGAATTTCTTATTGCATCTCCCTCATTTTCGACAATCATATTATGTAATATGATGCATGTATACATTATATCTTTCAATTTTGCTCTATGCCAAAATCGAGCCGGGCCACGTACAATAGCCCAACGAGATTGGAGCACTCCAAAAGCTCGTTCGACGTCTTTTCTTCCAGCCTCCTGCATTTGCTTAAACTTGATTCTCTTTGTATCTCTAGGAGATGTAAAACTCTTAACAAACGCTGCCCATTCTGGATATATGCCATCTGCTAGATAATAGCCTTTGCTATACTGTGTGCCATTTACCATAAATTGAACATCAGGATTATATCTGTGCAACATGTTGTTAAATAATGGAGATTGATTGAGTACATTAATGTCATTATTAGACCCCGCGATGCCGAAAGATGCATGCCATATCCATAAGTCAGCTGATGCAACTGCTTCTAGCATTATTGTAGGAGATCCTTTATCATCTCGAGTAAATTGACCTTTCCATGCCACGGGGCAATTCCTTCATTGCCAATGCATGCAATCAATGCTGCCAAGCATGCTGGGGAAACCATGGCGCTCGGAATGCAATTGAAGTAAACGTTTAACGTCAGTAGCATTAGGCCTTCTCAAGTATTGTGCCCCAAAAATATCGATCATGCATCGGCAAAATTCAAACAAACATTCGATTGCAGTGGATTCACCCATCCTTATGTATTCATCCAATTGGTTAGCCGGTGCTCCATATGCTAACTGTTGGATAGCTGCTATGTAGCGGCCCCACGACTCCCAAGGCGAACCCTGAGAACCGCGGCCACCGGCCTAGCTCACGCCAGGACTCAATCAATCAATTTGGACAACTCAAATATGTTTTTAAAATGCAGTTATATGGTTCAAACTAAATTTCAACATCAACCATCTAGGATACACAATTCCTAGGTAATATTAACCAAAAGGATTTCAACATCATTAGTCTTAATAAGGGTAAGGTTACGATCAACAAAATCCAACCACCTCTCGAATCCTCTGCTCGAGTTAAACCTGGAATCCTGGGAGGGAAAAATATATGGGGTGAGCTTCACAAGCCCAATGAGAGTCCCAACACATAACAATTATCACATTCGTAAAACATGCTTTATTTAATCAATCATATAAGGAAAAATTTCACAACAGCATTTTCCTTCAAGCATTTCATGAAACATTGAATTTCAATATCACATTGGAAAGCATCAATAACATTCATTGTGGAAGGATACATTGCTTCCATGTTGTCAATAGCACTTCTTCGACTGCTTCCCAATCTCCAACCCCTTACACCGACTTCGGGCCCGACATCCAACATTCATTAGGTGGTGTACACTCGAGGTAACCTTTCATTTCATTCCCCAGGGTCCGTCGACGTACCCGACCAAGCCCTAATTGCCGGCTCGGAATAGGCCGACTCGCCTCTGGAGTTTGGGATCCCGGCCGAGCCAATTGCGGCACATTCGCAAAGGCTTATCACTCATGCACATTTAACAGGCACATACACAATTATGGTATTTCTAAATCATTTGTAAAATGAGAGGGTCAGTGCGATAAGTACACACTCGATCTCCTCCTTTTGATCAATGGTTTTTGAATAATTCCACCAAGGCATCATATACTATTCAACATTAAGACGTTAATTGACAAATAACACTTAGTAATTATGTGCTTCAATCAACGAGTAACATTTAACAACAAATACAATTCCAACATGTGGCACATTTTAATAAAGCATTTAACAACAATTTGGAACCCTCACCTTAACTAGGGCAAGGTTGTGTCGAAGGTTTCGATGTCAACGTCCTCGACTTGGTCACCGGCCGATCCTGAGGTAAATATAATTTAACTTTTAATTATTAAAATCAATTTTGACCAATTCACTTCTGTTATAAATAAGAAAGTAGTTTTTATATAACTAACGGGTAATTATTATAGCATTACGGCGATATGAACCTTGGTAATTGAAGTTCTGAAAAGATATATATTTTAGGTCAAAACACGTAAGTATGAAAACTTGGAATTTCGAGGATTTGAAATAGGTTTGAAGAAAATAAACTATCCTTTAAAGATTTCAATAATGGAAGATTTTATTATGGAAAAATTGCGGTAGGGTTTTGAGGTCGTTCGTTGTCGAAAGATATTTTTCGTGAGGTTCTTTTCAGAAGATTACGACCTTGAAATTTGCTCGTTTGGGTCTTGTGTGGGTACAATTCTTTTACGAGATTTTAAACGAGTCACGTTTTGGAAAAAAAATCAAGTTTGTTTGGACAGAAATTTCTTGATCGAGGGTTTTTAAAAGTTTGCATGAGAACCCTAAGGTTCATGATTTGATACAAATTAAGTTGGACATCTTGTTTGGGAATTGGTATAGCTTTGAAATAATAGGAAAACGAAACTTTCCTTTAGCAAACATTAAAACTCGTTTTGGTTCAAAATTCCATCAAACTTGTCCCCAAAAAAAAAATATTTTGAACTCAATTCCAGCATTCTTAAGTTGAAATTTCAGCGATTTCATTTGTTTGCTATGTCGTCTAGAAAATGAACTACGGCGCGTACGATATACCAAATCGAAGCCCTATGAGTCTAGTTTTGAATGCCACAAGCGGCTCGTGATTTGAGGTTATAAATCAAGAGATATGAACATTCTGTTCTGGTTGGTTTAAGTTTCTGGTTTCTTGTTAAAATTTCTGGTTTTGGTATTTTGAAAACAGTTTTATTTGCACATGGTTAGGTGTTTGCATTCAGTTCCAGCAAGCTATTCAAGCTCTTAAGCAGCTAGTACATCCATTGAAAGCTCACGGTTACATGCATACAACATTAAATATTCACACATTACTCAAAACAATGATATATCAAGCTTTAAGTTCATCAACCATTCATGAAAGTTGAAAAACATGCAAGGCAGCTTTAATAGATTGTCAAGCAGAAATTTTAACACGATTCTTGAATGAATAAGGCTCAAGATATTCGATCACAACCATCATTTCCAGCTTAGACATTCAAGAGCTTCAAGAGTTGAAAGTACCAACATGCATGAAATTACTTTAGTAGTATCAACCGAAATAAGTTCAGAATTTTCAATGCCAAGCTAGTGTATCAAAAGTTCAGCTCATCATCAAGCCAAGACCGAGGCAAAATAGAGTTCAAAAACAGTTCCAAGGCCCCAAGTCATGTACAACCGCAGCCATCAACATTCAAAGTTCATTGAGTAGTTTAAATGGATGTTTAACCATTCTCAAGGATCATGCATGCAATAACTAATATGAAACTATCATTTAAGGATTTCGGGTAGCTTAGAGAACTCAAGAATAATGCTCCTTGTTAGTCAATCAAATTTCCAGCAAAGGTTTAAGAGGATACAAGCAGGAAATGACAAGATTTAAAGCTGTTCATCATATGCATGGATAGTTTATTCTTCAAGATAATATATTTTGAAAGGAAAAACTACTTCTTTGAGCTAGAAAGGATACAAGATGAATCCTACCTCCAACTAGCTTCAAGAACGGTTGAACAAGTATGAGGATAGGCTACTCAAGTTCGGTTTCCAGCTACAAGAAAATGAAATAATGCTGAGAATGGAGCTAAGCTGCGGATGGAACTATTTAAGAAGCTACAACTTACCTTTTGTTTGGTTGAACAAAACGGATGAACAAAGCTGCTTGGGTGTTGAATAATTTTTGTTTTCCAGCTTCAAGAAAAATGAAATAAGCTAAGGGAAAGAGCTCCAAACTATCTAGGAAGTTCACAAAAGTGAATAGGGTTTACCTTTGGCTTGCCTTAGATTCGGATGGAAGATGACCAGCTTAGTTCTTCCAGATTTTAAACTTGTTTCCAGCAGCTTGTAGCCAAGATCAACTCTTGGTGCAAGGTTTGATGGGTCAAGAAAAGTCAAGTAATGGAGGGAGAAGGTAGAGCTCTCGGCTGAGAGCTTGAAGGAAGAATTTCTGAAGTGAAGTGTGTGAGTGGAGAGGAGCTTCTCGGTTGAGACTTGGAGAGAAAGTGCTGAAGTGAATGTGTGAGAGTGATTTGGAGTGAGTGGAAAAGGAATAGAAGATAAAATCTGAGGAAATTTTCGGACAGCCTAGGAAGGAGAGTAGAAATCTGAAATTCCTTGCTCAAGTGAACAAAACTTTGCTGAAATGAATGCCAAATGGCAAAAATCCTCTCATGCATTGGGCATTAAGGACGGTGGGCATCATTAGCTTGGGCTAATGAAATCTAAAAATCTCCTTGCCCCAAGTTCATCATGCTGCCGGTTGAAAGGGAAGAATGGCATGCTTAAGCTGCCAGATTTTTTTAGCACAATTTCGACAAGTGGCAGCCATGGAAAAGAGGAGAGGGGGCGGCTGGTTCTTTGCTGAATTTTCTTGGAGAGAATTTCGAATTTGGCTTGGAGGGAATTGTAGATTCAATCTTGCTAGGATTGATCCGATATTTGGCTGGAATGAATTGGTTCCATTCGTGATCATGTCGGTTAAAAATTGATGGAAGTAAAACCGGTTGGAAATTGGAAGAAGAAAGAAACACTTAGGGTTTAGTATACAACTGTCATAGTTTTAGGATGATTCGTATTAAGTATGGTCATACCCTAATTTTATTTAAGGGGTTTTAATTACTTACTTGGTCTATTGTTGAAAAATCTTTCGTTGGTTTTAAAATTTACATGATCTTGGACATGCAGTAATGAAATTACAAAACGACTCACGAAAAGTCCAATTAAAGGTTAGGTTTCATTACGGCCCTTACATGCTATGGTTTTTTGGAGCGGAGAAGTCCCCTTTTGCCGGTTGCATCAACTCTCATTTGGAAAAATTCTGCATGATTGGTAATCGACTCCACAATCCGAAGGAATAATTCCCTTCTCATTTGAAATCGTCGTCGGAATATGTGTGAAAGATACACTGAGTTGTCGGCAAAATAGTCATTAAAAAGTCGATCATGTCTGATACCACCCTCTCGATTGTAATATCTTCGAGTGTGTGGACGGATGTTACGACTTGAGGATGTGTGCTGCGTTTGCCATTGCTCCAGTAGCATCATAATTTGATCATCCGTGTCATCCATCATTTCATCAGCTAAAAACTTTTTAATTTCTTCTATAAGAGAGGGATCAGGATATTGAGACATTTTTTAGTCGGTTGAGTATTTGGTGGAAATGTATAGATATATATAGTGCTAGTGTTACAATGGATAATTTTCTAACTTAATTTTTTAACAACTAGTTTTCCAACGGCTAGTTTTTCAACAACTAGATTTATACCGGCTAGTTTTCTAATTGCTAGTTTTTATAATAAATTTAAAATAGTGAAACTTAAAATTTTAGAACAACATAACATAATGACATGAAATTATAAGTAATATTACAAATAAATATTTAAACACTCGAATGTAAAAATAAAAAATTACATATATCAAAATAAAAATAAAATTAAACTAAGGAATATTATATTTGGCTTTTAGGATAGAGCACATATGCTCATGGATTCGAAACTGTTGCTCGGTGATGCCTGTGGTATCCTTGAGTAAGATTTCGTAATCACTTTGAAAATTATAACTTTCTAGTCGATTTGCCATGTTTTCCATGACCTGCAATTTTTCTTCATTTTTCTGTTTCAGCAGGTTCCGGATTTGGTCAAGTTCCCCACTCAAATTTTCCTCGTTCACCCTTGATTTTTCCTTTCGCTTTCCTTTCTTTGATGGTTTTTGACCGGGTGGGTGAACTTCACATACTTCACCGTCATTGATGTCGAAACTTGAATCCGCATTTGATGAAGAAGTGTAAACTCCGCTTTCATCAGTCCTTATCTTTTTTGAAGAACGCTCCATAGTAGTATTTACCTTCCACTTCGGATCAGTTTTTAGTAGCACCCACGCATGTTCATGTAAAAAACATTTGTTATTATTTTCATAAAATAACTCACGTGCATGGTGCTTGATCTGGTCATCATTCCACCCGCTATGATGTTCGCCGACCAATTTGTTGTAGTATTGGTTGAACTCATTCACCATCCGACTCAACCAATGCCAATGTGATTTCGTAACTTTATATTTTCTTGATGGCCTAGATTTTTGATTCTCATTGAAGTAGCCAGTGACTTGTTTCCAAAAACTCTCTTCACTTTGAGAGTTACCTACAATGCTGCAATTTGAAATTGTGAGCCAAGCACTTGCAAGCATCTTGTCATCATCAACACTCCATGGAATGTGTTTACCGTCGGGTTCTTCCGCTACCTCATTGGTGAGATTTATATTTTCTACCCCACATTGTGTTGAATAAGGTGAAAATTGAGAGTCCGAAAGTGACTCAATTGGTGTTGCATTTTCTTGTTGGCCAGTGAAATCAAAATCCTTCCTTGTATCTGACAGCGTTGAGCCTCTACAATCCATACCATAGTTATAATATCCCAGAGTATAGTGATTCTGTGATAGCCCCACCTCCCCCTAAGGCGAACCAAAGGGATCGGCAGACAACCTGCCCAACTCTCACCGGGACTCACTACATTCCACAATATCTTCGCAGAAACAAATACTCAAAATCCATTCTCGATAACATAACCTTGAAGGTACTTCATAACATAATCTCCCAAAAGTAATTACATAAACTCGTGGATCAAAAGGTCGAGCATTTGAAGTTCACCTTAAGTACAATCGCCTCTCCCAAAAGTAAAGAGGATTACAGCTAGTTATACCAGACAAACAAACCTAAAATTCCCCAAAATGATCTAATGTTATCCTTGAGCCCTTTTTGCCTCGAATCCTGTTAAGGAAAACAAATACGTGGTATGAGCTTACGCCCAGTAAGTATTCCAAGAAACCAAGCAAAATATGAGCAATACCAAAATTAATCATGTTAACACGTAATCAAGAAGCACAGCTCCAAGTATAACCATAACCAAATTTAGGAATCAAGAGAATAAAGTTAGGTACATAGTGAGCGATAAACGATAACATTGTTTCAAATAAATAATTATTCATTCAAGTAAATCAAATAATGAATAATAAATGAGATCTCAAAGGATACAGGACTCATTGGGAGCCATTTTCCACCTTATAACTTCCAATAAACAATCCCCTACATTTTTCCACATTATAACCTCCGAACTCCCACCTTATGACCTCCAAAACGATAAACAATCCCTGAAATTTACTTTCACCTTATAACCTCCAAAACGATAAACAATCCCCGAAATTTAACATTAAACATTATACTCAAGGCCTTCCGGCAAAGAGTTTTGAGCTTTGCACTTAACATTGGTAAGTCATTACCCAGGGCTGTCCAGCTGATCCGATCTCGCGATGGCGGGTCTAGGATAAGCTTTTGGCCTACCGGACCTCACGATGGCGGATCAAGGATAGGGTTCCAGCGAAGAGTGAGCTCAATTCAGTCGATGCGATAAAGTACACATCGGCCTACATTTATGTACATTTAACATTCAACATTCAACTATGCATTATGAACAAGCAATTTATTGAAAATTAATTGAATTAACGAATCAAGGGAATCACAATAACATGACACTCATTAGTATGCCAATCAAAAAGGCTTTAAAACAAATAATAGCATTTACCCAAGTATCATGCATCGTCAAGGAAACATGCATTGGAACACTTACCAAGTTAGCAAAATAACCTTAGGCGTTCGCTCCCAAATCTCCTTTATTTCCTCCTTCCAAGTCTAATGGCAAATGAAATGAAAACATTTAGGATTGACTACCCCAAACAAGAGAGACCAAATGCATACACTAGTTGTTTCTTTGTTTGATAACAATCACAATTTGGATGCACAAAATCATAAGAGGTCTAATCCAAGGCATAAGTGTAAAACAAATGAAGAATCTTATAAAAATAGTAAAATCATGAGTTAAGTTGGGTGGAACACGGCAAAGGTGGATACGAGTCAAAAGGAATAAAAGAAGCCATTATAAAAAGGAAATGAAAATCGATAGGTTTGCCACCCTTCAGTGTTTTAATCATAACTGTGGGTGTGATTATCAGATTGG
This sequence comes from Gardenia jasminoides, assembly GCA_013103745.1. Lineage (NCBI taxonomy): Eukaryota > Viridiplantae > Streptophyta > Magnoliopsida > Gentianales > Rubiaceae > Gardenia > Gardenia jasminoides. The sequence goes on along the minus strand of CM023099.1, from coordinate 9,806,508 downwards.
GGTAAATTTTATGGTTTTTCGAAGCTAAGACATAGTCCTACAACTTTCATGAAGAGGTCAAACATCAAATCATGCTTAATCATAGTCAAAATGGCAAATCTCAGAATCGCAAGAAAACTGTCAGGATGGTTTCAGGTTGGTCGAGCAGCCTCGGGAAAACAGTCATAACTTGACGTAGAAAAATCGAAATCAAGCTTCGTCAGCGGCGTTTAAAACTAGGTTCATGTAGCTTTCTAACGGTATAAAATTCAGGCTCTAATTCATTTTATACAACCAACAGTAACCTCGGAAAGTTTACTGATTTCCATTTCTGATTTCCTGTGAAAATTTTCAGCTAACACAATCTCTTCAATTAATCCTTTAAAGTCATTTCCATCTCTTAGTAAGGTGTTTAACATGCTAAAATATCAAAGAAAGTCATCAATAAAACATCACAAAGTCTTAGACATTTCATCAAACACATAGAGAACATATGGTATAACCTAACCTAAGCTTTTACAAGAACAAGAAACTCTTCCATAGTTTTCCATCTCCGAGCATTAAAAACACTCTCACACAGCCTAAATTTCATCTAGTATCATGAGTTCATAAATTTAACATCATCAAAGAGAAGTCAAGGGGTAGTTTTACCTTTTGCCAAGCAAGAGAAATCCACCCAAAAAGCTCCAATTTTTCCAACCAAACTTGATGATCAAGCAACAATCTAAGCTAGGGTTTCACTTGAACATGTTTTTCCTCACCTAAAATTGCTAGAATCAAGCTTAGGGTTTAGTGTTTTCTTGCTTATGGAGTTCGGCCAAGAGGAGAGAGAAGGGAGGGAGTTTTTGGTTCAAATTTTTGAAAATGAGAGGTTAAATAGAAAGGCTTAAGTCAAGACTTGTTGGATGGTTGACAAGTGGAAATGTCTTGGCCATGAATTGGGTTAAAATTCTATGCAATTAGCTTCTAATCCCTCAATTAGAATGTATCCTACTTAATGCCACATAAATTTTATGCAATTTGCTACATGAAACATGTAAAATGAAATTCCAAATTAATGTCATGCTATGTATGCAAAATAAAGTACTTAAAGGAAAATAATGCACTTAATGCTTTCATAGTGCAATCAAGCCATTTTTTTTTCATTTTCATTTTTTTTTCTCTGGGTTCTCACAGATTCTCCATGGACGGATTAAAATAATTAGGTGGTTGATACATAGGAAATGGATATGAAAATTTTGGTGGATTTGGGAAATTTGGTAGATGATTGGAATTGGGCAAATGCAGGTAATTTGGAATTGGAAATGGATAATTTGTATAATTTGGGTAATTTGGCAAATTTTGGTGGTTTTGATTATGTGAAGATGATGAATTTTCTATATTTGTATCATTTGACATATTTCTAAAACTACTAAAATTCTCCTCCATAATGACAAAATATTGAAATTGGAGGAAAGTATGTAAATATGTTGAAGATAATGAATAGTAGGAGAAATGATGGAGTAGGAGATTGTGAGGTGAATTAAAAAATTACCTTGTGTATTTATAGAGAAAAAATAAAAAAAATTACCGTTGCAATAAAAGTATCCGTTGCGTATGACCGTTGCAAGATCAGATGAAAAGAAACAACAAACATGCAAAGGATGCAACAAACATGCTTCTGACAAAAAAAAAAAAAAACAAAAGGAAACAACAAACATGCAAAAGGATGCAAGGTGTCACAGTGGGGCCCATCGAATTTTGCATTCCACGGTTCAATGGGTATTACGTGTGTAATGGGCATTACACGGCTCCAATGGAGAGCCGTGTAATGCTGGAGTTGAATAGGGGGCATTATACCCCCCATTCAACCCCATTGGAGATGCCCTAAGTAATAAAGTGAATAGCGTATCACTTAGTTTTTGGAGTATGTTCTATCTAAGAAATTAGTGCCATTTAATGAATTAAGATGTTATAATTTTTGTTATTAAATGGATTTAAATATTTTAAGATATGAACCCATTAGATTTAAGTGGCAAATTAACTTATCAAACAGGACTTGTGTTGCATGTGACCAATTAAAGCCTTAATGGTAATGTTCAAACAAAATATGTTGTACAAAACTAAAAGTAGTTATTTATATGAAATATATTAATATTATTTTTTAAATTAATAATTCTAATATTCTATAATGGATTAACTTTTTATGCACTGACAATATAGTGATTTTTTTACACTAGTAGCTTTGGGTGATTGCACGTGTGCATAATTTGAATTTCAAAATTTAAATATATGTTATGTGACATAATCGAAACTTACTAGTGTAAAAAAAAATAATGCACTGACAGTATATAAAAAAGTTATCATTCTATAATAAAAATTTAATTTACTTGGGTATTGTGTCTACAATACCATTGCAATTAATGCAAACTATTTTTTCATGCATATAAGTACTTGTAAACTGCATATGGTGTAATATTGATTTTACGTATCTTTTGTATCAATGTCCCCAATGTATTCAATTATGCAAAAAATTAAACTTGTAAACGTTATGATTTAGATAAAATAGTCTAATTGATTAATAAATGCATTAATACTCTTGTGAAATAAAATTGATAACTCACATTAGATTCAGACACAAAATCAACAATCCATATTATTTTGGCACTTGAAATAAGGATTTTGAAATCCAGAATTCATTTGTGTATACCCATGTCATTAACTTTTGAGTATCATTGGAAATCTTAAAACTGTTCTATATGGTAGTAATTTTGAAATTTAAATTACAATAGAATGCATAAAATTTGTAAGTTTGTAACATCCAATGTAGGATATCTACTACAAAATCTATAACGTTATTGAAATATATCTTGTTCGAATTTGTCGTACAATAAGACACCTATTAAAAATTAATGATTTTTTGATAAAAAATTATTAGTAACTCACATAATATGAAAAAGAAAAAAAATTGGAATAATACATTGGTATTGTTTGACCATAACATCACAAGCAAGTATAATATTATTTGCTTCCTCTGTATAACAAATAAATGAATTCAGAAGCACAGTTAAATGTGTTAATAAAATGAAGTTAGATTAAGAGTGAATAAGAAGAAAATTACCTATTAATTAGAGATTTCTATGAAATGTGATAAATCTTTGAATCTTATTCTATAGAATTTGTAACATGGGATTTCTTCCATAACATTTGTAAGTTTTATAATTCTACTATCTTCACTGAATGGTAGTTGATAGTAGTAAGGTACAATTTTAAACTTTAAATCTGTAGGGACAATTTCAATATTCTGAATCTAGTAAACTTTGCCCTCACACCATAATTATAAAATTTAACCCGATTCAATAGTCAAATCGGTCATAGGATCAGACTGGGTTACTAATTAGATTAGGCAAATGTTGAATCCATTGACCAATCAATGATTCGGCAGTTCAACTAGTGAATTGACAAAAAATCGCCAGTTGAATCACCAGTTGAATCTTTTCTTATTTAAAATATAAAATTATATTAATCCATAATTAAACCATGAATTCAGTGAACTGATCATGTATCTAGGTCGAGGTTCGGGCCGACTTTAGTAAACTATATCTCACACAAATACTTGTGCTATGCACAAGATTTAAATATTTATTAAAAGTAATTAAACTTTTAATTAAATTTTTCAAAATTTTTATTATAATGGAATGCTATTAAAGGTCTTTAAAATCACATGTATTCATATGAAATGGACTATGCGGCTTGGGATAGATATATGAAAATTAATTATTTTTAAAATTTTTATTCTTCTTAAAAAATATAGGTACTCTTTGCACTAATTAATTTTCAAAACATGTTATAGCACTGGAAGATTTCATGATAAAATATGCCTATGCAAGGGAACTACAAATAATTTAAAAAATTAAATTTTAGAATAAAGTATTTAACAATTTTATTGTCATACAAAACTTTTTAAAATCTTAATAATTACATGTAATTTAGTAATTTAAAATCTTAACAATTATATGTAATTTAGTAATTTCTTTTTTTAGTTGAATTTGAAAGAAATTTAAAATTTGGTTGTGTGACAGCCCTATCTTCCCCTAAGGCGGACCAGAGGATTTGGCAGAGACTGCCTGCCCAACTTTCGTTAGGACTAACTAGCAAGCCAAGTGAAATAACTAGGATTAACCAACTAAGTTCCATCTCATAAGACCAACCATCATTAAGAATTATATGAAGTTCCAAGTCCTATCCCGATTACAACCCAAATATCATAATACATCCCAAGTACAATTTACAATTTCTAATTTCTAAATACTTGTCAAAACATACAAAAGATACCAAAATCTTAACAAACGATTGGTCACAACTAGTATTGCCATGAACCCTTCACTTCACTGCCCTTTTAAGGAAAACAAACTTAAAGGGGTAAGCTAAAAGCTCAATGAATCCAAGAAAACATGTAAGCAAGTAAGTGCGATAATAAAAGTGCCAACAACCTTGAACAAGTATGATATCAATAAAGTTTAAATAAAGTTCAAAAAGGAAGTAAACACTCATTTGAAAGGATACAGGAGCTTTCAGGAGCTAATCCATAACCGATCTTTTCAAATGATCTTGGAATATTATTTCAACCGTTGACACTCCGTGAACTAAGCAATGACAATTTCTGTAGATCACCACTTTATACCATTCTCCGTCCACCATTTCACCCCCACCAGACCGGCACATTATCAAGGGTGGTAATACTCGAGTATACTAAGATTTTACTCAAGTGGACAAGTCCATATGCAAAATCCAGTGAACACAATCAATACCTCATGGTTTGTCAAATCTCACAGACCAGGACCTCACAATTGGCTGTAATTTGATTGACTTACCAATGAGTTTTGGGTGTCCCCACAATATAAGTACTGACGCAAACTCTAGAGGTGGTTCTTGCCCTAACAGACGTAGCACTTAGCTCCAGCAGCCCTCATTCAATAGCAATCAATCAATCAATCAAGTGATAACAATTGATCAAGTTCAATAAGGCAATAACTCGATCCAAAGAATGCAAGCACGATAAAGTTCACACTTGCCGTCATAAGATCATGCCAAATTCAAGCAGTTCAATCATATCACGTCAAGTACAAGTAAGCATGCACTTGAACACTCACTAATTAACAAGTAGACAATACGCAAATCTTTAAACTTCCACGGTCGGCTCACCCTCAAGGTTACCTTGATCACCTAGGCCAAGAATAACTATTAAAACTATCCATTCCAACTGTGGTGGGTAACTAAACCCTACTTCTCTCGCGTTGTTCAAACTTTCCAAGTTTGTCTCAGCCATCGCGGTTTCTTTTACAGATTATAACTTGGGCTAGATAAGTCTGAAATTGACATGGTTTATACCATTGGAAACTAGATTCAAAATGCTAAAAGTTATTAGAAGACATCATTTGCAAATTCAGTTTACAAAATGGCTTAAATTTAGTGACAACTTGCTATAGCTACAGGATTGCAGAAATAATAGGTTTTACAGAGATCAAGATTTGTACTGTGGTTAACGTAATATGTAAGAAGAAATTTGAGAAACTCAATTTTACTTGTTTTTTGATTTTAAAGTGTTAAAGAATGTGGTATAGAACTCTTTAAAAATTGAAACTAGTTTTTTTTTTTTGAATTTGAAAGCAATTCAAACTTAGTTGTATTTGGTAGAATTCCTTGTAATTTGCAAAGATAAAGACTTGTAGTGTGATTAATGTAATATGTAAGAAACATTAAAGTAAACATTTGAAAAGTTAGCTTAACTAAAATTTGTTTCTCTCAAGGAAACATCATAGTAAAAAATTTATTTAGATAGACATCTTGATAAGTGGGTTTATCTAATATTTTGGATTTAAACATTTGAACTAAACCAACTAATAACCATTAGATAATGTTAATTGAATTTATTAAAGAATAAAATAATTCAAAAAAAATTAGAAAATGGCACGTGTCAAAATATTGAAAGGTTCTAAAAGACATCAACTGGTGAATAATGTATATTAGCTTTATAACCCATGCTACGCATGGTAGTTGTAAATTCTTTAAAAAAAATTACAATTTAGAAGAAACGTATAAAATCAATAAAAATTATTTAAAATCCTTGCAAAGAAATGCAATTTAAAGCGAGAATGCATGAAATTTTTGTACCATTGCATAAATAGTTAAATTTATCTAACTTTATGATTACTCTTGAAAGAATTTGGCATATATTTTTTAAAAATTAATTTTTAAAGTTTTTTCAATAATTGCAATTATGACTATTTCAACACCCATCCATGATACTTAAAATATGTCTATTTGTTTCATTTCTTGCATTTAAACATATGGGAAATTGAGATAGAAATCAAAATCTATCTTAATTCATTGAAACTTTCTATAAAAGATATCAAATGTAAATTTGTTTAGATCATTTTTTTAATTCATTAAAAAATAAGAAGTTAAGAAAATTTAATTTTTTATTTATGTCTCATGGTACACATGGATTTAAATATTTGAATTCAAATAATGTATAACTATTGGATAACATGAATTAAATTTAGTAACCTTAAAAGAAATGAGACATGTCAGAATCTTAGAATCTTTCTAAAATATCTAAACTGGTAAATAAGTATATAAATAGAAAAAGTTGTTTAAAATTTGTAAACATTTTTCACAGTAATTAATCCTTGTACAACATAATTAATTTGAAAATATAATAATTATTAACATAATTTTAGGGATTTGAATATTTGAACCTAGCTAACTAATAAACATTAGATAATATTACCTTTTTTTCATTAAATCCTAAAATCTTAGGAAATGACAAATGTCGAAGTATTAGAAAAGTTCTAGAAGTTATATACTAGTGAATAGTATATATTATAGATTTTTAAACATTTTTCACAGTAATTAATCCTTGTACAACATAATGAATTTGAAAAGATAATAATTATTAACATAATTTTAGGGATTTGAATATTTGAACCTAACTAACTAATAAACGTTAGATAATATTACCTGAATTTATTAAATCATAAAATCTTAGGAAATGACAAATGTCAAAGTATTAGAAAAGTTCTAGAAGTTATATACTGGTGAATAGTATGTACTATAGATTATAGATTAAGGTAACTCTTTTCAAAAATTCTCATATAAATTTTTCTTTTGTTGCTTTGTCATGATTTTCTTTTTTGTTGTATTAAGGTAACACTCTCCAAAATTTCTCATATAAATTTGTCATGATTTTCTTGTCATTATTTTATGATTTTCCTTCTTGTTTATAAGAGTTAAGGAAGCCTATTTTTCCAAAAGAAAAAATCCCATAGTTTTGAAACGATTTGTTTTAAGTACTTCAAGATCAAAAATCAACAAACATTTCTGACTTGCCAGGTTAAAGTGATACAAAAGGTCTAATGATCTATATCTTCATTTGGGAGATTTATTTGTGAATTTTCAAAAATTATAGCAAGTTTTACTGAATTTGCAATTTTTCTATTGCAAATTTTTGCAATCCTCAAAAACGTCATTGAGAATTGTTTGTTAGGAAAAGCATGTACATAATGATATACGTAGGAAAAGCCGTATTTCAAAGATAGTTTTTTAACTCAAAAAACTTGACAAATTTTACCAACAATAACAAGAAAGTCACACGAAGGTTATACAACCACTACACAAATATAGACAGTTCAAAATCTAGAGTAGGACAAGTATTATCAATCCGGTTTCCAAGGAGTCGCGTCTACGTGTAAGCATGTCTGCATTGGCGGCATGAGCATCACCGTGCCTGCATCAAAAGAGTTGTCTATCCAAACTTCCAGTTCTGATATCTCAACTGTGCCTCTATTAACGATCTTTTTCTAAATTTCCTAGCTTTTGCCCCTGGTTGTAATATCAGAAAACAAAAGTAACAAACCAAATATTCCTGGTTAGCGTATGATACAAGGTTTTGAAATAAAATAGCATAGAAAATAGAGAAGAAAAATCATAAAGTTGATTTTCAAAAAGAAAATGTGCTCAACAATGAATATGTTTACAGCGGATATGGATGGAAAAAACTTCAGTAAATTAGAAGATAATTTATAGAATTGAGGGACCAATATGATGTTGCTGCTCCACTTTTGAAATAAGTATACAGAAGGCTTGGGACTGCAATAAATAGAAGTTGAGCTGCACTAACATAGATTAAGAAAAGAAATAAATTAGCTTCATCTTGTATAGGTAGCAATGAAAAATACCTATATTGCAATAAATTAAGAAGAAAAATAAATTATTAGCTCCATCTATATAAATTGCAATGGCAAGGATTACTCTTATGGGGGAAAGGGGGGTGGGTGGCACTATGAAACTTGGACAGGAAATCTGAATAGAGGATCCGAATTGGGGGATGCTCCTTCGTCATCATAATCAATTACAATATGATGACAAAGGCATTGCATATGAAGAGTAATCCTTGCCATTGCAATTTATATGTTAAATTAACAAGGCTTGCTATTATGTCTTACAATAAAGTAGAAACTTTATGCAATAGAAGGAATGTTGTATTCAAATTTATCCAAAATGCATTATAACAAATAATCATCTCTTCGGTTTTCTTTTTTGACCCAATAAATGATTTTCTAGAACGAATGCTTTTTATTAAAACCATATTATTTTACCAAAATTGGAGACTATTTTCATTCGCTAATTTTTGTCAAAAAGTTCAAGTGCATACAAGCTTTACAGCTCATTCTAGACAAACATTTATCGTGGAATAACTGTCCACTACTCAATACCTCATCATTACTCATCATAGTACCATCTTTGGAAATCACCATGTACCCTTTCAAAAGAAAGTCTTTCAAGCATATACATCAGGCAACAGTTAAGAAGTTCTAGACATACGGCACAAGAACTGAATAGCAGGATAAAAACTAGACAGAAATTAGTACTTATTTGGTTCTGTATTTCCCCAATATAGGAAACTATAGACCAACTCAACATCCAAAAGAAGGAGTCAAGTTTAGGCATTTGACTTCCCTTTTCACCTTTGCTTTAGATAGTTTATTTCCATGTTCTTATTTCAAACTCTACAAGGACTCGGATGTGGTTGACTACTACTTGTGAATCATGAAACTACACAGAAATTAGCAGGATAAATACTAGACAGAAATTAGTACTTATTTGGTTATGTATTTCCCAAATTCAAGAAACTATAATGACCAACTCAACATCCAAAAGAAGGAATCAAGTTCAGCTATTTGACTTCCCTTTTCACCTTTGCTTCAGATAGTTTATTTCCATGTTCTTATTTCAAATTCTACAAGGACTCGGATGTGGTCGACTACTACTTGTAAATCATGAAAGGCAGCCTACTATTATGTTAGATACGATGGAAGAAAATCCCTATCACTTGCAATAAGGTTCCAAAAAGATTGAACAGGCAACTATGTTTTCCATAGCTACCAACATTTTCAGTCTTTCTAGCAAACCAGAAGTCTCTTCTTTTTTCCCTCTTAGAGTTGTATGCTTGATACAGGGTTCCAGAAAATCCCGGTGTAGTCAGAAGGCGTGAGAAGGAACCCAGAGGACTAGCCACGACTTCAGCTAGAGAAGAATAAAGAGTTAAAAAGAACGAAAATCCAGAAGGACAACCGAGACTTTAGCACGAAGATTATAAGGCGTGAAAAGTAGAAAAGGAGTGGAATCACGCCTTCAGCTAAGAAGACCAGCTGGAGCATGTGCAGAACATGAATGCAAGTTGCAGGAATTGGCAAGGTGCAATGACATCAGAGGATCATTCAAATCATTCCATTCACAGAGGAAGCATGAATTCTATTATCTGGTAGCTGATAGGGAGGTATTTATATGTATTAATTGGGGTTATTTGGGCCTAAAATCTCCTCTTAATTGTGCAAAGAAGTGGTTTACTATTTATATTTGGGTTTTGTACCAATTATAGGTACTTGGCATGAAAAGTGAATTTTATTGGCAATTTGAAGGTCCAAGTGGGGTCTAGTGCATATTTCCTATTTTATTGGCATACTACAGCTGGTTTGGAAAGTCAAGTTTTCCTTGTTAGTAAACTTCAGGAGTGACTTGGAATTGGAAACTCACATTTCTTGTGGCATGCGAATTCAAAGCTTGTTTGGGAGAGATCACGTCTGTTGGGGTCCTAAGCGCAACTGGAATTGGGAAGCACATACATATATATTAGTAAAAGGCAGTGGAAGAATGGGGAGCTAGCTTTAATCTTTGTTCCCTTTTGTTCTCTGGTTTTCCAATTGTATTTGGACAGCTCTAGTAGCCTAGCTTTGTTTGGTTTTCCTTATTATTATTTCTTGGTGCACCGCCAGTCGAAGAACAGATTGGACTAGCTTGATTGTCTTTGTTTTTCGTCTTTTTCCGATTGCACCTTTAGCCTGGCACTTTGACTAGTAGTTAGTTTTTGTTCTTTTCTTCCGCCGCCGCTAGCATAAAACTAGTGTTACTTTCTCAAACAATTTGGTCGTACTTGCTTGTCTCGTTTTCCGTCTTTTGTAATAAGGCTTAGCAGACAAAGACTTGGCTTGTTTTCGTAGTTAGTACTCGTGGTTAATCATTGAAGAATTTTTCTTTGCTTTATTCAATTACGTTGCTGCTGTACCAACTTGCATGGAATCAACAACTTGCATGGCTTCGATGTCGAGACGTGGCTAATTCCTTTTCTAGTTGAGAAATAATCAAGGCTCGGGGGCACCATAACTGTGAGATCGTTTTGATTATTAATTTTAATTTATATGTTCATGGGTATTTAATTATTCTCTATTTTCAATTAATTATTATTTGGGTTTATTGGATAATTAGGCCTGTTATTCAATTGTCTAAATAATATACAGTCAATTAGGGTGTTGGCGCGTCGCCTTTAAGCAACCTAATTAGTGACAAACGAAATAGTTTCACCGCCTCGCAAGTGGTCTAATTTGTATCATGGGAATAATTAATCTAGTCTAAGTAAACCCGCTTGTGTGTTTGCCATCTAGAATTGGGTCTTTCTAATTCCTAATGCTGTGACTGCATTAAATCCTATGAGCTTATCTAGGGTTGTCCAGTTCACAAGAAGGTAGTCTATGAGCGTCTCTGGGTTACTATAAAATTAAGGAAAGATTGGTGGTTGGAAAGATTGGTGGTTGGGCGCGTCGCTTGGCTACTATAACCAATTTATTCATGAACGTGTGAATATTTTTATGGATCTATGATCAGTTGTGTGCACCGGTGCCAAGATTAATTCCTTGACTAGATTGTTTTAATTAATTGATATTTGTGTTATTTGATTCTTGCCATTTTAATTAAATTGAAATTTCAGCTTTTAGTTCTTTTTAATTGCTATCTCTTCCAAAAACCCCCCTATTCCCTTGTGTGATTTGTCTACCAATTCCCTGAGGAGACGACCCTACTTGCCCTATTTACAAATTAATTGAATTTCTTTGGATTAATTCTGGTATATTAGATTTAGTATACTCCTTGGAATCAGGGTGAAGCTAGTAACCCATTGTACATCCGGAGTCTCTGCTCCTGTGCCAGATTTAATTTGGAAGGTTTATTGTTGGCAATTAGGCTTTAAATTTTAACTTTATTTTTGGAGGTTTGACACCCACCAAAATTTGGCGCCGTTGCCGAGGAAATTGGTGTTTTAAGTGATTTATTGCACAAGTTTTATTTTCTATTGTTTTATGCCTCGATCTTCTCGTACAGGAAAACTTGAATTTGATCCAGAGATCGAGAAGACTGCAAGAAGGTTGAGCAAGGAAGCAAAGTTGCGTAAGCAACAAGATTCAATAGCGACACCTTCAGGAATTGAGCAAGAGTTTGTTTCCAGTGATTCATCAAGTGAATCTGAAAAAGAAGAAGTACAATTTCCCAAAATAGCAATGGCAGCCCAAAGGTCTTTGAGGGAGTTGGCAACTCCTAATGTGAACCAACAGCCATTATGCATTACATTCCCTAACACGGAAGAGGCATTTGAACTTAAGTCTGGTCTTATTCATTTACTTCCTACTTTTCGTGGTGTTGCAGGTGAAGATCCACATAAGCACTTGAAGGAATTCCATGTGGTGTGCTCGACAATGAAGCCTCAAGGAGTCACTGAAGATCACATCAAGTTGAGGGCGTTTCCTTTCTCTTTGGCAGACAAGGCTAAGGACTGGCTATTCTACCTGCCCTCGAGATCCATCACCACATGAGAGGATTTAAAGAGTCGATTTCTAGAAAAAATTTTCCCTGCCTCTAGAGCCGCCAATATAAGGAAGGAAATATGTGGAGTCGGGCAAGCAACTGGAGAGATTCTATATGAATATTGGGAGCGCTTTAAGCAACTATGTGCCAGCTGCCCACACCATCAAATCCCTGACCAGCTCTTGATTCAATATTTCTATGAGGGATTGTCCCCAATGGATTGGAGCATGCTAGATGCAGCTAGTGGTGGGGCTCTGGTTAACAAGACCCCTGATGAGGCTAAATTATTAATTTCCACCATGGTTGAAAATTCCCAACAATTTGGAGTGAGAGCTGATGAGGCAATGAGAAGGGTCAATGAAGTGAACCACTCTGACTTGGAGGGTAAGCTATCTGAGCTTACCTCTTTGGTTCGTCAAATGGCGGTGGGGCAACTACAATCTGTGAAGACTTGTGGTATCTGTGCAACTCCCGGGCATATGACTGATATGTGCCCACTTCTCCAAGAAGATTCACCTAAACAAGCCAATGCAATGGGGGGCTTTTCTGGACCACCCCAAAGAAGGAATGACCCATTTGCACCTACCTACAACCCAGGGTGGCGTAATCATCCAAACTTCAATTATGCTTCAAAACCCCCTGGTTTCCAACAGCCATTCCAACCAAGGCCACCGGTGCAACCAGTGCAACCAATGCAACAACCTGCCACTTCCAACTCACATATGTCTCTGGAAGATATGGTAAAGTCACTGGCCCAGAGCATGAGTCAATTACAACAGGAGTTGTACAGATTTCAACAAGAGACTCGTGCTAGTATTAGGAATTTGGAATCACAAATGTCCCAAATGGCAACTTCCATAAGCAACCTAGAAAACAGCAATAGAGGGAAGTTACCTACTCAATTAATTCCTAACCCTAAGGAGAATGCCAATGCAATGCATCTACGGAGTGGAAAGGAGGTACAGTCTCCAAGGCGTGCCCACGCCAGAGAAAAGGAAGTGTCTAGCAAGGTTGAAGAGGAAGAAGAGAAACATTCCACTGAAGTTCCAAAAAAATTTGATATTCCTCCTCCTTTTCCTGGCAAGTTGGCAAAGGCTAAGAAGGAAGAGTCTGAGAAAGAAATTTTGGACACCTTCAGGAAAGTAGAGATCAACATTCCTCTATTGGATGTGATTAGGCAATTGCCTAAATATGCTAAATTTTTAAGGGCTTATGCACTAATCGCAACAAATTGAGTTTGGATGACAAGGTGAAGGTAGGGGAAAATGTATCAGCGGTTCTCCAAAGGAAGTTGCCTCAAAAGTGCAAGGATCCAGGTATGTTCACTATACCCTGCATAATTGGCAATTAAAGAATTGAAAAAAGCATGCTTGATTTATTACATTCAATAAATGTCATGCCTCTTTCAATTTTTAAAGCATTGAATTTAGGACCTCTTAAAGAGACTAGGGTAATAATTCAACTAGCAGATAGGTCTAATGTCTACCCTGAGGGTCTAGTGGAAGATGTTCTAGTCAAAGTCAATGAATTCATTTTTCCTACTGATTTTTACATTGTTGACATGAATGATGAACATTCTACCAATTCATCTGTGATTCTTTTGGGTAGACCCTTCATGAGTACAGCAAGGACCAAAATAGATGTACATGAAGGGACCTTACCTGTTGAGTTTGATGGTGAAATAGTCACCTTTAATATTTTTGATGCCATGAAGCATCCTGAGGATACCGAGTCTGTGAATTTCATTGGCATTACTAACTCCATCGTGCATGAGAACTTTGAGCAGCATGTTATGGGAGATAAGTTGGATTTGTCTTACAACAAGGCAAAACTGACTTGGAAGTGGATGATATGGAAGAGGAGGAAGTCAAAGACGCCATCATGTCACTCCATTCACTACATCCTCTTCCAGACAGGTTTGAAAATTCTTTTCTACCTCTACCCACGTCTAACGAGAGAATTTTACCCTCTGTTGAACAGACACCTGACTTGGAATTAAAGGAATTGCCCAAACATTTGAAGTATGCCTATTTAGGAGATGACAAGACCTTGCCTGTGATCATCGCTAACGACTTGGATGCGGTGCAAGAAGAGAAGCTCCTACGGGTCTTGCGGGAGTATAAACCGGCAATAGGATGGACGTTGGCAGACATCAAAGGCATCAATCCATCCATTTGCATGCATCACATTCTTTTGGAGTCAGACGCAAAACCCGTGAGAGAGCACCAAAGGAAGCTCAATCCCGCAATGAAAGAGGTGGTGATGAAAGAAATTCTCAAGCTCTTAGAATTAGGAATTATTTTTCCTATTTCTGATAGCCAGTAAGTAAGCCCTGTCCATGTTGTTCCAAAGAAAACGGGGATCACATTGGTCAAAAACGAGAAAAATGAGTTAGTGCCAATGAGATTACAAAATGGGTGGAGAATGTGTATTGATTTCAGGAAATTGAATGCCGCAACAAGGAAAGACCATTTTCCACTTCCATACATTGATGAGATGCTTGAAAGGTTGGCAGGTAAGTGTTTCTTTTACTTTTTAGATGGTTATTCTGGGTATTACCAAATTATTGTTGCCCAAGAGGACCAACATAAGACTACTTTTACCTGCCCTTTTGGGACCTTTGCATATCGCCGTATGCCTTTTGGTTTATGTAATGCTCCTGGAATATTTCAAAGATGCATGATGAGTATCTTTTCTGATATGATTGAAAATTGCATTGAAATTTTCATGGATGATTTTACTGTGTACGGTGATTCTTTTGACCAATATCTGGATCATTTGACAAGAGTTTTGAAAAGATGCATTGAAACACACTTAGTTCTTAATTATAAGAAATGTCATTTCGTGGTTAGGGAAGGTATAGTTTTGGGCCATGTTGTTTCATCAAGGGGTATTGAGGTAGACAAGGCTAAAATTGATTTGATCACTAGTTTACCTTACCCTACTAATGTCAAGGACGTTCGTAGTTTTCTAGGCCATGCAGGTTTTTATAGGCGATTTATCAAGGATTTTTCCAAGATTGCTCAGCCATTGTCTCGCCTACTGCAAAAGGAGGTGCCTTTCGAATTTGGAGAGGATTGTAAATTGTCCTTTGACACACTCAAGGGCATGTTGACTACGGCACCTATTATACAAACCCCAGACTGGAAGCTACCTTTTGAGCTCGTGTGTGACGCCAGTCACTATGCTGTAGGCGCTGTGATTGGACAGCGGAGTGGGAAGTGTAGTCATGTCATATACTATGCCTCTAAAACATTGAACCCAGCTCAATGCAACTACACCATCACTGAAAAGGAGCTTTTAGCCATTGTTTTCGCTTTTGAGAAATTTAGATCATATTTGTTGGGATCAAAAGTGATTATTTTCTCTGATCATGCAGCATTGAAGTATCTCCTGTCAAAGAAAGAATCAAAACCGAGGCTCATACGTTGGGTGCTTTTATTGCAAGAGTTTGATTGGGAGATCAAGGATCGGAGAGGGGTGGATAACTCTATAGCTGATCACTTGAGTTGATTGATTAGAGAGGAGGAAACAGTACCCATATCTGAGGTATTTCCTGATGAACATCTTTTTCTTATCAAAGATAAGGAACCTTGATATGCGGATATTGTTAACTTTTTGGTCAGTCATAAATTTCCTGTTGGCATGAATAAGAATAAGAGGGATAAGATAGCCCATGATTCTCGATATTATATTTGGGATGAGCCATATTTGTGGAAAATAGGCTCTGATCAAATTATTCGTAGGTGTGTGCCCGAAAATGAAATTCCTTCTATTCTTACTCATTGTCATAATTATGCATGTGGTGGTCACTTTGGGCCTAAGAGAACTGCTAGAAAAATCCTTGACTGTGGCTTTTACTGGCACACATTGTTCCGTGATGCTTACACATTTTGTAAAAGCTGTGAAAAATGCCAAAGATATGGAAGTTTGTCCTAAAGGGATGAAATGCCTCAAGTACCTATGTTATTTTGTGAAATATTTGATGTTTGGGGTATGGACTTTATGGGACCTTTTCCTAACTCTTTTGGATTTTTATATATTTTGCTAGTAGTTGATTATATTTCGAAATGGGTAGAAGCAAAAGTTACCCGGACTAATGATTCTCAAGTGGTTGCAGGATTTCTTAAATCCCACATATTTAGTAGGTTCGGGATGCCTAGAGCTATCATTAGTGACCAAGGTACCCATTTTTGTAATCGCACCATTGAGGCCATTATGAGAAAATATGGAGTACACCATCGTATAAGTATCACTTACCACCCACAGATCAATGGGCAAGCTGAAATCTCCAATCGAGAGATTAAGAGCATTCTAGAGAAAACGGTTAACCCTAATCGTAAGGATTAGAGCTCTTGATTGGATGATGCCTTGTGGGCATATCGAACGGCATATAAAACGCCTATTGGGATGTCCCCATACAGGTTGGTGTTTGATAAGATGTGTCATTTACCTGTGGCTATAAAGCATCGGGCATTTTGGGCTGTCAAGCAATGCAATTTGCATATGGATAGAGATGGTAAGGAGAGAAAGCTCTAACTCCAAGAGTTGGAGGAAATTCACCTTGAAGCATATGACAATGACCGTTTGTATAAAGAGCGTACAAAGCATTTTCATGACCGCTTATTGCGTGAGAAGTGCTTTACACCAGGTCAAAAGGTACTCTTGTTCAATTCACGGTTGAAATTCATGCCAGGAAAGTTAAAATCCCGTTGGATTGGACCATATGTGGTGGTCAATGTCTTTCCCAATGGTGTGGTTGAAATCCAAAGTTTAGAGACTAACAAAAGTTTTAAAGTTAATGGCCATCGCTTAAAACCTTTTGTTTATATTTTAGATATTGGCATTGTCGAAGAAGTCCATTTGATGGATCCAGTTTATGACTGATTGCTCCCATTGGAGTCGTCTAGCCAAAGATGTTAAAGAAAGACTCTACTTGGGAGGCAACCCAAGGTTTTAATTTTTCGTTCTTCTCTTCTTTTGGTTTTATCTTATTTCAAGTTTTGAGTTGTATTTGAGTAGGGTGTAGTAGAGGCGGGCTGAAGACTTTGGTTTGTAAGGCGTGCCCATGCCTTACTGGGGCACGCCAGTGAAACATGCATCAGGGATGATTAGAAGACTTCAGGTTGTCTGGCGTGCCCACGCTCTCTAAAGGGATATCAGAAACGCAGAGTTGGATGAGTATCAGAAGACTTGGGCTTGCAAGGTGTGCCCACGCCTTACAAGCCTATCTTGATTCAGGACAAAAGAGAGCGTTAGTCAGAAGACTTTTATTTCTGTGACGTGCCTATGTCTTCCAAGGAGATGGTTTCACAAAAAAAAAAAACGAGCTTCATCAGAAGACTCGAAGCTCCAGCACGTGCCTATGCCTTGAAGCTTAGTCTCTGGTCAAACCTTGGTCTTTACTTTCTCCCTCTTTTCTTTCTTTCTTTTTCTGTCTTTTTCTCATCTTTCTCTTTCCCTTTTTGGCCCACCCGCACCCACCTTCTTCATCTTTCCACTAGCCTTTCTCCTTTTCTCTCTCCTTTTGTCCGGCCTTTCTTTGTCTTGGACTTTGAGCTTTGCTGCTGCAGACTCCCATTTGGGTTCTTCATTCATTGTCACCAGCTTTCATGCCTTGTTTCAGATCGGGTGGAACTTCCGCCACCCCATCGTTTTCCAGCCATATGTAGCCTTCTTCAACCTTGCTTCTATTTTTTTTAGCCCTCCAGTCTGCGTCCACGTGTCCACCTCGTGCTGCCTCTATCAAGGTCATGCCAGCTTCCCGTTTTGCCCAAGCAAAGGGAGTGGCACTATTGTCCAACCTGTTCTGTCTGCCGTTTTTCCATGGGGGGTTTTTAGTAAGCTCTCCCTGTCCCTTCTTGTAGACTCGATCTCCTCTTGTGCTGGTGGAGGTTCATACTGCCTCGTTATCCACTCTTTGGCGAATTGTTGGTATTATATTTGACTGGTTGGGAATCTCTGCTTTGCTGGATATTGTCGGGTGTTATACACGCTTCAATATGATTAATTCGTAATCTTGCCTGCGGGTAATTTTATTTGTGAATCCTGCTGTTGTTGAACTTGTTAATTACCTGTTGGCTTGTGGGAATTTATCGAGTCTGATTTGTCGGCCTTGAGGATCCCTGGTGTAATCTGTGGGCTTTGTCACTTCGGCTCTGTTGGCTATTCTTGGATAATTTTAATTGAAATTTTGGGGACGTGTGGCCGCGTCCGTAGTCTCTGCCAACTAGTGGGGTAGTAGCTGCTTCAAAAATTGTTGGTTGTGAACCCCACGTGGATAGATTAGCCAATTGTGGTAGTGGTTTGTTGTTGAAATTGTAGATTTTGTTGCTTGTGGTCCCACGATGCCTCCTAAGAAGGAACGAGCACGGAAGTCTACCCCCACTGAGGCCTCGGGATCCACTTCCCGTAAGTGGAAGGCTCCAATTCAGCCTCTCACTCGGTCTCGATTGGGTATTTCTAAGAGTATATTGTCTCCTGGGGTTTTGGCTGATATTTTCTCCGATTTGACTGCTGACCAATGCAAGGTGTTGCACACTGTTATTGGGCGCCCGTTTACTCCTTGCAAATGTTTTGATATTCCGACCTTGGAGCAGTTGAATATTGTTCATAACGTGGAGCGGTTCTTTAACCGCATTGGTTGGGCCCCCTTCATGTATATTGCCTACCCAACTTATGAGGAGCTATGCTATGAATTTTATGCTACTTTTCAGTTCAACAAGATTCATGACTTTGCCTTGGATACCCCGGAGGTGATCCAGTTCCGCCTTATGAGTCAAACTTTTAGTTTGTCCCTGAATGAATTTAATGTGCATTTGGGGTTCGTCGGTGAGGACCACCTGGCAGATGGGGCATATATTAATAGCGTCTGTGATTTCACGATGCCCTTTGCCAGTACTTATATAGAGATATGGCGGGAGTGGTCTATAGACACTCAACATTATGATCCTAGCCAATCTCGTGCTTCCTTTCTCACTGATCCCGTCCTCAGGGTCATCCACCGTTTCTTGGCATATAACTTTTCTGGCCGCAAGGATGCATCTGGCACACTCTCCAAGGTAGAATTTTACTTTCTATGGTGCATGCAGAACAAGGTTCTAGTTAGCTTTGGTTGTTGGGTGGCTTCTCAATTGCAGTCGGTCCTTCGCAAGCCACATAAGCCTTTAATCATGGGCTCTTTGATCACTCACTTAGCTATCCGACTGGGCGTCCTAGATCCTACTCAGGATATCAAGCTTAGCATAGCTCGCTAGGTGGAGCCTTTGGATTTGAGAAGCTTGGAGCGTATGGGCATAATTCAAAAGGTGGGAGACGCCTACCAGTTTACTCCTGCTAGCGATGGAGGTCTACGGGCAAGGGTGCCCCCTTCTGCTACTGATCAGGCTGGTCCTTCTTCTTCTGCCCCGCCATCTTCTGCTTTGGATGCCCGTCTCAAGCACTTGGAGGACACCGTGCTTGGCTTGAATGACAAGATGGATGCGTTGAATCAACGTTTACCCAACTTGCACGTCCTCTCTGCCATGCAGTCTGAGAATCTGGATGCCTTCTTTGCACATATGGGCTTCCACCCCCCTCATCCTCCTCACTCCTAGGTGCTGCGGTTTCCCCTTTTCAGGGAAGTCTCTTTCCCCTTGTCCTCGTTTTTACTTTCTCGTTCCTACATTGAGGACAATGTAGAGTTTTGGTGTGGGGGGGAGTATAGTATTAGTCCTCATTTGCTTAGTTTTTGCTTTAGTTTTGCCTAGTTTTGCAACAAAAAAAAAAACAGAGAGTTTGGGTGGTGAATCAGAAGACTTTCGTGTCTAAGGCGTGCCTACGCCTTAGAAGGACTTCGCCCAAATAATAAAAAAAAAACTCTGATTTCTTTTGGTTAGAATAGGATGCTATGATGATATTGGCAATTGCTTTGCAAGTTTGGGCAGTGATATGATGTGATTGAATGTCTTTTCCTCCTTGTGATAATGTTATTGAATGATGCACTTTGTAAGTCTTGGCTAGTTGGAATCATTCTTGTGAGCTTTTGAGCTAATGAGCATTTTACTTGTATTTGCTCTATTTTCTTTCATTGAGTGTTATTCCATATGATTTGAATGTTCTAAAACTTGCTATGTTGTGCATATCAAGACCTTAATTGTTGAATTTGGTGCATTTAGATGATAAGGGCACTTAGGTTACACCCTTTTGACTGTCTAAACCCTTGTTCCCATTTTATTTCCCCTAGTGAACTTTGTTTGAGCCTAGACCTTTTTCTTGGTTATATAGCCCATTATATTACCCTTAATCCCTTCTTTGTTAAACCTTGTTGTTTTGAACCCCATGTCCATGGGATACCGTGGTCTGTTGCATGACATGGTTGAATGATATTGTAAGGCTAAGTTTTAGTAAGCAAGTGTGTTAGAAATGCAAAAGATAGAAAAATTTGTTGTGCAGAAGACTAGAGCTTCTAAGGCGTGCCCACGCCTTGTTAGAAAAAAAGAAAAAAAAGAAAAACAAAAAAAAATGTAAAAAAAATGAAGAAGAAAGAAAAGAAAAAGAAAAAGACAACAAAAGTACACAACACCAATCAGGTGATTTGTGAAGTGTAGTACAATAAAAGTGGGGCACGCCTAGTAGCTTGCACTTGCCGGTTGGAAAAATGTTGAATATGCCTTGCATAGATTACGTGGGTAAAGAAATGTGTTTTCATGCAGCAAGTCAATGGTATTTCCCTTGACATGCCTTAGCCTAAATTTTCCTTTTTATCCAACCCCTTACCTAAGCCCCGTTACAACCCATGTCAAAACCCTTTGATTTTTGCATTGAATTTAGCACTAGAGGTGGCGATGTGACATATTAGCAAGCATATGGTAACATCATTTCATCATGTAATAAGAGTGAACCCTGTGTTTTCATTTCTGAGTGGTGAGTGAAATACATCATCCTATAAGAGAGAGGGTTAATTCTTACATGTGTTGACTTTGGTAACATTGTTTGGGGGATGAGACATTTGTATTTCTTTGTTGAACTGCCATGTGCTAGTATTAGTGATTGCCTATCTGAGCTTTGAAATGCTTGAGGACAAGCATTGTCCTGGTGTGGGGGGATTTGATAGGGAGGTATTTATATGTATTAATTGGGGTTATTTGGGCCTAAAATCTCCTCTTAATTGTGCAAAGAAGTGGTTTACTATTTATATTTGGGTTTTGTACCAATTATAGGTACTTGGCATGAAAAGTGAATTTTATTGGCAATTTGAAGGTCCAAGTGGGGTCTAGTGCATATTTCCTATTTTATTGGCATACTACAGCTGGTTTGGAAAGTCGAAGCTGTTTCCTTGTTGGGGTAAACTTCCAGGAGTGACTTGGAATTGGAAACTCACATTTCTTGTGGCATGCGAATTCAAAGCTTGTTTGGGAGAGATCACGTCTGTTGGGGTCCTAAGCGCAACTGGAATTGGGAAGCACATACATATATATTAGTAAAAGGCAGTGGAAGAATGGGGAGCTAGCTTTTAATCTTTGTTCCCTTTTTGTTCTCTGGGTTTTCCAATTGTATTTGGACAGCTCTAGTAGCCTAGCTTTGTTTGGTTTTCCTTATTATTATTTCTTGGTGCACCGCCAGTCGAAGAACAGATTGGACTAGCTTGATTGTCTTTGTTTTTCGTCTTTTTCCGATTGCACCTTTAGCCTGGCACTTTGACTGGTAGTTAGTTTTTGTTCTTTTCTTCCGCCGCCGCTAGCATAAAACTAGTGTTACTTTCTCAAACAATTTGGTCGTACTTGCTTGTCCCGTTTTCTATCTTTTGTAATAAGGCTTAGCAGACCAAGACTTGGCTTATTTTCGTAGTTAGTACTCGTGGTTAATCATTGAAGAATTTTTCTTTGCTTTATTCAATTACGTTGCTGCTGTACCAACTTGCATGGAATCAACAACTTGCATGGCTTCGATGTCGAGACGTGGCTAATTCCTTTTCTAGTTGAGAAATAATCAAGGCTCGGGGCACCATAACTGTGAGATCGTTTTGATTATTAATTTTAATTTATATGTTCATGGGTATTTAATTATTCTCTATTTTCAATTAATTATTATTTGGGTTTATTGGATAATTAGGCCTGTTATTCAATTGTCTAAATAATATACAGTCAATTAGGGTGTTGGCGCGTCGCCTTTAAGCAACCTAATTAGTAACAAACGAAACAGTTTCACCGCCTCGCAAGTGGTCTAATTTGTATCATGGGAATAATTAATCTAGTCTAAGTAAACCCGCATGTGTGTTTGCCATCTAGAATTGGGTCTTTCTAATTCCTAATGCTGTGACTGCATTAAATCCTATGAGCGTATCTAGGGTTGTCCAGTTCACAAGAAGGTAGTCTATGAGCATCTCTGGGTTACTATAAAATTAAGGAAAGATTGGTGGTTGGGCGCGTCGCTTGGCTACTATAACCAATTTATTCATGAACGTGTGAATATTTTTATGGATCTATGATCAGTTGTGTGCACCGGTGCCAAGATTAATTCCTTGACTAGATTGTTTTAATTAATTGATATTTGTGTTATTTGATTCTTGCCGTTTTAATTAAATTGAAATTTCAGCTTTTAGTTCTTTTTAATTGCTATCTCTTCCAAAAACCCCCATATTCCCTTGTGTGATTTGTCTACCAATTTCCTGAGGAGACGACCCTACTTGCCCTATTTACAAATTAATTAAATTTCTTTGGATTAATTCTGGTATATTGGATTTAGTATACTCCTTGAAATCAGGGTGAAGCTAGTAACCCATTGCACATCCGGAGTCCCTACTCCCGTACTAGATTTAATTTGGAAGGTTTATTGTTGGCAATTAGGCTTTAAATTTTAACTTTATTTTTGGAGGTTTGACACCCACCAATAACCTATAAATAGCAGTAGTGATGTAATAGCAGATGATTTGCATTTTCGAGTACTCTCAAATTGTTTCTTTCTTGTAGCTCAAGTTCCATTTCTTATTCCCCATTTTCCTTCCTCTTGATCATTTGCTCATCTTATTCTGCCAATTCTCATTCTGTAATCATGGTTGATTATCAATGAAATTCCAGTTTCTTCCATTTGAATTGCAATCTGTGTTAGTTGTTCTTCTTAATTTGTGAGTTAATTTTCTGATATCCTCACGCCTTCTGACTACATCTTCACACAAATCTAATGCAAAAATAAATGCCAAAAACATATAGAAATTTGTACTAACAGTCCTGCTTAATTATTCACTATCCTTTTGTTTTTCGAGTTTAATTGGTCCAACATTACCAGTAATACAAACCCACTAGAGATTCATCAAGCTTCACATAGATCGACTCTGCCACTATGACTAGTCTATGTTTTCAGACTCGGACCGAAAAGTGAACTGGCTGAACTCAGGGGTCAGGGGTCAATGGGTTCTACCGGGTTCGACCGAGGGTTGAATCAGATGATGTCATAAATATATATTAATAAATATAATCAAAATAGTATATAAAAAATTTTCTTAAAAAATAGTATATAAAAATTCCTTCAAATTGGTAGTTTTTAACTTTATATATATATAAAATTTTCTCAAATTGGTGATTTATGACTCTATATACAAATTTGAGAATTTTATATTTAATCACAAAATTGACTTAAAGAATATAATATATATATATATATATATATATATAGGTAGAAATGTAACATAAAAAATGTATTGGATTAATTTTACACTTTATTAAAATAATGAGAGGTTAAACCATATTTACTAAAACTTAAAAAGTGAGTTTGAAAGGATATGATGGGTTAAAGGTTCAAAAAAAAAAAAAAGGTCAAATAGTCAAAACCCAATCAACCGGTTCGCCCGATCAAACCCGGGTTTTGACCGGATTTTGAAACTTTCGATTTTTAAGGATGACTCAGACCGGATACCTGACCGGTTTCCGATTCAACCGGCCGGTCTGGTGCGAGTTTAAAAACATTGTGACTAGTCTAATTAGTGTGAATGTGGTAAGAACAAAAATAACTGCTGGGCAAAGAGTCACTGGCAAAGTGCTTTTTTTTTTTTAATTCCCCACCGTAGCACGAGAAAAACATAGTGGTACTAATTTTTTTCAAAAGCCGCAATGATAGCTGCCAGGAATGAAGAATGTGCTTTCTAAATTTACGTCAATTTCCCTGAAAAATACAGAAGAAAAACTCCTACTGTTAACTTACAAATGATCTTTGTAACATATAGGTAGTATGGGTAGGAAAAGAATAGGTTAAGTTCTGAAATATGGCAGCTTTACTGCAGGCTATTTAAAAAAGTCAGGACATTAGAAAGAGAAAAACAAAACATGAAGAGAGACAGAAGACGGCTTCCCATACATGACATACAGACCAATAGGGGTTGGTCCGAGTGGTAAGCGGTTCGGATTCGCTTAAACAGGTCTCGTGTTCGAGTTCTAGTGTATGCAGACACCCCTGTTGGGAGACTCACCCACCATTGCTAGGTGCGCGACCCAGGTCGGGTCCCGATTAGTCGGGACAAAGCCTCAGATACCGGGCGGGTAACCAAAAAAAAAAAAATACATGACATACAGTACAGAATATCAGCCACATCATTTAATTAGTCATTCCTTTTACACACCAACACCACCCTACCACCAATGGGACCCAAAATGAAGGGGAACTAAGATAAATTAAAATCATAAGTCAAATAAAAGTTACCCAACCACATGTAAGGGGAAGAAGCAAGAGGAAATGAAGAGTGGGTAGATAAACAAATACCTTGATCTTTGCGGAAGAACCGTAGTTTATTGTGAAGCCGACAATCACAGAGTATCTAAGACCACATGTGAGCTTGCTAGCCACCTGTTCCTGCCAAGTCACATCTACACTGCCAAGTGTAAGATAGTTCCTGCATTCAGGGGGTGGGGGGAAAACTGTAACATCAAAGTACAAATCAAGATTGCATAACAGAAAAGAATGAAGCACCAGACATACTCTTCTTTTTGATGTAATTGTGCAAGCTTAAAAAGAGCTTCAGCTACTTGAGTTGCAATGACAGTATTATTCTTCACTAGACCCTAAACACAAAGTAGAAAAGGCCTTGACGTTCATGGAAACACCCATAGAAGTCAGTCAGTCACTAATAAGACTATAAACAACATACTCTTGTCTTTTCTTCTGTCAGTTCACAGCGAAGAACCAGACTTGGAACATATGCTAATTGAACCAAGAATAGCTGGATAGGATAACCAAAAAATAAAAATAAAATTTGCTTTTTTCTTGTGCTGGTGCATGTGCTTTGTTTTGAAGTGCTCTAGCTTGCTTGTAGCTAGAACTTATCTGGATTCATTTATTTATGTCAGCATTAAAGGTGCTTATCCTATCGAAGCAGGTGCTGGAGATGCTGGGTATTCGCAGGTGCTTTAGATGTTGGTGTATTAGTTAGTGCAGGATGGTAAGTCACTAAGTCGTACCGACAATACTGATTCAAATGTGCCAGGAATCTTCTTTCACCTAGACAATTACTTAACCACCAAATAGGTGTAATTTAACTTGCATTGCCAGTGAACGCGCTATTGAGTTTCCAATGCAATCAGTGACTGGATGCATTAGGTCCAAGCATTTTGGATTCAAACACTTGTCATCTCCCAACAGTTAGCTCATCTGCACCTCGCTCGAGTGCTGGTTTCCTTTGCCAGATTTGTAGCAATTTTCCAGTCCATGGATGTTCTATCGACCTATAATTTAGATTTGAAGTTATAATAGATGACATTTTCTACCAGTCAGTTTGCCACATTAAATTAATGTTGTTTGGAAGAACTGAAGGTGCTTCTGGGTTGATGAATTGTTTGCACCTAAAATAATCACATGTGCTAATGTTCTGTTGACTAGCTTGTATACATTTACTAGGGGAGCGGTGCCCGCGCAAAGCCTGGTTCCCATGAAAATGAAAGCATATTTTGGAAGACAATCCAATGAAACTACAACTTAAATGTCATTGTGGTACCCTAAAAGAGTATTTCTATGCTCCATTAACAAGGAAGCATCATAGCAGAAACAGGTGGCACACTACATTGGCTAAAAGAAAAACTTAATCAATTCTACTGTAGATACAATTACAGCAGATAGAACTAATACCTGAGAACCTCAAAAGGAAACTAAAGCAACTTAATAGAACTAATATTTGAGAACTAATCAGAAAGTGAGAACTAAGACAGTATCAATGATATACCACCCCAACTCAAAGGAGTTGAGGCAAAGGACAGCTTAAGATTATATTACAAAACGAACCACAAGTTTCACATTCCATGATAGCAGTCAATACTAAAAAGTTTGTAGTAGTAATGTATATTTAGGAGTTTGCCAAAACTGAATATCTTAAATAGATATATAATATACAGATATAGTAGTTTTCAGCTTAATGTGGTGACTTCAAGTATTCTGTTTTCTGGTCTGTTTCTCTTTCACTTGGACAGAAGTTTTTGGCAACTGCATTTCATCAGTGGATGTTTGAATTGCAGTATGTTCACCAATTGTGGCTTCTTTGTTGTGTGCTATTTGAGATTCCTTTGTTGCAATGTCAATTGGAGTTCCTTTAGAAAGGGTCTCTACCCACTGCAGAAGTTACGCGCTCCTTAGTCCAATTTTCTGCTGTTCTTCCATAATTGGTTGTATATTTAGCAACAATCTGGTTCTTTGTATCATTGATATACCGCATGTTGCTACTACAATATATTTCTCAATTGTTTGTAGACTGTAGTTGCCATTTGCTTTTTTCACTAGACATATAAGAGTGGTGTACCGCTGGCATGATCGCTCACAATGACTCTCTAGGGGTCCACTAAACATGTCTGTTGTTCTGTCAGGTTGTGATAATTGCAAATCCGATAGAAGTAGGAATTGAACCCCAACTACTGCAAAGAATTATAGAACTCTAATCGCCGGACTCACGATTCGTTTCTACAGGGTGTTGATGTAAATTAACGCATATACATTAAACCTAACAATAAAGCACTGACCGGTGGTGTAGTGGTTGATGCGTGGATGCATAAAAACTGAGGAAGGGTCAGATGGGATCACATGCCTATTAGTAGCCAGTAAAAAAAACAAAAACAACCGGTTTTGTAGTGGTTTCTACATATGTGGGACCCACTGCAAAAAGGAAAAGGCAAACAATTAGTTTGAAAAATGGGTTGATAAAATTTAGTACTGGGAAAAAATCAATTGTGGTACGATTTCGCAGCAAATGAGGAAAGGAAATAATGCAGGATATGATGCATGAATGAACCTCAGTGGAAGAATGTTTGGAAGACGTGCAAATTAAAATGGGCTTGCCTAATGTAATCGGTAAAATTTTTGGAGAAACTATCACAAACGTGATAATAAAATGAGGGGCAAAAAATCGCGGCGGTCCTCCAACTTTCAGTTTGGTGCACTTTTAGTCCTCCAACAATTAAATGTGCGTATTTAGTTCCCGATCTAATGAATATGTATACTTTTAGTCCTTCCATCCAGACCTGGTGTTAAAATGGATGGGAAATATATCACGGACGATTCACATGACATTTTTTAAGGGTAATGTCGTCACTAAACGCACAACCACTAAGAAGAATCCAACAATTTCGTCAAAAGACTATTGCACTCTCCAACTGTAAAAAGTTCATCTTCTGCATGAGGAGGGAGAAAAATCCTAAAATACTATTTGAGATCGTTGATTTGCAGCGGGAAAGAAGATCGGTTGTGTGTTGAAACGTGCCTAGAAGAATGATAGAGTGGAAAATTAGGGACAGGGGCGTCTACTTCGACCCCTACTTAGTATACGGTATGTTCTCCAAAAAATTTTAATCTTTGTCTGGAATTTGTGAGTTAGAGTGTTTATGAATGGTATAACATGTTTTGATTTGATTGTGGGGTTTTAAGTGGGGATTTTTTGTCTGAAATGCGAGAGGATTGTGGGCCCAGATACAAGGTTTTTGTAGCATTTGTTGTTTATAAAGAAGCAAAGTGATCCTAAGCATTTTCAAATAATTAATACTACTGGGCCATGGGTTTCTTTGCCTTTGTTGAGATTGTTTGATTTTTATTATTGTTAATAATACATCTGAACTTGGGGTTGTGTTTAGGGTTTTTTTTAATATGAATTAATCAATTATTAAATAATGATTACTTGCAATTGTTAATGTAGAGACAGGAAGTGAATGGTTTAGTATAAGAATTTATCATGGTGGAAAGATTCACTGGGGAAGTTACATAAACTATGCTGGTGGTGATGTAGACCATGTAGATTTATGTGATTGTGATCGGATGTCTATTCATGAACTAAATGGGATGGTAGAGGAATTGGGTTATGGTGGGGCAACCATGATTTACTTGGTGGGTGTCAAACCGTCAAAAATAAAATACCTACTCTAAGAATATAAATTCAAGTATAATGGTGAGTAGGGTCGTATCCACAGGGACTGGGTGATTTATTTCCTACGGAGAATTTGGGGGTTTTGGAAAAGAAAGCAATTAATTAAAAAGGAATAAAAACTGAAATTCTAAATTAAGCAAGGAATGCAGGAATTAAATAACACAAGAAACAATGAATTAAAACAACCTAGTCAAGGAATTAATCTTGGCACCGGTACACACAACTGATCATAGATCCACACAAATATTCACATGTTTATGAATAAATTGGTTATAGTGGTCAAGCGATGCGCCCAACCACCAATCTTTCCTTAATTTTACAGTAGCCCAGAGACGCTCATAGACTACCCTCTTGTGAACTAGACAACCCTAGAGACGCTCATAGGATTTAATGTAGTCACAACATTAGGAATTAGAAAGACCCAATTCTAGATGGCAAACACACATGCGGGTTTACTTAGGCTAGATTAATTATTCCCACGATACAAATTAGACCACTTGCGAGGCGGTGAAACTGTCTCGTTTGCCACTAATTAGGTTGCTTAAAGGCGATGCGCCAACACCCTAATTGACTATATATTATTTAGATAATTGAACAACAGGCCTAATTATCCAATAAATCCAAATAATATTGTCGCGCCCCATTTTTTGATTAATGGTGGAAAAGAGGGAAAAGATTTTGTTGGTTTTTTGAAAAAGAAAGGGAAAGGGGTCATGGGACTACAAAAATGCGACGGTTTGGACCCAAAACAAAAGTCTAGAAAAGGGTTTTTAGAAAAGGTTTGGAGTCGCCACTTGGTATGGAGTTTAGGTGTACCAAGTCACCAAAAAAGATTGAATTAATGAAAATAAACAAAGAAAACCCTTTTTAGACGACTCCAGGTCTTTGAAAAACTAGAGAAAAAGGTTCGGGGGTCACGGTTGAAAGAAGGGAAGGCAAAGATTCGATGTTACTCGTATCTAAGGCACCCTTCTAACCTAGCCAAAGCTAGTTGCAAGACTTAGTTGAAAATTTCCTAATTCTAACTTCAAATTTATCACATTTGGATGTTGTCTATATGGATGCAAAACCTAGACCTAATGTTGGATCGAGAGGGGCAAATGTCTCCTTGAGGTGTGATTGGAATTGATCACATTAGTTGTGTCATCCAATTTTGGTCCCTCGAGGAGGTCACGAAGAATGCAAATGATGAGACTCGAACCAACGGAAACTAGGGTTTTCAAGAATGCAATCTTTAAAAGTATCAAGAGAAGAGAAATTGGATTTTTGAAAAGGATCAATTCTAAATGCAAAGAGGAACTTTGAATTTCCAAAAAAAGTGCAATTTTAAGAAAAGTGGCCTTTTAACTTTGAATTGCTAAAACATGAAGAAGAGAGTTGATTTTTTTAAAGAATGGTTTTGATAGCATTTAAAATAATGCACGTGTATGTCCTAAAGAGGGATAATGCAACATAATGGGTGCGGGGACTAAATTCGTGACTTTGAATCTTCCTTTTCATAGAAAGAAACAAAAGCGTGCTAAGGCTAGGAAGCCATACTCGCTCTTTTCCCTAATTCAAAGGGTAATGCCTTAAATGCACTAATCTAATAAAAAGAAAACTAAATGAGATGTTTCACATACGGGATGGGAGAATAGTGACATGCAAAATGGGAAAGAAACTCTAAAAGTGAAAAGTGTGTGAAATTTGTATCTAATGCATGAACGGCGTTTAAGGGTCTAGCATTGGACTAGCCCTCGTCAAAAGGTTCTCACTAACATTGGATTAGTGAGAAATCGAAGGGGAAGGCCACAACTAGCGTTGGACTAGTGTGGTGACGTCAATCTATTTACACAATAAACATGTAGACATGATAATAAAGCAAATAAACACATAAAATACATAAACACGTAACACATAAGCATAATGTCTAGATGCAAGGCCCTAAGAAAGCAAATAAACACATAATCATGCAAGCATGCAAAATAAGCGTATAAAACCTAATTATTACATTGGGGAACCTAAATACATTCTAAAGGGAAAAAAATTAAGAATAATAATCTAACTATTACATTTTCTAGAATAAATACACTTTTTGCCAAATTAAACCTATCTATTACAACTTGGCATCCAAGGCCTCCAAATGATTTACTCAAAAATTAAATGACATAAATAAAGACTAGACATGAATAAAAGCAAAGTAAAACTTAATTTAAAAAAACATGCAAGATCATGCAAAAACACATAATAAGCACATAATAGAGGAAATGAGTTACCATCCCTTGATGTGATGCCTTAATTGAATCCTTAGATGATGGGAATGGTTATCTAAGACTCAACGTCAACAAAAGGGATCAAGGTACCAATTTAAAGGAAAACCAATCAAAAATTCAAAGAAAGGGTATCTAAACAGATTCTGCCAGCAAACAGATAATACTAAGAAATAGAGTAAGATTCTGGAACAAAAGAGCAGGAAATATCAACAGAATACAGAAACAGAGAGGTTACGCGGACCAGAAACGCGAACTGAGTCAACAGCAAGGCAAAATCAAAGTCGAGGAAACGCGGACTGGAAACGCGGACTCAGCCGCGTAACCAGCCGCGTTTCTTCCCATCTTCAAAACATCAGGAAGATTGCTTCCAGTTTTTTTTCAGACAATATCACAGACAAAATCTTCAGAGGCAAGGGGATCTATTTAAACATCAAACACCAGCATTCAGATCATGTCAAAACAAGCTAAAATCGCAGAAAGCCAAATCTTAAGCATCAACATCATCAAATAGACAGAAAAAAGGGAAGGGAAGAACTGTTAGGTTAGAAACGCGGATTGTTACGCGGACTGGCCTGCGTAACAACCCAGCGTTTCTTCACATCTTCAAGTATTCAAACAGAAATGCGGGCGTAAGTAGTCCACGCAGAGGTCCGCTTTCTTCACAACTTCAAACATTCAAGAGGAAACGCTGACCGTTAAAGTCATCCGCAAGTAGTCCGCTTTCTTCACATCTTCAAAACGTGAAGAACATTTTTCCAGAAATTTCTCAAGAATCACAACAGCATCATCACAGAAGTATCAAACGTCTGATTTTAAACATAAAAACAAATCTACTAGCCTTACCAAGGCTTTATAAACACAACATGCTCATATAACAGCTGATAATCATCATCAAATATCCCAAACTAAAGGAAAAACTATTCAAGACCTTGGTTTCACCAAAAGGCCCAAATCTCAGATAATTTTACGATCAAAAACAGTAAATAGAGTAGAAGGATGTTACCTGAATCGGAAGTTTTGAATATAAACAAGAGAAGATGACAGAAATTCCAAGAATAATCTCCTCAAGTGTGAAACCCTAGCTTTTCTTTTCTTCTTTCTTTTCCTTTTTCCTCTCTAATTCCCAGCCGTTTTTCTCTGCTTTTTTCTCTCTCAAAGCTCTCCTAATTGCCTCTTTTTCTCTCAGATTTCCAACCTCCTTGCTAAACCCTAATCTAGGCTATTTATAGCCACCCAAACCTAGAACTAAGGGTTTTGATGTTCTTGGGATGAGGTGAGCTAATCTTGAACGTTAAATGAGTTGTTAGGGGTTAGGGGTGAGTTGGGGAATGTTTAAATAGGTTTCTTATCGTTCAATCATCGGAAAATACAGCTGGAAAAGGATGATTCGAGTTCTGGAAGAATCCGCGCGTCATTTTTTTTCGCTTCTGATCAGGTTACACGGACTGGTTGCGCGGACTCATCCGCGTAACTGGTCCGCGTTTTTGACTTTTCTCCTCTTTTTTTTTTTTTTTTTAAGAAAAACCTACAAAATTGAGAAAAATGCGTTAGAAAATTCAAAAATAAATAACTAAACATTAACAGATAAAAACATAAGAAAACAAAAGAAATAGTCAAAATTTGGTGTCTACAAATATTTAATTGAAAACAGAGAATAATTAAATACCCATGAACATATAAATTAAAATTAATAATCAAAACGATTTCACAGTTATGGTGCCCCGAGCCTTGATTATTCCTCAACTAGAAAAGGAATTAGCCACGCCTCATGTTGACAATGCAACCAATGGACTTCATGTTCTCCAAATGGAAGTTAAAGCAACTAACGGAACTCATCAATTCAATAAGGCAAAATTGCTGGAGAGAAAAACGAAAATCAACCAATAACTACTAGTCTAATTGTTTTGATAACGGAAGACGGAAGAAAACGGGAACAATCAAAAGCAAAAGAAACAAATAGAACAAACGAGAGACTAATCTAATTGTCTATGCTAGTGGCGGCGGAAAACACCAAGCCAGAAAACTACTAATCAACTATGCTAGGCTACCCACGAAGTCAGGAAAAAACTAAAACTACTACTACTAATCAAAAGTGCTCTCCCCGAGAAAACGAAAGACAGAAGACTAAATAGAAGTCTTGCAATGATCTCCTACTCAGGTAAGGAAAAGATTCCTTGTATTCATCTCCTCTTGTCGACTCTTTAGAAGACCCAAGATACCAATCCTCAATTGATTTGGTAATCTCATAAAATAAGGAAGATATGCCGGTCATTGCGTGAGTTTCCAATTTGCACAGGACTTCGCTTCCAAATCCGCTGGTCACTCCCTTTAAAGACGTTTCCTTCCTACATTCAACTTCCAATTCATCTCCAAAAATAACAGCAAGTGTTCAGAAATTCAGATTCACCAATTGCCAACTCAGCCCAGCTACCCTTCTTTGGCACAGGCACGCCCTGGAAGTGTAAGTCTTCTGAAATTTTGCCAATAAACACCAACTTTCACACCAAAGGCCTATAGATGCCACAAAATTCAAATATAAGCAATAACCCATTCTTAACACAATAAATGATAGAAATTAAGCTCATATATTCTCAACTATCCTCTACAAATACCTCCCTATCATTACTACTATCTTGAACCAACCAAGGACCTAAATAGTGGATTGAGGGAGCTGTGTACAGATACTGATATAAACAAGTTTTGTGGGTGGGCATATGAATATAAAGTCCTGGAGGTTTATTGTAACCACTTGACTGTTGAAGAAGTTGATCAAGTGTTGATGAAAACTGGTAATGATAAGTTAGTACAGAAGAAGAAAAGTGGTGTGCTAATTGAAGAAATAGATGATGAAGGTAGGGTAATCAATGAACCTTGTTTTGAAATAATTTGTAGTGGACCAAGACCATCACAGTCAAGTAGGCATGAGGTTGACCATTGTACTAGTACTTCATCACCTAGGCATGAGGTTGACCAGGGTACTAGTTTGTCAGCACCTAGGTGTGAGTTTGAGCAGGGTACTAGTACGTCAACAACTAGGCATGAGATTGACCAGAGTGCTAGCACTTCAACAATTAGGCACGAGGTTCAGCAGGGTACTAGTACTTCAGCACATCCATCTAGGGGGAATGAGGCAACAGCTAAATCTTCAAGGAATGAACAGATCAGAACACATGAAAGGCGAGAGGAGGTAGTGGGAGATGTTGATGGTGAAGGGGATTCAGAATCAGATTTAGATATAAGTGTATTTGATTGGGATGTTGATTACTGTAGAGATGAGCAGCTTCTTCATAGCCTGGGGACTAAGATGGATAGGCAGCAACAAAATACAGGAGAAGAGCAGCAGCCATTTGTTGATCATGAAGACAACATCCAGTAAACACAGCAGTCGTTTGTTGATCAAGAAGGCAACATCCAGCAACCACAGCAGCCCTTAGATGGTCAGGAAGACAACATCCAGCAACCACGGCAGCCCTTAGATGGTCAGGAAGACAATAGCCAGCAACCACAGCAGCCTACCTCAAGGAAAAAACAAGTCAGGAGAAGAAGGGAGAAACAAGTGGATGAAGCATCAAATGTTGCAATTCAGACAAATACCTTGGAAAAGGATTATGTACCTGATCATTTAAACAGTGATGGTGAATCGTCAGATGAAGATGATGAGCAGTTTGAAATGAGATACAAGAGATTTGAATGGGATAAGTTCTTAAAGGATCCAAAGTTTGAGTTGGGGATGAAATTCGAATCAAGAGAATAATTCAAGGCAGCAGTGAGAGAGTATGGTATAATCAAGGGCAAACCAGTGTGGACATGCAAAAATGAGACAAAGCGGGTGAGGGCTGTTTGTAAAAAACCATGTCCTTGGGTTTGCTTTGCATCAATTGAGAAGGCACTTGGTTCAACTGATTTGGTTGTGAAGACATTGACTGATGTGCATGAGAATTGTAATCATGCATGGAAAAACAAAAATATTACATCCAGGTGGCTATCCAATAGGTATGCTGAGAGAATTCAGGCTAACACAAAGATACCTATTAGGGAGTTGAGACAGACGGTACATGAGGATTACCAGGCCGAGATTTCCAAATGGGTGGCTAGAAAAGCAAAGGTCAAGGTTGTACAACTTATTAAGGGGTCTGTCGAGACACAATATAAGAAGATTTGGGAATACTGCAATGAGATCAAGAAGACACATGAAGGAAGTACTATGGAGGTCATGTTCACTCCATTTAGACAACCTGGAGGAAATCCAAGATTCATGCGCCTATACTACTGCTTAGGTCCTTTGAAGTAGGGTTTTAAGGATGGGTGCAGGCCTATTATAGGCTTAGATGGCTGCCATCTAAAGGGTACATATCCAGGATAATTACTTACAGCTATTGGAGTGGATCCCAATAATGGATACTGGCCAATTGCATGGGCAGTTGTGGAGAAAGAAGCTACAGAACAGTGGGCTTGGTTCCTTCGTTTATTGAGTGAAGATTTGGAAATTGACAACCAGTTTCATTACACATTCATTTCAGATTGGCAAAAAGTTGTTTACATCAACTTTCATAATTCAAATGCTACACTTTGTTGGTACTTAATGAATAACTTTTCTTTTTTGAATGCAGGGACTGGATAGAGCACTATCTGATGTGCTCCCAAATTGTGAGCACAGATATTGTGTACAACATCTATACAGAAATTTTAAGAAAAAACATCCAGGAGAGGCATTAAAGAAAGAATGTGGAATAGTGCAAGTTGTACTACAATGGAGCACTTCAACAAAGCAATGGCAGATTTAGAGGCATATGACAGTGAAGCATATAGTTTGGTCAAAAAAGCACCTCATCCAAGACATTGGTGTAAGGCCTTTTTCCCAACTAACACTAAATGCGACATGCTAGTGAATAATCTTTGTGAGTCTTTCAATGCTCACATCCTTGAAGCCCGGGACCAACCTATAATTTCATTGTTGGAGGCTATTAGAGAATATTTAATGGTCAGGATTCAAGAAAGAAAGGCTGACATGGAGAGGTGTAAAGGCCTTATTGGACCACTGCCTAGCCGCATTGTTGATGAAAGGGTCAAGCATTCAACTCAGTGGAATCCTACATGGAATTCTCAAGTTGGCTATCAAGTGAAAGGTCCAAAAGGCCAACAATATGCTATGGATCTAAACAAAAGGCAGTGCACATGCAACCTGTGGGCCGTGAGTGGAATTCCTTGCCCTCATGCAATATCTGCAATCCACAGAAATAATGGAGACCCTTACAAAGAACTTAAGAGCTGCTACAATAAAAAGCTGTTTCTGAAGATATATTGTAATGTCCTCCAGCCAATTAGTGGGGAAATTCTGTGGCCCCCATCTACCATGCCTCTATTGGACCCTCCAGTCACTGTTACTCAACCTGGAAGGCCAAGAAAGGCTAGGAGGACAGACGTAACAGAGGGAAAAAATCATGAGAGGAAATTGAGAAAAAGAGTTGTTTTACATTGTAGGAAGTGTGGCAAGTCAGGTCATAATGCAGCAACATGTAAGGAAGGTTCTACCACATCTAATCAAGGAGAACAACCTGAAAGGCAGCCTGTACGTTTTTAGAAATTGATCTACAAATGCACATTTAAGACTACAATCTAACATCTTTATGTCTTCTACCTTTGTTAGGTTAGAGAGGACCAGCAATGTGAGGAGAGGAGGACTGTGCAGCAGCAGCAAGTGTCACAGCAGCAAGACCAGCAATGTGAGCAGAGGAGGACTGTGCAGCAGCAGCAAGTGTCACATCGGCAAGACCAGCAATCTTCCTTTCAGCATGTTAATATGGAGGAACACCAAGCCTCTACCAGCAATCCCCCAACAAAACCACCACCTCCTAAGAGGAAGAAGCAGAAAAGTACTTCAAAACACCTATTGACAGATGCTGATAAAGGTTTCATCAATTTGAACTATGCGTATCTAGGCAAGCAGCCTCCTTTCTCTGTTGGGAATTGGAGGGGAAAATGGAGTGGAAGAGGTAGGGGAAGAAGAGGGAGAGGAAGGGCAACTGGAGATGGAAGAGGACAAGTCCATGAAGGCCACTAGAAAAGATAGTTTTTTCCAAAACAGCAGCACTTTATTCAATGACAAATGCAGCTCTTTTGTAATTATCAATAGATAGCTTTTGACCAACTCACTATCTTTTTATCCAAACTTGCTTTTTGTCTAAGTGATTAACCATTTTGTTATTAGCCATTTGTGTAAGTGATTGACTTGTTGTCTACTGATGGTTATAGCCAATTGGGAATGTTTTAGCCATTTGACTGCTATGTTGAACTTTTGTTAGCCACTTGTTAATCAGTAAAGGTAGCAAGTCACATTCTCTTATTTTAGCATTTTATGTTCTTTTTATTGCACTGTGTTGTATTGAATTTGAGGTTGATATATCAAATTCAATGCTAGTTCTAACATAAACTTCATTCCATTACTTCCATTCATTCCCAAGCCAAGAACGATGTACAATTCCAAAGCCACTTTTCATATAAGGCAAGCTATCAATACATAAGCTTTATACAATATGGTAGGATTACATAACAAAGCAATTGTCACACAGACACCATAAACCCATCACAGATCTCCTTCGATTTGCAGCATTCCAGATGACATTCTTTCATCTTGATGCCAGACCACCATTAATAACATTAAAATCCAAGAGATCCCTAGTAGCCTTACAAGCCACTTCTTAATCTGCCTTTGTCTCTGCAATTCTTCTTCTATCTCCTTCACTTTCATCTTCAACATTGTAGCCTTTGTCTCCAATTTTCTTAGCACATCTTCCATTTCATCTCTTTGTTGCTCAGTTGTATTTATCCTCTTTAAAAGCCCAGGAATCACCTCAGTTGACCGACGACACATCTCTCCGTCGATCCAATCCCAGAAGTCGCAGCTACCATCAGCGCATACGGCGTACCTCCGGCCAGGATTTCGAGATGTCCATGAAGTCGCCATCTTCGTTATTTTACCGCAAAGGCACATAGGGGGAGTTGGACTGCTGAATCTTCTCATTTTTAGCTCACCTCAGATACACTTTTTCTGCTACTACCAATCTTCAATGGTGGAAGCCGATCTCCCACTGCAATGAAGAAGGAGGAGGAGGAGATTCGAGGGAAAGTGGCTATGGGTTTACTGACGACATTACCCCTAAAAAATGTCACGTGAAGCATCCCTGATGTGTTTCCCGTCCATTTTGACAGCAGATCTGGATGGAAGGACTAAAAGTATACATATTCATTAGATCAGGGACTAAATACGCACACTTAATTGTTGAAGGACTAAAAGTGCACCAAACTGAAAGTTGGAGGACCGCCGCGGTTTTTTGCCCTAAAATGACGGATATGAGAAATCAAGCTGAAACATCCGTGAAAAGATAAAGATAACGTAAAATAATGGTATCTTTAGAAATTGTGAATATAATATTTCAATCACGAAATTATGTAAGAGGAACGTAACAATTGTTAATAATATTTCTTACAGGAACCATTCACGCGTAATACTGTAAGGGATGTCCATAAAAGATAGAAGGCATGACATGTAAGGGTCGCCACCTATATAGTTGATTAGTGTAGAAGTGCATGAAGTTTAAGGATACTGATTTTAGGAACGGGTAGTGTCCCATAAAGGTTGATATCTAGGGGTGGCGGTCGAGACTCAAATGTGACAAAATTCTTTTCTTTTATGTTTTTAAAATGTCATCCTATTTCCTCCATGTCTTTCATAAAAGTCTAACAGATTTGTTGAATGTTTAGTCATTGAAACCAGAACATGGCCAAAAAAAAAAAAAAAAATCAGAAAATAGCAAAAGAACATTCCAATTATTGACACTAGAAAATATGAACCTTAATTGAAACTAGAGAGCATGCTTGCGGAGGAACATCCCAATGATTGATTGAATAAGCGTTTTAACAGAACAAAATTAAAAATGAAGAATATGAAAAGAATTTGAAACCGAAGAAACCCAGACAAACCGAAGAAACCCTGACAATCTCAGTGAAAAATGCACATAATTTCACCTTTTACCCATATTCCAAACCTCAATTGGGCGTTATGAAGCAAGAATTCAATCTCTAATTTATTCCCCAATAACTATGCCCATCCTTCACTTGTGGGTTTATTATTATTGTACATGGCAAATGAGTCAATTAACATTTACTCCAATCTGTAGGTGTTTGTACTCGCTGCATCATGAAGTTAGTCGCATGACTTATTTCCCAAAGAGCCCTCAACAGTGAAACAAAACAAAAAACAGCAGTCTCAAAAGTTAAATCAGTCCCACTATAGGGCAAATAAGTCAAATAACTCCAAACAAAAGCATTAGTCACTTATACCACAAGCAATTTGTACATCAACAAAAATTTCAAAGACAAAAACAACCCTACAAAAAAAAAAGGTCGAAATGGGTCCGTACACCATTTCTAAAACATGTCCTTATATATTATAAGGATACCGTGCTAGGTACTGGGTGTTTTAAAAGGAAAAAGAAAAACAGTCCTGCGAAGTTTTTGTTTTCTGATTTGAAGCTGAAGTCAAAATCCAGAGATTGACATCAAAGTTGCCAACTTGCCATCAATCGACCGTTAAGTCAATTTCATCCCTGTTTTTCAAGGAATAAAAGCTCCTTTTTCTTTCTTTAGTTTAAGTTCAAAAGAACAATCTTGATATTAATACATGTTACATCCTAAAATTAATAGGTATATGTTAATGATGATAGCCGAATTTAGCTATTTAATAGCTTGCTTAATTATTTTTCTTGGATAGCATTATCGTTCTCAAATATTATTTAGCTTGCCTCACAATTATAATTTTCAATCAACTTTTTATTTTTATAATAACCTTTTTATTTTAACATACATCACATCTCAAAAAGTACTGCAGTTTTTAAACTAATCTCACATCCAAACACGCTCAATTGCTATGTTAACCAATCAAAGGAAGCATGATTAATTTTAATGATGATTAATCGTTAACTTTCATAAAAACTTAATTGACATAAATTTTGTAATTTGCTTATGCATGAATCAGTTTATAGGCATAGTCAAGTTTAGCTCACTAAAAGCCTACTTGAATTTGACCATTAGCACAATTATCCAGCCAATTTTGGAAACGTTTTGAAATTTTCAAAGGATTAACTGAGTTTAGTCGTTATGATGTTTGTTTATTCATCAATCAAGATACAACGAGATTTATTACACATATATACAAGAGAAAAACTTTTTATCGACCTCTCTCTTTAAACGATCATCATTATCTCTCAATTTGACTTTAACGGTAACATCCAAAGTCGTTGAAACTATTGATATTTAAAAAAAAAATGTTAATTTGATCAAATCTACGAAATTATTAATAGTAAAATTGTTAAATAACTTAGATTTACGAATTCTCTTGTACATTATATGGTGTATTTAATAACGGAATAGAATTTAGTGATTCGTGTAATGACGATAATATTGAGTGAGTTATGAACTTATGAGGTAGAAAAGGTGATGGTACATGACACGAATTTACTATATGATTTCAGCCTTCTAAATTAATGTATAAACTTCCATGGCAATTTGTTGAACTATAACCGGATTGGCGGTACTAATGAATCAGAATCATAATCAGATTTTAGAAATCGGAATTGGAACTATAAATGTGACTAAAGGATCAAGTTCAAGTTCATTAAAATTTTGAATTGAAACTAGAACTGGTAGTTTAAAACTGATTCAAACCGTTTGAAAAAATATTTGTTACCTAAAACTATTTGGCCAGTTTAGAGCTGTGTTTTTAAATTCGGACCGGATCGGCCGGTTGAACCGGGAACTGGCCAGACATCCGATCCGAGTCAATCCTCAAAACCGAAAAATTTAAAAACCGATCAAAGCCGGTCAAAACCCGGGTTTGACTGGGTGAATCGGTTGACCGAGTTTGACTATTTGACCTTTTTTTTTTTTTTTTCCTTTAACCCATTATATCCTTTCAAACTCACTTTTTAAGTTTTAGTAAATATGCTTTAACCTCTCATTATTTTAATAAAGTGTAAAATTAATCCAATACATTTTTTAAGTTACATTTCTACCTCTATATATATATTATATTCTTTAAGTCAATTTATTTATTAAATATAAAATTCTCTAATTTATATATAAAGTCATAAATCACCAATTTAAGAAAAATTTTTATATATATAAAGTTGAAAACTACTAATTTGATAGAATTGTTATATATTATTTTTTAAGAAAATTTTTTTATATACTATTTTGATTATATATTATTAATATATATATTTATGACATATTTATGACGTTATCCGATTCGACTCCCGGTCGAACCCTTTCGGACCCATCGACCCCTGACCCCTGAGCTCGGCCGGTTCGATGCCCGGTTCTAGTCTGAAAACATAGGTTTAGAGTTTAATATCAATAGTCAATAGCAACCCTAATCTTAACCTGACAACCCATTGTCCCATCTCAATCCAATAGCCCATTGTCTCATTAACACATACCTACTAAATGCGAATGCATGTTGCCAAATGGTGGTATGTTTTTGTTGATGTGTCGCGCTGTGATTGGAGGAAAGGTGGTCGTCCTGGTCATGCCAAAATCACGTGCCCAACTAAAGAAATATTGGAGTGTTTTTGTTTTGTTGCTTTCTGACTTTTCCTGGTGACGATGGGACTGACGCGTGGCTCGAAACATCAGATTTCAGAAGCCACTTACTCCACTTCCTGCTCTGCTCATCTCCAATCTCCTCTCTCTCGCTCTCTCAGCCCATATCTCTGTTCTTCTTCTTTTTTCTCAGAACCCTTTTATCTCTCTTCTCCTTCTATAGTTCCATGACCAAGAACAACGGTACCAATGGTCTTTGTTTCTCTGTACCGGAACATCTCTAGCATTTTTCTTTTCTAGGTTTAGTTGTGTAATCTAATTTATATATATTTGTATGTTGCAGGTAAAAGTTTCGGAATCTCATCCAACATCCATCCTTGTGAGAATCTGTAAGATTTTTTTCATCATTTTTTAAGTGAGTTCTAAGAAAAAGGGATTAGTTTTACTCTTTTCGCCCCTTTCTTTTGCCTTATATTCTTCTTTTCTTGCCACATTTGTATCTTGATTTTTCGGTTGGCCAAAAAGCATCAAAAAGGAATTAAGAGATCTAAGAAAGTTTTATTTTTTTTTTAAACTTGTCACGATCCGATGCCTTTACAAGAATTTCTCCTTGGTTTGTTTTTGGAAAAATTCTGCAGTTCATTTTCAAAATACTCTAGGTCATGCAGCAAGTTGGTTTGGGTAATTAATAATACATCCATGGGACTGCAGACTGATGTAGATTTTACCCTTTTTCTTTTTCAGTGACTGCAGATGAAAGAAAAATTTGGTATTTTCCTTTATCATTTGTTGGTTCCCCCCCCCCCCAACAACCAAAAAAAAAATCTGATGGTACTTGTCATGCTTTTGCAGGGAAAAAGGTTGAATGCTTCTCAAGGACTAACCTAGATTACGTCTCTTGTGTCTCTTGTGAACTAACCCAGATTGCTTCTCAAGGACTAGCTTCTTTCATCCCTTGTGAACCTCACTTTTTTTTTTTTTACCTATTTTTTTAACTTCATATTCTAAACTTTTTTATTTGTTTCTGTTTTTTTTAGGGGGGGAGGGGGGGGGGGAGGGTTTCTGTTATGTTTCCAAATTATTTTTTCTTATGTTTGAACATCTCGAAAGTTAAAGAAAAGAAAAAAGGAAAAGATTATTGTGTGTGTGGTAATTTGGTGAAATGGGAAGGATGCTACTGAAGTTAATTCAGTTTCACTACGTTCCCATGTCAAACTCTCAGATTTCACATGCTTGCTATTTATACTAAAGTTTGCTACTGAAGATTGATTGGGAAGGATGCTACTGAAGTTTTATGTCTTATTTGGAGTTAAGTTTTAGATCTATCAATTAATACCCTCTAGAAGGGAAAGACTGTTTAACTGCAACATCTTTGTCCAAAAATGGTGACGGCGTAAAATTTACAAAAAGGAAGTAGCCGTGAGGGAAAGTTCCCAATCAAATGCTGTAACTTTATTTCAGACTAATAAAGTTTGACTTTTTCTTTAAATTGAATCAGATGATTAGCTACTATAGTTGGTTCATATATTTTATTTTATTTTATTTTTTTGGTTTCCTTTTGCCTTTGTTGTGATATCTTGGTTTGAATATTATTAAAGAGAAGTGAAGATTTATTTGGGTTTCATTGATCAAAAAATTGTGCTCTGTAGTTTTTTGAATGTTGTGTTCGTTGCTAGATACTGTTGTGTGAAACTTTATAGGTACCAGTCATGAATATTTAAAATGCATAAGTAGATGATAATTTAGTGGTAGTGATAACATTGAACATTCTGCCCAGCTGGATTGGGATAAGTTATTTAAGAGAGGACAAAAAAATAGTACATTCTTTGCCTGAAACATCTGGCTATTTTGGCCAACTTCGTTTATCTCTTATTAGAAAGTGGATGTTCATATTAATATATATGCTTTCATGCTAAGAATAATTCATACTAAGGCCTGGTCAATTATAGCAATTATGCTATAATTGCTTCTTGTCTTCATTTATATATTAATTTATTTTTCGTGTTTTGGACCCTTTATTTGGAGTGTAGCTTCTTGCCTGCATGATATTTCTTATAGTATACTTTTGCCAACCAAAACTATTAGTCGTTTCTTAATTAACATGTGAAATTATGTCATAATGGTTCACTCAATGTCTAGCTTCTAGGAAGTTAAGAAAGGTCTGAGTAATCAATACTTAGATTTGTTATTTCTCTTCATGTGCTGTGTTATATCTGCTTTTTATTGGACTATTAATTCTTTTCCCATTCTTGTTTTCTAAGTAATCCATAATGGAGAAGATGATTTAAATTTTTTTACTCCTGCATAATTTCAGGTATAGATATAATCATGAAAGAGAAGGTGATGGCAGCATATGACCGTATTATTTCTAGAGACGAATCAAAGGTGCCTAAATGGTAATATGTCTTAAAGATGTGATCTTGTTCATAACGTTCGCTGCTTTTTCTTATAGCACCAAATTAGTTTATTTCTTGAGGACATGCTTTCTAAATCGACGATGTTGAGTTGATCTAAATTTATTAAGCTCTTTTGTTTCTTCAGAGTTCAGAAGGTGGTGCTGGTAGTGAATACGTGCATGAATAGCAAACTAGCTATTCTAAATTTGATGAAAGGGCAACAAGTTGGTTTGATAAAAATCTTCAGCAATTTATGCTCTTTCTCGACGGTTAACTTTCTCTACTTTTTGCCTTAGGTTTTTATGTTCTTTTTTATGTTAATTGATGATTTAGGGGTTTTTTCTGTTTAATTTCTGCCCATAGCCAAAGGAGTGTTACTCACTCTTCAAAAGTTCTTTTTTCTTTTCCTTTTTTTTGGGCCTCTATCACAAAGATCAACTTGTAGATCTTTTTTCATATTTGTTCCGCATGCTAATGTTACCCTATTGCATATAATATCAAACTCTAACATGCATTCTTGAGATGTTTTGCTTTCTTCAAGAATTACCATAATGAATCCATTTTATCTCTTCTATAATTTTGTATCATGCTCCCCTGCTGTATTCCTTTTTGTCCTTTTTTTTTTTTGAAATTGTGACCAAAATACTCTCATAGCCAAAAAAAGGTAGGCTGTGTATATCATTTGCAACTGTAATTTTCTGGGTGAGATAACTGTTGAGGAATAAGGAAATAATGTTCATACATCGGTGTAGATTGATATGGTTGACATATACCTCAAAACTTGACTCGATGCATGATAGACAAAAATTTGTCCAGAAAATAGTAAAGCTGTGCTTCACAATAGTGACCTTCAATGTTGGATTGGTTTTACATTTTGAGGAAAAGGAAAATTTTAAAATAACGCATATAAACTTCTCTATAATATGCTTTACTATATATGTATATTTCCTTGTTCCTCTTGGGGATACGTATATTTTCTTGTT
Organism: Gardenia jasminoides; assembly: GCA_013103745.1. NCBI lineage: Eukaryota > Viridiplantae > Streptophyta > Magnoliopsida > Gentianales > Rubiaceae > Gardenia > Gardenia jasminoides. Next base: position 9,761,759 of record CM023099.1, on the reverse strand, counting down.
CCCCTTGGGGGATTTTCATATGTGACATGTATTTGTATTTTTTTTGTTACCTGTTGGCGAGACTTCTTGTTTTCATACTCTCTCAATGATTTTCTTCTCCTATTTCTGTTATCACCAGTGTTTTGCTTATCCTTACCTTTTGTTAATGTACTATCTAACCCTTCTTTGGCTTTTCTATTTCTTGGTTTTTAAGTGGAGCTAAAACAATTCAATTATTGAACTCAGGGAATAGATAATTTGAAAGACTAAAATTTGATTTCTCTGGGCAATTTCACCACTGAGATGATTAGACAAAGGACCAAAATCTTGGATTAACCTTGAATCAATAGCAGCATTTTCTATATGATGATGAAGAGTTACCTGGGGAACGATATGTTCTAGACTTTCAGAATTGGTCTTGTAGTAATTCTCGTGGACATTGCTGTCAACTCTTGGCAAGATATTGTGAACAAATTTTGCTTAACTTTTAGTCATAAGTTTATAATTCTTGAGGAATCCTTAGTTGTTTCTTCTGCTGATTAAAATTAATAATCACTAGCCCAAAGATACTTGCATTGCCAAATTCTTGTCTTATCTGATTTTGCATAGGCAAAGATACCAAGTCTATTGATGTTTAATGTTCTAAGTATACAGGTTTTATGTCAAGTACTTGTGAGTGTGTTGGTAATTATGAAACATGGCAATGACTGCCGGTTTATTTATTGTGGATTTAATAGGATTATTATCTTGGTGCTTTGTTTTATGACGAAATATTTGTCATGCGCAATTTCTAATACATTCTTTTCTCCAGATGTGAGAGTGATGGAGAGAATGGGTAGTTTGCTCCTGGATGCTGTAGAGTTCCAAAAAGGTTGATAACTTTTTCTTCCTGTTGTAATAATCTTTAGCAGGGGAGAAGGGATATGTCCATTTTCTGTTTAGTCAAATTTATTTTTTCAATCATTTAATATAGGAAGTCCAATTGCCACTACTTTTATGGTGATATCTTTTAGTCTTTAGACACTGATCTATAATACTAATTCAATTAGTTGAGGTTTTACCAAACAATAGTAGTGGTGTTTTTTAATATGGCTACTAACGTATATTTTTTGATAAATGTAATTTATTTTGAAATACCGATTTCCTGGGCATTCTTCCATTATTCACACCGTGCATCGCACGGTGATCACCTCCTAGTCCCATTAATAAGCCTATACCTCATAAATAATTTAAATCCAAAACCAATCTAATCTAATCTAATCAACACTAACCTACATCATTTTTTTTTTGTTTTTCCTTGCACATGATAATACAACAAAGTTCTTATTTTCCAATACATTTATTGTCATATTTTCTTAGAATCAATTTTATAACAAGTGTTTATATATAACTAAAAAATAGAAAAGAACATAAGTTTAGCGGGAAGAAATTGGACAATCTGGAATCAGTAGCAAAACAGAATTAGAGATCCAAAAATCGTAACTTTAATCATCCTTATAAAAGTTAAAAGTTGGTTCAAGTTCCACGTTTCAGAAACATCAAAATCGAAACGTCAATTTTGAAATTGAAATGGATGATTTTTAAACGGTGGCCATTTCTACCTCCATGACAATCCACATAAAATTAGCTAACAAATTATCAGTTATTGTTGGCGCCAAACCTAGTATCCTGCCGACACCCATTTCACAGCTACAAATATACCTCCCATCCCTATAAATTATTCCTATCGCAGAAAAAATTACAACTGATCCAAAACAGCATTTCACAAATGAATTTTAGTCCTTCCTCTTGGACTTCCTGAAGACCGCTTTTTCACCAAAAATCCAGCAGCTCTTTTCCCTCCTTTTCCCTCCTTTTCCCTTTTCAAGTCCATCCCAGATCTACAGGGAATCCCAACTCCTCCAACAAAGGTATCCCATTTGTTTAATGCTATTTTTTCCGTGCAAATTTATGAAATATAATTTCTGGGTTTTGCCAAAGATTTGATTTTTCCTTTTTTTTTTTTCCCTTTTGGCTTTTGTGGGTTTTGCAGGGTCGAAATCTTGGAGGAAAAAAAATGTCAACATTGGTTGCAAAATTTAATTTGGGTGGTGAAGAGGTAAAGAAACCTTTGAACTCTAAAGTTGAATTTGATATGGTTTCCAAGAACTTGAGTAATGGCAATCTTGATAGCTCCCAAAATGGCCTGCGGTCGACGCCATTCAAGATCTTCATTGGGTATGATCCCCGTGAGGATATTGCCTATGAAGTTTGTAAGTACTCATTACAGAAGAGAGCTTCAATCCCAATTGAGATCACGCCAATTAAGCAATCTGAAATGAGAGAAAAGGGTCTTTACTGGCGTGAAAGAGGAAAATTAGAGAGCACTGAATTTTCGTTTTCACGGTTCTTGACTCCTCATTTGGCTAATTATGAAGGTTGGGCAATGTTTGTTGATTGTGATTTTCTGTATCTTAGTGATGTAAAGGAATTAACTGATTTGGTTGATGATAAGTATGCCATAATGTGTGTGCAACATGACTACACCCCTAAAGAAACAACAAAAATGGACGGTGCTGTGCAGACGGTTTATCCGAGGAAGAATTGGTCTTCCATGGTTTTGTACAATTGCGGGCATCCTAAAAATAAGCTCTTGACTCCTGACGTGGTGAATTCTGAGTCAGGGGCGTTTCTGCATAGGTTTCACTGGTTGGAGGATGATGATATTGGGGAGATTCCCTTTGTGTGGAATTTTCTAGTGGGCCATAACAGAGTTGTTGAGGGTGATCCAAGCACATCTCCTAGGGCAATACACTATACATTAGGAGGACCGTGGTTTGAGGCATGGAAAGATTGTGAGTTTGGAGACCTGTGGTTGAAAGAGCTTGAGGAGTACAAAGGAGCAAAAGAGAAAAATTTAGTTTAGCGGATACTTTGCCAAGGATGTAACTTCAATTGTACTGGATGTTATAGCTGATTCAATTTTTTTTTCCGGCATGCATCTTTTCAGTTCGGACAAGATTAGTGGAGTTGTTCTGCCTATTGATTAGTGGAGTTGTTCTGCCTATTGATTGGCACTAGTTGAATGGATTATTGGCTTCTCCCATTTGGATGTACCATATGTATCCCCCAGTTTGTAGCAGTGTTGTAAAGAAGTATAATGTAATTTTTCTAATAATGATTAGATGTGGTGGAATTTGCACAAATTATGATGTCTTTGCAGTTGGTTCTGCTTAGGTAGAGTTATCATGAGCCTGTGGCCTAATTGCCTCAGGATTGTGGTTTAAACAACGTTCCAAGACACTTTTATCTTGTAGGTGGTGTGTAAATGAGATTGGCTACTAAGGATGGGATGGTTCGAGGGGAGCTCCGATTAAAGGTGTCTGTTCTGGTGTGTAGGAGAAATCAAATACCACCTTGTTTCTTTGACATATTGTTTCCTTTGCATCTATGGTAAAACAACTGTAACCCTTTGTATGACATATGGAAGTCTATATCCTTCGACAACTCAAGCTGTCATTGCAGCATCAGCACTCTACCACTGAGGACTTGACTGGAAAACTGTCTGTTGCAGCTGCATTGTATTACCTATGGCAGGAAAGAAGCCGAAGGCTGTATAACCATCAAGGAATACATCTGAAAAATTGGTCAAAGGTGTCTCTGATGAATCCATGGAGAAATGTAATGATACTATTCAGATTTGTTAGTTGATTACTCAATTAAGTTGTGATCGATGCATTAATTTGCGAAACTAGTATAGATCTAGCTCGGAGGGAATGTCCTGTTTCCCTGGTTGTACGTGTGCAGGTCTAAATACGTGTATATGATATACACAGTTATGTGTAAAGAATGAAATAGAAATTAAATTCTACGCCACATTTTTTTGTTTTACCAACATTGATCAGCAAGAGTAAAGTGAAAAATGGGTTTCAGATATGTATGTCAACCATAGATCTTTGCTTTTATTGATAGCTTCACTCTGACGCTCTCTGTAGAAGGATGACCATAGATTGTTTCTGTTGTGTCTTGACTTGCACATTGCCATATGTGGCATATTTGTCTAATGCTTTTGTTCCCAGTTGGGTGCAATGGGATTTCGTGATCCTGAAACATATATTACCGTGTAGTTTCCTGATGACCATATTTCGGAGGAAGAGATGAGTGAAGTTCTTAATTTCTGGTATATACGGTACCATCTGATCTCCACCTGATATCATTATCTGTTTTATCCAAAAAAAAAAAAAAAAAGGATAAAAATCTGGAGTGTATAAATGGATTTGGTTTTCTTTAGTTTTCAATCCGAAGAGTTTCACTTGTAGGAGACCATTTTTGCTTTTGATTTTGATGCTGACCAAACACCAACCCTTTCTTGTTTTATCTATGCATGAGTTAGTATGATCGCAGTAAAATCCCCGATCCTTCTTTTTTTTTTTTTTGTGGTTTTTTAATCCGGCAACTTCATCTACTTGGAGCAGTTGATTCAAATATTTTGGGGTTTCTAAGAAATGAGAGTAAGAAGATGAAACCCAACTCCTTTAGCTCCACTAATGGTGTGATAATATGATTATATATGAGGAAATACAATTGTGGGAACTAAAGTAAAATTCTTTCCTTCAATTGCTTGATGGAATTGGTATCTTTCAGAAGTTTGACCATCTCCTCAGATATTCCAAATGATCCCTTGGGAATGTGCTTTTCTTCCATGCTGCAGTTGCATGCCCATGGCAGCAAGCTGACTTTCAATCTCTAGCTGACGGGCTTTCACCCCTGGATTGTTCGAGTAATGTGCCCTTCCATTCCAGTATATTCTTCCTTGAAACTAGTCAGAAGGACTTGCTAGCCGGTTAAGATGTTCAGTTGATTTATGATAGTTTTATCTTTTACCTCTATTGACCCACCTCTATTCACCCGTTGCTATTAGCATGTCTACATGTGCAAACTGTCTCCTTCAATAATTCATGATTTTAGGCTTACTACGACTGTTTGTGGTTACTAAGCTTGCTTGGCCCGGTTTCCTGGCAGACATGTCAGGCCTCTAATAGGAATCACATCTTCATTTAACCCTGATTTTTCTAAAGAACAGATGACACAGTTGTTGGGTTACAAGTCTCCATCTCTACATGTGAATTCTGACATCCATTTCATTAAACAACTGTCTTTGTGTATACCTCGTTTCGGAAGCAAGTAAAGGGTCTTTCTGTGCAGTAGAATCAGTATACTTACTCTCTCCTCTTGAGTGTCAGACTGTGACATTTGATTCTTTCCAAGTAACCAAGGAGCTCAAATAGTCAAATTTACATCATTTTAGTTGATTCAAGAATACTCTGGTATCTGAAGAATGAAGATGCATTATATTACTCTATGGATTGCATCTTAATTGAAGAGAACTCTTTGTGGCTTAGAACAGGACATGCTTTTATCTTTTCCATATCTTCTACACGACTTGCTAGCGGCTGGTGAGATCTCTGTCTGCATTAGATGAGTAGAGATCATAAGTAGGTATAATATACTTCTTCAACGTAGAAAAGATGCCCCTTGACAGAACAATCAATGATCTAATAGAAGGATATTTGGAAAATTATAATAGCTCTGAGGGTATAGCACTGTTCGTGCATAGATGATGCAACAGCAGAAGCATGAAAGCAAAGAGGTTTCACGAACACCCTCCCAGTGAGAATCGTTACACGAACGAGTCTCAACCATGAATGAGAGATTCATGAAAATGAGAGAAAACTCTCAAACACTTGGTAAGAACCAACAATAATATATTTTAGTAGGAAAAGTTTGATCACAAATGCCCTAATTATGCCTTTTCATAGGCTACAATGTATCATACCTTAAAAAGGAAACAAATACTACTAGAAACCTAAACAAAACAGAACTACAAATTTGGCTCAGACTATGTCGGTTGCCCATCATAGGACCCATCTAAAGACCTGACACAATCTGCCCATTATTCCAATAATAACAAAAATCCTACCAAAACACTTAAAAATACCATTAAAATTATAAAAACAATTCTAAAATCTATTCTACGGAATTACCCCTTGGAAGGGAGAGCAATGCGTACCGTATCAGACTCCTACACCTAACAAGAACTCGTCCTCGAGTTCTACGGAGAAATTTGACACCAACGATCCTTCCATGAATCTTGTAGGGTCCGAACGATATCATGAATTCTTGCACATGGCCACAAACGCTAGCAAATCTTGAGAAGATCTCAACTATCATAACTTCATTGTCTATCATTGTCACCTCTAGTTTGACGAATTTTCTTTGGATGACATGGTATTCAACTTGTCTTGTCTTGGTGCGATAATTATTAATAGATAAAATCTTATCAAGAATAAATTTCTCACCAACAGTATTAATTTCTTGGGCTGAAGGAATAACAGCATCTATTGAGTCAGCTAGCAATAAATCCGTTATGGGGAGATTTGCTGAAGAAATTGTTGGAGAAGAATGTACAAACAATTCGTCGACCTCTAGATCCTCAAACTCGTTCAACCCCTCAAGATCCATGATTGTCAAGTCGAACTCAACTTGGGGCTCGTTAGATGAGGTAGACGGAAAAAGATCATCCTCTTCACCATCGGGTCCGCAGATGAACTCCTCCATCTCTTCCTCCTCAAACTTGGCCTCTAATACTTTGGATTTAGACTTCATTATAGCAATTGGTTCTGTAGTTGGCCAGATCCAATGCTGATTTGGGACAAACTCTAGAGTTAAGGTTGTGATCTCTTGAAGAACCCCTTTCGTAGGGTTGTTTCCTATAGGGTAGTTCTTGACCCTGACGAATCGGTGGTCGCTCATGGGCCATTCCCTTGCCACGGTCACCTCTTCTATCACAATCTCTTCTGCCTTGCAAGCCATTCTGTCGAAGTATTATTTCATTGAGTTTTTGTCCAATTTAATCTAGCTGAATGGCATGTGCAGCAACCTCGCTTCTCAAACTCTTGACTCCGCCATTAGGGTAAGGGAATGCATTAGTGTTCATCGCAGGAGAAGCCTGCTCTGATACCACTTGATATGGTAGTGGAAGCATGAAAAGTGAAGGGGTTTCACACCCTTCCAATGAGAATCGTTACACGAATGAATCCCAACCATGAATCAGAGATTCATGCAAATGATAGGAAACTCTCAAACAATGGGTAAGAACCAACAATAATATATTTTAGTAGGAAAAGTTTGATCACAAATGCCCTAATTATGCCTTTTCATAGGGTACAATGTATCATACTTTAAAAAGGAAACAAATACCACTAGAAACCCTAAACAAAATAGAGTTACGAATTTGGCTCAGACTATGTCGAGCGCCAATCATAGGACCTATCTAAAGACCAATCTGTCGATTATTCCAAAAATAACGAAAATCCTACAAAAACACTTACAAAAAACACTAAAATTATAAAAACAATCCTAAAATCTATTCTAAGGAATTACCCCTTGGGGTGGAAGGGACAGTGTGTACCGTATCAATAGAGGTTCTGGGTAGTCCTGTCAACATGCATCATTACATAAAGCAAGGATGATGCAGCACGAGGTTAGGTAGCAGAAATCTGAGTCCTAAATTTGTTGGGTTTGTATCAATAGAAAATAGACAACAATGCCATTTATAGAATTATTATGTTCATTCTATTTAGTATTGGAAGGGAAAATTGGAGTTTTAAGTATGATAAGTTTGAAAACTATTTCTCTTATGCCTTAACCAAAAAAAAAAAAAAAAGGGGTTCTGAGCAAATGTCAATAGACATGGTTCCTCAAAGCATAAGTTGTATGACCAGCGGACTAACAATTCTTCAAATTGTGGAAGTAAGAACTCCAAAATAAATAGATTCTTCCAAATTTCAAAATGTAAAACTTCTCATCCTTCCATTCATTGAAAAATGGCAATATGTCAATTATATCAACAAGTAACTTCTGTTGCAGAACAATTGATGTTGCTAGAGAAGGTGACTAGAGAGTGCTTTCTTTGAGAGCATGGGTCTCATGTAGGCTTTCATAGAGTCATCAGCATCAGGTCAAAGCGACAATTGATCAACAGTTCAGCTTTCTTTCTTATAGCCTGGAAAACTCTGTCTCTTTCATGAAAACGTTGCTTAAATTTTCAAAGTCGAGAGATTTCTTGATCTAGATGAGCTAGATAAATATTTGCAATGTCCTTAGCAGGGCGCTTGTCCAGAAGTTTCTCCAATCAAGACACCTTGGTCTCAGAATCTTGGGCCATAAGTTCTTTGGTCTTTTGCAAGGCATTTAAGGAAGGCTACAACTTTGCTTCCTTCTCCAAGCAAATGTGCACTCCAGCTTTTTGTGACCTCATTGGTAAGCGACATGAGCTTATTGTCAAATCTAAGGAAGGTATTCACATAACTCTTGGCCTCAGAAGACCTGATCATGTGTTCAGGGAGGTCGATGAAAAACTATGATAGCAAAGCCTTTAGATCAGCAGGCAACGCTGAATGAAAAAAACACTTAAAAGCATGTTTTTTATGTTAAGAAAGAGGAAATTAGGAGAAAGTGATTGGAAAATTTTTTCTATATTATTTTTTCACTGATTTACAATGATACGATGCCTATAGGTAGGCTAACAACACATTAAGGTACAATGAATCTAGACAAGTACTTAAATGGTACTAACTAATCATCTCTCTATCTCATCTCTAATTGATACAAATCTAATCTCTAGTTGATACATTTAAATTTGGAAATGAAGAACCAACTCATTCCAAAACTCCTTCTCAAGTTGGTGCATAGATATCATACATGCCCAACTTGCATAATGAGTTGTAAAAGATCTTGATCTGTAAGGCCTTTGTGAGTATATTAGCTAACTAATCTTCCTACTTTACAAATAGAAACCGTATCACTTTATTTTTCAAGATTTTATTTGATAAAGTGCCAATCCATTTCAATGTACTTAGTCTGGTCATGCTGAACAGGATAGTAACTGATATCGATAGCAGTTCTATTATTAAAGAACAAGTTCATTTCTAACTTGCGAGCAAAGCTTATATCGGTCATCAACCTTTTAAGCCATAAAAGTTCACATACAACTTTAGCCATACCTCTAAATGTGGCTTCTATACTAGATAATGCTACTACCTTTTTTCTCTTACTCTTCCAAGTGACTAGTAATAAGTCACGTGCTTTGCACGTGATTATAATGTCATAAAATATAATATTCTTGTACAACTAAAGAAATTTATTAACAAATTCAATATTTGCATATTTTTCTTTTTTCTTTTTTATTTAATTTTTCATCTTCTTTAACTAATTGTCTTTAGAACCACTATTTTAAAAGCAAAAGCAAGATCACAAAATGTTATTTTCTGTGATTTACTATAAGCTCTTTAGAGAATTTTTAACAAATGAGAATGCATTCGGTCTCTTTCAATATAAAATAATAGTTTTGAGAAAATTAATTAATGAAAAAAATTAACATTAAAAAATAAAGATTTGACCAAATATGATATGATTTAGGAAAAGCATCAATATTTTGAAAGTTACGTAAAATATGGATACTTCTAGTCATTCCTTTCATAAATCTACTCATTAAAAAAAAAAACTAAATGAAAAAAAACTGAAAACACTACATGGGCGTTACCTATCGGACATGGCTTGTTCATGGCTTGCTTGATGGACTTGGTTTGTTAAAGCACTACTCTATTGCTCCCAATAAAATGTTTGTCTTCCCTTGAATTTTAGTTGCATGCAATGAGATAGAGTGATATTGTCTTTGGTATCATTTCAATTGTGTTTTCCGCCTTTCAATTTATTTTCCATTGACTTTATGGCATTTTATGAGTAGTTTTCAGTTTTTTTTTATTGATTTGCCATAAATTGGCAAGTAACTCAAGTCTCCAAGCAACTCTGTGACGACCCACCTCGCCCTAGGGCGTACCCTAGGGTATCAGTGACCGCCTGCCTAACTCTCGCCAGGACTCACTCACTCAGCCATCATATAACTTATCAAACTAAAATTCCAGACATAATATACAAGGTACAATACTTAACAAATTCACAACTCCCAAATTACAAACCCATAGTACATCAATCATTCGTCCATATAATCAAGTTTCATTATACGAAAGTTCTCAACATTCATAATTCCAAATTCTTCAAAAACATCAAAACAAGAATAACCCTAGTCTTAAGGGTTGGCATCTTCATCAGGGATCTCATATCCTGCTAAGGAAAACAAATGAAAAAGGGTGAGCTAAAAAGCTCGTGAGTTCCCAAAACATGCAATTCACATAACACATAAGGACTTTCACTTAATAAAATTTCACTTGAAATTAAATCATATAAGAAAGCATTTAACAATACAAGTATGGATACGGGGGCTCTTAGGAGCCAAAGTCCACGTCGCTTGTCCATGAACCAGGTAGTTGACACTCCGTCAACTGTCACTATTACCATGTAGAACTCCACTTCCCTTTACTCCACCAAACCTCCACCGGGCCCGAAATCCAAACACTTTAAAACATTTTGAAACATTTTGTAACATTTCACTTTGGTTGAGTACTCTCCATGAGGGACAAGTCCATACGCCAAATCCAGAGTACTTTTCATTTCATTTCATTGAATATCACTGGTGGGTTGCTCATTTAGAGATAGGCTCGGTTCCAGAACCCAATCTTGAGCACATTGCACTGGTCTATCATTTGGGCATCACTGGTTGGTCGCTCTTTTAGAGACAGGTTCGGTTCCAGAACTCAGTCTCGAGCACATTGCACTGGTCTAAGTCACTGGGCTTTGTGACATTGAAATAACCCTATGGCTCTTCCCTTTCTCCTCGACCTAGGCCTAGCCCCCGGCTCGAGTCGAAAGGTTCGCCGATAGGTCTCAGGTATTTCCTGACCTTTTCAAACACATGCAGTCACTAGTAACATTATAACAGTCAATCACTCATTTCACTTTCACTTTCATTCACTTCAAAGCATTTTCATAATCGTTCCACTCAGACAGGGGTAAGTGCGATAAAGTACACACTACCCTATCTGAGAGTTCAAAACCAGGTTTTACAGTACAAACACAACATTAATCACAATTGCAGTCATTTCACATAAACACATATCAAGTATGGAAACTCACCAAAGTAATAAGGTTCAGCTTCAACGTATGGGTCAATTTCACTTTCGTCCACAAACCCTAAACAAGTAGAAACAGTAGTTGAGAATTCTATTCTTTCATTCATTAATCAAAGCAACTTACTTTCACTTTTTAGTTTTCAATCAATGTTTTCCCAAAATCCCCTTGAGGAAACGCTTTCATTTCAAATGATATCGTATTTTCGAATACCTCTTTGAAAATCACTTATTCTTTCCAAATACAATGCTTCAAACGGATCTTTGAAAAATCACCTTCTCATTTCAAATACGACACGTCACCGATGTACTCACTAAGCACTTTTCCCACATTTTCTTTAATAAAACATTTAGGTGAAGTTTATCATCCCAAAATCACTTTTAACACAAACTCAACACTCACTCCTTGATAATGCTTTAATATAACTTTAAAATACTTTAAACCATGTCTTTTCTTTCAAAATTCATAAGATTTAGCCATAACACCACAAAACCCTCAAACGACATTTTTCACTCAATTTTCATGAAAAGTTCCATTCTTTATCCTTTCAAAAGTCACACACTTATAAATATACATATCATATATTTTCTTAGACAGATATTCATCACAATTAACTACAAAATTTTGAAATCAAACATAGAAATTTCCAAGCATGGATTTGGCCACTTTAATCATTTTTCCTTCAAACTTTTCAACAACTAAAACCCTAATTTCTAACCATATCATGACAAATTCACAAATATCATTCAAAGCCACAATCAGGTCCTCAAGTCCGCTACCTAGAGGCCACCTCAAGTCCGCTACCTAGGTTGGGATTTCAAAAGCCCAACTTCATCCTTTCAGATGAAATCATTTCACCAAAATTAACCATAGATCCAAGCTATTTAACAATAATAGGGCTATATCTACAAGTTTCAAGACTTATACCTCCGGATCTATCAGTATCCAACAAGATCCGATAAGATCTAGCAAGATCCCTCGAGCTTTTCTTCAAGAAGGTTGCTTCCAAACTTGATGGCTTCCAAGAACTTCGATCTTAGCTCCCGATCTACAAGATTCGTCGAGGATATCCGTCACCAAGTTCAACCTGGAGCCCAAGACAACCACCCAAGCTTTTCTTTCCTCTCTTTTTCCTTCAAAAATTTCGGACCTCACCCTCTCTTTCTCTCACTTCAATCGGCTGCCATGGAGGAAGAAGTTCAAACCATAAATGTCCAAAATTTCAAGGTACTAAGTGAAGAAGAAATGAAAAATCAACTACAAAACTTACCCCTTCTTTTCTTCCTCCAAGATCCGGTCCAAAGCCCTCTCTCTCTCCTCCCTCTCGGCTGCAAGAAGTGAAGAAGATGATGGTGGTTGATTGTGTTTGAAGCTCCAAGAAGAATGGATGGAAAGCTATGGAAGAAACTAGCTAAATTCTCTCTCTCTCTCTCTCCTTCTCTCTCTCGGCAGTCTCTCTCTCTATCTTACCAAAGTTGCAGCTGAAAATGAAGTGCAAGGATGTGTAAAAGGAGACAAAAAGTGCAACTTCCTCAATTTAAGGAAAAAAGTGCTTTTTAGCACTTTGTGTCGCGTCACACGCGACAGTCCAACTTACACTGTTCTAGTCCATTCCAACACTGTCCAAACTTATTAATATTCCCAAAATATCGCCACTTATGCTTAATTTCAACTTAAAGTCACTAATCACGCTCCGGTAGAAAATTAGACACCTAATTCGACCAAAATCGCACACCGACAAATAAATCATATAAAATGCTATAAATTGGAAAATATTCAATTTAAACATAATTTTACTCATATTTCAATAAATAAACACAATATAAATAATATTATATATTTTTAAAATAATTCAGAATCTTGAGGTCCTCACATCCTTCCCCCCTTAAAAGAATTTTGTCCTCAAAATTCCTTACCTTGTTGGGTAAACAGCTCTGGATATTTCTTCTTCATCTCTTCTTCTAGTTCCCAAGTTGCTTCCTCAATATCATGATTCTTCCAAAGAACTTTAACCAAAGAAATCTTCTTATTCCTCAAATCTTTCACTTCTTTATCAAGTATTCTCATAGGCCGCTCTTCATACATTAGTGTCTCGTCCACTTCAATCTCCCCTATTTGTGGCACGTGACTTGGGTCTGGATGATACTTTTTGAGCATAGACACATGGAAGACGTTGTGAATTTTAGACATGCTAGGGGGTAAATCTAACTGGTAAGCCACTTTGCCAATTCTCTTGAGAATTTCAAATGGTCCCACATATCTTGGTTTCAATTTCTTCCCTTTCTTGGACACCACTCCCCCTTTCATGGGTTTAACTCTCAGGAAGACTTTATCCCCTATTTCAAATTCCAAATCCTTTCTTCTATTATCGGCGTAGCTCTTTTGCCGACTTTGAGCCGTTTGAAGTCTCTCACGAACTAACTTGACCTTCTCAAAAGCCTCTTCAACCCAAGGTATAGTGGTTGGATTCAGAATTTTCTTTTCTCCTACTTCGTCCCAGTGAATAGGTGATCTGCACCTTCTCCCATAAAGTGCTTCATAAGGGGCCATCTGAATTGAAGCATGATAACTGTTGTTGTAGGCAAATTCAACTAGAGGCATATGTTGATTCCAACTTCCTCCAAAATCCAATATACATGACCTCAACATGTCTTCCAAAGTCTGAATTGTCCTCTCAGACTGTCCATCTGTTTGGGGATGGTAAGCGGTACTCAAATTAACCTTAGTCCCCAAATTCTCTTGTAACTTTTGCCAGAATCGAGAAACAAATTGGGGTCTCTATCAGAGACAATACTCACTGGCCCACCATGCAACCTAACAATTTCGTCCAAATACAACCAAGCCAGCTTCTCCAAAGGACATTTCATGTTCACTGGTAGGAAATGAGCGGTTTTAGTAAGCCTATCTACTATTACCCAAATTGCATCATCTCCTTTTTGGCTTCTAGGCAATCCAGTCACAAAATCCATGGTAATGTGATCCCATTTCCATTCAGGTATTTCTAAAGGTTGCAAAAGTCCAGAAGGTTTCTGGTGTTCAGCCTTAACTTGCTGGCACACAAGACAAGTTTGAACAAATCTTGCCACATCTCTTTTCAAACCATCTCACCAATACATCGCCTTCAAGTCTTGGTACATCTTATTGTTGCCAGGGTGAATGGTATACTTAGTTCGGTGTGCTTCCTCCAATATTTCTTTTCTCAACCCTTCATTGTCTGGCACAACTACACGATCTCGAAATTTCAAGATTTCCTCAAGCCCTAACTTAAAGTCCAAAGTTTCTCCTTTATTCACATTTTCAATCCACTTCTGCACCATAGGATCTCCTTTTTGTGCTTCTTTGATATGTTCTAATATTGGAGATTTTAACATTAAATTCCCAAATATGACTTTCTGTTTCTCCAAGTAAGGATTCCATTCGCCAACATTTTCTAACATTTCCCACTGCTTAACCATCAAGCTCGCCACTTGAGCTTTTCGACTTAGTGCATCGCCACCTTATTGGCCTTTCCTGGTAATTTATGGTACTCATAATCCTCAAGAAATTCCACCCATCGCTTCGTCTTAGATTTAACTCCTTTTGAGAAAATAAATACTTAAGACTTTTGTGGTTAGTGAAAACCTCGAATGTCACCCCATACAAATAATGTCTCCACTTTTTCAGTGCAAAAATAACTGCAGCCAATTCCAAATCATGTGTTGGATAGTTTGCTCATGGGGTTTTAATTTCCTAGAAGCATAGGCAATAACTTTCCCATTTTGCATCAGGACACACCCTAATCCTTCTTTCGAGGCATCTGAATAAATTACAAACCCATCCTTTCCATTTGGTTAGGTCAATACAGGAGCCGTCGTTAGACGCTTCTTTAACTCTTGAAAACTAGCCTCACACTTTGGACTCCAAGCAAACTTCTCATGCTTCTTGGTCAAATTAGTTAGTGGCCCTGCAATCCTTGAAAAATCTTGAATGAATCGCCGATAATACCCTGCTAATCCCAAGAAACTTCTAACCTCAGTAGGGTTTCTCAGTTGTCTCCATTAAGTCACAGTTTCTACTTTTGAGGGATCCACAGAAATTCCGTCCTTGGAGACTTTATGCCCTAGAAAGGACACTTCCTCCAACCAAAACTCACACTTGTTGAACTTGGCATACAGTTGATGCTCTCTTAGGGTTTGAAGCACTATCTTTAAGTGTCGAGCATGATCTTCTCAAGTCTTGGAATACACCAAAATATCATCTATAAAAACAACCACAAATTGATCCAAGTAGGGCTTAAAGACTCGTTGCATCAGATCCATAAATGCTGCAGGTGCATTAGTCAATCCAAAGGGCATTACCACAAATTCAAAATGCCCGTACCTCGAGTTAAAAGCAGTTTTCAGTACGTCTTCCTTTCTAATCCTCAACTGGTAGTACCCTTGCCTAAGGTCCAATTTAGAAAAGACCACTGATCCTTGTAACTGATCAAACAATTCATCGATAAGTGGCAGGGGATACTTGTTCTTTATGGTCATATCATTAAGCCCTCGGTAATCTATACACAACCTCAAACTTCCATCATTTTTCTTAACAAAGAGCACAGGCGCTCCCCAAGGCGAATCACTTTCCTTAATGAAACCCCGTTCTAATAAATCTTGCAATTGAACTCTCAACTCTTTAAGCTCAACTAGAGCCATTCGGTATGGGGTTTTAGAAATTGGGGCGGTTCCTGGTAGCAAATCAATCTTAAACTCTATCATCCGTTCAGGAGGGAGATTTTCTAACTCTTCAGGAAATACATCAGGGAAATCCTTACAACAGGCACCTCCTCTAACTTCATTTTATCACTAGGAGGGTTTATCAAGAAGGCTAAGTACCCTCGGGCTCCCTTAATTAACAATTTCCTTGCTTTAATCCCCGAAATAAGGGCAGATGACGCTAACCTCCCTCTCACGTCCAATTTCAATGTAGCCTCTCCAGGAATAGAAAATTTCACAGTCTTTGCCCTACAGTCCAATTTAGCATGATAACGAGTTAGACAGTCCATTCCTATGATAACGTCATACCCCTTCATATCCAAACTAATCAAGTCCACCACTAATTTTCTCTCTCCTACTCAAACATCACAATTCCTGTATACCCAACTAGTAACTAAACTTTGTTCCCCCGTAGGCGTTCTAACCTCCAGATCATAAGGAAACCGTTCAGGTTTTATATCTACTCCATTTAAGAAAGTGGGATTTACAAAAGAATGTGATGCACCAGGATCAACTAAAATCTTAGCCAAGCGATGAAAAACGGGGATGGTACCTTCAACTACTTCCGTGGGGTCAGGAACCTGCTGATGATCAATGGCATAGACCCTCGCTGGCACTCTGGGTCGATTCCCTGCCACACTAGCTTGACTGGTATTGGGTTTAATTGCTGACTTGGCTGCACTTTCCCCTTGAAGCACTGGGCATGAAGCTAGTTGGTGCTCAGTGCTTCCACACCTAAGGCAGGCTCCCATCTTCTTCCAACAAGCGTTCTCGGTGTGGTTTGAGTTCCCACAGAAGCCGCACGATACACTGGGAGCAGAAGTTTAACCTCCCTGTGAAACTCCCCTTGGTTGTCCCCTTCCACTGATACCTCCTCTTGACACCGTTCCCCTAGCAAAGGTCCCTCTGGAATTCGATCCCCTTGATGATCCAGACGGGATTGCTCGGCCCATTCCCCTTCCAAACTTAGGAGTTGGGGCACCTACATCTATTGGACCACGGCTACTACTAGGTGTATTCCTCTTTCTAGCATTAAAGATTTTCACCTGTGCCTTGGCCCCTTCAATCCTCTGGGCCTTCTCCACAGCTTCACTAAAGCTATTAACTTGAGTAGCCGCCAAACTTTCTTGCAACTTCACATTCAACCCTTGCACGAATCTCCTTATCCTTCTTTGTTCTGTGGCCACTAGCTCAGGGGCAAACTTTGACAGCTTAGTAAATTGGGCCTCATACTCCGCGACACTCCAAGATCCTTGCCTACATCTAATGAAGTCATCCTCCTTTTTCTCTTGAACTAGAGGAGGAAGAAACTTGGCATTAAACTCCCTAGTGAAATTTACCCAGGTCCTAGGGGTTTGTTCCCTTTCCCATTTAGTCCTTATCATAATCCACCAAGAACGGACAGCTCCCTCAAATTGGAAGGTGGCAAAGGTTATGTGCCTATCCTCGGTATAACCTAAGGCATTAAAGATATCAGAAATCCTTTCCATCCAACCCTCAGCAACTTCGGGATCAGGTCCTCCATAAAACTTAGGGGGGTTAAACCTCTGAAATCGCTCAAGAGCCCTATCCTCTCCAACCCCAAGGTTACCCAGATGTTGCTCAGGTCCAGGGCCTTGTTGCCCAGCCATACGATCTAAGATCTCAGTCATACGGTTCATGGCAGTCGTCATTTGCTCCACAAAGTTAACCCCAGTCCTTTGATTTTGCTCAGTGGCGGACTCCCGATCACCCCCGATATCTTGGAGTAGCCTAGCCCCACGCCCTCATCCTCAACCTCTTCTACTGTCCATAATTCTATAGAGAGCAGAAATTTAACATAATAAATAAGTATAGTACATAATTGAAAAAAAACAACTAAAGATCAGAACAAAGCATTTAATATACACACTTTATATTAATAGTAGTGCCAAGAGCACATCAATGAGCAAGCTTTTGGTCAAAAGGTACACATAGGTACATCAATTTCACAAGTACACTTAAACAAAAATATGGTGCTTGATAAGTTAGCAAGTTTGCACTTTACAAAAGTTGGGAACCCACTATATAGGTTTACTCCCACAAAATCTATACAAAGTCCTAGTCCTAAACTAGGCCAATCATCAAGTCTCGTAGGAAGAAATCTCCATAGAACTATCCTCAGACGGATCAGACATCAGGTACTGAGGATCTCCCTCGGCCAAGGCAGCGTCTCCAACAGACTCACTCGGAGGCTCTCCTCCCATGTCAACATCAGTATGAGGCTGATTAACCGAATCCTCCTCGACTCGGTTAGCCTTGATCACTCCTCCAATCAGGCCCTCACACTAGGCCACAATGCCCTCAACTCTCTCTCGAGCCACCCTCACAACTTTAACGGCTCACTTATTGGCCAAGCGAACCTCAGTCTCAAGCTCTCCAATCTTAGCCAGGCAAGTCTGAGCCACAGTAGCAAGCCTCTCAATCTCCCTCTGACGCTCTCGACTGATCCTAGTCAACCTCTTCCTCTCTCGGTAGACTGCCAGGACCACATGTTCAGGGTAGGCATGGGTCTTCCAACACCCACAAGAGCCACGGCTAGTGCGAATCCTAGGGTTGTAGGCCGCACGGGCACCCCTAGAACTCAATCTGTACGACAAGGTAGGCTGTCGATGTCGTGGTCCATCACTACCTCCAGGCTCAATGGCCTACAAGAAAGAACTCTATTAGTACTCATTCTAACTTAAAGATCATTAACACTTAAACATTAACAATAACTCTCACATAACATATTTTCTTAAACTATACAACTTTCAAGTAACTTACTATTTCTCTCTTTGCCGAGACTATTCAAACCTAGGTTTTGATACCACCTATGACGACCCACCTCTCCCTAGGGCGTACCCTAGGGTATCAGTGAATGCCTGCCTAACTCTCGCCAAGACTCACTCACTCAGCCATCATATAACTTATCAAACTAAAATTCCGAACATAATATACAAGGTACAATACTTAACAAATTCACAACTCCCAAATTACAAACCCATAGTACATCAATCATTCGTCCATACAATCAAGTTTCATTATACAAAAGTTCTCACCATTCATAATTCCAAGTTCTTAAAAAACATCAAAACAAGAATAACCCTAGTCTTAAGGGTTGGCATCTTCATCAGGGATCTCATATCCTGCTAAGGAAAACAAATGAAAAAGGGTGAGCTAAAAAGCTCGTGAGTTCCCAAAACATGCAATTCACATAACACATAAGGACTTTCACTTAATAAAATTTCACTTGAAATTAAATCATATAAGAAAGCATTTAACAATACAAGTATGGATACGGGGGTTCTCAGGAGCCAAAGTCCACATCGCTTGTCCACGAACCAGGTACTTGACACTCCGTCAACTATCACTATTACCATGTAGAACTCCACTTCCCTTTACTCCACCAAACCTCCACCGGGCACGAAATCCATACACTTTAAAACATTTTGAAACATTTTGTAACATTTCACTTTGGTTGAGTACTCTCCATGAGGGACAAGTCCATACGCCAAGTCCAGAGTACCTTTCATTTCATTTCATTGAATATCACTGGTGGGTTGCTCGTTTAGAGATAGGCTCGGTTCCAGAACCCAATCTCGAGCACATTGCACTGGTTTATCATTTGGGCATCAATGGTTGGTCACTTTTTTAGAGACAGGTTCGGTTCCAGAACTCAGTCTCGAGCACATTGCACTGGTCTAAGTCACTGGGCTTTGTGACATTGAAATAACCCTATGGCTCTTCCCTTTCTCCTCGACCTAGGCCTAACCCTCGGCTCGAGTCGAAGGGTTCGCCGATAGGTTTCAGGCATTCCCTGACCTTTTCAAACACATGCAGTCACTAGTAACATTATAACAGTCAATCACTCATTTCACTTTCACTTTCATTCACTTCAAAGCATTTTCATAATCGTTTCACTCAGACAAGGGTAAGTGCGATAAAGTATACACTACCCTATCTGAGAGTTCAAAACTAGGTTTTACAGTACAAACACAACATTAATCACAATTGCAGTCATTTCACATAAACACATATCAAGTATGGAAACTCACCAAAGTAATAAGGTTCAGCTTCCACGTATGGGTCAATTTCACTTTCGTCCACAAATCCTAAACAAGTAGAAACAGTAGTTGAGAATTCTATTCTTTCATTCATTAATCAAAGCAACTTACTTTCACTTTTTAGTTTTCAATCAATGTTTTCCCAAAATCCCCTCGAGGAAACGCTTTCATTTCAAATGATATCGTATTTTCGAATACCTCTTTGAAAATCACTTATTCTTTCCAAATACAATGCTTCAAACGGATCTTTGAAAAATCACCTTCTCATTTCAAATATGACACGTCACCGATGTACTCACTAAACATTTTTCCCACATTTTCTTTAATAAAACATTTAGGTGAAGTTTATCATCCCAAAATCACTTTTAACACAAACTCAACACTCACTCCTTGATAATGCTTTAATATAACTTTAAAATACTTTAAACCATGTCTTTTCTTTCAAAATTCATAAGATTTAGCCATAACACCACAAAACCCTCAAACGACATTTTTCACTCAATTTTCATGAAAAGTTCCATTCTTTATCCTTTCAAAAGTCACACACTTATAAATATACATATCATATATTTTCTTAGACAGATATTCATCACAATTAACTACAAAATTTTGAAATCAAACATAGAAATTTCCAAGCATGGATTTGGCCACTTTAATCATTTTTCCTTCAAACTTTTCAACAACTAAAACCCTAATTTCTAACCATATCATGACAAATTCACAAATATCATTCAAAGCCACAATCAGGTCCTCAAGTCCGCTACCTAGAGGCCACCTCAAGTCCGCTACCTAGGTTGGGATTTCAAGAGCCCAACTTCATCCTTTCAGATGAGATCATTTCACCAAAATTAACCATAGATCCAAGCTATTTAACAATAATAGGGCTATATCTACAAGTTTCAAGACTTATACCTCCGGATCTATCAGTATCCAACAAGATCCGACAAGATCTAGCAAGATCCCTCGAGCTTTTCTTCAAGAAGGTTGTTTCCAAGCTTGATGGCTTCCAAGAACTTCGATCCTAGCTCCCGATCTACAAGATTCGTCGAGGATATCCGTCACCAAGTTCAACCTCGAGCCTAAGACAACCACCCAAGCTTTTCTTTCCTCTCTTTTTCCTTCAAAAATTTCGGACCTCACCCTCTCTTTCTCTCACTTCAATCGGCTGCCATGGAGGAAGAAGTTCAAGCCATAAATCTCCAAAATTTCAAGGTACTAAGTGAAGAAGAAATGAAAAATCAACTACAAAACTTACCTCTTCTTTTCTTCCTCCAAGATCCGGTCCAAAGCCCTCTCCCTCTCCTCCCTCTCGGCTGCAAGAAGTGAAGAAAATGATGGTGGTTGATGGTGTTTGAAGTTCCAAGAAGAATGGATGGAAAGCTATGGAAGAAACTAGCTAAATTTTCTCTCTCTCTCTCTCCTTCTCTCTCTCGGCAGTCTCTCTCTCTATCTTACCAAAGTTGCAGCTGAAAATGAAGTGCAAGGAAGTCAATGTAAAAGGAGACAAAAAGTGCAACTTCCTCAATTTAAGGAAAAAAGTGCTTTTTAGCACTTTATGTCGCGTCACACGCGACAGTCCAACTTACACTGTTCTAGTCCATTCCAACACTATCCAAACTTATTAATATTCCCAAAATATCGCCACTTATGCTTAATTTCAACTTAAAGTCACTAATCACGCTCCGGTAGAAAATTAGACACCTAATTCGACCAAAATCGCACACCGGCAAATAAATCATATAAAATGCTATAAATTGGAAAATATTCAATTTAAACATAATTTTACACATATTTCAATAAATAAACACAATATAAATAATATTATGTATTTTTAAAATAATTCAGAATTTTGAGGCCCTCACAAACTCCATCTCTATATCAATTTGCTCAAGTTCCAACTCTTTAAGAAGCTTGCAGATGCGGAAAATGATTGAAATATTGCACATTTGGGCCATATTACCATGAGAAAAGTATGATAGGCAATTTATTTGGGGACAATATAACCTTGACATCAAGAAATCTTTAACCTTGGAATGAATGCAAAACCCATTAAAAGTGAAAAGCTCTTCGGACCCATGTAGTGTTTTCAGTTTTTTTTTTAACGAGTAGATTTATGAATAGTTTTCAGTTTTTTTTCAGTTTTCCTTGTATTAAGGGATTGCTATTAATGATAATCATTGGTTGTATGATAATTATGGATTGATATTTTCAATTTTTTTCCCAATTGTCCATCAAGTATATATGATACAAAAGTTTTTATATAGTAATGTTATCATAACTAAATATTAGTTGCATGCTCTACCAATATTACTTTTGTTAGCCTTGTTCCTAGGTTTTGATGATAACAAGATAAAATGATGATTTGGACTAATGTTTTTATGTGAGAATTTTGTTAGAACATGTCCTTGATTCATTGGAAAAGAAAAGAAATCAATTCAAGATGAATTGAGAAGATGCTAACTTATCGGACACTTCTATCGGACGCACATCATTATCATCGGACGTCCGATAGAATTAAAGATGAAATCAAAGCTCTCTGGTCGCTGTCGGACGCAAATCTATCGGACGCAGAATTATGCATCGGCCGTCCAATAAAGAACGAAGCAACCTATCGGACGCTTGTGTCGGACGCACAAAACCCATCGGACGTCCGACAGACGTTGAGAAGAACCTGTCGGACACTCCTATCGGACGCATAACATTGTATCGGACGTCCGATAGGTCCAACGGCTATTTTTCAACAGCCATATTTTTGACCGTTGGAGAGGTTCTTGAGGCCATTTCTCACACTCTATAAATACCCACAAGTTCAAGAAGAATATAGACTTTTGCCTATATGAAATACAAGCTTACAAGTGAATATTTGGGTAGAAATCTTCTTTGTTTGTTGTATAGGTGTGGGGAAAGTTGGGTTTGTGAGGTTGCTCAAGTGAAGGTTACTCTATAGGAGGCATAAAACCTTGGTGAAGGTGAGCCTATCACTTGGAGTGGTAAAACCTTGGTGAAGGTTACCTCACTTGTAAAATAGTTCTTAGTTGGTTGGTGAGCTTTCAATTGTAACTAGTTGAGGGTTTATTTGGAGAGTAGTAAAACTCCTTTGCTCAACCAAAGGGTGTTTGGGGTGAGGAAGGAGTGATCCTTCACTTGTACAAGTTGATTAGTGTCATCATCAATTGAAGAAGCTATTTGGTGAATTCAACTCCAAGTTTGGAAGAAGCTTGGGAGTTTGATTGGTTTGAATTCTTTTTACTTTTTTGTTACTTTATTCTTTGTGGTTCAAGATTGTTTATATTTATCATTATTGTGGTTGTTTGAGTACTTGTTTGGTTGAACAATTTGAGTTGAATTTTTGGGTTGCATTTCGGGACCAACAACTTTTATATTATGTAAGTTGAATTTGTCAATATATTGATAAAATTCTTTAATATGAAGTTATAGTCGCTATTTTTTGAAAAATGAAGAGATGCATATTCTTTAGATTTGTACTCTTTGTATTATTTGTGTGTTACCTTTGTTAACAATAGAGTACAAATGTTCAACCACATATAAATTTTTCCTAACTAATTGTTCATTTTTGAGAATTAAAGTTTCATTAGTAGAGATAATTGAGTTTTTATTTTTTTTGTTTTATTTTTTATCTTTAGGATAGAATTTGACATAAAGCACAACTGACAAAAGTTTTATTGTCCTAAGAGCACCTTGTTTTGGTACTAATAATAATATTTTTGATGATTTAAAAATTCAAATAGACTATAACTAATCAAGAATTTTCAATAGCAATAAAAAAATAAAAATAGAATGCAAAGAGACACATTAGTTTGGAGTATTATATTTTACTTATTGTCTTCATAATTCAAATTTAATGAAGGTTATAATTTTTTCCTAACTACTATAGTTATTACTATTATTAGAATGCAATAAATCTAATTATGGGAGAAGGATATTTTGAACAAGTAGAAAACTAAGACCATATCTTGCTTAGTCTCTAATGTTTAACATTTTGTCTTGTCATCAACCAATTTTCTTGTAAATCAATAGATATGATATAATAATTTTTAATCGTCATAATAAGTTGAAAAGAGCATAATATGAAACTCAATAATCAATTAATAAAGGCACAATTGGAATAACAAATACTAAAATCACAGTAATGCTTACATAACAATGCTTAATTGTTTGTATAAATATCGGTCACATGATTTACAATTACCATTTTTCATGTTACATGAGTTGAATTTGTCAGTATCTTGAAAAAATTTGTCAATATGAAGTTACATCCATTGTTATTTGAAAAATGAAGAAATGTATATTCTTTGAAGTTGAACTCTTTGCATTATTTTGAGTGTTATTTTTTTTAATAACGAAGTACAAATGATCCACCGTATATAAATTTTTCTATCTAACTATTCATTTTTTGAGAATTGAAATTTCATTAGTAGAAATAATTGAGTTTTTTCCCTTTATTTTCTTTTTATTTTTATTTTTTGTCAAAATATGATGTAAAGCATAAATAGCAAAGAATTTATTGTCCTAAGAGCACCTTGTTTTAGTATCAATAGAAATATTTTTGAAGATTTGAAAATTTATTTAGGCTATGACTAATTAAGGATTTCTAATGAAAATAAAAAATTAAAAATAGAATGTAAAAAGACATATTGGTTTGGAGTGTTATATTTTGTTTGTCATCTTCATAATTCAAATTTAATGAATGTTATAGTTTTTTTACTAACTGCAACAATTAAATTACTATTAAAATGCAACAAAATAGGGAGAAGGTATTTTGCATAAATTTTAAACCAAAGACCAGATCTTGCTTAGTCTCTAATGCTTATTGTAATTAACTATTATTTTCTTCTTAATCAATAGATATGATATAATGAATTTTAATCAATATAAAAAAATTAAAAAGAGGATAATATGAAACTTCTATCATCCATTAATAATGGCATAATTGGAATAACAAAAATAAGATCAAAACAATGCTTACACTTACACTCCAAATTGCCAAGACTCATGGTACTTTTTATATAGTAATGATAATGATAATGATAAGGTACCGTAATCTGAAGTTGATTTCCAATCGGTAGCATTTCTAGCCCAATCAGCATCAGTATAACCATCAATATTGAGATGGTTATTTTTAGAAAATAGGAGACCTTTTCCAGAAGACCCCTTTAGACATCGAAATCCACATCACCACTTCCATATGTTGCTTACTAGATGAATGTAGGAATCGAATGACCACATTGATAGCATAGGCAATATTAGGATGAATATGGGACAGATAGATCAATTTCCCAACTAACATCTGATATCTTTCTCTATCAGTGGCCTTTTGACCTGGATGCTCTCCAAACTTGTGGCTCTATATGATCAGCGTGTCAGCAAGTTTACAGTCTAATAACCTAGTAATAACCCAACTTTTGCTATAAGATCAAGTATATACTTTTGTTGAGAGAGTAAAATGCCTTGTGCCAATCGTACCACTTCGATTCCCAAAAAATACTTGAGACTCCCTAAGTTCTTCATCTTAAATTCAGCCACTAATTGGTCTTGTAACTTAGAGATCTCTTTATCATCACTGCCTGCAATGATCATGTCATCGACATAAATTATTAGAGCTGTTACCTTTTCAAGTCGATGCTTTAAGAATAAAGTGTGGTCGGCATTATTCTACTCATAACCATATTTCTTCATTGCTAGATTAAATTAGCCAAATCAAGCACGTGGTGACTGCTTTAGTCCATATAATGCTTTTTGCAATCAATAGATAATATTTTCCTTCGGAACAGTGGAATATCCAGGTAGTATATCCATATATATTCTTCTTCAAGGTCACTATGCAAAATGCATTCTTCACATCTAACTAATACAATGGCCAATCTAAATTGGCTATAAGAGATAGCAAAACTCTAACATTGTCTAGTTTTACCACTGGTGAGAAGGTCTCTTGATAATCAATATCATAAGTTTATGTGTATCCTTCAGTTACTAGTCGAATTTTATATCGATCAATCGATCCATCCGCTTTATACTTGATTGTGAAAATCCATTTACATCCCATGGTCTTCTTTCTTTCTGGTAGTGAAACCAAGGTCCATATGTCATTTTTCTGCAAAACTGACATTTCATCTTTTATAGATTGAGTCCAATTTGGATCTATAAGAGATACATGTCATTTAGCATATCGGTTGATGACGCATTATGCACAGAAACTTCCAGTGACTTAGATAATCAGTGGGTTGAAACATATTTTGCAATCGGATACTTGGATCATTTTACATACATTTCCGGTAAATACTAATCTGGTGGCTTGTCACAATGGATTTGTTACATAATATCTATTGTCCAATAGTATCCAAAAAAAATAAAAGAGATAGCAAAAGTACTTACTTCAAGAATATTCTCAGAAGATGAGCAGTCATGTACTAAGGAAGAGAGGATTATATCAGCTGCATCAAGAGATATATCACCATTGGTCATTGAAGAATCAGCAGGTGGTAAATTAGCAACAATAATCGGCAAATTAGCAGCACCATATTCATCAATATCATTGACAATGAGTAGATCAGCAGCACCATGTTCATCTGCCTCATCGACAGTAACATGTCCATCAGTCCCATTGGCACAGAGCCACGATGGCCATGCCAATTATAGCTAATTCTTCTTTTCCTTATCTTTTATCTCCCCTTGAAGAGAAGAATTTGATACCCATGATAAAAAGAAAGTCTCCTATTCTAAGAAGACAATATCCATTGTTTCAAATATCTTATTAGTGGCAGGATCATAGTACTGCTAACCCTTCCCGTGTATGGCATATCCCATGAAAATATAGTGGACAGCATGAGGGTCCAATTGACTTTGTTGGTTCTTATGCAGATATACAAAGGCCACACATCCAAACACTCTA
This sequence comes from Gardenia jasminoides, assembly GCA_013103745.1. NCBI lineage: Eukaryota > Viridiplantae > Streptophyta > Magnoliopsida > Gentianales > Rubiaceae > Gardenia > Gardenia jasminoides. Next base: position 9,735,003 of record CM023099.1, on the reverse strand, counting down.
ACTGGAAGCGTCAGTACTAATGATTGAGTGAAATGTTGAGACAGAACTTGCAACAGGGTCTGAAAATCTATGACTTTTGACGATAACTTGTTCAACAAATAGACAGCTGTGGTGACTACATCAAGCCAATATCGATGTGGGACATTTGCATTAATCAGCAAAGCACGTGCTGTTTCTAATATATACCAATTCTTTCTCTCAATCACTCTTTTATGCTATGGAGTTTGAGTACAAGAGATTTAATATATGAGATAGTTAGCATTACAAAAACTTTTGTAGTGGCTGATTATCAAACTTATGACTATTACCAGATCGAAGGGTCTTGATTGTAGTTAAATATTATGTTTCAACAGGTACATCCAAGTCATTCGAGTACAATTATGTACAAAAATTACAAACTAGAGAATGCCAGTTGATGAATAATTGATGGTGGTCCCCAAACATCAAAATGCGTCAAAGCAAAAGTAGTATCACATTTATTCAGGCTGACTGGGTAGGGAACCCGATGGCTCTTGGCCAAAATACAAGTTTCACATTTTAAAATGGCAACATTGATATTAGTGTATAGTCTAGAAACAGGTGTATCATATACCTGAAAGATGGGTGTCCCAGTCGGTGATACCACACTTGGATCTCTCGCTCTTTGGTATTATCGATACTCCTCATTGTATTTGCTCTACTAGAACTAAAGTCCTCGATATAATATAAATCCTCCTTCGTACTACCACGACTGATTATTTTATTGGTAAGAATATCTTGAAAAGGACAAAAGGTTGGATACATCAGTACTATACAGTTAAGATCAGTTATTTAACTCACAGATAGCAGTTTATTTGACAGTGAAGGAATTAACAAAGTATTAGATAGAGAAAGAGATGAAAATAAGATGACAGTTCTAACTCCTGTAATTGGATAGTGAACGTTATTAGCATTGGAGATCACTGTTTGCCTCGATTAAATTGCCGATGAGAAATCGTTTGGATCATAAGCCATATGATTAGTGGCCCCGAAATCGATAATCCAACCATTATCACGTCAATTTAGGTTGCACATATCTTAATACTAACAGGCTTTTGAGGCATCAGAAGAAGCGGTAGAAGGAACTTGAACCATATTAAGTGTTGTAGATGATGCTGCTGATTCTACAGCTACAGTAGCTAGTCTTCCAATTTGATTAGCTGTATTCAGTCGATCCGCTTGTCGATTTCGTCCTCTTCTCTCCTTCCACCATGTCGGATGCCCATGCAATTTGAAACATAAACCATTCTCACTGGTTGACATCTTAATTGGCCCACCTTTCGCTCCCTTAAATGTCATAACAGAGCTGACTATATTGTCTCCCCCTATCATCATTGCCGATTGCCTGCTGTTTTCAAGTCGAACATAGGCATATGCCTTTTTCACTATTGGGAATGATTTCATTCGCAATGCATCAGTGCGAATCTGGTCTAATCCATCATCTAACCTATCAAGAAAGGTGTACATCCTTTTTTCTTGTATAAGAGAGTTATACTTGCCGAGATGGACAGCACATTCCATGGGGTTTGACCACTGAAAGTCAATCTCTCTCTACAAGCCTTGTAGGTAATTGTAGTATTTCTCAATTGACCCTCCAACTTGTCTCATCTTAGTCATCTTTCACCCCAACTCATCCAATTGGGACGTATCTGTCCCATCAAAGTATATGGTATCAATAGCATCACATATCGCTTTTTGCTATAGAGAAACAGATGAAGCTATTGATTAAAGATGGTTACATATTGTTGATTAGCTATCCCTTCATGATAGAATTCTTAGTCCGCTATTGCCGATATGTTGGATTTGTTGGTGAGCGTTGAGGAAGTTCACAATTGATGTATCTCAACCTGTCCTTACTTGAGATATACATCTCGACAATTTGCGACCAAAGGGCATAATTGGTGCCATCCAACTTAATGCCGATTTAATCCGTGGATGAATCATTACTCAGTGTAGACTTCTGACATCTATTTAATACTTCCATCATTTCTATCGCCAAGCCTTCAAGAACTATGTCAATCTGTTCTTTTCCACCTTGCATAATTTCAGATGATTCTGCCATGACTTATTGTTTACGGTTATTATCAAAGTTGCACTTCAAGCAGAGACCCTATAATCCCTGTTTTGATACCATGTTAAAAAAGAAGCAACTAGGAGAAAGTGATTGCGAAAATTTTTCTATACTGCTTTCTCACTAATTTACAATGATACAATGCCTATATATACGTTAACAACACATTAAGAAACAATAAATTTAGATAAGTATTTAAATGGTAACTAACTAATCATCTCTCTATCTCATCTCTAATTGATACATATTTAATCTCTAATTGATACATTTAAATTTGAAAATAAAGAGCTAACTAATTCCAATATTTTACATATAGAAATGTCAGAATGGTTGTCTTGATCCTTAAAAGGGTTTTGCAGCACTAGTACAGCACAAACACTTGGCATTTTAGTCTTCAATTAGAGGTAAGATCTCGCTAGATCAGTGATAAAGATTCATCCACGGTGGTAACAGGTTTACAGCAAAGACTTAATCTACCCTCAGATTTAACTATCAGGATAAGACAGCAATCATGAATTTCATAGGTGGTTAGCAAGGAACCTTAAAGTTTCTCTCTTTCTTGCCAATTTGAATTGTTTAGTTGTTCTGTTGAAGATGTGCAGTCAAAACTGAAATTGTGGTAGATCCGTTAAATGCTTTCGCTTTTGTTGATGTAATGTTGAAGTAGAAGCTAATAAGAGTCTGTTCGCAGTGCCAAAGGGTGATATTACCAATTGTTCTCTTGGTTGATTGTGATCATTGGCAGCCAAACATAAACGCATTAGTCTTCAAAAGACAAGAAAATGAAGCTAAATGGAATTGGATATACCTTTAGTCTGTCAAATACACTAATAGGACGTTATGAAAAGAAAAGACAGGATAAATTTTGTGCAAAAAGAATAATGTAACAGTGGCCCACCTTTCCATGTTAACTACATAATCCCTCTGTCTCAAGACATAAAAATAATATTGTGATTTTGACATTTGTATTTTTCTTTTCAATTTTAACCAAAAATAGAAGACAACTTATTTTGAGTTTAACGAATGACAACAAAGCTCAGCCTAATTGATAAGATACTTTATTTGTAACCGGAAGACTACGAGTTTCAATTTGAGTCATTGATAAAATAAGTTGGAAATTACTATTGATTAAAAAAAAACACTTACCTTGAGTTAATATGGGCTTTCAAAAGGATCCTAATTTTTTTTTTTTTCATAATTCAATGTAAGGACATTATGATTAAACTATTGGACAATATAATTGATACTAAAATAGGCTATGAACTCAACTAGTTCTCAACATGTTGGGGCATATAATACAGTTAAGAGAATTTTTCACTAATATTTCACTAATAGATCCACAAAAAGCAAAGAAGCAAAAAGGATAAAAAAGAAACAGCAACAAAATATACTTATCAAATGAAAAAGACATCTGACGTACCTAAGAGAAAATTTGTGTAAATAGCACTCACATTTGGATAGAGTTATATAACCGAATGTATTATAAGGACTAGCAAAGAAAAGAGAGCAAATTACATTTAGGAAAAACAGGAACAAATATTAGCTTTACATAGTAAGAATATGTCAAATATTTATTCTTCAAAGATCTAAGTTCGTATAGTCGGACCTGATAGGGTAATTACAAATAATCTCTCTGTAGTTTCGTTTCATAACAGATGATCCCCTTAAGATTTCAAAATAGTTACATAATTCTCTTGTAGTTTCATGTAAAGCGAAAAATGGACGAAATACATAATAAGTTACATGATTATACCATACATGCTCTAAAAGTGTGTGTGATGAAATTCTAATATCCACTTTTTATTTTCTTTAGCGTAAGTAGGAGGGTTTGAATCCAAAATCTCTTACTTACACTCATTTTCTTTAGACCACCCCACCCATCCTTTCATCCCCTTCGACAACTCCTAAATCATAATATCCACTTAACTCCTTATAGTTTGCATAAATATTCACTTTACCACTTCTAGTTTCTGCATTTATCCATATAATCCCCATATGATTTTGTACAAGGTTTCTAAGTCATTATTTGATTTAGCATTTAAGTAAGGCATTACTGAAATTTCAACAAATGGTTTTATATAGATTATTTTTCATTAAATTTCAGTTTATACGAAATGATAGGGAGATGAAGTGGATAATTTAAAATATTAGGGAATTATGTGGCAATAGATGAAACCACAAGGGAGTTATTAGTACTGTACTTTCCTTTAGTATGCAATAATAGTAGGGATTAAGGCAAGACTAATGATTGGTACCTAGGATTGGATATTTGTAATGTCAATGATTTATAAAACATAAAGTGTGAAAATAAAAAGAATCAATAGTGCACAAATTTTGTTTTGGTTCTATTCCCGACCTTGAGTGTTCAAATTCCATGTTAATGATTAAATGAAGTTAAAATGTTTATTACTACTAGTTTGAAAACAAATATTTTTTCAGTAATAAAACATTACAAAACATAGCAGCACCCGATTTATTAATCAATAGTTAAAGTGTGTGACTTCAAATGCATTATTTTACATAATAGACCTTTCATTGAGGAGGAGAAAGTGGAGAAGGAGACTGATTTGTTTATGAAAAAATGGATTTAAAACAAAATTTTGGGAGGCAAGAATAAGGAATTAAGTTGATTCAAGAGGATGCCATGGTTAGAATAGAGAAATTGCAGCAGGTAGGGAACTTGATAGAGCCATAGAAGGCTCTTTGATAGTTTTCCATGTATTTATTTAGTAACTTTATTGCAATCATAACTTTCCATCTAATTATAGGAACAGGTATTTTATTAGGTAATTACTTGCATGTTAGTTTCTTGATCTCCAAATAGTGTAGTTTATAAATAGGCTACTTGCTTGGGAGTTTTATTGTGGTGTGAATTTGTCAGATGTTATTTATTTTCTTCTCTCTCATGTAAGGGATTATTTTATCACTTCAATCCTGTATTATTAGAGTTAATTGTTAATCAGGTATTCTTAGAGTCAGCATGGAAACGAAGGGGAAAGAATTAGAGACCACCCTGAAATCCATTGATGAAAGTTTCGAGGGAAGATTAGATAAGAAGGAAATTGAAGTTAGGGAAAGTGTTTTGGGATTAAAGGAGGATGAGCATGTTGCGAAGGAGAATGAACTGGAAGCCAGGAAACGGGTTTTGTGTTTAAAGCAACACGAGCTCTTAGCTAAAGAGAAAGAACTTGAAGCTAGGGAGATGAGTTTGAATTTGAGAAAGAAGCGTGATTTCAAAAAGAGAGAACTTGATTTGATTCGAAAATTGAAAGAACAATTCTCCAAGAAACATCATTTGACAAATCCTGAACCATCAATTCGTCAACCTAGATAGAAAAGCAGGAAAGGAGATAGACAGAATAGCAAGGAATGAGATGTTATGGGCACGAAGGCTAGTGGCAATAGTTCTAAAAGAATCCACCTTGACAAGTTAGTTTCAAGAGATGAAGATGATTATGACGATAATGTTCCTCTTTCATTCTGGTTGCCTATAGGCAACGTAAATCAACCAAATTCAATAGACCCTGATGGAAGTTTTCTCTACCATTCAGCCTGAAGAGTACATAAATTTGATTCAGTAACAACTTAACATTCAGATTTAGATTCTTGCCGAAAAATGATGATGAGTTTAGTCTAGAGGCATTTATCGAACATGATAACGATACTGAAAACTGATACTATAGTTAATTCCAATAGTAGTGGCAATAGTTCTAGTTAATTTCCTTCAAGTTATCGGTGGTTGGTAAAGATTTTAAAGAATTTTCTTGCAAGTTCTGTTTAACAGTTTTGCCATTGACATGTCTAATAGTGATAAAGCATCAATGGTTAATGAAGTTTCCTTCTTGTCTTTTAGCAGATTCCCTGATTATTCTATCAAAGAGCATCTAGGAAACTGTCAAGTAACCTCGGATCAATTTTATGTACTGACCTAAATACATGAGGAACTTTGCTGTTAACTATTAAACCCTGACTGCTGTGATATTTGTTCTTTTCTCTCCTTTGCTTAATAGTTGCTAGATTTTGTCTGAACCACATTTTAGTTAGTCAAAATTATGGGTATCTGCATTCAATGTCTTCAGTTGAAAATCGAAAATTGAAAGTATTGCAGTAACATTATCTTCAATCTCTTATTCAGTTAATTGTTGCCTTTGAGCAAAATTTGTGTTTGTATATGTTCAAGAGGGATGACAAATCCTTGCTACTGGAAAGGACGATTGAACTTTATCCAATGCATCTTCAGAAAATTATGTATACATTGACTCCAGATGTTTGAACACTGTGTAGATAGACCTGCATATTATGTATAGGTACTCACCTTGAATTGATAGTCTACGAGCACTCAAAGGTTCAATTCTTATAATTTACCATTTTCATATTCAGATTTTTCATGCATCGTTTGCGGTCTGCAGCTCAGATGACTCTGTAAACACCCATTCAAACAAAAGCAAGCTAAGATATTTACACATTTTCTAACTTTTTGATATTTGTTTCTCTATTGTTGTGTTGGAATTGTAGTAAAATGTGCATGCTGGTCCTAGAGTTCTAATAAGTTGCAAATTGATTTGACTCACAGTGCATTGTTGTCATGCACTATTTTCTATACCTTTGATTGCATATAGATTATGACAAAATATAGTATTGGTAGTATTGGCGAGCACTGCCAAAAAAAAAATTCTTTTTTCTTTCTAGTTTATATGTTTATAGCCAATTAAGAGTAACTTAATTAGCTCTTAACAGAAGAGTATGACATCATATTCAATGAAGAAAGAATATACAACATTTAATCTTAAAACTTGAGCTTTAAAAAACTTCCATTATAATTTATTATTCTATTTGCTTGTTATGGTCATTTCTGATTTCCAGCTTCATATTACAATAAAGGTATTGTGAGTCCAATATTATGATTTAGACCTTCAGCTTACATCTACCAACTAGTACTCATTGGACGGGTCATCTGGTCATTCTTATTCTGATCCAGTTGTTTGATATTGCACATTTTATGTCTTGTAAACCTGATAAATAAAATATACGTTGGGGAAACTAGTTTTCTTAGCCTGATGTTACGTATCAGGTTGCCCTGATTTGGAGTTGTTGTGTGTAATAAAATAAACAATATTTCTTTTAATATTGGTAGTTGTCTATGCATGGTAAGTGCTAAAGGATGGTGTTTTGTCTACGTGACAGTGAGTGTCTACATTAGGTGTGAGATGGCAGGCATATGGAAATTTTGTTTGTGCATGAGTACCAAATTTTTTCTATTTAGGATGCCACTTCTTGTTTATATATGTGTAACTTTGATAGCTATGCAGTTTTTTGAATGTTTGCATATGTGTACTAATATCAATGGTATCTAAATGTGCAGCAATATTAGGTGGAACAGAACTATTTGTACCCAATACACTATCAAGTATATCCTCTCCCATGAATGCTTTGCGCTCTGTGTGTTCTCCCTTGCTCCATGCAAGTCTTTCTATTCCCTAGTTATTTCTAGTGGAAGACCTCTGCCAAAAATTCTGTTTTCTTTGTTCATTCATCCCCACATCTCTACCCTATCTCAATTCCATTCTCAACTCTTTATCGTTCACTATATCTGATACTCATATACTCATTCTTTCACATCTATTCTGTGTTTTATTTCTATTTTTTCTTTATGTATAACTTTAACCTTTTCTTTTAATATTTTTAACCTTTTCCTTTAAAATTTTTTGTGTTATTACCTTAGTGCACAGGTTCTCACGAGTGAACAATTTATTTGGTCTGGTACTTGTTTATCCTCCTCTTACCGACAGCAGCTGTGCGACCTTCGACGACTGGGGTGCTTGAAAGGTCGTGCCAAAATCTCAATCTTCGTGATGATAAAGAGGAAGTTATGCTTATGCCTAGTCTTGCTGAGGGAGCAAATCAATCTTTGGGAAAACTTTGTATTCTGGCAAAGCTTTACACTAAGAAACCGTCCAATGGTGAGGCCTTGGTGGCTACCATGAAAAAGGCTTGGAACCCTTCCAAAGGTCTCACCTATACAACATTAGAGATAATCTCTTTTTATTCAAGTTCAATGATGCCATGGATAAGAAAAGTATTCTCACTAGTGGCCCTTTGTCTTTTGATGGGAATTTTTAGGTACAGGTTTATAGTCTTCCTTTGGGATGGATTGGATGCACAAGCAACAGAATTCATTGGGAATAAACTAGGAATTTTTGAAGGTTTTGAATATAAAGGTGATGTTTTTCCTTGGGGAAATTATCTTCGTATTCGAGTTGAACTTCCTTTAGACCTTCCTTTGAAAAGACTTGTGAAGCTATTCATTGAAGGTGAACTATGTGAAATCCATTTCATTATGAGCGCCCTCCTTTATTCTATTAATTTTGTGGTAAGATTGGTCATGGAGACAGAGATTGTGAACTCAAATTAGCTGCTATTTATCCAAGTTCCAATGAACCTAATTACCCTATACGGCTTGGGGGAAATGAAAAGCAAGTTTCTGGTCATCAACAACACACCGCCATGGCTTCTTTGGCTCTACGAATATCTCAAGATAATCCGCCAGTCAATTTAAATGTGGATAATGCTGATTCAAATTTGAGGTCAAGTTTATTGTAGGGACAATCAACTGTTGTGATCAATGATATGGACTTGGTTGCTGGAAATGATAAGGGAAATTCAAAATCTCTACATTCCAATGATGGAGATATGTTGCCTTCAAATGATATGAATTTGGCTACTGAAAGTGATGAGGAAAAATCAATTCCTCTATATTCAAATGGAAGAATCTACATTCAAATTCTGGTTAGGTAGAATCTTCGGTTCACAATCAGCTGGAAAAATCATCACAAGCTATCATCTCGAAGAATCCAACAGCTACTGGAAATTTTTGTAAACAACCTACCCCAACCCATTCTCAACCAATAATCCCTCAACAAGCCTCATCACTTAACTCTACCATTACCAACACTAATCTAGAATTTGACAACATTAAAAAAAACCCCAACATCATGAATCAGCCTTTAACAAATTATATTGACCATACATCGTCCTTAAACACCACAAAATGAAAACAAATTAACCTTGCTCCAACTCTAACTACCATGAATCACAATCTTAGCCCATCCTTGTGCATCACAAAATCTATTCATATTGACCCTACTCCAATCTTAACCATCATGAAACCCATTCTTATTGACTCTACCTTCCCCTTAACCATCAAAAAAACCATTAATCAAGTCCAAACATCTCAATCCAATTTTGTTACAGATGCTTTTCTAGTTGATGCAACTATCACTCGGTGAAAGAGTTTCATGAGGATTCAAGCGATGAAGTGTATTGTGTCCACAAAAGGAAGGCACTCCTCCACATCTTCTTCTTTTGGAAAACGAATTAATTTGTCAAGTGCTAAAGTCAAGCATGCGAATAAGAGCAGTGTTCCTATAGAAGAGACAATAGATGACACTCCATCTTCTGAAAAGCAAAATTTAACAGATGGTCTATAGAAGAGACAGTAGATGACACTCCATTCTTCTGCTTCTTCTTCTTCTATTACAAAAAGGGCGGAGACTGGAATCCAGTCCTGTGAGAGTCATGATAGTCCTAAGTTGGAGTTGTACGAGGGTTGAAAGGATCTCCGAACTATTATCTAGAGAGAAAATGCTTCTATTGTTATCCTGATTGAAACTAGATATTCTAGAGTTAAAATTGATAGAACAAAGTACCAGCTCAAACGGTTTGGATTTAATGTGGATGCTTCGGGGCAAAGTAGGAGGACTGGCACTCTTATGGAGTAAGGAATTGCATGTCTCTTCACATCAATTTTCGCATGACTTTGTAGACACCAAATTTTGACTATTTCATTTTGTTTTCCTATGTTTTTATTTATTAATGTTTAGTTATTTATTTTTGAATATGCTAACACATTTTTCTCATTTTTGTAGGTTTTTCTTAAAAAAAAAAAAAGAGAGAGAGAAAAGTCAAAAACGCGGACCAGTTACGCGGATAAGTCCGCGTAACTAGTCCGCGTAACTTGATCAGAAGCGAAAAAAAATGACGCGCGGATTTTTCCAGAACTCGGATCATCCTTTTCCAGCTGTAATTTCCGATACTTGAACGATAAGAAACCTATTTAAACATTCCCCAACTCGCCCCTAACCCCTAACAACTCATCTAACGTTCAAAATTAGCTCACCTCATCCCAAGAACATCAAAACCCTTAGTTCTAGGTTTGGTGGCTATAAATAGCCTAGATTAGGGTTTAACAGGGAGAGTTTGGAAAGCTGAGAGAGAAAGTGACAATTAGGAGAGCTTTTGAGAGCGAAAAAGCAGAGAAAAACGGCTGGGAATTGGAGAGGAAAAAGAAAAGAAAGAAGAAAAGGAAAAGCTAGGGTTTCATACTTGAGAAGATTATTCTTGAAATTTCTGTCCTCTTCTCTTGTTTAAATTCAAAGCTTCCGATTCAGGTAACATCCTTCTACTTTATTTACCCTTTTTTGATCGTAAAATTACTGGAAATTTGGACCTTTTGGTGGAACCAAGGTCTTGAATAGTTTTTCTTTTAGTTTATGACATTTGATGATGATTATCAGTTGTTATATAAGCATGTTGTGTTTATAAAGCCTTGGTAAGGCTAGTAGATTTGTTTTTACGTTTAAAATCAGACGTTTAATGCTTCTGTGATGATGCTGTTGTGATTCTTGAGAAATTTCTGGAAAAATGTTCTTCATGTTTTGAAGATGTGAAGAAACGCGGACTTCTTACGCGGACTGATCCGCGTAACGTCCCGCGTTTCTTCTTGAAGGTTTGAAGATGTGAAGAAACGCGGAGTAGTTGCGCGAGCCGATCCGCGTAACTACCCGCGTTTCTAACCTGACAGTTCTTCTCCTTCCCCCTTGTTGTCCATTTGATGATGTTAATGCTTATGATTTAATCTTTGTGGGTTTAGCTTGTCTTGACATGATCTGAATGATGATGTTTGATGCTTTGAATGAATCCCCTTGCCTCTGAATATTTCGTTTGTGATATTGTCTGAAAAACTGGAAGCAATCTTCCTGGTATTTTGAAGATGTGAAGAAACGCGGACCACTTACACGGAATCATCCGCGTAACGCTCCGCGTTTTCTCTTGAATGTTTGAAGATGTGAAGAAACGCGGGTATGTTACGCAGGCTAGTCCGTGTAACCTCCCGCGCTTCTAGCCTAACAGTTCTTCCCTTCCCTTTTCTTGTCTATTTGATGATGTCGATGTTTAAGATTCGGCCTTCTTCGGTTTTAGTTTGTTTTGGTATGATTTGAATGCTTGTGTTTGATGTTTTAAATAGATCCCTTGCCTCTGAAGATTTTGTTTGTAATATTGTCTGAAAAAACTGGAAGCAATCTTCCTGGTGTTTTGAAGATGGAAGAGACGCGGACAGTTACGCGTCTTGGTCCACGTTTCTGCTCCGCGTTTCCCCTCTGAACTTTGATTTTGCCTGTAATTCTGTCCTCGTTTCTGATCCGCGTAACCTCTCTGTTTCTGTATTCTGTTGATATTTCCTGCTCCTTTGTTCCAGAATCTTACTCTATTTCCTAGTTTTATCTGTGTTGCTTGCAGAATCTGTTTAGATACCTTCTCTTTGAACTTTTGATTGATTTTTCTTTTAAATTGGTACCTTGATCCCTTTTGTTGACATTGAGTCTTAGATAACTATTCCCCTCATCTAAGGATTCAATTAAGGCATCACACCAAGGGATGGTAACTCCTTTCTTCTATTATGTGCTTATTATGTGTTTTTGCATGTTTTAAATTAAGTTTTCCTTTGCTTTTATTCATGTCTAGTCTTTATTTATGTCATTTAATTTTTGAGTAAATCATTTGGAGGCCTTGGATGCCAAGTTGTAATAGATAGGTTTAATTTTGTAAAAAGTGTATTTATTCTAGAAAATGTAATAGTTAGATTATTATTCCGAATTTTTACCCCTTAGAATGTATTTAGGTTTCCCCCAATGTAATAATTAGGTTTCATATGCTTATTTTGCATGCTTGCATGATTATGTGTTTATTTGCTTTCCTAGGGCCTTGCATTTAGATATTATGCCTATGTGTTATGTGTTTATGTGTTTTATGTGTTTACTCGCTTTATTATCATGTCTACATGTTTATTGTGTAAATGTATTGACGTCACCACACTAGTCCAACGCTAGTTGTGGCCTTTCCTTTCGATTTCTCACTAATCCAATGTTAGTGAGAACCTTTTGACGAGGGCTAGTCCAATGCTAGACCCTTAAACGCCGTTCATGCATTAGATACAAATTTCACACACTTTTCACTTTTAGAGTTTCTTTCCCATTTTGCATGTCACTATTCTCCCATCCCGTATGCGAAACATCTCATTTAGTTTTCTTTTTATTAGATTAGTGCATTTAAGGCATTACCCTTTGAATTAGGGAAAAGAGCGAGTATGGCTTCCTAGCCTTAGCACGCTTTTATTACCTTCTATGAAAAGGAAGATTCAAAGTCACGAATTTAGTCCCCCGCACCCATTATGTTGCATTATCCCTTTTTAGGACATACATGTGCATTATTTTAAACTCTATCAAATTCATTCTTTAAAAATCAACTTTCTTCTTCATGTTTTAGCAATTCAAAGTCAAAAAACCATTTTTCTTAAAATTGCGTCTTTTTGGAAATTCAAGTTCCTCTTTGCACTTAAAATTGACCTTTTCAAAAATCCAATTTCTTTTCTCTTGATACTTTATAAAAATTACATTTTTGAAAACCCTATCTTTCCGTTTGTTCGAGTCTCATCATTTGCATTTTTTTTGTGACCTCCTCAAGGGATCAAAATTGGATGACACAACTAATGTGATCGATTCCAATCAAACCTCAAGGAGACATTTTGCCCCTCTCGATCCAACAGTAGGTCTAGGTTTTGCATCCATATAGACAACATTCAAATGTGATAAATTTTAAAGTTAGAATTAGGAAACTTTCAACTAAATCTTGCAACTAGCTTTGGCTAGGTTAGAAGGGTGCCTTAGAGACGAGTAACATCAATCTTTGCCTTCCCTTCTTTCAACCGTGACCCCCGAACCTTTTTCTCTAGTTTTTTCAAAGACCTGGAGTCGTCTAAAAAGGGTTTTCTTTGTTCATTTTCATTAATTAAAATTTTTGGGTGACTTGGTACACCTAAACTCCATACCAAGTGGCGACTCCAAATTTTTTTCTAAAAACCCTTTTCTAGACTTTTGTTTTTGGGTCCAAACCGTCGCATTTTTGTAGTCCCATGACCCCTTTCTCTTTCTTTTTTCAAAACCAATAAAATCCTTCCTTCCCTTTTTTCCATCAAAAAATGGGGCGCGACAGCTTGGCGACTCCACTGGGGATTTTCCTAATAGGGTCCGAGCACTTGATTTAGTTGATTATTTCGTTTTTCTAACTTTCTTATATATCACATTTGGATGTTTTAGGTTGCATTTCCTTTTTCTTTTCCTTTTTCTTTTTAGGATTTTTTCCGTGCAAATCGCTCCTTACACATTGCGTACATGATGAATGAATTATTTGTTTATTTATTTATATTGATATTTACTTGTATCGCGCTTTGCATTTGGGGTGGGGGGAAGTGATCACCCTAGAAGCCTTCATTCTTTCATATTGGTATTCATTCCTCCTCTCAAAGGAAGCACTTCACACGTGCATGCATAATCTTTACCCGTTTTTATTTTTTCGTGGGCGCTATCCCACCTCCCTTGTAGGATTAGGATCGATTGCCTTGGGTATGCGGATGGTGTGCTTTGCGCCCATAGTGGTACCTAAGGGATCATTCGAGCCACCGACTTAAGACATTGGAATTGATGACCCTTTGTCTTTGGTCTGAAGGCTTGGAGACCTGTAACCTTTGTCGAGTCTAGATGCATTAGTGAGCTCAACTTCATGCATCCATGTTAGAATTGCCTAGGGGAGAGTCCACCTTACCCTATTAAGGATCACTAGACACGAGAGGAGGGATTCCACCCCTCTTTATTTTTGTGCAATTTGTTGATCCAATGTGTTATGTGATATTTGTCGATTAAACTAACCTTTTTGTTGTTTTCCCTTTTTTCTTGCATTTCACAAACTCTAGAAGATAAGAGTTTTGGCACTCTTTTAAGACAAGCCATCCTTCTAGATAGGCTATTGCACGTTTGAATTTATATCTATTGCATTTAAGTTGTAATGGCATATCACTTTTAGACTTACCCCGGCATTCAAATGGGGCTCCTATAGGCCATGTTTCATTTTGCACATTTACTTGCTTTAATAAACTGGCATCATGCATAAGCCATAGAGGGAATGCCGCATAGGAAATCCCATGTTAGGAATAAACCACCCTTGTGTCTCGGATATATAATCCAATGAGACTTGCATGTTTATGTTTTTGTACTATCCTAAGGAGTAAAATTCCAAGGTAAGGTACTAAAAGTGAATTTCTGCTCAGATGGCTACCTGCAGAGTGTTGAATGAGATACCTCAAGAGCTGATCAACTGGAAAAACAATACGCCAGGCATAGTGGAAAAATCATTCAAGTATGTGGGATGTTTGCCAAGCCTCTTAAACGTGACACCGAACATTGCAATCATCCGAGCTCTACTCAAGTATTGGGATCCAGAATGTTCAGTTTTTCGATTTGGAGAATGTGAGCTGACATTGACTTTAGAAGAGATTGAAGGTTTGCTACAAGTACCAGGGAAAGGGCATCCTGTGCTGTATCCAAGTGGGGGGATGAAAGAGCAGTTTTGCAAATTCCTAGGACTAAAGCAGAAAAGTCTAGACCAACATCCAGATGCAAGATCATGCCCTCTAGATTTTTTGTATAAGCGATTTGGGAAAAGGGAGTCTTACGAACAATATCACACTGATTTCTTTATAAGCAAGGATCAATGGGAAGAGATACGCATCTATGCATTCATCTTAGCTCTAATCAATCTGTTACTGTTCCCGCAAAGGCATGGAAAAGTTACTTTCTCAACCATCAATATGATTCAGAATATCTTCTTGGGAATAAAATGAAAGACGCCCACTTTAGTTCCGATTATCATTGCAAATATTTTTATAGCCACTACCGATTGCCAAGAGAAAGGGGGATTCTTTTTTGCTTCTAATTTGATACTCCAGATCTGGGTGATGGAACATTTAACAAAGAGAATGCTCAATCCTTTAGGGTCTTGTCTTCCAACAGAAGATTGGATTAGATCACATCGAGAAAGAGTTTTGAAGTACTACCGAATAGCGTCTCCTAACCGATTCATGCAAGAGTTTGATAGTTTGACATCTGGACAAAGTGCAATGGGTCTTAGATTAGACAAAAGTTAGAGAGCCAGCATTCAAGACTGCCAAACATAGTTTCATCCCTTTGGCAGGTACTAATAGATTGGTCGCCTATATTCCACAAAGAGTCATGAGGCAATTTGGGTATCCACAGAGGGTGCCTATAGTACAAGGAATGGAGGAGATCAAATTTTGCACAATCAATGAGAGTCGGAGCATGGTGTTGGAAGCTTGGGGAAATCTTCAAAATCTAAAAGACTTTTGTTTGGATCAGGTGAACAAATCAGAGCCTAAAATCACTTCAGAATATGATGAATGGATTAAGCAACAAGTACAACGGAAGATGGGGAAATCAGAGTCTACTCCTATCAGCCCTGAAGAACAGATAAATGAGTTGAAGAGGGAATTGGAAGATAATCAACTACAGCTTATAGTGGCGGATCATGCTTTGAGTAATGTCGAATCACAATTGAAGAAAGAAGCAAGAAAGACTGAAAAGTTAGAGCAAACCTTGGAGGCGCTAGATAAAATTCAAGAGGGAATTCGGAAGCTTAGCATAGGGAGTTCTAGAGAATCTCAGCACACTCATTTAGTGAGGCATGAGAATTTTGTAAGAATGGTTACACAAATCATCAACGATGCTGTAAAGAATGATTAAGTTTATTGATGACTAATGAAAATTTGTGGTTCAGACATTGTTTTTCAAAATTCCCTTACAGGTTTGAAATTGGAATTTTACTCCGAAGGAATGGCATCATGTTAGGCCAACCCTTGGCAAGAAAAAGGGCTCCCCCATAGGACATGCATCCGATTTATTTATATATTCGTTAACTTTATTCTTTTTACTTTTCTTTTTACATAAAATTTGACAGTTCCAGTTGGAAAAGTCCTTACGTCAACTTCCCTTCTACAATGCATTTCAGGTACTTTTAAAAATAGCTTCACGCAGAAGTCCCATCATTACCCGATCCAAAAGCAAAAGCTCAAAGCAACCCGTAAACATGAGTTCTGCACCAGAAGGCTCAGATAGGAATGCTTTGGTCACTTCGCCCGACTTTGCTGCTTTGGGAGCCTAGTTAAGTGAAGTGTTGGGAAGGTTTAATGAGATGAACGCCGAGATGGTCGCACAAAGGCGTTTAATTGATCAGTTGGTGGCAAATAATAATAGAGGAGGTGTCTCGAATGAACAGGGACCCGTTGTTAGCAACCCCCCTATGACAGATAGTCAACTCCCCTTCCTGACCACTATTCAAACCACTTTTGTCCCACCTACTTCTAACCCACACGATGTTACCTTTTCTCATCACCACACCAATCTTCCACATTCCCACCCTGATTACATCCTACTAAACCCAACCAAAAAGACAAACCCTCACATTCAGCCTCAGATCACTCTAAACATGCCTACTCACCCTCCAGAGCCTCAATACCATACCACTGAACCTTTTGTGTGGGATCTGACTTCCCAAGGAAAATCGGCGGTGGATGACCTTATTGCACCGGTCGACAAAGATTTGCAGAAAAGGCTGGATAAATTTGATGAGTTCATGAGGAAAAATCAGGGGCTAAACCGACATGGTGGTCTTGATTATGACGACCTTTGCATGTTTCCTGACGTGCAGCTGCCCGTGGGTTTCAAGACCCCCAAGTTCAGCAAGTATGACGGAACCGGTAACCCCAAGACTCACCTTAAGATGTTTCCCAACAAACTGGGCAAACCGATAGATGATGAGAACTTGCCCATGCGTCTGTTCCCTGAAAGTCTGGAGGGGGATGTTTTGGATTGGTATTCGAACCTGAAGTCGAGTGAAATTAATTCTTGGCTGGATTTGTCAACTGCTTTTGTGAAACAATACGAATACAATTGTGAACTAGCACCGACCAGAACCACGCTTGAGGGGACCAAGAGAAGGCCCTCAGAAGATCACAAGTCATATGCCAAGCGGTGGAGAAAGTTGGCCGCTAAAGTTGAGCCTCCCATGACAGAAGAGGAGATTACACGTACTTTCATTAAGGCTCATGATCCGCCTTATTTTGAGGAGATTTTTCGAATGACTGGGAGTTCTTTTGCTGCAATTGTCAACAAGTTGGAGGAGTATGATGAATTTGTTAAAGCTGGAAAAATTGTCAATGTGACCGCCCTGAACAGCAATTGGAAGCATTGCAAGGGCAGAATGGCGGTGGGAGGAAACTCCCGTTTAAAAAGAAGGAAGGAGAAGCTACTTTTGTGTGGGATCAGAGCCCACCTTTCAGGTCCAGAGTCCGGAGTAATCCAACCAGTTCAAGCTCATACTACTCTTATCCCTACCATCAACCTGTTTATCACACTGCCACCCAAATGCCTCACCCCCGACCTATTCATTTGAATTCACCACCTTTGTTTTCAACTTCCCAACCTGTCTCCCACCCCCGTCAGAACTATGCTCCTAGACTTGCCCCACAAAATCCTGTCCAAAATTCTTTTCAGCATAATCAAATGCAAAATCAGAAAACCTTTCGAACTTTCACCGATCTGGGCCGCCCCGTTGACCAGCTGTATGAACAGTTGAAGGCCGCTGGGAAAATCAGCACTGTCCCTCCCAAATTATATCCACGAGGTTTCCCTCCTGGGTACGATCCCCATGCTGTCTGCACTTACCATTCTGGAAGCCCGGGACATTCGACGGTTAATTGTTGGGCTTTGAAACATAAAATTCAGGATATGGTGGATGCTGGAGACATAGTTCTGAGAAGAAGGAATGAGCAAGGGCCTAACGTCAATAAAAACCCTCTCCCGGAGCATAAAAACGTCATTGGGGTGATCAGTGTGGATGAAGAATTTATTGACCCTACTCAGTTCATTAAGGAAGAAAGTGAGGTAATGGGGGTGGATCATTTGAGAGAAAAGAAACTTCTGTCTGCTAAGGAGTTCTTGGCCACGAATATGGAAGATATCTTTGAAGGAAAGTTTAATCAACCGTCTGTAAGAAGAGAAGAGCCTTTCGTGATAGAGGTGGACTCCTCTGAGGAATGCAGTGCTGAACAACCTTTCATTCTAGAATTACCAGAGCCAGCCATACTTGAGTACCCTGAACAAATGCCTGTCAACAATTTGCAAGAAGTGCCATGGAACTACGATGAACCATCCCTGCATTTTGGAGACAAGGACATGGAGGAAAGGGTGACTGCCATCACAAGGTCTGGAAGAGTCCTTGCTAATCCAGAAACTAGTCGAGAGAGTCCCATGCCGCCTAAGCCACCTGTGACCGATACCGAGACCTTGAATTTTTTAAAAATGTTGAAACGAAGCGAGTACAAGATTGTGAAACAATTGGATAAGATGCCTGCACAAATTTCCATCTTGAATCTGCTTTTGACGTCTGAACTTCATAGGGAAGCGCTCCTCAAGATTTTGAATGAGGCTCAAGTGCCTAAGGATCTCCCTGTGAAGAAGTTCTCACATGTCATTGAGAACGTGCTGGCTGCTAATCACATCTACTTCTCTGACGAGGATCTGACTGTCGAAGGGATAGGACATAACAAGGCTTTATACATATCCGTACACTGCAATGGGAGGCTGCTGCCAAGGGTATTAGTAGACAATGGATCGGCACTGAACATTTGCCCGTGGAACACGCTTGTAAAACTAGGGTTGTCCGACACCAAGTTACGTCTGTCAGCCACTATAGTAAGAGGCTTCGATGGTGCAAGAAGGGAGTCTATGGGAGAGATGGACCTGGTTTTGGAGATAGGACCTGCCCAATTTCAAGTGGCTTGTCAAGTAATGGATTTCACCAGCGTCTACAATATTTTGTTGGGGCGACCTTGGATACATACTTCTGGCTCGGTGCCTTCCTCTCTTCATCAGATACTGAGGTTCACCATGAATGACCAGCTGATCACCGTGTTTGCCGAAGATGATTGCACTATGGTTGTCAACCCCGGATCTAAGGATGAAAGCGTCAAGAGAAACTTAGTCTCCTCTCATCATACAGCCGACATAGTTTCTGTGGGATGGGCCCCCAATGGTAAATCGCTCGTCAATCATGTTTTGACTGGAGCTAGTGTGATGATGGCCAAAGAAATGATCAGAGGAGGATTTGAGATGGGAAAAGGCCTTGGAAAAAATTTGCAAGGAATTCCGGTGCCGGTTGAAGTGCCAATGCAAAAGAACACTTTCGGACTCGGTTTTCATCCAACCGCCAAGGATAAGAAGGAGATGAAGGCACACAAGCAAGCGGAGAAGGAAGGAAAGCAGATCAACATTTCCATCCCGCCTCTGTACTACACATTCCCTCGCCCGTCTGGAGTAATCATATCAGAGGTTGAAGAAGAAAAGTCTGACGAGGATATAGAGACGGGATTATCTCAACTGTTTGTCGGGACTACCCTTGACACCGATCCTGCGGAAAATGTGGAGTTTCCTTTGATTCCTCAAGAGGCAATGCAAAATTGGGCTGCCGATTGTCTGCCTACTCGAAGGAGGTTTCGGTAAATCTGAGGGGATTGTCCTTAGAAATGAA
Organism: Gardenia jasminoides; assembly: GCA_013103745.1. Lineage (NCBI taxonomy): Eukaryota > Viridiplantae > Streptophyta > Magnoliopsida > Gentianales > Rubiaceae > Gardenia > Gardenia jasminoides. Next base: position 9,715,142 of record CM023099.1, on the reverse strand, counting down.
TCATGTTTAATATCAATCACGTCTTCAAAAAATAATGCACTTGTCATTTTACTCTTTGCTTGTTTAAAATTATGCCTTTAATTATGCTTCCATGTTACCATCTATCATCTTGCTTTTTGCCAAATGAAATGGAATTTCTCTTTTGTCCTTCAGTTATGTTCCACTCATTTCACTTTCGCACATTTATTTTACTTCTTTTTAGATGGCCTCAAATAAAATCATTTGACCCTTTGGATATCACCACTTTGGAATTTGATGACTGCAGTCTCGATATCTCTCATGAATATGAAGTTTTAGAATCTGAAATTCAAAACGAAAGCGATACCGAGGGAGATTATGAGTATGAATCTATTTCAAAAACCCTTGAACAATATGAGGAAAAACCCAGGCCGAACTTAGAGGAAACAGAAATCATTAACATTGGAACTAAGGCAGAGGTTAAAGAAGTCAAAGTTAGTATTCACTTGAACATGGAGCAAAGAAGAGAGATGATTGAGTTCTTAACTTTGTTTCAAGATGTGTTCGCATGGTCTTATGATGATATGCCAGGGATTTCTACAGACATTGTGGTCCACAAACTGACCACCGATCCGAATATGTCACCAGTAAAACAGAAACCCCGCAAATTTAAACCAGACATGAGTCTCAAAATAAAAGAACAGATCATTAAGCAACTGAATGCTAGGATTATCATGGTATCACACTACCCTATATGGCTTTCAAATCCTGTCCCAGTTCCTAAGAAGAGTGGAGAGGTGCGGGTGTGTGTTGATTACAGAGATTTGAACAAGAGCTAGCCCTAAAGATGACTTCCCTTTACCAAACATTCACATCCTTTTGGACAACACTGCTGGACATGAGATCAAATCCTTTGGAGACTGTTTCGCCGGGTATCATCAGATTTTGATGGCAGAGGATGACCGGGAGAAGACTGCTTTCATCACACCTTGGGGGACTTTCTGCTACCGAGTCATGCCCTTTGGTTTGAAAAATGCAGGAGCTACCTATCAGCGAACCATGACCACCCTGTTCCATGATATGATTCACAATGAGATGGAGGTTTATGTTGATGACATCATCATCAAGTCCAAAAGGGTTGAAGATCATTTGATTGATTTGAGAAAGCTGTTTGAGCGATTAAGGAAGTACAATTTAAAGTTGAATCCTGCAAAGTGTGCCTTTGGGGCTCCAGTAAATTGCTAGGATTTATTGTCGACAAGAAAGGTATAGAAATAGATCCAGCAAAGATTAAGGCGATCCGAGATATGCCAACCCCAAAAACCCAGAAGGATGTGAAAAGCTTCCTAGGAAAGATAAACTTCATTGGTAGATTCATAGCACAACTAACATCTACGTGTGAGTCCATTCAAGTTGTTAAAGAAAAATGCACCGATGGACTGGAATGAAGACTGTCAACAAGCCTTCGATAAGATCAAGAATTATCTGCTTCATCCCCCAGTCCTAGTACTACCAATGCCAGGGAGGCCTCTGATCATGTATTTATCTGTGCTCGATGAAGCCGTGGGGTGTGTTTTGGGACAACACGATGAATCTGGAAAGAAGGAAAGAGCCATCTACTATTTGAGTAAGAAGTTCACCACTTACGAGGGCTAACTACTCTTTTGAGAGGAGTTGTTGTGCTTTGGCATGGGCAGCTCAAAGTTAAGGCATTACACCAGTCCACCACTTATCTCATTTCCGTTCGACCCTCAAGTATTTGTTGGAGAAGCCGATGCCAATGGGGCGTATGGCTAAATGGCGAGATGATGTTATCGAATTTGATATTGTCTTTACCGCATAAAGGCAATTAAGGACAAGCAATAGCCGATCACTTGGCGAGAACCCAATGGAAGATGACTACCAGCCCACACACCTATTTTCCGATGAAGAGATCTTGTTTGTCGATGCTTGTAGAAGATATGGATGAGCAATATCAAGGATGGAGGTTATTTTTTACGGTGCTTCAAATTCTTTGGGGCGAATCGGGTACTTGTGTCGAGGAAAAGCATTATCTGCTACAACCAAGCTACAATTTCCTTGCACTAACAACATGGCTGAGTATGAAGCTTGCATGTTTGGATTAAAGATGGCATTAGATATGGACATCAAAGATTTGATAGTATTCAGTGATTCAGACTTACTTGTGCATCAAACTCTCCAACAGTGGGTGACCCGGGATTCAAAGATCATACCGTATCACTGCAGCCTACTTGATTTGATCAAGAGGTTTAGAGAATTGGAGCTTAGACACGTCCCTCGCACTCGCAATGTCTTTGCCGACGCCTTGGCTACTTTGTCTTCAATGATTCAACATCCAGATGAACTAGTGATCGAGCCTATACAGATCCAACTCCAAGAGAAGCCTGCATATTGCCTGGTCGCAGAGGGAACTTCTGACGGTCACCCTTGGTACCATGACATCAAGGAATTTATCAAAACTAGAGTTTATCCTATCGGAGCAGATTCAGATGCGAAGGGTTTTCTACGTCGGATATCTTCAAAGTTTTTCTTAAATGGTGAGGTACTTTACAAGAAAACGTCTGACCTAGGGCTTTTGAGGTGCGTTGATGAAGAAGAAGCTGATTACATGATGAAGGAAGTACATAGCGGTGTTTGTGGGCCACACATGAATGGGTACTTGTTGGCTAAGAAGATCATGAGAATGGGTTATTTTTGGCTTACTATGGAGCATGACTGTGTGAATTTTGTTCGAAAGTGTGTCAAATGCCAATTGCATTATACATGCCCCTCCCACACAACTGCATAGTACCACCGCTCCTTGGCCATGTTCGATGTGGGGAATGGACGTAATTGGAGCTATTGATCCTCCTGCTTTGAATGGGCACCGTTTTATTCTAGTGGCTATTGAATATTTCACTAAATGGGTGGAAGCTACATCTTACAAGCACGTGACTAAGAAAGTAGTAGCAGATTTCATGAAAAACAATATCATCTGTCGTTTTGGAGTGCCAGAAACTCTGATCACGGATAATGCCAGGAACCTCAACAACGACATGGTCAACGGTCTGTGTGAACAGTTCAAAATCAGACACCGAAACTCAGCTATTTATAGACCTCAGATGAATGGAGCCGTGGAAGCTGCAAATAAGAATTTGAAGAAGATCATCCGCAAAATGACAGAAACCCACCGTGATTGGCATGAAAAGTTACCTTTTGCCTTGATGGCATATAGGACTGCAATCCGAACTTCTACTGGGGCAACACCTTACTCTCTCATGTATGGGATGGAAGCGGTATTACCTGCTGAAGTTGAAATCCCATCTTTGAGCATTCTAATGGAAGCTCAGTTGGAAGAAGTTGAATGGATCAAGCAACGTCACGAGCAACTGTCTTTGATCGATGAAAGAAGGTTGAATGCCATTTATCATGGGCAATGTTACCAGAGAGGATGGCTGGGGCTTATAACAAGAAAGTTAGACCTCGAGGTTGAAGTGGGGACAAGGTTTTGAAAGCGAATCCTTCCGATGCAAGAAGAGGCTAAGGGAAGTTCTCAATTGGCAAGGGCGTTCATTATTCAAAGGTGCTACACGGAGGGCATTGGTTCTCATGGAGATGGATGGACAGATTTTTCCTCAACCAATTAATTCAGATATGTGTAAAAAATTTTCATATGATTGAGCAAGGTTTCTTGAAATTTTTTTGCAAAGGTGGTCCAAAAGCCGACTTTCTTCCTTTCGTTTAAACACTTCAACCCCTTTTCCGTTTGAGCCTATACAAGAATAATTAATTATTTAGAAAACCTCCTTTGAGAATCACAAACCCTGGGGCAATTTTTGTTTAAAAAAAAAAATTTACACCACACTTAACCCCTTTGCAAAAGCCTAATGTTATAGACTCCACCTTTTTGCAAAAATTCTCTGAAAAGAACTTTCTCAATCAAAAGGCAAATGATGCAAATACATTCTATCTGAATTTTTTGTCGGGATTGTCTCAGATGCCACCATTTTACAAACATGTTTAAATTGAAAAATTGGGGTTTAAGTCTGTCCATTTCATTAGACTACCTTATCGGTTAACTTGCAAATCGAAAGGATACTAAAGCAAGTTTTGAAAAGCAACAGTGCAAGCAGAAAGGAAAAGTTCATGGGACAAGGCAAGCCGGTGATTACGTTTATCAGGGTTTACCTTATATCAAACACTCCCTTGCCATCAGTGAGTTCCAAGGAGATGATATCCAAAAGGGTCAAGTGCGGCACTTTTGTATTAAATAATTTTCCTAGCGTTTGGCTTTTATTGATTTAAAATGTCATGTTTAGCATTCATTCTATGGTCATGATGTCAAAATAAATTTTCTTTCCTTTGCCCAAATTTTTGCACATATTTTCATCAAAGGGCATTTTCATCAAGGACAATCCTCTTAGATTACCATGAAGGAATGGGTGATATGGGTTCGAAACAAGGCAACGACCTGCACGGTAAAACAAAAGAATTCAGGTGACACCGCTTCGTCGGCGTCAAGAACTCATGTTTACTGGTGCTTTCGAGATAAAGGGTAGAATGGTGGCGGCGTTATCATTACTTTTCACCATTTCTTTTCTTTTGCGGGGACAAGTGACCAATCGGTCCAATCGAGAAGTCACTTTAGTTTGAGTAAATTTTAGAATGCATGATTAGACCATTTTTGAAGCATGCATATAAAAATAAATAAAGATAGATGTTTTGAAAAATCAAGAAAGGATAAGTTCTTTGGAAAATTTTAGAAAGTAAGGTTTCTTACCTACACTACCAGGCGTTATAGCCCTCATTTCAAAATAATTAAAAATAGAATAAAAAAAAATTTCAAAAAAAAAAAAAATTAAAAAAAAAAAAGAATTTTGAAGTGACGCGGGAGGTTGCGTGGACCAGTCCGCGTTTCACTCACGTTTCTTTACAAATTCATATCTTCTGAGAACGCGGTTGTTGCGTGGGGTAGTCCAGCGTTTCTTTGAAATTCATATCTTCGAGTGTAGCGAGTCTTGCGTGGATTTTCAGCGTTTTCCTCACTTTTGCTTTATTTCTTTTTCTAAGCGTATGGTTACTCAGCGCTTCATCCCGTTTCCTATTTGACAAAGTTTCAGTGTTCATATGGTAACGCTTTGGTCAGCGTCTTAGTCCGCGTTCCATTTCCTCAAGCTTCTTCACCGCTTTTCTTTTCCCACTCCACAACTCACCCAAATCCTCAAATCCGTTTTCTCTTCCATATTTCTTCACCAGAACATTCCCTAGGCTTCTTAGAACCTTTTCATCCGATCAAAACATCACGAAAACACATCAAAAGCTCGGGATTGAGGGAGTTTTTTCCGAAACTAAAATCGGTCGATTGGGGGTCGATTTGAGCTTGTGTTTTGGGGCTTCTTGCATCATTTCACTCCTCAAACACTCCACTACGTGATTACGGTAAGAAATCCTAACGAAATTACATCTTGTAAATTTCCGAAAATTCGTTCTTTTTTCCTTTTTCTGCGATTTTTCTGTTTTTAATTATAATGTTTATTGTTGTTGTTTCTAATGTTATTAGACTTGTTTATGTGATTAAAAGATGTTGGTGAGCCATTTATCTATTTTATTTGTTTTATTTTATTTGTTTAATTATTATTTATTTAAATTGTGTAATTTTTGTCAATTTGTGAATTTAATTTTTGTATTATTAATTAATAGGTTTGATATGATTGTTAGATTACAATTGAGCATGTTTGAGTGGTCAAATGTAGAAATTGTAGATTTTTTGTTCTTTTTAGAATAAATTGGAACTTGTTGAAATTTCTAGTCCTGTTTGGAATTTTGTGGGCTTTTTGCACTGTTGTAGAATTAATGTGAAATTTAGAAATCACTGAATTCTTTGATTTTTGTACTTTTTATAGGAATTTGGATAAAATTAGTGAATTGTTGATTTTTTGTAGAAATTTATGGAAAGGTTGGGAGTTTTGAATTTTGTCACAATTAATTGAATTGTTAGAATTTTTGTAATTTATAGGAATTATTGAATTTTAGGTTTTGTGTGGAATTTCGTTGAGTTCTTAGATTTTAGGAATTTAAATGATTTTGTGAAATTTATTGAATTTTTTAAAAACTTTGAGTTTATTGGGTTGGTTATTTGTTGTAAAATTCTTAGATTTTTTTCATAAGTCTTGTTAAAATTCAAATTTTGGAAAATTTGTTGAATTATTGCACTCTTTGTTCACGTTGTTGTTGAAATTTAAAAAAAATTTTGAAATTCCTACATTTTGTGAATTTGATTGAAATCTTTTAGAATTTTGAATTTTTTAAGACTTTGTAGAAATTGTTTGAATTTGGGTTTTAGAATTTTGTTTTAGGGTATTTTCAAGAATTTCTAATTTGTTTATGTATTTACCCATCGATTTGTCAAAATTGTTTGCAATTAATCATCTAAAATTATCTTTCGGTACTATGTCACGAGCAAAAGCATCGAGCCACCTCCGAGTGAGGAGTGAGCGAGACGCCATTGGTGAGGAAGAGACGGCGACAGAGATTTTGACATCACCCGGTTCTCTCTAGGAGAACCGGAGTGGTATCGGTTCGAGAGCATAGACTTTGTATATGAGCTACACATAGCTCAGGTGGGCGCTGCCACCGAGCCGGGGGTGGGCCCCGATCACATTGCCTACAGATCTTCCCGACTTGGTTTGAGTTCTATCACGAACATCGAGGACAAGAAGGGCACATGGAGAGAGGATTGAGTCCTCTTAGAGGGTTCGATTGGAGATCACCCGGAGCACTATAGCTCGGGGGTGCGATGGAGGGTCCATCTATTGATTTGAAGAAGGACTTCTTGTCACCGGGTGGGATCCCTCACATGCTATGGCGATTTGGAGTCGCATATGAGGAGTTCAGGGTCCCAGAGCTCGATCTTTCCAAAGACGCCATTATTTTGTACACGCCCACAATGTCATCCCAAAGAAGCGGGGGAGTTGAGGAACGATCTATACTTTTAGATCGTATGTTCCATGGTCGAACTCACCATTCGCATTCCCTGCCAACATTATTATCGGTCATATTAGGGGCGGCGGGAGGACATCCACATCATTCCACTTTGGGTTTCCCGACTTATTTCACTTCTCCTCCAGGCGGGTGATTCCCCAGTATCCCACCTACTCCCATGGCTGAGCTCATTGGATTGTTGAAGGACCTACATATAGATGTATCGGACATCGCCCTCGAGAGCAGAGAGCTACTAGAGAGGGAGGGAGGAGAGGCGGCTCATCGTCTGCACCACCACCACGGGTGGCGGTCATGGACACTCGGAGGATTTCAGACCAGATGATCGAGAGATGGGATCGCATGGAGACAGTTCGGCCTTCGATGGGGTATGGAGGAGCAGATCGGGGCTTTGAGCACTCGATATAGAGCATCTCGGCATTCACCCTGGCGACTATCCAGACCACCGGAGGCGATGGTGGAGCTGCGGGGGATGATGGATCCGCCCCATGATTTGCTTTTTATTCTACTCGTGCTTTATTTCTCTTTTTATGTTTGATCTTGTATTCTGATTAGGTTTAACTGTTAGACATACTTTTGGTTAAATTGCTTGAGGATGTGTATATTTGTTTAAATTTAGCTTTTATGTGCTTATATGTGTTGATTGTGATTTGAAAATTTGGGTTGCTGGCAGGGAGTTTTCATCCAGTTATAGGGGAAACTCTGCCAAAATTTTAAAAAAAAAAAAATTTAATTGCACATTTGCCTCACAAATTGATTTGTTTTTCGAAATTTGATTGCAATTGTTTTCATCCTTTTGAAATAAAAGCCCGTGTGATATGAAAAATCCTTTTTCCATCCTACTCGGAAATAATTATTATGTGATTGTGACATTGGCATTTTAGAAAGTATGTTTTGTAAAATAGGCAAAATTATGCCTCAATTTTTTCCTATTAAATGAGATCTCTTCTTTTATTGGATTTTACAAGAAAATGATTGATATTGTTGGCAAATGATCCTTTTTCAATTGATAAAAAAAAAAAAAGCAAGAAAAGTAGCAAAGTGAGAATTTAAATTCTACTCCAATGATTCTAGTACTAAGTAACCGGAGGTTTAGCATCTACAAATGTTAACTTTCGCGTAAAACGGTGCTTGAATTATGAGTATGCAAAGCAGTTTGAACAAGTAAAATGTTGAGTAACCGGGAATCTTCACCTAAAAATGTTGATTTTCGCGTCAAAAGACATCTTTACTATTTGAGCAAGAAGGCATATGTCGAGTAACCGGGAGTCTTCACCTAAAAGTGTTGATTTTCGCGTCAAAAGACATTATTGCAATTTGAATAAGAGGATGTGTTTCAGTAAATCCTTTTAGCAGTAAAATCTGAGAAAATATGGAAAAGGCAAGTTTGAATTGACTATATGAGTCGTTTGATTGCAAAATTTGGTGAAAGTGAGAAATCAAGTTTGAATTGTTAAAATTGAGGTATAATTGTCTCTCTTTACTTGATATTATGAGTATTTGATGCAAATTGAATAATTGCATAATAATGTTTTGCGGTTTATGAGGATTTGGATTTCCAAAATCGCATGGTTTATTTCAATCCCATAACTTGTTTTGATGAATATTTCCTATCACTTGAAGAACAAACAATGTTTCAGCACGAATATCGATGAATGTGTTTTGTTGCATGATTCTCATATGTTTTAGTTATTTTGATGGCTATGATCACAAGAGTTTTACACTTTATGATTAAAAAAAAAAAAAAAAAAAAAGAATTTCCATGGACTAATTGGTTAATATTTCATGACTTCGGGTTAACAATTCAGGTTGACACTGGGGCAATTTTGTTTTGAGAGTGCTCTCAATTTTGGATAATGCATTCAAGATTAATTTTTGCCGGAAAAGATTTGCAGATCAAGACGATGGCAACATATGCGGATTTGTTCCAACCCTGTAGAGGAAAAGTTTGGGTTACACTCTTCAATTTTTCAAAATCCATCAATTCTCGAAAATAAAAAAAAATTAAAAAAAAGAGGAAGAAAAGAAAGAAAAAAGAAAAAAAAGAAATGAGAAAAAAGAAAGAAAAAGTCATTGTTCCTATCAATCACTTGCTTTTCAAGTCAAGAAAATCAAAAATCAGAATTGCACCATTTCATCGAGTGCATCATTACTTGCATTTTACATTTATCATGTTTGAACAACTTGTGTTTTATTTTTCAAAGTCTGGCAATCCAGCATTTATATTTTCATCTCTCCCATCTAGTCATTCAGGCTTGGGTCCAATCCCACTAAATCGTATGTTTAGTCATTCAGGCTTGGGTCCAATCCCACTGAATAGCATTTTTACATTTTTGCATCTAGTCATTCAGGCTTGGGTCCAATCCCACTGAATAGTATGTTTAGTCATTCAGGCTTGGGTCCAATCCCACTGAATAGTATATTTAGTCATTCGGGTCCAATCCCACTGAATAGTATGTTTAGTCATTCAGGCTCGGGTCCAATCCCGAATAGTCTAAATTTGGAAGAATTTAAATTTCATTTTGGTCCTATCTCCGTTCTTCAATTTAAATTTCTTGGTTCTTTGTCTCACCCCCTTCTACCTCCCTTCTTCAATTTAAATTTGTTGGTTCTGTCTCCCTCCACCCTTCTATCTCCGTTCTCGAATTTTACAAGATTCAATATTCATTATAGTTCATTTGCATTGGAACTACGTTTGACGATTCTCATGTCGAGATACGTAGGCAACTCTACGAGTTCGATCCGTTATGCATTTTAGTTTGAAAATTGGCAATCTAATATTCCTCTTGTTTACAATGGTTCGATACAACCAGTAGAATAAGCATTTGGTGTCTCACGTCTTTGTCTAGAGTTTCTTGAAACTTCAGACAAAGAGCAAGTCAGACACCAAATTTTGACTATTTCATTTATTTTTCCTATGTTTTATCTATTAATGTTTAGTTATTTATTTTTGAATTTTCTAACACTTTTTTCTCATTTTGTAGGTTTTCTTAAAAAAAAAAATCAAAAGCAGCGGACTAGTTCTGATAAGTCCAGTAACCAGTCAGCGTAACTTGATCGGCGAAAAAAAAATGATTTTTCCGAACTTCGGATCATCCTTTTCCAGCTGTATTTTCCGATGCTTGAGCGATAAGAAACCTATTTAAACATTCCCCAACTCACCCCTAACCCCAACAACTCATCTAACGCTTCAAAATTAGCTCACCTCATCCCAAGAACATCAAAACCCTTAGTTCTAGGTTTGGTGGCTATAAATAGCCTAGATTAGGGTTTAACAAAGGGTTGGAAAAAGAGAGAAAGGAAAGAGGGAGAGAAAAAAGAGAGAAAAAAATTGGAATTAGAGAGAAAAAAAAAGAAAGAAGAAAAGGAAAAGTTAGGGTTTCATACTTGAGATTATTCTTGGAATTTCTCTCCTCTTGTTTAGATTCAAGATTCGGGTAACATCCTTCTACTTTATTTATCATTTTTTGATCGTAAAATTACCAGAAATTTAGACCTTTTGGTGGAACCAAGGTCTTGAATAGTTTTTCCTTTAGTTTATGATATTTGATGATGATTATCGGTTGTTATATGAGCATGTTGTGTTTATAAAGCCTTGGTAAGGCTAGTAGATTTGTTTTACGTTTAAAATCAGGCGTTTGATGCTTACGTGATGATCTTTGTTGTGATTCCCGAGAAATTTCGGAAAAATGTTCTTCACGTTTTGAAGATGTGAAGAAAACGCTGACCACTTGCGCTGAATACTCAGCGTAGCGCTTTCTCTTGAATGTTTGAAGATGTGAAGAAAGCGGGTAGAGCCGATCCAGCGTAACCTCCGCGCTTCTAGCCTGCTTCTTCCCTTCCATTTTCTTGTCTATTGATGATGTCAATGTTTAAGATTTGGCCTTCCGGTTTTAGTTTGTTTTGACATGATCGAATGCTTGTGTTTGATGTTTTAAATAGATCCCTTGCCTCAAGATTTTGTTTGTGATATTGTTCAAAAAAGCGGAAGCAATCTTCGGTGTTTTGAAGATGGGAAGAGACGCTGCGTCGGTCCGTTGCGTTTCCTCGAACTTTGATTTTGCCTGTAACTATGTCACGCTGTTACGTCTTCGATCCGCGTAACCTCTCTTTCTGTATTTTGATATTTCCTGCCTTTGTTCTAGAATCTTACTCTATTTCCTAGTTTTATCTGTGTTGCTTGCAGTCTGTTTAGATACCTTCTCTTTGAACTTTTGATTGATTTTTCCTTTAAATTGGTACCTTGATCCCTTTTGTTGACATTGAGTCTTAGATAACTATTCCCCTCATCTAAGGATTCAATTAAGGCATCACATCAAGGGATGGTAACTCCTTTCTTCTATTATGTGCTCATTATGTGTTTTTGCATGATTTTGCATGTTGTAAATTAAGTTTCCCTTTGCTTTTATTCATGTCTAGTCTTTATTTATGTCATTTAATTTTTGAGTAAATCATTTGGAGGCCTTGGATGCCAAGTTGTAATAGATAGGTTTAATTTTGCAAAAAGTGTATTTATTCTAGAAAATGTAATAGTTAGATTATTATTCCGAATTTTTCCCCCTTAGAATGTATTTAGGTTTTCCCCAATGTAATAATTAGGTTTGATATGCTTATTTTGCATGCTTGCATGATTATGTGTTTATTTGCTTTCCTAGGGCCTTGCATTTAGATATTATGCCTATGTGTTATGTGTTTATGTGTTTTATGTGTTTACTCGCTTTATTATCATGTCTACATGTTTATTGTGTAAATGTATTGACGTCACCACATTAGTTCAACGCTAGTTGTGGCCTTTCCTTTCGATTTCTCACTAATCCAATGTTAGTGAGAACCTTTTGACGAGGGCTACTCCAATGCTAGACCCTTAAACGCCGTTCATGCATTAGATACAAATTTCACACACTTTTCACTTTTAGAGTTTCTTTCCCCTTTTGCATGTCACTATTCTCCCATCCCGTATGCGAAACATCTCATTTAGTTTTCTTTTTATTAGATTAGTGCATTTAAGGCATTACCCTTTGAATTAGGGAAAAGAGCGAGTATGGCTTCCTAGCCTTAGCACGCTTTTATTACCTTCTATGAAAAGGAAGATTCAAAGTCACGAACTTAGTCCCCCGCACCCGTTATGTTGCATTATCCTTCTTTAGGACATACACGTGCATTATTTTAAAGGCTATCAAATTCATTCTTTAAAAATCAACTTTCTTCTTCATGTTTTAGCAATTCAAAGTCAAAAGGCCACTTTTCTTAAAACTGCATCTTTTTGGAAATTCAAGTTCCTCTTTGCACTTAAGAATTGACATGTTCAAAAATCCAATTTCTTTTCTCTTGATACTTTATAAAAAATTGCATTTTTTGAAAACCCTATCTTTCCGTTTATTCGAGTCCCATTGTTTGCATTTTTTTTCGTGACCTCCTCAAGGGATCAAAATTGGATGACGCAACTAATGTGATCAATTCCAATCATACCTCAAGGAGACATTTTGCCCCTCTCGATCCAACATTAGGTCTAGGTTTTGCATCCATATAGACAACATCCAAATGTAATAAATTTTAAAGTTAGAAATTAGGAAATTTTCAACTAAATCTTGCAACTAGCTTTGGCTAGGTTAGAAGGGTGCCTTAGAGACGAGTAACATCGAATCTTTGCCTTCCCTTCTTTCAACCGTGACCCCCGAACCTTTTTTTCTCTAGTTTTTCAAAGACCTGGAGTCGTCTAAAAAGGGTTTTCTTTGTTTATTTTCATTAATTAAATCTTTTGGGTGACTTGGTACACCTAAAACTCCATACCAAGTGGCGACTCCAAACCTTTTCAAAAAATCCTTTTCTAGACTTTTGTCTTTTATTTTGGGTCCAAACCGTCGCATTTTCTTTAGTCCCATGACCCCTTTCCCTTTCATCTTTTTTCAAAAAAACGAAATCTTCTTCTTTTTTCCATCAAAAAATGGGGCGCGACAGGCATCCCAAAACAAACAAAAATTTGAGATCTTACAAAATCTGCAACTACTTTGAACTCATTAGTTCGGGTGGCTTTTGCTTCCACCCACTTTGAAACATAGTCAATAGCCAATAAAATATACAGAAAATCATAGGATGATGGAAAGGAACCCATAAAGTCAATATCCCAAACATTAAAAATTTCACAAAAAAGCATGGGGGTTTGAGGCATTTGGTCTCTATGGGAAAGATTACGTATCCTCTGACATCAATCACAAGACTTACAGAATAAGTATGCATCTTTGAATAGAGTAGGCCAATAAAACCACTCTCTAACACCTTACGGGCTACTCGTTTCAGTCCAAAATGACCCCCACACGCATAAGAATGACAACAAGTTAAAATGGAAGTAAATTCACTTTCACTTACGTATCTTCGCATCACTTGATCTGCACAATGTTTCCAAAGGTATGGTCATCCCATATGTAGTACTTAGTATCACTCTTAAGTTTGTTCTTTTTTGCCTTTGACCAATCTACAGGTAACTGATTAGTGACCAAATAGTTAACCATATCTGCATACCGAGAAAGAGATAAATTAACAGAAAATAAATGCTCATCAGGAAAAATCTCCCTTAACGGAAAGTCATCATTCGCAGTAGGCAGTTTGCTCAAATGATCAGCAACTAGATTTTCTACCCCTTTTTCATCTTGAATTTCCAGATCGAACTCTTGTAGCAATAATATCTACCGAAACAACCTTGGCTTAGCTTCTTTCTTGGTCATCAAATACCGCAACGCTGCATGATTAGAATAACAATTACTTTAACTCCTAATAAGTAAGATCTAAATTTTTTTAAGGCAAAAATAACAGCTAAAAATTCCTTTTCTATGGTGGAGTAGTTCAATTGGGCTCCATTCAATGCCTTTGAAACATAATAAATTGCATGAGCGCTTTTCCAACTTTTTGCCCCAAGACCACTCCCACTACAATGTCACTTGCATCACACATGAGCTCGAATGAGAGATTCTAGTCCAAAGGTTGGATAATCGGTGGTGAGATCAATAACTCTTTCGACTTATTGAACGCCTTCTTGCAATCATTATTGAATTCAAATGGCACATCTTTTTGTAAAACTTTGAACAATAGAGTTCCAATCTTTGAGAAGTCTTTAATAAACTTGCAATAGAAACTTGCATGTCGCAAAAAAGAACACACTTCCCGCACCATTGCGGGGTAGGGTAGGGTAGGGTAGATACAAGATCTATCTTAACTTTGTCTACTTCAATGCCTTTAGATGACAACACATGATCCAAAACTATCCCATACTCAACCATAAAATGATATTTTTTTCAATTAAGTACTAGGTTAGTTTCAATATATCTTCTTAAAATTAAGGTCAAATTATCAAGACACTCATCAAAACTGTCATCATAGACACTGAAGTCATCCATAAATACTTCTATTATTTTTTATACATACTCACAAAAGATGCTTACCATACACCTTTGAAAAATTGTATGTGCATTACACAGTCCAAAGGGCATTTTTCTGTAGGCAAAAGTACCAAATGGGCATGTGAATGTTGTTTTCTCCTGGTTCTCTGACACTATGGCAATCTCAAAGTAACCTGAAAAACCATCTAAGAAACAATAATAAGCATAGCAAGCCAATCTTTCAATCATCTGATCAATAAAGGCGAGAGGGTAATAGTCCTTTTTGGTTACTGCATTAAGTTTGCAGTAGTCTATGCATTGACGCTATCCGGTAGGCTTGCGAACTGGAACAAATTCACCCTCATGATTTGCTTCTACCGTTATTCCAACTTTCTTTGGGACCACTTGCACCAGACTTACCCACTGACTATCGGAGATGGCAAAAATTATCCCTACATAGAGAAGCTTGAGTATCTCATTTTTCACCACCTCCATCATCATAGTTTTCAGTCTCCTTTGCGCTTGGCACACCGGCTTTACATCCTCTTCAATCCTAATCCGATGCATACACAAAGATAGATTTATGCCTTTGATATCAGCAATTGACCATCCTATTGTCTCATTGTGTTCTAAAAGTACCTGTATCAACTTTTCTTCTTGAACAGTTGATAACTTTGTCGAAATTATGACTGGAAGAGTTTTCCCATTACCAATGTATGTATATTTGAGATGATCTGGCAAAGGCTTCAATTCCACTGCTAGCGCCTGCACCATAGAAGGTAACAACTTTTGATGAGATTCAGGTATAAACAGGGGTGTAAGGTCATAGTTCCTTGTAGTAGATGCTAGTGATTACAATGCTCCAACCATGTGCCTCAACTCCGCACTTAACTCCACATCATAAGTTATTTCCAACTCAAGATACTTGGTTAAGAATTTCTAACTCATCCCTGCTATTCAACTCAAAAACTTCCTGGATCACAGGGTTAATTACGCTTATAGCAAAAATAGGGTGGGATTCAAATGGATATTTCATAATATCAAATATACTAAAGTGAACCACCTCCATATCAAATTTCATTGTAAGGGTACCCCTTTTTACATCGATTTTTATTTTGACAATGCTCAAGAAGGGTCTCCCTAATATAAGAAGTGATGAATTTGCAGAGTATTCATCATGCATGTCAAGTATATAGAAATCAGCAAGAAACACTAATTCATTCACGTGGACCAAATCATCTTCAATTAGCTATCAGGATATGTATTAGTACGGTCTGCTAACTGAATTATGATCCCAATTTCCTTTAATGGTCCTAGATTTAAAAGAGGTATAAATACTCTTTGACATCACATTAATTGACCCTCCTAAATCTAGTATCGCATCTCTAATATTAGTATTCCCTATTCCACATGAGATAGAGAATATACTTGGATCTCCACATTTTGGTAGTAGCTTTCTTTGCAACACTACCCATCCATTTTCTCCCACCACAACTCTTTCATCTCCCCTTAAATTTCTTTTATTGACGCACAAGTCCTTCAAGAATTTTGCGTTGGACACCTACTTGATCGCATCCAATAGAGGGATGTTTATTTACTCTTTACGGAACACCTCTAGAATCTCTTTCTCCTTATCTTGCTTCCTTGGCTTCTCCAACCTACTAGGGAAAGGTGATGGACTAGTCTTAACTTTAATTACAAAGTCAGAGATTACCTCAGCAGTCATTTTGCCCATTCCTTCTTCTTCCGGCGCTCTCTCAATTTGATCCTCATTTTTATCCTTGGAAACCACTGGTTTGGGATCTTCGATCTCTTTCCCACTTCTAAGGGTCATAGCACTCATGTTATTTGGGTTCACCTCAGGATATGAAGGTAATCTTCCATCTATTTTAGCTTCTAAACGATTGACCATAGTTGATAATTGACTCATTTGTGTTTGGAAATTCTGGATGCTGGAGTCTGTCTTTTGCTGGAACTGCAAGATGTTAGAAACCAAGTTTTTAACTATATCCTCAAGAGATGTACCTGATGAACTGGAGGAAGAAGGTTGAGGTTTTGGTTGATATGATTGCTGAAATCCTGGAGGGCGATTTGGAAAGGAATTCTGCTGCCTGTTCCTATAGTTGAAGTTGGGATGATCTCTCCAACTTCGAATTGTATGTGTTCAAAAAGGGTCATACAGTCTGGGCATGCCACCAGTCATATTTACCTGTGCTCCCTCCTCTTATAGCATTGGACACGTGTCTGTGGAGTGACCTACATTTGTGCAAATCCCACACTTCTTGGTTTGTTGCGAATTCCCTACAACTAGTTGTCGAACAAAAGATGTCAGATCAGATGGCTATTGTTGAATAGATGAAACTTCTACCTCGTTCACTCTACGAATAAGGTATTCTCACGGGAGTCAAATTGTTGTGAATTCTCTGCCATTTCATTGACTAGCTACCATGTCTCTCTAGGGGTCTTGTTTGCTAGTGCTCCACCACTGGTCGCATCAATGATGTTCCGGTCAGACAACTGAAGCCCCTCATAAAAGTATTGGATCAATAATTGTTCACTAATTTGATGTTGTGGATATCTAATGCACAATTTATTGAACCTCTCCCAATACTTATATAGGGATTTCCTGGAGTGCTATTTAGTACCACATATCTCCTTTCGTAAACTTGTAGGCAAGTAGGGAAGTATTTTTTTAGAAATTTCTTCTTCGCTTGCACCCACTGTGATACTATCACGCGGTAGGTAGTACAACCAGTCTTTGCTGCATCCTTAAGGGAAAATGAAAAAGCTCTAAGCTTTATTTGTTCATCAATAACCCCAGGAGGCTTCATACTTGAGTAGACCACATTAAATTCTTGAAGGTGTTTGTGGGGTTTCTCACCTGAAAGACCATGAAATGGGGGTAAGAGGTGGATCAAGTCAGATTTTAACTCAAAAGAAGTATTTTCATCTAAATTTGGAAAAATAATGTATAAGGGTTGTTGGGTTAAATTAGGAGTAGCCAACTCCCTTAGTATCCTGTTATTAGCCATAAAATACTCTTCTCATTCCGAATCACTTGAGTAGTCAGTTGAAAATTCTACCAACTCAATTGCCAAGTTAAGCAGAGATGTCAGAGACGACTATCCTTCCATGCATTTCTGGTATCTTTTCTTAACCTATGCTGTCTTCTCAATCTTAGGATCGATATCAATTCACCTATATGGGAAGAGCGAGGGCATAAATTAGCAAAAGTACCAGAAACAAAATAAAATGAACTCAAAAAGAAATGAATAATTCAGGCACTAAGCCTTGGCAATGGCACCAAAAATTGACAGGCGTTGAGCCAATTCAACAATAAAAGAACTTAGTTGCCACCTAGTAGCCTTGAGTCAATTCTAGTACTGGAGTAAGGATTATGGATATGTAATGGGTTATTTGATTCACCCCGATTTCGAAGAGTTTGTTTAATTCGATATACCAGAATTGGCTATTCATGAGAAATTATTAATTTGTATATAGGGCAAGTAGGGTCGTGTCCTCAAGAACTGGAAAAAATCGCTCTTTTTCAAGTTAAAAAAAGAAACGGGGGAGTTTTGAGAATTAAAGACTAACAAAATAATATCAAAATAATAAAATATAAAGAATAACTAAGAGAGACAAATAGTGGGAAAAACTCTAACCAAGGATACATTTCAGAGATGGTTCAGGTAACTGATCATTAATGAAAATATAATCCCAATATTAATAAACAGGTTGTTAACTGCCGATACAATCAGACAATCAGTTTCTCCTTACTGTTTTGATAGTCAAGGTATGACCATTGATTATTTCCTTAATCTAGAAATAACCCTAGGTACGACTGTAGAATTTAATTTTCTAGTTGCATCAAAAATTAGAGAAACCCTGTTCAATAAACATGCTACGGAAGTTTATTTAAATTAGATTGTACATTTTTTTGACACAAACCCAATTATGCCAGTTGCTACTGGAATTAGAATAGTCAAATAATTACAGATTTAACTATTTTAATTAGCAAATAGATTACGTGAATAATTAAATATTGCACACCTATTCAATCACACACAATAATCATAACCAATAAAAGCAGAAACATACAAATACTAATGAATAGAAAACTAAATAAAATCAATTAGATCTCACAGTGGTAGTTGAACCAAATCCTCAATTGTCCCATTGACTAGAAATTCGAAATTAGCTCCTTATTAGTGGAGAATAAGCCATGCAAAAATCCGTTGGGAGTTCACAATAATTGTTTCCCTAATTGTTGACAGAAAAGAAGACTAAGTCTTTTTTCGATTTTTGCCTTCTAGAAAGACCCCCGAGATTACAATACTTGTGAACGATTTTCTATTCTCTCGGATAAAGACAATGACTCTTGAATGATTGATCTCCTTGTGCTAAATCAATCTAGTGAATCCCCCAAATCCTACTCCTATGGGAAAAATGAAAATAAAAATCCTTCCCAACTACTACTATCCCTAATCGAGAACAATGAATACAAATAGGAAAATTCCAGCTTGTCAAACTTGAAATTTGACTTGATTGGAAAACCACTTTCGATGTGTATCCCATTCTCGATTATGCGGTGCAAAACCACTAGAAAATCTTCATTTAAAAACTTTTCGTTCCAATTCCTGAAATTAACACAAAATATCAATTGTAAGTAGAATCAATCAAATAAAGCGATATTTGGTATAAATAAAAGGGAAGATATAAACAAATTTACCAACTAAATGCACCCTATCAGTCTTACTACCTCTGCCTAACCATCTCGATACACATTCCACATCCCATTTGCCATTTCATTTCTCATTACCTACTATTCATTCACTTCTTCCTGCAGGGCATTTAGGGGTCTGATATCCGGCATTGGTGATACCCTACCTTCTCCCTGAACCTCTATCTCCTGTTCATGTTCGTTGAAGATGTCATCATCTGGCTGCTCATCGTGTATGAAATTGTGAAGGGTGCAACATGCTATGACCACATTTATTTGCATACTCATAGAAATTTGGTACCGGTCCGCGCAAAATACTGAATCTCCTTTTTAAAACCCTAAAGCATCTCTCAATTGTATTACTAAGCGATGAATGCCTACTATTGAACAGCTATTGCGGTGAGGTAAAACCACCTAGGCCTTGTGCAGATGAGGACTAAAGGGCTGACAAAGCAATTTCTACAGGTAGTACCCATGTGCAGATGTTGGTCAATCTTATCAAGACAATCTCTCATATCCCTCCATTGTGTATGAATTTTATGGTTTCCATTCGTGCAAATCCAATAATGATGAGAAACAATTCTCCATTGGTAACAAACGGTTATCCATTGAGCGGAACAGACTTTCCCGGAGTTCATTCTCCGGGAAGCTTTCGTCCATACGTATGGGTGATAGTGGAATAATAGCATGGTCCCATATTAGTACCCATTTGCATTTTACTCATTTCTTTCAAAGACTAAATTTACACATTCACAAGTCACTACTAGCTTCCAGTGCAAATGGTCAGAAATGTGCAATCACTTTATATTGTCTGGTGCATTGTCTAGCTTTTGCATTTATTATACTGTTTCATGGTCAATCAATCCTGTCAAAACCAACTACTGCTTAGTCGAATGTACTCATGAGTATACTTTTACTTACATATAGATAGACACATATGTATATACTTATAATTACATATATGTGTATACATATATATAAGTATATACATATATACTTATGTATATGTATGTATACTTAAAAACTTATATATACACCTCAGTATATACAAATATATATATATGTGTGTGTGTGTGTGTGTGTACTTATATATATGTACATATTATATATATGTGTGTGTGTGTGTGTGTATACACATATATGTAATTATATATATGTATGGCATGTATATATATATATATACACATATATATAATTACATATACTTATATATGTAATATATATAGACATATATATATACTGTTGTGTATATATGTGTGTATATATATTACATGCATATACATACACACACACACACAGATACTTCTATTTGTCCTTATATGCTCATATATACATATATATACTTATATGTTTGCATATTTATACATTTATCTCAAATCTATATATACTTATATATATACGTAATTAAGTTATAAAAAAAAGACCAAACTTATATACATACTATCTATGCTAATGTACTTATATAAACCTATCTACCTTGGTAGCATTAGCTCCTTCATCGACTTTCATGCTCTGCAACATGAACTCCTCTTGTATCTTTCCCCAGATATCCTTCAAAATTTTCAACAACTCAAAAAAGATCAAAAGAGCTCATTTTAATTTGGCAAATCTCCTTCATAGATGTTAACATCATGTGCTGTTATTGACATATCCAACTTGACACTCTCCAAAAAATATTTGAATAGAATAGTTCCAGGGCATATATAACAATTACAATGCATACTGGAAGGATAAATTCAGCATCTAAAGCAAAGAACACACATGTTAGGAATATGAAATACAAAAAAAAGACCAAACTTATACACTTACACTCTCCTCAAGTCACTTCACGTTACAAAATAGACACAGGACTATGAAATAAAAGTGCTCAAAAATCTCTACAACTGGAACTATAAAGCAACTGTCGAATGCCTGGGAATACATATCGATCAGACTAAAACGGAAAAATATCTCACCACCTAATAGTTCCCAGGGAATGAGTAGCAAGGATGTATGTATGAAGTACATTCCTTTGAATGCCCAAGTTATAATCTAGCATTTGGGGGGGAGGGGTTTAGGATCCAGAATGGTATCAGCATAGTAGTACTAGAAGCTTTCATCAGATTGGAGGAACATGTGGCACCACCTCTCACTCTTTTCAAACTATTTCATGCAAGCTAGCCATTTCCTATTCCATAGCTCTATGGGCTCATGTTTCAGATAACTTTTGTACCAAACTTTTAATGCACCAACGCACCACTCATTACGTTTGTACTTATCATCAATTTTCATCTACGACAACTTACTTATGTTGGTGGCTATATCTCTTCGCTTCCTCGGTCCTTTGAGACTTAGTGCTTACGGACCCGTCATGTGAAGAAGTCCCAAACTTCGATGCTGATTTTTTTACGGACCTCACTTGAACGCAATTCAACCTCGTTATCAGGGCTGAATGGATGTATACATCCTCACCCTAAAAGTCAGTGCTGGGTCCATCCACCTTGGCCTTGCCCTTGAGTTGCGATGAAACAATGCCTCTCTTTTCGGTAGACCAAGGTGAGTGGTGTACATCACTTTGGATGGATGACTGAGCATGCTTGCCCGTGGCTATTCAACCCTCCAGAATTTTAGTCAGCTCAAAGAAACTACCGCAGCTTTGGCCTTCTTATGTATGCATGCCAAAACATTGCAAGTCGTTTGATATATCTTCAAGTTTAGTGTGCGGGGCTTGCCTAAGCAACAGTGAATCAGGTCCAAGTATTGAGGAACATACATGCACAAGGTAGCTGATAAACACGACCTATATACTTAATAAACTGTCCTTCTATATCCTATAAAAACACCCATCATAAATTAAAATAAGTCAGAAACTTAGGCTAGTAAGTTGCAGCTGGTGCACATACGTACTTGATGTTCATTGTAATGGCCAACCAGTTTTTTCCTAAAGAGGAATTAAAAGGCAGTATAGCACATAATTTGAAAAGTTCTAACTCAAATATTAAGACAAGGGGTTGATCAAATAAAAAATTGGACATATATGTATATATATATATATGTGTGTGCGTGTGTGTGTATATATGTACAGCCAACTGCCTGGTAAGAACTTATTCTGAATAGAGTTAAGTTTCATGAGAAAGGGGAGAATACATGATATGTCAATTGAGTGAAAAATAGAAACAACATCACAGCTTTGCAAGCAAATATATATATATATATATATATATATATATATATATATATGTATGGAAAAAAAGTCAACCAAGGCGATACTATGCTTATTATAGATACACTTTTAAGATCAAGATGGGATACCTGCTTAAGAGCACTCTATTTTTCCTTGGTGGCCTGGAAGCTTAAGAGGTTAGCATTCCACCCGACTTCTATCTCAGCGGTTGATTTGGACATCCCAGTAAGGTGTACAAAACACTTCCACTCAACTTCTAACCTGTAGTACTTGGATCGATATTGATCCCATTTCAAATTGACCTTGCACTTGTCATTTATATGTAAGGCCAGGTGATACAAATTGGACCTGCCCTTCTGCAACTTGTCCCAAGCCCCATTCCTGTGCCACTCAACCGATGTTACGACGAATATAGGCTCCAAAGCTGGGTGATTTTTCCAGTCAGCCACTTCAACTTCTTTATTCATCTGAAACAGCATACATGCATAACTTTCACAAGACCGATTGCAGAGTAAAAAAAATTACCAAGAATAAATGATAGAAGGCAAGAATTAAATGAAAGTAGGATGTGCGAGATATACCGTGATGAAGTAGTTTCTTACACAAGCCCGTAAATCGTTCAATCCGGTCTCAGAATGTGCTGGTTGGACTATAATTACACCAATAGCAAAGAAGCAGAGGCAAATTAGCTTTACAGCCAACCCAAGAAAACAAAGACATGCACAAGGGCCTTACTGATACTCTTACTGACTCGCTGGTGCTTATGGGCATATAAACTAGGTGGGAGGAAAGATTAGTGGAGCGACGATTCTTTGTGGACGCACAAATGAAAGCACTTGTAACAACAACAGCTTGATAAACCAGCAGGACATAGCGAAAAATAGCAAACTCCTCCCTTGGTAGCAAAATTTGGATGCACACACAAAAGTCAACATAAGGAACACATTTGAGCTGTGTGTCGAGTGGAAAGTAAACTAACAAAGCATTGAATATATTTCCAAACTAGACAGTGGCTACTACATTTTGGCAACATATATTAACGGCACACAGCAAAATTCTCACATTCAACTTTTATCTACTTTTTACCTAGGATGATTAGTCAAAACTAACAATTCGATAATGTTAAGTATAATAAACGAGTAAATGACTTTTACAGTGAGGCAACAAAACATTTTTATCTATCCAATCAATTTTGTTTCACCAAAACAGTCACAATTTCTAGCGAAACCTTACTAACATCCATGACATATTTCTACTAAGCAAGGCTTAGAAGAAATATGTCCAATTTTATTACAACTTAGTTTACGACCAAGATTAGCGACTTGAAATTCTTTTATACCATGTATCTATCCACAAAACACATGCTGGCCTTTCAGAAGATATCCTTGGCATTATCATCCAGTTCCCTATCTAGCTCAACAAACTGTTCCTTGATTCCCATTTCCAGAATTGTCTCTTGAAAATATTAAGACTCATTCATAATGCCTAAAAGCTGTTCAAGGTAACCACACATCGGATAAACTAACACATATGTAAAGAAAGGGGCCAATACTACTGCATATAGGAAATATAGGCCATATGGATGATTTGTTTTGATACTTTTCAAGCATTCTTGAGGACAGATTGCTGGCTCCCTTCAACAACACTTGAATCTTTGGTTTTGAGTACTTAATGCCAAACTATAATTTTTTTTTTTGCTTAAAAGATTGGTTAACTCCAAATCAAATTTTCTTCCAAAATGGGAATTGATTTCCTATTTGTAATTTGGATGAACATCCAAATCCGCATCAAGCAATGTGGAATTTTATAAAACCAAAACACATTAGCCTGCACTGGTTAACAATGCACAAGAGATATATGTATACAAGTAAGCTTTTAATGTTTTTCAAAGTAAATCTCTTAGCCAAACTGAGCATACGACCACATCAAACATGACTCTCGGATCCTAGTGGAATAATACCGAAGAAGATTTTGTTCACAAGAAATGATAGAGGAAAGATGGCAGAAAGTAAACAATGAAAAACAAAATGCTAAAGAACAAAGGAAAAGTGAATATGATATCTTAAGGATAAAATGAATGCAAGGCATTGGAAAGTGTTGTTGCCCTAAGCAAAACATCAAATTGAAGATCTCAGGATATATTTTTGAACTCCCTGGACCATATGTTCTTCCCTAATTCTATAAAACAATCTTTTGAAGAAATAAGAGTAGATGCAAAAACCACAAAATTTGAGCATAACCAGAAGTTTACATTCTTTCAACGGAATGTCACAAACTAAGAAGTTCATCCTAGATAGAATTGGAGCCATTTTATGTAGTAGTAAAAATCCTTTTCAAGAAACCATGTAAACCATCTTGCATTTAATACCATGGAAAAGGTAGACTAACGTGTAAGTGACTAAAAGTAGAGGACTTTGCATGTAATACCATTAAACAGGTACACACACAAGCACACCATTAACATCTTGCAATTAGATTATACAGTAGGCCCGCAACACTTTAGCATCCACCATAAGTGAACTGCTTTAGATGGTCATGCTGAAATCCAGGCTCCAAATAACAGCAAAACAACTTCCATGTACAAAAGAAAAAAGAAAAAAGGGTGTGTGACAACTTGCCAGACTAATATTCTTTAAGGACAAGAGATTATAGTCACAGATAGCGGTGTCTTAAAGACCTGCCCTACAAGTTTGTGTGATACTTTTTAACTGCTCTTTGTTGACACCAGTGGAGATTTTTCCTTTGACATTTCTACAAATTTTACCATTCTACAGGCTTGTCTTCTAATTGTAGATGTAGATGTACAATTATGAAAGCTTCTCTTGCATCAGAAAACATTTTCCGTGAACCAAATGCGAGGCCAGGACATAATCGTAGGGTATCGATTATTTCAATAATTCTTTGGTAACACTTTCGAATACAATATTCCGTTCAACCAAAAAAATACAAGACAAACAAAATTACATCAAGCATTTATGGAGTAAATGATAAAAGGAAAATTAAGAGTAGATGCACCAAAGTTTAGAAATTGAATAAATACAACTAAATTATGAATATTAATAAAAAATATTCAAGTTCTGACTTCAGGAAATCCTGTAACGTGGTCAACCCTGTCCTTTATTGCATCAGTCTAATACAACAAGCAGAGATCACAACTTTGTCAAAAATTAGGGTTACCAATTTAAGGAACCCTAATTTTACAGGTTGTACGTTTTGGTGGCAATGGGAACAAAACAAGATGGTTAAACGCCATATTATTGGAAACTTTTGGAAATTTCTTTGTCTTACGTAAAGATAGATGGGCTATTACTACTTGGAAAATTTGCGACGAGATGGCTAGCCGATGGTGGACTTGTTTCTCGTGATAGCAGGCACCTATCTTCCTCACCCTATCGCCCGCACTCAATAAATAGGACCGGCGAGAACCTCCAGCAGGATCAGCTAATCTAAATCAGCTTCAATTGTCGAATCCAACCACTGATTGACTGATACTTTACACTAAGAGAATTGATGAGGAACTAATGGCGGACTTGGTAGCCGGCAGCTTGGGCAACCTTTCTTCCTCAGCTCAACCGCTTCGCTCTCAACAAATAGGGTAGACGAGAGTAGCTTAGGCAAGATTAAGAAGTAATTCAGCTTCAATTGCTAAACCCAACCACCGACTGGATTGATCTTATATCGGAGAAGTGATGAGGAAGGAGAGAGTAAAGGCGAAGCGTGAATGAGTAGGTGAAACAACTTTGTACAGAGAATCTCTTAACGGGCAAAATTCATTTTTTTGTCCGACACTGTTTTGGATAAAAATTTTGGGGAGCCTTTTTTCGGTCAAATATGGTCAATTTATTCCAGTATTTAGTATTTGGAGAAATACAATACAACAGTCCATACAAAGCCAATGCAATCTACACAATAAGTTACTTGGAAAATGTGGATTAAGAGATTTGATTAAAAAATGGTGAAGAAAGGGGAATCAAGTTAGATTAATTACCTAGTCTATCAAGGATAGATTTAACATTATTCTACAGCTAAATGAATTAAACTTCGATGGAAAGGAGTGTGTGAAACATAATTTTAAATATAAAGTGTTATCAAATTTATATTCATACAAAATCATATACGTCATAACTTTAATCTTTGAGAATAAATGTCATACGTGCCTATGTCACTGTGCGTGTGTGCAAACACTCATATATGGATACAAATTTGTTGTTGAGTCCTCACTATGAGAGTAATTTATATAGGAAGTCCAAATTCTTTTATCACATTTATATTCTATTCATAGATTAATCACTTTCGTGATTTTTTCTATTATCTACATCTCTTTTACTTTGGGTGATAACAAGGATAAATTTTGATAACAAATTTTGGTTTGGTTACTATATTATTGTATGATTTTGGATTGATAAGTAAAATTTAATAAAAAAACATGGCCTATTTCTGCTAGGCATGAAAAATGCGATAGCAGAGATGGGGAGTTGGGGGTGGGATGGAAGTAGACTCTCCTTTGTTTTGTTTTTTCCTTTTTAGGTCTTGGATGGTGAAGGGTAACCTCATTAAACTTGTTAAAACTAAAGTTTAATTTTATTTTGATTCTTTATGGTATTAACCTCAAAATAGAACTAATTCATGCTTTTTCCCGACAAGGTTGTTTTTGTTTTTTCCTCCCTCATATTGCTCTTGTTGTCATATTTTATTTGCCTTATAGTTTTGTTTCAATTTCTTGAATTATCTTAGTTGTTTTGGTTTTATCACCTACCTGTTTACTTAAATAATTGTTAGAAGATACAATATATATATATATATATATATGCCCATATAAGGGACTCACAGGAGAAGCATGAGAAAAGGTCAGGAATGTATTTTACTATAGGGGGTCAAAGAAGGATAGGACCTTCGCCTTACCTCTATTCTACCCTATTGTCATTCCTGTTGAGTAATTAATACTTCTTATTTTAAAATCGTTCAATTGATTAATGAGGAAAAATGGCCTATATTGAATTGAAATGTGGATCATGATTTGAAATTTTTAATCATATGAAGTAAATGAAAACTTACAAAAAATATTTAATTAAGAAAAGACTTTAGTTTATTAAATTACTTCAAAATGATTGAACGCCAATAGATTTTAATTGATACTTTAGAAAGATTAAGAGAAATTTAGTTACCAAAATAAGAGAGTTTAGTCAACAGATGCAAATTAGAGGTAATAAAGTAATTATAGTTACCACATAGTTTAAAAAAAAATTTACTTTTCTCTTTTTCCATTAAAGCTCTGAAATTAATAGTACACAGTATCAAATGCATTAAATTAATAGTTTAAGGTGTAAAGTGAAAATGAGTGAGAGGTGAGGGTGTGCATGTGGCAATATATTATGCAAAGTGTAGGGGACCGCTTTTCCAATTTCAACTAAAAGAAACCTTTTTCCCGCAGAAGAAATCGAAGAAGAGGCGAAGTTTCCCAGGAAAAATATACATTTCCCTTCCCCTGCCTCGTTCCAAACGCCATCTTCATCGTCCCCGCGAAACCAAGACCACCTTGGCTGGCCTCCCTCTTCTCTTCTCTTCTCCACCATCCTGCATCTTTTCTTTTTTTTGAATTTCTGGGTTCATCTTTTTATGCCTAATACTTCTAATCAATTGCAGAGGCCATTCGATGGAGGCCAGCCATTGAATGGTTTTGTTTTTGTTCCACCACTGCTATGTCAATGTGTATTCAGATAAATGTACGTAGGAATCAGATAAGAGTTGGGTGTTAAAGAAAAGAAAGAAAATAATGGATTTGGTGGGCTCCCCCTCCGCCTCTTCCGCCTCCACTTCTGCACCCAACGATGTCACTTCCCAGGTTTGCCATTTCTTACTCTTTGACCTCTGAAATGCTCCTTCTCCAAGAGGTACTCAAGTTATCTTTTTCTTTAGATTCAATAAGAAAAATTAGTCATAGAGTATGAAAATGATCAATCTCATAAAAACATTCCAATAATGCTTTAAATTTCCTGGGTGCTCATATCGCTTGCGCTTTGTTCAGTTTGTTGAATTATGTTCTTTATTCCTTTGAGGTTTGTTTCAAATGCGATGTAATGGGTCCTCGGTTGATTGGATTGATCTTCCCTTATATTACATCATAGTATTGTTTTTACTCGATAGATACCATAAACAAACTCTTCCCTTATTAGTTGCCCAGTTTGCTTTCGAAGATATCACTGTTAAGTTTTAAGGTAAATCTTCGGAAAAATTCACATATGTTCACATATGAAACACCGGACCCCCCCCCCCCAACCTCTTCCCCCCAAAAAAAATTTTTTTTTAAGAAAAAAGAAAATATGAGTTTCTCTCAAGTTTGTGCTTTTACTAGTGTTTCCTTCCGAAGCTCATCCCTTGCATTTGCCTCTGTCCTTAGTTACTGAGCTATTATGTTTGTTTTAGAAGTTGGTATTGATTTGTTACTTTGATTTTCTATGTACTGCTGTGCGCACTTTTTGATGGAACTGAAACTCTTGGCATCATAAAGAAAGAAAAGGAGAGCCTGTTTTTAGTCTTGCATGAGTTAGGATACCACTGTGCATTCTAGAGCGCAATGCAAGTTGCAGGCTTTGTTCAAGTGAACAGCAATCTTATTTCCATGTAGCCTACAACTATGTTAAGTTGACTTGTGTAAACTTTTAAAATACCATCAGATACATTACAAATAACAGATTCTAACATAGAACAATTCGCAAAAAAGTACCAAAAAAAAAAATCCATTGCAAATAGCATCTGCAAGTTAAAAGAAAAGACTGCATTCAGTTATAGTGAACAAATAGTTATATGTCATGCTTCTAGCATTTAGAGCATTTTAGGGTGCATAAACTGTTAAGCTCTTAATCATCCTCATCAATCAAGTAAAAAATAGCACTTTGAGGTTCTACCCTAGTAATAATTGGTTATCATATGGTCGTCAGACCACAAAGTAATCAAGCTACGTACTTACTCAATGGTCTAGATAAGACAAAGAGAACCAATGGTTTTAAG
Organism: Gardenia jasminoides; assembly: GCA_013103745.1. NCBI lineage: Eukaryota > Viridiplantae > Streptophyta > Magnoliopsida > Gentianales > Rubiaceae > Gardenia > Gardenia jasminoides. Next base: position 9,685,921 of record CM023099.1, on the reverse strand, counting down.
AAAAGCAAAGCCAAGAAAAGGATAAAGTCCAAGAGACCTCCATTGGTTGCTCGCTTGAGAGAGCACAAAGTTCTCTCTCTCTCTTTTTTTTTTTTGGCGCTTGCTCATGCACTTTTTACTATTATGTTCTTGCTCAACACCTAAAAACACTGTATTGATCATTAATGCTGTCATGAGATATTTATGTTTTTTTCCTTGTTATGGAGAAATTGTTTTTGCCTTTTTATATTGTCATTGTAGTGACTGATTTAAAGCTATGTGGTTAGCTGTAACCAAAGGGGAAATTGGAAACTAATTTAGATCTATTAGGAGATTAATTATTGAATGTGAACGGCATTCTAGAAAATTTGGTTTAACAGCTCATAAAAGTTGATCCAAGTTGCTATTGACCTTCATGTGTTTCTCTTTTACTCTTCGGACTATAAATGCTATGGGCTTTTGCTTATGGTTTCTCAGACATATCTCTACAGATTATGAATCTAATTTTGGAAACTCATTACTCAATAAACCACTCGAGGAGTGTTTCGGCACTAAGAGAACCTTTGAGTGAAAATTTATTATTCTTCTCACTTACCTTTCAAGTCCCCTCATGAAAGAATTCACTTTGACCATTTCACTCGTTGAATCATCTTTTCAGCAGAAATATGATTTGCAGCTTCTTTTGGATGGGACTGAGTTTCAAGACTTGTTCTCGAGTTCCTCTTGTATCTCTTCTTTTTATTTTCTTTTGAACTGAATCCGAGGCAGTACAATCCTTCATAAATTTAACTAAATCCTTTTTATTTGAAGTTGGTGACTTGAGTTGGACAGTCCTAGGCTTCAAGGATTTTATCCTCTTCGTTTCAACAGCATGTACATATATGCATTATATATGCATGTAAGTATGTGTGTGTATGTATTCCATACATAATTATATATATAATATGCATAGTCCATAATCTATTTTAAGGACATAGTAAGATATACTAAATTTAGCAGAACCACATTGCCTGAGTGTGAAAATGAAGGGTGAAGTTCAAATGACGGAAGGTTTATAGTGGATACCTAGGTACACAGATGAAGAAGGCTATAGTAACCAACAAACTACTGCTGGAAGTGGAGAATAATAACATGTTTATCTTTCGAGTCTTGTGCTGTCTTGTTATGGTTGTCTTTTCTTATCCGTGTTGTAGTTGTAGTACCAAACTTGAATGTAATTTATATTTTTTTGTGCATGTACAGCTGGAAGTATATAATTTTAGTCAAGCTGCTGTCTTTGGCCATCTTTCTTTTGATGGTCAATGGAAATTTTATTAGTTGGAAGTTTGGATATTTGATATACTAATATTTCAGTCAGTAGAATGTAATAACAACTCAACTTTTGAATACTTTGCATGTCTCTCTGTCATTGTTGTTCACATTATAACAACAGGAGGGAGGAAGCAAAGGAGGGGGTAAGGGATAATCGTTTGAATTAAGATGCTACTTTTGTACTTATGGTTGAAAAGTAGAAATATATTTGGACCAAGAAAAAAATCTGTTCTAATTGTTTTTATCCTGCTAAGATGGAGCTAATACGAGATCTTCTTGTGTATGAAAAAGTAGTGAAGCTTTAGTGAGATGTCTAGGTTTCTTTTTCACTTATGTGCTTCCTCCCCCCTCCCTAATGTCCAACCTAAAGGAAGAGGAAAAAGGTAATCTCTATGTTTTGATTTGTGGCCAACTTGTTCCTTCTTTTGTAGGAGCATTATGTAACATCAATTGAGGCAGATCACGAGACGACCTGTTGGGGCTGTGGAATCCGTCTTCTTGTTTCACCTCATGCACCTGTTTTCAAATGTGGCTGGTGTGGAGCAATAACTAACAGAAATGCATTGAAAAATGATAACCAGTACTATAAGTGGAGACGTTTGCGAGATCGCTGCTTTGTTGTTGTCGTCCTTTTGTTCATGCTTTTTATAATATGTAAGTAGCTAAAATTATGCCAAGCACTTTATACATTTCACTAGCCTAGCGACTGCATTGCTTTGCTTTTCTTCTGCCATTGGGCATCAGTGGATGGTAATATTTTAAACGTGATTTCTTCTTTGACATTGCTGAAAGTGGTTGTATGTTCTCTGATCTACATACAGAGGTCAAATAAATGGGATGTGCTGCAAAGTTTTCCAATAGAATATTTAAATAGGGCTCTCCTTTGTCCTCTTGATTGCCAGGAGATTTACAATTTTTTTTGGTTCATCATTCTTGCCATTATGATTATGAGAGGAATATATTAAATGTCTTTTATGTTTCTTCTTTTAAATAGAACACTACTCAGTTTTCTTGGTGAAAGTTTTTCTGCTTATCTTTGTGGTTATTTAAACTTCGTGCTTTCTTCCCAAAATAGGGGCTAGAGTTTCTTAATGGGAGAAGAGTTGTTATGGTGTATGAGAGATGATGTAACTTGGTATGAATCAGAAAAAATGTAAACAGGTCAAGATCTTTGTCAGCTGGTTCTTGGGTCATGTTATAACGGAATTGATGTCAAAGTTAGTGGTTTATGGTTATTATTATTCATCTGTGTACATTTGTTTTGTATATCATAGTGTTGGACAATTTGATTGACAAGATTTTTAATGGCCATGATACAAATCATAGTGTCCAACATGATTTTGAATAAGTTAGACAGGAGAACATTCTGTGTGATGTCCTCAAGCAAAAACATGTACGAAATGTCTTGATATAAAATGTGTTGGCATTATTTCTATGTTTCTGTACAATTGGAATTGCTAGATTCTGGAAAGTTAATAGGAGCTTAGGTAGGAAAGAATTTGAGCGTTAAATGGCACTACACATGTTGCTTCTTCTGTTGCCTAGGCTTTGAAGAACTTCATTATGTTCTGGAAACATCACAATTACTTTTGTACTGATATTTCCCTGTGAAGTGTTGTTGGATCAGAATATGTTGAGTTTTTAATCTTGTTATGACTTTATGTCTAACATAACAATTAAGCTTGAAGAAGGGTCAAAATTCAATTGGATCTTGCTTTGTTGTGATTAGTCTTGTACTTTCTGATTTCGTAAAAGCTCAAAATAAGGATCCAAAAAGTAGGTTGCTTGTAACTTCTGATTTTGGCCCTTTTCAGTATTAAAACAGCCAAAAGCTGAAATAAAAGGCACTGAAAACATTGCATAACAAATTTCTGGTTTGTTTGGATAGTTGTTATTGGGCCAATAATTTTTTGCTTGTATCATCGACACATTGTCAAACCACCTCTTTTTCTCACATACATCATATCAAAAAATGCTACAGTATTTTTTAAAAAAATTATCCCAAATAATCTACTATTCAAACACACTCTTTATTTAAAATCAGAAGCTAAAATTGGGTCTGAAAAATAGTTTGGAACAGGCCCACACTTTGCATTTGTATGTGAATTATTACATGATCTTTCATTTTCCACTGCATCTTTTAGATTTTTTATTAATTTGTTAAATTTGCTATGTTCTTCTGGTTTAGTTTGATATCTGATCCTTCTGTCTCCAATCTAGATATGTTGATTTCGATAAGTCTCATCTGCACTAAAGGCGCTATGATGATGTTGTTAAGTTTTGACTTGCATGCTACATTCTCCTATGGTAAGAATGAAAATGGTTATTCTTGCGTGACTCCATGTTGAGGGTTATATCTAATGTTGAATGTTTCATTCTGAGGGAGGAACAACGGGAAAGGGGTAGATGGTAGATGAAAACAGAACTTTCATTAGTTATTCAAGGACTGGAAACTGAGTTGAAGATGAGTAAACAAAAATATTGCAAAGGCAAATAAAAAAACCTTAATCAGGCATTTTGCAAGTTCTTTTAAGGATCATGTGGTAGATGTATCCAGGAATTTTTTCCCTTTGTCTTGTTATTGAGTTTGGAATTAACCACTGCTCTTATTAAGCAAGAGTACAGCTTCTCCATGTTTTACTTTTATACATCATGAAAATTATGGACTCTTAGAAGACAAACTCTCACAGTGGAGACGTGTACTGAACCTTTGATTGGACAAGTCAGTTTGGTTTTGTTCTAGTTTGTGTTTCTTCTAGTCTTCTTCCAGAACAACCTGTTCAAGTGATTTGTCATCACAACCACATTCTTATTCATTTATGGTTGTATGATACAGCAGTGTTCCATGTGCTCATTATCTTGCGTCAATTATGTGGAATATTCTTTATGGAATAGTAATGGTTATCTCAGAAGTTAAGTAAATTAGGATATATGGGAAATTTAGGATATAAAACTAGTGATTTCTTGTTTCCTGTTGACAACACTCACAGCTACTATCAAGGCTGAGAAGATCAGGAAGATGAATATTCCTGTCACTGTTTTCTTAAGATATACTGGTTTATTGTTTCCTATTGATATCTTCGCCTTTCCCTCAAACCACCCCAGAAAAGATTCCTGGTGCTAAACAACCTGTTGTTTTCGTGCATGCCTTTCTATTTTTTTTATCTTCTAATGTTGATCATTATGTTCATCAGAAACTTGTTTGTCATCTAATTGTTTCAGCCTGTGTTACCATGCAAGTTGAGAGTTGGTTTGGACTAAGCTAGTAGGGAATAAAGGAGTCTAAAGTCAGGTGTGGAGTGTATTTGCCTTTTGGGACAACAGTTGCACTGCAGAATATGGCTTATCCAGCCAGAGATAGTAATTAGTGATTGACTAAAATTCCAGGCTATTTTCTTGGAGCCATGATTAATTTATTTAAAGAACGAATTCTCTTTAATGATGTTGTCACACTTGTCTCTTTATGTTGCGCATACTTTTGGCTGACAGAAGTTTTTGCACACGAGTTTATTTGGACGAATAACCTAGACTTTTATCTTCATTGCACAAAATGCAACCATTTTATCCATTCAAAGCTGATCAAATGAAAGGTTGCATTAGTATTTCTAATAATGATGTGTTTTCCCTTTATAATCTTGCGCAATGTCTGGTTGTTGTGAAATTAAAAATGCTGAAGTTCTCTTTCTTTATGCAATAAAGAACTCAACAAAAACTGTTTATGGGCATAGCTGTTGCTTTCCTGGTTTTCACGTTATAATGAAATTGGTCTTGTTTTTGAAACTTTTTCCATGTTAGTGCAGGTGGTGGCATCTGGGCAGTCTATCCTGTTGTTTTCTCAATCAGTTTTTCCTGTGGCATTTTCCACTCCACAATAACTCTAATATTATCTGTATCTACATTATCTTCGTTTGCCCTAGCATCATTTCTGTCTCCTGGTGTTCCACCAAGGATATTGTGGGTAGCTACCCAGCAGTAGGGAAAAGGTGGACTTGAGAACTATACCTTTGTCAACACTGTTCAAAGCCTAAGTCATCAAGGACGCACCACTGCAGTTCATGTGGCATGTGTGTACTAGACATGGATCATCACTGCCCATTTGTGAGTATTGACCAGCATCAATTAAGAAATGTTATCCTGTGCAGGTAGAACTCCACAAATCAATTAGAGTTGATAGTTATCCTGTATGCATTGATTTATAATGGACAATTTATTTTGTTTGGGAAAAGCAAGAGTGATATTTGATATGGAAATAGGACAAAGAATTGAACTGCAATATCAACCAGTTCCAGCTCTTTGAAACTCAGTTTTGTTCATAAAACTAATATATGTATTTATTTATTTATTTTTGGGTAAATTACTTATAACCCCCCTGTGATTTTATATAATGTTAGATGAGCCCCCTAAGGTTTCAAAATAGCTACTTAACCCCTCTATGATTTTATGTAAAGTGAACTTTCACTATGTTTGAGTATTCGATTGAATACTTTTGATACATTTTCATTTTGAGTATTGGACTTTCACTATGTTTGAGTAGTGGATTGAATACTTTGTTTGCCTATGACATTGTTGATGGCACAGCAAAAATCTCCTGCCATCCTCAAATGCAAGGAAAAGATGTAAACGATCTGTCCTTCAATATATAGGGTCACATCAATTGTAGGATACAGTATGCATTTGACGATAGGATTAAATGATCCAACACAACAATTTACAAAGAGTTGATACTGTATAGGACTCAAGCACTTGCAATAGTATAGTTGCTGAAGTGCAGGGTGAGTTCTTGAGTGCTGCTTGGCAGTTGAGGCAGTTTATTTGGTGGATTGCCTGGAAGTTGGGGTGAATGCTTTGGTCATAAAATACGTTTTTGAGAAAATTCTATTTTCTACTTGAAGTCTTACAATGATAATTCGAATGCAAATGGAAGACAAGGATCGAGAAAGCATGAAAATGAGGTTTTGCTAATGTAAATGTTAGGATAAACATTTTGCCAAAGCAAGTCCTTTGCGTGTCATTTTATACTCCTGTGCGGAACAAAACGTCTGGTCTATTTTTCCTGATTAATTGATCACTTTTCAATAGTCTGTTGAGTGTATTTTTCCTGATTAATTGATTACTTTTCAATGGTCTGTTGATAGGCAAGATCTATTTTTCAGTTATTTACCCTCTGTCTGCAGATTGGAAACTGTGTTGGTGCAGCTAATCACCGGTGCTTCATCGTCTTCCTCATTTCAGCTGTAATGAGTACAATCTACGTCTCAACTATATCTTTTTATGCAGCACTTTATGTCTGGCCACCAATCAACTATGTGGCCAATCAACCTCTAAACAGGCTTCTTTCTTATGAGCTCGCCTTGAACTTCTTGAAAGAATCTGCTTTTGCATTGCTGAGATCTACTGTCTTTCTTACACCAAGAGGGCTTGTTCTGGTTTACCTTTTCATCGCTAGTGTCTCGGTGGGGATTGGTTTAAGTATACTCTTATGGCAACAGCTGTCTTACATATATAGAGGGAAGACTTACTTAAGTCAATTAAATGCTTCAGAGGTGAAGATGGGGAAAGGGATTGCAAAAATTTAATCAACTTTTTTGGTTGCCAGTATATTGCAGCAAGATATTTCCCTAGCTTTTGGAATTCAAGGAAGACTCATGAGAAGTAAGCAAGAAGAGGTCCGTTAACTTCTTTTCTGTTTTGCATTGGCCCATTTCTTTAAATTTTAAATTTTAGTTATCATCATTGCTATTAACTGGCAAAGCATAAGCAGGAATAAGAGTTGCAAGAGATATTGAATTCTTTCTATGTGTTTCACAAGATGGTTGAGGACGAAAGTCTGAGTCTGGATTTATCGCTTTAATAATTTAGGTGTCCTACTGAACTTGAAGCTTGCTTTTCTGGCAGATGCAAACTTCTCACGGTGGCTTGTGATTAATAGTGTTGCATAAGAGTTTATCAGGATTAGAAGTAGCTGAGTCTTTTGGTCATGCACGTAAACTGGTAAGTTGTGACATCCAAACCCAAAATTTTCTGTGGTCTTTTAGATGGAGGGGGATGGGGGGTTCCTATTTTGGTGAATTTGAAATTATGGATAAACCAGGAAGATTTATTTTTGCATATGAGCTAGTTTTGAATGTTCTGCTGTTAATTTTAAACTATTTACCTTAGCAATGTTTTTCAAAATTTCTGATGGTATGGGTAATGTCACTTAATTATCCTATCATTAAAAGAGAAAAATTGACAAGATTTTAGTGAAGATAAAACTTAATTTGTCTTGGTTGTTTGTTAAATGGTTTTTACACTAAAAAAATGAGCACAAATTCTGGAAGTGGTAATAGGCTACAATTTCTAGCTTAGTGGTTTTAGATTTCTTGACTTTAACAATGGAAGAAAGAGTTTAACTTCTGCCTGATTAATTTGAAGTTGATCAATATGGGATCATGATTTGATTGAAAATTTGCAACTGGAGAAGAAATCTGCCAGTAGTCATTAGCTGTACGTCAAATGTGCATTAGCATGTAGAATTGTTGAATTACTGGGGTACAATTAGGCTTTGATCATGGCAGTGGTTTTGTTTTTTAACCTTCTTTTGGTGAAAGAGGATACAACCAGATAATGGGGAACACTGGCTGATCATAAGCAGTACTATCCTTTTATGTTGTAAAATTAAGACGTGCACAAAGGAGCTAAATAAACAAATAAAATGTTTATTGCAGATTAACTTCTGATGGACACAAGACAAGCATTGATGGAAGTAAAAAATGAAAAAACTACAGAGTTGGTGACAGACATTAAATAATCGTATCACATGTCAACTTGGTCAACCTCTGTGTTTGTATTTGCACCACATACTTTGGAATGATGCATGATGTGGTTTAGTCTACCAACCTTTTGGCCTAAACTCACAGATACTTGCACATGCTGATTCTATAGTTTTTGCAACACCTATTGGTATAATTTTGTATGTCAAGCATTTTATCGTTCTAAAAAATTGCTAGAGTAAATTACAAGCTGTGGATTGCAGGATAAAGTTGAGATTCTAGCCTGTAAGAGGATAACAAACATCTGTGCAACCTTTTGATTCCAAAGACTGCACTGCATCCAATTTCAGAAGTGTTGAAACTCTCTGGGGGATATTATTTTCCTTGATATGGTTTATCCTCCTCTTCATAATGTTTAGTCTCACTCTCTATCTCTCTCTCGATTTGTCTTTTTTTTTGAAAAAGATAAACACGGTGCATTAAAAAAAAAATTTGTATGTACATGCAGGTTTTTTTTGTATGATTGCATGAGAATATGGTGTATGTTACAAAAGATGGTTGTTTAGTTGTATTTAGACACACTTTTGTAAGTTTGACACATTAAAGAAATGAAGACAATTTTTTGTAATTTTGATTACAATTTCCGGGCACTTACAAAGTGTTTGATTCCTTTCCTTTTTTTTTAGGCTAACCCCATACACCGGGGAGGGCGCCACCCTTTTCTATTATTAAATAAATAAAAACTGTTTGATTCTGAATGCTTATTCTGTTCTGGGTCTTTGCTTTCTTGTCTGTGGGAGGGGCCATCCTTTTTAATAAAGTGTTCCTTTTGTAGCTTAAGTGTACCATGATGGAATTGGAATTTTTGTATTGCATAAAGATCAAGTTAGAATAAGGTTTGCACATTGGCAATTAGAATGGACATGTATCAATGCTAGCAGGTAGGATGTTTGTCTGTCAGTTGTTGCTAAATGTAGTTCATAAGCTTGTCCTCTAGCATGGATTCTTCTATCCAAATGCTTTGAATTTGTGATGATATTATACTTTGTCCAACTTTCTGTTATTTGGTAATCTAATTAACCTATCTAGAATGGACAGGAAGAAGCTTCCAAGGATAACAATAAGGGGTTGCAAGAGTCTTTTTTAATCTTCTTTTACCTTTGTGCCTCTGGTTCTAGATTTCATAAGTTAAAAGAATTCTAAAGCCTGAGAGAACAGAAGAATGAATTAATGAAAACTGGAGATCAATTGAAACGACACATGGCTTTTCAGTAGGATATTCAATGACAAATTTGATAGCCTTTAGGATTATATAATCTTTAAGGTCTTTGTCTCTCTACATTGTTGTTGATAGCAGCATGCCTCAACTCCAGGGTATTGAGACAGATTACTAGCTGCCTTTCTGGTCTTTTATCCAAACTTTTTATGTGAAGCCTGGAGAACTTTATGCTCATGGAATCATTTCTGACCAGCGAGAGGTCATTAAGTTTGGACACTGAATGCCAAAAGAAACATGAATAAATAATAAATAATTATGAGAGAAGTGTTTTATGTGGTGTTTGGTTTAACTTATTGACTTGCTTGTGTGTTAAATTCGATTCTTATTTTCTTGGTTGTTAGCATGTAGTTATTGTTGAAAACCTGTAAAATTCTATGACTCTAATATTTTAATTGTCTTTCATTGTTTTAGCCGGTTATATATGACTATCCATAAATAACTTCCGTTCTTCAACATGCTAATTATTAGTTTATCCTGTTTCGATTATCATCCTTTATCATGTATGCTGTTTAAGAAATGTGCTTCAGTTTATTCTTTTTTTTTTGGGCCCCTGGTTGGTTGTAAGAAAGGCACTTTAGTTATATCTTCTAGTTTGTCAATAGTCCATTGCTTCAGTTTTTCCTTTTCCAGTTGGTTGTAAGCAATGTGCTTCAGTTTTGCTAGTGGTTTAAGTTGAATATCTGAAATTTCAGGTTAATCAGAGAAGGACTTGAACAGAAAAAAGGCAGACAGAAAGAATACATATGCGGCTTTAAAGATTTAAGTGTCAATCTCTTGGTAACACTGACAATGATGATTGACAAATCTTGACTTCATTTCATACAATTCTGTTCTCTGAAACTAAATATAAAGTCTATGTAAATTCTGTCAAACATGAGGTTGAGCAATCTTAGGAGTTGGACTTTCAGAGTGGTGGGCAAAATTTACATACTGATAAAGTAATTAGTTCAATGACATTGGTTATTCACATATTTGGAGAATAGCAAATAGCAAAGGGGGGAAAAAATACTTAGGCAAGCATAAAAAATCATGTGACATTCGTGCAGTTTATTGGATCATCCCATTGGACTGTTAACTTTGGCTGCTAATATTAGTTTATCAAGATGTAATTTGTATTGGCATACCTATATTGTTGTTGACCAGTTTTACTACAATTACTTCAAATTCTTTTCCCATAGAGAAGAAACTTTCGAAATTGTCTGCCCTTCCTGACAGAACTTTCTTCTCTAGGGCGCCTTTGAATTCCTATTTGGCAGCTTGGTTGCCCTTAAATAGGAACGTTAAGTTTGAGCATTTATTGAAGAATGGGGGAAACTTCATTGTAAGGAGGTAACACTAAATGTCTTGGTTTAATTAAATATTTTAGGCACATATCTTTCTTTTATATAGCTTAAGGATGGTAGTGATCTTATTGAACTTCAGTTTTCTACTTTTCTGGATTATATAACTTATGTTAGCGCATTGACAAATACCTGCTAAAAGTGTTTGAAGGTTTTTAAAGAATTCAGAAAGAAATCATACCTTTTGAATTGATGCTAGTGAAAAGGTGTGGCAATCCTTTATCTTGAGTCATAAATATAGAGATGGAGGTGTGTTTTCATTTGATTAACATCTAATCTGTCTTAGTGTCCTTGAGGCAAAATGGAGGTTAACTTAGTTTTCAAATCTCAGGTTCATACTTATAAATTTCCTGAATCTCCTGGGAATGCAGATTTATTTATACTGCCTTCTATTTCGTAGAAACAATAAGAAGCCTATGCCTTTGGTGCAGGCTTTTTTTAAAGTAGTGAACTATCTACATGATCTTTATGATTAAAAGCTTGCGGTGTTTTGAGCAGAAGGGGCCATCATTATTTGGAGATTAAGACTAGGGTAACTATACTTTCAACTATTTGAGAGTGCCATTACAGGTGTTTGTTCTTACTGTCAGAGCATCTATGTGATCTACACTATATCCATCAATGTCTACTTATTAGACAGTCTGACAGCAACGCCCGTTCATTATGTGGAGCAATGTGCTTACATTTTCTATCTCAAGCTTCAGGTCATTAGTGACAAGCAACTGGCAATAACCTTAGGAATCCTAATTTTTCAAAATTCATGTGTCTTGTATCGGTACACGATATACCCTGATCAGTGGAAACCAAGTGATGAAGATTCCTCGTGCTTTGTAGATTCTTATGTTGTATTGATTTGGAGAATGAATTGCTGTATTTTGCAATAAATGTTTGAAGCTGATGAATGAGACTTGTCGTGGTGACTGGCTAATGGATTTCTATATCATACGGTTTAGTTGAGCATCCGATCGTGCATGGTTTGCTAAAAACACCAAAAAATGCCATAGAAGTAACTGTTCTTTTGATGCTCATTTTGCATTGTAAGGAGGAATACGTGAATGTTTGTTTCTTTTTGTTTTCTGGCAGGGGCCAAAGTCAAGATTTCCACATGCAAGATTGTGGACCTCGTCCGTATTCAATTTATAGAAACCTGGAGAGGGAGGACGTCAGGGATTTATGTGATGTAGCTGTTCTTCTACTTTTGATAGGAAAATTTTGGAAGCCTCTGAAATACGAGTTTTATAGTAATTACTGTAGTTTGTCCACTTTCCTTTAGATGTAATCTGGTAATGAATTTTTGCATCAAGCTCAGCTAAGTTTACCACATTTTTCCTTGTATTTTGTTTGGGAAAAAAAAAAAAAAACTTGGGTCTGCCAGTATAAATTGAAGTTGGATCTCGGTGAGCCGTGAGTATTTTTGGAAAACAATGAACTTAAACCAAAAGGAGGGAAGAGTGAAACCAAAAAAAAAAAAAATGAAATTTTTTTTTTTGGGTCAGAACTGCGAACTACTTCTAACTTGATCTAAAATTAGTGTTGTTATGGTTTTTTTTTCTTTTCTTTTGAAGGTTACCACTTCTTATAGTTGAGTAACCTACAGAAAAGACTATTAATAAGCATAAGTTTAAATACAATTTACAGTCATCGAGGGACAAAAGAGTTCAATCGAGTTGGATGAATAATAGTTGCAAGGTCATATTATAAATTCACGTCTATGACAATTTAATTGCTGTATCTGTTATTTCATCCTGCTATAGTATCTTTTATCGACAAGTAAGAGACTGGACTGGACTTGTGTCGAGTGTTTGAAGGTAGCCGTTACAGAGGCTTGGATCCATATCTCAACCATACATCTTTTATCAGATGGTGGTTTTTTTTTACTAAATTTTATTTGCTTGTATCATTAACATAATTTTCAACCATCCTTTTGTTTTATATATATCACATCAAAAAAAAAAAATATTCCAAATAATCTACTAACCAAGCACAAGCAATCCGAGACTGAAGCAACAGAGGTCAAGAAAAAGTAATCGCTTTGAATTTTTAATATTTCTTGCAGAGAGCTCCAAAAACACATTTCCTCACTTCCCTCAAAGATTTTCCCTTTTTTTTTTCGTTTTTTAATAATAGATTTACAGCTTACATCACTGGACTACAGGTGTAGAAAATGGACAAACGAGAAGGCAACAATGGCCCACGAGAAACATAACAAAATTACCTAGGCATTTAAATGAATCATCAGTGCCTACTACACAGTTCTGCATACTGCGATATACAGTGAATACCGAACCCCCGGCAAAAGAATGAATGCACCAATTGGCAAGTGAGAGTAAAAATATATCAGCAGGCCAACTGCTATTGAAGGTGAATCAATGACCAAGATAATCAAACATTAATATCTGTGCGCTTTGATCTCGCACTAGTCATCTCCTGGGAACCCACTAAGGCAAATCTAGGGATGTTATAATTGTCAGGTGTGGTCATGGGCTGCTGTGGGTAAAGCGTGGGAGGTGGGGTGAGATTGCGTTGAGCAGGTAGTGGAGGAAGCGCATTATATTTGTAAGGGTCGGCAGCCAAACTGCGAAAGGCAAATATTGAAATCAAACCCGAGTACCAGGATTGAAATAATACTGAAGCTGCTTGTAAGGAATCTCATTTTTTGTACACCAAAAAGTAGAACAAATCTACACGAGATACATTCATTATGGTGTAACACAGTGGAATATGTACCTAAGCAGTAGTAGAAACATACATCTCATGTACTTAATTATGACTAATTAAAACTTCCATAAATAGCATCCACCAGACAAGCGACAACAACATAACATGGGAAAAAAACACGCATGCGCACACACACACAAAATTCTTGAAGCACCACCGAATCAACCTAGAGAATTAACAAAAAAAACTGATCCTATTATCAACTTGACTTCTCACGAAGTTTTCGTTACGAGTTGTTACTTTGGCAACAATGGTCCAGCTATTAAATTGCCTAATAGTTGATTCTGGCCTACATTCCTCAGTATTAATAACTTGCAGGGTCGTTAATTAATATAATCACTGGTTGTACACTAAAACTTGACAGGACTAATTATTTATCACCTAAAAGTTGATATACATAAATCACAATTATATGTAAAAGTTTTCAAATTAATTTGCTAAGCATTGAATTTTCACCCCATCTCGCATCTTAAATTTTTGAGAGTAACCTTTCATGTATTATGATATTTCCCTGCCAGCTTATGATAACTAAAAATTTTTTATGTACTTATTCATATCCATACTCCTCGTACTAATCCTGGCTAAGAGGTGAAGAAAGAGGAATTTCTCCTGGAATTAGTGCTGATTCATCCGTAGTATGATTGGTAAAATGTTAATGCAATGACCTCTATATCAAGATAAGAAAGCTATGCCTCTCATACCTTGAAGGTTTGTACAAGTGATCCTCATCACTTGAAATTTCATCCGATCTATGCAATGCTCCATGAAGTGGGCTAGACCATGAACTTGTAACAGGTAAACTGTCTGAAAAGTATCTCCTCCTGATCAACTGTTAAAAAGTCCACCACCTTTAGACAATTGAAAAAATATAAACTTCAGTCACAAAAGATCTAACAGGGGAAAGTACAGACCATACGGAAGAACTTCATCACAGCTTCTTTGTCATATCTGGATCCTTTTGCAGCCTGTTTGTTAACAAAAGAAAGAGCTAAGTTCAGTTATTTATCCAAATGGATAAAATTTCTAGATGCTATAGAGGTTCTCAAATTAAAACATTGGAAAGGGCATCTAATAAAGAGATTCCCCTGAATAAAAGATTTATATTCTAGGGTATGCACATGTAGCATCATCTTCAGAGCAAAAAATCGCCACCGGTAGCAAAGGGCCCCCAAGGAACACGAGAATACCACAAATGAAGTGTTTCTAATCAAACCAGACACTTCCAATTTACCAGGAAATTTGATATAAGCTCGCTATCTTGCTCACTTGAAAAGCTTCACACACTAACAGACAGACAAGTTGTTTTGCTCACATACACTAAACAGAACCACCAAGATGCTATATAACTACCAAGGTAATCCAAAGCATCCAGCATAGATGCTCATTCATCTTAAGACGTACCCACCACCTCTTTATGGAAGCAACAAGACTTGAACTGTTGTCTTATGGCTGCTTAGTTCAACAGCTGCTAATTATCTGCATTCTAGCAAATCAATAGATCATGAAATGTAGATAAGAATGTTGCACCTGGATTGCTACAAGAATTGATACTTTCTTCATAACCAATGTCCAGCCTTCAATTCTTTACATAACCTAATTCTTAATCTTTGCAAACTACTTTTACATAAGCAGCTAATTCATAATGTTTGCAAACTCTCTTACATGATGTTAATCTCAAAAAAAAAAAAAAAAAAAAAAAAAAGGAGGGAAGGGAAAAATATGATTAAAGGTTATGGAAGAATAGAAGAACATAACACATGCCCCTGTCATGCTCGTTATACAAGAAGCCACAATGAAATTGTTTTAAAAGTTAAGACTCTTCATATTCAAAACATGGTATCACTTTCCATATCATGGTAATACCAACAATAAAGTCTCTCCACGGTGCTAGTTTCCTATAAACCTTAGATCTTGATAGATCAAGTGCAATTCAATAATGTCAATCACAAGGGCAAAAATCTGAATCGTACATGCTCTAATAAATGAAAAGTTGATTCCTACAGAAAACCACTTATTAAAAACTGACAAGCTTCATAAATTAATGTGGCACAGACGTTTTTCTTCCCTCATATCTTATTAATCCCCTTTAAACAGCACATTGTAACCTTTATTTGCTTTATCGAATCACGAGGTAATTCACAAAGCTTTAGCACTCTAAAATTTCCATCACAGGATAAAGCCACACTCCTTTTAATAAAATCAATCCTAAAGGCTGTGCTAGGTTACCATCAGAGTAGGTATTGACAACAGATTTTCATACCTACCAAGATCCAACAATTCTCCCAATTGACAAAAATGACCACCACCACAGAGAGAGAGAGAGAGAGAGAGAGGAAAGTAGTTTCAGTTTCTGCCACTTACTGCTACAAGGCCACCAGATCCCGGGAAACTCTCAGTCAGTGGGAGTTCCTCACTTGAAGGAAGCAAACCCTGCTTCTCAACCCATTGACGTGCTGCGTCTACGAGATTGCCACTGCTACCTCTTATTCCTTCTTTTGCAGCAATATCTGCTTTGTTTCCAACAACAATGTAAGGAACTGGGAGGCCTCCCGGCCCTCCCGATGCAAGAGGGGCTGAAAATGTCCCTGTTGCTGCAATCTCTGCAGCCCACTTCTGTAAGCTGGACTTTGTTCTTCTCTGTGAGAGATCATGAACAAAAATAACACCTAAAAAGAAATTTTAGGCAAGGAGAAGAAGAAGTATTACAATCATAAATACACAAGCAAACAACTTAAACAACTCAATGAAACATCCAGTTGATGGTTTCACCAGAAGCTCTAATATCTAGACCAGATCTCAATTGAGTCATCATTTAATTATTTTCATTTAAGTCCTCTAGTTTCTGATATCACTCCCATTAGATTTTAGAGGAATATATGCTATGAGTTCAAAATACAAGGTGACTACACAAGGTTGATAAAGAAAATTGGATGGCCAAAGTAGACTTATTCAAAAAGTTAATGAGAGAATAACACCTTTGGCTTTCATTGTGCCTAATTTGCTGATAATTCAAAAATGGAGAGTGGCTAAGAAACCATAAATCAACCTTCCAGAGTTAAGTGAAAATACAGAGGAATCAGTGATTCTGTTGTAGTACAAAATTAAACATCACAAGACGATGCCTTCTCTTGGGTAACACTGTTCAAGAAAATGAAGTGTGAATAACAGACAGCATCTCCCTCTGGAGCAGATTTGCTACAGTTTTTAGTATAGCATAGGTACAGATTAGTGTCTGTTTTTTATGTAGGTGGGAAATTCCCTTGCTATCATCAATAAAATACATTTGCTTTAAAAAAAATAAAAATTGACAGGGTCAAGAAGAAGGTGTTTCATTACCTTGGCTGAATAAAATACATTTGCTTTAAAAAAAATTGACAGGGTCAAGAAGCTAGGTGATCCATTACCTGGGCTGGTAATATCAATCAGAAGGCCAGTACGACTTATGTTTATGGACATCCAAAAAAGATTATGGCCTATTAAGCTAGTATTCTTAAAGATATGTGCCACGCTTGCAGTCAGATTTTGGATTTTAGAGTTTTCTAAAACAGTTCCATAACATGTTATTAGAGGGATTAAAAGGCAGCTTTATAACTTTTAGACTTTAGCACTTCTTATAAACATTCTCATAATTTTAAGTCTAAAGTGTATCTCTTCTCTAGGCTACCTTTACTCATTGTTGCAACCACAAAAGCACAACATATTCAAGCGTATCAAATTTCATGAAAATTCCTGGTGTTGGCAGTATTAAATTTTTCTAAAACCATCCTCTAATATATATTTTACATCCATTCATGCCAATCATTCCCAAGCATATAGTAAGGATTTTCACTTGACAACTAGAAACCCTTTGCTTACCACTGATTTGTGAATAGAATAGAGAACGACAGTCTTTGTATCTTTCATGTCCTGATACATCCCAAAGCTCAACAAAAAAATCTCTCTCCTTGTCACCTTCAATGTTATTTGATGAGCTGCCAGATGATCCATAAGTTAAATGCTGCAGCAATGAAATCACGCCATCAAAAAACCAAATCAACTGCAGGCAGAGGATAGCATTTCAGTAAAGGAGTATAGAGTCTGACCGTGACTTCAACAGAACAGCCAATTGTTTGGGAAGGGCGAGTTATGGAAGAACCTTTGACGATCAGATGAGCAAGAGAAGTTTTCCCCACACCTAAACAGTACATTTAAATTAGGATATAGTTTTTTTTTTTTTTTTGGGGGTTGGGGGGGGGAACCAAAGATGAAGGCTATTTCAGCAGTACGCAAAACTTATGAATTGGCTTGCACTAAATTATAATACATTAGAACTGAAACTGTACTTCAGCTTCAACACATACTAATGCCCCACATCTATTTTTTCTTCCCACAAGTTTATAATCATAATGTTGAACAAAGGTTACCAGCATAAAGTGGAATCACATGAACCACATTAACATGTTCCAAAGCACAAGTTGCATATAGCATCACTTTCTGGAGTAAAAGAAGCTACATATGCCTAAACCAGTATACAAGTTTTTCCAAAATCTCTATAACTGCTAAGCTGTCTACTAGTAGCTCTTGAAATACATGTGATCTTTATGTTTTCCTCTCACTTTACATACTTTTGAACTTGTAAAACCTCCAATTAAAAAGTTAAGAGTAAATTGATGGCCTCAAAACTTCAGCACATGGGCCACTTAGCTTTCACATATCTTGGGCTTCAACAATATTTGTTATCATTAAGAAACACAACAGGCAACAAATACAGGTGAAGTAATCTGCAACACTAAAAATGGAATCATGAGCACAGGAAAACAGTAAGAAATTATCGTAGAAAGTCTTGAGCAAACATACAGATAGGAACACCAGAAAAAAGAGACTAGAGCTATTTCAGTCAACTTGTAGGATTACATAAAAGGTATACTATGAAAAGCAAACTCATCCAATTATGGGCAACCAGAAAGACATACACAGACATTTGA
Source organism: Gardenia jasminoides (assembly GCA_013103745.1). Taxonomy (NCBI): domain Eukaryota; kingdom Viridiplantae; phylum Streptophyta; class Magnoliopsida; order Gentianales; family Rubiaceae; genus Gardenia; species Gardenia jasminoides. The sequence continues at coordinate 9,667,578 of CM023099.1, read as the reverse complement.
TCTGAAATCGGACAGCAAACAACAGACATAAAAACCTCTGTGGCAGTGTAGAAGTTTTCCTTAGCAAAACTGAGACACACTGTGTTACAGTTGTAGTAAATGGAAAATGTAAATTTGACCAGTTAACCTAAGAGTATTGGTCATGTAAATTAGAAAATTAAAACTGGGATGCCAACAAGGAGAAAACATGAAATGAATACAACATGCAAAAAGGGGCAGCTTCATTTAAGACCCTTAAGGATGATAGGTGCTCTGGAAAGAGTAGAAGTACCCAGATGGACAAATTTTCTCCAAGAAGGAATTTCAGCCTTCTTGGCTTGGATGCATGGTACAGTAAGGATCTGCTAGACGACCTTAAGTCTTTTAAATGGAAAAGGTAGGAGCTTCAAAATCTTGCAGGTGAAGCTGCTCCAATCAGCAATCCTTATTATTATTATTATTATTATTATTTTAAAATTCCATTTGGCTAAAGTCATCTTCAGACGCCAAAGTTAAATACTGAACATTCAAGGTGCATGAAGAAGACATCATAGTCCTAAATCTATACTGTAGTGTAAAGGAAGAATGGGTGGCTTTTAAATATAAACCCCAAACTGAAAGCAGGCCAATTCTTCCTTTAGCTTTGGCAGTGTTTACAGTTCTACATAATTTATTTCTGATACTAGCCGGTAAAAGATGAAGCCATCTCCTATTAGTACATAAGGTCTTCAAAGTTAAAAAGAATGGCAGGGAATGGGGTTCCATTAAAAGTTAAATGTCAGCCCAAGTCTACAGCTGGTAATGGCACACTCAAATTAGAGACATTTGGACATCCTAATTTACTAGACTTAGCAGTGCCGTTTGTTTCTTGCTGATCAATTGGACAGCCCTCATATAAACATTTTCATACCCCCCATAGCTCCTAGACCAGAAAATATGCTGAATTACAGACTTATAGCAGGAAACCATATATACGTCTCAATTGTTCTTCTAATGGAACCTGGAAGCTAATTTAGGTACATTTCAGTACCCAGTGATTGCTCAGGAACTTAACATGGTAAATCAAGCACTAGCTAATCATTGTAAAATTACAAGAAACCACAGCTACCAGCCCTAGCTCATGATAGAATGAACGTGTTCTTACCTACACATGTAGCCTACAATCAAACAGCCTTAATCATGGCATCACAAATGCAACATCAACATCAAAGGTACAGCATACCCTCAAACAAGAATATGCTATTTAAAGATGTCAAAAATTCATTATAAACAGATGCTACATGGCTAAAAGGAGGGCGCCCATTTTATTCTTGCATAATTAGTTCGAAACTTAATGGACTAGGTAATGAGTCTTAATCTCTCTTTTTCCTAGTTTAATTTCCCACAGGTGACCACAAGAATGTGTTTTATCTGAGAAAACACAATCCAAAAAAATGGAAAATTTACTACTTGCATGCCCAGTGACCTCTTTTGTCATATGTTGATAGAAGAGACAACCTCACGTGGGAGCAAATCAAAAGGGCATAAAGCATGGCTCTCAGCAGAAAGTTAACATAACAACAATGCTATCCAGAGTGAAGCTAAAAGCCCGATTCACGGTTAGAGGGGCATGGCAGCAACATGCAGTAACAGCAGCAGAAAATTCAAGTTTTAATTAAATGGCCCAGTCCTTGCCTGTAATGCTAGCGGAAGACCATCTGCAAAGCACTACATAATCATCTTCATGTAGAGGAACATTATTTTCCAGTCAGTCCAATGCGGTGCTCATGGATGCGAATACATAGATGCATAAAGCAGACAATTGGGCAACATATTACAGCCTAAGTATCATAAGAACTCAGATTCCTCAAATAAAGCTTCGAAAGTAGTCACAAGGCATCTAGCCTACTAGTTGATGAATCAAAAAGAAAGAACCACCAGAATTCACTCGCGAGTCCAGTGGCAGCCTAAAGGTGCAACATCCGAATAGCCCTCAAACCCAATTCCATAGCATTACGTGATTTAATTAGCAAAAATAATGTACTAAGAGGACATACATGACATCGGAGCTGAAGCCATTGATTAATCACCCATCAAAATCAAAAGGAGTAGAAGAAGAATTAGGCATAACTAAATTAATATAGAGGAAAGAGCGAGGAGGAGCAGTCAGTAACCTGAATCTCCAATGATGAGAACTCGAACCTGGCCATAAGGCGGCCCGCCATTGCGCTCTCTGCTGCCGTTGTCTCTACCACTACTAAAACTACTAGTGCTGCTTCTCGATGTTGTTGTGGTTCCTTTATCCCTCCAAAACATTATTTATTGCTCTTAGAATCGTCCTCCTGATCTCCCCACCGCCCCCCAAAAAAAACTGGGGCCACTATTCCCACTACTATTACCACTACTGGTTGTAAATATTTCGAGACTAAATCCGAATCCCAAATCAGCGAACAGACTACCCTACTGCTACCACCCACCTTCGTCTGAATACTAAGATGCAGAGAGCCCTAGATTCCTTCTCTCTAGTCTCCCCTGGGGCCCAAAAACTGATCGGTGAGCTCGGATCTTATGGCAATAACCCCCCAAGAGAGGAACTAGCAGTATAATAATGCTAAGCAAGATGCGATGTGATATCCACCTTAAGAGAAGGGAATGGTACAAGGATTGAATCGGTAGCCCACCAAATACCTGCTTAATTCTTCTTCCCCGCTTGGATTGGATTGGATTTTAGATCCGATCTCTGAAAAGGTTAGAGAAAGACACATCTGACAGAACCTCAGACACGAATAAATGTGCATCCAACCAACCGACTCTGCTATAAAAGCACCGGAAAATGGCGAGAGAGAGAGAGAGAGAGACACCGCACCGCACTGGCCCAAATGGAGGTTTTTATTATAAATTTTCCTTTTAATAAATCTGCTTCCTTCGTCTTTGATGGCTATGGAGGACTTTACACTCCGCCTGATCTTCTGATAGCTGTTCGGCCTTACGAAATGCCTGAAATAACACGTTGTATGTTTGCCTTTTAGGATGCATAACATACCCTTATAGATTTAGGATTGATTGCACTTTACGCCCTCAACTTTTAATTTATGAAATTTACTGCCTTCAGCCTTTTTTTCCTATTTCACAGGGCATTTAACTCTTTTAGCATTTGCTCTTCCTTTACCCCCAGAATGTCAATTTTTTCCCCCTAAAGAAAGACGCCAAATTGCACATTATGTCTCCTACACAAAGCTAATGGTTGCCCTATGCTTTTTTTTTTTTTTTCACAAAAAAATTGCCACTGTTCATTGTTTCTCTGCTTAAAAAAATAAATATGCAATTTGGTGTCTCATCCTAATAAAAATAGAGATTTTGAGAACAAGATAAGAACAAAAGTTTAGAGTGCAAAGTATAATTTCAAAATGTTTACAAGAGTGCAAAGTGAGCATACTTAGCATCATTAACTTTTTTGAAAGAATTGTAATTTTAATTCTCAATGTTTGGCTCATGTGCCAAATTGGTCCCCAAAGTTTTGATCAATACAGATTTAGTCCCCAAACTTTATAATTTGAGGTAGATTTAGGACAATTAATAGAAATCAAATGATAACCAACGGTCAACATCAAATTCTCGATAATTAATAACTTTGAGGACCAAACCTAAAATTTTTCCTTAACTTTTGTATCTATTTCTCATCCTTGTACCTATAGGCCACCATTTCTCATCCTTATACCCATAGGCCACAGAGCAAAACATTTCCTTCATGAGATTGTAGCAGTACTTGGTTGTAAGTAACAATAATGAGACAATTTTCAGTAAGGTCAAAAGAGATGTTAATTTCTCCATTCTCAGTAGATCCTACTATGGATCACTGGAAAACTCGTAGATTTTGAAGTCTGAAAAATGAAATCTTAAATTTGAATTCATTAAGTGATTAATTTGTTAACTATTAAATCTAATATATTTGAATATATATCATATTCAGTGATAAGTGAATAATTTATCACTTATTTTTGGAAACAAGTTTTGTCTAAAAAATTCAATGTCACTTAATTAATTGAGATGTTCTATATTTTGTAATCAAATGCATATGAACATATTAATATCTAAACCTATTAAGTTCAAGTGTTGATTTGGGTTATCAAACAGGACCTTAGTATTGATATAGTTATTTAGGAGATCGTATGGTATGGATACAAATGATTTAGTCTAAGCTGAAAGGGTTTCATTCTATGCCTCAATATTGATGAAACGCTCTAATTTTTTTTTAGATTTTTTTATTAAAAAAATAATTTCATTCAATAAATTTGCACTAATGGTAGAAATACATCAAATTAAACATGACACAAATACATACATGACACAAGTATATATTGATATGAAATCAAAGATACTACATCCGAAAATCAATACAAATAAAGATAAACTCTAGCATTTTTTTTATGCATGATCTAATTAAAAACTGGTTCAAGTTCAAAGAGAAATTTAGATTTGACAATGATAAATGGAGAAATTGTAGATCCGATAAATTCTCGAGATCTATAAATTCTCGAATTTCATAAAAAAAAAGAAGATAAAAACTGAAACAAAACTCTCACCAAGAAAAACCCTAAGAGAGAATAAAACTCTCGCTAGAATAATCTAGGGAAAAGAAACTCTCACTAACAAATTATAAGAAAGAAGAATCTCTCATTGGAAAATTCTAAAAGAGAATTTATTCCTATAAGAGAAACTAAATAGCTAGAGGGGAAAAGAATGAAAGAAGAATTTCTCATTGAAAAACTTTAAAGAAGGACTTATTTCTACAAGAGAAACTAAATAACTAGAGAGAGGATTTCAATGGGGGAGATGATCAAATTTATGTGGTCCTTTACCCATGAAAGAGTTAGAGGAGATTTTGACGGGAAAAGAGGTAGAGGTTTTAGTATATTGCACCCGTTGTCATAGTTGAGTCAAAATCCAAGTCAAATTTTTTGAATTATCCAACAAGAATCATATTTGACCTAGTTTTTGCAGTGTTAAAGGAAAAGTTCCTTTCAATTCAAAAATGGCCTACATTGCACTCTTAACTAAGATAGCATATCTACATATAATGCAAGGAAATTGCATTTAATAGGTAGGGGTGTAATAACATTGCCAAAATCTATGGGAGAGTTAGGACTCAGAAAAACTGCTGAGTTGAATAAAGCTGTCATGGTAGGTCTGTGCTGGAAAGCTAAAGAGAACCATTCCAGCTTGTGTTCAAAAATTTTGACTAAGGAATACATTGATCAAGAAGCCTCCAAGGAAGCCAGGAAACTAGTGTTAAAAGAGAAAGTAGGGTCAGTGAATAGGAAATGCCTTAAATTGGGGGTCAACTTGTATAATAAAGGTCTATTATGGACCATTGGAGATGGTAATTCATTGAGATTTTGGAGTGATGATTGGACTGATTTGGGTCCCTTGAGAAAGCTAATGGTTGGGCCACTTAGACAACAGGAAATTGATATGCCAGTTTCTTAGGGCTTTAGAGTTGGCACATCATGGAACTTGAGATGCTCTACTATTTCTTTTTCCTAGGAAATTGAAAAAGGTATTAAAGCCATTCCTAGGCCCTTAGTCCTTACTCATGGAGATTCCACAAGGTGGAAAGCTGACTCCAATGGTAACTTCACCTTGAAAACTAGTATTGAGCTCTTAGTTGGGGAATAGAGATAGAGTCACTCCTAATCCTAACTGGACTTGGATAGTGAAGGCTAGTAATAAAATTAAGAACTTCCTCTGGATGACTTGTATGGATAAAATCTCTACCAAATAGAATTTATTGGTGAGAAAAATTGTCCAAGAGGATTCCTGCCCAATTTGTCACCATTCTAGAGAAGATGTTGAACATGTTTTAAGGATCTTTGGGTTAAATTGGGGGTTCCAATAGTTTCCCCTACCTAAATACCCAATATTCTCCCTTCTTCCAAGCCCAATGGGGCACTTTAATTGCATATGGTTGCTAGTCTCTTTGGAAGCAAAAAAACAGGCACATTTTTGAACCACATGCCGAGTGGATCCTTCAAGAATGACCTTGTTTCTAGATTCTGAATTTCTTCTAGTAGGACCTCAGAGCTGTTCGATTCTTAAAAAAAACACCAGATCCTTATTAGATGGGAACCTCCTCCACTACACTAGTTTAAACTCAACACAGATGGTTCATCATTATCCTGGATAGGCTGGGACAGGTGCAGTCATTCGAAATCATCTTGGTGAATGGGTAGGAAGGTGCAGTAGAAGCTTGGGAATTGCAACTAATTTGTCTACTGAACTTTGGGCCTTACGTGATGGACTCCTTCTAGCTCAATCTCTGAACATAAGTAATTTACTTATTAAAGTTGATGCTGAATGTGTGATTGACCTGATCAAGAATTCTAAGACTAACACTCATCATTATTGTTCCATCATTTCTGATTGTAGGATCATTATGCAGAGTTTTCAAACTACTTCTATTAGGCATATCTATGGGGAGGCTGACAGATGTGCGGACTTTTTGGTAAAAATAGGCGCAGAATAAGATGAAGATTTTATCTCTTATTTATCTACTTGCTCCTGCATTTTGAAACTATTAGAGGAGGACTTTGGAGGTTTTAGCCTACCCCGTTTTGTAAACTCAGTGTTGTAAACTCTTAATTATTTATATTAGTATCTATCTTTCTTACCAAAAAAAAAAAATCTACAAATGTTCCAAATGAGATGAGGATGAGCATGATCCCTCAATGTCTCTTGAACAAATGGGAAACCAAAATTGAAGAGCCTAATCAGCTCATTACGCCAACCATATCTTAACTAGTTATTATGTCAAAGGTCATTTCTCAATTCTACATGACCGTCTAATTTTAACGTTAGCCTAATCCACCTAATCGTGCAGTAGAATATAGCAAAACAACATCTTTCACTTCTTTCAAACAAATTTACTAGATACTTATCAACACCATAACAACCCCATTGTATATACCAACAGTGCCCTCGTTGGTATGTGTATCAAACCAAAGAGTTCCTATCCTAGCATCTAATTGTTGGTAAACATTTTATTACATAATAGCATCTAATTCCTGGTAGGCCAATCCTGCGACTTTTCTTTTCTGCAAATTTTTCTTCCTTTCTCCCTTTTCTTTTTCTTTCTTCTTTTTTTTTTTGTTTTGTTTCTACTACTGCTGCCACCTTTTCAATCCCTCCCTCCTCCCTTGAACCCTAAAGCCCTTAAATTGTAGCGTTTATATGGCTTTGAGTTTTAGAAAAGAAAACCCTACAATGAATGGTTGAGAAAAGAGATGATGATGTGGTTTCTTGGAAACCCTTGATGAATATAGGATAAGAATTAAGGATACCAACTATCTTGTACTAGATTTTCTTGAAGGGAAAATGAGACAAAAATGAAAGAAAAAGAAGTGGAATTGCCATGACTGTAGTACTTTTTTCGTACGGCCATGGAGATGAAGAAGAAAACGCGTGCAAGGAGCACATTTTTTTTTTTTTTTTTTGAAGAAGTGGGCCTAAACTTGAGGGGTTTTTTTTTTCTTTTGTTTGGGGTTAAGGTTAGTTCAGGCGAAAATTTTGTTCCTTTATCTTTGGGTTTTGGAGTTGGGTTTTGGGATTAGAAAAAAATTGGGTTGTTCCATTTTTTTTTTTTTTGGTATAGAATCTACAAAAACAAAACTAAAATAAAATAAATAAATAGTTGTAATTTACCTAGTAAATTCAAAATTGTAACATGAGGATAAATTAATTAAGGATAAAATAAATGAAGAAAATAATAAAAAATAAAAAATTTGATGTCTACACTTACGCCCAATGAGGTTCTCAGAAAACGACAGTTAGTCATGACAAATAAAATCATGTTATAAAACTATTCCTAATATAAAGTAGAGAGAGAAGTGGAGAAAGTAGAGAGAGAAATCAAAATGAACTTCAATTCATTTCTTATAAAATTTACAAAGGGTGAACTCCTATTTATAGGAGAAGATATGAAGAGTTCCATTTACATTTGTATACTGTATGAAGAGATAAAGATAAAGATAAGGATAGAGATAAGGTTGGTGATAATGATGGAGATGATATCTTTTCGTAAAGCGTGAAGTGATAACTTTATCATCTCGTAGAATGTGCCAACTCCATCCTTGTTAAGGAGATACTGATAAAGTGATAGACATCCATAATAAAATGATTATTTCATAACACTCCCCCTTGGATGTCTATTACACAAAGAATATGCCTCGTTAAAACCTTATTAGGAAAAAAACCCTGTGGGAAAAAAATCCTAGTGAAGGAAAAGAGTACATTATTCTTGTGTATTTATTTCTCCCCTTGATCCAAAATATCATTTGAGATCATTCAACCGACGCATTCTAATATTTTTCACCAACTTTTCAAATATTGTAGTCGACAATGGTAAACAAATTTGCCAAATTATTATCTGATCGGATCTGTTGCATATCAATTTCACCATTCTTTTGCAAATCATGAGTAAAGAAGAATTTTGGTGAAATATGTTTCGTCCTATCTCCTTTAACATATCCTCATTTTAATTGAGCTATACAAGCTGCACTATATTCATACAATATAACTGGAGGATTTTCTTTTTCGGATGACAACCCACAATACTTTCGGATATAATGGGTCATTGATTTTAACCAAACACATTCTCGACTAGCCTCGTGAATTGCTATCACTTCAGCATGATTTGAAGAAGTGGCCGTCATCAACTGCTTTGTAGATCTCCATGAAATGGCTGTACCACCACATGTGAATATATATCCAATTTGAGATCTTGCTTTATGCGGGTCAGATAGATACCTAACATTAGCATAACCAAGCAATTCATGTCGAGATTTATTGGAATAAAATAGGCCAAAATCAATTGTTCCTTGGAGATAGTGAAAAATATGTTTAATACCATTCCAATGTCGTTTTATAGGAGATGAGCTAAATCTTGCTAATAGATTCATAACAAATGATATATTTGGTCTTGTACAATTAGCAAGATACATTAGTGCACCAATAGCACTAGGATATGGTACTTCAGGACCAAGTATTTCTTCATCTTCCTCTTTTGGTCTAAAGGGATCCTTGATAGGGTCAAGTGACCGAACGACCATTGGGGTATTCAATGGATGTGCTTTATCCATATAGAACCACTTTAATACCTTCTGGGTATAAGCAGTTAGGTGAACAAAAATTCCATTTTCCGGATATTCAATTTGTAAACCAAGGCAAAATATGATTTTTCCAAAATATCTGATCTCAAATTCTCGTTTTAGATATTCAACTGCTTTTTGGAACTCTTCAGGAGTTCCAATCAAATTAAGATCATCAACATATACAGCAATGATTACAAAATTGGACCCATCTTTCTTTATGAAAATGCATGGACATATTGGGTCATTAGTATAACCTTTCTTGAGTAAACGCTCACTAAGACGATTATACCACATACGTCCAGATTGTTTGAGACCATATAAAGATCTTTGCAATTTGATGGAATAAGTTTCTCTAGAACTTTATTTACATGCTTCAGGCATGCTAAATCCTTCAGGGATTTTCATGTGTATATCATTATCCAATGTTCCATTCAAATAAGCAGTGATATATCAAGATTTTCATGCACTGCTAGATTCACAAGATATCTGTAATTCCATCTATTACCGGAGAATATGTCTCTTCATAGTCAATTCTAGGTCTTTGTGAAAAACCATAGGCTTAACACCTTCAGGTGTTTGGACTACAGGTCCAAATATTTTCTTTTAGTCAGTGAATCCAATTTAAATTGAATTGCATCTTTTCATTTTGGCTAATCATTTCTTCACCGACATTCATCAACCGATATATTTTCATGATTCTCATTTTCTTTCATAATGTCAAGTGCTATACAATACATAACTTCTTTTCGTACAGGCTCCAATTTCATATTTTTCTATAATTTCATTCTTTTCAAGAGTAAACTATTCAGGAGTTGGCTCTTCAAGAGCTATCTCTTCGGAGAATTCAATTTTGTCATGACATTTATTTTATCTGGAGATATTTGAAATCAAAATGCTTTATTATAGTAGGCCGGCCTTAAATTCATTTGTAGCACTTGTATGTGTCCTTCAGGGACATCAATTCTACTATCATATTTCTTGCAAGAATATTCAATTTAATAGCTCTTTTGGAGTCGATAAATATATTTCACAATTCACTTGCAATTTGTCACAAATAGATAATCTATTGAACTTCTAGTTCATATTATATGGTATGAGAATCAAAGAAATTCAATAATATTTTTCAAATGATTTCCTTTCGGTTGATCATTTCCTCCTCTTAATGTCGGGAAGTGTATAATAGATTACCCATCAATATTGCATGATTTCTAATTGTAAAGGGTGAGTCACCTCTGACATAAATTTCTGTTGGAGTCACAGATAGCACAAGGGGGTATATATGAATAATTGTCGGCTCTTATTTTTGTCAAATCATAAATATATTGGGATTAGTAAACTTCTAGTTCACTGCAGGTGATGATTTTGATTTAATCAAACCAAATGAGAATAAAGACAATTATAACAATGACCATTTCTCTTTTGAATGGTTTTGCGATATAATCAACCTTTATCTCATTTGATGATATCTGTTATTGTCTCATTTTCTGTCTCGAAGTGATATCCATTTCAGCGGATATTTTAATATATTCATTAGAAATTTTGGGAGAGGATAGTACATAATTACTAGCAAACTTTACTCCTTCAGGGAGAAATATAGTGCAGCTCTTCTGGAGCTTTCGATTATTTTACCACAATCACTAATTGTGTTTATCTCTCCCATTTTCAAATAAAAATGTAGTGTGCATAGCAGCACTATCTATGAGACAAATATTATCATCACCATAATTTTTTTAATCCCAAATATTTGACATTCATTTCTTCTTCAGGAAGAAATAATAAAGAAATACATCTGTTTCTTCTTCAGGAGGAAATAATAAATAGACATTTCTTCTTCAGGAAGAACTAATACAGTAACAAAGTCATTTCTTCTTTAGGAAGAAATAATAAATAAATATTCTTCTTTAGGAAGAATTGATGATGAAACTTACAAATAAATGTAAACATTAAAAAAATTCATAAATAACATAACTGATAAAGAAAATGACATAAAATATGCGAGAATAATAAATAGCCAAATTTTAAATAAATATCGGGTGTTTGACATCAATTTCTTCTTTAGGAAGAAAATATGATTATTACCATCATCAATTATACCATTAATTGCACCTTCAGGGTGTTTGTTTATGATGCTTGATAAAGGTCAATAAGATATTTAGTCATACGATATATTCGTGACTAATGACCTTGAACGCTAAACAAATGGTATTTATTTTTCATTATTCCCCTTCAGGTGGCACATATCTATCTTCACTCATGATTATGATCAAAATTTAGTCATATTCACTTTAGGGAATTGACTAGATCCATTAAATCGGATTTTAGACAAAGGCATATAATAAACTCAGAATACTTTCTCAAATTTCTTCTCTTGATATTGCTACTTCTGGAGCATATTCTAGGAGTGAAACATGGAGAATATATTATTCACATATCTATATCAGTGATAGTTTCTCCATATAATTTTGATTGAGAAGTAACTCTGAACATTGCAAAATATATTCACTAATTGATTCAAAAGATTATAGCCTTCGCTAACTTGATCATGTCCAGTCTTATAAGAACGACCATCTTCAGGCGGTCAGATCTTGTTCTTTCAAAGCATCATTATTTTCATTAATTGTGCCTTCAAAACCATTTACATCAAGATGTATTTTCATCATCGAATATTCATAATAAAGATAAATAAACAGAATTGAATAGAATAAATGATACTTCAAATATTGACCCAAAGGTATATTCTTGTATTGAATAATTACTCCATGGCAAATACTTATACTCAAATGTTACTATATATCAATTTTGGAAAGAAGGATGAAAGAAGAAAAGTAGTAGAGAGGATGTGGAAACAGATAATGCTTTTAGTATGTGGAGATCTATCACCATACAATTTACTAAGCTTTCAAGAGGATTGTAACTTATATACATACGTGATATAAAATACTTCTTAGCCATTACATGCACCAAAATTCCAATCTAAAATTATCATCTATCAATACGTCTACCATATATTATTCTACTGCTCCTTCACCATTTAAAGAGGTTTCATTTACGTCACGAGTATTATGGAGTGTTGTGATGTTGCAACTCCTAGTAAGCCCTTTAGACTTACTATAGAAATGAGTGAACATAAAAATGATATGGTCATAGAGAAAACAAAAGTGCCAAATAATAGCATTAAACCCCTAAGGCTTGGATGTTTGCTTTCCATCAAACATGACAAATACTTATTCAAGCCATTCGATTAGCAGTTCTAGAAAAATTTTAATGGTAAATCAGATTAAACTACGCTCAATTTCTGCTTTTAATTAGTAGGAGGTTAACCATAATAAAAGTGAAATGAGTTTTAGAGATAAGAAATGTTACCTCCAAAAGTTCACCATAAATTATCCAAAGAAACGCTCGACGATTGATCTAACACCAGAAATTATCCAAGGAAGTGCTCCAGAAGTTTTGGCAAAGTCTCGTGCTTCTCTTCTTTCTAAGAGTAGAATCTTATTCATCACAGTTGCTCAGTGACAGAGATTTGTGATTCATATATGCTCAATGGTAGAGACTCGTGCTGATAACGTGTTATAAAATTATTCCTAATATAAAGTAGAGAGAGAGTAGAGATTGTAGAGAGAGAAGTGGAGAAAGTGGAGAGAGAAATCAAAATGAACTTCAATTCATTTCTTATAAAATTTACAAAGGGTGAACCTCTATTTATAGGAGAAGATATGAAGAGTTCCATTTATATTTGTATACTCTATGAAGAGATAAAGATAAAGATAAGGATAGAGATAAGGTTGGTGATAATGATGGAGATGATATCTTCTCGTAAAACATGGAGTGATAACTTTATCATCTCGTAAAACGTGCCAGCTCCATCCTTGTTAAGGAGATACTGATAAAGTGATAGACATCTATAATACAATGATTATTTCATAACAAATCACAGTTTTGGCAAAATAACACACTTGGTACATAAGTTACAATTAAGGCAACACATTGTACAATCTACAATATAACATTTCATTCAATGCGAAAGGATACAAGCTCACTTTGGAGCCAAATCAGTAGCACTACACAATCTATCAATCATCCCTATATTCTCCAAAACGGTAAACAGTCCCGTTCAATCAATATTCATTTCATTAATCACCATACTCCAAGATAATACTTGATTATACTAAACAGTCACCTACGGTGTCAACCTATCCAACCGAGCTTGTCACTAGCTCGAATAGGCTGACTAACGAAGGATTTTGGAGCCCAATTCAGCCGATGTGATGAAGTATACATGTGACTTACAGTCATGCACACTCAATTCAACAAATACAATCATAGAGTTTGAAATCTAATTAGGTCAAGTAAGGTAAAGTACACACTCACCTGACAATAGTTTACCAACCGATTTCATATACACAAGTATTCATTCAACGGAAACAATTTATAAAACTCATACAAGGAACACTCACATTTAGAAACTTTTATATCATGATTTTAGAATTTTTTTCCACCCACCTTCTACTCTTAACAAATATAATTACCAAAAACTATTTAGGTTCTACGACAATAAAACTTATCTATTCCCTAATTGAGTTTTTAGAATTTATCACACAACCCACGTGAATTTCTTTAAGTTTTCCACTGGATTAAAGGTTAAACTCGAAGATTATTCTTTCAAGGCAAAATTCCTTGCATGCATGTTATTTCTAGCATTTAATCACAATCCATAAGAAGATTTAAGCTTTATTCAAGCTCTTGGTTAACAATCCAGCCCAAGTTTTCCAACAATCTCACATATTTTCTTACTTTTTAATCCAAAGATTTGACATGCAACTTAAGACATATGAGGTATAGCATATATACAATGATAATATCTCAGGAATCCTTCAAAATTTCAGGCCACAAGCTGCGACCACTCAACTCTACACCGTGGTTCGAAGCTGTGAAATTTCCAACATATATACTCTTATAATTTTGCTCCAAAATCATCAACTTTTCTAGCTTAAATCAAAGGAAATACTGCATACATGCCAAGATCAAGGTATTATAAGATGTGTTGAGCAAAATATACCAAATTTACAGCCCAAATTTTAAAGCAAGTTTGAAAGATTTCAGCTTTCTTACTCAAACACAAACCAGAAATTTTCAGCAAGTTTTCACCAATATTTCAATAAAGTTACTCACTCTTTCACTTGATTCAAAGATGAACTACATAATATGGCATGATATAAACATACAACAACAATTCTTAATAACAATCCATCTTTTCAAAATTAAAGTTGTACAACCATCCATAACCAAAGCTGCTTCACATTACCCTCAATAGTTTAGAATTACAACTTTCTTCAACCAAAACACATAAAACTCCACTTAAATTCAACATGCAATGGATATACATAACTTTTTCAAGAAAATGAAGGTGTTTCATGGTAAAATTTTGCCTTTATAGATGATAATAGAAGCTAGAAATTGAGAAACAGCTTGCTCTCCTTTCAAACCAGAATATAAGCTAATTTAGCACCTCATTTGAGTTGAATTTTACCCTCAAACGGCTGGATATAAGTTGAAATCTACCTCCTTTCCTCTTAGCACACTCTCTCTTAGTCTAGTACAAGAAATATTAAGGAGAATTTCTCTCACTATCACTCACTCTCTCTCTATTCGGTTCTAGGATCAAGACAAGAATAAATGAGTAATTTTTGGGGTTTTTTGTTTCTTATAAGTTGCATGGTTTAGTCTTGACAAATGGCATGAAGAGTCCAACAAATGTCATTCAATTTTCATGCACAATTAGCTTAATTCTAGTAAGACCATACCTTTTTATGTTACAATGTTATTACCCTGTTAATTTCTTATTCTAGTTAATATAATTTCATAAAGGTTTGATTATACAAAATTTTAGAGTACATTTATTCACTTGAAATGAAAACAAAAAAAAAAGGAAGCAAATACACATATATTATTCAATAATTGAGGAACTATCACACAAAAAGAAAAAGAAAAAGAAAAAATTCTAGGTAATTTATGAAATATTAGGGTTTGAGTTTTTAGGTCCTCATAGTGAGTACCAAGTGCAATGTTCTGCAGTATATATATTTATGAAATTGTCCCCTCGAAGTACATGTCTGATTCTGTCACTAACTCTCCCTGAAGAGAAAATTAAAGCTAAGAATTTTTTCTCAACTTATTTTTTCTATCTTTCCCTTGCCCTCTCTTTCCTACAGGAGGCCAGTCATTTTGTATGTGATTAAGCGTTTGTGTGATGAACCCATTTAATTAGAACATTAGTAAATTAAGAAGTTCGCAAATCCAACTTGGCAAGAAATTTCGGTCTGAAAACTGTACTGGCTTTGTTGCAATGTTTACCGGTTACCTTTTTTCCTAGGGTGGCTTACTTTCTAGTATGCAAGATCATTTGCTATTCATGATTTTAGAATAGAAATCCTCAACTTTAATCTCATGATTATATAACTTGTAAAGAATGTTTACACAATTTAATACCACAGAAGATGCGCATTGCAGTATTAATCATCAAAAATATGTACAGTATCCAAAATTATAGCAAGTATATGCAAAATCACTAATTTACAAGAAGACATATTTAAGCTCTTCAACCGAGTCCTATGACCAAAAAAAAAAAAAAAACACTTTTTGACAAGTTTTTGGTGAGTGTTTGTTTGAACTTATTTAAATAGTTGTAAGAAGCAAATTGTTCACATTTTGTTTAACATGCTCCATTTTGTTTGTTGGTGCAATATATACCACTCATCAACAGATGGATAATCGCCATGGTGCCAAGAGATACAATTTACAAATTGCCAACAACATTCATTTAATGTTGATCAATAATTGACATGATTGCTAGTATTTACATGATACTGATTAACCATAATTAATAGAAAGAGCCTTATCAGTAGCATATATTTGGAGTCAATTAGTAATCGGCATGATAGCTAATGTTCACACACCCCTTGGTATGAACCAATCACTAATCGGTGGTGGCTTATCAACCAATTACTAGTCGGTATAGTGGCCGATTACTAATCAGCATGGAGACAATTGATTACATCACAAGAAATTCATTAGTTGTGGTAGATGAAGATCACATGGAGGCATAATTGATAATTAGTTTTCATAAATTGACAACTAGAAGTTAATTAATCGGTGACGGCGATGCCAATTCAAGATTAGTAGGTATGAGTGATGAAGGTTCCATTGGAGATTGGCAACAATGGCTGATATTTTGTACTTATCGGTACATAAAAATATGTATTGGCACACGTTCATTGATGTGGATGCTGATGTAAAAGGAGTCAATATGGTCAAGTACCGACAGAGATAGAGCTGATGAAGCAGTTGGTAGAGGAAGAGTGTATGTATTGACCCTACAAAATAGGAAAGTAGTGGTTATCTTATCCTATAACATAGGAGAGTGGAAGTTGCATAATCCCAAAATATAGGAGTGGGTGGTTACCACTACCCATGAAAGAAGTTAATGTGGCTGACATGGAAACGTAAACATAAGTAATCTTATCAAAAGGAGCTACTGATTTAGGAGGAAAAAAATCTACCAACTCAACATCTATAAATACCAAATGCTAAATAAGATCAAGGAGATAACACTTTCCACTCTACAAAAAATAATGAAATTATGTATGTCCTTCCTTTAACCGCTTTCTTAGTTTTTTTGGTTAGTTCTAGGATTTCTTAAAGCTTTCTTATAATCTTTAGGCTAAATAATAGGATTTCCAGATTTTCATGCGATTGTGCTTCTATTATTTTCAGAATTTCCAACAAGTAAATGACATTTATGTACAAATCAGCAAGTTTAGTTTGAATGTTATTTCAATTTCCAAGTAACGCTCATGATGTTTCCAGTTTCTTTCATGTATTTTAGTTCATCAACTTTTCTTATTCATCAACTTTCAATACAATCGACTCTCTTTCCTTTAGTTTTTCCTTGTAATCAGTTGCCTTCTCAAGTCGGGACGAACAACAATCGTTTAGAAGTCAGCATAATCGGCTTGTTCTTAATTTGCAGTTTGAGAATCAAACTAATATCCAACCGCGATAATCATTATATTTATATGAATCTTTGACAAAACAAAAACCAAATTGAACATTCGCAGGCTGTATGATCCAGAAATCCACATTACAAATCAAATGCATATACTTCTAAAAATGACAAAAATCCATCGAGCTTCAACTCCACTTCTTCCTAGTCATCAAATGTTGTCTTTTTCCCTGCGTCATGAAAAAGAATGCACAAAAATTGGATTTATTAGTTGTGATAGAAGATATGAAACTGCACTTGAAAGAACTCCAAAACTTGAAGAGCAATAATTATTGCTAATCACATGCAAACACATTTGACACCAGAGAAGGAAATAGCATACAAGCAACATCAACAATCGTACATTCAGAATAGGATGCCAAAACCAGGAAAGGTTATAGCATACAAGCAAACTCAACACCCGTCCACATCAATGAATGTTATTGACTACATTTGTACAACCTACAAATAACCCAAGCATACAAGCACTCCAATATTTTTAAGTACTAGAGGCATAACCGCGACGTTGCGCGGTGGGATGGATAACATGGATGCCCATTTATTGGAATATAAAAAGGTACTATATCAATATTGAATAAATGTTTTAAATAGCGACGAGAGAAGTTGAGCAGCTTAATGGTAACCACATATCTGTGAAAGCTAATAACATTAGATGTTAAAAGTAAAATGCCAGGGATACATAATTTCTATCCCATTGGTTTCAAATATTTAGTATAGCAAGTGAAGCTCGTGATTGAGGAAGGAAAAGTAAAATGTTTCCATCTTGCAAGGCATGATCACTGACAAAAGCATCCCATTTCTGTTGAAATCTATTCTTAATGAGTCCAATATGGTAGATTCTGCTTCCGCTTGTAAAAATGACTGTTAGGGTTTGGGACTCAACTAATCTGTACTCTGCATAGTCCGGGATTTTTTGAAAGTAAAAGTTAGACAAATCAATGCGGATCCAGTACAGTGTGTGGAGAAAAGAAAGAAAGCAGTTCCTAAGAACTGGTTATATAGACAATGCTATATCTGAAAGCCGGAGTATAAATCTAATAAAATGCATTGAGTGACACTAGATCATGCTAAAAAAACCTATTTATGGAAGACGTGACAAGCTGCAAAGAAACATTCTTACACAAAAGACCTAGCAATCGAATTAGTAGATATGTTAGCAGAGCAAAGTGACTATAATATGGACTAAATTAAAAATAATAAAAAGGTATCTTCCTTGTAGTGATGATGATTTGTATGGAAGCATTGGCAGTTGGAGTGTCCACTGGGTGGAGATTAGGCTTTGACAAGCAGAAAAACAGAAAAAATCATAGGTGAGATCTCCTCTATTGCGGAAAAAAATCATATCACCTGGGGAGAGATAATTTTCCTTGCAAAATGTGCTCCATTCTTCTTCGAAGCATGAATTTATAATTTTTAAGTTCCAAGTAACTAAACCATGGCACATTCTAATGATCTGGCCATCCTTGAAACAATTAGAAGCAAATATAGTCGAAGGGATTCTCTGAAATAAAACAAGATAACAGCCTCAGTATCCACTAAAGGGAAAAGGTAGGATGGCAGTAAAATAAGATGACCTGTTTTGTAGTGTTTGTGCAGAAAAGAACATAACACCATGGTTGTCCATTAACCATGCAATGAACTTCATGGGTTTCTATAGAGAAGAAAAACATTAGGACAGCTGTGAGAATTGGGCTTTCTCTTTTCTTGTCATAATACTTAAAGTTGGAAAGAGCATTTGAGGAACCTGTCACTGCGAAGGCTGCTGAACTGATATGCGTAATATTGTGCAACCACTGTTCAATCGAGGCAATGGAAAATAGTTAAGGTTCACCCATATACTTTAGAACCATAGGATATGCCTCAAGAAAGGATATTTTTGCAAGATATTCAGCTTTTGCATTTGTTTTTTTGAAGGTTGTTGCTGCATGGATTGCTTTATGGTCAAAGGTAAGAAGGAAAAATCTTCTTTTGTCTTTTCTCTGAACAACCTCCCATTTTTTGAAAGGATTTTTAGGTTTCACCATGACAAGCTAATAGGAAAGTGTAACAGCAAAGAAATGCAGAGAAGATAAAAAGGAAGAACGTATCAACAGAGCAGTAGATTGCTAATGGATATGAAAGTAAACGTGTCAAAGTGAACCTTAAATAACAAATGAAAGTGCTGAAGCAAGCATTAAGTGCAAAAAATGTATGGAACAAACTCCTTTAAATATCTGCTTAAAATTGGCTGGGCTCCATTAAGAGATGTTTCTTCCCTAGATCCTAAAGCACGTCTAGAGTATTCTAACCATTACAGATTACTTTCCAAAAAAGAGAAGAGAACCACAGCAGAAACCTGAAGTAATTCCACCAAACGACATCACCACAAAAGATTACGACATCAAGTTGAACAGCAAAATCACCACAAAAGATTATGACACCAAGCCGACTAGTTCCCTTTGACAGAGAAATCAGGAGTAAAATCTCAAGCAACAAACCAGTCACATAACATTAAGTCACCATCCACCACAAATTATTCATGTCCCTTCCTTGAAGGAAAAGAGCTAGCACAACAATCCTTAGGAAACCAACATCTTTTCCCCATAAACAAAACCACCAACAATATTACTAAAAGAAATAGACAAGCATCTTTTCCGCATAAACAAATAAGGGTAGGAAGAGGGAAAAATACCGACAAAAAAATCACAACAACAAAATGCATGCAATCAAAAACAAACCCCAATCTTCAGAATTTTTTCCCCAGAGAAA
This sequence comes from Gardenia jasminoides, assembly GCA_013103745.1. NCBI lineage: Eukaryota > Viridiplantae > Streptophyta > Magnoliopsida > Gentianales > Rubiaceae > Gardenia > Gardenia jasminoides. The sequence continues at coordinate 9,647,664 of CM023099.1, read as the reverse complement.
AACTCAGCCAAAGAAGAAGAAAAAGAAAATATGACAACAAGCAGGTAAAGAAAGTTGACCTCTGTGATAAATAACACACGAAAGAGATAAAAAAAATTAGGGCAAACAAAACCAAACCAACCTATGCACCATTGGGAAAACACAAAGATCAAATAGCACAGGAAAACAATAACCCTCAAAGAACACAATTGAAAACAAAGAAAAACACGCAAACAAACACCCAAAATCGCAGATCTAAAATCTAGGCTTCCGATTACCTTTTTTATCAAATAGAAAAAACACAAATATGGATATAAGAACAGGAAGGGAGGGAAAAAAAATACCTTGCAAAAAAGAATCGCAACAACAAAATCCACGCGATCAAAAAATAAACCCCAATTTTCAGAATTTTTTCCACGGAGAGGAGGAAAACTCTGCAAAAGAAGAAGAGGAAGAAAATAGTATGACAATAAGCAGGGAAAGAAAGTGCAGCTCCGTGATGAATACCACACGAAAGAGACAAAAGAATCAGGGCAAACAAGGCCAAACCAACCTATATACCATCGGGGAAATGTAAATGACAGATCGCTGACAAGCTATCATTGGTATATCCAGCAGGCAAAGCATGTGTTGCACCATTTCCTCAGCGCACTATCACAGAGAAGGAAAGATGATCATAGCAGACAAACTATGTCTTGCCCCATTTCCTCAGCACACTATCACAAAAGAAGGAAAGACCATTACATGGAGTACCTGCGCTCCTTAAAGGGACAAATAAAGCAACCCGCAAGCTTTCAACCCCGATGCAACTTGACCAACGCAAAGAATGAAAATCCACGTGCAAGGCACATGAGTTGAGGACGACGAAAGAACCGCGAAGACAAGAGGACTACCAAAACGCTTCGGCACGTAGTCTGCTATTTTGATAATAATTAAGTACGAGGCATCGCAATGGACGTTATAAATGTTATTGACAACATACTAGTACCAACTGTAGCCATACTAGGTTTGTTAGGAGTTCCACAACCTCTGCCACCATCATCAAAGCAGCCACCACTGTTGCCAAAATGGTTGCCACCTCGCCTACCACCAAACCTACCTCCATCCCTGACACCACTTCTCCCACCACCAACACTGTCACGGCCATCACCTCCTAGTCTTGCCTCTTCCACTGTTATAGTAGACTCGCTAAGTTCAGAGTTATCATATTCCAGAGCTTTGTTAAGAGCGAGAAAATTCTAAAACTGTGATGGAAAAAAAAAAGTTTCTACAAATAGGGTGGTTTTCAAATAGGTTTCTAAGATTGTGATTTTCGCATTTGACAAATGCGAGTTCAGTGAAACTCGCATTTGTCAAATGTGTCGATAATTGGACGAAAAAAAAAGGCGAAAGATTATATTTTCCAACTTGTCAAACTCGCATTTGGGAAATCGAGTTTAGAAAACTTTGACAAATCGAGTTTCACTAAACTTACATTGTCAATTATTTTTTTCGCTTTGCTTTTTTTTTTCCATTTCTAATGCAAATTTTGTTTTTCCATTTCATTTGCATATTTTTTTTTTTCGCATAATTCTGTCAGGTGTTTTTTTTAGTGTATTATGACATTTATGTATCATGTATTACAAGCATAATTGTAAATTGTAACCACTAAAGTAATAAAACTATCCTATAAATTCTTGAACAATTTTCACCGTCCAAAATACTTTACATAAACTCTATTACTCTCACTAAACTATCTACAAAATATGTTACACAAATTAACCAATACAAGAAGAGATATAAACGACTATTGCTTCATAAACGAAAGCGGGATCGACTAAAAATTTACTAACCACGTAAATTATCAAAATTATCGAGTTTATTATACATGGCATAAGTAACTCAAATGATTTTGTATTTTCATCGGGAGAGTTGAAAAATTGAGTTTAGTATATTCATGTTTGAGTTTGAAAAAATTGTGTTTCTTGGCGGGGAGTTTTAATTCGATCACTAGCGAAGCTGCTCGATTCGCTTTGCAACAAGAGGGTGTTTGGTAACTTGATTTAAGGAATTTTTTGGTAACACATTAACTTGCTTGTGGGTTATGATGTTATAAGGTTATAAACAATTGCCCGCTTGGGGTTTAGGATATATTGACGAAAACAATGTCAAGTAATTGTGAGAACTTGTAACTCCACTTGTATTTGTGATAGCATACAATTAAACTTGTTTCTGTAAAATGAAAACTATGAACCGTTGGGTACAATTATGTGTATGGTTATCTCCTGAGATCATACAAGGAAATTTTGTTTTGGCTTCACAATTACTACATGTGCCCTTTTTTTTTTTTTGGGTACCAATGAAGACAATCAAATCATCTTTACCTAATATTCCAAAATCAAATCAGAATCATCTGTTCACAATTAACTATGATGAGATTTTTGTCAAGCTAAACCATGTAAGTTAGATACATCAAACTGAATTTCAAATCTTGAAATTGACATTGGTGGCGACAAAGAATTTGGTAGATACATATCATCAATCCGTTTGTTTGGGGCAGGTTTGGCAACTTCATTCAATCCAATTGACATTAACATTGCTTAGGACGGTTTAGGTTTAGGGTTTGGGGTTTCAATCCAAAATGGTTGGCACGTATTGGGTATGTTCCAAATGCGAATATTACTAGGTGGTGGTTGGCAACCCATTCCTTCTTCTAGTGACATAAATGCTAAAACTTAAAACAAGACCAATACACCAGACAAAGGTTGCTGCTATCTAATACAATGGCCCTATTGCCCTAAAAGCATCCAACTCTTGTTTAGCATCACCTTATAAACCCATTAAACTCCTTTCATCCCAATTTCAGTTACCTAAGGGTCTGTTTGGATTAGTTGTTTTTGGGGTTGTTTTTCAAAAACAGCACTGTAGCATTTGGGATGTGAAAAACTACTGTAGCTATCTTTCAAAAACTACTGTAGCTGTCTTTCAAAAACTTTTTGAGGGTTGAGGTTTTTTTCAAAACACCACATATAAGACAAAAGATACCCGATAAATTACCCTCAATAAATTTTTTTAACTCATTAGTAGCCATTTAATTTCAAAAACATCCCAAAAAATTATCCCAAATAAATTTTTAATTTTAAAAATGTTCCAAAAAATTACAAATAATTTTAAATTTAAAAATGCCCCAAAAAATAAATAAATTTTAATTTTAAAGTCCCAAAATTGCTCCAAATAAATTTTAATTTTAAAATGTCCCAAAAAAATACAAAATAAATTTTTAATTTTAAAATGCCAAAAAAAATTACTCAAATAAATTTTTAATTTTAAAAAATGCCTAAAAATACTCAAATAAATTTTAATTTTAAAATACTCAAAATACCAAATAAATTTTAATTTAAAATGTCCCAAAATACCCTAACTAAATTTTAATTTTAAAATATTACTAAATAAATTTTAATTTTAAAATGTTTCAAAATTATCAAATAAATTTTAAATTTAAAATGCCCCAAAAATATCTAAATAAATTTTAATTTTAAAATGCCCAAAAATATCCCAAATAAATTTTTAATTTAAAATCCCTAAAAATTACTCCAAATAAATTTTTATTTTAAAATATCAAATAAATTTTAATTTTAATGGGAGGAAGGAGGTGATGGAGGGGAGGAGGGGAGGGGAGGAGAGGAGGAGAGGGAGGAGAGAGAGGAGAGGAGGGGAGGGAGAGGGAGGGTGGTGGTGGGTGGTAGTGGGGTTTGGACGGATGAAGAAGGGATAATTTTTTTATTTTTGTATACTTAAGTTGTTTTTGAAATATTTGTTTGGATTGGTTGTTTTTGAGTTATTTTTGGTTGGTGTATTACTGTAGTATTTGGGATGTGAAAAACAATTTTTCCAAAACAGGTGTAAAAACAGGCAATCCAAACAGAGCCTAAGCCATCTCTATCAAGAAAAGCAACATGAATATTAAGCAAAATAGGAAGCAATACCAAGTATATCTTGAGCCATATATCAGTGAGCAAATTGGTTTACTATATTTACAAATAAAATTACACAATCATCCACAAAAATGAGTAAGAAAAATTTAGAAAAGGGAAAAGAGAAGAAAGTGAATTTTGTTTCTTTTCTTCAATTTTTTGAGTTCCATTTATTTGATATACAAATGATGTATCCAATGAGGGTTAATACAATTATTTTGCAATTACAAGAGGAGGTAAGTAATATTTTAAAATCTCAAGAATACTAAGTGATATTAGAGAAACCGAGTGAAATGAATCGAAGCTAGTCGGATCGACTAAAACTCCTACCAAACACAATTTTTCCAAACTCAAACATGAATATACTAAACTTCGATAATTTTCAACTCTCCCAATGAAAATACAGATCATTTTGAGTTACTTATGACATGTATAATAAACTCGATAACTTTAGATAATTTACAGTGCCTCTTTTATCGAACCGATCATAGTAGGGATCAAGATAGAAAGTCACGCCTCCACACCACAACCGCCCTTCCAAAAAAAAAGGTACTAATTGTCATAGTAGGCAACTTTGAAACATTATAGGAGTTATACGTAATTTACGTTAGAATAAACAAACGATTTACTCATATATATAATGGACTAATTCCTGGGAGTAGTCCCAATTTTTCTAAACCTATTATTGTTTACACAAAAATATCTGTGTCAATGGTCCAAACAAAGTGGTCTATGGAGATTATTATATATTGAATCGCCTAGCTTGAAAAGGACTTGCAGCTTTATTTATGCGGAAGATGTGATAATGATTCATATCGACAAACATGAAGATGCCAAAAGATGGTGGTCATAGTTCCACAATTCCAATTTGACTTCGTTTGTTGGTCAAAAGGATAGTGATTCACCACTCACTTGATCCCTACCGAGTTCTAATCATTTCTTCTTTTTTTCCCAAGGAACTGTTAATGCGAGTTCAATAGAACTGCATTCTCAGAATGGGAGTTCTCCTTTTCATTTTCTTTTTTTTTATTTGCCATTTTCAGAACTCGCATTTGGGAAATCGAGATCATTGAACTCGCATTTTCCAAATGCAAATTCAACTGAACCCTACACCCAAATCACCCTATTTGCAGAAAAAATTTAAAAATCATAACACTTTTAGAAATTTCTCTGTGTAGGATGATCCTTTTAGCTGCTAATGGGCCTGAATCTCACTCAACATTTATTTCATCAGACCTATACTTCTACTTAGGTATCTTTGGTACTAAGTCTTGCCCATTTTGTCGGTTTGCGGTTTCTGTTACTTGAGATGAGAGGAAGAGCTGAGAATCTTCCTAGCAAAGTGCATTTGTTCATGTACAGTGATTCATATTGTTTGTACAGTGAAATGCTCTTTGATTCTTTGTTGAATCTCGTTGAACTGAGAGATGGAGTTAGGATACTAAATAATTGTTCCTCAAGATAACTGTACCTTAGTGGATGGTTACTTTTCTTTAGATGAAAATATCTCGTTGGATTGAGAGATGGAGTTAGGACACTAAATGATTGTTCCCCAAGATAACTGTACCTTACTGGATGGTTACCTTTCTTTAAATGAAAATATCTCGTTGGACTGTGAGATGTTGTTAGGACACTAAATAATTGTTCCCCAAGATAATTCTTACCTTATTGGATGGTTACTTGTCTTTAAATGAAAATATCTCGTTGGGACATTACATGATTGTTCCCAAGATAGCTGTACCTTTCTGAACGGGTACTTCTCTTTAAATGAAAAGTTGTACATCGATATGGTGGGTCGATTGTTTTGTTGGCCCACATGATGCCTTCTACTTGTCCTTGTTAATATACTCAAAATTCATATGGTTACTGATTGCTCATTTCTCAGTCTATATCAGCTTTATATTGGCAATAAGCATTGTAGACAAATGCATGGAACTTAAAATAAAGGATTAGATCTGATCTATAGCTTTATACAAGAGACACAGTCTTGCAGGCAAATCCATAAAGAACGACGGTTCTAATGCAGCTTCTGTTATATTTCAGTACCTTAGATCTAAGAACTTGCTTTGAATGAGAGGGATAAGCTAATGGATCCGCCATAAATTTACTGAGCTACCAGCAAACACTAAATCTATTGGTAATGAAAACAAATAAATTGATTTGTAATATCCTAGTAAATGCAAGTGAAGATGAGTACAATAAGCAAGAGCCAAAAACTAACAAATAGAAACTATTCCAAGCTTTGAATTTTCATTTTAAAACTTTCAAAAGCCTCGTATGAAAAGGATAAATTGGTTAAACATTCCACCTTTCAGACAGCTTCAGCAGTAGCAAACTCAATATGGCCATCGCCCTTAAATGAACCATCTGGATGTGTGCTAAAACGAATCTCAGCAATCTCTCCACAATCTTTGAAGAAGTTCTCCCTGCAAATGACAAATGTAAGATGCCATTCAAATCAAATTCACACAACACAGGGAGAGCATTGTATACACACACATCAGCCTGCTCAACTGAGTAAGATAGATTCCCAACGAACAATGTCTTGCATGTCTCAGACTGAGGAGTGGTAGGAGTCTTGGGCTACATTTTGATACCTCTTATTTGAGTACTTAAACTGCAAGTAACACATACAACAAGTACAGTGGAAAAGACTAAACATACTTCCTTCCTTTCTGATGACAAACCACCCTTTCTAGTATACTCCTTTTTTGGCAATGCATCAACCATTTTGACAGCAGTATCCTGTCAATAATAGAAATATGAAAAGAAATATGTAGATGATCATGAGTATTCCTGGATCAAAAGCCAATAAAACACAATTGATATTAGAACAAGTGACTTGAGGTTATTTGTTGGGTAACACCAAAACACCAGCACCATGCATAGTGGTTTTACAGAACATTAATCCTATTACTCAATATTAGTTAATATTCGACTAGTCAAATGGCATACATGAAGTTTTTACGGTGCATCTCAATTAGCTCAGACTATCTACATGAAATCAAGAAAATATTACCTGATAAGAGTCAATTCATTCACCAACTAAAAGGCACATCAAACCAACACAAGTGGTAATTTAAGAATCACAAACATGAATACTTAAATTGTAAAATATTATTAAATGTTAGACAAACTAACTCCACCTTCTTTTGTGGGGTCTTGGTAGCTTCTTCCTTCTCATCCTCAGAGGTTTCTTCTTCATCTTCAGAAGACGATTCAGCTGAGCTGCTTATCTTTGGTTGCACTGGCTACCGAAGTTAAATTCAAGCATTGAGCACATAAGTGAAATGTTAACGTCCCATAAAAGTCAAATGCTATTAATAATATGTCTCACTACCTTGCTTGCATTTGGCAGTTCCTCATCAGAACTTTCCTCTTCGCTGCTACTCTCCTTTTTACCACCTTTAGCAATGGGTTTCACAACACCAGTGGGCTAGAGAACACCACGAGGAAATAATTACAAAAGCCAACTGATGTGACAAAAAGTAACAAAAAAGCATATTTGAAAATTACGTACCACAACTTTACTCATCTTTTTCTGAGGCTACTCATCTTCACTTTCCTCATCAGAAGTGTCTTCCTCACTGCTGCATTTGCAAAGCTAAAGCCAAAACTGCACCTGATACTAGTTCAGATATGTTGCAAAAACTTTAGAAGCATGGTCCTCTTTACACTTTAAGCATGTGAAGCTATTTCCTGCTTGTTTTCAGCTGCAGATGATGGCCTCTTAGGAGAAATAGTTTTAGGTGGTGGTGACTGCCATTTTATAAAGTATCAAAACAAGGAAATATCAGAAATTAGAAAACAAAATGTAGTAGGAGCAATAATACCCCTCCACATTTCCAACAAAATCACCAATTATGAAAAGCAGAATGACAAGCATGTCCACGCCATAACTAAGCTTCATGATAAGTTGAAACTTAAGCTCATCATGTTCTCATGTAGAAATATCAATTTCAAGAGAGAAAACTGAACAAAGATAGAGAAAAGCTAAAAGTACAGTTGTCTAACAAGACGGGACAAGAACTCATAAGACGATCGGACAAACAATACAGAAACCGATCTGCTCAATGATTAATTATTTTTAACAGCAAGGTGAAGATTTTTGGCAGCATTGGGCAAACTAGGAGGCAACCTACAATACCTGTAACTTTTATTCTTAGTACAAGCTGCCCAAATCAAAAAAAGAAAAAAAGTAATTTTGGAGATATTAACTAAAATTGTGTGTACATATTATAACATATAGGGATTTCAAGCGAAATAAATATGAAATCCCCCTTTTTCCCAGGAAGAGAAAGGAAAGACCAATCCACATAATGGCAATTTACAAACTAAGCAGTGCATACCCAAAAAACTCAAAAGAACGTTAAACACCAAAAAGCAAATACAAACCACCCACGAAACTAAAAGACTAAAAATTGTGAAACGGATTAAAACGTTCTTTGAGGGTGTCGGCAGTCTATGAACACACCATAGACGCACACAACACAATTAAACGCAGAAACATAAATCGAGAATGACATACGTTGAAACCAACAAAAATGAACACACCGCCGATTACAGACTAAAACATCAACTGACAAACAAACCATCCTAAAACGAAACAAGGGGGGAAGGGGCGTTCATGCCGATTTCTGCAACCCACGAACACTTGCCGATTGAGGATCGGCTCTACGCGCGTGCCACCTAGTTTGTTGCCGAAAACTAGGAAAACTCTAGTCCACCGATTAGGTAATGTCCTGGTCTTAGTGCGCCGATTGTCCTGACTTCTAGACGATTGCTGTTCGTTCGCCTTAAGTGGCCTCAAGGACTTAAATCCCGTGCTGATGGCGGTTGAAAGGAACAAGTATTGAAAAGATGCTAAAAACGATGCTGATGCACTAAAAGAACTTGAGACTAAATACCGAAAGGAAGCAAATAATACGAACAAGCTGATTGCGAAATGAAAGAACTGAATTCTGGTATGAAATAAAGAACATGAACAAGCTGATTGAAAGAAACAAGTAAGGACATGTGCTAATCGAATAGTAAATAAACTGAAATAAAGAACATGAACAAGCTGATTGCGAAATGAAAATAGCTATCTAGAAGCTATTCCTATTTGCTACTCGACTCTGATTTTGTTGTTGTTTGATGTGTTGATGACGTTCGTGATGTCTTTTGCTGGAACGCTTATTGGTATTTATAGACACCACTTTGCAACCGTTTTCTCCCGAAATCGGTGCGGGCCTTGCTCCTCTTCCACTTCCCCATTTGCTGCTGCTGACTTCGCGAATAGTGGGGATAGTGCTGTCTACCACTTCCTAGAATATGAGGTCATGCCAACCGCTCTATCTGCTGAACTCCCACTCGTTCCTGGTAGTGGGATGTTTATTAAATGTCGAGCGACCCTAGTTCCTCTAGTCGACGATGTACTCGGTGACCCTATCCAAAATCGGCTCCTTGCATACCCCATGACTTGCCGATTTCCTATCTTGACCTGTGGCTGCTGCTTTCGGCCCGTCAGTTGGTCGATCATTTGGGCCCAACAGCTGATGGCCAGTCGATTTCCTATCTTGACCTGTGGCTGCTTCTTTCGACCCGTCAGCTGGCCGATTATTTGGACTGAACGGCTAATGGCCAGCCGATTTCCTATCTTGCCGTGTGGCTGCTTCTCTCGGCACATCAGTTGGCCGATTATTTGGGCCCAACAAGGGGAAAAAAAAAGATTGAGCCTTTGATCAATCAACAGAAACGTTCTTTTTTTTTTCTGTTTACTGTAGTGAAATTCAAAGTACGGTCCTCAAAATCAAAAACCAACTAAAAAGCATGCAAAATCAATCATTTAAAAGTTTTAGTCAAAGGAGGCATAATAGCAAACTGCAGAAGTAGATTTCGTGAGTTAAGCAAAAAAAAAAAAAAGATTATTACAGTTGACTTGTTGTGACCAATCACAAAAGTCAATGCCCTTATTATAAACTTAAATATTAAGTTGGTAAACATGCAAGCAATGCAGCACAACGTGGGGAGTTTGCCTGCCTTTATGTTAATAACCATTGCTTTCCTGCATTACATGAACGTGGAGGCTACCACTCTTCTGCTTTCTCCAGTAATAATTATTATGGAGAGAAGAAAATCATCACACCATAATTGATAATTCTCCTCCTACTTCCCATACATCCTTCCTATATATATAGGATGTGAAGTTGTGAAAATAATTCATCCAACTGACCAGAAATCTTTTACTCCTTTCCATTTTGTTTAGCTAGCTAGTTCGATCGAGGGAGATACAAATATGGCCAAGTTAGCTGGTTCACAAGCCCTTTTGGCCATGTTAGTTGGTATTCTTGCTTTTCAGGCAGCCTGCTGCAGGGTTTCGTGCTTCGACTACGGAGACGCCCTGAACAAGACCTTGCTGTTTCTTGAAGCACAAAGGTCTGGCAAATTGCCTCCAAACCAACGTGTAAAATGGCGCGGTGACTCGGGGCTTAAGGATGGTTTTCTTCAAGGAGTAAGTTCTCTCTCCTTTCTGTCCTCCTTTTTATCTTTAGGAGTATAACTATAACAAATTGACCTATATAGCTTCTTGAATCGTCCATCGACCATTGATTTACGTATTTCTGATAAATAAACAATGCTGCATGGGCAGGTAAACTTGGTAGGGGGTTACTACGATGCAGGAGATCATGTGAAGTTCGGGCTACCAATGGCATTTACAATGACGATGCTTTCATGGGGGGCTATTGAGTACAGGAATGAGATTGTTCGTCTGAACCAGATGGGACACACGTTAGCTGCTATCAAATGGGGTACTGATTATTTCATCACAGCTCATCCCCAGCCTAACGTCCTCTGGGGACAGGTATGCATGCTTACAAAATCAATTGGAAGGGGAAATTAAGAGAATTCTTGCTTGCTTGCTTGCTTGCACGATTGGTTAAGAAGAATGAATTAGAAAAGACAAGTACAAGTCCTTTTTTTTTTTTAGTATAACATTAGTGGCCTGATGGATGAGTTCAGGTGGGGGACGGAGTATCCGATCATTACTGCTGGGAGAGAGCTGAAGACATGACAACCCCGAGGACTGCTTACAAGCTTGACCCCGAGCACCCAGGCTCAGACCTTGCTGGTGAAACCGCAGCTGCCTTGGCTGCGGCTTCTTTGGCTTTTAAGCCTTACAACTCTTCTTACTCAAGTCTTCTGTTAGTCCATGCAAAACAGGTTAGATATTCAGTGTAACAGTTTTAGTTTATGGCCTTACTGTATAATGATGACTTGAATAATTAATAGCTTTCCATTAATAACTGTTTGTTTTAACTCTTATTGGCACATTGACTACTTAACCTTGATTAATTTATTTGTTTAGATGATAGTAATAAAAAAATCATGCCTTTGATCTGAACACAATTCTCAATAATCACTTTTGTGTTTGGATTCTACAGCTTTTCTCATTTGCTGATAGCTTCAGAGGAATATATCACGATTCCATCCAATGCGCTAAGCAGTTTTATACCTCATCTGGTTATTTGGTTAGTGTTGTGCCATTTTGCATCAGGAAATCTTCTCATCATTCAACAGTGCTTAACTTGTTGCATATATAAATTGTGCAGGATGAACTTCTATGGGCAGCCACATGGCTATATAGAGCAACTGATGATGAGTACTATCTGAAATATGTTGTGGACAATGCTGTTTCTATGGGCGGAACTGGTTGGGCTGTCAGAGAATTTTCTTGGGACACCAAATATGCTGGTATCCAGATTCTGGTCTCAAAGGTATACTGCTTCTAAACAAGAGAAGAATATTAAAGTGTAGGATATTAAACCTCTAAAATGTTCTTTGAGATATGATATTGAGAAAGAGAACGCATTTATCCACCACAATCCCATTGATAATCCGATCCCAACAACAATACCTGAACCCGAGTCAACCAATCAACATGCTTATTCGAGATGACTGATTGTGGTCCCCTTCTCACTCTATAGGTATTATTGGATGGAGCTGGTGGAGCATATACTTCCACTCTACAGCAATATCAGGCTAAAGCTGATTTCTTTGCATGCGCTTGTATGCAAAAGAATGATGGTTACAATGTGGCCACCACACCTGGTTAGTACCACTTACTAGGGGCATACTCCTGGCTTCCTTTTGACAAATTATTAGATATGAGCCTGCATTTTGTTTTTAGCAAAAAATTTGAGTTTCTATATGGAAAATTTTGCTGTAAATCTTAAAGTGAATCAAGTTCTAGATCTACAATATAAAGTTCGCTGACAAAAGATATCTACTCGGTTGAAAAGTCAAAATCCGAAAGTATGTGATGATTTCAAGATACATTTAGGAATCACATGAAAAAGTTTTCTGTTTGTAGAATCAAGACTGCATAAATACCTGTATTGATATTTATCAATCTAATTCAGGTGGCCTTGTCTATGTGAGGGAGTGGAACAATATGCAATATGCTGCATCCGCGGCATTTCTCCTAACTGTCTACTCTGATTACCTCACTATGGGGAATTCCATACTCAAGTGTCCTGAAGCCCAAATTCAACCTCAGGATCTCCTCAATTTTGCTAAATCACAGGCATGCATGACTTCCTGATTCCTTTGAAATTCTGATCTTCTAAAGTCAATGACTGCTTCTCTCTAATAAATGGCTTAATCAAACTGATCTTCCTACTGGCACATTGGTTGCAGGCTGATTACTTTCTGGGTAAAAATCCAAAGTCTATTAGCTACATTGTTGGTTATGGTCAAAACTACCCCATCCACGTTCACCACAGGGGTTCTTCCATTGCCTCCATTTTTGCCCTTCAATCTGCTGTTGGATGTGTAGAAGGATTTGAAAGCTGGTACAGACGTCCTGAGGCAAATCCGAATGTTATATATGGAGCCCTTGTTGGAGGTCCAAATAATATCGATGAGTTCTTTGATGATCGGTCCAACTATGAGCAAACAGAGCCAACGATATCTGGTGCAGCTCCTCTCATTGGACTCTTATCCAGATTGCAATCTCTTTCTGGAAATTCAGGTAAAATATCTTGATGAATTCTCCGCAAGCATGAACCAAATTAAAAATCCAAGATTCTTCCAGGAGATATCTTGGACTAAAGCTTCTCTGATTTGCTAATATTTTACTAATTCTAATCATTGCAGTCTGGGCTTTTATTTGACTACTTTTCGCTATGATTTGGTTAATAATCAATCCACTTCAACCATTGCTAAATTAGTATACACTCTCTTAATGAAATAAATGGAGAATGAGAGCATGCATATTGCGCCATTGCCCTTCTCGTGGGTGCAAAGTGGCATTAGTCTCTAGAACACCTAAACATATAGATGTATGAAAGCACATTTCCATCACCATTTGTCAACAGTGTCTAGAAATCAAATCCAAGAGAAATGCTAGAATTGGTGAGAGTGCTATGCTTGCAATTTTGCAGTAGTACTAAAATGTTTTCCTTACAAATTGTTGATGAGGGAACTGATATCTACTGCCATAATGCGTATCAACCTGCAGAGTCCATGTTGGATTTACAGAATCTAATTAACGTTTCCTGCTTTTTTCCTCTCAAAATTTATGCATAAATTTGTATTTTCTACAGGTTATCATGCTCCAGTGCCTCAAAAACCACACCTAAACCCTCCCGGTGAGAACCAGATATATATATGTTTCATGTTATCATTTATGATTCCATGGTTGTCTTTGATAATACGATACAAAAGCTTTTACAATCATCTAACGTCACAGTTGACTCCCCATTTCAGAGTTTATTAGAAAAGCTGATAGACTTTTGTCCTCTTTTACAGCTTCTGTCCATCAAGACCTACCCAAACCATACCAGAAAACTCCAGGTGGGTGGCTGGAAAATTCTTTGTGCATAAACTAAGAATTGTGGCATCAAATTTCACTGTCCTTATTAACTATTCCTCTAAACCAACCAAAGCTAATCCATTTTGATGAAGATAAACCGAGAAAACACTTGGGTATTAGTGACACCGAAGAGATATGCCTGTGTCCTCCTAGTCCTATATATAGATACAACTAATTCTACTTCTCTTATAAGTTATTACAAATTCATCACAAAACCTTCTTTATGCAGACATTCCTATTCATTTCTTCCACTCGATAACGAAGTCATGGACAATTGGAAAAATGTCATATTACCGCCACAAGGTGATAATCAAGAATACATCACAGAAGCCCATTACAGATCTGAAGCTGAAATTTGAAAATCTTACCGGGTCGATATGGGGCCTCAACCCAACACAAGAGAAGGACACATATGAGCTTCCTCAATGGTTGAAAGTATTGAAACCTGGCTCAGATTGCACCTTTGTATATGTTCAGGGAGGAGCACAAGCCAAGATTTCAGTTCAGAGCTATCATTGAACCAGGAAGGATTCAGATTACCCTGATGATTGACCAAACATTTTGTTCCTGATTCTCTGTATTAATTTTGTTGAACTTTGTCTACCTTTTTTATGCCACATCTTTTCTCTTTTAGGGGATCAGTGACTAAAAGAAGTTGTTGACTGATCTCATGGCATTCCTTTTTGTAACCAACTGCATGCAGATCAATGAAAGTATAGTGCTCTATATACATATTCATTATCCATGTCTAATTAATCTCCCGATACAACACAACACATGTTTCAACTTCAGGTACACTTTTTTTTGCCTATCCAGTGGTTTGAAATCAATGGGTGGATCACGTGCAGTTAATATAGTTAACGCCGCAGCACACTCAATCTAAGCAGGCAGCAGCTATCTTAGGCAATGGCTTGAAAATGGATCAATTACAAAGGAGCCAAATAAATCTTAATATATGCCTAATTGAAATTTTGTAATTTGTATTCTCCAGTTTTGGCATTGTGAGTGTGAAGACCCCACATTACCCTAAGGCGCACCCTAGGATTTAATGGATTGCCTGCTTGACTCTCCTTAGAACTTACTATAATAAACTCCCAAAATAACTTTTACTCTATCAATCCATTCAAATACAATCATACTTATGTACAAATTACAAAGATTAAAGTACTTTTGATCCTATAATATGTTGGAATGTATGCCCTAAAACAATCATTTTGTTTAAATACATTCCTTATTAAGTTTTGTATTTTATGAACTTCCATTTTATCTGTTAAATATTAGATTCAACTGATAAAATTCTTAGAATATTTATTGATGTAATGGTAGTTACAAGAGTTGATGACTATGAGATATCAATTACATTTATAGTAATATTCTTAAATTTTTCTAGTCATAGTATTAATGAGACAGGACATCATTAATACAGATAGATTAGTACACAGTTAGCCTCTACTTAGTGTAAGTAGTGGTTGTTCTCATCAACCATGGTAGAGGAATACCTAGGCTAATGTGTCGACGAATTGTAAGGTACAAATTCATTGGAGTGATCCACACAGAGATCCCATTAGGATATCTATCTAGTGCCAATGGTTGAATCTCTTATGGAAAATTGTGTAAATGATCCTAGACTTGAGTTCACCATAGTATCTTGAGTGTGAATAACTGCCTTTTGACTCTATTACTTGTTACTCACCAAGAGTGACTTAAAGAATAGAAATTGGGGGTAGTGTGAAGCATGGAAAGATAGTGAATGATCAAGAAAGGATTCACTACTCCGATAGTGGGAGTTGATATCCAGAAAGGCCTCTAGTGGGAAATTAACCTTAATAGTCGACTACATTAAGTTAATTGAAGAATGTCTTCAAGTTAACCTAATTTAGCGTAAATTCTGGGAACTAGCAAATTAATTAGTCATTAGGGAATTGGCACTTGTTCCTTATTCCCTAACTAATAGGATATCGATGGTAAAAGGATAATAATTATATGTTAATTTTCCATGGAAAGGTTAGGTCAAAATTCCCTTGACTAATTTCAATAACTTGGATGGCTGTGATGTGTTGCTAAACACCGCTCACAATCTATAATTATGACTGAATTAATTATTGTAATTAATGATAAAATAAAGTTGTTTATTTTATCTAATTCTTCTTGAGATATAATTCATAATTATTACCAGTGTATTTGGAACCTATTAGATCACATGCTTAGAGACTGAATTCTGGATTAAAATTGTGTGTCCAAGTAGAGACTTGGAAATAAAAGCTTTTGGGGTCTAATTACAAGGAATAATAAATTTCGGAACTATTTGAGCAAATGAGATAAAATAGTTATCCTATATTTGTCAGATAACAAAAGGATGTCAGATGTTACGGTGTTTTGATTTTGAATCAAAACAACCTGACCCTATCCTTTCTCTCTCTCCATCCTATCTATATAACAGACTATACGATATGTCTGTTATACTGACAGAACAGAATAGGAGGGCTAGGTTTCTAAAACCTTACGTAGAGAGAAAAATCCTAAGACCTTGAGTG
The DNA here is from genome assembly GCA_013103745.1 of Gardenia jasminoides. Classification (NCBI taxonomy): domain Eukaryota; kingdom Viridiplantae; phylum Streptophyta; class Magnoliopsida; order Gentianales; family Rubiaceae; genus Gardenia; species Gardenia jasminoides. The sequence continues at coordinate 9,631,342 of CM023099.1, read as the reverse complement.
AGAAAAAAAAAAGGCTAGCACCTTCCCTCACACACACAGATCATAGAGACGATCCAGGATCATTCTTGCTTGGATTACAATAGATGCAGGACGCTTGGACTGTTCAAGGGAGTCTTCATTTTCTCCAACGAGTCAGAGAAACGTCACACGAATTAAGGTAATCCATGTTCATCTCCCTCTTCAAGTCATACATGAACCTAGGGTGATTCCTGGTGGGTGTTTGGGGTTTAAAAGTTTTTGTTTTTTCACTGCGTCTGCTACCCCAAATCCTAACAGTGGTATCAGAGTCATCCCTAGTGTTTATGCATGCCTTTATTTGTTATTGTTCATGGGTTAATTGTGTTTGGATGATATATATATATATATATATATATATATATATATGTACATGTGCAAAATTTTGGTTGAAAGTTCATGGCTTTAATTTGATTAAAGTGGATTAGAAAATCTGAAAAATTTTCATACAACAAAGTTTTATGTTTTGGTTTGATATATTATGTAAAAGTTGCAAAATTGTTGATTCAGTGATATTTTATGATTGTTTATTTCACTTGAATGGTCTGCAATTGTTGTTAGATGATTTTTGGTAAAAATTTTGCAGAATTCTACAGTAGCCAATCGTTGGCTGCTGGAGCAGAAGTTCGCGACTCGGATACGCGATCAGGATCCGCGAGGTGTACCTCACGTATCAGACTAGTGGATCAAGGATCCGCGACACAGGGTCACGGATCGAGTCATTGATCCAACTCGCGGATCGGATACGGGGCTCTCGAAACATGATCCGCGCGTATCAGAGATCCGAGACCCTGCTTCGCGGATCCTGTGCGGGAGTCTCAGAATCTAATCTGCGTGTGATAGAGATCCGCGAGCTAGTCTCACGGATCACCTCGTGGATCCTGCCCAGAAACTGATCCACCCATCATGGATCCGCGAACCAGTTTTGCGGATCGAGTCGCGGATCCTTCTGGAAACAGAATTCTGTGAAATAAAATTTTAAAAAGTTGAGTTTTCAATTTTTAAAAATTTTTTTGATTCTGATCCTAATTTTAATTGTTAAAATTTGTTGTGAAATTTGGTGTTTCATGTTTTATTAAGCCAGGTCTTGATTTGCAATTTAATTTGATTAATTCAAATAAGGTTCCTAATTATCTTCTAATTTATTTAGAAATAAAAGATGACCTAATAAAATTATTTTTACCAAAATTTCTTGCACATGTATGGTCTCAAAATTTGTTTGAGATCTTGAGATATAAAATCCAAATAATCTATGAATGATTGTTTACTGTAATTACATACTTTCATTTAATTTAAAGTTGTTTAAATTTGTATGGATGCATGGTGGATGGTTGTGGATATAAACCTAATATGATTGTGGATGAATGGTTGAATGATTGTATTTTTATAAATAGGGCCTGCGTGTCCTGCCTTTCTTATTTTTTTAATTATAATTTCTCTCCTCATCTAATTCCTCCCGAACGTAACTCAGGGTTTCCTCTATTCTATTTGTAATGTACAATAGCTAGGAATAGATGATAGGAAATTATGTAATTAGTATAGAAATTATAAAATGGAAGATGAAGAAAGGAACCGTGCAACCAGGAGGCGATTTAACCATAGTCAGCCACTAATTTCCCTAATGGTCGGGGAAATTAATTTAGAAATATCCACAACCATCCACGGTTTATTTTCCATGCTATATTTATTTATGAAATGTTTATATGCATGATGATCGATGAGACCAACAAATGAATTTTTCAAAACCTCGAATTACAAAATGTTTTGAAAAAATCAAACAAATCCCTCAAATACAATATTAAATCAAGACTGCATTCCATCATTATAGTATAAAATAAAATGCGGTTGTTAAGTGCTAGCTTGTTGGAATTCACCCAAAACTGCCTTACTTACTACATGTTTTTTACTATAAAAAACGTTCTTAAGAATGGGTTTGATTTAACTAAAATTATAATTTGTTGGGATTCACTCAAGACCATGAATTTTAGAGACAAGGGTTGGGTTAATAAATAAGATATAAAATCAAGAGTTGATACCTAACGGATCTAAAAATTACAAATGGGTTGTAATTGGTAAAGTACCTACCTGTTAAGATTATTTTTGATTTGTTGGGATTCACTCAAAATCAAAAATAATTAAGATGGGATTCTAGCCACTATGGAATCTTAGAAAATCTCGAATCAATTTATAGAGGGTAATTGATTTGAAGAAAAATAGTGGAAATAAAATCATAATTTTGGAAGTTTTTATGATTTTATTAAACAAAATTTTTTCTAACAAACTCTATCTTTATTTTGTTGTAGAATGAGTAGTAATCTGAGCCTACGTACCATTCTCACTGATTGCAAACTAAATAACACAAATTTTCTCGACTGGCATCGCAATGTCCTACCCGTTCTCACCTATGAAAAAATCGAATATGTACTTAATGGGCCTATGCCTGAGGAGCCTGAACCAAACGCACCTGCTGCTGCCCGAAATGCTTACAAGAAGCATCGGGATGACAATAGGACGGCTTCATGTATCATGATAGCCTCTATGACTCCTCAACTTTAGCAGTAGCATATGAACATGGAGGCATATGAAATTTTTCAACACCTGAGAGAGTTGTTTAAACAACAATCTAGGACGGTGAGATATGATACCTCCAAAGAATTGTTCAGGTGCAAAATGGCAGAGGGAGCACCCATTGCTTCACACGTCTTAAAGATGATTGGGCTAATTGAGAAATTGGCCGAATTGGGATTTAAGATGGACCAAGAGCTAAATGTTGATTTAGTTTTTCAATTTCTGCCAGACTCTTCTCTCAGTTCGTTATGAACTACCAGATGAACAATCTGCTGCACACACTACCTTAATTGTTAAATGTGCTAAAGACTGCTGAGAAAGAAATTAAAAAGGTAAAGGGTCCTGCTGGAGTGCTTGTTGTTGCTTCATCTAATAAAAGGAAGAGTCAAGGAAAAAGGCCTAAGAAACCCAAGAACAAACCTGCCAAGAAGCCCAAGAAGGCCAAGGCAGACCAGTCCAATGCAACCTGTTTCCATTGTGGACAAACTGGACATTGGAAGAGGAACTGCAAGGCTTATCTGGAAAGCTTGAAGCAAAAGAAGCTTGCCGAAACTTCATCAACAGGTACATATATGATTGAGATTAATGTTTCTACTTCTAAATCAAACTCTTGGGTATTAGATACCGGATGTGGTTCTCACATTTACACATCTATGTAGGGTCTAAGGGACAGTAGAAAGTTGGAAAAAGGAGAAGGGACCCTACGTATGGACAATGGAGCAAAAGTTGCTGCTTTAGCTGTAGAGACTTTTTATATCAATTTACCCAGTAGGTTGATTCTAGAACTATCAAATTGTCATTATGTTCCAACACTTACTACAAACATCATTTCTATTTTCTGTTTGGATATAAATGGGTTTAAGATAACCCAGGAGAATAAATGTTGTTCTTTCTTTAAGAATGGTGTGTTTTATGATTCTAAAAATTGGAATAACGGTTTATATATTCTAAATCTTGACAACCAAATTCTCAATGTACAGGAAAAGAGAATGAAATTAGATAAACTAAACAAAACCTACCTCTGGTACTGTAGATTCGGTCATATAAATGAGAAACGCATTTCCAAATTACACAAAGGTGGGTACTTGGACTCATTTGATTATGAATTATATGATGTATGCGAAGATTGTTTACTTGGCAAAATGACCAAAGTGCCCTTTACTGGTAAAGGGGAACGGGCTAGTGATTTACTAGGGCTGATACATACCGATGTATGTGGCCCAATGACAATCACTGTTAGAGGTGGATTTTCATACTTCATTACCTTCACGGATGACCATTCCAGATATGGTTATGTGTATTTAATGAAATACAAGTTTGAATCTTTTAAAAAGTTCAAAGAATTCAGAAATGAAGTAGAGAAACAAATCAGTAAAAGTATTAAGACACTACGATCTGATCGTGGTGGAAAATACTTAAGCGATGAGTTTTGATTTTATCTAAAGGATAATGGAATAGTTCCACAATGGACTCCTCCAGAGACACCGCAGCTAAATGGTGTATCTGAAAGGAGAAACAGAACCCTATTAGATACGGTCCGGTCTATGATGAACCACTCGAGTGCCCCAAAATCATTATGGGGATATACTTTGGATACAGTTGTCTACACTCTTAATAGAGCACCCACTAAGGTTGTTGATTCCACCCCATATGAAATATGGAAAGGAAAGAAACCAAATCTATCTTACATGAAGGTTTGGAGCTGCCCAACCTATGTAAAGAGGGCAGAGTCAGATAAGCTTGAGGCTAGATCTGACAAGTGTTTGTTTGTAGGGTATCCAAGAGAGTCTATAGGATACTATTTCTACAACCCAACTGAGCACAAAGTATTTGTCTCAAAGCATGCTATCTTTCTAAAAAAAGAGTTTATTCTAGAAAGGGGCAGTGGGAGTAGAATAGAACCTGAAGAAGTTCAAGATATTCAAACCAATATGGAACTTGAAGAAGTTCAAATAAACATTGAATAACCTATTGAAGAAATGGTTCAGCCACATAGTGATGAGGCACAAACAGAAGTTGTGGATATTCAAGAGTTCCGTAGGTCAGTAAGAGTACGTTCAACTCCCAAGAAATATGAGTTTCTTGTGAGTCAAGGCAATGATGTACTAGTCATTCAAGATGACGAACCTACTACCTACCAAGAGGTTTTAAATAGTCTAGACTCCTCCAAATGGTTAGAAACCATGAATTCCGAAATGGACTCCATATATGATAACAAAGTATGGACCTTGGTTGATCCACCTGAAGGGGTAAAACCCGTAGGGTGCAAATGGGTCTTCAAGAAGAACCCGACATGGATGGTAATGTGATTACCTATAAAGTTAGACTGGTAGCCAAATGCTACAAGTAAAAAGAGGGAATCAATTATGATGAAACTTTCTCACCAGTAGCTATGCTTAAGTCTATTCGGATATTGCTTGCAATAGCAGCATATTATGACTATGAGATTTGGCAGATGGATGTAAAGACTGCATTTCTTAATGGGAACTTGTAAGAGGATGTGTATATGACACAACCTGAAGGCTTTACGTCACCAAATCCTAGTCAGATATGCAAGTTGCAGAGGTCCATTTATGGACTTAAGCAAGCATCCAGGAGTTGGAACATCCGATTTGATGAGACAATCAAAGAGTTTGGATTTCTCAAAAATCCGGATGAACCTTGTGTATACAAGAAGGTTAGTGAGGGTTCAATTGTTTTCCTTATATTATATGTGGATAACATATTAATAATGGAAAACGATATTCCAATGTTACAATCAGTGAAGGGTTGGTTGTCCAAAAACTTTTTTATGAAAAATTTAGGAGAGGCAGCCTATATACTATGTATTAAGATCTATAGAGATAGGTCTAAAAGGCTTCTAGGCCTTTCACAGTCTACATACATAGATAAAGTGCTAAAGAGATTTAGTATGGATCAGTCTAAGAAGGGTTTCTTACCCATGACTCATGGTATAAGCCTTTCTAAGAGCATGTGTCCTAAGACACAAGTTGAGATTGATACGATACATAATGTTCCATATGTTTTGGTAATTGGATCAATAATGTATGCTAAGTTATGTACAAGACCAGATGTCTCCCATGCTCTGAGTGTCACGAGCAGATTCCAAACTAACTCAGGTGAATGTCACTGGATAGCCGTTAAGAACATTCTTAAGTACTTGAGAAGGACTAAAAATTTGTTCTTAGTATATGGAAAGGGTGATTTGGAACTTAAGGGCTATACAGATGCAAGCTTTCAGTCTGATAAGGATGACTATAACTCACAGTCGCGCTTCATTTTTACTCTCAATGGAGGTGCTGTCTGTTGGAAGAGTTCCAAACAGGACACCACAGTGGATTCTACAACAGAGGCTGAGTACATCGCAGCCGCGGAGCAGCTAAGGAAGCCGTTTGGATCAAGAAGTTCATGTTTGAACTTCATGTGGTTCCTAGCATTGTTAATCCAATAACTTTATACTGTGATAACAATGGGGCTATTGCTCAAGTAAAGGAACCTAGGTCTCATCAACGATCCAAACATGTACTTAGAAGATTTCACTTAATTAGAGAAATCATTGTCAGGAATGATGTAAAGATAGAGAGAGTCCCCACAGAGGATAACATAGCTGATCCTCTTGCTAAGCCACTATCCCAAAAGAAACATGATAGACATGTACTTTCATTTGAACTGAAGGTCATGAATGAATTGTTTTAGTGCAAGTGGGAGGTTGTTGAAATGTACGCCCTAAAACAATCATTTTGTTTAAATACATTCCTTATTAAGTTTTGTATTTTATGAACTTCCATTTTATCTGTTAAATATTAGATTCAACTGATAAAGTTCTTAGAATATTTATTGATGTAATGGTAGTTACAAGAGTTGATGACTATGAGATATCAATTACATTTATAGTAATATTCTTAAATTTTTCTAGTCATAGTATTAATGAGACAGGACATCATTAATACGGATAGATTAGTACACAGTTAGCCTCTACTTAGTGTAAGTAGTGGTTGTTCTCATCAACCATGGTAGAGGAATACCTAGGCTAATGTGTCGACGAATTGTAAGGTACAAATTCATTGGAGTGATCCACACAGAGATCCCATTAGGATATCTATCTAGTGCCAATGGTTGAATCTCTTATGGAAAATTGTGTAAATGATCCTAGACTTGAGTTCACCATAGTATCTTGAGTGTGAATAACTGCCTTTTGACTCTATTACTTGTTACTCACCAAGAGTGACTTAAAGAATAGAAATTGGGGGTAGTGTGAAGCATGGAAAGATAGTGAGTGATCAAGAAAGGATTCACCACTCCGATAGTGGGAGTTGATATCCAGAAAGGCCTCTAGTGGGAAATTAACCTTAATAGTCGACTACATTAAGTTAATTGAAGAATGTCTTCAAGTTAACCTAATTTAGCGTAAATTCTGGGAACTAGCAAATTAATTAGTCATTAGGGAATTGGCACTTGTTCCTTATTCCCTAACTAATAGGATATCGATGGTAAAAGGATAATAATTATATGTTAATTTTCCATGGAAAGGTTAGGTCAAAATTCCCTTGACTAATTTCAATAACTTGGATGGCTGTGATGTGTTGCTAAACACCGCTCACAATCTATAATTATGACTGAATTAATTATTGTAATTAATGATAAAATAAAGTTGTTTATTTTATCTAATTCTTCTTGAGATATAATTCATAATTATTACCAGTGTATTTGGGACCTATTAGATCACATGCTTAGAGACTGAATTCTGGATTAAAATTGTGTGTCCAAGTAGAGACTTGGAAATAAAAGCTTTTGGGGTCTAATTACAAGGAATAATAAATTTAGGAACTATTTGAGCAAATGGGATAAAATAGTTATCCTATATTTGTCAGATAACAAAAGGATATCAGATGTTACGGTGTTTTGACTTTGAATCAAAACAACCTGACCCTATCTTTTCTCTCTCTCCATCCTATCTATATAACAGACTATACGATACGTCTGTTATACTGACAGAACAGAATAGGAGGGCTAGGTTTCTAAAACCTTACGTAGAGAGAAAAATCCTAAGACCTTGAGTGAGAAAAAAAAAGGCTAGCACCTTCTTCCCTCACACACACAGATCGTAGAGACGATCCAGGATCATTCTTGCGTGGATTACAGTAGAGGTAGGACACTTGGATTGTTCAAGGGAGTCTTCATCTTCTCCAATGAGTCAGACAAACGTCACACGGATTAAGGTAATCCATGTTCATCTCCCTCTTCAAGTCATACATGAACCTAGGGTGATTCCTGGTGAGTATTTGGGGTTTAAAAATTTTTTGTTTTTCCGCTGCGTCTGCTACCCCAAAACCTAACATAATATCCATAGTACAACTTTGTCTACAATGAATACAAAAAAGAGACTTCAAGATCAAGCTATCATTATTCTCGACTTTCCTCGCCCTCATGTCCTATAAGAAAAACAAACTGACGAGTTGAGCTTACGCCCAATGAGGTTCTCAGAAAACAACCGTTAGTAATGACAAACAAAATCACAGTTTTGGCAAAATAACACACTTAGTACATAAGTTACAATTAAGAAAACACATTGTACAATCTACAATATAACATTTCATTTAATGTGAATGGATACAAGCTCACTTTGGAGCCAAATCAGTAGCACTGCACACTCCGCTAATCATCCCTTATATCCTCCAAAACAGTCAACAGTTCCCTTCAATCAATTTTCATTTCAATACTCGAGTATACCAAATAGTCACCAAGGTGTCAACCTATACAACCAAGCCTGTCACTGCTTGAATGGCCCGACTAACAAAGTGTTTTAGAGCCCAATTCATCCGAAATGGTGAAATACACATACGCCCGACAACAGTTTACCAATGGATTTCATATACAACAAGTATTCATTCAATGGAAACAATTTACAAAATTCACACAAGGAACACTCATCTTTAGAATCTTTTATATCACAATCTCGGAATTTTTTTCGTGCCCACCTTCCACTCCTGACAAATATAATTACGAAAAGTTATTCAGATTCTCCGATGATAAAACTTATCTATTCCCAAATTGAGTTCTTAGAATTTATCACACAACCCGCGAGAATTTCATTAAGTTTTCCATTGGATTAAAACTTAAACTCAAAGATTATTCTTTTAAGGCAAAATTCCTTACATGTATGTCATTTCCAGCATTTAATCACAATCCATAAGAAGATTTAAGTTTTATTCAAGCTCTCAGTTAACAATCCAACCCAAGTTTTCCAACAATCTCACATGACACAATCTCAGGAATCCTTTAAAATTTCAAGCTACAAGCTGTGACCACTCAACTCTACACCATGGTTCGAAGTTGTGAAATTTCCAGCATATATACTCTTATAATTTTCCTCCAAAATCATCAACATTTCTAGCTTAAATCAAAGGAAATGTTGCATACATGCCAAGATCAAGGTATTATAAGATGTGTTGAGAAAAATATACCAAATTTACAGCCCAAATTTTGAAACAAGTTTGAAAGATTTCAGCTTTTTTACTCGAACACAAACCAGAAATTTTCAGCAAGTTTTCACCAATTTTTCTACAAAGTTACTCACTCTTTCATTTGCTTCAAAGATGAACTACATAACATGGCATGATATAAACACATAACAAGAATTCTTAACAACAATCCATCTCAAATTTTCAAAATTAAAGCTGTACAATCATCCATAACCAAAGCTGCTTCACATCACCCTCAATAGCCTAGAATCATAACTTTCTTCAGTCAAAACTCATAAAACTCCACTTAAATTTAACATGCAACGAATATACATAAATTTATAAAACTGTTTCATGGTAAAATTTTACCTTTTTTAGATGATAATAAAAGTTAGAAATTGAGAAACAGCTTGCTCTCCTCTCAAACCAGATTATAAGCTGATTTAGCATCTTATTTGAGTTGAATCTTGCCCTCAAACACCTGGATTATAAGCTAAAATTTACCTCCTTGCCTCTTAGCTCTCTCTCTTAGTTTAGTACAAGAAATATTAAGGAGAATTTCTCTCTATCTCTCTCTCTATTCGGTTCTAGGAGTCAAGACAAGAATAAAATGAGTAATTCTGGGGTTTTTTTGTTTCTTACAAGTTGCATGGTTTAGTCTTGACAAATGGCAAGAAGAGTCCAATAAACATCATTCAATTTTCATGCACAATTAGCTTAATTCTAGTAAGGCTATACCTTTTTATATTATCATGCTATTACCCTACCAATTTCTTATTCTAGTTAATATGATTTCATAAAGGTTCGATCATACAAAATTTTAGGGTTAAATACCTAAAAACTCCCTGTGGTTTGCGTAATGTTCAACTTAACTCCCTGACGTTTGGAAACCTACAATTTAACTCCCTGTGTTTCTAACCAAAATGAAATTTTGACGAAAACCGTCTAAACTGACGGTAGGACGTAAAATGTCAAAATTGCCCTTATGGTAAAATACTGAGAAACTCCTTGTGGTTTAGTTAATGTTCAATGTAACTCCCTGAGATTCAAAAACCTACATTATGACTCCCTGAAATTTTAACTAAATTGAAAATTTGACAGAAAACATCTAAATTAATAGTTATATGTAAAATGCCATAATTGTTCCATTCTTCTTCTCTGTAGCACCCCACTCTCAAAATCTATTATTCCATTCTGGCAGTCTCTATACTCCAATCCCATTACTACAACTACAATCAACACCATCCCCTTCTTCTTCTTTTTAAAATAAAAAAATAATGAATCATAAAGATAGAACTAAATATGCGAATCATTACATGATTTTTCCAAATATGAATAACTACCTTTTTGGTAACATCTCTAGTTCAGAAAAGAAGGAAAAAGACATTCAAATGTCCTTTCAAACCTTGACTCTTTTTTTTTGTCCTTAATTTTACCTAGATTTCTTATGTAATTTAGAAGTGCAATTGGGTTTGTATAATTTCTGTAATTTCACTAAAATCCAAACCTAGGGACCTAAAGGACACTCGGGAGAATGCAATGACTTAAAGAATGTATCCATCGTTTTGCTACTGTAGAAGAGTCAAAGAATGGAGTTTTGAAATCCTAAAAGTGAGTCTTCATTCATCCATTGGGGTAAAATTGTCAACTAATTTGAATGATTTCTGTCAAATTACATTTTAGTTAGAACCACAGGGAGCTAAATTGTAAATTTTCACACCACAAGGAGTTAACTGAACATCAAAGAAGCGCGTGTCTCTCAAACTCAGTTAGTTTGGACGGTTTCTGTTAACTTTTCACTTTAGTTAAAACTTCAAGGAGTCATAATGTAGGTTTCCAAATGTTAGGGAGTTAAGTTGAACATTACGTAAACCACAGGGAGTTTTTAGGTATTTAACCCAAAATTTTAAAGTACATTCATTCACTTAAAATAAAAATAAAAAAAGGAAGCAGATACACATTTATTATTCAATAATTGAGGAATTATCACACGAAAAGAAAAAGAAAAAAGTTTCTAAGTAATTTATGAAATATTAGGGTTTAATTTTTTTCGATCCTCATAGTGAGTACCAAGTGCAATGTTCTGTGCATGATAGCAGAAGTTAAATTTGATTATTTCCCAACCTACTTTCTTTTTTCTTATTTCAACAATTTCTTTTTTAAATATATAGGAGGTTTTGAATCCTAAGTCTCTTACTTACTATCCGTTTCACCTTATCACCTAACCTAACCCTTCCAACTTGCTTAACCATGAAGAAAATAAAAGATAGAGGACTCGAATGAAAAACATGCAAATCACAGAGTCTAGTGCTATATGAACTCATATCCATTCAAGTTGGCCAGTTCCTTCAACTCAGCTAATTGGTGTAAACACTGCATTTATCATATGCTTCAAACCTACCAGAGAGGATCAAGTATTTGGGCTATGAAAAGTATATGCACAATAAAAGTTGCTACAGTACCTACTTATTATGTGAAAATCTACTCCTCAAATAAGCAACAGGGAGCGCACAATCAAAAGTGACATGAGCAATTGGAGAAAGCACAGAATCAATAATTGCTAACTAGGGAAGTCATAGGTTTTTGGGGTTTCAGTGTTAAACTGTTCCACTTTTGGGACGTATTTTTAATTTCAACATATTATTATTATTATTATTTAGTCGCTTATACTTTCTATTTATCTCAATTTAGTCCGTCATAGTCTGGATTTGGTGCATTTGGCTTCTTGTATTTCTTTGGTTGTAATTCAATGTGTCATTGATTAATTTTCAAGCAGCATAATTTTGTAGTCATTCCAATTAAGACAGTTAGCAATGCCTGGGGCTGCTGAATTTATCCATTATCATTATGAAATCCATTCTAAAAGAGAGATTTTAGTAGGGAGAGAACGTGTAAACCATCCACTGCCATTGGCAATTGTTTGAGACATTATACAAAGCATTACGCAAATTGTAAATTTGTACGATGATTTAATGTGAGCAAACATAATTTCGAATATTGCAAGCAAACATAGGAAAGATAAACTTCAGATACTATATCATTGGCGGGTTCAAAGAATAAAAGTGTGCACATTGGTGCACTCACAAAAGAACATTTTATAAACAAGACATTTCCTGCCCAGCAATAGCCCCAGTCCAGTGTATTCGAACTTAAAAACTGTATGTACGTAGCGTGTGTGTGTGTGTGGAGAGTGTGTGTGTGGAGGGTCATATCAAAAGTTATTTTGAAATCATTTGAGCATGTATTTTAATTACTAATTTTGATTAATCCTATTCCGTAACTTCGATCTAGAAACCGATTTGTGATTTGCATTTACGAATGTATTTGTGAATTATTGAGCAAACGGTGAAATTCTGTTACTGAGAAGTTTGTCCATGCGGTTAAATAAAACTCAAAGGTTTGCCTGACTCATGACTTCAGCACAATGGTACAAGAAATTTTTATCAAATTTTATGGCATTTCATGTCACTCAGTACAATATATTTCCAAGAATATGCTTGCCATTTTTTTTCTTTAAAACAAATTCCAAATTAAATCGGTGAACTAGCAGGACAAGGAGAAATACATATATAGTCCTCTCTTTTGGAATTTCAAGCCCCAAATACCCAGCTAGCTCAAGGTTGGTTGGTAGCTTTATTCTCTAGGTAGTAGCTAGGCCGGCCAAACATACAAGGTGAATTAGTTTAAAGATCCAATTAAATTTTCACTTATCAATAAACATCTTCTTGCTTGATATGTGACATTTTGTGGCTAAAAGGTGATCGTGCTTTGACATCCTCGTTTTTTTAATTGCTTTGGGATGGTGGATCCATTTTTGGCATGCCAAAAGGCTTTCTCAGAAAGAGAGATAGGGGAGAACATGATAAGCAGTGCAACCTGATGACTTGATCATGTCTTCCTAGCTACATGATACCGCGTAGAGGGTAATGCCTTGCACGTAAAACCATGTTCCATTAATTTTCCAAATATTGGATTTGATTGCAATATATATGTATATATATATATATATATATATATATATATATATGTATGTATGTATGTATGTATATGCATATATACATGCAAATGAAAATATGCCACTGCATCAGATCCCCTATATAAACAATCTCTCTCACTTCCAATAACCATCTATCAATTCGCAAGTTACATAATAATAAGAAGAATAGTTCAGTTGTACCAAAGTCAACCAATTACCATGGCCTCTCTCAACCCCTATGGCAAAGTCAATGAAGCTGATCAAGAGAGGCTCCTGGTCCGCCGGGAAACAAGGAAGAGAATAACCATTATTGCCTTGTCGTCCATTGTTCTCGTTGCTGTTGTCGTTGGTGCTGTTCTTGGAGGCGCATCCCACAATAACAAGCGCAGCAGCAATGGTGATCAGTCGTCTATGTCGACCTCCATCAAGGCTGCCTGTAGTGTGACTTTGTATCCTGATTCCTGTTACAACAGCCTCTATCCTCTGATCAAGTCCGGCAACATTAAGCCTCAAGATATCTTCAAGTTGTCCGTTGAGGTTGCCTTAAATGAGCTCTCCAGAGCATCTCAGGCCGCGGTGGATAAGCTCAATGTCACTGACAAAATGGCCCTTGCGGCACTTGAAAGTTGCCAAGAGCTACTTTCTCTTGCGTTGTATCATCTCAACAGTTCCTTAACCGCTCAGGATACAACGTTTCTGGAGGCTTTAGATGATTTCAGAACTTGGCTAAGTTCTGCGGGCACTTACCAGCAGACTTGCATTGACGATTTGCATGCTGCGGCACCTGGATTGAATTTGAGCACTCATGTATCTGAGAAACTTAAAAACTCTACAGAATACACGAGCAACAGTCTTGCTATAGTTAGCTCGCTCGAGTCTTCGGTAGCATCAATCGGCAATCTGGGCTCCATTGGACGACGTCTGCTGAGTTCTTTCAACCACGAGCAAGAACCAATCTGGTTGACATTCGTGGACAGAAAACTTCTCCAGACTAAAACTTCACAAATAAAGGCTGATGCTGTGGTGGCTAAAGATGGTTCAGGAAAGTACAAAACAATAGGTGCAGCCCTTAAAGCCGTGCCCGAGAACAGTAAGAAGAGGTTTGTGATCTATGTGAAGAGAGGGATTTACGTGGAAAATGTAAGGGTTGAGAAAAACATGTGGAACGTTATGATGATTGGTGACGGAAATAATGCTACTATTGTATCTGGCAGACTCAATTTTGTGGATGGAACTCCCACCTTTCAATCCGCAACATTTGGTAAGTTTGTTTCACATACACTAATTACTAAATTTTTAAGAAACATAAAGTGTAGCCTAGAGAAGAGATAGTACTACAGGAAGTACTCATGATCGCATCCATGTTTCGTTCCTTTTTTGGTGTATGCAGCCGTATTCGGTAAGGGTTTCATCGCTCGGGATATGGGATTCCAGAACAATGCAGGTGCAGCCAAGCACCAGGCTGTGGCACTGTTGTCAACTGCAGACCAGTCAGTTTTCTACCGCTGTGCCATGGATGCATTCCAAGACACCCTCTACGCTCACTCCAACCGCCAATTCTACCGGGAGTGCAGCATCTACGGAACAGTTGATTTCATCTTCGGAAACTCGGCGGTGGTTCTCCAGAACTGCAACATTCTTCCCAAGAAACCAATGCTCGGCCAGCAGAACACCATCACAGCTCAAGGGAAAATCGACCCCAATCAGAACACCGGCATTTCTATGCACAACTGCACCATCAGGCCATCAGGAAACCTCACCGGGGTGAGCACATTCTTGGGTCGACCTTGGAAGAACTATTCCACCACTGTTTACATGCAAACCGTGATGGGCAGTCTGATCCACCCGCAAGGATGGTTACCGTGGGTGGGAACTTCTGCACCGGACACCATATTTTATGTTGAGTATCAGAACTTTGGCCCCGGGGCTGCCATCAAGAATAGGGTAAAGTGGAAGGGATTGAAGCTGAATCTTAATGCAAAACAAGTTGGCAAGTTCGCAGTGAAGTCGTTCATCAGTGGAGACAAGTGGCTTCCTGCAGCTGGTGTTACTTACAAATCAAGTCTTTAAAGCGATGATGGGATTTATATATGGTGCTGTATACATATGGATTATGGGTACGTATAGCAGCTTCCAGTCCTTGCTGCTTGGTGTTCGTTTCATTTTTTTTTTTTTTTTTTGAGTTTGAGGTTTTTGGTATTCCATTATTTATTTGTAATTGATGATTGATTTCGAATAATTCCTTCAAAATGGAGAAGCAAAATTTTTGAGAGCTCAATATCATCCATATATTCACAAAAATGTACTTATTAGTGAATTTCATTACATTGTTTTTCTTTATTTTTGTGAAAGACCCCACCCATCCAAAATAAAGAATGATAGATGAGAAATCTAGTCATAGTTGCGAACTTCTGATCGTTATGCAAAAAGTGCAAGAGGTAACGTTTACTCTAAGCTTGCGGCCTGTGGGAGGGAGGACTAGAAATTTAGAAGACCCACTTCCCTTGTAGGCAAACAATAGAAGCAAATCTTTATGCTAATTAGAGGCTTCTTTAAAAAAGCAAGAATTTGTTTCTGCTGCATGTGAACTGCTGAGACTGCAGTAGGCACACACTCAACCCCATCGGAACTATTAATTAATTAACCTCCAAAAACATTTTGCGTAGTAGTAATAAGAGGGAAAATTCAGATCCCATTATTGGAATTGAATTTTTTAGAACGTGTTGTTGTTGTTGTTGATCAGGAGGAGGCTTTGTCAAATTTTGACTTGGGCACAATTCCGCCAATCACATCATCAAGTGGATATAAATAAATACATAATAATGATACATAGCTAGGACTTGTTCCCATTTTTTAATAATTTTAATGAAATTCATTCTTTTGACTTGTGTAAATCTCGTCTCATTATGCAATAGCTACCAACTTTCCTCCATTTGTCTGATCAGTTCACTTCTAAATTAATTATGCTACTAATAATTTGCAATCAATGTCGTTGGCTGTTGTAATTGCTAATATCTAATGAATGTAAGTATGTCACTGTCTCCTTAACCCTAATTAGCCGAAGATTACACGCTTACCCCTTAAAATTGGTTAGATACATGTCAAAGGGCTTTAATAAATCACGAAGGCTTGTCCATTTTCCAAGTTTCCATACATCTCAGTTATTAAGAGATAGCGAGAGCCAAAACTATAAAATTATGCGACCCTCAATGGAATCAATGCTATAGAAGTAAAAGCCCAAAATTGATTTCTAAAGTGTTGTTTGCCTATCCAATGTACGTTAATTGCAATTTCAATTGCAAATATTTGAAAGTTTTCATTAGAAATGGAAAGTGATGATCTTGTAGAAAATTTTCTGTTTGTTGTTTCATTATTTTAACTTACATCCACAGCCTAATTGCGCTAGGAATTGTCAAATCTGTCAGCTATTTTAATTTTGGTCAAAATTACAAACATTAAGGATCAAACCTTTTTTTTTTTTTTTTGGATACTTCATCAGGGACCAATTTGATTAGAATTAACTAGAAGCCAAAAAGGATCATATCTGTCTTTGTTAAAATTTTGGAGACTATTTTAGTGCAATGCCCAAATTTTGACAATTACTACTCTCCGGAGCTAGAGGGCTGGGAGGGTTACAACCCTCTAAGTTCTACAAATTTATGTCTGCGTGTTCAGTAATATCCTTCATGATTAGAATTTTTTACCCCCTCGAGAACTTGAATATGTTTATGTTAACTACAAAGTATATATATTTATGAAATTCTCCCCCCTCACGTACATGTCCTGATTTTGTCACTAACTCTCCCATAAGAGAAAATAAAAGCTGAGAATTTTTTCTCAGCTTATTTTTTCTATCTTTCCCTTTCCCTCTCTTTCCTGCAGGAAGCCAGCCATTTTCATATGCGATTAAGCATTTGCACAATGAACCCATTTAATTAGAATAGTAGTAAATTAAGAAGTTCACAAATCCACATTGGTAAGAAATTTCAGTCTGAAAACTGTACTGGTTTGGTTGCAATGTTTGCCAGTTACCCTTTTTCCTAGAGTGGCTTACTTTCGGGTATGCAAGATCATTTGCTATTTATGATTTTAGAATAGAAATCCTCATCTTTAATCTCATGATTATATAACTTGTGAAGAATGTTTATATAATTTAATACCACAGAAGATGCAGCATTGCAACGTTAATCGTAAAAAATATGTATGTTATCCAAAATTATTGCAAGTATCTACGAAATCACTAATTCACAAGAAGACATATTTAAGCTCTTCAACCAAGTCCTATGACCAAAAAAAAAAAACACTTTTCGACAAGTTTTTTGTGAGTGTTAGTTTGAACTTATTTAAACAGTTGTAAGAAACAAATTGTTCACATTTTGTTTAAAATGCTCCATTCCGTTCATTGGTGCAATATATACCACTTATCGGTAGATGGATAATCTGCCATGGTGCCGATAGATACAATTTACAAATTATCAGCAACATTTATTTGATGTTGATCAATAATTGGCAAGATAGTTGGTATTCACATGATATTGATTAACCATAATTGATAGAAAGAACCTTATCGTCAGCACATATTTGGAGTCAATTAGTAATCGGCATGATGGTTAATGTTCACACACCTCTTGGTATGAACCAATCACTAATTGGTATGATGGCTGATCAGCCGATTACTAGTCGGCATGGTGGCCGATTACTAATCATCATGGTCATAATCGATTACATCACAAGAAATTCATTAGTTGTGGCAGATAAAGATCACATGGAGGCATAATTGATACTTAGTTTTCATAAATTGACAACTAGAAGTTGATTGGCGATGGAGGTGCTAGTTCAAAATCAGTAGATATGAGTAATAAAGGTTCGATATGAGATTGACAACAACGGGTGATATTTATGTACTCATAGATACACATAAAGTTGTATCGGCACACGTACATCGATGTGGATACTGATGCAAAAGGAATCAATATGGTCAAGTACGGACAGAGATAGCACCGGTGAAGTAGTTGGCAGAGGAAGAGTGTATGCTTTGACCCTACAAAATAGGAAAGTACTGGTTATCTTATCCTATAACATTGGAGAGTGGAAGTTGCATGATCCCAAAATATAGGATTGGGTGTTACCACTACCCATAAAAGAAGTTAATGTGGCTGACATGGAACCGTAAACATAGGTAATCTTATCAAAAGGTGCTGCTGATTTTGAAGGAAAAATCTACCAACTTGACATCTATAAATAACAAATGCTACATCAGATCAAGGAGATAACACTTTCCACTCTACAAAAACTGATGAAATAGAATATATGTCCTTCCTTTTAACCGTTTCTTAGTTTCTTAGGTTAGTTCTAGGATTTCTTAAAACTTTCTTAGAATTTTTAGGCTAAATATTAGGATTTTTGGATTTCTATGCAATTTTCCTACTAAGTGTAGGAGCAACTTGTGTAAAAGTTTCTAAAACCTCTTGCCTTGCCTATAAATAGGCCAAGCCCTCACCATTTGTAACCATATTTAGAAAGCATTCAACAAGCAATCTAAGCTTTTCTTTGCTCAAAACTTTTCCTTCTTCGCTTTCTTTCACATTGCTTCCTCATTTATTCACACGACTAGAGGTTAAGGTTGAACTAGCATTGTTCATACCTTCTATATATGACTTGCTAGTGCCGTACGGGCATTCCTGAGCCGTTTCTTGTGTCAAGATGAGCAACCCATGACAAGTGGTATCAGAACTTGATACTATCATTTTGCTTTGGTTCCTGAGATGGCTACTGGTGCATCAGACATCTCCAACCTCAAGTTGAGGAAGAGCACGTCTCGAGGGAGCCTGAGAGAACTGTTGGAATGTATGCCTTAAAACAATCATTTTGTTTAAATACATTCCTAACAAAGTTTTGTATTTTATGAATTTCTATTTTATCTATTGAATATTTGATACAACTAATAAAGTCCTTAGAATATTTATTAATGTGATGGTAGTCACAAGAGTTGCTGACTATGAGATATCAATCACATTTATAATAAATATTCTTAAATCTCCCTAGTCATAGTATTAATGAGACAGGACATCATTAATATGGACAGACTAGTACACAGTTAGCCCCTACTTAGTGTAAGTAGTGGTTGTTCTCATCAACCATGGTATAGGGATACCTAGGCTAATGTGTAGATGAATTGTAAGGTACGAATTCATTGGAGTGATCCACACAGAAATCCCATTAGGATATCTATCAAGTGCCAATGGTTGAATCTCTTATGGAAAATTATGTAAGTGATCCTAGACTTGAGATCACCATAGTATCTTGAGTATGAATCACTGCCCTTTGATTCTATTACTTGTTGCTCACCAAGAGTGACTTAAAGAATAGAAATTGGGGGTAGTGTGAAGCATGAAAAGATAGTGAGTGATCAAGAGAGGATTCACCACTCCGATAGTAGGAGTTGATATCCAGGATGGCCACTAGTAGGAGATTAACCTTAATAGTCGACTACCTTAGGTTAATTGAAGAATGTCTTCAAGTTAACCTAATCTAGGGTTAATTCCGGAACTAGCAAATTAATGGTCATTAGGGGAATTGGCACTTATTCCTCATTCCCGACTAATTGGATATCTATGGTGAAAGGATAATAATTACATAGTAATTTTTCATGGAAAGGTTTGGTCAAAATTCCTTGACTAATTCCAAATACCGGGTGGTTGTGATGTGTTGCTAGACACCATCACAATCTATAATTATGAATGAATTAATTATTGTAATTAATGATAAAATAAAGTTGTTTATTTTATCTAATTCTTCTTGAGAATTATAATTCATAATTATTGCCAGTGTATTTGGAACCTATTGGATCACACGCTTAGAGATTGAATTCTGGATTAAAATTATATTTCCAAATGGAGATTTGGAAATAAAACCTTATGGGGTCTAATTATAAGGAATAAAGGATTCCGGGGCTATTTGAGCAAATAGGATAAAATAGTTATCCTATATTTGTTTTGATTTGGATCAAACAAGACCCTATCTTTTCTCTACCTCTCTCCTATAAATAGACAAGACTATGTGATACGTCTGTATAATAACAACACAACTACGGTTGACAGAATAGAGAGATGCTAGGGTTTTTGAGAAAAACCTACGTAGAGAGAAATTCCAAAGAAAGAGAGAATAGGCTAGCACCTTTTCTATACTTTCATACACACACATCTAGGATTGTAGAGACGATTCAAGAGAAGATCCAGATTTCTCTCTCGCGTGGATTGCAGTAGAGGCAGGACGTTTGGACTGCTGAAAGGGGCTGATCACTCTCTACAAAGCAACAAGAAGCCGTTTCTAGGATTAAGGTAATTCTACAACTCCTCTTCTCTACAAGTCATACGTAGCCTAGGGTGATTCCTGGTGGGTTGTTAGGGTTAAAATTTTTGTTTTCCGCTGCGTCTGCTGTCCCAAAACCTAACAGTGGTATCAGAGCCATCCCTAGTTCTTTACGTATGATTTCATATGTTCTGTTAATTATTGTTCATGGATTATATGATTGATATCTATACACATGCTGAATTTTGGTTGAAAAGGTTGTAACTTTAATTTGATTAAAGTGTTTCTGAGATCTGAAAAATTTTTCACAAGACAAAAGGTTTATGTTTTGGAAAGAGTTCTGCAGTACCCAATCGTTGGATGCTGCAACTGAGGATCGTGACTCGGATACACGATGTGGATCCGCGAGGTACACCTAGCAGATCCGGTTCGCGGATCGATTCGCGTATCTGGTTCGTAGATCAGAAACTTACAGGATCCGCGAGACCAGGTCGCGGATTAGTTCGCGGATCCTTTGTGGAGCTCTCAGAACTTGATCCGCGCACTCAAAGATCCGCGAAGCTTGTTTGCGGATCGGGTCGCGGATCCTTTAAGAAACTGTTTTCTGCGAAATAAAATTAAGCTTCGAGGATCGGGTCGCGGATCCTTTGAGAAACTGTTTTCTGCGAAATAAAATTTTTAAAAAACTGAGGCTCCGTTTGGATTGCCTTGTTTTTCACTTGTTTTTGAAATGCTGTTTTTCACACCCCAAATGCTACAGTAAAAACAACCCCAAATACAACCCCAAAAACAAACAAGTTTTTCACAATATTATATATATGTTTTTTTTCTTTTTCTTATTACCTTTCATCTTTTTTCTTTTTCTTCTTTTCCCTCCTCTTCCCCATTGGCCCGGCCTATGATAAGCGTTTTTTTCTCTCTCTTCTTCTTCTTCTTCTTCTTCTTTCTTCTCCTCTCCCTCCCTCCTCTCCCACCACCCTCCCCCCTCCTCTCCCCCTCCTGCCACCCCCTCCCCTCCCCACTACCCGCTGATCCCATCACCCTTCCTCCTCCACACCATCCTCCTCCCACTCACCCCTCCCCCAGGGGCTCTGGGAGGGGAGGTATGGAGGAGGTATGGAGGTGGCCAGGGAGGAGGTGTGAGTGGAGGAGAGGAGGAGGAAGGAAAACCCTGGTCTGGCTCGCCGGGGGGTAGAGAGAAAAGAAGAAAAGGAAAAGAAAAAGAAATGGAAAAGAGAAAAGAAAAGAAAAGAAAATTGAAAAAAAATCTTTCAAATACACCAAATACCGCTTACAAGAACTTGTTTTTTCGCTACAAGAATGTTACAAGATTTTTTTTTGAAATACAACTCCAAAAACACCTAATCCAAACGGACCCTGAGTTTTCAATTTCTCAAAATTTTCTGATTCTGATCCAAATTTTAATTGTTAAAATTTTTTATGAAATTGTGTTATTTCATGTTTTATTAGGTCAGGAATTGATTTGAATTTTAATATGATTAATTCAAATAATCTTCCAATTTATTTTCTAAATTAGTTAGAATTAAAAGTGACCTAATAAAAATTATTTTACCAAAATTTTCTGCACATGTATGATCTCAAAACTTGTTTGGGATATTGAGATATAAAATCTAAATAATTCATGATTAGTTGTTGACTGTTATTACATGCTTTCTTTTAATTTAAAATTGTTTGAATTTATATGATTGCATGGTGGATGGTTGTGGATATAAGCCCATTGTGATTGTGGATGAATGGTTGAATGGTTGGTTTTTTTATAAATAGGGTCTGCGTGTCCTGCCTTTCTTATTTTTCTAATTGTAATTTCTCTCTTCATCTAATTTCCCCCCAATGTAACTCGGGGTTTCTTATGTTCTATTTGTAATGTACAATAGACAGGAATAGATGATAGGAAATTGTAATTAGTATAGAAATTGTAAATTGGAAGATGAAGAAAGGAGCTATGCAGGAGCCTTGCCATCAGAAGGAGCAAATTTGATTTATCCTTAGACAACTATTAATTTCCCTAATGGCCGGAAAAATTAATTTAGGAATATCCACAACCATCCACGTTTTATTTTATGTTATATTTATTTTTGAAATATTTATATGCATGATTGTTGATGAGACCGTCAAATGATTTTTCCAAAACCTCAAACCAAATTAAAAATGTTTTGGAAAAAGCAAACAAATCCCTCAAATTCAATATTAAATCAAGACAGCCTTCCATCATTATAGTATAAAACAAAATGTGGTCATTAAGTGCTAGTTTGTTGGGATTCACCTAAAACTGCCTTACTTACTACATGTTTTTTACTATAAGAAGTGTTTTTAAGAATGATGGGTTTGATTTAACTAAAATTATGGTTTGTTGGGATTCACTCAAGGCCATGAATTTTAGAGGCAAGGGTTAGGTTAATACATAAGATGTCAAGAGTTGATACCTAAACGGATCTAGAAATTACAAATGGGTTGTAATTGGTAAAGTACCTACCTGTTAAGATTATTTTGATTTGTCGGGATTCACTCAAAGTCAAAATAGTTAAGATGGGTTCTAGCCACTATGGGTTTTAGAAAACTCAATCAATTTATAGAGGGTAATTGATTTGGAAAAAATAGTGGAAATAAAATCATAATTTTGGAAGTTTTTATGATTTTATTAAACAAAGTTTTTTCTGACAAACTCTATCTTTATTTTGTTGTAGAATGAGTAATAATTTGAGCCTACATTCAATTTTCTCACTAATTGTAAACTGAACGACACAAATTTTCTCGACTGGCATCGCAATGTCCTACTCGTTCTCACTCATGAAAAAATAGAATATGTACTTGATGGGCCTATGCCTGATGAACCCGAACCAACTGCACCTGCTACTGTTAAGAATGCTTACAAGAAGTATAAGGATGATAATAGAGTGGCTTTGTGACAGCCCCACCTCCCCTAAACCAAAGGGTTCAAGTAACCGCCTAACTCTCACGGACTCACTACGAATTCCCAAATAGCGGTCCAAACATTCATTCGTAAAGTCATCGATCAAAATTATTAAAATTACTAATAAACTCTCACAAAATACAAACCCCAAAATTTCATCAAAATTACATTGATAATAACTCCAAAATATCATAAACCATCAAATTCATCTATTAATTTCAATCTTATACAAAGCGAGGCAATCCTACAAAAATACTACCTTCCTCGATTCACGTGCCACACCTCAAAACCTGTTAAGAAAAACAAATTGGGGTGAGCTAACGCTCAGTGAGGCCAAGAGAAACATGCACATGCAGGATCAAGAAATATACACTTTTATTAAATAAGACAAGTAACCAAAATTTCGAACAAGAATGCAAATAAAGAATTTAATCACACATTAAACAAAGGATACAGGGGCTCTCAGGAGTCAAGTACCACGAGTCTTGATCATATTCCAAATAGTTGACACTCCGTCAACTTTCTTAATAACCATGTAGAACTCCACTTGTCAACCATCTCCGTCTATCGTTTCACCCCCCAACCGGGCCCGCTCGTCAAAACAGGAAATTTGGTAATACTCGAGTATACCCGGTGTAAGTAGTCGGCGAAATGACTCCAACCGACGAATATGTGCAGCCTCATGATTTAC
Source organism: Gardenia jasminoides (assembly GCA_013103745.1). Lineage (NCBI taxonomy): Eukaryota > Viridiplantae > Streptophyta > Magnoliopsida > Gentianales > Rubiaceae > Gardenia > Gardenia jasminoides. The sequence continues at coordinate 9,607,388 of CM023099.1, read as the reverse complement.
CAACCCCTCGCCAAGCCCTTGCCGGCCTGAGGTGAAAGGTTTACCAATGAGGTTTTAAGGCCCCAACAGGCTTAAATAGTAAGTAAGATGATGAGACAACGCTCAATCATCAAACAAGTACAAGTACGCTCGTGCAAGTCATTTCAAGTACAACAATTATAAGCAAGCAAGTCGGGGTCAAGTAAGAGGTCGGACGAGATAAAGTACACGGCCCGCCGACAAGTTTAATAATACGATCAATTTAAACATGTAACCGGTCAAGCAAGTCAACAAATCATGCACTTGACACTCACCAAATAACCGAGAGCAAGCGAGAAAATTCGTGAGGAGTCATACAAGCTGTCCTGTCCATGTGATCACACGAGATATGAAAATCCATTTTCAACCATGAAACGACACAACGCATATACTCAATGCTAAAACTCTCGAGAAACATTTATAAACATTTAAAATAGCAAAAGGAGCACATGCATAGGCGTTAAACGAAGAACGAACGAGAATGAAACGAAAACGGAAAACACACACTAAAAGGTGTAAAAGACAGTTTTGATACCTTGTACGCCGTTACCCATAACTCAGGCTACAAGTACCGTATTAGGGTGCACGAGGTGCCGTTTTGAAGCTAAGAGAACAAGATACAACTTTCATGAAGACCATTTCTGTCTAGATTCACTCTTTCTAAGTCAAAAATACAAAAACAGTTTCAGAAATTTCAGTGTCAGAATTTCAGACAGGCCTGATTCAAATGACCATAACTCAGCGCTCACAAATCCAAATCAAGAAATTCCAAAGCCATGAGAAATCTAACATACAAGGCTACAATTCTTGAGAAGACATAAAAAGCAAAAACATTCATTTACCCGGTCAAAATGACCCATTACAGTAGCAAAATACGATTCCTGATAGAAACAGGGTATCAGTGGCAATTTAGTCATTTCACATGCTACAGTGCTCCGATTCATCTGAAAATTTACAGGTAGAATCCTCACTCAATTCTCTACAACTTTCATGCTTTAGGCTAAGACTAATTCAGCTCCCAACATCCTCGAATATACCAAGCAAATTCAGATAGAAAATGGACAGAAATTCTTGGCTGAAATTTTGAGAAGCAAAACACCAAATCCAAGCCATCTAATCATCCTCTAGGACACACATGAGCATGAATTCAACTTCCAATCATCAATTCCCAACATTAAGTCTTGCAACTAATGAAACCATACCCTACCTCTTGGCCAAGGTTCAAGACAAGCAAACAATAAAACCAATCCATGGAATCATCTCACAAGCCAAGAATAAGTATGAATCAAGCCAACAAAACCACCAAATCCAACAATTACACATTATCATCAAAATTTCAGCTTATATACAAAGGGAAAAATAATCTTCTTTTATGTTCTTGATGAAATTGCAAGCCCAAGATAGTCCACTTAACCTCCTAACTCAAGCTTCAAGATTGGATGGTTGAAAGTTGCAAGAATCCCCAAGCTTTTCTTCTTTTTTCCTCTCTTTTTCTCTCTTCTTTTCCTTCTCTTTTTTTTTTTTCCGTTTTCCTTCTCCTTTTTTTTCCTTGTTTTATGGTTCATGTAAGCTATAAAACAACTAAAAGATAACACCAAATAGATATTTTCTTGCTTAGTCAAAATTGGTCAAAATTTTCATGCAATTCAACCTAACAACTTAGGTCATTTTCCACTCTTGCCCACATGATTTCTTTTCCTATCAAATTAGTCCATAGGTACTCAATTTAACCTAGCCTATCAAAGCTTAATCACACTTACTTAAGCCACTAATCACCCAATTACCCTAATAACTCTCGTGTGCGTACAAATTCACACTGAAAATTCATGAAATAACAAATATTGATTTGTACATGTAATTAGGGTTTCGAGAAAATATATTAGGTTGGTACTTTTAGGTGTAAACAAATTAAGGTTTTATCGAATTTAGGGTTTTAGAAGCAAACCAGGGTTTAAATGTCAAATTAGGGTTTTAGACTTGTAAAACAAAATAGTTAAAACAAAACACTTTAAGAAGTAAAACAACCATATAAACACCTTTGCAAACAATAATTACTATAATTAGCATTATTTAATATTTTTCAAAAACTTGGGAAAAATCGGGGCCTCACAGGCTTCATGTATCATGATAGCATCTATGACTCCTTAACTTCAACAGCAGCATATGAACATGGGGCATATGAAATTGTACAACACCTGAGAGAGTTGTTTGAACAACAATCTAGGACGGTGAGGTATGATACGTCCAAGGAATTGTTCGTACAAGATGGCGAGGAGCACCTGCTCCACACGCCTTAAAGATAATTGGACCAATTGAGAAATTGGTGAATTAGCTTTAAGATGGACCAAGAGCTAAATGTTAATTTATTTCTTCAATCGCCATATTCTTTCTCGCTTTGTTATGAAATATCGATGAACAACTGCAGCAGCACATTGTCTCAATTGTTGAATGTGCTGAAAATTCTTGAGAAAGAAATCAAAAGGTGAAGGGTCCTGGAGTTGCTTTGTTGTTGCTTCCTCCAATAAAAGGAAGAGGCAAGGAAAAGGGCCTAAGAAGCTCAAGAACAAGCCACCAAGAAGCCTAAGAAGGCCGACGATCAATGCAACCCGCCCATTGTGAACAACCGGACAAAGAGAAACCGCAAGGCTATTCAGAAGCGAAGCAAAAAGAAGCTTGGGAAGCTTCAACACAGGTACATATATGATTGAGATTAATGTTTCTACCCAAATCCGACTTTGGGTAATAGATACCGGATGTGGCTCTCACATTTGCACATCTATGGTCTAAGGGACAAGAGAAAACTAAAAGGAGAAGTAACCCACGTAGGCAATGGAGCAAAAGTTGTTGCTTTTAATGTAGGACTTACTACATTAGTTTACCCAAGGTTTATTTTAGAATTATCAAACTATTATTATGTTCCAAAGACCTTACAACAAACATCATTTCTATTTCCTGTTTGATGTAAAATGGGTTTAAGATAACCCAAGAGAATAAATGTTGTTCTTTTCAAAGAATGGTGTGTTTTATGGTTCGGAAAATGGAATAACGGTTTATATATTCTAGATCTTGATAACCAAATTCTCAACATACAAGAAAGAGAATGAAGTTAGATAAACTAAATAAAACCTACCTGCAGCCTTGTAGGTTTGGTCATAAATGAGAAACGATTTCCAAGTTACACAGGTGGTACTTGGACTCATTTGATTATGAATCATATGATATCTGAAGCTTGTTTACTTGAAAATGACCAAACGCCTTTACCGGTAGGGAATGGGCGATGATTTACTGGGTTAGTACATACGATGTATGTGGCCCAATGACAATCACTAGTGGGATTTTCATACTTCATTACCTTTACTAATGACCATTCTAGATATGGTTATGTGTATTTAATGAAATACAAGTCTAAATCTTTTGAAAAGTTCAAAATTCGAAATGAAGTAGAGAAACAAACCGCAAAAGTATTAAGACACTGATCGATCGCGGTGGAGAATACTAAGCGATGAGTTTCGATTTTATCTAAAGGACAATGGAATAGTTCCACAATAGACTCCTCCAAGGACACCACAACTAAATGGTGTACTGAAAGAGAAACCGCACTTATTAGATATGGTAACGGTCCATGATGAGCCACCGAGTGCCCCAAAATCGCATGGGATATATTTTTTGGACAAAGCTTCCCATACTCTTAATAGAGTACCCAGTAAGGTTGTTGATTCCACACCATATGAGATATGGAAAGGAAAGAAACCAAAACTGTCTTACATGAAGGCTTGGGGTTTAGTTGCCCAATGTGAAGAAGAGAGTCGATAAGCTTGAACCAAGATCTGACAAGCGTTTGTTTGTAGGGTATCCAAGAGAGTCTGTAGGATACTATTTCTACAACCCAACTGAGTACAAAGTATTTGTCTCAAAACATGCTATCTTTGTAGAAAAAAAGTTTATTCTAGAAAGGGGCAGTAGGAGTAGAATAGAACTTGAAGAAGTTCAAGATACTAACATGGAACTTGAAGAAGTTCAAAATGATCAAACAAACATCGAACAACCTGTTGAAGAAAGGGTTCAGCCACATAATGATGAGGCACAAACGGAAGCCCGTAGGTCAATAAGAGTACGCTCAGCTCCCAAGAGATATGAGTTCCTTATGAGCCAAGGCAATAATGTACTAGTCATTCAAGATGACGAACCTACTACCTACCAAGAGGTCTTGAATAGTTCAGACTCCTCCAAATGGTTAGAGGCTATGAATTTTGAAATGGATTCCACTTATGACAACAAGGTATGGACCTTAGTTGATCCACTGAAGGGTAAAACCCAGTAGGGTGCAAATGGGTCTTCAAGAAAAAGAGAGACATGGATGGTAATGTGATTACCTATAAAGCTAGACTGGTAGCCAAAGGCTACAAAGCGTAAAAGAGAAATCGATTACATTAAACTTTCTCACCGTGCTATGCTTAAATCCATTCGGATATTGCTTGCAATAGCAGCACCATAACTACACGAGATTTGGCGAGATGGATGTAAAGACTGCATTCCTTAATGGGAATTTGCAAGAGAATGTGTACATGACACAACAAGGCTTTACGCCACCAAATCCCAATCGATATGCAAGCTCTGAGATGTCCATTTATGGACTTAAGCAAGCATCCAGAGTTGGAACATTGGTTAATGAGACAATTAAAGAGTTTGGTTTTCTTAAAATCGGATGAACCTTGTGTATACAAGAAGGTTAGTGGGAGTTCAATCGTTTTTCTTAAATTATATGTGGATGACATATTAATAATGGGAAATGATATCCCAATGTTACAATCAGTGAAGGGTTGGTTATCCAAAAACTTTTCCATGAAAGATTTAGGAGGCAGCCTATATCTTGGTATTAAGATCTATAGAGATAGGCCTAAAGGCTGCTTGGTCTTTCACAATCTATATACATAGATAAAGTGCTAAAGAGGTTTAGCATGGATCGGTCAAGAAGGGTTTCTTACCTATGACTCATGGGATAAGTCTTTCTAAGAGCATGTGTCCTAAGACACAAGTTGAGATTGATAAGATGCATAATGTTCCATATGCCTGCAATTGATCAATTATGTATGCTATGTTATGTACAAGACCGATGTCTCCCATACCTGAGTGTCACGAGGTTCCAAGCTAATCCGTGAAGGTCCTTTGATAGCCGTTAAGAACATTCTTAAGTACTTGAGAAGGACTAAAGATTTGTTCTTAGTATATGGAAATGGTGAATTGGAAGTTAAGGGCTACACGATGCAAGCTTTTCACCGATAAGGGATGACCGTAAGTCACAAAGCTTCATCTTTACTCTCAATGGAGGTGCTGTCTGCTGGAAGAGTTCCAAACAAGACACCACAACGGATTCTACAATAGAGGCTGAGTACATTGCAGCCGTGGAGGCAGCCAAGGAAGCCGTTTGGATTAAGAAGTTCGTGTCTGAATTTGATGTGGTTCCTAGCATAGTTAATCTAGTAACTCTGTACTGTGATAACAATGGGGCCATTGTCCAAGCAAAGGAACCTAGGTCTCATCAACGGTCCAAACATGTACTTAGAAGATTTCACCTAATTAGGGAAATCATTGCCAGAAATGATGTAAAGATACAGAGAGTCCCCACTGAGAATAATATAGCTGATCCTCTTACTAAGGCACTATCTCAAAAGAAACATGATAGTCATGTACTTTCATTTGGACTAAAGGTTATGAATGAATTGTTTTAGTGCAAGTGGGAGGTTGTTGGAATGTATGCCTTAAAACAATCATTTTGTTTAAATACATTCCTAATAAAGTTTTGTATTTTATGAATTTCCATTTTATCTATTGAATATTTGATATAACTGATAAAGTCCTTAGAATATTTATTAATGTGATGGTAGTCACAAGAGTTGCTGACTATGAGATATCAATCACATTTATAATAAATATTCTTAAATCTCCCTAGTCATAGTATTAATGAGACAGGACATCATTAATACGGACAGACTAGTACACAGTTAGCCCCTACTTAGTGTAAGTAGTGGTTGTTCTCATCAACCATGGTATAGGGATACCTAGGCTAATGTGTAGATGAATTGTAAGGTACGAATTCATTGGAGTGATCCACACAGAGATCCCATTAGGATATCTATCAAGTGCCAATGGTTGAATCTCTTATGAAAAATTATGTAAGTGATCCTAGACTTGAGATCACCATAGTATCTTGAGTGTGAATCACTGCCTTTTGATTCTATTACTTGTTGCTCACCAAGAGTTACTTAAAGAATAGAAATTAGGGGTAGTGTGAAGCATGGAAAGATAGTGAGTGATCAAGAGAGGATTCACCACTCCGATAGTAGGAGTTGATATCCAGGATGGCCACTAGTAGGAGATTAACCTTAATAGTCGACTACCTTAGGTTAATTGAAGAATGTCTTCAAGTTAACCTAATCTAGGGTTAATTCCGGGAACTAGCAAATTAATTAGTCATTAGGGAATTGGCACTTATTCCTCATTCCCTGACTAATTGGATATCTATGGTGAAAGGATAATAATTACATAGTAATTTTTCATGGAAAGGTTTGGTCAAAATTCCCTTGACTAATTCCAAATACCTGGGTGGTTGTGATGTGTTGCTAGACACCGCTCACAATCTATAATTATGAATGAATTAATTATTGTAATTAATGATAAAATAAAGTTGTTTATTTTATCTAATTCTTCTTGAGAATTATAATTCATAATTATTGCCAGTGTATTTGGAACCTATTGGATCACACGCTTAGAGATTGAATTCTAGAGATTGAATTCTGGATTAAAATTATATTTCCAAATGGAGATTTGGAAATAAAACCTTATGGGGTCTAATTATAAGGAATAAAGGATTCCGGGGCTATTTGAGCAAATAGGATAAAATAGTTATCCTATATTTGTTTTGATTTGGATCAAACAAGACCCTATCTTTTCTCTACCTCTCTCCTATAAATAGACAAGACTATATGATACGTCTGTACAATAACAACACAACTACGGTTGACAGAATAGAGAGAGGCTAGGGTTTTTGAGAAAAACCTACGTAGAGAGAAATTCCAAAGAAAGAGAGAATAGGTTAGCACCTCTTGTATACTTTCATACATACACATCTAGGATCGTAGAGACGATTCAAGAGAAGATCCAAACTTCTCTCTCCCGTGGATTGCAGTAGAGGCAGGACGTTTGGATTGCTGAAAGGGGCTGATCACTCTCTACAAAGCAACAAGAAGCCGTTTCTAGGATTAAGGTAATCCTACAACTCCTCTTCTCTACGAGTCATACGTAGCCTAGAGTGATTCCTTGGTGGGTTGTTGGGGTTAAAATTTTTGTTTTCCGCTGCGTCTGCTGCCCCAAAACCTAACAAGAACTACTCGTGGTAAGGGAAAATGGGACAAGTTCGTGGTGCAAGACCTGATGGCTGCATTCAACAGGAGGCTAGCAAGGGTGGAGCTAACTATTACAGACCATCACGTTCATTAGGATGATGTGGAGCAACACATCGAGCAACTTCATAGAGAGAAGTTGCAAGGGGAGATGCAAAGTGCTCTAAACCAGGCCATGGATGGGCTGTGTCAAGAGGACAAGTCGTTGAGGTTAGAGACAGAGGCTCTTCACAATGAGGTTGCTAAGCTCAAGGAGGAGCTTGAGGCACTAAGGATGCATGTAGTAATGAGTGTGAATGTAGGGGAACCGCCAAGCGTTCGGGAGGAGCTCGCGAGACTGAGGGCCAAACTTGACGCGTTTCGCCTACATAGGGCAATGGGTGCCATTGTGACTGCACCAAAAGTGGAGGTGCCACAATCCGAAGCCTACGGAGGATAGCAGAAGGCACAAGAGTTGGAGAATTTTCTTTACATGCTTGAATGTTATTTCGATACCCTTGGCATTTTGGGTAACGAAATGCAAATGAGGACGGCTCTGCTATACCTCAAGGATTCATCATTGGTATGGTAGAGATATAGGTGCATGACATACAGAGAGGGTCCGATGCTATCACAATGTGGGAACAGTTTAAGACTGAACTTAAGGAGAATTTCCAACTAGCCGATGCTGAAGATGAAGCACGGGCTAAGTTTCGTCATCTCCAATATAAAAAAGGCCATATCCGTGAGTACATGGATGAGTTTTCAGAGTTGCTACTAGAGATTCTGGATATGGGCCTTAAGGACGCACTCTTTACATTCATGGACGGCCTATGGCCTTGGGCCAAGATTAAAGTGGAGAGTAGGAGTCCACAAACAATTAGCACCGCAATGGCTGCTGCCGAGAGGCTTATTGAGTTCCAATATAAGGAGGAGCGTTAGGACAACACAAAAGGGAACGGATCCAACCAAGACTCAAGTGGGGGAGACCGATCGAAGTCCCCACCATGAACAAATGGAGGAGACAGGAACAAGCCTAGCACGACTAGGGATGAATAATGGAAGAATGACAAGCCACGCCAAGAATTTAGATACCATATATGTCAAAAATCATCACACTACGCACGGGATTATCCTCATCGAAACAATATAGCCATTATTATACAAGAGTCGTGCCAAGAGCAAGAGCAACAAAGGATCGCATGCATGCGACTCAATGCAGTTCATGCAATGGTGGATGACCAAGATAAAGGACGCATGTACATGGATTCTACAATTGCAGGATATAAAGCAATGGCTTTGGTGGACACCAGTGCCGACATTAACTACTTAAGGCAAGACGTTGCCAAAATGATGAGAATCACTTGGGTTCCCACAAAAGGGCAGTTCAAAGGCGTAAACAGAGTGTGGACGACACTCGTGGAGGTAACTGAGAACGTGCCTGTGGAGTTGGGCAAATGGAAAAGCATGGCAACCTTCTCTATTGCGCCTATGGACAACTACGATATGGTCTTTGGCATAAAATTCATAGACCATTTAGATCCGATCATGGTGCCAGGACATGACACCATGTTGGTGAGGCAAGGTGAAAGGCCTTGCATTGTTAACTTGTGCCAAGAACGTGACTTGAGCTTGCAACAAATTCGAAGAGAAGGGCCAACGTCCGCGTCTGTGTCCGAGGTTGGTATGCAAGGCATCACAAATCCTACACCGGTTCATATCTTTGGGGCCATCAATCAATGCATACGAGTGGGGCAAAAATGCGATCGGCAAACCCAAGTGTTGAAGAAGATGGTGCATCAAGGAAAATGAAGAAATATTGGATGGACGACGAAGGTCTATTTTGCAAGGAGCAAACCGTGTACGTGCAGACATGGGACAATGTACGCAATGACATTATATGAGAGTATCGAATTAAGCAAACGGGTCCGAAGTACGCACTCAATGCTATCTAATGCCACTTCGTTTGACCGAAGTAAGAGGATGATATGGAGATGTATAGGATACAAGATAACTTCATCAACAAACTGGGGACATCCCCAATGTCTTAATCAAGTGAGAGAGGATGTCATGGTTCGCATGTTCCACTACCAAACATGCACATCCATTGTGCGACCATGCCCAATCAACCAAATGTGCACTACTATCCATAGGAGATATAAGGGAAAAATTTAGACTGGTAGTAGAAATGCACTCTTTTGTGACTTGTAAGAATAAGGCCATATAGACCATGGTAATGTGTAGGATCTCTTGTAGAGTGTTAGTATGTTTGTTTTGGTGTCTAGAAGTATAGAGAGAAATCTAAAATGTGCCAGAATGTTCTAGGCCATTCTTAACTAGTCCAGAGGTTTGTACATAGAAGGAGAATCTTGTAGAATGTTCTGGAGACTAAGTGTAGAATCAACTTATATAGAGGTTTCTAGAAACTCTTGATTTGACTATAAATAGGTCAAACCCTCACCATTTGTAACTATTGTTGAAAAGTATTCAACAAGCAATATAAGTTTTCCTTTGCTCAAAATGTTTCCTTCTTTGCTTTCTTTTACTTTGCTTCTGCATTTATTCGCACAACTAGAGGTTAAGGCTGAACTAGCATTGTTATACCTTCTGTGTATGACTAGTGCCACACAGGCATTCCTGGGCCATTTCTTGTGTCAAGATAAGCAACCCGTGACACATGAAATCGTAAACATAGGTAATCTTATCAAAAGGTGCTGCTGATTTTGGAGGAAAAATCTACCAACTTAACATCTATAAATACCAAATGCTACATCAGATCAAGGAGATAACACTTTCCACTCTAGAAAAACTAATGAAATCTGATGTATGTACTTCTTTTTAACTGTTTCTTTGTTTCTTAGGTTAGTTCTAGGATTTCTTAAAGCTTTCTTAGAATTTTTAGGCTAAATATTAGGATTTTTGGATTTTTATGCAATTGTCCTTCTATTTTTTTTCAGAATTTCCAGCAAGTTAATGACATTTGTATACAAATCAGCTAGTTTGAATATTATTTCAATTTCCAAGTAACCTTCATGATGTTTCCAGTTTCTTTCATGTGTTTTGGTTCATCAACTCTTTCTTATTCATCAGCTTTCAATACAATTGATACTCTTTCCTTTAGTTTTTCCTTGTAATCAATTGTTCCTAATACAAATTTTAAGTAATTGAACCTTCTCAAGGCTGGATGAACCACAGTCGTCTAGAAGTCAGCACAATTGGTGTGTACTTATTCCTACCAAAATTGGTTCATCTATAAGATTTTCTTGATTTTACTCGTACAAATTAGGTGGCACGCTCAAAATCGACAAGAGTTCATAGTCTACCAAAAATCTGCACTAACACCATTATAAGGTAACAACATTTCATTTTTAGACTGTGCCCAAGGAAATACAGTATATTAGTTGAATTTCTAGTTCATCAAATCAATTGAAAATTGGATGTCACTAGGTAGCACATTAGGTCACAAGTTAACCACAGCATAGCAAAAGCTGTTCTGGTACTTGAAATTGATGTCTATCCGGGGAAAGAAACAAGAAAGCTTTTAGTTAATTTGTCACTCAATTCTTCAAGCTGATTACCTAAACAAACCTAAAAAATTAAAAAAAAATTTATCCCATGCCAAAAAAAAAAAAAGGAACCCATCCCCAAATCTCAATGCCATTAATAGGCCTACATAGCCACCATAACATCTAATTCCACTAGTATTATCTCTCTAAACAAAAAAGGTCATTTCTCTTCCTTCCTCCAATCAACACCATCTTTTTATTTTAACTCTCTCCAACAAAAAAAATCTAGATTTAACCTCCTCTGCCACATTTTTTTTGGGTCAAAAAATAGGAGAAGATATAATGGATCTCGAATTCATGCTATCCTAGTCACTTTTGTCTTCTTGTTGTTGAATCCCAGGAGAAAGGGGAAAGTGGAAGATGCTACTTTTGCTCTTCTCTAGGACGCAGGAAAGCTATGGTGGAGGGTAGGCATTCTTGCTACTTTTTCTCATCAAGAACAACGAGAGATTTTGGGGCCTTGCTTCGATGGTTTAAGGCAGAAACATTTTTTTTTTCTTTTTTTCTCTTGGCATTTGAAAGCCTTTATTTAGTAATATTTCATTTTTTTTCCCAAGTTGTGCCCTCGTTATGTGGAATAAAGAAAGGGCATTTGAAAGTAGGTAAGAAACTCAAAATGCAACTAACCCTTTTCTTTCCTAATTTTGCGGTAACCTTTTATTTTTGACAATGTTAGCCTTAAACCCATAAGACACATGTTTGCATTTTCGTTCATCTTAACGTCTAAATTAGACAAAATGACTAAAAAACTACACAATTGAAAGTTCAGTGACATTTTTGTCTATAGAAAATGTTTAGTAACCAACATACATGAAAGGTAACAGTTGAGTGACATTTTTGTCATTTGCCCTTCACCAATTGATTTTTCTAATTTTTACTTGCAGCTAGGTGCATTAGAGTTGGAACGTGCACGGAAGATTATGATTAAACTGCTGTACATGATTGAGTGGTCTTTGTCGACAAAAGAATATGTAAATTTCCATGATAGTGCAAGAACAATTTTAGTGAATTCTTGCAAGTGTTTGTATAGGGTCATATAAACTTGTTTACATGAATAGAAAATTGTCAAAAACTATAAATTTGGTAGAATGAAATTTTTATTAATTCCTTTGGATTGACAGTGGAATAACATTGTGTGCTACTTCCCATCTTTCACTATTTTGTTGTAAATTGATATGACGATAGATCGCATTTGATACTATTTATTGCATCAGGTCACTCAATATATCTACCTCAACATTTTCCTATGCTTAAGTTGTACAAGCATTTCTTAATTTGTTTCGCTCATTTCTTTGTGAAACATGTCTTCTTCTTTCAAGTCATATGAGAAAATCAACAAGACCGATCAAGAAAGTTTAATTGCTCATCGAAAAACGAGGAGAATTACTATCATCATCTTCTCTTCCCTGCTTCTCGCTTATGTTGTAGTGGCTCTTGTGGTTGGAGTATCATCTTGTTCTAATGCCAACAAATTCATTACCGATGGATAGCAGTCAATTTCTTCTTCCATCAAAGCAGTCCGTGATGTGACTTTATAGCCTAATGCATATTGTGACAGCAGCCTTGCTCCTATTGTAAAATCTAACTGGATTCAACCTCAGGGCTTGTACCAATTGTCACTTCAGTGCAAGTAGACATAGATGAGCTCTCAAGAGCCTCAACTAAGCTCCTCAATAATGAAACATTCAAAAATGTCGCTAATTAAGGTGGCCATTATAGATCTTGAAAGTTGCAATGAACTACTTTCACTTGCATGGATCCATCTCACTAATTCGCATGCGGCTAGTGCTAACTGTCTATTGTTAGACACTTTTGATGATCTGAAAACATGGCCGAGTGCTGCAGATACTTGTCAGCAAACATGCATCGATCAGTTTGATGATGCATTATTGAGCAATGTGGTTTTCCTGAATCTCAAGAATCCATATGAATACACGAGCAACAGCCTTGCCATTATTAGCTCAACTACAAATTCTTTGAATTCTATTTATTCCTTGGGTGGCAGAAGGTGGCTGATGATAAGTATGGATGATGATGAAGCACCAATTCGGTTATCCTCCAAGGACAGGAAGAAGGTGCAAGCCAAAAGTTCAAACATAAAGCCTGATGCTATTGTGGCAACCGATGGCTCTGGAAAGTAGAAGATAATTGGTGCAGCCCTCCAAGACGTACCAATCAATGCAAGAAGAGGTTCGTGAACTATGTGAAGAAAGGAGTTTATCTATGTGGAAAATGTGAAGGTGGATACCTCCAAATGGAATCTCATGATGATTGGAGACAAAATGAATGCGATCATTGTTTCTAGCAACCTCAGATTTGCAGATGGAGCTTCAACATATCGAATTGCAACTTTTGGCAAGTTTCCTTCCTTGATGTAATTGGCTTTTCCGACCCTCTTCATTCGCTTCCTTAGGATGTACTATCCATTATGTTGAAGTCACTACTCAATAGAGCTTTTATACTTAATATCTCAATTTACCATGATGTGCGCGCTATCGATGATATACACTGATATGCCAAAATTTAATTCATTTGGGAGTGTCTTGTATCTCTCTGCATGTAATATCTGAATGATCCATGTTTGACTGGCATCATCCAAGCAGTGAATCCAACAAGTCAATTTAAATTAGAACTATGCGCTAACTAGTCAATTTGACGTGCATGTCTGGATGTTTGAGGCATATCTACCCTATGGATTCTATGTTTTAGATTCAAAATATAATCCAATTAGCTGCAAGAAGGACCAACATCAAATTGTTTCTCTATCCAACGTCAAACTACATCCTTATCCCAGGCAATTTTACCATTTCAGTTATGCCTCCGCACAATACTTTCATTTTGATATTCAACCACGGTTTGAAACAAAATGTTATCTGTAGACAATGAAATTTTAATTAATTTTCTAAAATTCACATTGGTTATAAATTATTTTAATGGCATATTTTTATCCAATCAAATAACACGTGAAAATTTGGTTATCTAACAACCAATTATGTCTCTCCAAGTTTCAAGTTGAGGCGTTCTAACCAATCAAAAATGCTGAAGTGTCTCTACCATTCAAATTATGCCATATCGCATATCTTTATGACTAAGCAAATTTGGATAAATATTTAAATATCTATTTCTTATTAAAGAGATAATATTTAGTGTTATTTAGTCCTTATATATGTCTTATGTACTGCAAGGGTTTGTCCAATCAAACCCCGCCATGTCATATGCCTCTAACAAATTGGCCAATCAAGAAAATACATATAAGCATTATCTCTTTATACAATAAAGGGATAATATTGAAGGTGATACAGTCCTTATATGACTACATGTCTTGCAAGACAAGTAAGGTTGTGCATGAATTTTCAAACTCTAACATATCCTACAAGTATAAATAGGGAGTCTCTCCACCAAAGTTCACACATCACACATAAAAGATATCAAGTATCAAGCATCGCATATCTCAAGTCTTTGTGAAGCTCCAAAGCTGTGAAAGCTCTATGACTTCAAGTTCTTCAAGTCTTCTTGATATCAAGACTTAAATCTTCAAGAGTCTTCAAATTCTCATCATATCAAAATTTGAAACGTTCTTCATGTTTGTCAAGTTCTTCAAATCTTGATCAAATCTTCTACATCAAGATTTGAAAAAATCAACAGTTGATCCAAGAACAATCTACTAAGCCCTTGGGTTAGCGTTCGAAGAGAAGAATTGAAGGAGTCTTTCTACAATTTGAGAAAATCTCAAAGATTGTACTTGCATCTCTTTTAAATTTATATTTCATATTTGTCGTATATTTTTCTTATCTTTTGGCAGACTTGAAATTTTATCACGTACAAATTTCTAGCATGCTCGATGGGGCCATCTCTGTCTTCCATCTCTTTTCTTTCCATATTCAACTATACATATCACTCAATGGCACTAAAGAATAACAAGTCTGTGACTGCTAGTTCCAAAACTGTTGATGCAAAATCTTCACATGTTACTGCAAATATCCGGGCTGTGGGTCTTATGACAATGAGCATGACAAGAGCTTCTACTCATAGTAGCGTGGAGATTCCATCTGCATCTCCTGTCTTCGGTTCAATATCACCAATGCTCTCTTCTCCTATATTGGAGCTTGATAATGTTCCAACCTCAATTGAGAAGACTCTTGCCATGCTTGAATTTGGATCAGCATCTAAACTTTCTAAGTATGATGATGATCTGTCAAGCACCGAATCAGTGTCGGATCAGCCTCCTTTCATGGAACTCTTCAATCGAAGTTTCTCATTGAAGATTCTACTACTTTTTCTACCGCAATGCCTGTTATGATGACAAACACTTCAAGTCTTGAAGAGCAAGTCTTGAACATGTCCAAAATGATGGAAACCACGATGAAACACATCAAGGACCAAGATGCTCTTATTGCTCAACTGCTTAACCAAAAAGATAGTGCTCCTGAAGGAAGTCACATGAACTCCAAGGACCACCAAGACCATGAGGGTTCCTCATCTAGAGGTAAAGAGAAGGTGAAAGAGGTGTACGTAACTGCTGAGGGAACAATTCTTATGGAACAATTAAAAGAGTTTGTTGAAGACGTGATTAAGGACAAGAAAGAAAATGGTTCGAAGTCAAACTTCACTTACTCCAAACCTTATACTACAGGATTGACTAGTGATGCCTGCTGGATATCAACAGCCGAAGTTCCAACAGTTCAATGGAAAAGGCAATCCAAAGCAACATGTAGCCCATTTCATCGAAACTTGCAACAATGTTGGAACATATGGTGACCTAATATTCAAACAATTTGTACGATCTTTGAAGGGCAATTCATTTGATTAGTATACTGATCTTGAATCTGGGTCCATTGATAGTTGGAAACAACTTGAACAAGAGTTCCTAAATCGTTTCTATAGCACTAGGAGAACTGTCAGTGTGTTGGAGTTGACCAATACTCACCAATAGAAGAATTGATAGGTGGAGAAGCTTGAGTCTTAACTACAAAGACAGTCTACCTGAAACTTCAGCCATAGAAATGTGCATCCGAGAAATGCATTGGAACCTAAGTCATATTCTCTAAGGCATTCGTCCAAGCACATTCGAGGATTTAACTACTTGAACTTATGATATGGAGTTGAGCATTGCAGCGAATGTAACTGATGGCCCGTCGATTCAAACTCCACGTGTTCAACCTCCTCGACAAAATAATGAAAGATAAAAAAAATAAGAAAGGGGGCAAGTCTTCTCCAAAACTCAATAATAGGGAGTCCATGGCAATAAATATAGCTCCCATGAAGATTGCCACAAAAGTGAGTCGAAAAATCACTGAGAAACTGGACCTTTCCAAAGTAAATCAACAAGAAAGCCTACTTTAAAGGAGATGCAAGAAAAGGAATATCCCTTCCTTGATTCTTATTTGCAAGGAATGTTTGATGATCTTCTCTAAGTAAAACTAATTGAGCTTCCTGATATGAAATGCCCTGAGAAAGACGATCGAGTCAATGATCCCAATTATTGCTGCTACCATCACCTAATTGGTCATCCTCTTATTACACACTTCATTTTTAAAGACAAAGTTATGGAATTAGCCCCTTAAGGAATCCTCCTCGAAAAAGATAAAATGCCTGCAAACCAAATCACCATAATGTTGGTTCTTTGTGTTGTTCAAGAGAAGTCCCCTCCAATTAATCCGCGTCAAGCAGTATTCTGTCTATGAGAAAGAAAGTCAAAAAAATTTCACGTGGAAATCTATCGAGGATGATAATGAAGGATGGACTCTTGTCACTCAAAGAAAAACTTGCAAGCTAGGGATGAAGAAGAGCATTTCTTTGAAAAGCAATCGTTCAACAAAATTTAAAGTGATAAAGAAGTGACGAAGTGCAAAAAGAAAATCAAGAAAAGCTATCATAGCATCAGCCTTTCAAATGATCCGCCTCTTCAAAAGGTTCGATTGCCTATGACATTGAGAGAATTCATGTCAAAGGGTTATTTCAATGATGATAGTGATGATTACACTTCTTGTAATGTCGTCAACACTGAAGACCCTCAAGTCATGCGAATTGGAGCCAAATTTGAGGAAAAACTCAAAATTGCTAATGAAGTACCTGTGAATTATGCAATAACTATTGTTTTTGATAGTAATGATTTAACAGTTGGTTCCAAGACCCATAATCGACCCTTGTTCGTGAATGGATATGCTTGAGAGTAAAAGATAAATTGAATATTCATTGATGGAGGATCTGCTGTTAACATCATGTCCATACGTGCTATGAAAGAATTTGGAATTTCAAGTAATAAACTGTCCCAAGGATTTAATCAAGGAGGACAAAAAGCAATTGACCTCATAAGGCTTGAATTGTTTATTGGCAATTTGCCTTCAAGCACACTTTTCTATATCATTGATGCCAAGACCTCCTATAACATGCTTTTAGCAAGGCCGTGGATTCACGAAAATGAGATTATACCATCCACTCTACATCAATACTTTAAGTATTGCTGTGATGATGTAGTCAAGAAAGTGACTATTGATGATAAGCCCTTTACTAAAATCGAATCACACTTTACTGATACCAAATTTTATTTTTAAGGAGAAGTAAAAAGAAAAGAATCGGTAAAGGAAGAAGATCAAGATTCCAAAGCACCTATTTTGTGCTATATTCCAAAATTAAAGAGAAATGAAAAACAATCTCCTTTTGTCGAATATGGCGCATTGAATGTTTCGTTCTCCAAAATTGAAGCTGTCAACAGCAAGAAAGTTATTTTGAAATGATTTATCTATCCAAAATAAGAACCTGTAGTGGAACATAACTCATTACGAACAACTCAAACACAAGAGGTGTTTCGATCCAAATGCATATAAACTTCTCGTTAAGCTTGGCTATAACCAAAACGAGAATAATGCGTTGGGCAAACTGCTCCCCGAGATAACTGGAGCGAAAACTCATGGATCGACCTCTACTCAAAAAATGCTAAAAGAAAAGGGTTATTGCATCGAAAGCTCATCAATAGGTCTTGGCTATCAACCACCTTCTCCCGTTCCCATAGCAATCAAAAGAGCAAACTGTAATTATGTGAATATGGAAGGAAAGGTCATGAGTCAAAGAAGGTCCGTCTTCAATAGATTGGAAAATAAGTTGAAACGCATTTCTGTGTTTGACTGACTTGGCCCACAACCAAAGAGTTTGAAGGGACCTGGAGAGATTAGGTGTGAGGGCCTCGAAAATTCAAAATTATTTTAAAAATGCATAATACTATTTATATTGTGTTTATTCATTTATTTATGAGTAAAATTGTGTTTAAATTGAATATTTTCCAATTTATAACATTTTATACGATTTATTTACCGGTGTGCGATTTTGGCCAAATTAGGTCTCTAATTTTCTACCGGAGCGTGATTAGCAACTTTAAGTTGAAATTAAGCATAAGTGGCGATATTTTAAGAATATTAATAAGTTTGGACAGTGTCGGAATGGACTAGAGCAGTGAATGAAGACGAGACAAAAGTGCCAAAAGCACTTTTTCCCAAACAAGGAAAGCACTTTTGCCATTAAAAGCCTTGACTTCTTACAACACCAAGCTTCATTTTCAGCTGCAAATTTGGGAGATAGAGAGAGAAAGAGCCGAGAGCTCTAAGGGAGAGAGAAGAGAGAAATAGTGCTAGTTTCTTCCATTTCTTTCTTCTTCCTTCTTCCACTTTCAAGCACCTTGAATCCACCATCATCTTCACATTTCCAGCCGAGAAAGAGAGCAGGAAAGAGGGCTGGTCCGATTTTGGAGGAAGGAAGAAAGGTGAGTTTTGTGGTTAAAATCTTCCATTTTTCTTCAACTAGAATCTTGAGCTTATGAAACTTGATGGATGGATTGTGGGCTTGATTTCTTCCTTCCTATTTCAATCAGACAAGGAGAGAGAGAGTGAGGGCAAAGTTCTTGAGGGAAAAGGAAGAGAAAAGTGAAGAAACAAGGCTTGATCAGTGATGTGTTGCTTGATCGTGGGCTTGGAGTTGTAGATCATCGTCGAAATCTAGATCTTGGGTAAAGATCGAAAGGGCGACTTTCTTGAAGGAAAGCTTTCATTGGGTCTCGTCGGATCTCGATAGATCCGAAGGTATAAGTCTCGAATCTTGTAGATCTAGCTTTATTAGTGTTGATTAGTGTAGATCTGTGGTTAATATTGAAAGAAATGATCTCATCCGAAAAGATGAATTTGGGCTCTTGAAATCCCAACCTAGGTATGGACTTGAGGACCGATTGGGAATTGATTGTTATTTGTGAACTTGCCTTGATATGGTTAGAAATTAGGGTTTTAGTTGTTGAAAAGTTTGAAGGAAAAATGATTAAAATGGCCGAAACCACACTTGAAAACTTCTATGTTTGATTTTGAAATTTTGTACTCAGTTGTGATGAATTTCTGTTTAAGAAAATATATGATATATACATTTATCGATGTATGACTTTTGAAAAGATAAGGAATGGAATTTCTCACAAAAATTGGGTGAAAAATGTCATTTGAGGGTTTTGTAGTGTTATGGTTTCCTTTAATAAATTTTGTAAGAAAGGTTATGGTTTAAAGTGTTTTGAAGTTATATTAAAGCATTTTCGAGAAGGGAATGTTGAGTTTGTGTTAAAAGTGATTTTGGGTTGATAATTTTACCGAGTGCTTTATTAAAGAAAATGTGGAAAAGTCTTAGTGAGTACATTGGTAGCGTGTGGTTTTGAAATGAGATGGTGATTTTTCAAAGATTCGTTTGAAATATCATTATTTGATTTGAAATGAAAGTGTTCCCTTGAGAGAATTTTTGGGAAAACATTGATTGAAAACTAAAAGGTGGAAATGAGTTGTTTTGATTAATGAATGAAAGAACAAATTCTCAACTACTGTTTTACTTGTTTAAGGTTTGAGGAGGAAAGTGAATTGACCCATACGTAGAGGTCGAGCCTTATTACTTTGGTGAGTTTCCATGTTATGTGTTTATGTGAAATGGTTGTAATGATGTTTCTGTTGTGATTGTCTTGTGAAACCTGGTTTTTGAACTCTCAGATAGGATAGTGTGTACTTTATCGCACTTACTCTTATTTGAGTGAAACGACTATGAAAATGCTTTGAAGTGAATGCAAACTGAAATGAATGGTATTACAGTTCCACTTAGTGACGCATGTGTTTGTAAAGGTCGAAATGCAGAGACTTATCGGTGAACCCTTCGACTCGGAGGCTAGGCCTAGGTTGAGAAGAAAGGGGAAGAGCCATAGGGTTATTTCAATGTCACAAAGCCCAATGACTTAGACCACTGTACTGTGCTCAAGATTGAGTTCTGGAACCGAACCTGTCTCCTAAAAGAGCAACCAACCACATTCTTGGTTGGGTGAGGCGAAAAGTACTGGACTTGGCATGGGACTTGTCCCTCATGGAGAGTACTCAAACCTACTGTACTAAACCACGACTTACCTGTAAGTAACCAGTACCCTCTTGAGCTGTTAACCATCTTGTAACCAGCAACTATTAACCAGAACTATTACCTTGTCTTTTTGGAGAGCGGACCCGGTGGGGTTTTGGAGGAGAAAAGGGATGTGGAGTTCTACATGGTAATAGTGATTGAGTGTCAACTACTGGTTCGTGGACAAGCGGCGTGGACTTTGGCTCCTGAGAGCCCAGTATCCATACTTGTATTGTTAAATGCTTTCTTATCTGATTTAAATTCAAGTGAAATCTTGTTGAGTGAATGTTCTTATGTGTTATGTGAATTGCATGTTTTTGGGAACTCACGAGCTTTTTAGCTCACCACTTTTCATTTGTTTTCCTTAGCGGATATGAGATCCTGATGAAGATGCCGACCTTAAGACTAGGGTTCTTCTTGTTTTGATGTTTTTGAAGAGCTTAGAATTATGAATGTTGAGAACTTTTGTATAATGAATTGATTGTATGGATGAATGATTGGTGTACTATGAATTTACATTTGGGAGTTGTGAAATTGTTAAGTATTGTACCTTGTATATTAAGTCCGGAGTTTTAGTTTGATAAGTTATTTGATGACTGAGTGAGTGAGTCCTAGAGAGTGGGTGATCGATACCTAAGGGGAGAGGTGGGTCGTCACATTAGGCACCCTAAAGCAAGAACAACAAATTATGAAAAAAGAAGAGAATCCTGTTCCAATAAAGAAGAATAGTTCAAGGAAACGAGTCACCACCTTCTTCATACATTATAGTGATTTGTTCAATGCAAGAATTGATAAAATCATTGATAAAAAAGATCAAGAAAGTACTACTTCTTGCCATCATATTACAATCAATGACCCTGAAAAAGAAGAAGATACGGGTGATGCCCCTTCCGAATTTGAGGAATGAGTAAAAGGCACAACTGACGTGCTAAAAGAAATTAATCTTGGTACAAGTGATGATCCTCACCAAATCTACATAAATTCGTGGATGACTCCTAAATAAGAAAAAGAGTATGTTGATCTGCTATTCGAATTTAAGGATGTTTTTGCTTGAAATTACTCAGAAATGCCTGTTTTGGATCCAAGGATTACCGTTCACAATTTGTCTGTCAAAAGAGATGCTAAACATGTTAAACAATCCTAAAGACGCTTTTGACCCGAATTGATTCCTCTGATAGAGAATGAAGTGAGCAAGATAATTGAGACTGGATTCATACGAGAAATAGAATATCCAACATGAATTTCAGGAATCATTCCCGTAAGAAAGAAGATTGGACAAATTCGAGTATGCGTAGATTTTTGAGATCTAAATGAAACTTGTCCGAATGATGATTTTTCACTCCCCATCATAGAATTAACAGTTGATGTTACAACGGTCATGAAATACTATCATTCTTGGATGGATCTTTTGAATATAATCAAATACACATAGCAGTAAAAGATGAGGAGTTCATCACTTTTCCTATCCCCAAAGGTATTTATTGTTATAAGGTGATGCCATTTAGATTGAAAAATGCTGGAGCAACATATAAAGGGCAATGCAAAAAATTTTTGATGATATGCTACATCGAAATGTGGAATGCTACGTTGATGATCTTATGGTAAAATCAAAGAAATAGAAGACCACGTCCAATATCTTCGAAGAGTTTTCCAAAGCCATCGAAGATACCAATTAAAAATGAATCCATTAAAATTTTTATTTAGAGTGGCTTCTGCCAAATTCCTAGGTTTCATTGTCCATTAACGTGGAGTAGAGATTGATTAATTTAAAATTAACGCCATTATTAAATTGCCCAAACCACGCAATATTCACGAGTTGAAAAGTCTTCAAGCAAAGTTGGCATACATCCGAAGGTTCATCTCTAATTTGGCCAAACGATGTCAACCCTTCAGTCACCTAATGAAGAAAGAAGTACCTTTTGGGTGGGATAAAGCATGTAGAAATGCTTTTGCAAGCATTAAAATTTGTCCCATGAATCTTCCTGTGTTGGCTGCACCAGTTTCCAAGAAGCCATTGATTCTTTATATTTCCACACAAGAATAGTCGATCGGGCCCTTACTTGCTCAAGAAAATAATGAAGGTAAAGAGAATGCACTATACTACTTGAGTCAGATGATGACAGCAAATGCATTGAAATATTCATCTATTGAAACGTTGCGCTTGGCACTCATATTTGCCATTTAAAAGTTGAAGCATTACTTCTAAGCACATACTATTCAACTCATATCTAAGACCAATCCCATCAAATATATTATGACAAGACCTGTATTGTCGGATCTTCTGATAAGGTGGTACTTTCAATTTCAATAGTTTGAAATCGTTTATATACTAGCCAAAACTGTCAAGGGACAAGTGTTTGCTAACTTCTTAATTGATTATCCTATACCTGCCAAGTAGGAGTTGACTAATGAACTTTCTGATGAAAAAGTATTTATGGTCAAATCTCCACGGTGGATGCATTTCGATAGAACTTCTCATCATCATGGGGTCGACGCCGAAGTCATCTTTTACACTTCACAAGCAGATGTCTTACCATATTCTTTTACTTTGACACGTCGATGCTCAAATAATGTGGTCAAATATCAAACATTAATTCTTGCTCTTGAGATGGCTGTAAACATGAAGCAATTGCATCTTAGGATCTATGGTGATTTTGAATTAGTGGTGAATCAACTTCTTGGTATTTACAAGCTAAGAAAGCCTGAGTTGGTCTAATATTATTACTACGCAAGACAACTCATGGGATATTTAAGCAATATCACCATAGAGCATATTCCAAAAAAGTTCAATTAACAAGCTGATTCATTGGCAAAGTTAGCTTCTAAGTTCACCCTATATTCTCATTAAAATCAAATCCCAATATGTCAAAATTGGGTCATACCTCCAACGTTCGATGAAGAAGACCAGGATGAGGTGGAAAATGTTTACCATGTTTTTGTCTATGAAATTGAAACGGAGGAGTGGCGGCATCCCATAATTGACTATCTTAACCATGAAAATTTGCCAGAGGACCCCAAGAGTAGAGTTGACATACACTGTCGAGCACCATGTTTCATCTACTACAAGGAGACGTTTTATTGAAGGTCATTTGGAGTGTTTCTGTGATGTCTTAGTGAAGATGAGACTATGCTGGCAATGGAGGAGGCTCTGTGAGACCCCACAACTTGTTAGATTTTCATACGTTCATTTCACTTTTATGTTTCTTATTTCTTTCCTCTTCTCTACTGATGATAAATTTAGGTGCTTACATGTTTTATATAACCCAAATTTAGAGAAAGAGGGATTTTGTGTGAAAAGTATTATTTGTGGAAAATGTATTTGGAGATATTCGTTACATGCCCTTATTATTTTGCCATTTGTTACATTCTTAACAAGCTATTTTGTTTGACTAAAACCATTTTTTTTATAAATTAAACAAGTTTCTACTTTGTTCAAAATCAATACCAAAGAGGAAAGATTTTGTAAAGATGTGGTGGAAACTTCCATGTTTTTACATCTAGATTTTTAACCTTGCATGTTCATATTACACATGCAAATCGATTTATACGTGTGTACTTGCACTTTGTAAATCTAGAAATGTTTTCCTCTTTATTTTAATGAACTTTTGAGTTTCATTTCATCTCTTTGATTCTTAAAGTTGAGGCATGTTGAGATTATAGGAAGTTATACTATATATGAATTTTAAACCCTTGAATTAAGTCTACCTTACAAGACCTAAATTTTCATGCATGAATTGCCATTTGATTCATTTAAGTGCATACAAATTTCTTTAGTGCATTAGTGACATGTTTTTCCCTAAGTGCATTCATTTCATTTGATTAGGTATACTTGATTAAGGATTGAAATCTAGAATTTGTGAGAACTTCTTGTATGGCTTAATTGCCAAGAAAATAAGATGTATTGGTGTTAGTTGTAGACTAAATTAAATTAGAGGAGTTAGAAGCAATTAAATGAGATTTTTGTTAAGTAATGGCCAAGAAACCACCACTTGTCACCATAGGATTCAAACCTTGACTTGTTGGTTTCTTTCCCTCCAAACTTATCTCTTTAAAACACACATTTTCTTCATCTTTTGGGTGGTGATGGCCAAACCTAAGGGAGGAAAAATGAGAGGAGAAAATTCATCAAAAACCAACCAACACCTTGCTTAGCTTAATAGGAAATCAAAGAGAGGAAATTGGTAGCACCTTGGCCATCAATGCTCAAGCTTGGTAGGGGAAGATTTTGGTTGCTTGGAGAGTTACTTCTTTGGCTTGTTAAGGTATTTTTCTACCAAAACCCTAGTTCTATGATCTTAAAAGTTAGTCTAATGAAGGATTTTGGTGATGTTTATGGGAGGATGATGCTTGGAAACCTAGTTTTTGGGCTTGGATTCTTGTAGATACAACTTGAGAATTGGTTTGATTTTATGCCTACTATGTGTTTGATATTGGGATTAGCACTAATCACTAGGCTATGATGATTATTCCTTTGAGAAAGGTGCTTGATTATCTTTCATATGCATGCTAGAAAAGTTATAGAAGTTGTTTTGAACTTTAAAAAAAATGGAAGAAGTTGTGGTTCTTTTCCTCTTGTTTTGTGATTTCTTCTTGCTCAATCTTCACTAATTCTTGTTGAGAAACCTTGTTAGGACATTTTTGCATCAAATTGGAGTGAAATCAATCTATTTTAAAGGGTGAAAACCTCTTGAATTGCATAAACTTTTGAATAAAATTTCTGTTCTGCACCCTGTCAGAAATGAAAAATCAGTCAACTTCCCAGATTTTCTGGTATTGATAGGAAATGAACTAGGAGCTGATCCATATACCGTTGGAAAGCCCTATGAGTCTAGTTTCTAACACCACTGACACACTCAATTTTAATTTTTCTACACCGAGTTATGGCCATTTTCCGAAGACTGTGCAATGGTCACTGTTATACCCGAACCTTAGTTTTGTCATAAACTTGTTCTTGATTGAACCTTGATGTTTCTTGAATCTTTGCGCATTTATTTCATTCCAAATATCATACTTAACTTGTGAATCTATTGAACCTTCAATGTTTCATCGTTTTGCAACTTGAATCATCCTAGAATTTCCTAGTTAGATGCATTAACTAGTAGCATTCATTTGCACTTGTTAGGTTGCATTTATTTGCTTTGGTTGAGTTGATGATTGTATACATTGGTTGTACATAGGACTCAAAGGTGGTATTGAGGGTGATCACGGCGTGAACATGTGAGTTACTTGGCTTTGTTGGGTGAGTGTTCCTCGCTTGTTTACGTGAATACTTGAACTACATGAAACTTGAACTACGTGAACTATGTGAACTACTTGGAATGTGAATACTCTCTTGTTCCATGTAATACACCTTTGGGTTCTTGTGGTTGAGTCAAGTGTGTATTTTATCGCATTTGAACTCTCCCGTTTGACTTTCACTTGAAATTTGACCTACTCAATTTGTGATTTGACTTTGTGTACTTTGACGTGAAAAGTCGTTCGGGTGATGTCCCGTCGACTAATTTGATTCATTTGTGGCTTTGTATACTTTGATGTGAAAAGGCGTTCGGGTGATATCCCGTCGACTAATTTGATTCGTTTGAGGTTCCGGATACCCCAAAACCCCATTGGCAAGTCAATTGTATCGAGCCAGCTGAGAGGTACTGGTCGAGAAAATTGTCGAACCGTGGGTTATTATATCTAATCCTTTGGAACTTGGTATACTCGAGTATTACCTAAATTAGTTACTTTGAGGTGTTCGGGCCCGGTAAGGGGGTGAACGGTGGACAGTTGTGGGGTAAAGTGGTGTTCTACGGACTTTGATTCTTGACTTCAAAAGTTGACGGAGAGTCGACGGGCTATCTTATGATCAAGCTCTTGTGGAATTGGCTTTTGGAAACCACCCGTATCCTTTTAAATTTACTTGCTACTATATTTGTCTTATGTCTGTTTGTTAACTCGAGTAGTGTTCTCCTCATGAGTACGATCTCCTAGTTGAGAGGCTCGAGTCGTGTTCTTTAACACAATTTTCCTAGTTGAAAAGCTCGAGCAGTGTTCTCCTCATGAACATGATCTCCTAGTTGAGAGGCTCGATGTAATTTGCACTCCATTGTGATATTTGTTTCTTTATATTACATTTTAAATGCGCTATTTGACTACTTGATTTCTCCTATTTGTTAATGTGGTTGCATATTTTGTTTTGGGGACCTCATTAAGCTTTCGCTTACCCCTTTTCCCTTTTGATTTCCTTAGCAGGGTTGTGTAAGAGGTCGACGAGTTTGCTTTTGACTTAAAAGTCTAGTGTGCTACCTTTTGTCTAAGTACCAATATGTTAGTGGACCTGTTCGATTTTGTAAGTTTGAAGTTGGTTGTAAACTTTAAGATTGAGATGTTTTGTGAGCTTTATGTCCATGTAATTTGGAGTTTTACCTTATTTTGAGACAATATTGAGTTTTAATACTTGGATAAATTTTATAATCTCTTGAACCATATTAAGTTTAAGTGTATAATTGGAATTTCAATTGACTTATGGAAATGTAAATTTTTGGGTTATGTTATTATTTTGGAGTATTTGAATGTAATTATTGAGGATCAAAATTTGTAATTATTTGAGGTCTGTAGTGAGTCCTGGCGAGAGTTGGGCAGGCGGTCCGCCGATCCCTTTGGTTCGCCTTAGGGGAAGGTGGGGTCATCACGGCTCACTCCGAGATATGTGCTACTCATCAATCGGGTCCTAAATTACAGTTTTGTATCAAGAGAATGGGATACTACTGGCCAACGATGGTAAAAGACTGCATTAACTTTGCAAGAAGATGTAAAGCATATCAATTTCATGGCAACTTCATCCATCAACTTCCTGAGCCGTTGCATCCAACTGTAGCTTCCTGGACATTCAATGCTTAGGGATTGAATATATTTGGACCACTTCCAAAATCTTCTGGTAGATACATACTTATTTTGGTTGCTACGGATTATTTCTCAAAGTGGGCTAAAGCCGTTCCTCTAAGGGAAGTAAAGAAGAAAAATGTAATGGATTTCATCCGTCTAAACATCATTTACCGATACGGAGTCCCACGTTATATCATATAAACATCATCGATAATGGCAAGCCTTTTTGCAATGCTATAATGAATAAGTTTTGTGAAAAGTTTAATTTTAAACAGTACGATTCTTCCATGTACTATGTGGCTGCAAATGGACTTGTCGAGACATTCAACAAAACTTTATGTAACATGTTGAAGAAGATCATGGACAAGTCAATAAGAGATTGGCATTTTCCAATTGGAGAAACTCTTTGGGCGTATAGAACTACTTTTTGAACTCCCATGCAAGCGATTCCATATGCACTTATTTATGGTGTTGAAGCCATCCTCCCACTTGAGTGTCGAATGCCTTTATTAAGAATTGCAATTCAAGAAGGACTTAACGAGGAAGACAATGTTCGCCTTCGTCTTGAGGAATTGGAAGCATCTGATGGAAAGAGATTAGAGACTCAATAACGAATTGAGTGTTCTCAAACCCAACTTTCAAAAGCCTTCAACAAGCGTGTTCAGCCACGCTCTTTTCAAGGTGGAGATTAGTGTTTCCTATTCGAAGATCAATCATCCTTACTCATGATCGATAAAAAAAATTCGCCTCCATATGGGATAGTCCATATGTTGTCTAAGAAGCATATTCAAATGGCTCGTATAAATTGATTGTTGAAAATGGATTAAGGATTGGCCCCATTAATGGTAAATGCTTAAAGAAATACTATGCATAATTTGAAACCTCCATGATGCATGAGCCAAAACTACATGTTGTTCCTGACATGCAAAAACTAAAAATGTGAATGGCAACCACCAATAGTGTAGCATGTGGCTAAATTGCTGAAACACTCCACCAAATCTAAGATGGTAAATAAATGGACACTCCTGACTCACATGAGATTAAACTGTGTACAGCAGGAACTACATATGACTTGATTCCCTTTTGGTATATGTAGGCAGTTTAGGAAGCAACTTCTAAATTCACTTACACCCCCTAAACCAAATCTTTTTTCCCTAGAAAAAAATATTTCATTTGATAAGACAAGACGTTTCATTAGATAAGACAAGCTCAAAGTTTAAGTTTTTTTTAAAAAATCATAAAAAAGAAGAAGAAAAAAAGAGTGATGGTTTTACTACTTAAAAGAGAAGTTCATCAAAAATGTAATTTTAATTCTAAAATTTTTAAAGAGAAAATATGGTTTAAATGTCAAATTTATGGTCTATTACAGCAGTTTTGCATCCCTCAATGAAAGATTTCATGTCTTCTTACTCCTTAGCCGCATTATCAATCAGGATATTGGCATTTTCAATAGAAGAGATGTCTTCATGAACTTGCGCTATTTTGGCCTGGATTTGCTTGAGCCTTTCTTGCGTTTGATCAATTGTCGAACAAATCTCCACACTTTGCTCTTTCAAGTTAGCAAAGCCCTTTTGAAGAAGTATCTTTTTATCTTCAATGGACTACAACTTTTCTCCAAGATATTGGATGTTAGAAGTTAATTTTTCCTCCGCTCCCTTAATTTCTTTAAGTTAAGTGGTTGCTTTAGAAAGGAGTTCTGCATGTGTTTCTTTGCTCATTTTTTCCCATGATGAAGATATTGAGGAATCATATGTTTCAACTTTCACAAATAATTGTGTCAATAACTTCGTCAAAGGAAGACCATGTTTCGGGTCTGCCTTGGTGATCTCTCCAATGATTTCTTCCGCGTACTCCTTTAATGAAGAAATTTGCTCTATAGATGTGTCAAGAATTTGCCCTCGAAAGTCCATCCACAGGCTTTGCAAATACTTCTTTTGGTGTGTTTGAATTAATTTTTTCCTATGAAATTCCAACACCAATGCTGCTCTAGGTCTCTTTCAAATTTCATGTGAATTGGCCAACTCTTGCTTATGCATTGATGAGGTACACCCACTGGTAGTAAGTTGTTTTGGACCGTTCACAGCAGTTTCATGATTTTGTTATTTGAACTCATGCTATCAACTTCAACGGGCAAGTTTTTCTCAATTCCTTATTAGTGGAATTCAATAAAAGCAAGTTGAAAATGAAGAAGACGATATATCAACAAATAAGGAAAAGGAAGATAGGAGGTGATATAGATTTATATGTATTACCTTAAGTGGCGATACATTGGCCAATGATGATGCAAAAGAAATTTCCTCCATATCGGAAGACCTTGGCCTCTTCTTTGATCTATTCCAATGGCGGTCTTGGTTGCTACTACCACTTACCGATGAACGGATTCTTTGTTGAGTAGATCCAGTACACACTATCTTGAGTTGCTTTTTTTCCAATAGACTTGGCAAAATCATGGTTATCCAACATCTCAATTTCAACATCTTCTTCCATAGGAACTGCTGTCAAGGACTTTGAAAGTGTCAATTGCTTCTTCAGAGGAACTGCCTGTTTCATGACTTTTATGGTCTATTGAAAATCCCTAGAAGAGTTGCTTTTCATGACCATGCTTTTCAAATGAGCGTTAGTGGTTTTACCCTTCGGTAAGGAAGATGTAGTAAGATCCATGGCAATCTTCGTAACTTCACTATGATGCATTGATTTATTAGTAGAGGTAACCATACACTTCTTTGATAACTGCAGAGGAATCTTAACTGTAATTTTAAGATAGTTAGAAGGAACACTATTTGATCGTGTTGACCACCAGCAATCATAGTCCTTCGTGACTAAGAGATGCTTTCTCTACTTGGGTATAGTCATCTTGGATCCTATTTGCATACGAACTGAGAAATCCCACAATTGAATAGCCTCACCCAAAGTATAGGTGTAAGTGATTTCCTTCAAATTGTTCGGAATATCCTGATAAAAACCGAATTGCCTACTAAATCTACAAGTATTATATCTTTTAATAATGAAAGCATTATCCTTATGTAGAGTTAAGAAGCAGGATTGTTGACTGATGAAGTAACTCGTAAGCCTTGGTGGTAAGGACCCATCGTTGATCAACAGTTTTTCTTCATCACCTTTAGTCTATAAACAGTTGACTGATGAAAGATGTTGATCCGAGAATGAAGATAGCTGTTGATTGATGATGGATCCTTTAGCCTTGGTGATCAACAGTTAAAAAGCAAAATCATTGACTGATGAAGTAACTCGTAAGCCATGAAGTAAATTTTTTATGAGATGATGGCCATCTTTTATGATAGACTAAAGGCTGAGGATGGCCATCTCTTGTGATCGTCGATCAACAGTTTGGAGAGTGTCAATGGATTTAGTTCTTTGAAAACTTCCTCAGCCTTTAGTCTATCATAAAAAATGGCCATCCTCTCACCACTAAATCTTGTCATACGCGCGTGGTGACTGCTCACTTGATTGTTTTCATAATATATGTCAAAATATTGACCAATCCAAGCATAGACGTAATGGATTGGGAAAGTAACATCACAATCTCTTAGGTTAGGGGCATGGATAATCTCCCTCAAACCATAATATATGCTCGCAAGGACCAGAATTACAAGGCAAAACTTTGTTCCTGTTGCCATTATGCATGCAACTTTGAAGATGCTTGGACGAATATGATCAACTTTCTTATTCGGCAAAATGAATTTGCAAATCCAACATGTTATGAATGCTGCTATGTAGGTCTCTTTCCTCAACGACCCTTGAATATTTAATGTGTCAAAAGGAATGTTAAAGTCCTTCGTGTCAGCAAGATGGTTGGGCTCCACGCTTTCTAAAGGATTGAACGTCGTTTTTGGTTTATATGCAGTCTTTCTCCTGTTTGCCCTGTCAGGAGGAGCCCTATATCTAGCCTCTTCTTTGAACCAGAAATGAATCCAATCCTTCATCCACACTCCTTGGTCGTTTGTCCAAAGATGAAAGTAAGCAGAAAAGAGATGTTTACAACAAGCGGGAAGAAGTAGCTTTCTTTCTTTCTCAGTAATAATAAATTCCACCACTGAAGGGACAACTTCATCAAAGAATGTGTCATCAATTGGTAGACCACCAAGTCGATAAAGGTCCTAAAGCGTGATGGACATCTCCCCAATAAGCATATGAAGTGTTTTCGTAAAATGACACCAATATTTGAAGAAGGCTAGTAAGATGTTCTCGCAACGAACATAGGAGAATCTTGATGCGTAAATAACTTCAAATATTCCAGCACATGTGAGCACCTACTTATGCCTTCCAATGATGTCCTCGGCCCATTCCCAATAGTGAGAAGTGTAGCACGGACCTCACCAAAAAAAGATGAAGGAATTTTCCATGTAGTTTGTCAATGTTAAAGGTCACAAACGGAAGCGTGAATTTGGCTACCCCTAGATCTCCATTGTGACGTGATGAGTTTAGCACAACCGCCTCTTCTCTCTTTGATGCTGCAGAAAAAGTTGACGGTGCTATGACTTCTTTGGTTCACTTGTTAGTCCAATCCTCAAAATACATTGACGCATCAAGCGGAATGAAAGATTCAGCAAGACTGTCGAATGCTGGTTTATTAACATACAATGATAAGTTTTTCGATTGAGATCCTCCACGTTCATCTTTCAAGGTGATATGTGGTAGTAGCGTGGCATAGTTCTTGATTTGCATGGTTGCTGAAATTTTAAAGGAAAAAATCTCTAAGTTGATGAGAAGAAATTTTTACAAAAATTACCTCACTGGTTGTCCTTTACCATTCCTAAGGACAGAGTGCAAGAAATTTCTTTTGAAATTTTATGCAACCAGACAAGTCATGCAAACCTGAAAAAAATTAATTGCAAGTAGCCGATCATGAACAGTATTGATTATTGCATGCAAAAAAAAAAATTTGAGGTCCTATGGTATCTAAAATACTAGAGAAAGTTTCAACGATATTGATATCAGTAAGCATGTGACGAATGGAATTATTATGACCTATATGTACTTCTACTCTTTACCAAAAAAGTGGAAGCTTGCAGATGATACACCATACCTTTTGAGATTGGACGCCTTGGGATTAATGAGCTAACTCTTCAAATCTTCACTCATAGGCTAGCATGCAGAGCACCGATATGGAAGGAAATTTGAAGTGGCAAGATTCTCAATAAAATATGCAAGGTTCATGCGCTAGTCACCCCTAATCTTCAAAGCCCGAGAATGGCTATAGTGAAAATCGGAATTCTTGGGCAATCATGAGCAATAGTGGTGGAGACCAAAAAAGAAAAAGAAAAAGAAAAGCGAAAACTGAATTTTGCTGGTTTCAACCAATGTGATCTAGATTGCCCGCTGATTGTTTGTTATATATACAATTCAGTGGTCTAAACCAAGTAGAGTTTGGCTTCGAAGGAAGTTATTTGCGTCAAGAATGTATCATTCATGAATCTTCTTGAACAGATTCATAAAGAAATGAGTTCAAGTTGCATACGATTTTGGAATCCAAATGCTTATGGTACGGGATTATGATTTATGCAAAGTCCAATTCTTCTAGAGTTGGCCTAAAAACTGCAAAGAGTTTGGTGTTTGAGTTTTTTGATAAGTTTTCCAATTCTTCTAGAGTTGGCCTAAAAACTGCAAAGAGTTTAGTGTTTGAGTTTTTTGATAAGTTTGGGACTAGAATTCATTGTCCAGGATTGAGCTTGTCGAATTAGCTAAGTTTGGGAAGGAAAATGATTCTTGTTTAGCCTCGGGAATTGAGTAGATGTTTGAAATTGGGACTTGAATAGCTATATTGTTCATGGATCCGAAGTTCATCAAATTTGTGTACGTCAAATTTGAGTAGCATTTGGATTAAGAGTCTTCTTTCCGAAATATGATTGATGGATTCTGAGGATTTGGTCAGTGATAAAAGTCTAATGTCCACTCAATGACAATTTAGACATGCATATGGAGTCCTTAGCGGTGGTGGTTTCCAAATGATTTTACCAGTGTTGAATTTAAAAAAAAAATTTGCATGGCCTTTCCGTATGCTGGATCAATACTCGCACCAACAAAGTACATGAAGTTTCAAGTCTTAGCCCATTTGAGGATTTGGTTTGGAAATTAATATTTTGATGACATTCAAGTTGAAAAGAAACGTCGAAACTTGTCCATTCAAGTCTTGCTTTTCACATACAAGTTTCGAGGGGGCATTTGTAGACAATGAAATTTTAATTAATTTTCTAAAATTCTTATTGGTCTATAAATTATTTTCATGACATATTTTTATCCAATCAAATATTGTCATATGTCATGCACATGTGAAAATTTGGTTAGTTAACAACCAATTATGTCTATTCAAATGTCAAGTTGAGACATTTTGACCAATCAAAAATGCTGAAATGTCTCTACCAATCAAATTGTGCCATGTTGCATATCTTTATGACTAAGCAGATTTGGATAAATATCTAAATATTTATTTGTTATTAAAGAAATAATATTTAGAGTTACTTAATCCTTATATATGTCTTATATACTGCAAGAGCTTGTCCAATCAAACCCACCATGTCATATGCCTCTACAAATTGGCCAATCAAGAAAATATATATAAGCATTATATCTTTATAAAATAAAGGGATAATATTCAAGGTAATATAGTTCTGATGCATGACTTTTCAAACTCTACCATATTCTACTAGGGGGTCTCTCCATCAAAGGTCACACATCAGAGACATCAAGCATCAAGTATCGCATATCTCAAGTCTTGCTCTGCGACTTCAAGTTCTTCAAGTCTTCTTCGTATCAAGCCTTGAATTTTCAAGAGTTTTCAAATTTTCATCATATCAAGATTTGAAACGTTCTTCGTGTTCGTCAAGTTTTTCAAATATTCTATATCAAGATTTGAAGAAATCAATGGTTAATACAAGAACAATCTACTAAACCCTTGGGTTAGCGTTCGAAGAGAAGAATCGAAGAATCTCTCTACAAATTTGAGAAAATCTTGGAGATTGTACTCGCATGTCTTTTAAATTTATATTTCATGTTTGTCGTATATTTTTCTTGTCTTTGGCAGACTTGAAATTTTATCGCGTACAATATCCTTGACCTTGAATGCTGGTATTTTTGGCCAGAAATTCATAGCTCAAGATATGGGATTGGAGCCATTAAGCAACAAGCAGTCACATTGATGTCATCGGCTGATCAATCAGTCTTTTTAGTTTCTCCACTGCAGATTTTGAAGCATTCCAAGACACACGCCACACGCATTCCAATCGCCAATTTTATCGTGAGTGCAACATCTATGGCACAGTTGATTTTATCTTCAGAAACTCAGCTGTTGTTGTATTCCAGAATGACAGTGTACTGCCACGAAAGCCCACAAGAAGCCAACAAAACACCATCGCTGCCCAGGGAAAGTTTGACCGGAGCCAAAACACTAGGGCTCCATTTGGATTCTTGTTTTTGACACCTATTTTTGAAAAACTATTTTTCACACCCCAAATGTTACAGTAATACACCAATCAAAAAAAACCCCAAAAACAACCACAATATTTGTTGATTTTTTTTTCTTTTCCTTTTTTCTTTTCCTTTTTCTTCTCTTCCTTCTTCTTCTCCCCCAACCTACCTCATCCCTCAGGTTGCGGTGATCGGAAATTTTTTTTGCCCTCCCCACCCGCCTCTCCCTCCCTCCCCTCCTCCTCCCCTCCCAGACAGGGAGGGAGGGGTGGAGGGGAGGGAGGAAGGAGGGGAGGGGAAGAAAAGGGAGGAGAAGAGAGGGAGATCTAGGGAAGGAGGATGGGGGGAAGGGGGGAGAGGGAGGGAGGAGAAGGGGGGAGAGGGAGGGGATAGTTGGGGAGAAGAAGAGAAAAGAAAAAGGAAAAGGAAAAGAAATAGAAAAAATCCAAAAATTTTTTTACATCTGACTCTATTTTAAAAAAGAACCCCAAAAACAAGAAATCCAAATGGACCCTAGGTTGTCCATGCAAAATTGCAGCATTTTGCCACTAGCAACACACCTGACTGGTCACTGGAGTGCAAAACTTCTTAGGAAGGCCTTGGAAGAACTATTCCACCACTGTTTTCATGCAAAGCTTTATGGGAGTCTTGGTTGATCCACTGGGTTGGTGACCATGGATGGGGGCCCAACAGCACCGGACAATTTTTGATGCCGAGTATGAGAACTCTGGCACTGATGCCATCAACAAAAGCAAGGTTGCCCGGAGGGGCTTAGAACTTAAAATAACGAGCAAGCGAACAAGCAAGTGCGGCAACAATTCCGCTTTTTGACAATTTATATCCACCAAATTTTAACCACACAGAGCGACGTAACGAATTTTCTAAAATTGTGCGAAACCCTCTCATACAACAATATTCAATCCGCCAAGTCCAGGAATTAGACTTAAATTGATACACAAAGGCTTGGTTCGAGTGCTGGAACTAAGACTTGAAAAACACGCACAAAAGCTTGGCTCAAGTCCAGGAAAAATCACATAAACGTTTGCGCATGCTTGGCCTGACTATGCCAGTGCCGTAGCTAATTTTTGATGAACTTCTGTTTGGAATAGGAATCAAATTACATTCTCTACCTTCATACTATAGACAACTCGGAAACGGCACACACCTAGGATTATACATTGACAAAGCATTAGAGGAAATAAAAAGCAGAGACCTAGGTTTCCACGAGCCAAATACCCAGAGCTATACTGGTCGTCCATTAAGGCAGTAGAGGAGAGAGAGAGCGGCACAAGGCGAGAAGCAGAGGACAGGAAGCAGGAGGAGCTGCAGCTAGAAGCGCAGGGGAATGAGTCAAGAAGCGAGAATTTATGCGTTCGAAGTTGTTGGATTCAAAATTGGTAAAATGCTTAATCATCCGTACTGATCGGGATTGGGAAAGACATCCAAAATTTTTAAAAAGCCCCTCCCCTTTTAGGTTGAAAGAACAGCAGCCAGAAGGCCACATTGCATCTGAGCTCCCTTGCATCACTTGCTTTACGACTTCAGTCTGTGCATACCTCTCATCAATGGTCCGGATATTATTCCAACTCCCCCTAAACAGGCGTGTCCCTCATTTGCAGTTTGAGAATCAAACTAATATCCAACCACGATAATCATTATATTTATATGAATCTTTGACAAAACAAAATACCAAATTGAACGTCGCAGGCTGTATAATCCAGACAGAAATCCACATTACAACTCAAATGCATATACTTCTAAAAATGACAAAAATCCATCGAGTGCTTCAACTCCACTGCTTCCTAGTCATCAAATGTTGTCTTTTTCCCTGTGTCATGAAAAAGAATGCACAAAAATTGGATTCATTAGTTGTGACAGAAGATATGAAACTGCACTTGAAAGAACTCCAAAACCTGAAGAGCAATAATTATTGCTAATCACATGCAAACACACTAACACAAGAAAAGGAAATAGCATACAAGCAACATCAACAGTCGTACATTCAGAATAGAACGCTTAAACCAGGAAAGGTAAAGGTAATAGTAGCACACAAGCAAACTCGAACATCCATCCATATCAATGAATGTTATTTGACTACACTTTGTACAACCTACAAATAACCCATACGTACAAGCACTCCACTATTTTTAAGTACCAAAGCATCACAATGGATGTTATAAATGCTATTGACAACATACCAGTACCAACTGTAGCCATACTAGGCTTGTTAGGAGTTCCACGACCCCTGCCACCACCTCCACGGCCACCACCACCAAAGCGGCCACCACTGTTGCCAAAACGGCCGCCACTGTTGCCAAAACGGCCGCCACCTCGCCTGCCACCAAATCTACCTCCATCCCTGCCACCACTTCTCCCACCACCAGCACTGTCACGGCCATCACCTCTTGGTCTCGCCTCTTCCACTGTTATAGTAGACTCTCTAAGTTCAGAGTTATCATATTCCAAAGCTTTGTTAAGAGCATCATTGTCTGTAAAGTCAATATAAGCAAACCTGTACCAGGAAAAGCTAGTCAAAGGCATATGAAAATAAAAAAAGGGAGAGAGGGAGAGGGAGAGGGAGAGGGAGAGGGAGAGGGAGGGGGAGGGAGGGAGGGAACGCCAACAGCAGCCAAAAAAAAAAAAGCCAAATTTCACTGAATTGCTGACAACTCCCCTCTACAAAAGGGAGCTAAAATCAGACCTACTAAAGCATGAAGACACACATCATCTCAACAGATTCATGGCACAGATCGCATTCTGAAATCAAACAGCAGTCACTACTCTAGCAAAATTTTAACTAATCACCGACAGACTAAATAGTAGCCCATCTTCAAGCAAACGATGGAGCAGCAGCAAAATTAACCCTAATATACTCTTATTACAAAACCACCCCGCAGCATAAAATTTTAATTGCCAAGCAGAAAAAATGCACTGCACTATTTGCACATATACAAGCTAAAACAGAAAGAATAATGAGCTAAAATCCGCAAAACAAGACTCCACAGAGGGAATGAAGAAAGACCAACCCTTTCAGTCCATTTTCACTCCGTGGAACAGATATTCTAGTTATCTCTCCACATGACTCAAAATGCTCACTCAATGCCCCCTTGATCTGAAACCATAATAATTTTAATCAGTGCATAGAGAAAAGAAGATAAGGTTAACAAATAAAGAAAGCTCATAAACTCACTTCATTCTCATCCAGATTACTATCAAATCCACGAACAAATATTGTTTTCACTTGAGATCCAAACCCCTTCTGGAATGAACTTCTGTCTTTGCTAAAAAAAATTCAAGGAAGAAAAAATTAATCCACAGAGATTAGTAGTCCTATCAACTGAAACCTACAAGTCAACTTCCAAGAGAATATCAGAGATCAGAAACTAAAGTGATACCCGCTCTGTGGTGTACGGGCTCCACGTTCCGTCGCAAAGTCAAGCTTCACTCTACGCCCCAACAATTCTTGACCATTCAGCTCATTAACGGCCTGTTTATTGATTCAACACAAACGTACAATGATTACCTAAAACAACAGAATGCCACACAAGGCAGAATATACATATCCCTTATAGATCAGATCTAATCCTTTATTTTAAGTTCCATGCATTTGTCTATGATGCTTATTGCCAATATAAAACCTAAAACAACAGAATGCCACACAAGGCAGAATATACATATCCCTTATAGATCAGATCTAATCTTTTATTTTAAGTTCCATGCATTTGTCTACTATGCTTATTGCCAATATAAAGCTGATATAGATTGAGAAATGAGCAATCAGTAACCATCTGAATTTTGAGTATATTAACAAGGACAAGTAGAAGGCATCATGTGCGCCAACAAAACAATCACACCCACCATATCCATGCACAACTTTTCATTTAAAGAGAAGTACCCATTCAGAAAGGTACAGCTATCTTGGGGAACAATCATGTAATGTCCCAACGAGATATTTTCATTTGAAGAAAAGTAACCATCCAGTAAGGTAGAGTTATATTGGGGAACAATTATTTAGTGTCCTAACTCCATCTCTCAGTCCAACAAGATTCAACAAAGAATCAAAGAGCATTTCACTGTACAAACAATATGAATCACTCAGACATGAACAAATCAGTACCACTGCTAGGAAGATTCTCAGCTCTTCCTCTCATCTCAAGTAACAGAGGAAACTGCTAACCGATTAACAGCCAATTGGGCAAAATTAGTACCAGCATACTCTGAAATAAATACTGAATCAGATTCAGGCCCATTAGCAGCTAAATGGATCATCCTACATAACTTTATACAATGGTAGGCAAACCCATAAAGAATGAGTGTTCTAATACAGCTTCTGTTATATTTCAATACCTTGGACCTAAGAACTTGCTTTGAATGAGAAGGATAAGCTAAAGGATCTGCCATAAATTCACTGAGCTACTAGCAAACACAAAATCTATTGATAATGAAAACAAATAGATTGGTTTGTAATATCCAAATAAATGCAAGATGAAGATGAGTACAATAAGCAAAAGCCAGAAAATAACAAATAGAAACTATTCCAAGCCTCAAATTTCATTTTAAAAGTTTCAAAAGCCTCATACGAAAAGGACAAATTGGTTAAAACATTCCACCTTTTGGACAGCTTCAGGGGTAGCAAACTCAATATGGCCATAGCCCTTAAATGAACCATCTGGATGTGTGCTAAAACGAATATCAACAATCTCTCCACAATCTTTGAAGAAGTTCTCCCTGCATCTGACTAGTGTAAGATGCCATTCAAATCAAATTCACACAAGAAAAGGAGAGCATTGAATACATACACATCAGCCTGCTCAACTGAGAAAGATAGATTCCCAACGAACAATGTCTTGCATGCCTCAGACTGAGGAGTGGCAGGAGTCTTGGGCTACATTTTGATACCTCATATTTGAGTACTTAAACTGCA
Organism: Gardenia jasminoides; assembly: GCA_013103745.1. NCBI lineage: Eukaryota > Viridiplantae > Streptophyta > Magnoliopsida > Gentianales > Rubiaceae > Gardenia > Gardenia jasminoides. The sequence goes on along the minus strand of CM023099.1, from coordinate 9,567,813 downwards.
AGTAACACATACAACAAGTACAGTGGAAAAAACTAACATACTTCTTTCTTTTCTGATGACAAACCACCCTTTCCAGTAAACTCCTTTTTTGGCAAGGCATCAACCATTTTGACATCAGCATCCTGTCAATAATAGAAATATAAAAAGAAAAATGTAGATGACAATGAGTGCTCCTGGATGATAACCAATATTAGAACAAGTAACTTGAGGGTATTTGTTGGGTAACACCAAAACACCAGCACCTTGCATATTGGTTTTACAAACAGTAACCCCATTACTCAATACACTTAATATTCTACTAGTCAAATGGCACACACGAAATTTTTACAGTGCATCTCAATTAACTCAGACTATCTACTTGAAATCGAGAAAAATATTACCTGATAAGAGTCAATTCATTCACCAACTAAAAGACACATCAAAGCAAGATAAATAGTAATTCAAAGAATCACAAACATGAATACTTAAATGTAAAATATTATTAAATGTTAGACAAACTAACTCCACCTTCTTTTGTGGGGTTTTGGTGGCTTCTTCCTTCTCATCCTCAGAGGTTTCTTCTTCATCTTCAGAAGATGATTCACCTGAGATGTTTATCTTTGGTTGCACAGGCTGCAGAAGTTAAATTCAAGCATTGAGCACATAAGCGAAATGTTAACGTCCCATAAAAGTCAAATGCTATTAATAATAATGTCTCACTACGTTGCTTGCCTTTGGCGGTCCCTCATCAGAACTTTCATCTGAACTTTCCTCTTCACTACTACTCTCCTTTTTTCCACCTTTAGTACTGGGTTTCACAACACCAGTGGGCTAGAGAACACCACCAGGAAATAATTACAAAAGCCAACTCATGTGACAAAAGGCAACAAAAAAGCATACTTGAAAATTACGTACCACGACTTTACTCTTCTTTTTCTGAGGCTCCTCATCTTCACTTTCCTCATCAGAAGTATCTTCCTCACTGCTGTCTTTATTCACCTGCATTTGCAAAGCTAAAGTCAAAACTGCACCTGATACCAGTTCAGATATGTTGCAAAAACTTTAGAAGTGTGGTCCTCTTTACACTTTGAGCATGTGAAGCTATTACCTGCTTGTTTTCAGCTGCAGACGATGGCCTCTTGGGAGAAACAGCTTTAGGTGGTGGTGACTGTCATTTTACAAAGTATCAAAACAAAGAAATATCAGAAATTAGAAAACAAAATGTAGGAGAAGCAATAATACCCCTCTTCACATTTCCAACAAAAACCACCAAATATGAAAAACTGAATGACAAGTATGTCCACAGCCATAACTAAGCTTCATGATAAGTTGAAACTTAAGCTCATCATGTTCTCATGTAGAAATATAAATTTAAAGAGAAAAAACTGTACAAAGACAGAGAAAAACTAAAAGTACAGTTGTCTAACAAAACGTACAAGAACTCATAAGACAGTATCTGACAAAAAATACAGAAACCGATCTGATAAATGACTAATTATTTTTAGCAGCAAGGGAAGATTTTTGGCAGCATTGGGCAAATTAGAAGGCAACATACAAGACCGGTTCTGTAACTTTTATTCTTAGTCCAAGCTACCCAAACCGAAAAAAAAAAGGTAATTTTGGAGATATTAACTACAATTGTGTTTACATATACAACAAAGCTGTTTCAAAATGCAAATTGAGAGTTACTCTTCAGAACTACCATAAATGAAGCTTTTGCCAGCCTAAGCTTAGACAAAAGAATATAGTTTCTAGCTAATGAGATGGAAGACAAAAAATTAGGGGGGAAAAATCCAAACATGCCCTCTGATCACTCATTTTTCTATAATATCCAGACACCGTCAATATCTTTGTAGCAAATTATGCACGGATTAAAAGACAACTACACAATTGCACACAGCCCCAACATTGTTGAATTGAAAATCTCACCATCTTGATGCCTGAGTCCGAATCTGAGTCACTTGTTTCATCATCTGAATCAAATACATCAGTAGATTCAACTTTCTTTTTGGAAGCACCCACAGGCTGAGCTTTAAAACGTGCTGCTGTCTTAGTTGCAGGAACATCATCATCTGAGCTGCTGTCCTCCACAACATATTCCTTTACAGCTGCATCAGGTTTCTTAACTGCCACAGCAGGTGATTTCTCATCCTCTGAAGTGCTACTGTCATCCTCTGAAGACGAATCATCTTTCTTGTTGGCAGTTTTAACTGGTCCATTCTTGGCATCTAACTTTTTAGTAGGACCAGTATCCTCATCTGAATCACTACTTTCATCATCAGATTCTGATTCACTTGAGGACTCCTGTTTCTTCTTGTTAGGTGCTACAGGCCCATTTTTAACCGTGCCTAACTTTTTAGTAGGACCAGTATCCTCATCTGAATCACTACTTTCGTCATCAGACTCCGATTCACTCGAGGACTCCTGCTTCTTCCTGTTAGGCACTGCTGGGCCATTTTTAGCTGTGCCTAAAGCCTTGGTTTTAGGAACCTGCTTAAACAATCCATGTACCACAATAAGAGCCCACAAGGATTAGTCTTTAAAACTGGTAATAGCACAAAAGTAAGATAATTACCTCATCTTCATCCGAGTCGTCATCAGAATCGCTATCATCTGATGAGTCTGAATTAATAGACTCCTTTCCTTTATTTGCTGTGCCATTCTTGGTGGCAGACAACGGTGGTTTCTTCTTAGTTGCAGCTGCTTGAGCAGAAGGCTCCTAGAATTAACCATGCAATGAGATAATAGGACAAAAGCAAAGTAACTTCCACTGCAAAAGTAACAGGAAGCAACACTCACATCGTCAGAAGATTCGTCTTCACTACTTGAATCTTTTCGATCCACTTTGGCAGCACGTCCACTTTTAGCAGCCTGTACGTCAATTTCACATCAACACAACAAGGGATATAGCTTTTCAAATTCTCCAATATCCAGAAAAAAAAACTTCCAGCAGGGTAACAAAGTTTTTCAATGCTGTGGAGGAGGGAGTAAGAACCTTTTTGAGATCTTCCTCTTCAGATGAAGTGGATTCATCATCAGAAGAATTCACTTTCTTCTTCTTCTCAGCCTTGACCTCAATCTTCCTCTTTTCAATGGCCTTCTCTATCCCAGCTCCTTTCTTCTGTTTCTTCACGCTGACTTCCTTTTCAATCGACTCCTCAGCTTCTCTCTTGCCTATATTATAACATATAGGAATTTCAAGCGAAATACACAGGAAATTCCCCTTTTTCCCAGGAAGAGAAAGGAAAGACCAATCCACATAATGGCAATTTACAAACTAAGCAGTGCATACCCAAAAAACTCAAAAGAACGTTAAACACCAAAAAGCAAAGACGAACCACCCACGAAACTGAAAGACTAAAAATTGTGAAACGGATTAAAACGTTCTTTGAGGGTGTCGGCAGTCTATGAACAAACCACAGACGCACACAACACAATTAAACCCCGAAACATAAATCGAGAATGACATACGTTGAAACCAACAAAAATGAACACACCCCCGATTACATACTAAAACATCAACTGACAAATAAACCATCCTACAACGAAACAAGGGGGGAAAAGATTGAACCTTTGTTCAATTGTTTCCCCGGGCTTGTTGTTACAACCGGATCCATACAGAAAAACAAGCCATCCTAGATTAAAAACTAAAAAATAGCAAGAAGAAATAAAAATTAGAACCTTTCTTCAGTTGTTTCCCCGGGGTCGAAACGCCAGTAGCAGGAGCAGCATCGACCTACAAAATTAAAAACCACAAAACATACGCTTAGATCCAGATCAGAGCAACCAGTGCGCATGCATGAGCATTTACACCAAAAAGTAGCTTACCTTTGGGGTCGATTTCTTGGAGGATTTACCCATTGTACAAAAAGAAAAAAGCTAATTAAAGTTTGACAACGAACTTGGTTGGGGAGGCTTTTGGGGTACCAGGAAAAGCTCAAAACCCTAAGGCTAGGGTTTTAGGAGAGAGAAGAAAAAGAGCAGCGGCTGAGGACGATAATTTGAGCGAGAGAGCTTAGTTTATATATAAATCGAACATTACGAGGCTTCAATTCATGTTGTGTAATCTGAGAATGAGGGATGGGTACACGTGGTGTCTGGTGGCTGCCCGATTGCCCCTGCTTCTTAACAAACTGCGCCGCTTTGGGCTAGGGTTATACGGGGCTTTTTTTTTCTTTTTTCTTTTTTCTTTTTTCCACTTTTTTAGCATTTGTTTTTCTCTTTTAAGAAAATATATCACTACTTTGCTCCTCCATCTTGCTTATCAGTTCACTCCATTACCTCATTATTACTTTCCTGTACATATGTGTTTGGAAAGTAGATTATTAGGGATAATTTTGTGAAATAAATACTGTAGCACTGATGTGATGTACGTGACGGTTGAAAATTGTATCGACAATACGAGTAAAAAATATTGGATAAATAATATCAATCCAAACAAGGTAATTCATATATTGATGCAACCAAAAATATATTGATGCTATAGCTATCCAATATAATGGGGAGAACAATTTGCTTTTTGGTACAAATAATTCATATCACTTAATGTTACATAAAAATTATCCTTTATATAATTAATTTTTAATTTTGAAACTACTCAAATCCACTCGTTTTTCTCTATCATGATTTTAAATACAACGACTCACATCTCCTCCTTTTTTTCTTCTATCATGATTTTACATACAATAACTTCCTCAACAAAAAAAAAAAAGAAGTACTTATAGATTTTTTAAATAGGCACATACATGTTCTAACATGATTTTACATATAATATCTTATTGTGAAAAATATGCCAATTAATTAATTATACATTTTTGGAATAATCACATACTTAGGATGCATTTAGGGGTGGTAACAAGTCAAGTTAAATTCGAACACTAATGTATTGGAGTTCGAGCTCAAATTGTGTTATCAAAACTCGAGTTCGACGAATCATTGATTTCAAAACTCAAGCTCGACTCATGTAAAATATGTTGGAGATATTACAAAAGAAATGGCTAAATATTACAACGTATAAGATACTAAAGATGGCTTCAAATCGTGATTCTAAATCAATTTCCTTTAGAATTTATTCGTCAAGAATTTGTGTGCAAAGAATTTGGACAAATATCCTTTACGCTCATTTGAATTGTGTTTATCTTCCACTTTCACATTAAGTAAGGCAAACCTACATGAACTATAGTATTCTTTTACAAAAAATTTTAAGCAGTAAAAAAGTGATATTCTGTAGCAAATCGTCCTTTACTTGACCTTGTATAGATGAATTTAAAAAATGATGAAGTGTTGCAACTTTTATCATACATTTGTGACTTTCTCTTGAATTGTATTGGTCAAAAGGTTCTTTAACATTAAGGGAAAATCGTATGATTGGTCCCTCATATTTTGGAGTCGTCTCTTTTTAATCCCTCACATATAAAATGAAAAAATTTAATCCCTCACAAACTTAAATTGCATCATTTTTGTTCCTTCGCTCATTTTAAACTCAATTACAAGGGTAAAATTTGAACAGCTAAAAACCTGAATGCATTTAACCACTCCATCAATAAATAAAATAAAAAAAGGAAAGGGAAAAAGTTTCAAGTTCCATTTCATGGCTTTAAATCTTTGAGCATCAAAGCAAGGTATTTAATTGATGAAAGAAAAGGAGCCAATCAGTATAGGTATTTACACATTAGTATGGTTCCAATTGCTGTTAAACCCTTACATAGATTTGGTTTAGACTCTCCTATTTTACTTTGTTTACGAGATGCTTAGAAAGCATAATCTTGTTTTAGCATTAAAAATAACTAATCGTATAATACAAAGAATTATTTCTGTTCTTGCTCAAAACGATCTTCAAACTTCTTGATCAAGTACTTTAGTTGTAATCCCTTCTTCATTAATAAATACAGGGAATAACTGGGTTATAAATGGTGTACCTGAAATAACTTCTTGGTGTAAATCTTTTACTAGAATAAAATTATTTTGAAAACAAATTTTATTTCTACAAACATGTACATTAGATAATTTATAATTAACTTCTAATCTTTTCCCATTGGCTCCTCTTAATTTTTCAGTAGTTTTCTCAAAATATTTAGTTGGAACTAATCATTCTCTTATACAATTGAAGTCGGCTCTTGAATCTAATAAGAAAATAATATTTAAGTGAATTTCTTTATTAATGTTTATTTTTACTGGAATATACCATCTTTGAAATTTCACTTCTTGAATTATAGCAATTAAATATTCGTTATTATGCATCTCTATTTTTTCTTTTAATTTTTCTTTTCATTTCTTTAGACTATTTAAGTAATTGTACTTATGCTTGCGAAGCTAATAATTGATATTTCATCTCATAATTTTCTATTTTAATAAGTTTTAATTCTTCCATAATTTGCATAATTTGCTATTACTTTGGTTAATAGCAAATTTGACATGAAAAATATGAGGTAGTTGCCATTCTTGGCATAAGAATCTCAAAAGATAAAAATAACATAATGTTATTGCAATCACATTATATTGAAAAGATTCTTAGCAAGTTTAATCAAAGTGATTATATCCCAACCCAATATCATTGGATCTTAGAATAAATTTTGTGAAAAATGAAGAAGATCTTATAATTGGATGAAGATAATTTTGAGCAAGAACAGAAATAATTCTTTGTATTATACGATTAGTTATTTTTAATGCTAAAACAAGCGTATGCTTTCTAATCATGAAAATGTATGATATTTGAATAAAAAATTCTGGAAGAATTATAAAATTGAAACTTACAATGTCTGTGTAGACGATAGCCTTCACTTCATATTACAAACTTGTAATTTAAATCTTGAACACACCTTTCACTCAAGATGGAAAGAAATTTTAAAAACTGGGAGAACATACAAGAGAAAGTTTTTGGAGAGCTAACAATTTCGATGCCTTCTTCTGGCATGAACTTCTTCTATTTATAGCTGAATTCTTGCAATTGTGCTTCCTTGGATGTTCTTGTGGATGGCCGACAACTTTATTTTGCTTTTTGAATCTCTTGGTAAGTTATGATGCATTATTTGACTAGTGTGGTATGGCTGACATACTTATTTTACTTTTGACTTCTTTGCACATGAAGTTAAAAACCTTTAAATTCACGGGTGCTTTGAATCATGTTGCCGACAATCTTGACTTTACTTTTGAATAATAGCTATCTTAATGAAATCTTGAATTACTGCACCAAACTGTATATGCCATAACAATTATCTTCATTTTCTTGTGTTGAATCCGGATTATGTACTTCTTCGTCATCAATCTGAGATAGGACTTCTAATAAATTCTTCTTGAAATCAGCTTTGCTTGAGCTCTCTGCCATAAGGCATTGGAATCTATTTTTTGTTGCTATAATAGCTTCACCCTTTAAAGCAAATGCTGAAGAAAAATTAATAACTACAAAGGAAATAAATAAAATTTTTCAACAAAATAATTATACAAATCAAACGTTAAATACAATAGCAAATCAATTAGATGAACTATCTAATATGAAGCCAGTATTTTCTATGACTACTCCACCAAATGATGAATTGGCGATGCCCCTTTGGTCTTGAGTCTTTGCTATTTATAGCTGTGACAGCCCCACTTTCCCCAAAGGCGAACCAAAGGGGTCGGCAGGCCACCTGCCCAACTCTCGCCGGGACTCACTACGAACACCCAAATAGCGATCCAAACATTCATTCGTAAAGTCATCAATAAAAGATATTAAAATTTCTAATAAACTCTCACAAAATACAAACCCCAAAATTTCATCAAAGTTACATTGACAACAACTTCAAAGTACCTTAAACCATCAAATTTATCCATTAATTTCAATCTTATACAAAATGAGGAAATCCTACAAAAGTACTAACTTTTTCAATTCACGTGCCTTACCTCGAAACCTGTTAAGGAAAACAAATTGGGGTGAGCTGACGTTCAGTGAGGTCAAGAGAAACATGCACAGGCAACTTAAAGCAATTAAATAAATTAATAAAACAATAAAAGAGCCAAACAGTGAATTTAGCAATAAAACTTTTAAACAATACAATTTAAAGGATACAATTGCCGGCTCCACGTTTCCGCAATTTTCTGCAATTATTTTCTTCACCAGATCAATTCAAACCACATGTTGACACTCACAACCACTCACTCTCACAGGTCCATATTCATCACTTTTCTCCCTCTCCGTCTACTTACACCCCTTGACCGGGCCCAACTCCTAAATTTGAATAGTGTTTGGCAACCCACTATGAGTATGCCAAGTCGGTGGACTCATTCTAACCGATACTTTAAGCGGTAAAACCCATGGTTCACCCAACCCTTGCCCAGCCCCCTTTTGGGACAAGATGAAGGGATTCCGATGGGGTTTGGGCGTCCTCACAATTATAAACAATATAAACAGTTCAATCAAGTCAAGCAGTCAGAAAAGTAACCCTTTAAACAGTTAAGCTCATTTTGTGACAATTCAAGAAGGTGAGCGCGATAAAGTACACGCTCACCGAGGAACACAAGCATACTTTCAATTTATTTACATCATTTAAAGCAATTAAACATGCACTTGAACACTCACCAAGTCAAAAGAACAAGTAATTGATCACACGAACGAATTACACTTCCACAGGTCCTTCCTCGAGGAAACTTTAATCACCTGAGGACAAATTTTAATCACTAACCAGGCCAAGTGAGTTGGTATGCCAAGCAGTGCATTTGAAGTTTAGAAAACTAGTTCCACTAATTGGCACTTTCAAAGAAAATTCATAACTAAAGTTTTACACATCGGAATTGAGCAAGGCTTGAGCCGTTGGAAACTAGATTCAACCCTCTAAAAGTCGTGAGAAAACATCAAATGCAAATTAACAAAGCAGGGAAGTAAATTTTGGAGATTAAGTGGCTGCTGAGACAAAATCCAGGAAAACAGGCAGAATTTTCAGTCATCTTTCAAGAATCACTGTAGCTTGTAGGAATGGATTTAGTGTGCAAGGGTTATACCTTTAGAAAGCTCTTCGAGTCTATTTTCAAATTCTGCTGACGGCACTCAATTTCGACTCTCAAGCGCGAAATGACAGTCGTTAGAACAGAACAGGACAGGCTGCCTGATGAAGCAGGTTTCCAGATTCACAGGGCCGACTTTGGTAAATCATTTGGAGGTCGAAACACATTGGATTGACACCAAATTTGGTACAAATACTCTTCTATATATAGACTATAATCCTGTCAAGTTTCAGCCATAGACTCCCACGGGAAGGTCATTTTCCAAGTGTATAAAGTGTGTCCAGGTTTTCAAGTTCAAATCTGAAAATTTGTTCAACTTCCTACTTGGGCAGAAATATTTGAAAAATCGTAACTTGAGTTATATAAGTCCAAATTTCACACACTTGGTACCGTTGGAAACCTCTTTGAATGTTATAAAACTTTTCAGAAGACACCTAGTCAAAATTCTAGGTAGAAATTGCCTGAATTTTCGAGAAAGAAACTGCTACAGTACCAAAACAGGGCACATCAGGTTGGTCGACCAGCCCACTTTGAAAATTCACCAAAAATTACAGAAAATGAATTGGCCTCTCAAATTTATACAGTTTAAATTCCTAGGTAAGAAGTTTCAAAATCCACCAATGGCACTCAATTCCAACACTCGAGCAAGAAATTATAGCAGTTCAAATAGGGTGGGTTGGAAATTCTTAAAAATTTCTGTTTTCCAGATTTGCAGGGCAGAATTATAGGCCTTGTTTGAGTAACGGTTTCTTGTCCAAAAATTACTAAATTTGGTACACCAAAACTACCATATAAAGGCTAGGTTCACACTAAATTTGAGCCATAAATTCAAATAAATGAATGTTAAACCGAAATGAATCCAAACAGTGCTCAAAGCTGTGAAAATTTTCCAGATTAAAGAGGCAGTTTTGAAACATCATTTGAGCAACGAAATGGTACTGGAAAAACACCAAATTTTGCAGGCATAAACCTTAGTATGTGAGCTACATTTGTACCAAAATTTAGCTAAAAATTTGCATGGGAAGGCAATGTTCAATGAGACCAAAACAGGGCATAAAAATCAGAAAATAAACCGACAAAATAACATTTCCTTCCTCCTTTCTTCCTAACTTTCTAACTTCTATGAATTCATCACAAATTCATTCCATCACACACACACACACATCATGGCAGTCCAATAACAAGAAAGGTGGGAGTTCATAGAGCCCACTTCAACCACCCAAAACCAACTCAAAAACAAACAAGAAGCTACAAGCTTCAAAACTAAACAATTAGAGCAAAGGAATTAGGGTTTTGTTGGAGCACTTTTACCTCAAATAGCTCAAGGAAATTCAAGCTTGAGATGTGTAAGACTCCTTCCTTTCCAAGCCCCTAACCGATTCTACCTCCCTCTCTTGGTGCTCCTCAAACTCCAAGTTTGTAGTGTGGAAGACTACTCAAGCTCCCTTGGATGATTGATGGAGTTTTGGAGTTGATTTGTGAAGGTTTAATGGAGGTTTTTGAAGATGAAAAGAAGGGGAAATTGGGGGAAGGGAGGTGCGGCAACTAAGAGGGAGAAGAGAGAGGTTTTGTGTGTTTTGGAAAAGTGAAAAATGAGAAATGGAAGATAGGACATAAAGCATTGCTTAAGGGTGCCAAAAGTCAACTTTACTTTGTGGTCCCAAAATGCTCCAATTGGAGTTTAATCCTAATCAATCACTTCTAATCTCTCAATTAGCTTTTCTTAATCTACTAACGATCATTCTTATTCTCCAAACGTACGTCACTCTCAGTCCGAATATTTGTCTTGAAAAATGTGCCCATTTTCATTTTTCACAATTAAGTGACAGAAAAATCAAATTAATAGTTAAACATAGTTTTAAAAATAAAACGAAGTACTGTAAAATGTAATTGTAATTAAAATGATTTAAAACAATTAAAAAAATATTCAGAGAAATTAAATAATTAATTAAATAAATAGGTCAAATAAAAATAAAACTTTCAGGTCCTCACAATAGCTGAAGTCTTATAACTGTTTTCATCGGATGCTTGAACAAATGGCAGACACAGTTGAGTCTTCTTTTGATTTTTCTTCTTCACTTTTGACTTTTGTTGCTAAAGACTTTTGGAGTCTTCTAGGAGTGGCCGACACATTTATTTTGAGTGCTTTTGTTCTTTTGACTAAGTGACTATTGAAATCATCAAAGCTTCAGTCACAGGTGTATTCATCTTGTCGCCGACATTGATTGAATCGGATATTCCATAGTCATCTTCATTTTCTTGAGTCGGTCTGATTTTGTATTTCTTCATCATCAATGGATAAGACTTCTAATAAATTTTTCTTGAAATCGACTTTGTTGGAACTTTCTGCGCTAAACACCGGAATCGTTCTTTGTTTCCAAAATTCGACTCTTCTTACTTTTGGAGTGGGGCCTTTTCCATTGAAAATTTTATTTCTTTAATGAATCCCACCATTTAACCTTAAATTGTCCGGTAAATGTGTAAATCCTTGAATAATTCTTGTTGAAATTCCAGCAAAAATCCATGGAATTCTATTTTTATATAATAATGGAGTAATATTTGTTCTTTAGTATAGTCCTTGAAGTTCTCTTCTTTTGCAAATATCTTGAAGTCTTCTTGAAAGTTGACTGGCATTATTTCAAAGTTTCCTCCAAAAATCATGCCACCAATTGTAGAACCACATTAGAATATCATGAGTAATTGATGGTAATAACTGGATTAACCAAGAGTGAGAAAATGGTTTGAAATAAAGAATTGCCAACCGCTTTGATGGTCATAATGCGATAAAAGGGTTTAAAGGAGTTTTGAATTAAACTTGAGTTTGATATCTGGAGACTGGCCATTCGGTTAGTTTGAGTATCCGTTTGAATTTGATTTTATGATAATTGGCTTGATCTTCTGGAACATTATCAGGTGACCATTTGGGAATTTCTATGGAATCTGTTTCTATGAGAATTTTCTCGTAAATTTTTCTGGTTTTAAAAGGGGTTTCAAAATTTTGACTTACAAAAGATTTTGCAGAAGATATTCTTCTCTTGAAATTCTGATACAGACTTTGAAATTTGAATGAACTTTTCAAAAGACAAAATATAAAAACTGGAGAACAATTTGTAGAAAGAGCTAGAGACTTTTGAGGCTGAAGGATTGGTGATGAAATTGGCGATGAATTGGCGCTGCCCCTTTGGTCTTGAGTTTTTCCTATTTATAGCTGAAGTCTTATAACTGTTTTCATCGGATGCTTGAATAAATGGCAGACACACTTGAGTCTTCTTTTGATTTTTCTTCTTCACTTTTGACTTTTTTTGCTAAAGACTTTTGGAGTCTTCTAGGAGTGGCCGACACATTTATTCTGACTGCTTTTGTTCTTTTGACTAAGTGACCATTGAAAAATAAGACCAACAAGCTAATCTGGCTCTGATACCAGATCCGCTCCCTGGATAAAATATGTAAACTGATAATGAAATATTTAAACAGTACTTAATGTGATCAATTGATTTAACAATCTTTGTTTTATTTTATATTCTTGAAATAATAATCTTTCATACTCTTCTTTAATATGAGTTGGAGGATTTGTATATTTGAGGGCAGTTTCTAACCCTTGAATTATATCTCTAGTTATCTTTAATCCAAGATTTAAACGATATCTAGTAACTGACATGATGAAATGAGATGCAATGATATATAATTGAATAATAAATTCTGGGAATAATATATATTTAACAGAATTTTGATTTACAAAAGATTTTGTAGGGAAAATAATAATATTCAAAATATTGTAGAGTTACTCGATGGAATTAGAGAGATTGAGTTTTCAAAACAGAGGCAATTTACAGCCACTAGACCTTCAACCTCTTCAATTAATACTAAAATAAATCTCGAAGAAGTAGACTTTAGACCAAATATTCCAAAAACAAGATATAGACAAGAAGATGAAGAATCTGAATATTCTCCTACTCAATCACAAATGAATGTAAAACTAGACAACCAATTAAATGTTATAACTAAAGAATTTCAAATAGATAAAATTCTTCTTCAAAAATTATTTTCTTCAGAAGAAAATAAAGAAAAAAGAAAATGGTATTTCAAAACTTTTTCAAAGGAGCAAGTTACAAATTTTAAAGAAAAATATTTCGAAGAGCTTAATAGAATAGAAGCTCATATCAATTTTTTCAAATGGTTTGAATTATATTGTTATAAAAATGATATTCAAATTCCTTTCAACAATAATATAATCAATCCTATATTTCAGAAATCATGGCAAACTACTAATGGCATTAGTATTTCTTCAATTCATCCACCCTTAGAAGAAATAAAAATTCAACATAGAAACCAAACTATTACAGCTTCACCTTTTAAGATAAATACTGAAGAAAAGGTAGTGACTACAAAAGAAATAAATAAAATTCTTCAACAAAATAATTATACAAATCAAACATTAAATACAATAGCAAACCAATTAGATAAATTATCCAATATGAAACCAATTTTATCTATGACCACTCCACCTAAAGTAGAGTCTTCTAAACCAATATTTCAACCTTTTGAATTACCCAAAAATATTCAATTAACAAAAAATAATGATTCCAATCTTATCAAACAAATCTCAGATAAATTAGCAAAATTAAGTCTTGAAAATAAACATATTCAAGTAATTTCTCAAACAGAGCAATCAGATGATGATACCTTACTACAACAATTTCAAGACACAGAAAATATTACAATCAATAAAATTAGATCTTCCCGATCTAATTCTTTTTTGCCCTGGGTATATCATGGTAGAATGGAATATAGATGGTTTAACTGAACACCAGATTTTACAAATAATTCAAAATATGAGTATGGCTGTTAGTTCTTTCAAAAGTAAAGGCCAAAATGATAGAGAATGTGCTCAACTTCTTATATCAGGATTTTCAGGAATGTTAAAAAATTGGTGGGACAATTATCTAAGTCAAGATGAAAGAAATTATATATTGACTGCAACCAAACAAATAATCCCAGAAACAGCGAGTAGTAGTATAACTCAAATAGATCAAGAAATGACTATTACTACAAGAGAATTTGATTTAGTTCCTACTTTAATATTTGCAATTTGCAAACACTTTATCGGAGATCCAAATAAATTACAAGAAAGAAGTTCAGAAATATTAATTAATTTAACTTGTCCAAAATTACATGATTTTAGATGGTACAAAGATATTGTTATCAAAGAAGAAAACTTTAAAAATATTGAGCCTTTTAATCTAAAGGAAGTCTATAATAGATTTAAGCAACCACAAATAAATACTTCTACTCAAGATCTTCAAAAAGAAATAAAACAATTAAAGGAAGAGTTAAGACGTATTAAAACAGAAAATTATGACATAAAATATCAACTCCTAGCTTTACAAACAGAGGTACAATTACTCAAAGAAAGCAAAAACAAAGGAAAAGATAAAATGGAAGAAAAAATAGAAATTAATAATAATGATGAATATTTGATTGCTATAATTCGAGAAGTAAGATTTCAAAGATGGCATATTCCTGTTAAGATAGTAATTAATAAAGAAGTTTATTTAGATATTGTAGTTTTATTAGATTCTGGAGCAGATTTCAATTGTATAAGAGAAGGATTAGTTCCAACCAAGTATTTTGAGAAAACAACTAAAAAATTAAAAAGAGCAGATGGACAAAGATTAAGTGTCAATTACAAAATATCAAATGTACATGTTTGCAGAAATAAAATTTGCTTCCCAAATACATTTATATTGGTTAAAGATCTACATCAGGAAGTTATACTAGGCACTCCTTTTATTACTCAATTATTTCCTTTAACTATAACCAAAGAAGGAATTATTACAAAAGTTTTAGATCAAGAGGTTTACATTCGTTTTGTGGAGCCACCATTAGTAAAGGAAGTTAATACTTGTCAAACTACTTTTAAAATTAAAGAGAAAATCATATGTAATATTTCCAAGCAAATAGAGTTTTTAAAAGAAGAAGTAAAAATAAATAAAGTCGAAGAGAAATTGCAAGATAAAAATATTCAAAACAGAAAAATGGAAATACAAAATAAATTTAAAAAAGAAATTTGTTCAAATTTACCAAATGCCTTTTGGGATAGGAAAAGGCACATAGTTAGATTACCATATATTTCAAATTTTAATTAGAATAAAATTCCAACTAAAGTCAGGCCTATTCAAATGAATCCTGAATTATTAGAATATTGTAAAAAAGAAATTCAAATTTTATTAGATAAAGATCTGATAGAACCCTCACAGTCTCAATGGAGTTGTTCAGCCTTTTATGTTAATAATAATGCTGAAATAGAAAGAGGAGCACCAAGGTTAGTAATAAATTACAAACCATTAAATAAGGTTCTTTTATGGATTAGATATCCTATTCCAAACAAAAGAGACTTATTAAAAAGGATTTACGGATCAATTATTTACTCAAAATTTGACATGAAATCAGGATTTTGGCAAATACAAATTGCTATAGAAGATAGGTACAAGACAGCTTTCAATGTCCCCTTTGGTCAATATCAATGGAAGGTTATGCCCTTTGGTCTCAAGAATGCACTCTCAGAATTTCAAAAAATTATGAATGATATATTTAATCCTTTCTCAACATTCATTATAGTCTATATAGATTATGTGTTAATATTTTCAGACTCAATAGAAAAGCATTTTAAACATTTAGAGATTTTCTACAAAATAGTTAAACAAAATGGGTTAGTACTATCTGAATCAAAAATGAGTTTATTTCAAACAAAAATTAGATTTCTCGGACATGATATTCATGAAGGGCAATTCAAACCAATAGGTAGATCATTAGAATTTGCCAATAAATTTCCAAACGAAATAAAAGACAAAACTCAATTACAAAGATTCCTAGGATGTCTTAATTATGTTTCAGATTTTATAAAAGATTTAAGAATAATATGTGAGCCATTATATTCAAGATTAAGAAAAAATCCTAAACCATGGACTCAAGAGCATACTAAAGTAGTTCAAAGAATAAAACATATAATTAAACGATTACCATTCTTAGGCATTCCCCATCCTAATGCATTCATGATTGTAGAAACTGATGCATCTGAGTTAGGCTATGGAGGCATACTCAAACAAAATTAAAAAAATCACTTCATATCAGCATATGCATGATTCAAAAGATTATTCCAGACATACTGAGCAACTAGTTCGATATCACTTTGGTATTTGGATTGGAACTCAAAAGAATTATTCAACAATAAAAAAGGAAATATTATCTATAGTTTTATGCATTTCAAAATTTCAAGATGATTTAATAAACAAAAGTTTTTTACTTAGAATAGATTGCAAAGCAGCAAAAGATGTTTTACAAAAGGATGTGAAAAATATAGTTTCAAAACAAGTTTTTGCTCGATGGCAAGCTATATTATCTAATTTTGATTTTGATATAGAATATATCAATGGAGAACAAAATTCACTTCCAGATTTCTTGACTAGAGAATTCTTGCAGGGCAATGTCGAAAAGACCAGAATTTAGGCCAGAGTATAAGCCTACTTGGTCTCAATTAACTTATTCAAGCATACCCAGTCCTCCTCCCTCTCCTCAAACTATAATACCTACTCAAGCCCTTGTTCCGAGAAATATGTCTCCAACTACTTACATTAGCGCTATCAAAACACCTTCTCCCTGTGAGGGTCTCAAAAATTTATTTTTAAATATTGTTAGTATTTATTATTCTAAATATTGTTATTATTGTCGTTAGTTATTTGATTATTTTAAAGTCGTTCTCAAACATATTCTCCAAAAAATTTAAATAAAAATTCAATTTATTTATTTAATTTATTCTTGGGTGATTCAAATTTTATTCCATACATATTTTCTCGTAGATTTTCAATATTTCGTCTACCTTTTTCACAATCTGCTCTTTTAGTATTAGTTAGTGAGAAAATGAGAAAACACGTTTTTTTTTTTTTTGAGGTAAAAGCTCGGGCAATGAGTGAAATAGTGATGGAATGTAAGGATGATCATTCGTAGGTTAAGAATATAATCAAGGGACTAGATGTAAATCATTAAAAGTAAGATTAAGTATGGTTTTGAGACCATAAGCTTAGAAAAACAATTTTTCCCTAAAACTAGGGTTTTCATCTTGCTATTATTCCAATCATTTAATTTCTTCCAATTCACTTTAATTACTCTTATTCCTCTCCTTGTTGGCTGAATTTTCCCTTTCATTTTCTAGCCTAATTAATCACTTCATTTCCCTCCAAATTAAGCTTTAAGACAAGAAATTTCAAGTGAGACAACAACCCCTAAATTGTTTAGTCTTGTCATTGCTTTTATGTCATTTAAACCCAAAGTTTTCCCTCTTCTTTTCTTCCATTTTCAGTCGCTCTTTCCTCCCTCTTTCCTTAGCAAAAAACAGCTTTTCATCTCCTCCCCAAGCTCTCCATTTCAGCCGGCCAAGTTCCTCCATTTCCTCCCAAAGAAAACCCCAATTTTCCTTGCAAAACCCTTGCTTAGAAGACTTGAAGCCTTGGAGTTCTTGTGGGTGTGAGTTGGCCAAGCTTTTGGTGGTGGAAAGAAGAGTTCTTGGTGGTGATTCTTGGGCATCCTAAGCTTGTCCAACCAACTAGAACAAGAGGTAACTTCCTTACACTATAAAGCTTAGAGCTTTGAGTAGATTCTTGAGTTTTAGTTGCTAAAGTTTCTGAGTTGAATTTGTTGAATATGGATGAAGTGTGGGCTCTTGAACCCCACAAATATGTGAATATGTTTCTTAGCATGAAAATGGTGAAATGTGTGTGTGTGGATGTTAGAATTGTGGTTGAATTTGGGAAGAAACCCCAAGGGAAAAATCGATGGAGAGAGGGTAATGGGTCACAATTTGTTGTTTTTCCTTTGATTTTCGTGGCTGCATTTTGCAAGTTTAAGGGCTGATTATAGTGCTTAAATGATGAACTTTGAGTTGTTAATTTACTCTACAAAAGCCCCTCAAAAGTTCTAGTAAGAATGGCATGAGAAAATTCTGCTATGGAAACTTAAATGTTGGCTGAAAATCCTACTAGGTTTCCTGTTTTGTGGCTGCGTTTTGCAAGTTTGAAGACTGAATGTAATGCTTAAATGATGAGGTTTAAGTTGCTTGATGTTTCCCACAAAAGCCCTTTAAAAGTCATAGCAAGAATGAGTGTTAAGTTGGGGCCAAAATTTGGAAATTTGGGGAAGCATGCTCAATTTTGGACTGTTTTAATGTTAAAATTGATATAATCTTCTATTGTTTTTGACCATCATTAGGCTTAGGAAGTTCAATACTAGCTTGGTTTGAAAATTAGGCCAATTGGTGATGATTTGAGGCATGATATAGGTACTTGAAGTAAGGTTAAAACTTCACAGTTTTGAATGAAATAGTTGAGCTCACTTTGGGCTATTAGAGAACTATCTTCCAGGAAATTTTAGTTGAATTTTGGTATGAACTTAGCCTATATATGGAAGTATTAGTGTACCAAATTTGGTAATTTTTGACTAATAATTAGCCACTCAAACGAAGCTATGAATTATGCCCTGTCAAACTGGAAACCAGAAATTTCAGAAATTTGAACCCCCCCTGTTTGAACTGTTATAACTTCATGCTCGAGAGTCGGAATTGAGTTCCGTCAGTGGCTGTTGAAACTCCTTATGTAGTACTATATTGTGTATGAATTTCAAAGGCTAAATAATTTTCTGTAATTTATGGTGAATTTTCAAAGTAGCCTGGTTGGCCAGCCTGATGTCCCGTCTCACATCGTAGCTTTACGTTGAACGAAAATCAGGCGGTAATCTTAACTGGGTGCCTTCTACAAAGTTTTAGAACCTTAAAAGAGGTTTCCAACGGCATGAAATTTGTGAAATTTTGATTTGTATAACTCAAGTTATGATTTTTCAAATTTTCAGCCCAAAATGGGAAGTTATTGAGTTTACTTTCTTTCGAATGAAATTTGGCCAGTGAACTAGGAAAACTTATTTTCGCTCTCTTTTCATTATTTTAGGGCAAAGTGTTGATTTGCCACTTGGCCAAAATTTGGATTCCGACCCGCACTTTATCGGTGAGTTTTCAATGCTTGTTAAATGTTTTCGTTTAAGTGCTTTGTGAATGTATGTGTACCATGACCTGTTGCTTGATTTGACTGTGAAAATGGAAATTTGATGAACCACTCACCTAAAGGAGAGTATACTTTATTGCTCCCTTTTTGTAGAGTTGGTAATTTAAATATTTTGCATGTGTCAAATTTGGAGATGGAGAAGTGTTACCCCTCACTCTTGGTCGCCTTGAGTGGCCTCATGCTTACCTCGCTCACCGCTTAAATGTTTGCCAAGGGTCCTGTGAGGGGAAGTTTGGTGGTTGGAGTTTCATGGAAGAGTGCTCACTTAGATTGAAAGTTAACTGAGTGTCGACTACTATAAATGCTCGAGAATGTGGAATTTGGCTCCCAGAGCCCCAAGATCCCTCAATGTGTGTGAATTTGTTTTGTCTATGTGTTTTATTTATTTATTTTTAATTTTACCGCTTTAAGTGCATGTGCATGAATTTTGAAACTCACGAGCTTTTAGCTCACCCCTCCTCGCTTGTTTTCCTTAATGTGTGACGAGAACTTAAGTCTAATTAGGCTAGTTCTTGTCCTTTGACTTTATCTCTAATTTGGAGAAATATTTTGTATATTCTTTGGTGATGTATATTTTAGAATTATGGAAATGTACCAAAATCTGCTCGAGGATTTTAAGTATTTTGAGTGGAAACCTGTAATTCTAAGATTTGACAAGATTGTACAATTTTAATATTAATGTTGCTATGATTGAGGTTTTACTCGCTTTAAGTTAGTATCTTTTCATGCGTGAGCTCAGAGTTGGGCAGCCCGCTAACCCCTCGTTAGCCTTAGAGGTGGGTCGCTACACCCCTTACTCAAAAATTAACCTCGCACTGAAACATCAAAACCCCTATATTCCAAAACCCAATATTTCTCAGGTTTCTTCACCTACCAATACAAGCTAACAAATCAGCATATTGCCAAAACTATTTTTCCAAAATAGATGAAAGTCTTATTGGAGAAATAGAACCAGCTTATTATAACAAATCTTATCTTGAGCTTATTCAAATTTTCTTTCATCTCAATTTATTCCATTTTTCTGAAACCCCTTTTAAAACCAGAAAAATTTACGAGAAAATTCTCATAGAAACTGTGAGGCCCCAATTTTTCCCAAGTTTTTGGAAAATATTAAATAATGCTAATTACAGTAATTATTGTTTGCCAAGGTGTTTATATGGTTGTTTTACTTCTTAAAGTGTTTTGTTTTAACTGTTTTGTTTTACAAGTCTAAAAACCCTAATTTGAAATTTAAACCCTAATTTGCTACGAAAACCCTAAATTTCGATAAAACCTTAATTTGTTTACATCCTAATTGTAAATTAAATCCTAAAAGTACCAACCCTAGTATATTTTCTCTAAAACCCCAATTATATGTATAAATCAATGTTTGTTATTTCATGAATTTTAGTGTAAATTTGTAATGCACTAGAATTATTAGGGTAATTGGTGATTAGTGGCCTAAGTAAGTGTGATTAAGCTTTGATAGGCTAGGTTGAATTGAGCACCTATGGACTAATTTGATAGGAAAGAAAATTACTTGGGCAAGAGTGGAAAATAGCCTAAGTTGTTGGGTTGAGTTGGCATGACACTTTGACCAATTTTGACCAAACACTAAATATCTAGTTGATGACATCTCTTAGTCATTCTAGAGCTTGAGAGAGTCGGCCAAGCAAAGGGAAAACCGGGGAAAAAAAAAGAAGGAAAAGAAGAGAGAAAAAAGAGGAAAAAGAGAAAAGTTTGGGAACTTTGCAAGGTTCAACCATTCAATCTTGATTTGGAGCTAGGAAGTGAAGCTTGCACTTGGAAGCTTGGGTTGCACCAAGAGCATAAACTAGAAAGGTTTTCCTCATCTTTACAAGCTGAAATTTTCATGAAGATTATGAAATTGTTGGATTTTGTGGTTCTTTGGTTTGATTCATGCTCATACTTAGTTTTGAAATGATTCTACTGGATTGGATTGGTTTATTTTATGTGTTTATGCCTAACCATGAATAAGAGTTAGGTTAGGTTAGGGTTTTGATTTTAAGCTTCAATGTTGAAGTTAATGCTTGTGGATTGGTGGTTGGATGCAATTAATGCTTGTTCTTAGTTTAATTTGTGAAATTTTGGTTTAAAGTTGGATGATTTTCATGCTTCAAGTTTCGCCAACAAGAGGGTTAATGATCTTGGACCACCTTGTGTGTGGTAGTGTAAATGGATGATTAATACTCCATTAGTCATTAGTAGTTCAATGATGGGAATTGATTAGAATGCATGAGGTGTAGTTGATTGGAACCAATTTAAATAAATTATGAACATTTGGTGTTAGCCATGCATTGTAGACAGCCTTAGTATAGGCTAAGATTTTTGGGCAGCATTTGCATGTTTGATATCGCTTTTGAGTCATCGGATTTGCATGTGCGTGTTTTGGGTTGATGCAATGCATTTAGTGAAAACAGAAAACAGGTTGACCAAGCGAACTTTGGCTTCTGTTGTTGATCCTTTGTGATTTGGCTTTTGGCCAAACGGAAAGTTATACCCTTCGTTCTAGCTTTCCAACGATCCGAATTTCTTGATTTGATTTGTGAGCTGAAGTTATGGTCATTTGAATCAGCCTGTCCCAAATTTCGATACTAAAATTTCTGAAACTGTTTTTGTATTTTGACCTAGAAAGAGTGAATCTGGGCAGAAATTGTCTTCATGAAAGTTGTAGCTTATTCTCTTAGCTTCGAAACGGAACCTCGTGCACTCTAATCCGATACTTGTAGCTTGAGTTATGGGTAACGGCGCATGTGGTGTCAAAACTGTCTTTACACCTTTAATGTGTGTTTTCCGCTTTCATTCCGCTCGCTCGCTTTTCCATCCAACGCCCATACATGTGTTCCTTTTGCTATTTTAAGTGTTTATAAGCCTTCTAGAGTTTTAGTTCGTTGGGTATATGCACGCCCTCGCCATTTCACATTTGAAACTGGATTTTCATATCTCGTGTGATCACGTGGACACCGAGACGCTTGTATGACCCTCCCAATTTTCTCGCTTGCTCTCGGTTATTTGGTGAGTGTCAAGTGCATGATTTGTTGACTTGTTTGACCTGTTACTTGTTTAAATTGATCGTAGTATTAAACTTGTCTAGGCGGACATGTACTTTATCTCGTCCGACCTCTTACTTGACCGACTTGTTTGCTTATACTTGTTGCACTTGAAATGACTTGTCTGACTGTACTTTAGTACTTGTTTGATGATTGAGCGTTGTCTCATCATCTTACTTATTATTTAAACATGTTGGGGACGCCCAAAACCTCATTGATAAACCTTTACCTCTGGCAAGTGGCTTGGCCGAGGGATTGGTAAATCATGGTCTTTACATATTTTCGTCACTGGAGTGCCACGACTACTTACCTAGGTATACCAGTATTACCAAATTTCCTGTTTTGACAAGCCCCGGGAAGTGGAACGTGGACTGAGATGGTTGATAAGTGGAGTTCTATATGAGTTATTAAGAAAGTTGACTGAGTGTCAACCATTTGGAATGTGATCAAGACTGTGGAACATGGCTCCCGAGAGCCCCATCCTTTATTTAATGTGTGATTAAATTTTTATTTGCATTCTTGTTCAAAATTTTGGTTACTTGTCTTGTTTAATAAAAGTGTGTATTTCTTGATCCGCATGTGCATGTTTCTCTTGGCCTCACTGAAGCTAGCTCACCCCAATTTGTTTTCCCAATGTGTTTCGAGGTGTGGCACGTGAATCGAGAAGCTAGTATTTTTGTAGGATTGCCTTGCTTTGTATAAGATTGAAATTAATAGATGAAATTTTGGGGTTTGTATTTTGTAAGAGTTTATTAGTAATTTTAAAAATTTTGATCGATGACTTTACAAATGAATGTTTGGACCGCTATTTGGGAATTCGTAGTGAGTCCCATGAGAGTTAAGTGTGTGGTCCTAACCTTTTGTTCGCCTCTAGGGAGGCTGTAAACAGATCCCATAGAAATTCCCAAATGGTCACCTGATAATGTTCCAGAAGATCAAGCCAATTATCATAAAATCAAATTCAAACGGATACTCAAACCAACCGAATGGCCAGTTTCCGGATATCAAACTCAAGTTCAATTCAAAACACCTTTTAAGCCCTCTATTTACACGTATTATGACTACATCAAAGCAGTTGGTGCAATTCTTCATTTCAAACCATTTTCTCACTCTTGGTTCATCCAGTTATTACCATCAATTACTCATGATATTTCAATGTGGTTCTACGGTGGCATGATTTTGGAGGAAACTTTGAAATAATGCCAGTCAACTTTCAAGAAGACTTCAAGATATTTGCAAAAGAAGAGAACTTCAAGGACTATACTAAAGAACAAATATTACTCCATTATTATATAAAAAATAGAATTCCATGGATTTTTTGCTGGAATTTCAACAAGAATTATTCCCAAGGGATTTACACATTTACCAGACAATTTAAGGTTAAATGGTGGGATTCAGTTAAAGAAATAAAATTTCCAATGGAAAAGGCCCCGACTCCAAAAGAAGATGAGAAGATTCATGAATTTTTGGAAACAAAGAATAGATTCCAGTGTTTAGCAGCAGAAAGTTCCAACAAAGCTGATTTCAAGAAAAATTTATTAGAAGTCTTATCCCAGATTGATGATGAAGAAATACAAAATCCAGACCTTACCCAAGAAAATGAAGATGACTGTTATGGAATATACAGTTCGATTCAATAATTGTCGGCAGCACAGTATGAAGACACCCGTGACTGAAGCTTTGATGATTTCAATGGTCACTTAGTCAAAAGAACAAAAGCACTCAGAATAAATGTGTCGGCCACTCCTAGAAGACTCCAAAAGTCTTTAGCAACAAAAGTCAAAAGTGAAGAAGAAAAATCAAAAGAAGACTCAAGTGTGTCTGCCATTTATTCAAGCATCCGATGAAAATAGTTATAAGACTTCAGCTATTATGAGGACCCGAAAATTTTATTTTTATTTGACCTATTTATTTAATTAATTATTTAATTTCTTTGAATATTTGTTTAATTGTTTTAAATAATTTTAATTACAATTACATCTTACAGTACTTCGTTTTATTTTAAAAACTATGTTTAACTATTAATTTGATTTTTCTGTGTCACTTAATTGTGAAAAATGAAAATGGGCATATTTTTCGAGACAAATATTCGGACTGAGAGTGACGTATGTTCGGAGAATAAGAATGATTGTTAGTAAATTAAGAAAAGCTAATTGAGGGATTAGAAGTGATTGATTAGGATTAAACTCCAATTGGAGCATTTTGGGACCACAAAGTAAAGTTGACTTTTGGCACCCTTAAGCAATGCTTTATGTCCTTTCTTCCATTTCTCATTTTTCACTTTTCCAAAACACACAAAACCTCTCTCTTCTCCCTCTTAGCTGCCGCAGCTCCCTTCCCCCAATTTCCCCTTCTTTTCATCTTCATAAACCTCCATTAAACCTTCACAAATCAACTCCAAAACTCCATCAATCATCCAAGGGAGCTTGAGTAGTCTTTCCACACTACAAACTTGGAGTTTGAGGAGCACCAAGAGAGGGAGGTAGAACCGGTTAGGGGGCTTGGAAAGGAAGGAGTCTTACACATCTCAAGCTTGAATTTCCTTGAGCTATTTGAGGTAAAAGTGCTCCAACAAAACCCTAATTCCTTTGCTCTAATTGTTTAGTTTTGAAGCTTGTAGCTTCTTGTTTGTTTTTGAGTTGGTTTTGGGTGGTTGAAGTGGGCTCTATGAACTCCCACCTTTCTTGTTATTGGAGTGCCATGATGTTTGCGTGTGTGTGATGGAATGAATTTGTGATGAATTCGTGGAAGTTAGAAAGTTAGGAAGAAAGGAGGAAGGAAATGTTATTTTTACCGGTTTATTTTTTGATTTTTATGCCCTGTTTTGGTCTTGTTGAACATTACCTTCCCACACGAATTTTTAGCTAAATTTTGGTACAAATGTAGCTCACATACTAAGGTTTATGTCTGCAAAATTTAGTGTTTTTCTAATATCATTTCGTTGCTCAACTGATGTTTCAAGATTGCCTCTTTAATCTGGAAAATTTTCACAGCTTTGAGCACTGTTTGGATTCATTTCGGTTTAACATTCATTTGTCTGAATTTATTGCTGAAATTTGGTGTGAACCTATCCTTTATATGGTAGTTTTGGTGTACCAAATTTGATAATTTTTGGACAAGAAACCGTCACTCAAACAAGGCCTATAATTTTGCCCTGCAAATCTGGAAAACAGAAATTTCAGAATTTCCAACCCACCCTGTTTGAACTGCTATAATTTCTTGCTCGAGTGTTGGAATTGAGTGCCATTGGTGGATTTTGAAACTTCTTACCTAGGACTTTAAACTGTATAAATTTGAGAGGCCAATTCATTTTCGGTAATTTGGTGAATTTTCAAAGTGGGCTGGTCGACCAACCTGACGTGCCCTATTTTGGTACTGTAGTAGTTTCTTTCTCAAAAATTTGGGCAATTTCTACCCAGAATTTTAACTAGGTGTCTTCTGCAAAGTTTTAGAACGTTCAAAGAGGTTTCCAACGGTACCAAGTGTGTGAAATTTGGACTTATATAACTCAAGTTGCGATTTTTCAAAAATTTCTGCCCAAGTAGGAAGTTGAACAAATTTTCAGATTTGAACTTGAAAACCTGGACACACTTTATACACTTGGAAACTGACCTTCCCGTGGGAGTCTATTGCTAAAACTTGACAGGATTATATTCTATATATAGAAGAGTATGTGTACCAAATTTGATGTCAATCCAATGTGTTTCGACCTCCAAATGATTTACCAAAGTCGGCCTTGTAAATCTGGAAACCTGCTTCATCGCAGCTGTCCCTGCTCGTTTCTAACGACCGTCATTTTACCAAGAGTCGAAATTGAGTGCCGCCAGCAGAATTTGAAAATAGACTTGAAGAGCTTTCTAACGGTATAACCCTTGCACACTAAATCCATTCCTACGAAGCTATAGTGATTCTTGAAAATGAATGAAAATTCTGCCTGCTTTTCCTGATTTTGTCTCAAAGAGCCACTTAATCTCCAAAATTTACTTCCCTACTTTGTTAATTTGCCTTTGATGTTTTCTCACGACTTTTAGAGGGTTGAATCTAGTTTCCAACGGCTCAAGCCTTGCCCAATTCCGATGTGTAAAACTTTAGTTATGAATTTTTTTGAAAGTGCCAATTAGTTGAACCAGCTTATCTAAACTTCAAATGCACCGCTTGGCATACCGCTCGCTGGTCTGTTAGTGATTAAAATTTGTCCTCGTGATCAAAGTTTCCTCGAGGAAGGACTTGTGGAAGTGTAATCCGCCCGTGTGAATAATTACTTGCTCTTTTGACTTGGTGAGTGTTCAAGTGCATGTTTAATTGCTTTAAATGATGTAAATAAATTGAAAGCATGCTTGTGTTCCTCAGTGAGCGTGTGCTTTATCGTGCTCACATTCTTGAATTGTCTCAAAATGAGCTTAACTATTTAAAGGGTTAATTGTTTGACTGCTTGATTTGATTGAACTGTTTATATTATTTATAACCGGGGATCGCCCAAACCCTATCGGGATCCCTTCACCTTGTCCGCAATGTGGGCTGGGGCAAGGTAACCATGGGTTTTACCGCTTAAAGTAACGCCGCTTGGAACAAATCCACCGGCATACCATAGTGGGTTGCCAAACACTATTCAAATTTAGGAGTTCGCCCGGGCCAAGGGGTGTAAGTAGACGGGAGAGGGAGAAAAGTGATGAATATGGACTGTGAGAGTGAGTGGTTGACGGAGTGTCAACATGTGGTTTGAATTGATGCTGGTGAAGAAAATAATTGCAGAGAATTGTGGATGTGGAGCCGCAACCGTATCCTTAAATTGTATTGTTTAAAAGTTTTATTGCTAAATTCAATCGTATGGCTCTTTTATTGTCTTATTAATTTATTTAAATGCTTGAGTTACCCTGCATGTTTTCTTGGTCTCACCGAGTTTTAGTTCACCCCAATTTGTTTTCCAATGTGTTTTGAGGTGAGCACGTGAATCGAGAAAGTTAGTACTTTTGTAGTATTTTCTCATTTTGTATAAGATTGGAATTAATGGATAAATTTGATGGTTTATTGTACTTTGGAGTTGTTATCAATGTAACTTTGATAAAATTCTGGGGTTTGTATTTTGTGAAAGTTTATTAGAAATTTTAATATCTTTTATTGATGATTTTACGAATAAATGTTTGAATCGATATTTGGGATTTCGTAGTGAGTCCCGACGAGAGTTGGGCAGATGGTCCGCCGAACCCCTTCGGTTCGCCTTTGGGGAAGGTGGGGCTGTCACACAAATTGCTATATAAGATAGGTACAAGACAGCTTTCAATGTCTCCTTTGGTCAATATCAATGGAAAGTTATGCCCTTTGGTCTCAAGAATTCACCCTCAGAATTTCAAAAAATTATGAATGATATATTTAATCCTTACTCAACATTCATTATAGTCTATATAGATGATGTGTTAATATTTTCAGACTCAATAGAAAAGCATTTTAAACATTTAGAGATTTTCAACAAAATAGTTAAACAAAATGGGTTAGTACTATCTGAATAAAAAATGAGTTTATTTCAAACAAAAATTAGATTTCTCGGACATGATATTCATGAAGGGCAATTCAAACCAATAGGTAGATCATTAGAATTTGCCAGATTTAAGAATAATATGTGAGCCATTATATTCAAGATTAAGAAAAAATCCTAAACCATGGACTCAAGAGCATACTAAAGCAGTTCAAAGAATAAAACAGATAATTAAACGATTACCATTCTTAGGCATTCCCCATCCTAATGCATTCATGATTGTAGAAATTGATGCATCTGAGTTAGGCTATGGAGGCATACTCAAACAAAATAAAAAAATCACTTCATATCAGCATATGCATGATTCAAAAGATTATTCCAGATATACTGAACAACTAGTTCGATATCACTCTGGTATTTGGATTGGATCTCAAAAGAATTATTCAACAATAAAAAAGGAAATATTATCTATAGTTTTATGCATTTCAAAATTTTAAGATGATTTAATAAACAAAAGTTTTTTACTTAGAATAGATTGCAAAGCAGCAAAAGATGTTTTACAAAAGGATGTGAAAAATATAGTTTCAAAACAAGTTTTTGCTCGATGACAAGCTATATTATCTAATTTTGATTTTGATATAGAATATATCAAGGGAGAACAAAATTCACTTCGAGATTTCTTGACTAGAGAATTTTTTGCAGGGCAATGTCGAAAAGACCAGAATTTAGGCCAGAGTATAAGCCTATTCGGTCTCAATTAACTTATTCAAGCATACCCAGTCCTTCTCCCTCTTCTCAAACTATAATACCTACTCAAGCCCTTGTTCCGAGAAATATGTCTCCAATTACTTACATTAGCGCTATTAGAACACCTTCTCCCCTTACTCAAAAAATTAATCTCAGACCTGAAACATCAAAACCCTATATTCCAAGACCCAATATTTCCTCCCCTTCATCAAGCAGCCAGCCAATACAAGCTAACAAATCAGTATATTACCAAAACTATTTTTCCAAAATAGATGAAAGTCTTATTGGAGAAATAGAACCAGCTTATTACAACAAATCTTATCCTGGGCTTATTCAAATTTTCTTTTATCCCAATTTATTCCATTTTTCTGAAACCCCTTTTAAAACCAGAAAAATTTACGAGAAAATTCTCATAGAAACAGATTCCATAGAAATTTCCCAAATGGTCACCTGATAATGTTCCAGAAGATCAAGTCAATTATCATAAAATCAAATTCAAACGGATACTCAAACCAACCGAATGGCCAGTCTCCGGATATCAAACTCAAGTTCAATTCAAAACTACTTTTAAGTCCTCTGTTTACACGTATTATGACTACATCAAAGCAGTTGGCGCAATTCTTTATTTCAAACCATTTTCTCACTCTTGGTTCATCCAGTTATTACCATCAATTACTCATGATATTCCAATGTGGTTCTACAATTGGTGGCATGATTTTGGAGGAAACTTTGAAATAATGCCAGTCAACTTTCAAGAAGACTTCAAGATATTTGCAAAAGAAGAGAACTTCAAGGACTATACTAAAGAACAAATATTACTCCATTATTATATAAAAAATAGAATTCCATGGATTTTTTGCTGGAATTTCAACAAGAATTATTCCCAAGGGATTTACACATTTACCAGACAATTTAAGGTTAAATGGTGGGATTCAGTTAAAGAAATAAAATTTCCAATGGAAAAGGCCTCGACTCTAAAAGAAGCTGAGAAGTGTCAGGAATTTTTGGCAACAAAGAACAGATTCTAGTGTTTAGTAGCAGAAAGTTCCAACAAAACTGATTTCAAGAAAAATTTATTAGAAGTCTTATCCCAGATTGATGATGAAGAAATACAAAATCCAGACCTGACTCAAGAAAATGAAGATGACTGTTATGGAATATACAGTCCGATTCAATAATTGTCGGCAGCACAGTATGAAGACACCCGTGACTGAAGCTTTGATGATTCCTTTGGTCACTTAGTCAAAAGAACAAAAGCAGTCAGAATAAATATGTCGGCCACTCCTAGAAGAATCCAAAAGTCTTTAGCAACAAAAGTCAAAAGTGAAGAAGAAAAATCAAAAGAAGACTCAAGTGTGTCTGCCATTTATTCAAGCATCCGATGAAAACAGTTATACGACTTCAGCTATAAATAGGAAAGACTCAAGACCAAAGGGGCAGCGCCAATTCATCGCCAATTTCATCACCAATCCTTCAGCCTCAAAAGTCTCTAGCTCTTTCTACAAATTGTTCTCCAGTTTTTATATTTTGTCTTTTGAAAAATTCATTCAAATTTCAAAGTCTGTATCCGAATTTCATGAGAAGAATATCTTCTGCAAAATCTTTTGTAAGTCAAAATTCTATTAAATATATATTATTCCAAGAATTTATTTTTCAATTACATATCATTGCATCTCATTTCATCATGTCAGTTACTAGATATCGTTTAAATCTTGGATTAAAGATAACTAGAGATATAATTCAAGGGTTAGAAACTGCCCTCAAATATACAAATCCTCCAACTCATATTAAAGAAGAGTATGAAAGATTATTATTTCAAGAATATAAAATAAAACAAAGATTGTTAAATCAATTGATCACATTAAGTACTGTTTAAATATTTCATTATCAGTCTACATATTTTATCCTGGGAGTGGATCTGGTATCAGAGCCAGATTAGCTTGTTGGTCTTATTTAAAATAAAAAAATTAATCATATAAAGATTTGATAATCTTTAAATGTTATAGATGGTCAGCCTTTGGATGCGTTGGTCAGCGACAGTTTGAGTTGTAAGTCCGTGGTCCCGCTAGTGGTCCCTGTAACATTAGAGAAAATCATAACTTTAATATGGCTAGTTTTTATCTAAGATAGGATCAATGAGACAATCTGGTAATGATAGTCGGACTCAATCTTTGGAAGAAATAGATAGACAGGATGATGTCGTAAATAATATTGATATTAATATTGAAAAGATTGAACAAAGACTAAGTAATTGGACTATTCCAGATTTAAAGGTTCATAAAGTTTACAAAATCGGAACATTAGAATTTTTCCAAGATTATTCAATTAAATTAACAGAACAAACAATCTCTTTGAGAAAGAATCATGAAGTCATTAGATTACTCAATAAAGAATCAATTACAAGACATGCAAGTAAATATAGATATCTGCATATTGGTATGGTTCAAATTGCTGTAAAACCTTTACATAGACTTGGTTTAGATTCTCCAATATTACTTTGTTTACGTGACGCTAGACATACCTCTTTTCAAAATTCTTTAATTGGTTTAATAGAATCAAATTTAGAAACTGGTCCTGTTTACTTTAATCTGTTATCCAAACTTTACTATAGATTTAACTGATGAAAATATTCTCTCTGCATTAACTTTAAATATTCGAACATAAAATACAGAATTTGTGGAAAATTCAAAATCTTTAGCAATCATATATAGAGTTGCATATAAGGTTATGAAGACTATAATAAATCCAAGAGCTTTACATATGCCAATTAAAGGAGAGACTATGTTACTAGAAGCCAATCTAGAACATTCAAATGTTTTTATTCCAAAAAGATTAAGCTGGGATAGTATTACAAATAGTACAAAATGGAATTTAGAAAAAATAGTAACTCCTAAAGTAATAAAAAGGGAAAATAATAATATTCAAAATATTGTAGAGTTACCCGATGGAACTATAGAGATTGAGTATTCAAAACAGAGGTAATTTACAGCCACTAGACCTTCAACCTCTTCAATTAATACTAAAATAAATCTAGAAGAAGTAGACTTTAAACCAAATATTCCAAAAACAAGATATAGACAAGAAGATGAAGAATCTGAATATTCTCCTACTCAATCAGAAATGATCATTAAAAATAACTAATCGTATAATACAAAGAATTATTTTTGTTCTTGCTCAAAACGATTTTCAAACTTCTTGATCAAGTACTTTAGTTGTAATCCCTTCTTCATTAATAAATACAGGGAATAACTGGGTTATAAATGGTGTACCTGAAATAACTTCTTGGTGTAAATCTTTTACTAGAATAAAATTATTTTGAAAACAAATTTTATTTCTACAAACATGTACATTAGATAATTTATAATTAACTTCTAATCTTTCCCCATTGGCTGTTCTTAACAAACTGCGCCGTTTTGCGCTAGGGTTATCTGGGGCTTTTATTTTCTTTTTTCTTTTTTCTTTTTTCCACTTTTTTAGCATTTGTTTTTCTCTTTTAAGAAAATATATCACTACTTTGCTCCTCCATCTTGCTTATCAGTTCACTCCATTACCTCATTATTACTTTCCTGTACATATGTGTTTGGAAAGTAGATTATTTGGGATAATTTTGTGAAATAAATACTGTAGCACTGATGTGATGTACGTGATAGTTGAAAATTGTATCGATAATACGAGTAAAAAATGTTGGATAAATAATATCAATCCAAACAAGGTAATTCATATATTGATGCAACCAAAAATATATTGATGCTATAGCTATCCAATATAATGGGGAGAACAATTTGCTTTTTGGTACAAATAATTCATATCACTTAATGTTACATAAAAATTATCCTTTATATAATTAATTTTTAATTTTGAAACTACTCAAATCCACTCGTTTTTCTCTATCATGATTTTAAATACAACGACTCACATCTCCTCTTTTTTTTCTTCTATCATGATTTTACATACAATAACTTCCTCAACAAAAAAAAAAGAAGTACTTATAGATTTTTTAAATAGGCACATACATGTTCTAACATGATTTTACATACAATATCTTATTGTGAGAAATATGCCAATTAATTAATTATACATTTTTGGAATAATCACATACTTAGGATGCGTTTAGGGGTGGTAACAAGTCGAGTTAAATTCGAACACTAATGTATTGGAGTTCGAGTTCAAATTGTGTTATCAAAACTAGAGTTCGACGAATCATTGATTTCAAAACTCAAGCTCGACTCATGTAAAATATGTTGGAGATATTACAAAAGAAATGGCTAAATATTACAACGTATAAGATACTAAAGATGGCTTCAAATCGTGATTCTAAATCAATTTCCTTTAGAATTTATTCGTCAAGAATTTGTGTGCAAAGAATTTGGACAAATATGCTTTACGCTAATTTGAATTGTGTTTATCTTCCACTTTCACATTAAGTAAGGCAAACCTACATGAACTATAGTATTCTTTTACAAAAAATTTTAAGCAGTAAAAAAGTGATATTCTGTAGCAAATCATCATTTACTTGACCTTGTATAGATGAATTTAAAAAATGATGAAGTGTTGCAACTTTTATCATACATTTGTGACTTTCTCTTGAATTGTATTGGTCAAAAGGTTCTTTAACATTAAGGGAAAATCGTATGATTGGTCCCTCATATTTTGGAGTCGTCTCTTTTCAATCCCTCACATATAAAATGAAAAAATTTAATCCCTCACAAACTTAAATTGCATCATTTTTGTTCCTTCGCTCATTTTAAACTCAATTACAAGGGTAAAATTTGAACGGTTAAAACCCTGAATGCATTTAACCACTCCATCAATAAATAAAATAAAAAAAGGAAAGGGAAAAAGTTTCAAGTTCCATTTCATGGCTTTAAATCTTTGAGCATCAAAGCAAGGTATTTAATTGATGAAAGAAAAGGAGCCAATCAGTATAGGTATTTACACATTAGTATGGTTCAAATTGCTGTTAAACCCTTACATAGATTTGGTTTAGACTCTCCTATTTTACTTTGTTTACGAGATGCTTAGAAAGCATAATCTTGTTTTAGCATTAAAAATAACTAATCGTATAATACAAAGAATTATTTCTGTTCTTACTCAAAACGATCTTCAAACTTCTTGATCAAGTACTTTAGTTGTAATCCCTTCTTCATTAATAAATACAGGGAATAACTGGGTTATAAATGGTGTACCTGAAATAACTTCTTGGTGTAAATCTTTTACTAGAATAAAATTATTTTGAAAACAAATTTTATTTCTACAAACATGTACATTAGATAATTTATAATTAACTTCTAATCTTTTCCCATTGGCTCCTCTTAATTTTTCAGTAGTTTTCTCAAAATATTTAGTTGGAACTAATCATTCTCTTATACAATTGAAGTCGGTTCTTGAATCTAATAAGAAAATAATATTTAAGTGAATTTCTTTATTAATGTTTATTTTTACTGGAATATACCATCTTTGAAATTTCACTTCTTGAATTATAGCAATTAAATATTCGTTATTATGCATCTCTATTTTTTCTTCTAATTTTTCTTTTCATTTCTTTAGACTATTTAAGTAATTGTACTTATGCTTGCGAAGCTAATAATTGATATTTCATCTCATAATTTTCTGTTTTAATAAGTTTTAATTCTTCCATAATTTGCATAATTTGCTATTACTTTGGTTAATAGCAATTTTGACATGAAAAATATGAGGTAGTTGCCATTCTTGGCATAAGAATCTCAAAAGATAAAAATAACATAATGTTATTGCAATCACATTATATTGAAAAGATTCTTAGCAAGTTTAATCAAAGTGATTATATCCCAACCCAATATCATTGGATCTTAGAATAAATTTTGTGAAAAATGAAGAAGATCTTATAATTGGATGAAGATAATTTTGAGCAAGAACATAAATAATTCTTTGTATTATACGATTAGTTATTTTTAATGCTTAAAACAAGCTTATGCTTTCTAATCATGAAAATGTATGATACTTGAATAACAAATTCTGGAAGAATTATAAAATTGAAACTTACAATGTCTGTGTAAACGATAGCCTTCACTTCATATTACAAACTTGTAATTTAAATCTTGAACACACCTTTCACTCAAGATGGAAAGAAATTTTAAAAACTGGGAGAACATACAAGAGAAAGTTTTTGGAGAGCTAACAATTTCGATTCCTTCTTCTGTCATGAACTTCTTCTATTCATAGCTGAATTCTTGCAACCTGGTTTCCTTGGATGTTCTTGTGGATGGCCGACAACTTTATTTTGCTTTTTGAATCTCTTGGTAAGTTATGATGCATTATTTGACTAGTGTGGTATGATACTTATTTTACTTTTGACTTCTTTGCACATGAAGTTAAAACCTTTAAATTCAGTGCTTTGAATCATGTTAGACAATCTTGACTTTACTTTTGAATAATAGCTATCTTAACTAAATCTTGAATTATCGCACCAAACTGTATATGCCATAACAATTATCTTCATTTTCTTGTGTTGAATCCGATTATGTACTTCTTCTCATCAATCAGATGGGACTTCTAATAAATTCTTCTTGAAATCGCTTTGCTTGAGCTCTGCCATAAGGCATTGGAATCTATTTTTTGTTGCTATAATAATTCACCCTTTAAAGCAAATCTTTGTCAAGAAAAATTAATAACTACAAAGGAAATAAATAAAATTTTTCAACAAAATAATTATACAAATCAAACGTTAAATACAATAGCAAATCAATTAGATGAACTATCTAATATGAAGCCAGTATTTTCTATGACTACTCCACCAAATGATGAATTGGCGATGCCCCTTGGTCTTGAGTCTTTTATTTATAGCTGTGATGTACCCCACTTTCCCAAAGAACCAAAGGGGTCGGCGAGCCACCTTAACTCACTGGGACTCACTACTAACACCCAAATAGCGATCCAAACATTCATTCGTAAAGTCATCAATAAAAGATATTAAAATTTCTAATAAACTCTCACAAAATACAAACCCCAAAATTTCATCAAAGTTACATTGACAACAACTCATTGATAACAATTTCAAAGTACCTTAAACCATCAAATTTATCCATTAATTTCAATCTTATACAAAATGAGGAAATCCTACAAAAGTACTAACTTTTTCAATTCACGTGCCTTACCTCGAAACCTGTTAAGGAAAACAAATTGGGGTGAGTTGACGCTCACTGAGGTCAAGAGAAACATGCACAGCAACTTAAAGCAATTAAATAAATTAATAAAACAATAAAAGAGCCAAACAGTGAATTTAGCAATAAAACTTTTAAACAATACAATTTAAGGATACAATTGCCTGGCTCCATGTTTCCGTAATTTTCTGCAATTATTTTCTTCACCGATCAATTCAAGCCACATGTTGACACTCCGACAACCACTCACTCTCACAGTCCATATTCATCACTTTTCTCCCTCTCCCGTCTACTTACACCCCCTTGACCGGCCCAACTTCTAAATTTGAATAGTGTTTGGCAACCCACTATGAGGTATGCCAAGTCGGTGGACTCATTCCAACCGACGCATACTTTAAGCAAGATAAGACCCATGGTTCACCCAACCCTTGCCCTAGCCCCTGTTGCCGGACAAGGTGAAGGGATCCCCGATAGGGTTTGGGCGTCCCCACAGTCATAAACAATTCAAACAGTTCAATCAAGTCAAGCAGTCAAACAAGTAACCATTTAAACAGTTAAGCTCATTTTGAGACAATTCAAGAAGGTGAGCGCGATAAAGTACACGCTCACCGAGGAACACAAGCATGCTTTCAATTTATTTACATCATTTAAAACAATTAAACATGCACTTGAACATTCACCAAGTCAAAAGAACAAGTAATTGATCACACGGGCGGATTACACTTCCACAGGTCCTTCCTCGAGGAAACTTTGATCACCTGAAGACAAATTTTAATCACTAACTAGGCCAAGCGAGTTGGTATGCCAAGCAGTGCATTTGAAGTTTAGAAAACTAGTTCCACTAATTCGCACTTTCAAAGAAAATTCATAACTAAAGTTTTACACATCGGAATTGGGCAAGGCTTGAGCCGTTGGAAACTAGATTCAACCCTTTAAAAGTCGTGAGAAAACATCAAATGCAAATTAACAAAGCAGGGAAGTAAATTTTGGAGATTAAGTGGCTGCTGAGACAAAATCCAGGAAAACATGCAGAATTTTCAGTCATCTTTCAAGAATCACTGTAGCTTGTAGGAATGGATTTAGTGTGCAAGGGTTATACCGTTAGAAAGCTCTTTGAGTCTATTTTCAAATTCTGCTGACGGCACTCAATTTTGACTCTCGAGCGCGGAATGACAGTCGTTAGAACAGAACAGGACAGGCTGCCTGATGAAGCAGGTTTCCAGATTCACAGGGCCGATTTTGGTAAATCATTTGGAGGTCGAAAACACATTGTATTGACACCGAATTTTGTACAAATACTCTTCTATATATAGACTACAATCCTGTCAAGTTTCAGCCATAGACTCCCACGGGAAGGTCATTTTCCAAGTGTATAAAGTGTGTCCAGGTTTTCAAGTTCAAATCTGGAAATTTGTTTAACTTCCTACTTGGGCAGAAATATTTGAAAAATCGTAACTTGAGTTATATAAGTCCAAATTTCACACACTTGGTACCGTTGGAAACCTCTTTGAATGTTCTAAAACTTTTCAGAAGACACCCAGTCAAAATTCTAGGTAGAAATTGCCTGGATTTTCGAGAAAGAAACTGCTACAGTACCAAAATAGGGCACGTCAGGTTGGTCGACCAGCCTACTTTGAAAATTCACCAAACATTACAGAAAATGAATTGGCCTCTCAAATTTATACAGTTTAAATTCCTAGGTAATAAGTTTTAAAATCCACCAATGGCACTCAATTCCAACACTCGAGCAAGAAATTATAGCAGTTCAAACAGGGTGGGTTGGAAATTCTGAAATTTTTGTTTTCCAGATTTGCAGGGCATAATTATAGGCCTTGTTTGAGTAACGGTTTCTTGTCCAAAAATTACTAAATTTGGTATGCCAAAACTACCATATAAAGTCTAGGTTCACACTAAATTTGAGCCATAAATTCAAACAAATGAATGTTAAACCGAAATGAATCCAGACAGTGCTCAAAGCTGTGAAAATTTTCCAGATTAAAGAGGCAGTTTTGAAACATCATTTGAGCAACGAAATGGTACTAGAAAAACACCAAATTTTGCAGACATAAACCTTAGTATGTGAGCTACATTTGTACCAAAATTTAGCTAAAAATTCGCATGGGAAGGCAATGTTCAATGAGACCAAAACAGGGCATAAAAATCAGAAAATAAACCGACAAAATAACATTTCCTTCCTCCTTTCTTCCTAACTTTCTAACTTCCATGAATTCATCACAAATTCATTCCATCACACACACACACACATCATGGCAGTCCAATAACAAGAAAGGTGGGAGTTCATATGTAAGGGCCGTAATGAAACCTAACCTTTAATTGGACTTTTCGTGAGTCGTTTTGTAATTTCATTACTGCATGTCCAAGATCCTGTAAATTTTAAAAACCAACGAAAGATTTTTCAACAATAGACCAAGTAAGTAATTAAAACCCCTTAAATAAAATTAGGGAATGACCATACTTAATACGAATCATCCTAAAACTATGACAGTTGTATACTAAACCTTAAGTGTTTCTTTCTTCTTCCAATTTCCAACCGGTTTTACTTCCATCAATTTTAACCGACATGATCACGAATGGAACCAATTCATTCCAGCCAAATATCGGATCAATCCTAGCAAGATTGAATCTACAATTCCCTCCAAGCCAAATTCGAAATTCTCTCCAAGAAAATTCAGCAAAGAACCAGTCAGCCTCTCCTCTTTCCATGGCTGCCACTTGTCGAATTGTGCTAAAATCAGCTAAGTATGCCATTCTTCCTTTCAACCGGCAGCATGATGAACTTGGGGTAAGGAGATTTTAGACTTCATTAGCCCAAGCTAATGATGCCCACCGTCCTTAATGCCCAATGCATGAAAGGATTTTTGCCATTTGGCATTCATTTCAGCAAAGTTTTGTTCACTTGAGCAAGGAATTTCAGATTTCTACTCTCCTCCCTAGGCTGTCGAAAATTTCCTCAGATTTTATCTTCTATTCCTTTTTCCACTCACTCCAAATCACTCTCACACATTCACTTCAGCACTTTCTCTCCAAGTCTCAACCGAGAAGCTCCTCTCCACTCACACACTTCACTTGAAATTTTCCTTCAAGCTCTCACCGAGAACTCTACCTCTCCCTCCATTACTTGACTTTTCTTGACCCATCAAACCTTGCACCAAGAGTTGATCTTGGCTACAAGCTGCTGGAAACAAGTTTAAAATCTGGAAGAACTAAGCTGGTCATCTTCCATCCGAATCTAAGGCAAGCCAAAGGTAAACCCTATTCACTTTTGTGAACTTCCTAGATAGTTTGGAGCTCTTTCCCTTAGCTTATTTATTTTTTCTTGAAGCTGGAAAACAAAATTGATTCAACACCCAAGCAGCTTTGTTCATCCGTTTTGTTCAACCAAACAAAAGGTAAGTTGTAGCTTCTTAAATGGTTCCATCCGCAGCTTAGCTCCATTCTCAGCATTATTTCATTTTCTTGTAGCTGGACCACTTGTGCATTTGTTTTTGAGACCAATTGAAGGTAGGAATTCCCTCTACATTCCCTTCGAATGATGAAGCTGTTTTACCTTCTAGAAATATTATCTTGCTTCCTTAAGCTGCGATGCATATACTAGTAAGTTAAAATCCTGCTTTGCACGCATATATCATCTTATTATGTTGCTAGAGATTCTGGTGGACTGATGAGGGATATCACTTTGATGTCTCTAAACTGACCAAACTTTAAAACCATGGAAATGTCCTACTTCCTCCATGCATGATGGCCGAACCTATTCTTGTACTTAGTGGTGGGTTAATAACTATGATTACTTGCTGCTTTGGAAGGGATGTAAGCTGATGAGTTTTGCCCTACTCCATCCGAATCTGCTCTTGCTAAAACTTGTTGAAAAATCAAATCATTCATGTGGTTTTGGTCGGTTAGACTTGGTTAAAATTTTCATGAACTAGATGTTTTAACCAGACCAAGCATGAACCTTTCATTTCTCCTTAAAATCTATATGTATCTATTTTTCCTTCCTTGAAAAATAATCGGTCAGCCCAAAACAAATTAAAAACTAAATGCATGTTGGTACTTTCAACCCTTGAAGCTCTTGAATGTCTAAGCTGGAAATGATGGTTGTGATCAAAAATCTTGAGCATTATTCATTCAAGAATCGTGTTAAAATTTCTGCTTGACAATCTATTAAAGCTGCCTTGCATGTTTTTCAACTTTCATGAATCGTTGATGAACTTAAAGCTTGATATATCATTGTTTTGAGTAATGTGTGAATACTTAATGTTGTATGCATGTAACCGTGAGCTTTCAATGGATGTACTAGCTGCTTAAGAGCTTGAATAGCTTGCTGGAACTGAATGCAAACACCTAACCATGTGCAAATAAAACTGTTTTCAAAATACCAAAACCAGAAATTTTAACAAGAAACCAGAAACTTAAACCAACCAGAACAGAATGTTCATATCTCTTGATTTATAACCTCAAATCACGAGCCGCTTGTGGCATTCAAAACTAGACTCATAGGGCTTCGATTTGGTATATCGTACGCACCGTAGTTCATTTTCTAGACGACATAGCAAACAAATGAAATCGCTGAAATTTCAACTTGAGAATGCTGGAATTGAGTTCAAAATATTTTTGGGAACAAGTTTGATGTAATTTTGAACCAAAACGAGTTTTAATGTTGCTAAAGGAAAGTTTCGTTTTCCTATTATTTCAAAGCTATACCAATTCCCAAACAAGATTTCCAACTTAATTTGTATCAAATCATGAACCTTAGGGTTTCTCATGCAAACTTTTAAAAAAAACCCTCGATCAAGAAATTTTTGTCCAAACAAACTTGATTTTTTTTCCAAAACTTGACTCGTTTAAAATCTCGTAAAGGAATTGTACCCACACAAGACCCAAACGAGCAAATTTCAAGGTCGTAATCTTCTGAAAAGAACCTCACGAAAAATATCTTTCGACAACGAACGACCTCAAAACCATACCGCAATTTTTCCATCATAATATCTTCCATTATTGAAATCTTTAAAAGATAGTTTATTTTCTTCAAACCTATTTCAAATCCTCGAAATTTCCAAGTTTTCATACTTACGTGTCTTGACCTAAAATATATATATATATTTTCAGAACTTCAGTTACCAAGGTTCATATCGCCGTAATGCTATAATAAATACTCGTTAGTTATATAAAAACTACTTTCTTATTTATAACAGAAGTGAATTGGTCAAAATTGATTTTAAAAGTTAAATTATATTTACCTCAGGATCGGCCGGTGACCAAGTCGAGGACGTTGACATCGAAACCTTCGACACAACCTTGCCCTAGTTAAGGTGAGGGTTCCAAATTTGTTGTTAAATGTTTTGTTTAAAAGATGCCACATGTTGGAATTGTATTTGTTGTTAAATGTTACTCGTTGATTGAAGCACGTAATTACTAAGTGTTATTTGCCAATTAACGTGTTAATGTTGAATAGTATATGATGCCTTGGTTGAATTATTCAAAACCATTGATCAAAAGGAGGAGATCGTGTGTGTACTTATCGCACTGACCCTCTCATTTTACAAATGATTTAGAAAGACCATAATTGTGTATGTGCCTGTTAAATGTGCATGAGTGATAAGCCTTGCGAATGTGCATATTGGCTTCGGCGGGATCCCAAACCCAGGCGAATCGGCCTATTCCGAGCCGGCAATTAGGGCTTGGTCGGGTACGTCGACGGACCCTGGGGAATGAAATGAAAGGTTACCTCGAGTGTACACCACCTAATGAATATTGGATGTCCGGGCGAAAGTCGGTGTAAGGGTTGGAGATTGGGAAGCGGTCGAAGAAGTGCTATTGACAACATGGAAGCAATGTATCCTTCCACAATGAATGTTATTGATGCTTCCAATGTGATATTGAAATTCAATGTTTCATGAAATGCTTGAAGGAAAAAATGCTGTTGTGAAAAATTTTCCTTATATGATTGATTAAATAAAGCATGTTTTACTTAATGTGATAATTGTTATGTGTTGGGACTCTCATTGGGCTTGTGAAGCTCACCCCATATTTTTTTCCCTCCTGTGATTCCAGTGTTTGACTCGGCAGGATTGAGTGGTTGGATTTTGTTGATTGTAACCTTACCTTTATTAAGACTAATGATGTCAAATCCCTTTGGTTAATATTACCTAGGAATTGTGTATCCTAGATGGTTGATGTTGAATTTTAGTTTGAACCGTATAACCGCTTTTAAAACATATTGAGTTGTCCAAATTGATTGATTGAGTCTGGCGTGAAGCTAGGCCGGTCATGATTCGGGTTCGCCTTGGGAGTCGTATGCCTACATCATAGAGCCCACTTCAACCACCCAAAACCAACTCAAAAACAAACAAGAAGCTACAATATTCAAAACTAAACAATTAGAGCAAAGGAAATTCAAGCTTGAGATGTGTAAGACTCCTTCCTTTCCAAGCCCCTAACCGGTTCTACCTCCCTCTCTTGGTGCTCCTCAAACTCCAAGTTTGTAGTGTGGAAGACTACTCAAGCTCCCTTGGATGATTGATGGAGTTTTGGAGTTGATTTGTGAAGGTTTAATGGAGGTTTTTGAAGATGAAAAGAAGGGAAAATTGGGGAAGGGAGGTGCGGCAGCTAAGAGGGAGAAGAGAGAGGTTTTGTGTGTTTTGGAAAAGTGAAAAATGAGAAATGGAAGAAAGGACATAAAGCATTGCTTAAGGGTGCCAAAAGTCAACTTTACTTTGTAGTCCCAAAATGCTCCAATTGGAGTTTAATCCTAATCAATCACTTCTAATCTCTCAATTAGCTTTTCTTAATCTACTAACGATCATTCTTATTCTCCGAACGTACGTCACTCTCAGTCCGAATATTTGTCTTGAAAAATGTGCCCATTTTCATTTTTCACAATTAAGTGACAGAAAAATCAAATTAATAGTTAAACATAGTTTTAAAAATAAAAGCGAAGAATCAGAAAATGTAATTGTAATTAAAATGATTTAAAACAATTAAAAAAATATTCAGAGAAATTAAATAATTAATTAAATAAATAGGTCAAATAAAATAAAATTTTCGTCCTACAATAGTCAAGTCTTATAACCTGCATTTTCATGGATGCTTGAATAAATGGCAGACACACTTGAGTCTTCTTTTGATTTTTCTTCTTCACTTTTGACTTTTGTTGCTAAAGACTTTTGGAGTCTTCGAGGAGTGGCCGACACATTTATTCCGAGTGCTTTTGTTCTTTTGACTAAGTGACCAAAGGAATCATCAAAGCTTCACCAGGTGTCTTCATACTTGTATACCGACAATTATTGAGATCTGATCAGAGTATTCCATATGATCATCTTCATTTTCTTGAGTCAGTCTGATTTTGTATTTCTTCATCATCAACTGGGATAAGACTTCTAATAAATTTTTCTTGAAATCGGTTTGTTGGAACTTTCGCTACTAAACACTGAATCGCTTCTTTGTTGCCAAAATTCATGAATCTTCTCGACTTCTTTGGAGTCGAGGCCTTTTCCATTGGAAATTTTATTTCTTTAACTGAATCCCACCATTTAACCTTAAATTGTCTGGTAAATTTGTAAATCCCTTGGGAATAATTCTTGTTGAAATTCCAGCAAAAAATCCATGGAATTCTATTTTTTATATAATAATGGAGTAATATTTGTTCTTTAGTATAGTCTTTGAAGTTCTCTTCTTTTGCAAATATCTTGAAGTCTTCTTGAAAGTTGACTGGCATTATTTCAAAGTTTCCTCCAAAATCATGCCACCAATTGTAGAATCACATTAGAATATCATGAGTAATTGATGGTAATAACTGGATGAACCAAGAGTGAGAAAATGGTTTGAAATAAAGAATTGTGCCAACTGCTTTGACGTAGTCATAATACGTGTAAACAGAGGGCTTAAAAGGAGTTTTGAATTGAACTTGAATTTGATATCCGGAGACTGGCCATTCGGTTGGTTTGAGTATCCATTTGAATTTGATTTTATGATAATTGGCTTGATCTTCTGGAACATTATCAGGTGACCATTTGAGAATTTCTATGGAATTTGTTTCTATGAGAATTTTCTCATAAATTTTTCTAGTTTTAAAAGGGGTTTTAGAAAAATGGAATAAATTGGGATAAAAGAAAATTTGAATAAGCCCAGGATAAGATTTGTTATAATAAGCTGGTTCTATTTCTCCAATAAGACTTTCATCTATTTTGGAAAAATAGTTTTGGCAATATGCTGATTTGTTAGCTTGTATTGGCTGGCTGTTTGAAGAAGGGGAGGAAATGTTGGGTCTTGAAATATAGGGTTTTGATGTTTCAGGTCTGAGATTAATTTTTTGAGTAAGGGGAGAAGGTGTTCTGATAGCGCTAATGTAAGTAGTTGGAGACATATTT
Source organism: Gardenia jasminoides (assembly GCA_013103745.1). Taxonomy (NCBI): domain Eukaryota; kingdom Viridiplantae; phylum Streptophyta; class Magnoliopsida; order Gentianales; family Rubiaceae; genus Gardenia; species Gardenia jasminoides. The sequence goes on along the minus strand of CM023099.1, from coordinate 9,523,956 downwards.
CTCGGAACAAGGGCTTGAGTAGGTATTATAGTTTGAGGAGAGGGAGGAGGACTGGGTATGCTTGAATAAGTTAATTGAGACCGAATAGGCTTATACTCTGGCCTAAATTCTGATCTTTTTGACATTGCCCTGCAAGAATTCTCTAGTCAAGAAATCTGAAAGTTAATTTTGTTCTCCCATGATATATTCTATATCAAAATCAAAATTAGATAATATAGTTTGCCATCGAGCAAAAACTTGTTTTGAAACTATATTTTTCATATCCTTTTGTAAAACATCTTTTGCTGCTTTGCAATCTATTCTAAGTAAAAAACTTTTGTTTGTTAAATCATCTTGAAATTTTGAAATGCATAAAACTATAGATAATATTTCCTTTTTTATTGTTGAATAATTCTTTTGAACTCCAATCAAATACAGTGATATCGAACTAGTTGCTTTCGGTATGTGCAGAATAATCTTTTGAATCATGCATATCTGATATGAAGTGATTTTTTAATTTTGTTTGAGTATGCCTCCATAGCCTAACTTCCAGATGCATGCTTTCTACAATCATGAATGCATTAGGATGGGGAATGCCTAAGAATGGTAATCGTTTAATTATATGTTTTATTCTTTGAACTACTTTAGTATGCTCTTGAGTCCATGGTTTAGGATTTTTCTTAATCTTGAATATAATGGCTCATATTATTCTTAAATCTTTTATAAAATCGAAACATAATTAAGACATCTAGAAATCTTTGTAATTGAGTTTTGTCTTTTATTTACGTGCGGAAAGTTATTGGCAATTCTAATGATCTACCTATTGGTTTGAATTGCCCTTCGAATATCATGTCAGAAATCTAATTTTTGTTTGAAATAAACTCATTTTTGATTGATAGTACTAACCCATTTTGTTTAACTATTTTGTAGAAAATCTCTAAATGTTTAAAATGCTTTTCTATTAGATCGAAAATATTAACACATGTCATCTATATAGACTATAATGAATGTTGAGTAAGGATTAAATGTATCATTCATAATTTTTTTGAAATTACGGGTGCATTCTTGAGACAAAGGGCATAACCTTCCATTGATATTGACCAAGGGACATTGAAAGCTGTCTTGTACCTATCTTCTATAGCAATTTATATTTGCCAAAATCGATTTCATGTCAAATTTTGAGTAAATAATTGACAGTAAATCCTTTTTTAATAAGTCTCTTTTGTTTGGAATGGGATATCTAATCCATAAAGAACCTTATTTAATGGTTTGTAATTTATTACTAACCTTGGTGCTCCTTCTTCTATTTTAGCATTATTATTAACATAAAGGTGAACAACTCCATGGGCTTGTGAGGGTTCTATCGGATCTTTATCTAATAAAATTTGAATTTCTTTTTACAATATTCTAATAATTCGAGTTATTCATTTGAATAGGCCTGACTTTAGTTGGAATTTTATTCTAATTAAAATCAAATATATGGTAATCTAACTATGTGCCTTTTCCTATCCCAAAGGCATTTGGTAAATTGAACAAATTTCTTTTTTAAATTTATTTTGTATTTCCATTTTCTGTTTTGAATATTTTTATCTTACAATTTCTCTTGACTTTTATTTATTTTACTTCTTCTTTAAAACTCTATTTGCTTGGAAATATTACATATGATTTTCTCTTTAATTTTAAAGTAGTTTGACAAGTATTAACTTCCTTTACTAATGGTGGCTCCACAAAGGAAAGTAATCCTCTTGATCTAAAACTTTTGTAATAATTCCTTTTCTACATAGTTAAAGGAAATAATTGAGTAATAAAGGAGTGCCTAGTATAACTTCGATGTAGATCTTTAACCGATATAAATGTATTTGGGAAGCAAATTTTATTTACGCAAACATGTACATTTGATATTTTGTAATTGACACTTAATCTTTGTCCATAGCTCCTTTTAATTTTCAGTTGTTTTCTCAAAATACTTGGTTGGAACTAATCCTTCTCTTATACAATTGAAATCTACTAGAATCTAATAAAACTACAATATCTAAATAAACTTTTATTAATTACTATCTTAAGGGAATATGCCATCTTTGAAATCTTACTTCTCAGTTATAGCAATCAAATATTCATCATTATTATTAATTTCTATTTTTTCTTCCATTTTATCTTTTCCTTTGTTTTTGCTTTCTTTGAGTAATTGTACCACTGTTTGTAAAACTAGGAGTTGATATTTTATGTCATAATTTTCTATTTTAATACGTCCTAACTCTTCCTTTAATTGTTTTATTTCTTTTTGAAGATCTTGAGTAGAAGTATTTATTTGTGGTTGCTTAAATCTATTATAGACTTCCTTTAAATTAAAAGGCTCAATATTTTTAAAGTTTTCTTCTTTGATAACAATATCTTTGTACCATCTAAAATCATGTAATTTTGGACAAGTTAAATTAATTAATATTTCTGAACTTCTTTCTTGTAATTTATTTGGATCTCCGATAAAGTGTTTGCAAATTGCAAATATTAAAGTAGGAACTAAATCAGATTCTCTTGTAGTAATAGTCATTTCTTGACCTATTTGAGTTACACTACTACTACATTTTACGATTATTTGTTTGGTTGAGTCAATATATAATTTCTTTCATCTTGACTTAGATAATTGTCCCTAATTTTTAACATTCTGAAAATCTTGATATAAGAAGTTGTGCACATTCTCTATCATTTTGGCCTTTACTTTTGAAAGAACTAACAGCCATACTCATATTTTGAATTATTTGTAAAATCTGGTGTTCAGTTAAACCATTTATATTCCATTCTACCATGATATACCCGGGGCAAAAAAGAATTAGATCGGGAAGATCTAATTTTATTAATTGTAATATTTTTCGTCTTGAAATTGTTGTAGTAAGGTATCATGATCGATTGCTCGTTTGAGAAATTACTTGAATATGTTTATTTTCAAGACTTAATTTTGCTAATTTATCGAGATTTGTTTGATAAGATTAGAATCATTATTTTTTTGTTAATTGAATATTTTTGGGCAATTCAAAAGGTTGAAATATTGGTTTAGAAGACTCTATTTTAGGTGGAGTAGTCATAGATAAAACTGGTTTCATATTGGATAATTCATCTAATTGGTTTGCTATTGTATTTAATGTTTGATTTGTATAATTATTTTGTTGAAGAATTTTATTTATTTTTTTTTGTAGTCACTACCTTTTCTTGATTTATCTTAAAAGGTGAAGTCGTAATAGTTTGATTTCTACGCTGAATTTTTTATTTCTTCTAAGACGGATGAATTGAAGAAATACTAATGCCATTAGTAGTTTATACATGATTTCTGAAATATAGGATTGATTATATTATTGTTGAAAGGAATTTGAATATCATTTTATAACAATATAATTCAAACCATTTGAAAAAATCGATATGAGCTTCTATTCTATTAAGTCCTTGAAATATTTTTTCTTTAAAATTTGTAACTTGTTCTTTGAAAGTTTTGAAATACCATTTTCTTTTTCTTTATTTTCTTCAAGAAAATAATTTTGAAAGAAGAATTTTATCTATTTGAAATTCTTTAGTTATAACATTTATTGGTTGTCTAGTTTTACATTCATTTGTGATTGGTGGAGAATATTGATTCTTCATCTTCTTGTCTATATCTTGTTTTTGGAATATTTGGTCTAAAGTCTACTTCTTCGAGATTTATTTTAGTATTAATTGAAGAGGTTGAAGGTCTAGTGGCTGTAAATTGCCACTGTTTTGAAAACTCAATCTCTATAGTTCCATCGAGTAACTCTACAATATTTTGAATATTATTATTTTCCCTGCAAAATCTTTTGTAAGTCAAAATTCTGTTAAATATATATTATTCCCAGAATTTATTATTCAATTATATATCATTGCATCTCATTTCATCATGTCAGTTACTAGGTATCGTTTAAATCTTGGATTAAAGATAACTAGAGATATAATTCAGGGTTAGAAGCGCCTCAAATATACAAATCCTCACTCATATTAAAGAGTATGGAAAGATTATTATTTCAAGAATATAAAATAAAACAAAGATTGTTAAATCAATTGATCACATTAAGTCTTGTTTTAAATATTTCATTATCAGTTTACATATTTTTATCCAGAGAGGCGGATCAGGTATCAGCCAGATTAGCTTGTTGGTCTTATTTTTCAATGGTCCTTAGTCAAAGAACAAAAGCGGTTAGAATAAATGTGTTGGCCATTACCCTAGAAGACTCCAAAGTCTTTAGCAACAAAAGTCAAAGTGAAGAAGAAAAATCAAAAGAGACTCAAGTGTTCCGCCATTTATTCAAGCATCAGGTGAAAAGCAGTTATAAGACTTGACTATAAATAGGAAAAACTCAAGACCAATGGGCAGCTACCAATTCATCGTAATTTCATCACCAATCCTTGACCTCAAAAGTCTCTAGCTCTTTCTACAAATTGTTCTCCAGTTTTTATATTTTGTCTTTTGAAAAGTTCATTCAAATTTCAAAGTGTGTATCAGAATTTCAAGAGAAGAATATCTTCTGCAAAATCTTTTGTAAGTCAAAATTTTGAAACCCCTTTTAAAACCAGAAAAATTTACGAGAAAATTCTCATAGAAACAGATTACATAGAAATTCCCAAATGGTCAACTGATAATGTTCCAGAAGATCAAGCCAATTATCATAAAATCAAATTCAAACGGATACTCAAACCAACCGAATGGCCAGTCTCCAGATATCAAACTCAAGTTCAATTCAAAACTCCTTTTAAACCCTCTGTTTACAAGTATATGACTCACTGTCAAAAGCGGTTAGGCATAATTCTTTATTTCAAACCATTTTCTCACTCTTGGTTCATCCAGGTTGTACCATCAATTACTCATGATATTCTAATGTGATTCTACAATTGGTGGCATGATTTTGGAGGAAACTTTGAAATAATGCTACCAACTTTCGAAGACTTCAAGATATTTGCAAAAAGAAGAGAACTTCAGGACTATACTAAAGAACAAATATTACTCCATTATTATGTAAAAAATAAATTCCATGGATTTTTGTTGAATTTCAACAAGAATTATTCCCAAGGGATTTACACATTTACCGAGAATTTAAGGTTAAATGGTGGGATTCTTAAAGAAATAAAATTTCCAATGGAAAAAATAAATCGACTAAAAGAAGTGTCGAGCGTCATGAATTTTTGGCAACAAAGAACGATTCTAGTGTTTAGTAGCAAAGTTCCAACAAACTGATTTCAAGAAAAATTTATTAGAGTCTTATCAGTTGATGATGAAGAAATACAAAATCAGACCCTGACTCAAGAAAATGAAGATGAAGCTATGGAATATACAACCAGATTCAATAATTGTCGGAAAGACATGAAGACAGTGATCAAGCTTTGATGATTCCTTTGGTCACTTAGTCAAAGAACAAAGCACTCGAATAAATGTGTCACCACCTCCTAGAAGATTCCAAGTCTTTAGCAACAAAAGTCAAAAGTGAAGAAGAAAAATCAAAAGAAGACTCAGTAGTATACGCCATTTATTCAAACATCAGATGAAAGCGGTTATAAGACTTGACTATTGTAGAGGACCTAAAATTTTATTTTTATTTGACCTATTTATTTATTTAATTATTTAATTTCTATGAATATTTTTTTAATTGTTTTAAATCATTTTAATTACAATTACATTTCTGATGCCGTTTTATTTTTAAAACTATGTTTAACTATTAATTTGATTTTTACGTCACACTTAATTGTGAAAAAATGAAAATGGGCACATTTTCAAGACAAATATTCGACTGAGGTGGCGTGCGTTCGGAGAATAAGAATGATGGTTAGTAGATTAAGAAAAGCTAATTGAGAGATTAGAAGTGATTGATTAGGATTAAACTCAATTGCATTTTGGGACCACAAGTAAAGTTGACTTTTGACACCTAAGCAATGCTTTATGTCCTTTCTTCCATTTCTCATTTTCACTTTTCCAAAACACAAAACCTCTCTTCTCCCTCTTAGCTGCCTTTCCCCACTTTTCCTTCTTTTCATCTTCAAAACTCCATTAAACCTTCACAAATCAACTCCAAAACTCCATCAATCATCCAAGGGAGCTTGAGTAGTCTTCCACACTACAAACTTGGGTTTGAGGAGCCCAAGAAGGGAGGTAGAACCGTTGGTTAGGGGCTTGGAAAGGAAGGAGTCTTACACATCTCAAGCTTGAATTTCCTTGAGCTATTTGAGGTAAAAGTGCTCCAACAAAACCCTAATTCCTTTGCTCTAATTGTTTAGTTTTGAATATTGTAGCTTCTTGTTTGTTTTTGAGTTGGTTTTGGGTGGTTGAAGTGGGCTCTATGAACTCCCACCTTTCTTGTTATTGGACTGCCATGATGTGTGCGTGTGTGTGATGGAATGAATTTGTGATGAATTCGTGGAAGTTAGAAAGTTAGGAAGAAAGGAGGAAGGAAATGTTATTTTTACCGGTTTATTTTCTTTTGTAGCTCACATACTAAGGTTTATGCCTGCAAAATTTGGTGTTTTTCTAGTACCATTTCGTTGATCAAATGATGTTTCAAAACTGCCTCTTTAATCTGGAAAATTTTCACAGCTTTAAGCACTGTTTGGATTCATTTCGGTTTAACATTCATTTGTTTGAATTTATGGCTCAAATTTGGTGTGAACCTAGCCTTTATATGGTAGTTTTGGTGTACCAAATTTAGTAATTTTTGGACAGGAAACCGTCACTCAAACAAGGCCTATAATTATGCCCTGCAAATCTGGAAAACAGAAATTTCAGAATTTCCAACCCACCCTGTTTGAACTGCTATAATTTCTTGCTCGAGTGTTGGAATTGAGTGCCGTGGATTTTGAAACTTCTTACCTAGGAATTTAAACTGTATAAATTTGAGGGTTGAATCTAGTTTCCAATAGCTCAAGCCTTGCCCAATTCCGATGTGTAAAACTTTAGTTATGAATTTTCTTTGAAAGTGCCAATTAGTAGAACTAGTTATCTAAACTTCAAATGCACTGCTTAGCATACCCTACAGCCTGATTAGTGATTAAAATTTGTCCTCGGGTGATCAAAGTTTCCTCGAGAAGGACACATGGAAGTGTAATCCGCGTGTGAACAATTACTTGCTCTTTTGACTTGGTAGGTGTTCAAGTGCATGTTTAATTGCTTTAAATGATGTAAATAAATTGAAAGCATGCTTGTGTCCTCAAGATGGCGTGTGCTTTTATCACGCTCACATTCTTGGTTGAATTGTCTCAAAATGAGTTTAACTATTTAAAGGGTTACTTGTTTGGCCGTGCTTGATTTGATTAGCTTGAAGCTTTTATATTGTTTATAAGCGTGAGGGGCCTTAAACCCATCCAAGGGATCCATTCCTGCTGTCTGGTACTTGTGAGGGCTGGGAGCAGGAGTGTGGCGACTCCCGAGAACCACGAGAACCCGACCCGACTAAGCTCACGCCGAGGACTCAATCAATCAATTTGGACAACTCAAATATGTTTTAAAAGCGGTTATATGGTTCAAACTAAAATTCAACATCCACCATCTAGGATACACAATTCCTAGGTAATATTAACCAAAAGGATTTCAACATCATTAGTCTTAATAAGGGTAGGGTTACAATCAACAAAATCCAACCACTCTCGAATCCTACTTTCGAGTCAAACACTGGAATCACAGGAGGAAAAAATATATGGGGTGAGCTTCACAAAGCCAATGAGGATCCCAACACATAACAATTATCACATTTGCGAGCATGCTTTCATTAATCAATCACATAAGGAAAATTTTCACAACAGCATTTTTCCTTCAAGAATTTCATGAAACATTGAATTTCAATATCATATTGGAAAGCATCAATAACATTCATTGTGGAAGGATACATTGCTTCCATGTTGTTCAATAGCGTTTTTGACTGCTTCTCTCTCCACTTTTACTCCAGACTTGGACCCGGACAACCAACATTCATTGGGTGGTGGTGTTTTCACTGAGGTAACCTTTCATTTCATTCCCGGGTCCGGCGTGCCGACCAAGCTAATTGCATTCGGAATAGGTCGACTGCCTCGGGTTTGGGATCCGGCCGAACCAATTGCGGCACATTCAAAGGCTTATCACTCATGCACATTTAGGGCACATACACAATTATGGTATTTCTAAATCATTTGTAAAATGAGAGGGTCCGAGTCACGATAAGTACACATACGATCTCCTCCTTTTGATCAATGGTTTTGAATAATTCCACCAAGGCATCATATACTATTCAACATTAACTGCGTTAATTGGCAAATAACACTTAGTAATTCGTGCTTCAATCAGCGAGTAACATTTAACAACAAATACACTTCCAACATGTGGCACATTTTAATAAAACATTTAACAACAATTTGGAACCCTCACCTTAACTACGGCAAGTTGTGTCGAAGGTTTCGATGTCAGCGTCCTCGACTTGAGTCCCGGCCGATCTGAGGTAAATATAATTTAACTTTTAATTATTAAAATCAATTTTGACCAATTCACTTCTGTTATAAATAAGAAAGTAGTTTTATATAACTAGCGAGTAGTATTATTATAGCATTACTGGCGATATGAACCTTGTAGCGAAGTTACGAAAATATATATATTTTAGGTCAAGACAAGTAAGTATAAAACTTGGAAATTTGAGGATTTGAAATAGGTTTGAAGAAAATAAACTATCTTTTAAAGATTTCAATAATGGAAGGTATTAAGATGGAAAAATTGCGGTAGGGTTTTGAGGTGGTTTGTTGTCGAAAGATATTTTTAGTGAGGTTCTTTTTTAGAAGATTACGACTTTGAAATTACTTCGTTTGGGTCTTGTGTGGGTACAATTCCTTCTGAGATTTTAAGCGAGTCAAGTTTTGGAAAAAATCAAGTTTGTTTGAACAGAAATTTCTTGATGAGGGTTTTAAAAGTTTGCATGAGAAACCCTAAGGTTCATGATTTGATACAAATTAAGTTGGAAATCTTGTTTGGGAATTGGTACAGCTTTGAAATAATAGGAAAGCGAAACTTTCTTTTAGCAAACATTAAAACTTCGTTTGGTTCAAAATTCCATCAAACTTGTCCCCAAAAATATTTTGAACTCAATTCCAGCATTTTCAAGTTGAAATTTTCAGCGATTTCATTTGTTTGCTATGGCGTCTAGAAAATGAACTGGCGTCTGATATACCAAATCGAAGCCCTATGAGTCTAGTTTTAAATACTTGTTGACGGCACCGCGATTTTGGACTTATGAACTGTGAGATATGAGCATTCTATTCTGGACTGTTTTGTCATGTTTTCTGGAAAATTGCTAGTTTTGCACCATTTGCAAAATTTCAATTTAAAACAGCGTGGTTAAGGTTCATTTTAATTTCCAAGCATGCCAATCAAGTTTATTAACACTTAATACATCCATTTAAGAACTCAAGAGCTCAGGCACATGATTAAAATTTAAACAAAAGTCTCAACCAACAATGTCTCAAGTTTGGAAACCATCACATCAAGACCGGTTCTTTCCTTCTTGTTTTCCTTTCATGATACAAGATCATTTTCTCCATTCAGAACCAAGTGGTAGGTCATTACATGTCCAGATTTTATTTTGTTTTTGGACTGACCGAAGATATTTCATGCAAGGGCAAATAGATACAAATAAATTTTTAAGGAGAAATGGAAGGTTCAAGCTTGGTGTAGTTAAGATATTTAGTCCATAAAATTTTTAACCAAATCTGACCGGCCAAATAAACACATGCATGAGCTGATTTCAACAAATTTTAACAAGAGCAAAATCGAATGGAATTAGGGCAAAGCCCTTCAGCCTAAACTCACACAAACCAGCAAGGATTCATGATCTTCTAGCATCGAGAAAACACAAGGAAAGTCAATCAGTTCACAATCACTTCTAATGATCACACATGATATAGTGCAACTAAAATTACCATTTTAAGGCTTGAGGGAAGCTTAAGGAAAACAAAAGATAATCTACATTGGTTAACCAAATTTTGTAAATCAAGTAAAGAACATGTCAAAGGAGTGAAATGGTGAGTGTTCTCATCTCATCAGAACCATGCATGAAAATTTCAAGTTCAATGGGACATGTAAGAGTATTTCAGCTTTAAGGTAAGGAGTTTATGAAAGGAATTTCATTTCTTTGGCTGAAAAGTGTGAAGAGAATCCTTACCTTTAACCAGCCTTCACAACAAGAGCACAAGGGGTTAGCCTAGGTATAGCAGTCAGATTCCTTAGCTACAATATGAAATAACATACTGGGATGAAGGAACTAAGTTGAACAAGAACTTGTACTAGTTGATATAGCTTACCGGCTGGTGAATCAGAATGAAGGAAGATCGGTTGCTTGGAGGAATTCAAGCTAGCTTTTCTCAGCTACAACCAGGTGAAAGAAGTTAAGGATGGAAAGCTGAAGTGCTAAGCTGCCGAATTTCTTTTCGAGGAAGAGATCAGCTTACCTTGACTTACTCAGGTTGAATGGAAAATGAAGCTTTGATTCTGTCCAACCTCTCAGTTGGGTTTGGCAGCTTGTGAGTGATGTTCCAGCTCTTGGTGTTGGAGCTGAGCTGCTCCAGAAACAAGGAGGGAGGGAGTGAGAGAGGGACTTTCGGTGAGCTTAGAAGAAGAAGGAAAATTTTTTTGAGACAAGATGAAAGTGAGGGAAAAGCTCTCTCCCTCTCTCGGTTGGTATGGTTTGTGATGGAAATCTGAAATGAAATGGGTATCAAGGCTGATGAGGTGGGACAGACAAGAAGGAAGAATTTCTGAAGGTAACTTGTTCAAATGGCCAAAGTTGGCTGAAGTGAGTAACAAGTGTCCAGCCTTCTTCATGCATTGGGCATGAATGAGGTGGAACAATCATTGAAGTTTGAACCATTTGAAGAAGCTTCTCATGCTTGCCCATGCTGGTGGGACATGGGGAGAGAAGAAAGGTGCTACTGCTGCCTGAAAATTTCAACTTCTCCTTGACAGTGGCAGCCAAGGATTAGAAGGGAGGGGCGGCTGAATTTTGCTGGAGTTTTAGGAAGATTTTTCAGGTGATTTTGGAGGGAACCCTGGTGGTTTGAAGCTGTAATTCGGTCCAATTAAGCTGAAGTAAAAGCGGTTCAAAGGTGATTCAATTTGGTGGTTCATGAAATGATTCAAGAGTGACAAAACTTCTAAGCTGGAAAGTTTTGTTAGAGTCAAAATTTGTGAAGCTATGTCAATTTATGAAACTATGTCAATTCATGAAGCTATGAATTTATGACTATGTCGATTCATTTGAATGATTTTAGCTAAATCAAATGTTTTAAGAAGATTTAAATGAAACCGATTGATGAGGGAAAGATAGTTAACTTCGTATAATTGATGGTAGTGATTTCAAAGAAATTTGTTTAGGGTTGTTTTTTTTTTTTTTTTGTGATTAAGCACATGTTCAAGCAAAAATTTTATAAGAACTACTCATGAAAATTTCTAAACAAGCTTTAGGTTAAACTCACGGCCCTCACAACCTCCTACTTAAGAAAATTTAGATCCTCGAAATTATTACCTTTGGGCATTTGAAGTTACGGGTATTTACGGTTCATCTCTTCTTCTAATTCCCATGTTGCTTCTTCTATATTGATGTCTCCAAAGTACTTTTACCAAGGGAATCTACTTTGTCCTTAAGACCTTAACCTTTCTATCGAGAATCTTCAAGGGTTTTCTTGGTAAGTTAATGATTCATCTAGGTTAGATCTCCGGGGTTGGTAGGACATGAGATGGGTCCTTGTGGTACTTCCTCAACCAAGATACGTGAAAAACATTGTGGACTCGAGCTAAGCTTGTAGGTAATTCCAGCTGATCACTACCTTTCCAATCCTTTGTGAGATTCTAAAGGGACCTATATATCTGGGCCTAAGTTTCTGCCACTTTTCAAATTTGAGACTTCCTCTTAATGGCGTGACTCTCAAGAAAACTTAGATCCCCACTTGAAATTCTAAATCCTTTCTTACATTTGTCGGTGTAGCTTTTACGGCGACTCACGAGCTACTTGTATCCGTTGGGATTAACTTGACCTTCTCATATCTTGCTTCAACCCATGGGTATCCTTTCAGCCCCAAAATCTTGCGTTCTCCCACTTCATCCCGATTATCTTGGTGATCTACACTTTCTTTAACTTCATATGGGGCCATCGAATGGAAGAATGGTAGCTTTGTTGTTGTAGCAAATTCCACTAGAGTCAAGTGTTGATCCCAACTCCTCAAAATCCATGATACATGCCCTCAACATGTCTTCTAGGGTTTGTATGGTCCTTTGTTGTCCATCTGTTTGAGGGTGATAAGGCATCGAGATTTAACTTGGTTCCCAAGGCACTTTGAATCTGCGCCATGTCGGAAATAAAGCGGGGATCTCTGTCGACACTATACTCACTTTGGTACTCCATGAAGCCTAACAATTTCATCCATATAACGGTTTCTCCATCGATATTTCATATTAGCGGTAGGAAATGGGCTGACTTGTCTGGCGATCCACTATCACCCAAATAGCATCATGACCTCGGCCAGATGCAGGGGCAATCCGTGACAAAATCCATGGTAATCGGTCCCATTTCCACTGGGTACCTCAATGGCTGTAACAATCGAAGGTCTCGATGTTGATTTAACTTGTTGACCGCGTTAGGCAGTGTACAAGCGAGCTATGTCCCTTTTCATATTATTCCACCAGAAAAATTTCTTTACATCGATACATCTTGTTTCTTCGAGGTGGATAGTATATTTTGACTTATGTGCATCCGCCATTATTTCTCTTTTGAGTTCATCCTCATGCCTGTCGGTTTGATATCTCAAGATCCATCACTCCCAAATTGAAATTAGGCAACTTCCCTTCTTTCACTTTATTTACCCAATTACATAGGGAATTCTTGCTTTGAGTCTCTTTAATCATTCGTTAGGGAGGAACTTAAGGTCACACTTCCAAGATCACTTTTGCGTGCATTAACGTGGGTTCCAAGTGCCGACTCTTCTAACATTTTCCATTGCTTAACCATTAACCAATCTGAACTTTTACTTTAAGGCATCGCTACCTTATTGGCCTTTCACGGTTGATACTTAATGGTACATTCATAATCTTCTAAGAATTCCATCCATGGCGTTGCCTCAAATTCAGTTCTTTTGAAAATAAATACTTAAGACTTTGATGATGGTGTAAACCTCAAAAAATCACACCATATAAATAGTGCCTCCATTTCTTCAAGGAACACTATGGCCAATTCAAGATCATGGGTGGGATAATTACGTTCATGAGGTTTTAGTTTCCTCGGAATACTTTACCCTCTTGCATTAAAACACATCCAGTCCTTCCTTAGATGCATCGGGTATAGACCAGTAAAACTCTCCTTCATTTGGCAATATCAACCAGGGGCTTTAGTGGTCGACTCTTAAGCTCTTGAAAGCTATTCTCGCATTTTGAATCCCAAGCAAGCATTGTTCTTTCTAGTCAAATTGGTCAAAGGGCCACAAGTTTGGAAAAATCCTGAATAAATCTTGGTAATATCCAGCCAACCCTAGAAACTACGGACTTCCGTTGGATTCTCAGTGCTTCAATCTACTTTCACCTTAGCTGGATCTACAGGTGATTCCTTTTCAGAGATCACATGACCTAGAAAAGCCCTTCTTTCAACCAAAATTTGCTTTTGCTAAATTTAGCTTATACAGACTTATGCTCCTTCAAAGTGCAAAACTAATCTCAGATGTCGTTCATGATCTTCCTTGGACTTTGAATAAATTAAGATGTCATCTATAAAAATTACCACAAATTGGTCTAGGTAAGGCTTAAAAACCCTATGCATTAAATCCATAAATGCCGCCGGGGCATTGGTTAGTCCAAATGGCATGACCAGAAACTCATAATGCCCATATCGAGAATTAAAGGCAGTTTTTGGAACGTCTTCATTTCTAATCCTCAATTGATAATAACCTTGTCTAAGGTCAATCTTAGAAAACACTACTGCCCCTTGCAGTTGGTCAAATAATTCATCAATGTGGGGCAATGGATATTTATTCTTATGTGACTTCATTTAATCCCAGATAATCAATACAAAGTCTCAATCCTCCATCTTTCTTCTTCACAAATATCTTGGGGCTCCCAGGAGACTCACTTGACTTTATAAACCCTTTTCTAACAAATCTTGCGGTTGTAACCTCAGTTCCTTTAATTGGGTGCCATTCGATAGGAGTCTTGGAAATAGGGTTTGCTCAGGTGTGAGTTCAATCTTAAATTCAACATCTGGTTGGGAGGTAGGACTCTAATTCTCGGAAATACTTACGGGTACTCATTATCGGTACATCCTCTAATTTCAATTTATCTTCTTGAGGGTTTATTAAGAAAGCTAAATATCCCAAGCTCCCTTACTCAACATTTTCAGAGCTTGGAATCCCGAAACAAGTCGGTGAGGCTAATCCTTGTCGAGCATCAAATCTTAAGGTAGGTTCCCACGGAATGTGAAATTCGACCACCTTCATTTTACAATCCAGGTGCATGAGTCGGGCTAGACTATCCATTCCGGGATAATATCATATCCCTTAATGGGCAAGAGCAATTGGGTGCGCTAAAATTTTTCTCTCACCTACCACAATTCACGGTTCTTATAGACCTCATTCGCAATTAAACAAGAATCTTTCAGGAGTTTGCGATTGGGTCATAAGACAAAAGTGTAGGCTTGACATCCACGTAAGAATTTAGGATTGACAAAGAGTGACTAGCACTGGATCAATTAAAATCTTAGCCAATCTATGGAAGAAATAGTACCTTCACCACTCCAAGCTGGGTGCAGTATCTCCCTGATCGTTAAGGGGAATAAATCCGACACTGCACCACGGGCGATTGCCTTTGTCGGTTGAGGGTTTTGGGTTTGAGGCGTCCGGTGCTTGTACCACGATTCTTGAGTCCAGGCAGGCGGAGCAATTGTTGATCACGTGCTCCGTGCTTCCACATGTTAGCCTTCCCAGCCTCCAACAGTCATTTTCATGGTGGTTTGCCTTACCACAGGTACCCAGATTGGCGAGTTGGGGAGGTTGTCTTGCTTGGGGCCACCCTTTTCCCGATCCTTGGCTGTTACCACTCGCTCTCCTCGGGATCCTCTTAGGCTTTTAGGCGGTTGACTTAGTTGACCCTCTGTCTTCCCAAGACTAGGGTTGGATGGGGCTGGTCGTTTCCTATTCTGAAAGGCCTTGACTTGAGCCTTAGTACTTTCTACCCTTATAGCTTTCTCTAGAGCATCGGTGAATGTAGGTGTGTGGGCAGGGTTGCTAAGGCTTCTGAACTACATTGAGGCCTTGGATGAAGCGGCACCCTGAGGAACTCGGTAGCAATCAAATCGGTGCAAATTTGGATAGCAGTGAAGGCTGAGCCTCATACTGCCACACTTAAAGTTCCACACGGCAAGCCAGTATGAACTCATCTTCTCTCACTCTCCGAACCATGGGAGGAAGATATTTTTCATTAAATTCTGGTGAAATTAACCCGTCCACGGGGTTTGATTCTAGCCCATTTTTCCCTTATTACGTTCCACCAATGCCGTGCTGCACCTTCAAACTGGAAAACGGCGAAAGTCACTTGCCGAACTTCCGTATACCCTAGGGTCCCAAAAATGTTCACCATGGTTTCCACCCTTTGTTACTATGCGGATTGGGTCCCCGACAAACTTAGGTGGAGAAAATCAAACCTCTCTAATGCTCTATCATCTCTAACCACGGTCCTCGTTGGTTAGGTCCTTGGTCACGGCGGTCCGTCGCCCGTTCCAACAAATTAGTCATCTGTTTGGGGCCTCTGCTATAGGGTCCCTCGGCTCGACCTTGCTCGATTAAGGTGGCGGTAGATGCCTCACGCTTCCCGGCCTTGAGCTTGCCTACGTGGTCTTCCTCTTACCCTTCCGTCCATTTCCTTTATCTATACACACATTTATCTATAAGTAATTATAAAAGAAATAAAGAAGGTATTTGCAACATAGTAAAACCACCAAATAACATTAATCATAAAACATCACACATCAAGTTCTTACACAATATAACATGGTGATCATAACATCCATGAAATAAAACACAACATCAGTCTAATACAATCATCCAATCAAAAGCAAAAGGGATCTCATTGGGAATTAAATCTCAACCCTGACTCATGGGGAGGTAGGAAAATCAGGGTCCTCAGAGGGATCACTAAGGGGGCTATAAGTAGGGGAAGCCTCCCTATCTCCCTGATAATCAATATCCTCGATGTGTCCTGGAGACACTGTCCAGCTAGAGCTCTCACATACAGCCCTCGAATGTATCTCTACAATATCCTCAATCATGGCCTCACAATTGGCCATGATACCAATCTGATCGCGTCGATGTCGACAGGAACAAAGCGATCGGCTACACCCTCAGCTCTTGAATCCCTGCGTAACCTCTCGTTTCCGCCTTAACTCCTCAATCTCATCATTTGCCCTCTCAACCGTGCGGGCTAAAGTCTTCCTCTCCCTGACCACGGCAAACACCACATGGTTGGGATATGCATAGTCCCTCGAGCACCTGGGTTAGCCCCGGGGGCTCCGGTAAAGGGTAGGGCCTCCCATCAAGTGCTGCGCACAGGCATGGGCCCCTAGGTGGGGCAGGGACCTCCACTAGCTCCGTCCGACCATAACCTACAACCACAACCAATCTAGTAAGCTGCTTATATAATTTATAACCACAAGTATTACTTCTACCTTTCCAAAATTAGGCCCTATAACCTTACAGGCCAATTTCTAACCTAGGCTCTGATACCACTAAATGTAGCTGACTCCCAGAACCCGAGAACTCATGACCTAGCTCACGCCAGGGACTCAATCAATCAATTTGGACAACTCAAATATGTTTTTAAAAAGCGGTTATATGGTTCAAACTAAAATTCAACATCCACCATCTAGGATACACAATTCCTAGGTAATATTAACCAAAAGGATTTCAACATCATTAGTCTTAATAAGGTAAGGTTACAATCAACAAAATCCAACCACCTCTCAATCCTACGCCGAGTCAAACACTGGAATCACGGGAGGAAAAAATATATGGGGTGAGCTTCACAAGCCCAATGAGGATCCCAACACATAACAATTATCACATTTGAGCATGCTTTCATTAATCAATCACATAAGGAAAATTTTCACAACAGCATTTTCCTTCAAGAATTTCATGAAACATTGAATTTCAATATCATATTGGAAAGCATCAATAACATTCATTGTGGAAGGATACATTGCTTCCATGTTGTTCAATAACGCGTTTTTTACTTCTCACTCTCCAACACCTTACTCCGACTTGGACAACCAACATTCATTGGGTGGTGTACACTCGAGGTAACCTTTCATTTCATTCCCGGGGTCCGTCGGCGTACCGACCAAACCCTTCGGAATAGGTCGACTTCATGCTCTGGTTTGGGATCCCGGAGCCAATTGCGGCACATTCATAAAAGGCTTATCACTCATGCACATTTAACAGGCACATACACAATTATGGTATTTCTAAATCATTTGTAAAATGAGAGGGTCAGTGCGATAAGTACACACACGATCTCCTCCTTTTGATCAATGGTTTTTTTTGAATAATTCCACCAAGGCATCATATACTATTCAACATTAACACGTTAATTGGCAAATAACACTTAGTAATTACGTGCTTTCAATCAACGGTAACATTTAACAACAAATACAATTCCAACATGTGGCACATTTTAATAAAACATTTAACAACAATTTGGAACCCTCACCTTAACTAGGGCAAGGTTGTGTCGAAGGTTTCGATGTCAACGTCCTCGACTTGGTCACCGGCCGATCCTGAGGTAAATATAATTTAACTTTTAATTATTAAAATCAATTTTGACCAATTCACTTCTGTTATAAATAAGAAAGTAGTTTTTATATAACTAACGAGTAATTATTATAGCATTACTGATATGAACCTTGGTAGCGAAGTTCGAAAATATATATATATTTTAGGTCAAGACACGTAAGTATGAAAACTTGAAATTTGAGGATTTGAAATAGGTTTGAAGAAAATAAACTATCTTTTAAAGATTTCAATAATGGAAGGTATTAAGATGGAAAAAATTGCGGTAGGGGTTTTGAGGTCGGTTTGTTGTCGAAAGATATTTTCGTGAGGTTCTTTTTTAGAAGATTACGACTTTGAAATTTGCTCGTTTGGGTCTTGTGTGGGTACAATTCCTTTCTGAGATTTTAAGCGAGTCAAGTTTTGGAAAAAATCAAGTTTGTTTGAACAGAAATTTCTTGATCGAGGGTTTTAAAGTTTGCATGAGAAACCCTAAGGTTCATGATTTGATACAAATTAAGTTGGAAATCTTGTTTGGGAATTGGTACAGCTTTGAAATAATAGGAAAACGAAACTTTCTTTTAGCAAACATTAAAACTTCGTTTTGGTTCAAAATTCCATCAAACTTGTCCCAAAAAATATTTTGAACTCAATTCCAGCATTTTCAAGTTGAAATTTTCAGCGATTTCATTTGTTTGCTATGACGCGTCTAGAAAATGAACTTCTGGCGTCTGATATACCAAATCGAAGCCCTATGAGTCTAGTTTTAAATATTGTTGTGACACCACGATTTTGGACTTATGAACTGTGAGATATGAGCATTCTATTCTGGACTGTTTTGTCAACTGTTTTTCTGCAAAATTGCTAGTTTTGCACCATTTGCAAAAATTTCAATTTAAAGCAACGTGGTTAAGGTTCATTTTAATTTCCAGCGTACCAATCAAGTTTATTAACACTTAATACATCCATTTAAGAACTCAAGAGCTCAGGCACATGATTAAAATTTAAACAAAAGTCTCAACCAACAATGTCTCAAGTTTGGAAACCATCACATCAAGACCGGTTCTTTCCTTCTTGTTTTCCTTTCATGATACAAGATCATTTTCTCCATTCAGAACCAAGTGGTAGGTCATTACATGTCCAGATTTTATTTTGTTTTTGGACTGACCGAAGATATTTCATGCAAGGGCAAATAGATACAAATAAATTTTTAAGGAGAAATGGAAGGTTCAAGCTTGGTGTAGTTAAGATATTTAGTCCATAAAAATTTTTAACCAAATCTGACCGGCCAAATAAACACATGCATGAGCTGATTTCAACAAATTTTAACAAGAGCAAAATCGAATGGAATTAGGGCAAAGCCCTTCAGCCTAAACTCACACAAACCAGCAATGGATTCATGATCTTCTAGCATCGAGAAAACACAAGGAAAGTCCCAATCAGTTCACAATCACTTCTAATGATCACACATGATATAGTGCAACTAAAAATTACCATTTTAAGGCTTCGGGAAGCTTAAAGGAAAACAAGAACAGTAATCTACATTGGTTAACCAAATTTTGTAAATCAAGTAAAGAACATGTCAAAAGTGAAATGGTGAGTGTTCTCATCTCATCCGAACCATGCATGAAAATTTCAAGTTCAATCGGACATGTAAAAGTATTTCAGCTTTAAGGTAAGGAGTTTATGAAAAGGAATTTCATTTCTTTGGCTGAAAAGTGTGAAGAGAATCCTTACCTTTAACCAGCCTTCACAACAAGAGCACAAGGGGTTAGCCTAGGTATAGCAGTCCGATTCCTTAGCTACAATATGAAATAACATGCTAAGGATGAAGGAACTAAGTTGAACAAGAACTTGTACTAGTTGATATAGCTTACCGGCTGGTGAATCAGAATGAAGGAAGATCGGTTGCTTGGAGGGAATTCAAGCTAGCTTTTCTCAGCTACAACCAGTGAAAGAAGTTAAGGATGGAAAGCTGAAGTGCTAAGCTGCCCAGAATTTCTTTCGAGGAAGAGAGATCAGCTTACCTTGACTTACTCCAGGTTCGAATGGAAAATGAAGCTTTGATTCTGTCCAACCTCTCAGTTCGGGTTTGGCAGCTTGTAATTGATGTTCACAGCTCTTGGTGTTGGGCTGAGCTGCTCCAGAAACGAAAACAAGGAGGGAGTGAGAGAGGGACTTTCGGTGAGCTTAGAAGAAGAAGGAAAATTTTTTTGAGACAAGATGAAAGTGAGGGAAAAGCTCTCTCCCTCTCTCTCGGTTGGTATGGTTTGTGATGGAAATCTGAAATGAAATGGGTATCAAGGCTGATGAGGTCGGACAGCAAGAAGGAAGAAATTTCTGAAGGTAACTTGTTCAAATGGCCAAAGTTGGCTGAAGTGAGTAACCAAGTGTCCAGCCTTCTTCATGCATTGGGCATGAATGAGGTGGAACAATCATTTGAAGTTTGAACCATTTGAAGAAGCTTCTCATGCTTGCCAAGCATGCTGGTCGGACATGGGGAGAGAAGAAAGGTGCTACTGCTGCCTGAAAATTTCAGCTTCTCCTTGACAATTGGCAGCCAAGGATTAGAAGGGAGGGACGGCTGAATTTTGCTGGAGTTTTAGGAAGATTTTTCAGGTGATTTTGGAGGGAACCCTGGTGGTTTGAAGCTGTAATTTCGGTCCAATTAAGCTGAAGTAAAACGGTTCAAAGGTGATTCAATTTGGTGGTTCATGAAATGATTCAAGAGTGACAAAACTTCTAAGCTGGAAAGTTTTGTTAGAGTCCAAAATTTGTGAAGCTATGTCCGAATTTATGAAGCTATGTCCGAATTCATGAAGCTATGTCCGAATTTATGAAGCTATGTCCGAATTCATTTGAATGATTTTTAGCTAAATCCAAATGTTTTAAGAAGATTTAAATGAAACCGATTGATGAGGGAAAGATAGTTAACTTCGTATAATTGATGGTAGTGATTTCAAAGAAATTTGTTTAGGGTTGTTTTTTTTTTTTTTTTTTTTTGTGATTAAGCACATGTTCAAGCAAAATTTTATAAGAACTACTCATGAAAATTTCTAAACAAGCTTTAGGTTAAACTCACGACCCTCACAACCTCCTACTTAAGAAAATTTAGTCCTCAAATTATTACCTTTAGGGCATTTGAAGTTCACGGGTATTTCTGGTTCATCTCTTCTTCTAATTCCCATGTTGCTTCTTCTATACCGTGATGTCTCCAAAGTACTTTTACCAAGGGAATCTGCTTTTGTCCTTAAGACCTTAACCTTTCTATCGAGAATCTTCAAGGGTTTTCTTGGTAAGTTAATGATTCATCTAGGTCGATCTCCAGGGTTGGTAGGACATGAGATGGGTCCTTGTGGTACTTCCTCAACCAAGATCGTGAAAACATTGTGGACTCGAGCTAAGCTTGTAGGTAATTCCAGCTGATCACGCCACCTTTCCAATCCTTTGTGAGATTCTAGGGACCTATATCTGGGCCTAAGTTTACGCCCTTTTCCAAATTTGAGACTTCCTCTTAATGGTGACTCTCAAGAAAACTTAGTCCCAACTTGAAATTCTAAATCCTTTCTTACGTTGTCGGTGTAGCTTTTACGAGCTACTTGTATCCGTTGACGGATTAACTTGACCTTCTCATATGCTGCTTCAACCCATGGTATCCTTTCAGCACCCAAAATCTTGCGTTCTCCCACTTCATCCCAAGATATCTTTGGTGATCTACACTTTCTTCCATTTAGCGCTTCATATGGGGCCATCTCAATGGAAGAATGGTAGCTGTTGTTGTAGGCAAATTCCACTAGAGTCAAGTGTTGATCCCAACTACCTCCGAAATCCATGATACATGCCCTCAACATGTCTTCTAGGGTTTGTATGGTCCTTTCAGATTGTCCATCTGTTTGAGGGTGATAAGCTGTACTGAGATTTAATTTGGGACATTGAAGGTGATTAATTAGGGTTTTGAAATTTTTAATTAGGGTTTGGATTAACCTCGCTAAACTTAGAATGTCAACTAATTATTTCTTCCAACCGATTTTTCCTAGCTCCTACGAAAATTTTCCTATCCTTCCTTCCCCCTCCTAGCAGAAAATTAGCCTTAATCTCAAGCACAATTAAGCCCTTAATTTTCCCTCCAAATAGATAAGAATGGCTTAATAAAAGTCAAACCTCATTAAGGCAAGACAAGACTTGTGTCTTGTCTTCCTTTCTTCCCTATTTTTTTTTAAAAAAAATAAAGCTCAAAACCGGTTCCTTTCTCTTCTATTTCATCCGACTTTCTCTTCTCTTCTTCTCTTCATTTTTCATCGTTTTTTCTTATCCATTTCTTGCCAAAATCACCAACAAAAGCAACAACCCTCTTGGATTAAGCTTGAGCTTGGTGGAGGACTTGGACTAGGAGCTTTTGGAAGCTTTTGTTTGGCATTTTCTTGAAGAACTTCCACTCACTTCTTGCAAGAGGTAACACTAGAAAACTTGAAGTTTTCCTCCATTCATTTCAATTGATAAGCATGTTGTTAGGTTGGGTTGTTGAAGGGTTTAGAAACCTTGACTCTTGTGTTTAAAGTTTTGATTATGAAGTTGATTTGTGGAAGTTGATGATTATGAGCATGAAACGGTGGGCTCTTGAATTCCCACCAAATGTGTAACATTGATTGTTGAATGGTTAAATGATGATGTTTAAGTGTATTATGTATGTTGTTGATGGTTAAAGTTTGATGAAAAACCAAATGGGGAAAAACGGTTAAGGGAGGAAATTTTGGGGGTTTGAATTTCTGATTTTTCCTCGATTTTTGTGGCTGCATTTTTGGCAAGTTTAGAGGCTGAATTTGATGCTTAAGTGATGAATGTTAAGCTGCTATTTTGTTCCACAAAGAGTACTTCAAGAGCTGATGTTATGTGGTGGATTAAGTTGCATTGTGGAAGCTGGAAATTACAGGGGTAGTGCTGTCCGAATTTTGAGGCTTTATTTTGTGATATTCTTGCCAAAATATGTGACCATTTTTGATCATCAATAGGCTTAGGAAGTTCAATACTAGCTTAGTTTCGAAAATTAGGCAAATTGGTAGTGATTTGAGTCATGAACTAGATGATACAAGTGAGGGAGAAAATTTTCCAGTTTTGAATGCATGAATTGCACGAAATTGAGGCGCATAGAAAACTGCCTTCCCAGTGGTATTTTAAGTTGAAATTTGGTGAAAATCTAGTTGGTATGTGTAAGTGTTAGTGTGCCAAATTTGAAAATTTTTAGACTTGAATTCGTTACTCAAATAACCACTTGAAAGCTGCCCTGTACTTTCGAAATCCCAGAACTGCAGAATTTTGAGTGGCCTCTGTTTGCACTGTTGTAATTTCATGCTCGGATGTCGGAATTGAGTTTTGTCAGTGGATGTTGAAACTTCATGTGTAGGACTATATTGTGTATAAATTTCAGAGGTTAATTAATTTTCTGTAATTTTTTACGGATTTTCAAAATGTGCTGGATAACCAGCCTGACGGACAATGTCGACTTACTGTAGCTGAATGTTCAACTGAAATCTGGGTGAATTTCGTCCATAATTTTAATTTGATGTCTTCTGAAAAGTTTTAGAGCTTTTAAATAGGTTTCCAACGGTATCAAATGAGCATAATTCTGACTTGTAAAACTTGAGTTATGATTTTTCAAAGTTTTCAGCTCAATTAGGAAAATTGTCGAACTTTCGACTTTTCGCTTTAAACTTACCATGAGTAAGAAAACTCATTTTTATCTCTTTTAATCATTTTAGGTCAAAGTACTGATTTTCTGAGTGATCAAACTCGAACTCCGAGACCTACTTTGTCGGTGAGTTTTCAATGCATGTTAAACGCTTTGTTGAGCTGCTTGATGCGATATCGTGCTTCTTGACACAGTTAAGTGCTTGGAATGTGAAACTGAGAATTTAATGGACCGCCTCACTCAAAGGAGGTATACCTTACCTCCCTTTAGTAGAGTCGAGAAACTTGATTTTGCATGTGTTGAACTTCGAGGAAATGAAAAACATGAAATGTACTTACTCTTGGCAGGTGTCCTTGAGTACTTCTGATTCTTGTATAATATTGAGTTATGTAGCGTCGCGGGCCGGTGGAGGTAAGGTGGTTGGGTTAGTGAAGAGTCGTCTACTTGGTTTGAAAGTCGGCAGTGTCGACTACTATAATTGCTTCGTGATAATGGGAATTGGCTCGAGGAGCCTGTATCCTACGTGTGTTAATTGTATTTATTTATGTGCTTTTAATTATTTACTTGCACATTTTACGGCTTTAATTGCACATGTGCATGAATTTTGAAAACTCACGAGCTTTTAGCTCGCCCTTTCGTTCCTTTTATTTTCCTTAACAGGTGAAGAGAATCCCGAGGCGTAGTTAAGGCTAACGTCTTGATCTTTTGGATATTTGGTTTTGTGTGCGAAGACACTTTGTATATATTTTTGTGATGTTTAGTATTTTAAGATTATGGAAATGTATGAGCTTTGGCTCGAGGATTGTAAATTTTAAGTTTAAATGTTATTCTCCGTTTTAGTATTAATGTTTTATTAATTGGAGAAAATTTGCACGTTTAAGTTAGAAATGATTTGAATGCTTGAGTCCGGCGTGAAACTGAAGACGGTCCACTAACCCTACGGTTAGCTAGGGGAGGTGGGGCTGTTACATGCTTGTTCTAAAGCAATTGATCCTCCAATCCTCAGAAGACAAGGAGCAAAGTTATACAGGGGAGAGCTGCGGATGAGGGACCCAGGTACACTTTACCCTCTTCCAGGTGAAAAGGTTCGGGGAGCGGACAATATCTAAGGTGACCATGCTTTACTACTTTGGGTTCTCGTTTGGAAAACAAACTAAAGTGTTGTTTTGTAACCTATTTGTTTGACGATGATGATAGATTTGTGTAATATGGTATGGCTGACATTGATGTAACTTGCCATATAATACAGACTACAAACCATGGAGGAGAGGACCAGATCCAACTGGGGAGGAGGTAAGATATCTCTTGACCATCATGATAGAATGGTGTAAAATGAAATAAAAGCTGACATTAGTTTAACTTGGCATATAGTTGTATATATTGGCAGTGATGTTGGTGTAATTTGGCATATAATTGGTGTAATTTGGCATGTAATTGGTGTAATTAGTCCGCCATTGATATATATTCTTGTAATTGCCTTTAATGGTGTAATTGCTATATTTGGTGTAATTTGGTTTATTGGTGTGATTGGTGTATTGGTCCTGCTATTGATATAACTTGGCATATAGCTAGTGTAAATTGTCACTTAAAAACTGCTACTTAACAAATTTCCTATGTTAGAAGATGACATCCATACCCCAACACCCGACATGCCCACTAGTGGAGGAGAAGGAGGAGCAAGTGAAATTCAAAGCGTTGCATTCGGATCGGTTAGAAAATGGAAGTGCAAATATTACGGGTGGCATGGCAAGCGTAGAATCTTTGTTGCTAAAAGCAATTGATCCTCAATCCTCAGAAAGACAAAGGAGCAAAGTGTACAGGGCCGAACTAGAAGAGGGACCAGTTGAGGGTAAACCCACTTTGCCCTCTTCAGTCAGGAAGGGCGGAAGAGGACAATATCAAAGGTGACCATGCTTTTGCTGTGAGTTCTCATTTGGAAAACAAGCGAAATGTAAGTATAAACCTATTTTGTCATTTTTTTATACATGTAATGGAAAGTACTTGTAATACAAGCGATATTAAAAAGATAAGTAACCATTTATGGTTTGTGCATAGCACCACTGAAGTGGGAGAGGAAAGGCCAAAAAAGAGACACATTGAAGTGTTGAAAATGCGGGGTCGAATATTGTCAAGTATACAATCGTGTTATTAAAACCAGTTGGGCTGATCGACAACTTGGAAACTTCATTGTGTAGTATGGGTCTGACAATGATTGGTAATATTGATTACTGTTCTCAAATGCGTTACATGTGGTAGTATTTAATATCTAAATATTTTGCTTTGGTTGCAATTACAAAATGGTGGATATTCCTGGCCATTGCCTTGTGAGGCTGGACTTGAGTTCTCTTTTTGATGAAGTAAACGTCACGTCCAATGTATATGCTAGATACAATTTAGTGTTATGTCCTAAATTCCAATTGTGACTACTTCCTAACAAGGTTTATTTGTAAACTTAGGTTATCAATGTTTATGCTCATATTTGAATCTGGAAGAGGCAGCACAGAATTCAAGTCGCTATTTTGATAATGCCTCAATGGTGGTAAAGTGATGTTTGAGCCATGAAATTTCCAAATTTTCTAGTGTAGGGCATTATGTTCAAGGCATAGTTAGGATTTTGTTTTTTTAAATGTGAAACATATCAGTGTTGAACTTCTATTTCTGTTGCAAATTCTTTGAGATGTGCAGTTATTCACAATCAGTACTTTATTTGTGCTTAAGGCTATCACATGATTGATTGTCTAACTAAATTATTATTTTGCCAAATAACAGCATAGACTTGCTGCCTTTCCTCGGTTTGAAAAGAAGAGCCCGCAATTCTTGTTTAGGTGTTTTAAAGACGATTTCTAGTTGGTTGCCACTGTTGTTGAATTCCCAAGATGTCAAATCGTACGTACCCTTTAATATTCCTTTTTTTTTTGTTTTTAATGCATTTCCACACTGAAATCACTATCACCACCAGCCAAGAAATAAATAGATGCATATCAATATTTTTATTCTTGGTTCAAAATAATTCATAGTAGCAATGTTAAGGTTTGATGAGGTTAGCTTATGTCCTCCAACTTCAATTCTACTTTGCAGTTCTTATTTCTAGTAATTGTCATGGATCAATGGTTGTTGCTTGCTATTGACACGAGATGCAAATTTGTGGAATTGATTAGCTTCGAGTGAGGGATCATAGCAAGGCTAGAGTTGGTCCATTGATCTACCGACCGGTATCACGATAACCCATTTTAATATTTTCTAATGGCCTTCTTAGAGTACTTAATTGCTCCTGTTTTTATTTTTTACTAGCTTGTAACTCAATCTAGCCTTTTTATTATTATAGAATACTTTAATGGAAATTGTGGTGAAGAAGATTTACAAAAGCCCGCTTGATTTGAAGAACTACGTGTTTCGAATTGCCGATGTGCCACATCAGTCTCCGGATAATAGGTACAAGTTCTGAAATCCCGATGTTTGACATTTACTTTCCTAAATGACCTCACAAATTCATAAACACCCTCTCCCATTTGGATTTTGGCTTTTCAGCATTGGGGTGGTGTTTTCCTCATGAAGTTTATGAGGCACTAGGATGGTCACTGAATACCTCAACAATATACGTGGTTAGAATGAAATCTGAAATTTCCTTGATATTACGATAATGCTTTTACTAGCATTTGTTGGAAATGATAAATTTGTAAAATTTGACTATGATGTTTGGAGAGAATGTCGGCGATATCGTGTGGACCTCAGCATCTGAAATTGGCGTCATCCTCAAAACTCTATTATAATAAAGTTCTTGAGAGTGCTTGGGCATCTTGTTTCGCCGTTAGTACCAATTTTTTAAATGTTTGGGATTAGACTTGCTAAATGGCATGAGCCTTATAACAGGATTTGTAAATGTTTTATGTCAGGTTTTAGCTAATTTGGTACAAGTCAAGTAATTTTCTCATCCATATATGCATTAACCATAGTTATATCTTCAAGGTAATAGAGCTATTCTTGTTTCTAAGCGATAAGCATTTGGGCTTCAAATGAATGACATGAGATGTAAGCAAAATGTACAAATCTACAGGGGGTGTTAGTTATACATGGCTGTTGCTACATGGATTTTGCCTCTTACATGACTTGTATTCTCAGCGATCTGTGTATCCTGGTATAACTTGTCAAGTAATTGGTATAACATTTCAAGCAATTGGTGTAACTTTGTAAACATTTGGTGTAATCTTTGTCTTTACATTAATTAATGGCAAACAAGATACCAAGTGGACAAACAACCACTGCGTGACAACCCCACTTCTCCCTAGAGTACTTTGGTATACGTGGTTTGCCAACCTAACTCTCACCAGATTCACTCACATAACGACCACTAATATATCAAACTAAAATAAATCTCAATCAAACCAAATGATGTCTCACGGTCAGTTGAAATAAACTTAAATTCAAATTACATAAAATACTTAGTCATACATCAAAATCCTCATACAAAACCCAGATTCATAACTCAAGTTTATCATACCAAATACAAAAGTGAACCCTAAGTCTAGGTTTGGCTGCTTGGGTTCTCCGGTCCCCTTAAGGAAAACAAATTTGAAAGGATGAGTTAAATCTCGGTGAGCTCAAAAATATGCAAAGCACATAACACATATGATATTTCACCTCAAAATTCAAATTTATAAATAAACAAATAAAGAAAGCGATTAATAACACATAGGTAGGATACGAGTAGCCCTCAAGAGCTAAAGTCCTTGAAACTGGAGCACGTTCACGGTCTGGTGCACAAATCACCTAGTTGACACTCCGTCAACTTTCACATACAACCAAGTAGACAACCACTTACTTCTTTCTCCCCGAAACCCCTTGCAGACCCACCTCACATAATTTATATATGTGTGTGCTCTCAACAAGGACAAGGCGATTTGCCAAGTCTAGAGCACACAACACATCCGTAGCCATAGGTTGTTAAATCTCTCGACCCTGGCGACTTCCTAACGGCTCAGTCGATAACTTACCAAGGGGATTAAGTATTCTCGAGAATAATAATTCTGAGAGACACATCACATCAGATCATATACTCAAAACATAATTCACATCATATCTCAAGTCAAAAGGTTCAAAACTTACTTGAAATGTCACAATAAGCTTTTAAAAATTTACCATTAAAATAGGAGTAAGTATGATAAAATTACACTACTTGTGAGGGGCCTCAAAATTTAATAATTTAATTATTATTATTATAGCTAACCCGTTTGAATATTATCATTATTGTCTTGATACATGTTTTCAAAATTGAAAAAAGAAATTCATTTTATTTCAAGAAAATCAATTTCTATTTCACATATACCCGTAGATTTTAATATCCGTTTACCTTTTAAATTACGCTTTTGCACCAATTGGTGAGAAAAATGAGAAAACGTTTTGAGATAAAACTTCGGGCCGTGAGTGAAGTAGTGAAGGAGAGTAAGGATGATCACTTTCGTAGATTAGAATGCAACCCAGTGACTAGAAGTGAATTAATAAGAGTGAATATAATTAGGGTTTTGAAACCTTAGTTAAAGTTGGATTAATTTCCCAAAAACTAGGATTTTTAATCTTGCGATTGTTTTGTCCATTTAATTTCCTCCAATTCATTTTAATTCCTCTTTTCTTATCTCCCTCTTAAACAAGATTACCCCTTTAATCTTCTAGCCAAATTAGTCATTCCATTCCCTCCAAAAATCAAGTTGCAAGACATGGAAATTTAGATAAGATAATAACCCATGAATTTGGGCTTTATGTCTTGTCAAATCTTTATGACCAAACAACCCAATTTTGTCCTCTTCCCCTCCATTTCAGCCGATCACTCTCCCCCATTTTCTCAACAAAAAATTGCTCTTCATCCTCTCCTCAAGCTCTCCATTTCAGCCGGCTTCGACCCTCCATTTTCCTCTCAAAGAAAACCCCTCATTTCCTTGCAAAACACTTGTTTTGAAGACTTGAAGCTTGGGAGCTCTTGAAGGAGAGGGCTGACCGAATCTTGAGGTGGAAAGAGGAGCTCTTGGTGATGGATTTTTGGGTCATCTTAATCTTGTTCAAACAACTAGAAGAAGAGGTAATCTTTCTACACTAAAGATAAAAGCTTTGAGTTTGATTCTTGGAGTTGTAGTTGTTAGAGTTGCAATGGGTTGTATTTGTTGGCTATGTTTGATGTGTGGGCTCTTGGACTCCCACAAAGATGTGTAAATGTCTACTCGCTTGATAAATGATGATATGTGTGTGATTATATTGGAAGTTGTTGGCTTGATTTCAAAGAAAACCTCCAAGGAAAAAACCGAGAGCAAGAGAGGAAAAATGAGGTTAAGAATGGCTGTTTGCTTTTAAAATTTTGTGGCTGCACTTTTTTAAGCTTAGAGGCTGTCTTTAATGCTTAATTGATGAGCTCTAAGTTGGTAATTTTTCCCCACAAAAGTCTTCAAGAGTTATAGGAAGAATGACTTGAGGAAAATTCTGTTTTGGGGCGTGAGGGATGGCTGAATACCTTGCTGTTTTTCCCCTGAATTGTAGCTGAGTTTTTGGCATGCTTGAAGGCTAAATGTGAGGCTTAAATGTTGGGTGTTAAGTTGTTAAATTTTCCCCAGAAAAGCTCTTTCAAAGTCATAGCAAGAATGAGTGTTGAGTTGAAGCTAAAAACTGGAAAATTTGGGGCATTATGCTGCCCGAATCTTTATGGGATTATTTCGTGATAATTTTGCTAAAAGTTGTGGCCATATTTTTATCATCGTTAGGTTAAGGAAGACTAATACCAGCTTAGGGTCGAAATTTAGGTCAAATGGTTCTAGTATATGTTGATTATGAAAGAATAGAAGAAGAGGAATTCAACTTTCCTGGTTTGAGAAGTTTCGATGAGCAAAATTTGGGCGCATAGAAAACTGCCTTCCCATTTGAATTTTTGTTTAAATTTTTGTATGAACTTAGACTATATATGGATGTATTAGTGTACCAAATTTGGTAATTTTTGACTAAGAATTAGCCACTCAAACGAAGCTATGAATTATGACCTGTCAAACTGGAAACCAGAAATTTCAGAAATTTGAACCCCCTCTACTTGAACTATTATAACTTCATGCTCGAGTGTCGGAATTCAGTTCTGTCAGTGTCTATTGAAATTCCTTATGTAGTACTATATTTTGTATGAATTTCAGAGGTTGACTAATTTTCTGTAATTTATGACGAATTTTCAAAGTAGCCAGGTCGGCCAGCCTGATGTGTCCTGTCTCAATACTGTAGCTTTACGTTGAACAAAAATCTGGGCAGTTTTCGCCCATAATTTTAACTGGGTGCCTTCTACAAAGTTTTAAAAATTTAAAATAGGTTTCCAACGGCACCAAATTCGTGAAATTTTGATTTGTATAACTCAAGTTATGATTTTTCAAAATTTTCAGCTCAAAATGGAAAGTTATCGAGTTTACTTTCTTTCGAATGAAATTTGGCCAGTGAACTAGGAAAACTTATTTTCGCTCTCTTTTCATTATTTTAGGGTGCAGTGTTGATTTGCCACTTGGCCAAAATTTGGATTCCGACCCGCACTTTATTGGTGAGTTTCCAATGCATGTTTATTGCTTTAATTTACGAACTTAGTGTGTGAATGTGCTATGTGACTTGTTACGTGCTTATGTTGAAACTTGAAATTGCTGAACTACTCGCTTAAAGGGGAATATACTTTATTGTTCCCTTCTAAGTAGAGTTGGTGAATTTATGTGTGTGTGCTTGTATTTCGAAGTGGAGATGAAAAGTGTTATATAACTACTCTTGGCCTCGTCCCTTGAGTAGTTAAGTGCTTAAATGTTTAAGTGTTTGGCGTGCGGGCCCGGTAGGGGGAGTTTGGCGTGAAGAGTCGTCTACTTGGATTGAAAGTCGACAGAGTGTCGACTACTTAAAATGTTCGTGAACTGTGGATTGAGCACCTGAGAGCTCCCGTATCCTACATGTGTGTATTTGTGATATATAATTGTTTTAATTATGTGGTTTACTTCACTTTATGTATGTACATGCCTTTTTGGAAATTCACGAGATTTAGCTCACCCCCGTTCCCCTTTGTTTTTCCTTAACAGGTGACGAGAATCCAGAAGCCTAAATTGGGCTAGTAATTGTCCTTTTGACTTTTATCTCGAGTTTGGAGAAATGTTTTGTATATCCTTTTGGTGATGTATATTTTAGACTTATGGAAATGTATTAAAATCTGGCTCGAGGATTTTAAGTATTTTGAGTGGGAAACTGTAATTCTACAATTTGACAGTACTGTACAATTTTAATATTAATGTTACTATGATTGGAGATTTTACCGCTTAAGTTAGTATCTTTTCATGAGTCCTCGGGCGAGTTGGGCGGCAGCCCGCCAACCCCTCCGGTTAGCCTTGGGAGGAGGGCTGCTCACTGTGTGGTAATGAGCCTTAGGTTGCCGACCAGAGTGTATCCTAGACTTAAAATTTTTAGATATCGCCTGGTGGTGCTAGAGTGTTTCTTGACTGAAAAGCATGAGCTTGGTACACCGATGATTGGATGAGAGAAATGGAAACCGATAGGAACTGATATGGAGGGACTAAGACTATAATTCGGATGTGTGCTAGTAAGAGATCTTCTTAAAAAATATGAATAACTATAACCCTTCCTAATTGTGGTTGGTATTGAATCGAGAGTCTCTATTGTATGGGTACTTAAGAAATCTTAGACCGGGAGATATTAAAATTCCAGGAACCAATTGATGGATGATTAAGAGATACCTCTCTAAGCTCTATTTGCTATGTGATGTGTGACTTTGAGATCCAATGAGAATTAGCTAGGAAGTGTTCTACCCGATGCTTCCTTGTTTGTTTTCCATGAAGTTTTAAATTTTGTATATTCGGTCTATTTTAAACATTCTTTTATTTAACCTACGCATGTTGAGAGTTTTCATGATTTGGACAAGAAATTGGGACGGTTTTGAAGACAAAAGTGTTTTAATTTTGAAAATTTTGGTAATTTGCAACCTGAGGTGTGAAGAGAGATTTACTAACTTTAAACTCAACATTTGGCTGGAATCACAAGACATCTTATACCTTATTCTTGTAATAAAACGACTTGAGTATGCAGAGGCATACACTCGATTTACTAAGGAAACTTAATGAGTTTGAATGAAATTGAAGATTTTAACCTTGAAAGTTTTCACACTTGTAACTACATTAATTTTTATAAACTTTTATATACATTGTTACTTTATGTATGTTCCGCTCACAAGGGTCTTAGTTTGAGAATGAGAGCTACAACCCAAGTTGGAACTCGTGATTCAAGCATGAATATTTTCTTAAATCAAGGGTGACTTTTAGAGTTGAAACCTCTTGGAACACCAAGTCAATCTATGACCGAGGGTTTGCAAGGGAAGATTGATGATAGTCTTGTGTAATCTAATGGGACCCTAATACTTGATCTGAAATGTAAACTGAAACTGAGATTAGATCTACTAGCATGTTATGATCGATGACCTAGTTGTGTACCTAGTAAGGTTTCCCTGTGAACTTAATGATTGCTTTATATATATATATTTTGTGACGTCTTATGGACGCTTTTAACTTTGTAAAGAGAACCACTAGGTGATTCTCATCTCTGGGCATGTTTATTTATCGCCATTATTGTGCTTTTGCTTAGTAAAATGGTCGTGAAAATGATTTTGTGTAACCTTGTAACAAACAT